>OX637696.1:12066176-13316176 GCA_951802165.1 Adalia decempunctata | reverse complement strand
TCGGCTTCGCAAACTCATCAAAGATTTCTATCGACTCGCAAACATTTCCCTCTAAAAAATCATGTGTGCCAGTAGTTTGGCCTCCTACTTCCAATTTTTCAGTTCGCAAAGGAGATCTCATCATAAACGACAATAGGGATGTTGACACATGTTACAAATTCCTATAAATTGAGGTTTTCCACATTGAAGGTAGTTTTTGAAATACTACACTACTGGAAAAAATTAAAGGATTAAAAAAAAAATTCCAAATTTTTCGGCAATTTTCAACATGCCGTAACTTTGAGAGGAATGGTCGTACAAGGAATTCAAAAAAAGGAAATTGTAGCTCCAAGTGTCTAGTTTTTGGATTAGAACTTCGAAAATTTTAAGTTTCAGTGGTTTTCGAGTAATGATAGAAAAATCAGCAACAAAAAAATTTTCAAAATTTTACCACTTTTTTTTTTCTTGTCTACGAGCGTGGTAATTTTATTTTTGCATAATCGTTATAATGATGGGATACTTTGTTAATTCAGCTTTAATTTATTTTTTTATTGACCTCAATACATCCACTTCTCGCCGAGATATCGGTCTTCAAATGGAAAAGGATCCATTTGTCTTTGATTATCGATTTCTCAGCAACCAATGATCGCACAGAAAATTGAAGGGGGGTTTCAAGACCTTAAACGAACTCCCATTAATGAACAACCATTGCTTATTCATAATTTTTTTTTTCTTAATGTCGCATCAATATGAAAATTTAACAAAAAAAGGGCTTTTGGTGGTTTCTTGGAAAATCTACCGCTGGATCGAAAATGTTGAGGAAACCAATAATGTTAAGTGTGACTTTCACAGTTCAATATGTTGATAAAAACCTTAGGAAGAGCCAACTCAATTCAGCGAGCCGTTTTTTTGTTTGACTCGATTGAATTTTTGAAAAAAAATAAGGATCACGTTTTTTGCTCTGAGAAGCTCGTAATCTTTAAAAAAAGCAAAAAAAAATTTTCTCAACTTTTTCCACATTTTAATTGCAGATAGTTCATAAATTTCAAAAAAAAAAAATAAAAAAAAACAACAAATAACATTTTTATTAATTTAATAACGGGTATTGCCTGCATTAACATGGCTGAACGTTATTGAGCCGTTATTGAAAACAGGGGTGGCAATACCCGTTATTAAATTATTAAAAAAGTTATTTGTTGTTTTTTTATTTTCTTTTTTTGAAATTTATGAACTATCTGCAATTAAATGGTGGAAAAAGCTCGAGAAAATTCTTTTTTGCCTTTTTTAAAGATTACGAGCTTCTCAGAGCAAAAAACGTGATCCTTATTTTTTTTTCAAAAATTCAATCGAGTCAAACAAAAAAACGGCTCGCTGAATTAAGTTGGCTCTTCCTAAGGTTTTTATCAACATATTGAAATGTGAAAGTCACACTTAACATTATTGGAATCCTCAACACTTTCGATCCAGCGGTAGATTTTCCAAGAAACCACCAAAAGCCCTTTTATTGTTAAATTTTCATATTGATGCGACATTAAGAAAAAAAAATTTCTATGAATAAGCAATGGTTGTTCATTAATGGGAGTTCATTTAAGGTCTTGAAACCCCCCTTCAATTTTCTGTGCGATCATTGGTTGCTGAGAAATCGATAATCAAAGACAAATGGATCCTTTTCCATTTGAAGACCGATATCTCGGCGAGAAGTGGACGTATTGAGGTCAATAAAAAAATAAATGAAAGCTGAATTAACAAAGTATCCCATCATTATAACGATTATGCAAAAATAAGATTACCACGCTCGTAGACAAGAAAAAAAAAAGTGGTAGAATTTTGAGAATTTTTTTGTTGCTGATTTTTCTATCATTACTCGAAAACCACTGAAACTTAAAATTTTCGAAGTTCTAATCCAAAAACTAGACACTTGGAGCTACAATTTCCTTTTTTTGAATTCCTTGTACGACCATTCCTCTCAAAGTTACGGCATGTTGAAAATTGCCGAAAAATTTGGAATTTTTTTTCGATCCTTTTAATTTTTTCCAGTAGTGTATAATAATATTTCAGTTATCTAATTACTCTCATTAAATTAAATAAAATCGATCTAAAATGTGTAATATATTACTGTTTATCACGTGACTGCAAACACGAATGAGAATACGTGACGTCACTGTTCTGTAAACAAGCCAACCTATAACCTTACTGTCATCACGAGTACGAACTTACGAAGAACAGAAGAGAGTAAAACGTATCACCAGCGAACTATTTCACGATTATTTGATATTACGCAAACGATTCGTTCGCAAGAAATCACACAAGATCAGTTCGCTTTGACAGACGGCGAAGTCTGTTTACCGTATAGTGACGTCATCAGAATCACTTCGTTTCAGTGGGAATTTTGAAAACTATTTTTATTTGCGCATTTTTCATTGGTATTTGCTATATTTTTTCCATGAAAATATTTTTTTCGTGTCTGTTTAGGGCTTATCTACAAATTAAAATCATTTCCAAAAAATAGTCAACATCCCTATTCTAATGTTGTTATTTCAGTTGCTACGCCGATCCAAACAACAATTATCATATCACGATATCTCTTCCTATTTCGCACGATAAAACAACCAGAAACAAGTGGAATCTAACACGAACCTATTTCTGTTTCCCTTGGACGTCGATTTCGAATCGATTAATCGTTAATTGACCTAATTGGTTTAGCGAGTTATCTAATGAAATCGTGTACGATATTCTTTCACGCAAGCCGATTGGCGTGGATGGAACGGGAATCGCCTGAAATCTGATCCATCGTTATTCATTTTCTGGCATCATACAAATCGCATGTCGCGCCGTTGAAATATTTGGGGGACCGCTGTTCAGTTCTGCAGGAGCGATTTCTAATGGAAAAATAATGAATATTAGGAATATTTGGGAGAAAATCGATTGAAGATTGGGATAGAACGAGGAAGTAGTGCAATTTATTTGATTGGCCGATGACGTCAAGCTCTCAATAACTGACGTAAGAAGGAAGGTTATACATGAATGCAGTAAATTCCCTGAGCGGATGTACACTCCATCTGGTGATACTGAAATATTGACTTGTGGAAGCATCATTAGGATATTTCGAAAACATAGAAACACGATGAAACACAGTTAGATATCCGCGAATTATTATTTTCACTGAGTATCAATCTGTGAAATGATGTTTCTGTATTTTCGAAAGAACTTAAATGATTCCACAGCTCAAAAAGAGAAGCTTCTTGTCGAAAACACCAATGATTTCTGCACCACACAACTTCAGTCCCAATCTAGGTTCTTTGCCATTTAACGATATTGTTCGTTTATCTACTCCCATAGAATAATATATCCATTATTCAACTGATTTTGATCTGTAATAGTCTCTATAAACCAATAGTGTGAGGTAATAATAACTCACGCCTATAACTCACTCTAATACAAATACGAAACATGTATACTCCATTCACTTTTATTTAATCACATATGATATATATTGTTTGATATTACAAAACAGTATGTAATTCTCTCTTTCAAAAGAATATACAGGGTGGCCATTTGAAAACGAAACAGACGAGATTACAGACGAAATAAATTTTTTCGATAGAAATGCTCGGACAGGTCGATTTCTGTTTCGAGAGGGACAACTTAAGATGTAGGTTACGGACGCATAGCGCTTCAACCCTTGCTGCTACAACCCCCACCCCCAATTTTTGAATAGGGAAGATGTGGTGAGTGATACCTCAATTGAAAGGTATTTTTATACTGATTTCAGCACAGTAATTGTTTTTTCATTTTATGCATTAGTTCTCGAAATATTCATGTCATTAGTTAATTTTATCACTTGAATTAATTTTTTGCGAATAATTGACATTTCGTGCTTCCGAAACACCAAAATTTCCGTACTTGTATTTGAAATTGCAAAACATCTACCACTGGGCAAATGAAGTCATACCGTACGTGTTAAGGGTCAGATGTTCGACTAGCTGTTTTATTCACTGAAATCATTCTCCAACTGTACGGTATCAGAACGATTTGAAGTATTGATCTAAGAAATAAGACTTTTCAAAGTAAAGTAAATAATTTATCAAAAACTCACAGTCATGGTTGTTTTGAAGCTCAAAATGTCGATTTTTCACAAAAAAACACTACAAGTGCCGTGAAAACACCACTTCATTTTCAAATACTTAGTTGAGAATATTTCGAGAACTAATGCATAAAATGAAAAAACAATTACTGTGCTGAAATCAGTATAAAAATACCTTTCAAATGAGGTATCACTCACCCCATCTTCCCTGTTCAAAAATTGGGGGTGAGGGTTGTAGTAGCAAGGGTTGAAGCGCTACGCGTCCGTAACCAACATCTTAAGTTGTCCCCCTCGAAACAGAATTCGACCTGTACGAGCATTTCTATCGAAAAAATTTATTTCGTCTGTAATCTCGTCTGTTTCGTTTTCAAATGGCCACCCTGTATATATATATACATAGGAGGTCATGGTTTCGTTTCCAGGAGTTGGTGCCCCTGATGAAAAGCACAGAACATATGATGAAAAGTCAGTGCGCGCACAGAAAATATCGTTAATGACAAAACGACGTTGCCAGTTTCTTTGTTTACATCAAAGTAAAAGTATCAAAGATATTCCACATTTTGTTAGGTGTTCAAATTGTTCGCAGATTTTTGGTATTTAATCGATATTTGCAGGTGAGATTTTCGTCGAATATCCAAGATTAACGTATGTAAGTTTATTGTTTTTAGCACCAGTTTGGAGCGTGAGGACGATTTTCAAGACCATGACGAATGTTTACATTTCGAGGTTGAAGGGGTACACGGAAATTTCGTTGAAAAAGCTGTTATTTGGACAGATATCGCAGTAGATGGATCGGATGGAGCTTCGAGAGGTCGATTAGGATAATATTTTTCAGGTTTTCCAAGAAATTTGGCGATATCTGAGCAGATTTGCAAAAGTTAGGTACCTCACTAATGGGGTGGAACTATAATTCTCCTACAAGAAACGCCTTTCAAAGGTCGAGATGGTGAAAAATGTATTCTTTAGATGTTGTTTGAACAAACGCAGCCGAGTTTTATATCCCAACATTGATTTTAAGAAAGTTATCAACAAAATAAAATTGACATTATTCTCGATTCTTGTAATTACCCATCAATTCATCTTATATCTTTGGGTTGATTTTTTTAAATGAATTCTTGATTAGAATCAACCACTGATATCGTCAAGTCTTGAACTTTCCATTCAAGAGGATAATAAACATCAAATCTTCACAAGCATGCATATGAAAATTATGTGAGAGCAATGCAATTATCCATGGCGAAAAATAATATATTTCAACAGTGATCTCTTGTACTTTTCATGCAAATAATTAGAAAAGGAATCATTTCTATCAACTCATATAAACGTCAATTATTTTCGTCCATCACATCTTTTCCAATTCATTCATTTTCCGAATAAATTCACATTCTGAGAAATATGCTAAGAATATAGAAAGGGCAACATAGTGTTGACTGGGAACATAAAAATATTTTTGAAAAACTTCGATACAGAGTGGAATGTGTCAAATTTCCAAGGCCAGAGTTGTGATTTTATAATTGTGAATGGAGTATAGCTTACGAAATGAATAAAAAAGTCGGGTCAATGGGGAACTCTATTTCAGACATCAAAGTAACGTTCTCGCCATCCATTTCTACATTTTCTTAGGTCTGAATATCCAAAAATTGCATTTGGAAAACGTGAATTTTTGACGTTTTCTACGGCATTCGATATCGATTTTATTTTAGATCACAGAAATGGCTTTTGACAACTGTTGTCGATTTTGAAAATGCAGATTAATTCGAATTTTACTGAAGAAGTCGAAGATAAAGTATAGTGTTCAATTCGCGGTAATGGTCATAACACACTTGATGAATTACACCCTTTGCCTGACGGCTCGGGCTGCAAAATTCATCTGCGTGTGTTATGACTTACATTACCGCTCATTGAACAATATACTATTATAAACTGCTGAACGTGTGAAAATTGTAAAAACTTACTACAAAAACAATGCTGATCGAAATAATCGTCCATCTGAAGGAACAATTGGTAAGACATTCGAAAAAGTCAAAGAGTCTAGATTTATTATTGCTGTCTGAAGGCCGAAGCATCATCGAAATGCACGCAGAATCGAAAATATTGCTGCTGTAAGTGAAAGTGTTGAAGAAGATCCAAATTTGTCCTTCACAACATTTGGATCTCTCTTACGTCAAGCCTTTGGCTTATTTTGCATCTGGATTTGCATCTCCATCCTTATAAGGTACAGTTGAGACAAGAACTAAAGCCAGCTAACCATGAAATGCGAAGAACATGCCCATTGGAAGCTTGAACAAAAACGTTTGGATGACGATTTTTCGCAACGAATTTTCTTGAGTGACGAAGCACATTTTCCATTCGGTGGCAACGTAAATAAGCGAATTTGTGGCATATGGAGCAGTGGAAATCCTCATGCAACTGCTGAGAGACAATAACATTCACAAAAAGTAACTGCATGGTGTGCAATTTGGTCTGGTGGAATGATTGGCCCGTATGAAGAGTATGTCACTCAAACCGTCAATTCCCATCGCTATAACCAAATGATTACCCATTTTTTTGGCGTATAGGTATTAATGATATGGAATTGGGAGAGATGCGGTTACAGTAAGATGGTGCAACAAGTCACAGAACACGATCCGTTTTGGCTTTATTGCAAAATAAATTTCCAGGACGCGTAATTTCTCGATTCGGCGATGTGAAGATCTTGTTATTTACGGCTTTTGGATTTTTTGTGGGGTTCGTGTTGAAACCAATAATCCTCAGACAATTGACGATCAAACATCCGTCCTGTTATTGTTGAGATATTGCACGAAAGGTGCCGGCAAATCACAAGGATCGAGTCCTTTAAGATATCACGCGGAGGACCTTTAAAGGATGTTGCATTCCACACATTAGGGTAAGGCTCAAGCATTGTATTGAAATAAGAATTTGATTGATATTCTTAATAAATGTGTGTTTTATTTACGTATATTTTTCGGGTATGTACCAGCGCAAACTTTGGACGATCTTGACCTATGAATTTCGTCAGTTTTACTAGCTCAGATAGTTAGACAGGCAGTTCGTCCTCAACCTACGCACCTGTGAGCATGTTTATAGTGTTTATTTAGGCGGGTTTGTCCGGACAAAAATTGAGACGTTTGTAACAACCACCAAACTTCAATTCTCAGATCCGACGAAGCGAAGTTTGTCAATTTGGTACAGCCTTATATTGCCGAATATTTACGAGGGTAAGGGGGATATTGCACACTCACAACACTGACGAGGGTTTGACAGGGGCTGCAGGGATCAGCTGATACAATCCTAGAAATATGACTATGGGCCACCTTATTTCGGTGGACTATGGATTTATATTTCTTCTATATACAGGTTGTGCCTCAAAACGAAACTGAGCCCACAGGGGACAACATGAATATCTATCTATCAATCTGTCTTATAGAAAACTCTGAGAGAAAGCTTTGTTTGGAGGGGTCATTTTCAAGATTACAAACATCTTGCTGAGTAGTAGGTAATCCCCTGGAAGGAGTGATCATACTATGTTGATTTCGAATGTGGAAGATTTATTATGATTTGCCTCTTGTGAAAACGCTTTGACTATAAATATAGTCTGAGTAAAAACGCCATACTTTAGCAAAATATTGAGTTGATGTGTCGAAGGTATTTCTGCAGAATAAGAGTTTTCTCGAAGTCAGTTTTCTTGTATTATTTATGATTGAAGATCCTAGTATTGTAGCTTATACAGCTGTTCTCAATGCTCATAACATGTAAGAGGATTGATTTCGAACTACACTGCGCAAAAAAATTAACGCACATTCTGAAAATCTCAATTTTAATGAAAGTTAACTCTACATTGACTTTATAACTTATTTTTCATGTTCTCTCGGGGAGGTTTTGAACGAAACAAGACACATTAAATGGAAAAAAAATCAGGATTTCACCGAATGAGTGCCCTTGGCTCAGTGGTAGAGCGTTGGAATTAGGACCTAAAGGTCCGAAGTTCAATCCCGAGCTAGGAAAGAAATTTTCTAGTCTCGGTAGGGGCCACCATTCTCACTGTTGGGTCAAAAATTAACAGTGCTGTGCCTAAGGTGGCGTAAGGACACAGTAACAAAGCCTACACAGAACACAACTGCTTACTCCGAACTCGGCACAAGTTACAAGCTTCGAAGCTTGTAGTTTCAGAGGGGTCCCCTCAGGAGATCTAGGAGTAGTCAGGATAAACAATATATCAATCTTATGTGAAAGAAGAGAAATGAACAATTTTCAAAATACTGAAATGCTGATAAGTGATTCAATACTTGGTATTTCCACCTCTTGCGTTAATTACAGCTCGGCAACGACGGTTCATACTCAAAATGAGTGATCTTAAAATGTTCTGATCTAATTCTTCCCAGATTTCTCCGAGTTGGATTCCTAAGTCATTAAAAGTAGCTGGATGATTTTCTGAACTTCTCAGCCTTCTATTGAGGTTGTCCCAAACCTGCTCAATCGGATTGAGATCTGGACTTCTTGCTGACCATTCCATTCGAGAGACTTCAACCTCTTCACGGTACTCCTGAACGATGCGCGCACGATGGGGTCTGGCATTATCGTCCATAAAAATGAAATTTTCACCAATGTATGGAGCAAATGGCACCACATGCTCTTCAAGAATGTTTCTTATATACTTATCAGCATTCATAGCGCCATTATCAACGACCACTAGGTCTGTGCGAGCAGTCAAAGATATTCCACCCGATACCATAATCGATCCTCCTCCCGAAACCAGTAGTATTCAGGAAATTGCACTGAGCATATCTTTCATGTGGACGTCTGTATACAAGGGAACGTCGATCACAATGGTAGAGGCAGAATCTAGACTCATCTGTGAAGAGAACTCTTTCCCAATCGGCCTCTTCCCAATGGATATGCTCTCTCGCAAAATCCAAACGCGCCCTTCGATGGGCTGGAGTAAGAGCTGGGCCTCTTGCGGCGACACGAGGCCTTGAATCATATTCTCTGAGGCGATTTCTTATTGTCTGAGTGCTAATTTGCTCCTCATGAGTTTGCTCAAGCTGATTTTGAAGGAGGCGAGCGGTTGCAAACCGTTGTCTCAACGAAGAAACTCTCAAGTAACGTTCTTGAATGGCAGTTGTTACCCGTGGTCTACCCTGTCCTGGTCTTCGGACATTCATACCTGTCTCCCTGAATCGCTGCAACATTCTGGACACACTTGTATGGGAAACTCCAAACCTTACTGCAATTCTTGTGTATGTCCACCCTTCTTCTCGCAAAACTACCCCTTGGGCACATTCCTCTGTATAATCTACATTCTTGGCCTTATTTACCACAACTCTATTGGGAATAGATGGTGTTGTTGTGATTCTAAGTGTATTGGTGTTTTAAATTCTTATGGCGACCGTGACATTTGAAAAGAATGCCTTTGTAGGAGGCGCGATGATAACAGCTCTGTTAGGGGGCACAATAGACCTTAAGGTCGTAGTGGACTGTAACCCCTTTTCTACTATAAACTATATAAGAAAGGCCTTGCCAAAGAGAATTTAAGAAGGAACAAAGATTTAGCCTTCTTGCAGCCCTCTCAGAAACTGAAGCTCTGGAGCTGGGGGACGAGCTGTAGATAACGCTGTAGCGAAAACAGCTTTGATGTGGGGCGCAGTGAAATGCAACCCTCTTACCAAACTATAAACCATATCCAACGATCTCATTATTATTTTCAATTTGAAAAACCGTGAATTTTACCAGTGCAAATTTCGAAGGAACTGAAATTACAATCGTGACCTTGAATACAGCCAGCGAAACCTAGGAATAAGTAGTCGCCAGCATTTTTACGAGGAGTTCTACTCCGGCAAAATTTAATGGGATAATAGAAATCCGAAGGATACGCGACAAGAATAAATCCCGGCTAGAATTAATAGCTGGAAAATTTCAATCTGAATTATGTCTACTCCACCTGAGCCGAGTGGGGCGTAAGAGGGACGTGCAATTAAAACCAAACTTAATGCGCAAAATGTAATTTCGTACTCTCCAGTTGAATGTGACGATTCCTTATTATAACGAGGCCGCGAATCGAAGGATCAAAGTAATCGGTGCAGGAATCTGGCAATTAACATTTCCGGCTTTGCGTGACGACGGGGATAGGTATGATAATAGAATTTCGTTTTCATTGACAGCATTCGTGCAGTATGCTTTTCCGGTTCGAGGTAATCCTCAAAAGAGGGACAATTTCGTCAAATCCTGTTTTGCACCTGTTTATCAAACCGATATAGGTTTCGCAGGAGAAGATCCTGGATTTTCAAATCTCGAGTACTCCTGGTAATCTTGTGGTGTTAACAAAAGTGATGATTCAAAATCACCAAGCTGAGAACGCAGCTACCTCTTCAATAGAAAGAATTGAGACACAAATCATTTGCCACTATAAAATATTGAGAAATGAGATGTGAATACGAACTACACCGCGCAAAAAAATTAACGCACATTCTGAAAATTTCAATTTTCATGAAAGTTAACTCTACATTGACTTTATAACTTATTTTTTATGCTCTCTCGGGAAGGTTTTGATCGAAACAAGACACATTAAATGGAGGAAAAATTCAGGATTTCAGCGAATCTTATGTGAAAGAAGAGAAATGAACAATTTTCAAAATACTGAAATGCTGATAAGTGATTTAATACTTGGTATTTCCACCCCTTGCGTTAATTACAGCTCGGCAACGACGGTTCATACTCAAAATGAGTGATCTTAAAATGTTCTGATCTAATACTTCCCAGATTTCTCTGAGTTGGATTCCTAAGTCATTAAGAATAGCTGGATGATTTTATGAACTTCTCAGCCTTCTATTGAGGTTGTCCCAAACCTGCTCAATCGGATTGAGATCTGGATTCTTGCTGGCCATTCCATTCGAGAGACTTCAACCTCTTCAAGGTACTCCTGAACGATGCGCGCACGATGGGGTCTGGCATTATCGTCCATAAAAATGAAATTTTCACCCATGTATGGGACAAATGGCACTACATGCTCTTCAAGAATGTTCCTTATATACTTATCAGCAGTCATAGCTCCATTATCAACGACCACTAGGTCTGTGCGAGCAGTCAAAGATATTCCACCCCATACCATAATCGATCCTCCCCTGAAACTAGTAGTATTCAGAAAAGTGCACTGAGCATATCTTTCATGTGGACGTCTGTATACAAGGGAACGTCGATCACAATGGTCGTCGTGAAGCACCTTGTCGAACCACAATACAGAAATTGGTGGACAAATTTGAGCTATGGGGACAAGTTAGTGATGTGAAGAATAAAACCCGTGCACGTCGCTCAAGAACAGCCGAGAATATTGATGCTGTAGCCGAAAGTGTTGAAGAAAAACTCAGGTTTGTCCATTCCTCGTAGTTCTATGGAATTGGGCATTCCACCAACGTCATTTCACTGTATTTTGCATAAAGATTTGGGTCTTGAGGCTTATAAAGTTCAGTTAAGACAAGAACTCAAGCCGGCCGATCATCAACGTCGTGTCCTTGCTGATTGAGCCCTTGAAATGCATGAAAACGGTACGGAATTCCTTCGAAAAATCATCTTGAGTGATGAGGCCCATTTCCACCTGGGTGGCTTCTACAACAAGCAAAGTTTTTATATCTGGGGCTCGGAAAACCCAAGAGATATTGTTGAAAAGTTTCTCTATCCTCAACGTGTGACTATTTGGTGAGGTTTATGGTCCGGTAGGGTCATTGGATCTTACTCCATCGAGAATGATTTTGTATGGCCGGAATTGGATGGTACTGATCTGGACCATGTTTACTTTCAAGAAGGTGGTGCTACTTGCCTCACAAGCAACGAAACCATTTATTTTTGACGAAAAAAGTTTCCGGACCGCGTCATCTCCCGAAGAGGTGATCACAATTGACCACCGATATCTTATGATTTAACACCTTGCGACTTCTTCCTTTGGGGCCGTGTGAAAGGGAAGGTCTACGCCAAGAGCCTAGCGTCCACTCAAGACTTCAAAGATGGAATTATTGAGGCTATCGAGGACATGGGGAACCCCTTTTGCGATTTGGTTATAGAAATTGATATGGTCCTGTAGTCGTGGTCATGGTGGTCATTCGGCTGATATTATTTTCCATTATTATTGGCATACCTTCCTCTTTATAATGAAATAAAAATCCGATCGTTTATTCGAAATATTAACATTTTTTTCGTATTGGAAAACCCTGTGATACATATTACATGTTTCACTGAGCAACACAGTGAGTTTTATTGGGAACTGAAAAAATTTTCCATGTATTTCCCGAAAATTTTATATTTTATTGAATTTCATAAACGTAACATTCTCATTGGGAAACTTTCTATACCCAACTCTAAGATCTATTGTTTTCTTAAGTTAGTTTGTTAGTCTCAATAAGTAATGTCTTTTAAACCAGACGTGGACTTTGATTAACTTTATCAATTGTTGTCCATTGAAACGTGGTCTCTCATTTCGAAAATGTGAATCTCGAAAAAAAATACAGTGAATTATTGAATAGATATTCCACTAATCATTCACATTTCTCGTAAAAATCAATCACCAAACGCAATAACTTCCGTTTTTTCTACTGATTAAATAACATTAAAAAAATACCCAAAAATGGAAGTATTCGATCAAAGTTAATACTGAAAATCTGTTTCTCCTCCATCACCGTCAACCTACAACCCAGAAACACGCAAAACTATCCACCAACAAACTACAAAATCTTACAAATTTCCCAAGCACTCAGAAAATTCCATGCCAAAACCTCACTCCATCCAACTTATATACTTTTCATACGACAAAAATTACAAAATCGAAGCATTAGAAAAATATTCGCGTCGCCGTTCTCGTTTGTTGCGTTTCGGCGCTGCCGACGCGCACCTTTCTTCGGCTCAGCAGGGGACGCTTCTGGCGTCGACGGGTTTTGCGATGAGACTGACCGTCGGGACGCCGACGGCCGGGATGCGACGCCGGCGACGCTCCGTTGTTCCGACGCCTCGTTCACTAACCCTGCGACTCTGTCCAAAGATTTGAGGATTCGGTGAGGGGATGGGAGGAGAGAAAAGTGGAAGGAAGGATGTTCTGTGTCTCCGATGCATTCTGTGTAATTGGTCAATTTTTTGATCAATTTGTTTCACGCCTCCACTGTCTCTCCATTGTTGTTTCTTCCTCATACATGCTTTGTATCTCTCCCGCAAGAGCTTGAAGGTTTAATCAACTGAGAAGCACAAAAGACTCCAGTTGCTTCAATATGAAAAGGAAGACCCTGTCCAAAATTTCAAAGTAAATACCATGGTATGGAGGTTTCAAAAGCACGATAGAGGCCTGTGCTAGAGAATACGGACAAGAACCAAGTGTACATTATCGTTAGGCTCCCACTTGAGTGTTTTCAGGCAGAAATATGTACTTGCAATCGAAAGACGCGTCGACATAAACCTGGAAGGAAACGATCGTGAAGACATAGTTACCCATTCTGATAGTCTGAAGACGCTTTCAAAACAATTAACTCCTATTTCATCGACTCAAACTGATGGAAATGCCCAAGGAAACCTAATGAAGTAGGCAAGAACAAGAAGGTCTCTTTGGTCTAGGTTAGGTTAGGTGATTCATTCTGATGGTTTGAAGGCGCTTTCAAAACACTGAACTACTATTTCATCGACTCAAACTGATGGGAATGCCCAAGGAAACTTAATGCAGTGGGCAAGAACAAGAAGGTCTCTTTGGTCTATAGGTTCCTGGTAACATGAATCAAAGAAAACGAAGAAGCAAATGTACTTGCCAGGAAGAGAGCAAAAACACCACGTACTGGGCAAGCACCTTCTTGTGGTGTAGGCACATGCACCTGATGGAGAAATTTTGGAGGACGAAAAAACTGGAAGAGGAAAACTCTGGAGGAATCTTCCATGAATGAAGCATTCCAAAAAGGTCCTTTGGTAATTTGGAACTGTAAGAACTAAGAATTACTTGGATCTCTTTTAGAAGAACACTAGTTTCCTCTCGGGGTATTGTCGTCTCAGAAAGCACATGATGAGAATGTCCTCATCAGAAACTGACGAGTGCCATTTTTCAAAGAAGAAGAAGAAACTTCTATTAACCAGGCTACAGAATGCCTCGCCATTGGATTCCTGCACAAAGAATGTCTTATGGAAGGAGAATCACAGAAGGAATGAGGATTGAGTCTCCATGAAGCCCTTTCAGATACGGGAGTTCAGCTCCGGAGCTGGTGGACGAGCTGTAGATGGCGCAGCTGCGAAAGCAGCTCTGATGAGGGGCATAATAGACCTTGAGGTCGCAGTGGAATGTAACCCCCTTACCAAACTACACCTTGAAATCTTGAGAGGAACTGTATGCAGTATAAGGTCTAACCACACTGGAAACTACACTGAGCCTTCTGACATGACATTGGAAGGTCAAAACGAAAATTGAATATACTGACAAAAAAACTGCAACACCCTGAAGGGGCCGTTTAAGTTTCTCAAATATTTCTGTATAAGTTTCTGTTAAGTATAGCAAGGAAAAAATTATTAAATTTGGAGAAAGAAATCCACAGCTACTTCTGCTACAGCCGATCAAGAAGACGAACCTGTCATTAAGTAGTAAAAAAACGATAATACTGTTAAGGGTATTAACATTAACTGACCCTAATGACATCTTATTCAACTAAATGCGAATCTGGATCGAAATAGGTTATGCAGAATAAAAATTGGGACTTCTCCAACTCAGAAATTTAGGAAAGGCTAACTACCACCTTCCCTTTTCCAATTAGCGAATGTTTCACTGTAAAGCCAGAAACAAACTTCAAAGAATCCTTGCCGAACTTTCAGGACATCGTTACTGCTCCACATCGATGCAAATTCTGGTGTTAATAGGTCTTCGGTATTAAGGTCGAATATTTGCCCAACTCCGAACTTCAACAGTAAAGATGGAAATGAAGTTGGGAGTTTACGAACGTGCCGAGTGCTTCGACTTCGCCAAACTCTTCAGGATATTTCGTTGTATTCTGTCTATTAACGCTTCCACTTCCAGAAATTTATCGCACTGAAACGGGAGTCTCGAATTTCGACTTTTGGAGTTTGTTTTTCCTGACCGATAGGGAATCAAGAGAATTGAAGCTGATTTCTCTTGTCATTTATTTATAATTAATCAGCAGAAATTAAGTCGGTATTGTGGCAAAATATTTATTGTTCAGTTGTTACAACATGCGACAGTTTCGAGGAACAATTCTCCTCTTCTTCAGGCTACAAAAAAAACAAAGAACATACAAACTTCATCGAGTGACAAGGGAGGAGGTAACCTACCAATATGTAATGAAATTGGGAAAAATAACATTTGCAGTATGACGAGAACACATTCAATAGCTCAAAACTCCTGAAAAATCCCTTTCTAGTTCGCGAATAAGCATGTGGAAATGACTTTACTCTAACCTAAAAACACGGTCTAGAAGTCTTATGGACGATCATAGAATATCGTACTAACAACAGTCACAGGATAAAAACATAAATATCACAGCCTTGTATTCACATTTAGTGAAATGGAAATTTCTTATCAATATGTACTGAAAACAAGAAAAATGTCATCGGTAATGTGATGAATCAGATTTACACTTTTTAAAATCACAAAAAAACTTTTACAGTGTGTGAAAACAAGCAAATAAATGTGATCCTACTTAACCTAAAAAACGGTGTAGAGATCTTGTGGTGTGGATGGTTACAAAATGCCACAAACAACAATCACAGGATAAAAAGAGAAAAACACACACTAGACAACACTATGTTCATCAACAACTATCTACCTCAAATTTTTTATTTTATTGATGAGATGGCAATATGTGTTGCTTAAATTCTCTATGTCACTTCTAAAATTAACAGAACTATTGAACTTTTTGATACAGACCATCTCAGATATCATTCTTTTCCTATAGTCTTTTTCTCTATCTGAAATGCAAACATTTTCTAACTCTAAATCAAAGTTATGGCCCGTGGCAAGCTGGTGTTCTACCAAAGCAGTTTTGTTGTTGGATAAGTTCCTTATTGAACTTTTATGATTGGATAATCTAGCTTTCAGGTGTTGTTTTGTGGTGCCTATATAGCAGCCATCACAATTGCTACAATTTATTTTGTACACCAAATTTGATTCTAGCGCTTTTGGGGTCTTAGACCTGAGTTCAGAAAAACAGATATTTCCCAAAGTGTCCTTAGAATATGTGACATATTTTACATGATTTTCTAGGTTTAAGACTGACATCATGTAAAATATGTCACATATTCTAAGGACACTTTGGGAAATATCTGTTTTTCTGAACTCAGGTCTAAGACCCCAAAAGCGCTAGAATCAAATTTGGTGTACAAAATAAATTGTAGCAATTGTGATGGCTGCTATATAGGCACCACAAAACAACACCTGAAAGCTAGATTATCCAATCATAAAAGTTCAATAAGGAACTTATCCAACAACAAAACTGCTTTGGTAGAACACCAGCTTGCCACGGGCCATAACTTTGATTTAGAGTTAGAAAATGTTTGCATTTCAGATAGAGAAAAAGACTATAGGAAAAGAATGATATCTGAGATGGTCTGTATCAAAAAGTTCAATAGTTCTGTTAATTTTAGAAGTGACATAGAGAATTTAAGCAACACATATTGCCATCTCATCAATAAAATAAAAAATTTGAGGTAGATAGTTGTTGATGAACATAGTGTTGTCTAGTGTGTGTTTTTCTCTTTTTATCCTGTGACTGTTGTTTGTGGCATTTTGTAACCATCCACACCACAAGATCTCTACACCGTTTTTTAGGTTAAGTAGGATCACATTTATTTGCTTGTTTTCACACACTGTAAAAGTTTTTTTGTGATTTTAAAAAGTGTAAATCTGATTCATCACATTACCGATGACATTTTTCTTGTTTTCAGTACATATTGATAAGAAATTTCCATTTCACTAAATGTGAATACAAGGCTGTGATATTTATGTTTTTATCCTGTGACTGTTGTTAGTACGATATTCTATGATCGTCCATAAGACTTCTAGACCGTGTTTTTAGGTTAGAGTAAAGTCATTTCCACATGCTTATTCGCGAACTAGAAAGGGATTTTTCAGGAGTTTTGAGCTATTGAATGTGTTCTCGTCATACTGCCAATGTTATTTTTCCCAATTTCATTACATATTGGTAGGTTACCTCCTCCCTTGTCACTCGATGAAGTTTGTATGTTCTTTGTTTTTTTTGTAGCCTGAAGAAGACGAGAATTGTTCCTCGAAACTGTCGCATGTTGTAACAACTGAACAATAAATATTTTGCCACAATACCGACTTAATTTCTGCTGATTCTCAATTTTGGCAACTAGAGGTTTTTCACTTATAATTAATCTACGCCCTCGAATAAGTGAATCCAGCACCTTTGGAGGTGATCCTCGAAAATTTTCCAACATATTATAGAAATTTTGCCGAAATATCATGTTCTCAGATAGCCACCAAAGTTAGTGTATTTACTAATTCGAGGTCGTAGATTACGAATCTGTAATTAGCCTGTGAGACAGGTATAAACCGCGAATCAGTCTGTCAAATTGCCAAAAAGGAGCTCAACATCAAGCCATACAAGCTCCAAAAAGTTCAACTCCTCACGGAGGAAAACAAGCGCGTACGACTCCAAAGGTGCCGCCAACTCCTTCGTCTCGCCGCCGGTCAGCAATGGGAGCGAATTCTCTTCACAGACGAGAAGCTTTTCACCGTAGAACATTCCCAAAACCACCAAAACGACAGAGTCTGGTCCGTAGAGGCTCCCGGTACATCGGCCATCGTCGAACACCGTCAAAATCCGCAATCCGTCATGGTCTGGGGCGAAATTTGCGGAGTGGTCAAACCCCCCTTAGTTTTCGTGGATCAAGGGGCCAAAATCAATCAAGAAGTCTACCGCTGCGACATCCTCGAGGCCGTAGTACTTCCGTGGGCCAAGCAGAACTTCGGCGATACGCATTGGACCTTTCAACAGGACTCCGCTCCGGCTCACTGAGCGAAAATGACACAAGAATGGTGTAAGACCCATTTTCCTTGTTTCATCTCATCTGCAGAATGGCCGCCCTACTCGCCGGATCTCAACCCAATGGACTACAGCGTGTGGTCGATTTTGGAGCACAGGGCTTGTGCTAAAAAACACAAAAATTTGGAGTCGCTGAACAATCTCTGCGCCGGGAATGGAACCGATTAACGCCCGAGGAGCTGCGGCCCATTGCCGAAAATTTCAAGAAGCGTCTGAAGCTGTGTATCGCAGCCGAAGGAAGCCAGTTCGAAACGGCTTAAATATATTATTAACAAATGTTCAAGCTATTATTATTTATTGTTGTTTTGTTCAATTTCTTCTGTTTAATAAAGTTAAATGAAAAATAGTTTGTCCGAGGTTTTTCTTGTCACACTGTATATCAGGTTGATCCTATTCCGAAAGATCCTCACTGATATCCAGAGTGGTGAAATTGTTTTGTGCCCGTTGTGCTTTCACACTCCAAATATCAATCAGGAGTTCGTGAGGGAAATCAGACAACGCCGGCTCGTATTCCGTATTCCATTCCGTCCTATTTACATGAACCTAATGGTCATTGTTATGTAAAACTGTGCAAAATTCATGCAGGAGACTTATCAGATCGCAGGGACGGGTAAAACTCACGTTAGAGTAACCAGATTTTGCGAAAGCTGGAACGGTGAGGATCTTCGTGAGATTTGGAACGTATGTTTTCGGGTTGCGAAAATATTTCGTTTCCATACACTTTAGAGTGATTGCAGAAGTCAACTAACAAAATTTTTCTAGTTATTATAATATGCAGGGTATTCTAAAAGCTCTATGACAAACTTTGACAGAAGGTTGCTGTGCTTCTTTTGAAATTTTTTTTCTATGAACATAGGTCCGATTCGTTTTCGTTAAGGGGCAGTATCACCTTTTGAATCGTGGTAAATCTCCATTCAAAAGGGGTCTCGTTATTTCACGAGTAAGTACCCTAATTCACGACGTAGAGACTTGATTTTTTTTCAAATTGAAGTTGAAGAACGTCCCTAAGGCAAATAGTTTTTTTTTCCGAATTAATTAGTTTTTCAATTAAAAAAACCAGGGAAATCGTTAGATCTGGGGTTATTGAATATGTTTTCCGTTTTTCATGAGTACAGAGTACAAGCTATATTTTCGAAAAAATAATCATAAAAATTTTTGTAGTTTATAGAAGATTAAATTAGTTGCGATTTTTTCGATTTAATTAGTTTTTCAATTAAAAAAAACAGGTTGAACTTCAGCGTTTTGGAAACTACACTTAATGATTTTTTTCCGACGGTTATTCATCATTTTTTGGGATAAATCGCAACTATTTGCCCTCGGCAATTTAATCTTTCATAAACTACAAAAATTTTCATGATTTTTATTTCAAAAATATAGCTTGTACCCATGAAAAACGAAAAACATATTCAGTAACCCCAGATCTAACGATAACCCTGGTTTTTTTAATTAAAAAACTAATCAAATCGAAAAAAAAACTATTTGCCCTCGGGACGTTCTTCAACTTCCGTTAAAAAAAATTAAGTTTCTACGCTGTAAATTAGGGTACTTACTCGTGAAATAAAGATACCACTTTTGAATGGAGATTTACCACGATTCAAAAGGTGATACTGCCCCTTAAGAAGTTATAAGCATTCGAACAAATTTATTTTCATGTTTTGATTAAGTAGACCGATAGGTTGATATGGTAATTGACGTTATTCAAATTATTCATTTGACACTATGTACTTTTTGAATAACAATGCATTCTTTTACGACTCAGGAATATGATTTGATGCCAGTACATGTAATGAATGATCGTTTGAACGCAGACTTGTATGAAATCTTTTGAAGCACAACATTTTTGACTTCATTTATGACATAGAGCTCAACATTGTTAGAAATATAAGGAATCAGCACGATGGTGCACCACCAAAAAGAAGGAGACGAGTAGTCAGTTGGCTGAATGAACATTTACCGAATTAATGGATAGGTCGAGGAGTACCAATACAATGGCCACTTTGTTTGCCTGATCTAAATCCCTTGGAATTTTATTATTATTATTGGGGCATATGTAGAAGCTTATTTATCATGTTAAAATCCGATCTCATCAACAATTACCTGATATACCTAATTCAAGATGCAGCCAACCAAATGCAAAACGACCCAAACCTGATCCGACGAGTAATGGCATCTTTAGTTCGTGGATGTGAAGCTTGCATTCAAGCAGAAGGTGGAAATTTTGAACAATTTTAAAGTCTCAAAATTTCCATTTATTATTATGATTCGAACATAAAAATAAAATTTTGAAATGCAAAATAAATTGCAGTTAAAAAAGAGAACATTTTCATGTTATTTCCAGAACACAGATTTTTCTTGTCAATGGAAACAGCAGTTCTGCAACAAGGTTTCCTCATAATTCAGTACAATCAGGTTGAAACGTAAAGAAAGTCGCATTTCAACGATGAAATCTCGAAATTCCCCGTTCATTTTCTCCCGATATTCGTCACAGCTAGGGACTGAACGATCCTGGAACTAATGCGGCTACATTTATTAGCTAACAGCAACTGCTTGTTAGCCGTTGACTTTTCATGATGGTTTAGTGGTTTTCCCCGATTTTCGTGCCAAATTAGGGGTAATCAGAACATAAAATTGGAACCCAGAACCCATAGGTCGTTACGAACAAATTAACGTCAGTGTCGCATTATTGTACAGGCTGTTTATGACTTGTTCGGCCATTCACGTCATGTGAATCTCCGGTTCTTTATTTATTAGCGACTAGTTGACATAAGTAGCTGTTATACAATAACCTACGCTCATTAGTTTTCATAATTTTAATCCGATCCTCGTCGCCAAAATGTTATATTCCGACTAGGCATTTAATTGATACCACTATAGAACCAGACAAAATTCCAATGTCAGAATATTTTATTACTCAACGTATTCTCCTCTCGATTGAATTTACTACAGCGAACCAGCAACGTCTCTAGACCTTTCAAAAAAAATGTTTCTTCTTGCTCTGCAAACCAGTCCTCCACAGCTTTTATTACCTCCCCGTTGAAATAAAATTTACGAACTTTTAAACTTTTTTTTCAGTTGAGGAAAGAGATGATAGTAGGGTGGAGCCAAATTTGGTGAATAAGGAGGGTGTTCTAGTAATTCTAACCCTAAATCACGAATTTTTTGCATGACAACATGAGATTTGTGTACTGGGGCGTTGTCCTGTAAAAACAAAATACCTTTGGATTGCTTTCCGCGTCTTTTCTCTTTAATTTTTTCCGTGGAGTGGTCAGTAATGTCGAATAGTAATCTCCAGTTATTGTTCTACCCTTATCCAAAAAATCAATCATGATTACTCCATGGAAATCTCAAAAATCTGAAGCTAGAACTTTTCCAGCAGATTTTTGGACACGAAACTTCTCAGGTCTTGGAGAACCAGAGTGTCACCATTCCATCGATTGTTGCTTTGTTTCTGGATCGTAGAAATGTACCCAAGTCTCATCCATAGTAAAAATTTGGCTTAAGAAGTCTACGTTTTCAAATCGAGCACAGATCGAACGCGATGCTTCTACCCTTGCACGCTTTGGTCAACATTCAAACATTTGGGGATCCATTTTGCAGAATTTTTCTCATGTCCAAATTGATGTGAACTAAATGATGCACGCGTTCGTATGAAATCTTCAGTGCTTCAGATATCCGTTTAAGCCCAATTCGACGGTCTGATAAAATCATGTCATGAACTGCATCGATATTTTCGGGGACTGATACAGAAACTGGCCTTCCCGATCGGTCATCATCGTCAATGGAAAATTTACCTCTTTTGAAGCTTGCAGTCCAATTTTTGACGGTCGGATACGAAGGACATTGATCACCAAGGGTATTAAGCATATCTTCGTAAATCTGCTTACCTCTTAAGCCTTTTAAATGCAGGTACTTGATGATGGCTCGATACTCCAATTTTTCGATTTTACAATTTCGGTGGACATCTTTTTTTTAATTTATTGCGTAATTCTGGTTTACTTTTTTGACGTCGAACTCTACACTGACACTTCTAATAAGTTATTTTTCGTTGATATAATATCGCAATATTTTTTTTATGCATGGAACTGGTCTACGCTAACTAGATATCAATACATCCTCGTAAGTAGCCTACGCTCATTAGGTTTCGTAATTGTAATCCCATCCTCGTCGCCAGAATGTTATATTCCGACTAATTGATACGCAGATGAAATATGAAGAGCTTAATAATAAAACTGCATCGACATCGTAAGTACAAGGATAAACTAAGAATAAGAGACTTTTCAGAAATAATGTCGACCTGGATCTACGCAACGGTGAGAATCCGAATTGAAACATTTGGAAGCATGCATGGTCCGTACACCCTTCACTTTGACCCTAATGCCCAAGAGCAGAAACTTTTATGTATACGAGTGGAACTTTCAGCTCATGGCATTTCAGGATCAGAAGGACTCTACTCCAATGGAAAAGACGGTACATGGTATGCAGAGAAGTTAAAAAACGCATTCTTTCGCTGTCCACTCCAGAAGTTCGGAGATTGTTTCTAAAAGGCTAAGATACGACTTTAATGTTGTTGGGAAGTTGAATTTGAGGGTTTATTTTCAGGATCTTCTTCCTATCTTTCAAATGATTGTCTCCACGTGGAAATAATTGAGAAAATGTTATTTTCAGTTTCGGGTCTCTGTAACTCAACAACGTGGGAAAGTTTGAGGAAGGATTTAGTTTAATTCTTGAAAAATACAACAAGTGCAAGAATTAAAGCCGAATGAACTACTACAACACAGAATTTTTACTGAATGGGCTCTTGAAAAGCTCCACTTTTTATCGAGAAATTGTGTTCAGCATTTGCTTGAAATAATCTTCAAATATTGAATTATATGGACCGTACTTTCGATTGGAATGAAGATTTCATGCATTTTTCTGAATATTATGTGTTTTTTCTCGAGAAAATTCTCTATAGCTCTTAAAAAATCACCGTAAACTATTTTATAGATTAAATAGTTTTCTTTAGCGAAAATGAACAAGAATCACTTACCGAATCGTTCCTCCTGTTCTCGAGGAAGAATCCGCAGGACTCCCTGTTTTTCTGCCTGCAGGCGTTGTGCCTTCTCAGCTTGGAGCAACTGCTTCCGGAAGAGCTGAAACTTCCGTTTCCGGACGGACGGTGGCGACCTCCATCTTCGGAACTGATACTCTGCTGCCGACGCCGACTGTAATGAAATATTACACTTGTAAAGTAGGTACATAATGTTATATTGCCCAGAATATTGCGGTAACCCTCTGGGCAAGTTATAGACTCGGTTACAGCTGTTTGGTATCTATTGGTCGGATCGGGGTCTGCCTGGTGTTTTATTGTTATTGGGGAGGGTTCAGACGTTTTCCTGTTGAAGGGGAGTTATACAGGGTGGAAGAAAAGTGTTGCAGTAAGGAAACCTTTCGTAGATACGATTTCTGTTTGGAATCCCATGTTTTGATTAGGTTCATGTTCAAAATATCGATTGAGGGATAATTCACAAGGAGTTTTCATTCTTGATACTCTCTGGTTTTTCCAACATCTGAAATATGATTCTTGAAAAATTTGTTTCGGTACAAATCGCTCCTATGTGGAAAATTGTACAGGGTGTCCAAATTCGATGATCACTGAGAGCATCTCGAGAACCATAACGGTTAGAGAAAAAATGATCAAGGACTCCCGATTTCTTTTTTCAAAATAATCAATTGCCAGAAAACAGATCCGAGATATCTGAATTGGTTTTCGAGTTACAGGACGTTTCTGAAAAATTGCTGTTTCAAATATTTCGCTATATCTGGAATTGTGGATGAATAAACATATATTATATTATATTATTATTATCTCGTTTTCTGTTGGAGATATCACGAAAATTCCAATAAGTTTTCTTTTGTAATTTCCACTGCCTATACGCTGCTCCTATCCGATCCGAAATATCATTCGCCGTTCAAGTGCTAGAGAGAAAAGTTTGTAGTTTTTAAATGGGACACCCTATATTTTTCATCATTGCTTCTTAGCCGCAGATTCACCGAGTATCACCCTGTAACCGGTTTCTCGAAAATCTGATCCGTTTTAAAGATATTGAGTTTTTCGTCTCCAATTGAATTGGGACAGCCAGTATATAAAGATTTTTTTTTCATTTGGAGATATTTTATTTTCTATTCTATGAAAAACTAATACTTATCGAATAAAAATTTTAATATAAATGAATTCTGAAAAAAAAACTTCAATCAATGTTCGAATTGTATCTGATGATTTCGTCTCTTCAAGATAATCATTTGGTTAAAATTATTCACTGCACACTACATAGACAAATTATATTTTTAATTAAATGGAATATATTTACATATTCAGATCAGATCAGAATTTCGAAAAACCGGTTACAGAATGATACTCTGTGAATCTGCTGCTAAGAAGCAATAATGAAAAATATAGGGTGTCCCATTTAAAACTTACAAACTTTTTTCTCTAGCACTTGAACGGCGAATAATTTTTCAGGTCAGATGGAAGCAGCGTATAGGCAATGGAAATTACAAAGAAAACTTCTTGGAATTTTCGTGATATCTCCAACAGAAAACGAGATATAGCGAAATATTTGAAACAGCAATTTTTCAGAAACGCCCTGTAACTCGAGAACCAATTGTTTACTGGCAATTGATTATTTTGAAAAAAGCGATCAGGATTCCATGAACATATTTTCTCTAACCCTTACGGTTCTCGAGATGCTCTCAGTGATCATCGAATTTTTTTGTGAAACAATGTGAAATAACGAATGACAACGGAACTATATGAATGGAGGACTTGTAAGGATTCAGTTTCGTTTCCTAAATGAGACTTCTTCATCACACAACAAGGAAAAATCTTCAAAAGCTTCCATTTTATCCACTTTTTTTTTCAGAATGAGAAATCACAATTTTTCTCACTTTCTTACTCGTTCTTTTGCCATTTTCATTAGAAGTTTCATATTTTCAGATGAAAAAAAGAACCATGCACTTTCCTGATGGCAAATGGCTGTCGTCAAATATTCAAAAATTTTGGTATAATGTAGTACTCGACCTACTGATCAAAAGAGTCTATGGCCCCAACTCTATCCTAAGACTAGTTTTTGAGATACAGGGCTTTGAAGTTGAGAATTACCCACTTTTACTACGCGCGTATCTCGAAACATTATCGAATTTCTCTCAAGAAGAAACATTTCATTCCATCCCCAGGGAGCAACCATATAGTGGAATATGACCGAAAATCGTTACGAATACAGGGTTATCCATAATTGAATGCATGCCCGATTTTGAAAGTATAAAATACGTCAGTTCCAGAGCGAGAACGTTCGAAAAATGAACTATTCCACTAGATATGTTGTTGTTACATCGAAAAAAACTGAAATACCCAGAATTCATACCGGGTGATCCATTATTATAGAAACTATTCACAATGAAGGTTAAGTGGACAACCTGTATTTTTGGGTTGATTCAAGATTTTTGTTTGATTTTTTCAGAACATATCACCAAGGAATACAGGGTGATTCAGTCATGAAATAAATCCAAAAACCACTTCTTTTTTCATCACCCTCTATTTCAAGATTAACTCCGTTGAGGTGGGAGTGTTCTTTCACCACTGTACTCGATATAAAACCATCAATACGGCTGAGAGTTTTTATTCACTTCGTATTACCAGATTTTTTTTATGTGGGTAATATAAAAATTATTTATTTATGTTATTCTATTCTTATTCCAGCATAAAAAAATCTGCTCATAGGAAGTGGATAAAAACTTTCAGCCGTATTGGTGTTTTTATATCAATTGTACGGTGGTGAAAAAACTCTCAACTCAACGGAGTTAATCTAGAAATAGAGGGTGATGAAAAAATACGTGGTTATTTTGGGTATTTTCGTGAGGTTCATAGTTTATTTCATGACTGAATCACCCTGTATCATTTGAAGTACATGATGATATGTTCTGTAAAAATCAAACAAACATCTTGAATCAACCCAAAAATACAGGGTGTACACTTAAATTTCATTGTTAATAGTTTCTATAATGATGGATCACCCAGTAAGAATTCTGGGCATTTCAGGGTTTTTCGATGTAACAACAACTAGTGAACAATTCATTTTGCGAACGTTCTCGCTCTGGGACTGACAAATTTTTTTCTTTCAAAATCGGGCATGCATTCAATTATGGATAACCCAGTATTCGTAACGATTTTCGGTCATATTCCTCTATATGGTTGCTCCCTGGGGATGGAATGAAATGTTTCCTGAGAAAAAATTGAGTTCATTCGATTCTGTTCCGAGATACGAGCGTAGTAAAAGTGGGTAATTCTCAACTTCAACGCCCTGTATCTCAAAAACTAGTCATAGAATTGAGTTGCGGCCAGGAACGCTATTGATCAGTAGGTCGAGAACATCATTTTACCGAAATTTAAGAACATTTGACGGAACGCCATTTGCCGTAAGTGAGGGGTCCTTTAATTTAAGTATCTCTAGTACAAACTCAGTTACCCAAAAAATATTTCACTAAAGAGTTTGGCCTACTCGAACAGCAAGCAACGCCTGACAACGCCTTTGCATGCTTTCGATCATATTGTTCTTGCAGTGTATGTAGAGGTGGTTCATGAGCATCCAAAGCTCTTTGTATAGCTGATACAAAGCGTCTTTGGTGGACAAGAATCGGCAATTTTTGAAATGGTCACAAAATTTCTGAACTTCAACCCCGTATAAAATAATGAATTATCGCCACTTTGAGTGAAACACCATTCTCATCGCAACATATTTTAAGCCCATGTTTTTCGGATCTAAGATTCTAATCATTGCCTTCTTCCGACTAAAATAGACATACGGACTTCCTCAAAAATACAAGAAAATATATTCCCCTAATTTCATTTCCTTGAACCGAACGGTTCAGAGAAGAAAATCTCGATATCAGATAATGTGATTGATGAAGATCGCCTGCGTCTGTCTCCCGAAAATCGACTTCTGTAATCATATTTTTCCGGGAACCCTCCATGGAGCCAGGGAATACTGAAGCCGTCCCATTAGGAGCGACAGCGAGTCCGGTAGGAGGTTATATTCATTTTTTTAAGAGGTCCACGAACGTATAAAGTTGGCGCAATCTGATTATGGTTCGTTGATTTTCTTTTATGGGGGTTGAATAACACAGGGTTTATACTCTTTTTTTCCGTGAATACGTCTCAAGAAATTTGACATGGAAATATAACAGTAAATAAACACATCGTTGAAAGTCTTGGCCCTTAGGTTTTTCAAAAAATGAACACTCTATTTTCTGAAAATGAGACGAATATTTTTCTCTATTTCAACTGTTATATGTTTCATAGAAAATCTTTGTTAGTTACTCTTTGCTTTATGCAGGATGAGACAAGATAGGAAAAATTTATTGTTTTCATCTAAGTGATAAAATGAGTAAAGATTCTACACACAAAAAATTGTATACTCTGGTTTTCCGATATCAGTATAGATAAGTTTCCATTCAAACGAGAAATGTTGATAGCATTTGCTAAATTGTCTGTTCAAATTTTCACCATGCTTAGTTACAAAATGGTGCATGCGCAAGTTCGATATTCTAGTCTCTGAATGAAGCTTGCCCAAACCATTTCGAATAAATTCCTCCACATGAGTTAGGGATATTGGCTTAAATCGCAGAAAAATTTATATAAGATTTTTGTGATTAAAATCCATATTAATATGATTTCAAGTTGCAAATTAATTTTAGCCTGTAGGTCTGCAGCGTATACAGGGAGGTTAAGAAAAATCGAGTAAAATAACGAAATTTTATTCCCAGAGAATTCAAGCATTTTAAGACTATCAATACAATGTATCGCCTCCACGGGCATCAATAACAGCTTGACATCTTCTTTGCATACTACGCGAGGTTGTTAAACATTTCTTGAGGAATTTGGTTCCATAAACGGGGCAGAAGCTCTCTCAGATTATTTAAGGATTCTGGGGCAGGTTGATGATTATCTAATCTTCTTTGGAGCATATTCCATGCATGTTCTATGCAATTCAAATCTGGTGAGTGCGGAGGTATTGGTAAATGTGGAATATCAAGCTCCTCGCA
The DNA here is from genome assembly GCA_951802165.1 of Adalia decempunctata. Classification (NCBI taxonomy): domain Eukaryota; kingdom Metazoa; phylum Arthropoda; class Insecta; order Coleoptera; family Coccinellidae; genus Adalia; species Adalia decempunctata. Next base: position 13,288,006 of record OX637696.1, on the reverse strand, counting down.
CGCATTCTCAACTATGGCTGCACGGTGGGGTCTAGCGTTATCGTCTAGAAATTGAAAAGTTTCACCAATAGCAGCGTGAAAATTTGGCCCAACATTGTCAATGACATGCTCCCTAAAGTGTAAGGCGGTCATATTCCCAGGACAAATGTGTAGATATGTGCGCCCGTTGAAACATATTCCGGTCCATACCATAACACATCCCCCTCGGACTTCTTGGACATAGCGACGATTACGGGGTATGCGTGGGATTGTCCATACCCTTATTCTTCGAGAATCTGAAAATCGTCCATATCTGAATTCATCAGTGAAAAGGACACTACGCCATTGATCGTTTCAATTGATATGTTGCCTTGCCCATTCCAGTCTTTGACGCTTATGGTCACGTGTTAATGGAACTCCTCTTAATGGACGTCTAAAACCTAGATTCACCTGTCTCAAACGTCGTCTGATGGTTTCGATGGAAATTTGGACCCCATCTGCATTTTGAAGAGTATTCCGTAGCATTCTACATGTAGGTAGATGTAGGGTTTCTCCTCGCCGAAACGGTGGTGAAACGATCCTGAGCAGGTGTTGTTTTTCGTCGCCCACCAAGCCTTGGTCTTTCCAACACGGAACCTGTCTTCCTGAACCTATTTCAAAGTCAAGATATCACACTTTGGCTGACTTGGAGCCTTTCCGCTACAACAACCTGAGTTAAGCCACTCTGTAGCATTCCGATAGCCCTATTAGCCTCAGCGTTTGTTAATTTACGTCTTGGCATTTTCAGAAAACTCGTTTCAAATCGAAGACGCTGATAAACTGACTTCATTTCAGAATAAGAACATTCATGAAGCATATGCAAAGAACCAAACTCCAGAAAAAAGGTGACCAGATTGACGAAATGTCTCATACTGATTTTATGATTTTACAGCGATTTTCTTGAAGATTACATACTTTTAAAAACGATTGAATACGATATCCCTAACTCTTGTGGGCAGTATATTTACGTTCACGTTCATCAAGCCGAAAATATTGCCGGATGAATACATAAAGGTATTTCAACCCTAGATATAACATCCCACGGAATCAAATTCCCTGATGGATTCCACGAAATACATGAATGAAAATTCCCATAACTCGGACGATAACAATTCCGATATACGCATTCGATGGCCGCAAATAAAGCGGGTTTGAAAGGAAATGCAGGTCATATATCACTTATAGCCATTTATACGTGACCTATCAGCACGTCAAAGAGCTAACAATACCTGGAAATTCGATATTCTATTAATTTTTATGGCGAATTAAACTAAAAATGCTTTTGGTGTACAGTTTCGTTGTTTTATTCGATGGAAATTTCAATTTTGCCAACCACTTGGTCATTGCATTCCATTTGTCAGATTATAATAGAAAGTAGCAATTAAAACTTTCATGCCATACCACTTTTTTTCTCTCTGATAATGTTCATGAGAACACATTCTGTTTGGACCTGATTCATAGGTCTAAAAGGTTAGTTTAAATATGAATTGGGTCCCATGAAGTATCACCGCCCCCCACTGAAAAAAAAACACAATGACCCTATCGCGCTCTCTGATTTTTTGTATTTCTATGACTCCAAACTCCAAAGCGATTAACGTAAACCATTTATGTTTTTAGTCGACAAATTGTTTTCCATACCTATGATTGACACTGCAGAAGAGAACCCTGCCTACTCCAATTGAATATCTGAACGGAGATGAGAATGTTGAAGCGCATTTTGACGATATAGATTGCTTATGTCTACAGCAGACGAGGATATTCGAATTCGTATCTGAATATTTCTTCACACATACGAGCATGCAGTATGGAGGTTACAGGAATGGTCCATTATTCGATTGATGGTATGTACATACTTGACAGGAGCAGGTAGGTACGGAAATAAACTGGAAATGAAATTGAGTCAGTGGGATATGAAGGAGTATACTCAAAGTGAGACATAACAGTATTTTATGGCCTATGCCAGAAGGAGGTTTATGATTTTAGAGTGTATATCTATATCTATTTCTACGAGGATTTATTATTATTTAGAATATGTTAATAGTCGGGTTCAATCTATTAAGTTTAAAAAGGAGGGCTTTGGTAACAAAGTAGACTTTTTGGACTTGGAAATTGAGATAAAAGAGGGAAAACATTTTTTTGGAATATATAGAAAGCCAACTCAAACAGGCATTTCAATTTCAACAGAATCACAACATAGTTACACACACAAGGTGGCTAATTTGCATAGCTTGTTGGAGAGACTATTGAATGTTCCTATGAATACTGATAAATTCAATGATGAACTAAAAATTATAAAACAGATAGCGAGAATTAATGGTTTCATTGAAGATGTGGTGGAGAAGGTTCTGAGGGGTAAGATGCAGAAGAAAATAATTCAAGAACACTTTATAACACAGAATAATCAAGAAAATAAGAAGTTCATTCCGCTATCATATGTTGGAACAATTTCATCAAAAATAAAAAAGATTTTAGAAAGAGCATCCAGCATAAAAATATCTTTCAAACCAACAAATAGTATTGGGAATATATTGATGAATAATAAGGACAAAGATGATAAACTGACCAAGAACGGAGTATATAGGTTGACATGTAACACATGTGGGGCTTATTATATAGGAAGAACAGTGAGGACTTTTGAACAGAGAATAAGAGAACATTTGAGAATTTTAAGGTTAGGAAATAACTATGATAGCTCGCATTTTGGAAACCACTTATATGAATATCAACATGAATTTAGAAAAGAGGATAATTTTGATATCTTACATGCTAATGTTAATAGTTGGATCATTGATGGTTTAGAAAAATTTGAAATTTTAAAACATAAAAAATTTAATGATAATTTGATGTTGAATGCTCAGATAGATTTTGGTAATGATTGTCTGATGAAATGTTTATTATAGAATAATATGTCAAAAAATCTGTATTGTTTCTGTGATTCTAGTTTTTGTTTTTCTATGTTAGTTGTAGCCATTTTAAGAAGATAAGAAATTGTAGATAAGATTGTGTTGATGTGTTATACTGAGAATAATACCTGTACCTTTTTAATAATTATTGACGAATCTGGTTGAGAGTTCAGGTGAGGAAATATTGGTGTGACATATGTAATATCGAAACTCTTGTATTTTGTGATTTTTAGTGGGACTGGTCTGATGATGCTCAGATGTTCTTGAGCGAAACTAGTCACCAATAAATGAACTAGGAAGTAACATATCTTTTTATTTATTGATATCTAGTTAGCCTAGGCCCTAGACCAGTGCCATGCATAAACAAAATATTGCGATACCATATCAACGAACAATTGCTTATTAGAAGTGTCAGTGTAGTAAGTAAACCAGAGTTACGCAATGAATTAAAAAAAAAGATGTGCAAGCTTCAAAAGAGGTAAATTTTCCATTGAAGATGATGACCGATCGAGAAGGCCAGTTTCTATGTCAGTCCCCGATATCGATGCAGTTCATGACATGATTTTATCAGACCGTCGAAATGGGCTGAAACGGAAATCTGAAGCACTGAAGATTTCATACGAACGCGTTCATCATAAAGTTCACGTCAATTGGGATATGAGAAAAATTTCTGCAAAATGGATCCCCAAATGTTTAAATGTTGACCAAAAGCGTGCAAGGATAGAAGCATCGCGTTTTATTTGTGCTCGATTTGAAAACGATTTAGACTTCTTAAACCGAATTGTTACTATGGATGAGACTTGGGTACATTTCTACGATCCAGAAACAAAGCAACAATCGATGAAATGGCGACACTCAGGTTCTCCATGACCTAAGAAGTTTCGTGTCCAAAAATCTGCTGGAAAAGTTCTTGCTTCAGGTTTTTGGGATTGCCATGGAGTAATCATTATTGATTTTTCGGATAAGGGTAGAACAATAACTGGAGATTACTATTCAACATTACTGACCACTCTACGGAAAAAAATTAGAGAGAAAAGACGCGGAAAGCTATCAAAAGGTATTTTTTTTTACAGAACAAAGCCCCAGTGCACAAATGTTATGTTGCCATGCAAAAAATTAATGATTTAGGGTTAGAATTACTAGAACACCCCCCTTATTCACCAGATTTGGCTCCGTCAGACTATCATCTCTTTCCTAAACTGGAAAAAAAGTTTAAAAATCTTCTTCCAACGAGTAGGTAATAAAAGCTGTGGAGGACTGGTTTGCAGAGCAAGAATAACCATTTTTTTAAGGTCTAGAGACGTTGCAGGTTCCCTGTAAAATGTTTTCAATTAAGAGGAGAATATGTTGAATAATAAAATATTTTTACATTGAAATTTTGTTTGGTTCTATAGTAGGCTAAGAATTTTTTAAATATATCCTCGTATTTCACGCTTTACAGCACGATTGGCTTGATGGATGTTTTTTTTTCAAAATACCTACTTACTGATGTTGATACCTCCTATCAGTGAATTCAAACATTATTTCTCTGCATTTCTCGCAAAATCTCTGCAATGACTGTATTATTTCGTTTTGTTCTTTAGAATATCTGATATGGGTACTAAAGGATTTTCCAATAAGATGTGTTACATACTTTGACATTGAAAGAGACGACGTTGTTGATGATAATCAGCCGGCTTGAGTTCTTGTGTGAACTGAACTTTATAAACCTTAAGACCCAAATCTTAATGCAAAATTCGGTGTAATGACGTTTGTGGAATACCTAATTCCAAAGAACGACGGGGAATCAAAACACCTGGGTTTTCTTCAACACTATCGGCTACAGCAGCAATATCCTCGGCTGTTGTTGCGCGACAAGCACGGGTTTCATTCTTCACATCACTAACTTGTCCCAAAAACTAAAATTTTTCCACCAATTTCTGTATTTCGGTTCGACAAGGTGCTTCACGACGATCCAAAAATTGTCGATGCGTGTATCGTACCATTTTTATTAATGGCGTAGTTTCTTATTGTCACATGTCGAAAAATGACAGCTTCAAGAGTGAAATCTACCGAAATAGCAAAATATCACCCCTACTTGGAAAAACCTTTTACCACCATGTATTTAACTAACGAAAAATCAAACCTTTCCACAACTTTAGCTTTTCCAAAACGAAAAGCAAGTTACACTTACTATTCCTACGACATATCGTATCGAATCAAGCCCGGAATCTGCCCCGGAAACAGCCCGCCCTTTTCACTAAACTCCAGAACAGCACCAACTGCCAGTCAATTTCGTACAGCGACATCGAATTCGAAATCATTGCTCAGCATTCTACAGATCATTACAGAATAAATTTGAGCAATTCAAGTCGTCCGATTTACGTCTGCTGCGCGCTCGCTCAGCTTCTCCAATTATCATTTCTGACGAAAATCGGGAGGAATCTTGACGGAAATGTTTATCGGTATTTTTATGTTTCAGGAAGAAGCCAGTGACAGTTGTTTCGATTTTTCTTATTCGGATACAAAGAAGGGTAAGGTAAGGGTAGCGGAACGATCATTTGGTTATTGGTTTAACCTTTCCTTTTCTCGAGAAATGTTTTTCACATAGAGGTCACATATAAAACTTTCCAGAAAAATATTTCGTTTTATAACGGACAGTGGTGACATCGACTCATCCAACGCAGCCATAAGTTTCAAGTAATGTCCAACGATAAGCTGGAAATGAGCTGGTCCTCTTGTAAAAACAGTAAATTTCCGAATGATCTGAACAAGAGCATCTCTTCTAGAAGAATAGACAAAATATACGTTGAAAACTGGAGTATGTTGTCGAGTTTGTCTAAGAAGTGAGTATTTCCTAAATGTATCAACTCTATTTCAATCGAGAAATATGCACTTTGGGGTGTTTGGCCCAATTTTTTTTTCAAATGGCCGTATCTTTTCAACTGAGCTGAATTCGGAAAATGGAAAATGAAAAAAAAAACGGATTCTTTTGGGATCAAAAGAATCTGCAGTTAAAATAAAAGAACAAGTCAAAGAATCACCCTGTATATTTCATAATATTATTTTATACATTTTTCATAATGGTATGACATTATCTTCCTCATGTTCAAATCGAAAACTTTCACTAATATTTTTTCTGCTGATTGTCTCAAATTGAACAAAATTTAGATTTCAATACAAGGTGACAAAAAAAACTTCGGACAAATTTTGCTGCGGTCTGGAACAAAAGTATTTCAGCGCAGCCGAATAATTTTTATTCTCTTGGTTTCTCTACACTTTCCTGTGCTAATATGTGAATTTTCAGTTTGATATAATTTCATTTCACAGTTTTAGAATGTCAAACAAACGTAATGCGATTTTGGAGCTGTTTCGTCAAGGTAGGCGTCAATGCGAAATTGTTCGTTTGCTCAATGTGCCTCGACAAACCGTGTCCGATGCAATTCGTCGTTTCATGGAGCTCGGCCTTGATGGTCGCCGTCCAGGAAGTGATAGAAACCGCACTGTCAATACACCTAGCAATCGCAACATCGTCAAGAAGCGAGTCAATCGAAATCCGAGGGTTTCCATGAGGAAAATAGCCTGTGAGACCGGTATCAACTGCGAATCAGTCCGTCAAATTGCCAAAAAGGAGCTCAACATCAAGCCATACAAGCTCTAAAAAGTTCAACTCTTCACGGAGGAAAACAAGTGCGTACGACTCCAAAAGTGCCGCCAACTCCTTCGTCTCGCCGCCGGTCAGCAATGGGAGCGCATTCTCTTCACAAACGAGAAGCTTTTCACCGTAGAACAATCCCACAACCACTAAAACGACAGAGTCTGGTCCGTAGAGGCTCCCGGTACATTGGCCATCGTCGAACACCGTCAAAATCCGCAATCCGTCATGGTCTGGAGCAGTGGTAAAACTCCCTTAGTTTTCGTGGATCAAGGGGTCAAAATCAATCAAGTCTACCGCTGCGACATCCTCGAGGCCGTAATACTTCCGTGGGCCAAGCAACACTTCGGCGATACGCATTGGACCTTTCAACAGGACTCCGCTCCGGCTCAGAGAGTGAAAATGACGCAAGAATGGTGGTGTGAGACCCATTTTCCTTGTTTCATCTCATCTGCAGTATCAAAGAGTAGACACTCTACTCTTTGGCAGTATAGCCGCCCTACTCACCGTATCTCAACCCAATGGTCTACAGCGTGTGGTCGATTTTGGAGCACAAGGCTCGTGCTAAAAATCACAAAAATTTGGAGTCGCTGAAGCAATCTCTGCGCCGGGAATGGAACCGATTAACTCCCGAAGAGCTGCGGCCCATTGCCGAAAATTACAAGAAGGCCAAAGGAAGCCACTTCGATATATTATTAACAAATGTTCAAGCTATTATTATTTGTTGTTGTTTTGTTCAATTTCTTCTGTTTAATAAAGTTAAATGAAAAAGAGTTTGTCCGAGGTTTTTCTTGTCACTCTGTAGAATTAAAAACTTGTAATATCTTGAAAAAGAATAGGTAGCATATTCATAATTTTTTTATTCGAACCGTTCCCTAAGGTGAAATTTTATAACCAATTCGATATCTGCCAATATTCATACCACCACACAACAATGGCAGCTCAAAAGTTCATGTGTAATATAAAAATTCTATATGGCAATTCACATGACTGGAATTGCCCTTCGGTGGTGTATAAAACTGACGCTTAGCCGTTCAGAAGTGCCATGAAATTTGCAAATTGGTGCTGGAACATTCCCAATGAACACATCTTGCAGGGTAATAAACGCCCACCCAAGAATCAAACTAGAAACTTTGCGCTTAGGAGATAACGCAGAAGTGTTCATGGGAGAATGGTCCTAAAATTGATTAATCACAGTCATACGTTTGGATTATTCCCAGTTTGTTCACACGAGAATTATGGCTTCGAAGGTATCAAGAAAATTCACTATGTTAGCTAGAGTAGGTAATTATTAGTATGGAGAGTCTTACAAGTTTTCTATTGATAGGAGTATAAATAAGTTCTTTCGGTTTTTTCCAAAACTAAAACTTTATTGTGAAAAAGCACCCATATATTCATTGATCAAAGTATTGTGCTTCGCTAGCTATGACTTTTTCCCATCTTTCAATTGATGGATTCCATCGCGAAAAAAAAAGGTTAGCTTTTTGGCCGCTATCAGTACATCGATAAATTTCTTGACTTCATCGTAATTTGAGAAAGGCTGATCAGCAAGGCCATGTTTCATTGATCGGAAAAGATGGTAATCCGAAGAAGCAATGTCAGGGTTGAACGGCGGGTGGGATAGGACTTCCCATTAGTGTCCACCTTTAAACCGGGCAAACGACTTCAGATAAGGTTTTGACCGTGTAAAAAATTTTTATTTTCAGAGTTTCCAAGACTTTTATGCATAAATGGCGGCAAATTCAAACCTCGCATCAATTTTGGGACACATTCAAATGGTTGTGTACTTTTTCAATTCGGCATATGACCTTGAATGATATGATATTGAATTAAATTCGTGAAAATAAGAATTCTCCTGATCGCGAACTGATTATCGTGTATTACAACTTCCTAATCTATAAAGAGGAAGTCTAAATCAAATAAAAATAGTTTCAGTCGCCTACAATCAGGAAAATATTGATTAAATTCTTCTGAAGGTTTAATCTTGTTAGCTCTATTATCTGAATACCGAATTCGCAACGTTTTTCAGTGATTTCGGGATTATAGGTGTGAATGAAGGATTCACACAGTAACAATGATAAGGCAAATATTTTCATTGTTTTATTTATTACATCGGGATTAACCACGACAAAAATTCGGCAAGGTTTTCGAGATATAATTTTTATGGGCTTTTTGTATCTCCGCTCATAAAACATTCCTTGATTCTTGCCACTTGATTAAGTCTGCTTGAGAAAGAAAGGATTTATTCATAAATAATTTTCAAAATGCACCTACAGTATTCATTGGGCCAGAACCTTTATGTGATATAGGCAAATGCACCTATAAGAATCCATACTAGGACCGCTACTCTCTAATTTATTCATACATGATATACCAAGCAATCCAAGATGCCTGCTTGCTCTATACGCAGACGATACGGGCATAGCAATTAGGCACAGAAACACAAGAATAATTCACAAAAGACTTCAAGAAGCTACAGACGATATCTGTCACTGGTGTAACAGATGGAAAATCAAAATCAATGGAGAAAAGGGTCCAGCAATACTCCCCCAAAATAGAAGGTTGAAGATGGAATCGAAGATATCCATAGACGGTAATGACATAGAAAGGCACAATGAAGCTAAATACCTAGGAGTAATATTAGACAAAGGACTAACGTGGAAACAGCACATCAAGTATGCAGTGGATAAAACGAATGTAGCGATGAAACTCTTATACCCTATTATAGGCAGAAGAAGCCAAATGAACAGAAACACGAAGTTGAGGATCATAAAAGTAGTCGCCAGACCGCAGCTAACATATAGATCAACAGCATGGGGCTATGCAGCGGGAACCCATATAAAGAGGATACAGAGTACAGAAAACAAATTTCTGAGATGGGCATTAGACGCCCCCTGGTTTGTTAGGAGTGAACAAATCCGAAAAGACATAAAATGGGAGTCCATTACCACATTCATCAAACGAAAAGCTGCAAAAGCCTATGAAAGAGCTTGTGAACATCCAAATGACGGCCTTAGAAGGTTAGATGACTGTGACCCCGTTGAAAATGAAAAAACAACGAGAATTTACCGCAAAAGACCCAGAGACCAATTTCGAAAATGAAGATGTAGAACTCTAAACTTAGAGAGAGATATCCAATTGAAGGATGGCCACAAACACTCAGCATAAAGAATGCGAAATAGGAAATAACGGAGAAGAAGATGGAAGGTTTATAGGCTTATGCCTGGAGCCAGAAAGACTGGGTGTCTGATGTGAGATTCACCTCTTCTATAACAAGAAAAAAACCTATAAGAAAGAGTTTCTGGAGAAGGAGAAAACCGAAAGGAAAACAATCTGGCGGAATCTTCTAGGACTGTTTGTACCACACCGAAAAGTTTCTTTGAAACTGCAAGATCGAAGAGGTATCTGGATCTCAGTAAGAACCAGCTACACCTCCTCACCGGCTTTCTTATAGGACATTGTCGCATCAGGAAGCATTTGGTGAAGAGTGTAGATTCTGTGGGGAGGAGGAAGAAACTCCTATTCAACTAGTCACGGAATTCCTTGTCATTTCAGCCCAGAGGAAGTATGCCTTTGGGCAAGAAACTTGCAAGAGTGAGGAAATAGCCTCGTTGGAACATTCTCAGATGTTGGATTTCATTAGATCTGGAACTGGAAGGCGAGCTGTAAAGTGCGTGGTGAGAACAGCTCTGTTAAGGGGTTACAATAGACCTTAGGGTCGCAGTGAGCTCAAACCCCTTTCTAACTAAACTGCTACACATGAGTTGGGATATTGATTTAAATTGCAAAAAAATATACCTAGTTGAAATAAGGTTTTTGTGATGAAAATTCATATTAATATGATTTCCAGTTTCAAATTAATTTTAGCCTGTAGGTCTCTGCAGCGTATACAGGGTGGTTAAGAAAAATCGAGTAAAATAACGAAATTTTATTCCCAGAGAATTTAAGCATTTTAAGTACAATGTATGGCCTCCACGGGCATCAATAACAGCTTGACATCTTCTTTGCATACTTCACACGAGGTTGTTGAACATTTCTTGAGGAATTTGGTGCCATAAACGGGGCAGAAGCTCTCTCAGATAATTTAAGGATTCTGGGGTAGGTTGATGATTATCTTATCTCCTTTGAAGCATATCCCATGTATGTTCTATGCAATTCAAATCTGGTGAGTGTGGAGGTATTGGTAAATGTGGAATACCAAGCTCCTCGCGCGCATTCTCAACTATGGCTGCACGGTGCGGTCTAGCGTTAGCGTCCTAGAAATTGAAAAGTTCCACCAAAGCAGCGTGAAAATTTGGCACAACATTATCAATGACATGCTCCCTATACTGTAAGGCGGTCATATTCCCAGGACAAATGTGTAGATCTGTGCGTCCGTTGAAACATATCCCGGCCCATACCATAACACTACCCCCTCGGAATGGATTGGCTTCTTGGACGTAGCGACGATTACGGGGTATGCGTGGGATTGTCCATACCCTTATTCTTCGAGAATCTGAAAATCGTCCATATCTGGATTCATCAATGAAAAGGACACTACGCCATTGATCGTTCCAATTGATATGTTGCCTTGCCCATTCCAGTCTTTGACGCTTATGGTCACGTGTTAATGGAACTCCTCTTAATGGATGTCTAGAACCTAGATTCACCTATCTCAAACGTCGTCTGATGGTTTCAATGGAAACTTGGACCCCATCTGCATTTTGAAGAGTATTCCGTAGCATTCTACACGTAGATGTAGGGTTTCTTCTTGCCGAAACGGTGATGAAACGATCCTGAGCAGGTGTTGTTTTTCGTCGCCCACCAAGTCTTGGTCTTTCCAACACAGAACCTGTCTCCCTGAACCTATTCCATGGTCGAGATCACACTTTGGCTGACTTGGAGCCTTTCCGCTACATCAACCTAAGTTAGGCCACCCTGTAGTATTCCGATAGCCCTATTAACCTCAGCGTTTGTTAATTTACGTCTTGGCATTTTCAGAAAACTCGTTTTAAATCGAAGCCGTTGATAAACTGATCTCATTTCAAAATAATAACATTCATGAAGCATATGCAAAGAACCAAACTTCAGAAAAAAGGCAACCAGATTGAAGAAATGTCTCATACCGATTTTTATTTGATCGATTCAAGTTGTTATTGAGTTTTAAATGATATTACAATGATTTTCTCGAAGGTTACATACTTTTAAAAACGATTGAATACGAAATCCCTAACTCTTGTGGAGCAGTATTCAACTACATAAGTACAGTGATGTTCTTTAGAGCCTGATCATATGTAAACCTATCGAATGTTCATTCATCTTATTAAATTGACCAATATGGGTAACAGTTATTTTTATTTTACCTAGCGTTCTCTTGATTGGATCCAGGGTACATCAGAAACAATTATATCAAATTAACTATGTAAGTTTGAACTGGCATCAAAATTCAAGTCGTTACATCGAATGGTATTAAAGTAAATAAGTGAAAGTATTATTGAATTGAACAGTACAGAACCGCGTTTCATATTTATCTCCGAAAAAAGTATAAATAAATCCGATTCCAATTTCTGTAACCCATCAGCACATCCAACCTTTCCTTTTCAAGATTGTTGCACTCTGCAACATTTCCTCGCAGATAATACGCTCAGAACGTGTATCTCGAGTCTTTGTAAAACCGAACTTTATCCGATATTGAGTGGACGCTTCGTCGGGATTTACAGGAAATAATATTCCCAGCACGTCGTACAATAAACCATCCAGGAGCTTTTGCTTCGTTTCGAGCATGTGGCTACGTCTTGATCCCCGGGAGTGTAGCCGTTTATGACCTATGATTTCAAATTGAAAAAGTTCGGTACATTGTGTGTTTTATGTATTGAGGGGGTCCGGCTTATCTCTTTGCGAACTGTTTGTACCGTGGAGCGGATGTTTTCCTTAAAAACCTAAACTTGGGAAGGGGGATTTTTTTGAAGATGCACAGGTCATCATTGGATCGATGTGGTTAAGGACCTCGTATCCGTCAGGACAATTAACCTGACCATTTCCCACAAGATGATTTACGCAACAAATTTTATTTCCAATAAGTGTTTTTCAGGGCAACACTATTCTAAGTGGCGGCCATTTTCTCAGCTGTCAAATGATATATTTTTGCTTTGGCATTTCACCATGGATAAACTGAAGCTGGAACAACGCTCCAAATCGTGCAAATTTATGTGGAAATTCATGGTTCTGTTCAAAATATGTTTTCCCCCCACGTTCACTGTACAGTGTGTACAGAAGAAGTCATTGCTGCTGTAGAGCGTAGCGTAGAGGAAGACCCGATTTTGCGAAGAGATGGTTTACAAAATTCAACTCGTGCAAGAATTGACCATATTCACCGTCGCCATACTGTTGTGCGACAATACCAACTACCCAGGGTTCTCAACATCGAATAACAAAAGTCACTAATTTCTCAGGACCGCGAAAGTTTAAATGGAAATATTTTGGTGTCGGTTTTTTAATTTTTAGATCTATTTCTTGCCAAACAATTACTGACACAACAACCATGGCCTCCACTATACTGATATCTACCAATATTTCCTGGATTTTATTACAAAATACTTAACCAAAGTTCACCACCAATTTTATATAACCTCTCATACCACATACCATACTAATAAAACAGGTCTGTGCTAATTATTCTTGATAAACTCAATATTTCTCCGTTGGGAACACTGGGTAGTTGGTATTGTCGCACAACAATATGGCGACGGTGAATATGGTCAATTGAAGCCACTTGATCACCTAGCAAGGCGTAGTTCGGTCAATAGGCCTTAAACTAGATTGCCGTTGATCCCAATTTTCATGAATTTTGTTTGAGGATGAAGCTTATTTTTGGTTGATTGGATAAGTCAATAAACAAAACTGCCGTATTTGGAGTGATGATAATCCTCAAGTGTATATTGAGACACCGTAACATCCATTAAACTGACTGTTTGGTGTGCTTTATGGGTTGGTGGAATAATTGATCTGTACTTCTTTAAAAACTATACTGGTCAGAACGTTATAGTCAATGGCAACCGTTATAGAGGAATGATTGATGACTTTTTCGTTAATCAATTGAACAGCCACGATGTGCAGAAGCAGTGGTTTCGAAAATACGTCGCAACATGTCACACAACTCGTACTACAATTGATTTATTGAAGGAAACATTTAGTAACCGCATATTTTCACGTTATGGACCCGTGAATTGGCCTCCAAGATTGAACGATTCGACACCGCTTGATTATTTTCTGTGTGGGTATGTGAAGTCGCTAGTTAACGCCGGTAAGCCCGAAAAGATTATAATAATAATAATATTCAATCATATTCAAATCATAAAGCCGGAAGATGATCTTTCGAATAAAGTAAATTTCTTGTCAATTCAAAAATATCAACTTTGTTGTATTCCATTTCAAAATTCTTCTGAAAAAGCACCTTTTTTCTTGTTTTCATCCTCATTATAGATACTATCGATGGGTTAATCTTGAATTGTCTTTTAATTCTTTCAATTTTCCAAGTTTTTTTACATGAAATGTTTTGATTGCATTGTATACAGGGTGACCGGAGGGCAAGAATATACATAAAATCGGATAGCAAAGGAGCCCTGCTAGTTAGTTTGGGAATGTAAAACGTCCCTCAACACACTCGGAGAAACAAACCAGGTAAACCTTATTTGGGTACCTGGCCACTCCGGGATAGATCGCAATGAAGCGGCAGACCGACTTGCAAGGGAAGGGGGGTCTATTCCCTTCACCGGTCCAGAGCCATTTTGTGGCTTCCCAGCCAGCCAGCCAGCCAGCCATCAAGCGATGGCAGTTAAGGAATGGGAACAAAAGAGAAAGCTTACGTTCTGGCAAACGATCAATGGCCAAAGACAGGCCAAGTCATTTCTCTCCTACTCGACGAGCTAGACCAAAAAAGTTCTCTCACTCAGTAAACAGGAACTGAGGAAACTGACAGGCGCACTCACGGGACACTGTCCCGTGAGGTATCACCTGAAGAACATGGGTAAGTCGCTAGAAGACACATGTCGTTTCTGTCAAGAAGCCACTGAGACAGCCAAGCACTTGTTATGTGAATGTGAAGCTGTTCATCGGAAAAGACTACAACACCTTGGCTTCTGGTTTCTAAAGCCGGAACAAGTGATGGATGTAGCCCCCAGAAAGGTGATAAAGTTCATGGAGACACTATTGCCTGACTGGTAAACAGCGCGGGGATGCACAATAGATCTTTAGGTCAAGGTGCATGCGAGTTCCTTCCGCCCCTCCTCTAATCTAATCTAATACAGGGTGATTCACGGTGGATGGCACATTAGATGTTTCTGGTGAACCAGATATCGGATCGGTGTGAAAATTTGCATGAGTGCATTATCGGACATTATCTACCCAACAATAATATTTTCTTCAATGCGATGTTTTCACTTCAATCAGAAAGTAGTAGCAACTGTTTCAAATGGAACACCTGGTATATTATATTATTTCTGGAATCTCCAAAAACTTCTCGACATTTTTTCCCAAAATTTCCCAATACCTATCTCTTGCCGTTTTCGAAATATAAATTTATTTCAATTTTTTTCACCGAAAACCATGACCTCTAAAAATGCTGAAAACTTCGGGTTGAGAGACACTATGGCATTGAAATTTGCTTAGGAGTTAGGAGATACATGAATGCTTCCAACACATCAGCCTGATCTACGTTACTTCAATACAGGGTGGTTAAAAATACAGTCTTGAAAAAGTGACTGACAGTTGTTTATTTCAAATGGAAGGCCCTGTATATTATTAGAAATTCAGAAAGCTTATGAAATTTGCTTTCATTCTATGTAATTATGCCTATACCTAACAGGTCAAATTTCGGACTTATGAGCATTTATTTGTCAAAACGTCCCTTCAGAATGGTATTTGTATTCGGTATTTAGTAGGCAGGCCTGCAGGCCATGATTACTATTTGATAGTACCTTGTAACATTCTCCTAATAATAAAGGCACCAAGAAACTATATCCTCGATTTCAAAGGTACAGAGCGTTGAAAGTTGGCAGACATTTTTATCGAACTTTCTAGTTCTGAACTAGCAGACATCCCCATTCTATAAAAGTTCACAATACCATAAAAGAATACGTTATCCATTGCAATATCATTTCACCATTCCACAGGTATCATATCGGGTTTCCTAAACTTCAAAAAAGATTTTGCAAGTTTCACGTCACGTTCGAAACATCCTAAGATTCTAACCACATCCGAGCCAACGACATGAACGGTCTCATTAAAAATTCGAACACGAAAACCTCAAACCGGAGGAAATCACCCCAGTAAAGTTGCAGGGTCGTACCAACGATTCGTTTATAGCAGGCCACAAAATACAGAGTCTTAAAGTCTGAAATTCTCTCCTTGAGATCCGAAATAAAATGCATCAGAGTTTTTCCCAATGAGAAAGGATTTCCTTCTTGCATTCTCACGGGCAGAACGTGAGCATTCCACCATTCAGGAAGAGTTCTCTCCAAGGAGATTATTGGCCATATTTCGGCCTTATTTAGCTATCCTGAGAGCAACACAACCCGACATCGATAAGAATCAGATTGGATCGTTGAGTCCTCCTGAAGCGAAACTAGAAGAGGTCATGAGTATGAATAAACCATGTAGCCAACTAGTAGAAAAAATGGCATTTGTTGATATAGGAGGATGTATTGATATCTAGTTAACCTAGAGCAGTTCCATGCATAAACAAAATATTGCGATACCATATCAACCAACATACAACGAACAATAACTTTTTAGAAGTGTCAGTGTAGAGTTCGACGTCAAAAAATTAAACCAGAGTTACGCAATGAATTAAAAAAAAGGTGTCCATCGAAATTGTAAAAATCGAAAAATTGTAGTATCGAGCCATCTCAAGTACCTTTATTTAAAAGGGTTAAGAGGTAAGCAGATTTACGAAGATATGCTTAATACCCTTGGTGATCAATGTCATCCGTATGCGACCGTGAAAAATTGGACTGCAAGCTTCAAAAAGTGTTAATTTTCCATTGAAGATGATGACCGATCGGGAAGGCCAGTATCTGTGTGAGTCCCCGAAAATATCGATGCAGTTCATGACATGATTTTGTCAGTCCGTCGAATTGGGCTAAAACGGATATCTGAAGCACTGAAGATTTCATATTAACGCGTTCATCATATAGTTCACGTCAATTTGGACATGAGACAAATTTCTTCAAAATGAATCCCCAATTGTTTGAATGTTGATCAAAAGCGTGCAAGGGTAGAAGCATCGCGTTCGATCTGTGCTCGATTTGAAAACGATATAGACTTCTTAACCGAATTGTTACTATGGATGAGACTTAGGTACATTTCTAAGATCCAGAAACAAAGCAGCAATCGATGGAATGGCGACACTCTGGTTCTCCAAGACCTAAGAGGTTTCGTGTCCAAAAATCTACTGGAAAAGTTCTTGCTTCAGTTTTTTGGGATTGCCATGGAGTAATCATGATTGATTTTTTAGATGAGGGTAGAACAATAACTGGAGAATACTATTCGACATTACTGACCACTCTACGGAAAAAAATTAAAGAGAAAAGACGCGGAAAGCTATCCAAAGGTATTTTGTTTTTTCAGGACAACGCCCCAGTACACAAATCTCATGTTCCATGCAAAAAATTCGTGATTTAGAGTTAGAATTACTAGAACAACCCCCTTATTAGCCAGATTTGGCTCCGCCCGTCTATCATCTCTTTCCTCAACTGAAAAAAAGTTCAAAAGGTCGTAAATTTTCTTCCAACGAGGAGGTGATAAAAGCTGTACAGGTTCGCTGTAATAAATGTATTCACTTAGGAGGAGAATATGTTGAGTATTAAAATATTTTGACATTGAAATTTTGTTTGGTTCTACAGGGTGTCCCAGAAGTCCCGCACTTCTTTGAGGGGATCGAAAGTGAAAAATATTCTTAGCTCAAATATCCATGTTTGAAATTTTCTGATAACGTAGTTAATTAGTTATTAATTAATGAAAGTGGCCAATCAGGAGCGCGCTACAGAAGAATAACTAGGCAGTGGGGATGCGAGAGTGAGACGCCAGTCTCGGTTTACTGCGTGAAAAGCCGGCAGCAGCTCTGGCGTCTCACTCTCGCGCCCCCACTGCCTAGTTATTCTTCTGTAGCGCGCTCCTGATTGGTCACTTACATTAATTAATAACTAATTAACTACGTTATCAAAAAATTTCAAACATGGATATTTGGGCTTAAAATACTTTTCACTTTCGATCCCCTCAAGGAAGTGCGGGACTTCTGGGACACCTGTATAGTAGGCTAAGAATTTTTCAATATATCCTCGTAGATATTGATGAATGTCATGAATCGGATTATTCCAGATGACAGTACAGTTAATCCAAGAAGTTCAAATTGGTTGGATAGAGGTTTCACAAGCAGACTTCGACCATCTCATTTTTTCTATGCCTAGACATGTACAGGAATGTACTCAGCTCCGAGTTCTTTAAACACATCATTAATTTTTCTTGATTTTTCTCGAAATACATATGAATAAAATTTCCTGTAAATATTTCCTGATATCCTAATGCCAAAAAATCGATTTGAATAAAGGAATAATTAATTCCTTTTGGCAGTGACACTTCTAAAGCCACTGAGTATCAAAGGATATCTTAGGAATTGAAGAGAAAACCATATTTTTAAATAATTTCTCCCACAACATGCTGTCAGAACTCGGACTAGTATCAGTTTGGTGAGTTGAAAGCGTAATGAAAAGAATAATATGCTCAAAACCTTAAATGGCTGCGGATAATATACTTGTCCATGAATCGCCTGTTAAATTCGGTCAATACACCAATCTTCAGGGTGTTCTTCAGTTCGTGTTGGAATTAACACAGAACTCCCTCAAGTATCCGGCGGGATGCTACGAAATATTCTTATCACGCGCCGAGAGCAGTTAAGTGATGAATGCCGCAGATCGATTTGAATTGCCTTGAGTTTCTCAATTCTGGAGTTGGCATGGGTAGTACAAGTCGGGGGGTATTCCGAGGAAAAATAAAAATGAATGGGGGATATTAGTTCCCGAAATGCTCTTTCTTTTCTCTGTCGGGATTACAGTTCTCCTCCACTGTGGAATTTTCATTGCGCCAATTTTTCGAACGAGGCGACGACTGAAGTTACCGGTGGAATTTCAAACAGAATCAAGCTTTTTCTAGATTTACACTAACAGTAATTATAAGTTGGTCAGGTATTAAAAAAAAGGGGTTCCTCATAGATGAAAATGGTATTATTCAATTAACTTAATGGTTCATTTTTGGGAGAAAAACCTTCGAACATTTAAGAATACGGTAATCAACACTTCAAATAATTCTTCATTACAAGACATCAGGAAGTATTTGATTTTTCATACTGCAGTGTACGAGGATGTATAGATATCTAGATAGTCTAGACTAGTTCCATGCATAAACAAAATATTGCGATACCATATCAACGAACAATAACTTATTAGAAGTGTCACTGTAGAGTTCGACGTCAAAGAAGTAAACCAGAGTTACGCAATAAATTAAAAAAAAAGATGTCCACCGAAATTGTAAAAATCGAAAAATTGGAGTATCGAGCCATCAACAAGTACCTGTATTTAAAAGGGTTAAGAGATTTACGAAGATATGCGCAATACCCTCGGTGATCAATGTCCCTCGTATGCGCGACCGTGAAAAATTGGACTGCAAGCTTAAAAAGAGGTAAATTTTCCATTCAAGATGATGACCGATCAGGAAGGCCAGTTTCTGTGTCAGTCCCCGAAAATATCGATGCAGTTCATGACATGATTTTATCAGACCGTCGAATTGGGCTAAAACGAATATTTGAAGCACTGAAGATTTCATTCGAACGCGTTCATCATATAGTTCACGCCAATTTGGACATGAGAAAAATTTCTGCAGAATGGATCCCCAAATGTTTGAATGTTGACCAAAAGCGTGCATCGCGTTCGATCTGTTCGAGACTTGGGTACATTTCTACGATCCAGAAACAAAGCAACAATCGACGGAATGGCGACACTCTGGTTCTCCAAGACCTAAGAAGTTTCGTGTCCAGAAATCTGCTGGAAAAGTTCTTGCTTCAGTTTTTTGGGATTGCCATGGAGTAATATTTTGATTGATTTTTTGGATAAGGGTAGAACAATACCTGGAGATTACTATTCGACATTACTGACCACTCTACGAAAAAAAAAATTAAATACAAAATACGCGGAAAGCTATCCAAAGGTATTTTGTTTTTACAGGACAACGCCCCAGTACACAAATCTTATGTTGCCATGCAAAAATTCGTGATTTAGGGTTAGAATTACTAGAACACCCCCCTTATTCGCCAGATTTGGCTCCGTCAGACTATCATCTCTTTCCTAAACTAAAAAAAAGTTTAAAAGGTCGTGAATACTTGGAGAACCCGTGGATTGAAGACTCTGCGGTGAAAAGGAAGAAACAGCCTCTCACATAATTTTTGAATGCGACGTCCTGGGAAGTAGGCGCCACAGAATCTTCGGAGAAATCAATCCGGAAACGGGAATTAATCCGAAAAACCTCATAAACAGGCTACTGAACCTGATAAAGGACACAAACATATTCTTGTGAGGAACCACTCACGAAAGAGTGATACAATAGACCCAAGTTGGTCGCAGTGTCACAGGGAGGC
The DNA here is from genome assembly GCA_951802165.1 of Adalia decempunctata. Lineage (NCBI taxonomy): Eukaryota > Metazoa > Arthropoda > Insecta > Coleoptera > Coccinellidae > Adalia > Adalia decempunctata. Next base: position 13,267,788 of record OX637696.1, on the reverse strand, counting down.
CAAGCGCTAACCCGGTCTCTTGTTCCACAGCTTATCAATCAATCATCAATCAAAGGTATTTTGTTTTTACAGGACAACGCCCCAGTACACAAATCTCATGTTGCCATGCAAAAAATTCGTGATTTAGGGTTAGAATTACTAGAACACCCCCCTTATTCACCAGATTTGGCCCAGTCCGAATATCATCTCTTTCCTCAACTGAAAAAAAGTTTAAAAGGTCGTGAATTTTTCTCCATCGAGTAGGTTATAAAAGCTGTGGAGGACTGGTTTGCAGAGCAAGAAGAAAGAAACATTTCTTTTGAAAGGTCTAGAGACGTTGCAGGTTCGCTGTAATAAATGTATTCAATTAAGAGGAGAATATGTTGAGTACTAAAATATTTAGACATTGAAATTTTGTTTGGTTCTATAGTAGGCTAAGAATTTTTCAATATATCCTCGTACGAATGAATTAACTCTTCACATTAAGAAGATACACTGACTTGAGTTGGTCTACGAAAATTGTCATTTCGGAGCTATTTTCTTTTTGGCTTATCATGGGCAGGATGTCAGAAAACAAAACATTTCTTTTGGATAACTTATTTTCCATTCATACTCAATGGAAAACCAATTCATTATTTCCTTGTATTTTTTTATATGGAACAGGGTATCAGCAAGTGAATATTTGCCGTCAGCATAAAGCTGTTAAACACGCATCGAGAAAAAAAGAGTTTTCAGACGAGATCTGCTGCTAGTTTTAATTAGTGCGCTACTGCTTTAACCGAGTACATACTGTCCACTTCCTCAGAATCGGAATGAACATTACTCATGAAAAACCCATAAAACCAGTAACTAACAGCAGAATCATTGCAACAGTGTAGCAGCAGCTGTTTTGGCAGCATTCGTGATCATAAAGGACCAGATGATCTATAATTTCCATCTTTGTGTATACAACGCAGCACATATTTCATTTTCGAACAAAGGGATGTGAACGTCGTGTTGTGTTCATATGGAAAATTGAAATAATGATTGCCACATTTTACGGGCGCCTTAATGATTAAAATTTCGTTCGGTTCGAGTTTCTGTTCAATCAGAGAGCTTGCTTTTTTGTGAGCGTTATATCAAATGAATTCTACCTAGGTACAGCTTTGATATGTATTACTGAACAGGTATATAACGAGATATTTTCTAGAAATAATACCCTGAGGTGCAGTTTTCTTATTCTGAAAATGTTCAAATGTTCAACTTACTACTTGTGAAGAAGCGACGTTTCTGAGGACTGTTCACCATTTTCCTGATCCACATTAGGAATATACGGCAAAGAGACCCCCACACTAGGTTCTGAGCAATCTGAAATGAAGAAAAAACTATGCATAAGCAAATAGAACAAAAGAATTAACAATATGAGGTGGAACAATATCACAAATTTTTGGGAGGATGGTTACCACTTTTGCTTTATTTTGAATGTCAAAAAATGTCTGCTATTATAAAAAAAAATATTGACTCACCTAGATCTATTCGATCGGTACAAGAGGTACCCCTTTCGAAAAATGGTTTCTTAAATTGCTGCGACCCCTGAAAAAACATCAAATATTAGTGAGGAAGGAATTTTATTTTCTTCGCAATTTTAAAATCTCCTCAACATATTACATAAAATTTGGGGACACCCTGTAATAAAGCGCTGATAAAAAAGGGGGGCATTGCCGCCTTGAAAATAATCATAACGAATAAACACATATCAAATTTAACACTTCTGCCTGAAATTTTAGAATAACTGATTCAAGTTTGAATCATTCAGGTTGCTATCAGAAATTTATCGAGAGATTTTGGAGGTGCATTATAGCTTGTGCTATAGATTGAGTATCTAGAAATAACGTTTCGTCCAAGCTCCGCTCATAGGACTCATCTGATCTGGAGAAGATTTTGCATGTGATTTGACTAAGTCATTTTCCATTCGAGTGCAAAATTTCATTTCGATCTATTCCCTAGTTTCGAAGGTATCAGAAAAACAACGGAGCCGGTTTCAAATTCTTCTGTTCGAGAGTAATAGTATTATTGGTCGGACGGAGAGAATTGAATTTAATCAAGAATTTATGTCCATTGAGTCGAACGAAATGCTATAGCGCTCGTTCAAAGAGTAATATGAAAATAGTATATAACATTACTAGAAAGGTAAGAGGGTTTTTACTGGCGAATGGAGGATATAACTGACGAGCCGCAGGCGAGTCAGTTACCTCCTTGAGCCAGTAAAACCCGTTACCTTGCGTGTATTGTTTTATATTTTATTTGTTTCTCATTTGTGAAAAGGTTAGATAAATTCCAAATTATTTTTCTTTACATTTGTTTTGGCGAAAGCGAAAATGAATGTAGCAAAAGAAATTATTGAGGCAGCCAGCAGTGTAGCTTCAAGTTTATTACCTGCGAAATCAGCTTCAAGGTACGAGCGAGAATACGACGACTTCAAAAAGTGGCAAAACAAAAATAGTGTGATTGGGGTAACTGAAGATGTTTTGTTGGTCTACTTGAATCAACTATCAGCTAGATTCAGCCCTAATACTATATGGGCAAAATGGTCTATGCTGAAAAGCTGCTTGGAAATGAAATAAAATGCCCCTGTTCGCAGGTTTGTTTTTCTTAAAAAATTTATTGAAAAATGTGACGTTTAGTTGTCATTTGCAGATTTCAAAAGGTAAAAGCGTTTCTGAAACGAAAAAATGAGCGTTATACGCCAAAAAAGGCCAAGGTATTAAGTAAAGAAGAGGCTGAACAATTTCTTTTACATGCTCCTGATGACCAGTGGTTGCTGGCTAAAAATGTAACAATATTTGGGATTTTTGGATGTTGTCGATGTGACGAAATTCTCTCCTTAAACATGAATGATGTAGAAGATAAGGGAAAATACGTTATCGTGACATTGCAGCAAACAAAAAATTTAACAACAAGAAGATTCACCATAACCGATGATGTCTGCAGCTTCAAGCCCTGCATGTTATACAGAAAATATGTAAATCTTCGGCCTCCTGGAACAGAAAGCCTAAGATTTTTTTTGACATACCGACATGGAAAGTGCATTTCCCTTCATGCTGGCCAGCACACTATTGGTGGTGTCCCAAAGCAAATAGCAAAATATTTAGGTTTAAAGGACCCAGAGTTATACACCGGTCACTCTTTTCGCAGAACTGGAGCCACTATGGTTGCGGATTCGGGTGGAGATATTTTAGCACTAAAGCGTGCAGGAGGGTGGAAGAGCACCGAAATTGCGATGAGTTATGTCGATGATTCGGTCAACAAAAAAGTCGAAATGTCTAGTAAATCATTTGGTAGTAAGGAGAGTACAAATGTTCTGCAGTCCTCGAGTTCAGCAGTTTCTGAGTCAACAGTTGGTTCATCATCATCAGTATCAACTCTTTCATCATCAAAAATGTGTGTTACTTGAAATAACAGTTGTACCATGATTTTCAACATATATGACGATAAAACAAAATTTTCTAATGTAAATAATTCGACTAACTTCTAAAAATTTTGCAAGTTAACTGTCAGTTTTACAAGTTAGTGACTCGATTAAATAAACTTTCTTGATTAATATTGTGTTTTTGGAAACTGACGTTTACAAATGAGCAACAAATAAAAATATTATCCATCATATATTCTTCTGAACGGATAAAAACCTAGTTAAATCCCTAATTGGTGTCTTCTGCAAATTTCATTCATCACATCGGAAACTGATAAACCGAACAACACACTGAAGAAGGTAAACAGTAATAGGTCAAGGTTCGCCTTCATTCAAATATTTTCTCATCAAGAAATGAATTCAAAACTTGAAGAGATAAAAAGATAACAATCCCAGAGTTTGTGTACATTCACATACTTGTTTGGAGAGTACAATACACTCATTCGGATTTATCTTATCGACCCAATTGCTCGATTTTAACAAGGTGCTATTTTTGCGACAGATTGAAATTATTTTCATGCGTAGGTCGAAAAGAAATTGAAAAAGAAATAAAACATCCTGTATACTTGAAGTTAAGCCGATGGCTCGGCGGTCAATAGACCTTTCCAGAATTACCTGTGAAGGTAAAAGTTGCGCGCGTCACATGTGGGCTAAGAATGAATATCATTGGTCGTCAAAATTTCCCTCCTTAAATCGTTGACATTTGACAATTGATATTATTATTTTACGCAGCCGACTTTTTGGATGTGGATGTTATTTGTTGTATTGTTTATCGAAAATCTAAATTTTAGTATGCCTCAACAATGTTTTGTTACTAATTGACGGTCAAGGTACGATAAAACCAGTAGGATCTCATTTCATTGCCTCCCTCTCTCTCTTTCTTTTCTCTCTCGCACTAAGGTTTGCGCATCTTTTAATGCTGCCCACAAGTTGAGCATGAAATATACCTGTTTCTCTCTCATTCTGGTTCAGTTCACATCTTTCATCTTTGTTCTACGTATTCTGGAAAGGTCTATTTGGTATTCAAGTTCTTCGATTAAATAAATATCTTAAACAGTAAAATCCTGAAGACAAAGGGGTCATAAATATATGAGTATATGACACTTTCACCGAAATAGTGGAGACCATTTCGTAATATACCCAGAGGGACAGCAAAAAGGGAGGGAAAAATTGAATACCCTTGTTTCTGTATAGAATATCTTGCGGATGAGAATTCATTATTGTGGGGGATGAAATACTCATTTTCACCAAATCGTGACTCTTTTCAGTAAAGTGCTAGCACTGCCTTTGTTGGTAACATGGTATATGCATTAACGGAGAAACTGGTACGAAGACAGATCAGTATATCGGTGAAAAAATTTAGGAAATGTCAGGAAATACCTCGAGTGACTTCATTAGGACGAAATAACTCTGCTGGCATTTCTTGAAATCCAGCAGGATGACAAACGCGGAAAGGCAGAGAGTGATTGATGTCACCGAGAGGACCAATTAAGCAACTCACCTTCAGGATAACACTCTGCGACCTGGATACACCAGATCCTTTGGGGATATTCTCCAAACTATCATCGTTATAACTAATATCGTTATGAATGTCATAATCCACATAGCTCAAGTCTTGGTAACTAACATTTAAATCACTTTCCGCCAAAGATTTCAACGATTGCTTCCACTCCTCCTGTTTACTCCTTGTCAAATCCTCCCTAGACTTATCCCGCTTCACGATGTCCCTAAAACTTATGGATCGCTTCAAAAGCGACTTAGATTCCTCCCCAAAACTGATGAGCTTCTTCATAAACGAAGGGGTTCGATGCAGAGAAGACTTGGAGCCGATTTCCAAAGCCGAGTGGAACTTTTGGGACATTCGCAAGGAATCCCTGCGTATATAGCTTTCCTCCGGGTCTTCCTCGGTCTCCGGGCTGCAGACATCCTGTTTATCCTCGTGTATTTTTGGTATCACTTTCTTCCGGAAGATGGACGAGAAGGATAAACGGTGTTTGCGTTTCACTTTGGGTTTCGGTACTTCGGGAGTTTTAAAAATAGGGTTGAAGGCCTCAACCGCGTTTTCGGATATGACGCACTCGCTCACACACCTTCGCGCGTGTTTGTCGCGCACAAAGAGGCTGTTGTTGTTGAACCTGTCCGATTTTCGCAGAATCACTTCGTGGGTTTCATCTTGCTCGCACTGGGACATGGCACCGGCCAGAATATCGTTCACAATAGTCCAGATTTCGATGCCAGCTTCTTGGTAACCCTGAGAACCATTTTCTCCATTGTTGTCTCGCTCAGTAGGTCTCGGGAACTTTCCGTTGACTTTTATCTGCCAAATATCGTTTTTGAGAATCTTATCGCCGATTTTTTTAGGGCTGGATTCTGTGACCATTGTGTTAGAGCGGGAAAAATCGCGTTATTCCTGGCATGACGACGTTTCGCTACTAAAACACGGAATATCACCTGTAATTTGATTGTGGAACATTTAAGACCGTAATTAAAACTTTATCTGGGTATACAACTGTTCGATAAACGACGTTCAGATAAGGCTGGAGAGAGACCGTGATATCGGATTATCGGGATGGCAGAATCGTTAATTCTCACGTATACACTGTGGAAATTTGACGAAAGGTCGCGATCATGTGGGAAAATTTATGCAGAGAGACATGCAGTCTGAATCGGAGATTGGCGTACTTCTTTTGAACGCGGCGGTTGGAATATGAATGGTTTGGTAATTGGTACAAATAGAAGTGTTTTGTTTGTGGGAAGGGATAATGAACCCTCCGCATTTCACAGATAAGTTTTATGGCTTGTCACAGAGCCTGTTTCGGTGCGTGTGAGGGTAATAAACTTTTCGGCAAAGCATATTGGAAACGACAATATTTTAATAACCAGGTCTAGTCGTTTCCTATTCCTTTGTTTGGGGTTCGGCAAATCACTTTCTTTCTGGAATAGTTTCGTCGGCTCATGAAACAATATTCTGAAGGCCAGAGATGGAATGAAATGTTTATTTTGAAGTTCATACTTCATTGCACTATTTTTTTATGTTTTCAGATTCATCATTTCAAATAATGGCTTCTGGCCATATTTTATTATTTTTTGGTGCTCTGTTAAAAAAATTCGAAAAAGAATTGTCGGTCGCCAAACTGAATTATGATTTCCACGTTCTCAAGTTTTCAACCGTTTCTTTGAAAAAATTTAAATCGAACATAACCAGTGTTTTGATGAAATTGCTGTAATTTTTGTTGTAATTTGTTGATATTACCACCCGGAATGTTCCTGCAACCGTTTCACGATTTCGGCCTACGTAGAACCATGAATTCTTTGATAAAAATCAGTGTTGAAAGTATTTTACATTCACTACGAAATGAAAGATGTACTTCATTCACTTTTATAATGTATCCCGGTTGGCCATGAGATTCTGACACGTTTCACCGTGTATATTTCGAAATTGTTGGGTTACAGTGATTTTTCCTGTCAGATAACTAAGCAAAGTTGTCCCTTCTACATAGAGGTCGTTGTAATTACGGATTTAGAATCGCTTCAACAAAGAAATAAAGAATATGGCTGATAAACAATTTAAAACTTAAATCGGATTATTGTTGATAGACAAGTGCTACCATAGTATAAAGATACTATGGTGCTACTATAGTGTTGAGGAATTTTTAGATGATAAGTTTTATTGATGATCAGATTTTTTGCTTAATTTTTACTGTGTTGAATATTTTGGTTGGATTCTTCCTCAATTTTTTTTCTGTTGCTAAATTTGCTTGATTTGTTTTATACATTCATTTAATGTCCACAAAGCTCAATAAACATATGCTATTCGTCTATTCTATTCTATCAAAATGTTTATTCACTTTGGGAAAATATTCTGTGAATTCAATTATTCCAAAGACCTGGCGAATGTTGAAGAATTTTTTTTCTCTGTTAATACTGGAAATATTTCACGTGAATGAACATGGTTCGATGATTCAGTTATTCTATTTTTTACGGAAATCAAGAATCGAGTGTTGAAATTTTACTGAAGAATATTGGACAGAATAGTCCGTTACTTTGTGATAGTTCATTCGACAAAAGAATAAATGTACTCTAATAACCCAACAGAAAAACTTCTAAACGAACAGACGAACCTATAGAATTCCCCAATATTCAAAATTCGCAAGAAATTACAGGAAACATTTGAATATCTTTTTGCACAACTTGAAATACTCCAGTATGAATTGTAGTAGTACTACGAAACTTGTGTCACAGTTAAAACTTAAAAGAACTAACTGCATTTACAGTTGAAGTTGAAAAAGAATAAATAGAAATTAGCATTGGCAACGTCTCTGAGAATTTTTTGACATTTCACGAGTACCAACTTGCGTCAGTTTGATAAAATTAAATCTTGACCAACCGGGATAGTTAATGGAGCATACTGAAAAAGAAGAGCTACAGATGACACTTCAAAATGACGGTATTGTCAGATAAAACAGTCGAATGATAAACTCAAACCGCACGAACTTATTTATAGTCCTAGTACATCACATGACGAAATATGACCATCTTGAAACTCATGGTTTTGCGTCTAGAAACATTTCGCTTTCATTTAACCGAAAATAGTATTCTCACCTGAACAATACATGGAACAATTATCAATAAGATTAATAGGTTTCACCCATCAAAACTGAGACTTGACTAAAATTAAATACTGAACTGAAAAAAGAAACTGAACTGTCAAGATAACATTTCCATCATATTCTGGGACACACACTCTCATTGTCCATAGTTTTCTCACATAGAATATTACGGATGCAAATATCATAATGCGTTAAAACAAAATTCATTCATTCCACAGGAAATGCTTTCTCTGTTCAATTTCTTCGCAAAGTATAGTAATTATCCGATAAATTATCATATTACATGTCGTAGATGGTTCGTTTGAGTGAAGTACGAACATTAATGTGGGAATTTTGCACTTATTTCGCGTGCACTCTAGTAAATCATTGAAAGGAAAGTTGACTTCAATCGAAAAATATAAATTGTCGTTGATATGACACTTATCTAAAGGCATATGGCGCAAAGTACTAGTTTTTCTTCGCACCTCTATTTAACATCGATAAATTCAACTGCTTTCAGTTTCTACATGCGAAATAGAGATTATTGAGATCACAAAGAAGTCCTGTTGACAACTTGAGCAGTTACATAGTTTTTCGAAAAGCTTTATGATGTTGATTCGCTTTGAACTTAAGTGGGAGTTATGGTATATTGCAAATTCAGAGATGTAGTAAACAAAAACAGAAGCAACTTTGTATTAGGTCGAAAATATACGCCTACGTTTAAGTTGACAAAAGTTTCAGTTTCATGTAATTTTTTTCTGTACGCATTCTGTAATGAGACTATTGATTCAAAATTGATCCCCAAGAATATACACAGGGTGTCACATTGAAAAAGAAACAGAAATAGAAAAATCCAGATTTTGGAAACTTGTTTTTGAGGGAGAAATTTTCACATATTATTTTACATTTCGGGGTTTTTTTGTTACTGAAACTGTTCAGATATGCTGAAGTGAATAGCTGAAATGACATCTCAATTCATTCCTGAATTTCTGAAGCTAAAATAAAAAGATTTCTCTTGGAAAACTTATTTATTTTTGAGACATTTGAGTCTGTGCAATTGGAGATTATTAATGATGTTGAATTAGTTCAACCTGCAAATTATTGATGCATCATTCCCTGATCTGAAATAGAAAGAAAATATCGATGACATTCTAGCAGCCTTGTGGTTATATCTAAGTAATTTGACCTTCATCTATGACTGAAAAACACTTGAGACATTAATCATGGAAAGTTATCCAATGTGTTACATTTATAAATAGTACCGTTTTGTACTTATTCTCTTTGCGGTATGGAAGGTATATTTCAGATATACCTGCAATGAGTCATCGATGATACCACAGATCAAAAGTGTGATTTGAAGACAACAGAACTACCTATTGTTCTCTACTCAGATAGAAACAAGGATAATTAAATCTTGGTACTTAACGAACTAAAGGAAATATCGCATTTCAAGGTTTTAACAAAGAAAGAAGGAATTATTGTTGGTGTCTTAATTTAAGAAGCCATGATTCATTTTTGGGTCCACCTTATTTGGGTTGAGATATTTTTATAAAAATGTTTCATTAAGCCGCGAATGAGATCATTCATATTTTTGTTGCTTTCATTGTTAGGTTTACCTGACATGCATCATTGCATTTGAGGAAAATTCTATAATTTTGAAGATCAGAAAGCTTTCTGCATAAAAAATATGGTTATAGTTAGACCTTAGATTTATTCGAAAACTCTTATTTCTGACACATTCAGTCAGTCTTTTATATATTTTTTTGAATCAAGGGTGAATACTCAACCACACTAGGTTTCAATTACTTCGAAAAATTATCTTGCTACGTGAAGTAACTGATTGTTTCCAGTAGAAACTCCCGACAACAAAGAAGCAGTCCCAGTTCTTTAATTATCAAGTCCATTACCTCCAAACCATGACAAAGCCGTTCCTTTGTTTCAGTAGATGCAAGTGCATTGAGGATGGGCCATGCCCAGCCCTTTTAATTCATTACCTTTTCGATATATCGGAATAGTTTTTCGTGAATCGGAAATCAAATACGGACTGATTAGTTGGAAAATTAGAGACGAAGTTTCCTTCAATCGAAATGGTAAACGATGAAGAATTTTTTCAGATTTCACTTCCTAAAGCTTCTCTCACTCAGAAAATTTATTTTTCAAACACAACTACCTACATCACGGAACTTATTTCGAAACGTATTCGAATGTTACTCTTTTTCTGTTACAATCTGAAATATTCTTCGGAATATTGAAGAAATTCTAATTCTTTCGTATCTTTTTTATATTCTGTTATTTTTTCTGAAGAAATTCAAAGATTCCATCAGTTTTCCGAAATGAAGAAATAATCTACAAATTCAGGCACAGAATATGGTAATCGCCACCAATCCAGTACCTACATTCATAATGTACATTCTGATAAATCCAATTACTACTTGATGAGCATGTACGGAGTAAATATTGATGAAATGGACAGAATTCGGATGTATTCTGTTGATTGGAATTCAAGACTGAATTGATTAAACAAGCAGAGTTTCTGTTTCTATCTGCAATTATCTCTTTGAGTTAATTGCACGAATTTGCTTAATCGAAATGAGGGGTCACTCAGAATCAGTCTGGTTCATGAACGATGTATCAGAAAAAAGTGGTCAGTTTGAATTTTGTCGGATTTTTATGCGAAAATGATTCAGACTTCAATGGTTCTTCATTGAATGGTTTTTCCAGTTGAAATTGAACGGATATGACATTTCTTGCTTCACATTGTTTTATGGAGATTCGTTATCACTAAAAAAAAAAAGAAATTTGGATACACACAACCCACATGTGAAAGGATTACAAATAAATGTCTAGTATAATATGTTGGGTTCTTGTTTAGTCAATTATGTATGTATTCACATAAAAAAACTATGCTTTATCTTATTGTGGAAAGGGTGTATATTATTTCGCAATACTTGTGCAAATCCAAAAGATTAACTTGGAGCTAAGTAGTAATATTTTGTAACATTCTAAAACACTACACCCTTTGCCACTATTTTTGGTGGATAGACTCCAAATAAAGATATTTTTCAATCCGTTTTTCAGATAATATTCCTCGTTAGATGCGTTATCGAATGTGAAATATAATTTTTGGATCGCATGCAAAGTTTTTGGAACAAAACACTATTTAAACCCTCAGCTATAAAATCCATATTTTTGAGCTAATTTCATGTGATGAAGTAAATTTTATTCTTGATAAAAAATGCCCTCAAGTGATTGAAATAGGAAATCATTTCCTATTAAATGATGAAAGTGAGTTTTCGAAATCTCGAATTTTCAAAGGATAGTTTCATCAAATTACATTTAACAGACGATGTTCAAAGCGACCATCAACTCTAATACATGCTTTACACCTTCTTATAAATAATCGCTTTATTCAATACAATATGAGGGACATTGCTGCTGAAAATTTCGAAATAAGGTTTACATTAACCTAGGCCATGAATTGGAGAAGAAACTCCTTTTCATCCCACAATTTTTATTTTATGCCGACTAATTTTGAGACCTTCGAAATGGTCAGATTTTTAAATCGAAACTATAAAAAAAATAACAAGGAAACACAAAGCTGTTCTTCAATTTATTAAACTAGGCCTTAACTCATTGTAATAGGAATTTATTTGGTATTAATATTAAATACTTTGAATACAGTTATATCAGTGAGGAATCTTAATTTAGCACCCAGGAGACCATGTTTTTTTACACCACGTAAGGTGAACGATAGGTAGTTTTGAGTTAGATCTTTGTTTAAGAAAAACAATGCATGCACTCTGAAAATCAATGTTGACATTCGATAGCGAATCAATCCAGGATTGCTATCCAAAAAACAGATGGAAAAATCTTCTTGATTTGTAGTCTTGACATCAAAAATAGTTGCAAAGGAAAAATTTTTTAAATTTTCGAAAATGTAGAATATCTCGAGAACCGAGTGACACTATGGGTGAGGTAGAACTTGGAAATATCAATGTGATGTGAATCTGCTAGATTTTCAAAATTTTCAAGGGACCTGCTTCGTTTTAAGTTGGCAGCCCTGTATTTGAACGAATGACGTGATCTCTATTTACCACATTGACTAACTGTTTGAGTTGTAATCAGATCTTTCATTGTTTCATTATTTCAAATGTGGTAGGACACAAATAAGTTAGTATTATTTTCGAAAAAAATCATGTGGTGGACAGAATTCGGTAATACATTTTTCAACGGCTGTGTGTACGATATTTAGTTTTCTGAGAACGTTCTTTGCGAATTTCCGTGCTAGCACAGTAAACAAATGTCGTTCTCGCAAGATAACCGCGCATATTTCCATCATATCATTGCGATAAAGCAAATTAACGTCAAACCCGAGGAAAATAGGATTTCCTAAACCGCTCTCTTGTTCCACAATCAAATGACAATGATTCACAAGCGAAAAACCACGGATATTAACCTGCTCAGGCCGTCACTTCGAACTCGAAACCACAACACTTGCACGACACTTATGCGGTTTTTCGGAAAGCACGTTTGGCAACGCCGTTTTTTCGGAACTAGCGATAATCGACGCTGTTTTTTTCCGAAACGGGTCACCGCCGAAAATCCCGAGGCCCCCCAACTGAAAGTGTACGGCTAAAGTCTTGTTGGGCGCTCGCAACGTACTGAGGCGAAAAAGTTAAATGTGACTGTGGGGACCGTGAGGGAATTTGCACATTAATTTACCATGTGACAGATAAGAAGTCGTACAACAACACGCCGACTGGCGACATGTGCCAAGGTGGGAGATCGATTAATTATTTCAGTGTCTTGCACTAGTCGCGGTGATGTGAGAGATAGTCGATTACCATCGATGATCCGCCATTTTGCAGTTTGCAAAATCCTCGAAAATTCGCGAAAATTTCGCATTTTTTTTGTCGATCTCCTGGAAGTATGTTAAATTTTCTATTCAATCAGCTCAGATAAGTCTCAGTAGGTTCTCTGGTTGCAAAGAAACATTCATTCAAACATTATCAATTTTTCCAACAATTTTTATTTTTTGTTGTTGCGGCCATGTTTCTGAATTATGAATACCAGCTATAAGGCCATGAAAAAGTTTCATAAGGAAGGAACTAAAGGATCTAGTAGGTCCTGTGGCCCATGGTTCTTACCGCATTAAGGGGAGGTGCTACATGGCCGAGCAGCCTTAAAAAATTGGGCTTTTTATTTCCATGATATCTCAATTCGTATGCGGCGCAGACCAACAATTTTTTTTTAAATTGAAGCTTAATCATTTCTCTAGAATTTGTTTTACTCGCTTTTCCGTTTTTCTAAGTATATTAGGAAATAAACCTGGTTGAAAATATGACCAAATAAAGTTCCTACTTTATAATTCATTTGGAAATCCAAGGGGCAATAAACAGAAAAACTGATTAATACATATTCTGCAAAATATTATTCCGCATGTATACTGAAAATTTCATACATTTATCCCGAAAATTGACGGAGATATCATGGAAATAAAATCGTTTGTCCAGATTTTTATTATATTACAGCTCACCAGGTTTTTTTTCCTAATATAGGTACCAACAACGACGGAAAAGCGAGTAATACACATTCTAGAAAAATGGTTAAGCTTCAATCTAAAGGAAAAATTGTAGGTCTACGACGCATATGAACTGAGATATCATGGAAATAAAAAGCCCAATTGTTGAAGGAAACTCGGACGTGCTGCACCTCCCCTTAATGTGGTAGTAGAGAGACTCAGACCCGAAGGCCTGCACCGCGCTCTCAAGAATTCCGCTAGCTGACATCATGAAGATGGAAGGTGTAGGGTTTCCTAGGTGTGTTAAAAAAATTATAACTTCTTAGCCATTCTTCATTCAAAATAGCATGCAATTTTTTGAAAAAATTCACTAGGGTAACTTGCATGCATTTGCAGTTTTAGCTCAGTTATTATCGGAATAACATTTTTTCAAATTTTGATACTCTGCACATCCTAAATGGAGTGTTGCTGAAGCGTAGGTACTATTCTGCTTAAAATTGGAAGTGGATTAACAAATTATCGTGTCACTAAAACTAGAACCATAAATTGTAGTTAATAGACCTTTCCAGAATTACCTGTGAAGGTGAAAGTTGCGCGCGTCACTTGTGGGCTGATAATGAATATCATTGGTCGTAAAAATATCCCTCCTTAAATCGTTGACATTTGACAATTGATATTATTATTTTACGCAGCCGACTTTTTGGATGTGGATGTTATTTGTTGTATTGTTTATCGAAAATCTAAATTTTAGTATGCCTCAACAATGTTTTTTTACTAATTGACGGTCAAGGTACGATAAAACCAGTAGGATCTCATTTCATTGCTTCCCTCTCTCTCTTTCTTTTCTCTCTGGCACTAAGGTTTGCGCATCTTTTAATGCTGCCCACAAGTTGAGCATGAAATATACCTGTTTCTCTCTCATTCTGGTTTAGTTCACATCTTTCATCTTTGTTCTACGTATTCTGGAAAGGTCTATTATTGAGGAAAAACTCCAAATATTTCTGTTATAACATATGCGGGATCAAGGATAATTCATTCGACCAAAACTGTCATTTTTTTGACATCTGTCAAAAAATTCTGGGCAGATTCCATTGGAAATGAGCATATGGGAGATTCTGTGGTCGAACACTATGAAGTTTGCTCGAAGGTCATGATAGTGTTTTCAAAACCCGTAAATTCAAGATGGCGGCAACAAAAAAGAGAAGGGTTTCGTGATTCTAGATGTTGGACGAAATTTGCGATTGTGGTCCTATGCTATTAGAAATAAGTAGGTAGGGGTTTTTAAGATTGGAGATTATGATTTGGAACGAAAATAAAAAATTCTTTAGTCAAAATTCGTGCATTCGAAGTAGCAGATTAGAAATGGCGGATGGTTCTGCGATCATGGATCAATTCTATTCAAAATAGGTATGTCGGGTTTTCTAGGTCAGTTATGAAATCAATATGGCGGAGTGTTTTGTGATTAATTGAATCCATTATATTGATGAGTATGAAGGAGTTTTTTGTGTTTGGCGAAGAAAAGGATATATTTTGTCAAAATTACTGAATTCAAGGTTTTCTGATTACAGACCGATTTGAAATTGGAAAGAATGAAGATTTCAATGTATTGCCAAAATCAAAATTCAGAAAAGGGTACGATTTTCTATCTTTGTTTTATACAATTCTTTTAGGCATAAAATTGAAGGTAATTTTGGAAATGATATCATGAAAGTGATAATTTTGATCCAAAAAAAAAACAAAATTATTGGTGGAAAAATTCCGAGCTGATCTGATTAAAATTGATTCCAGTTTTCATTCAGATTTACTCAAAAGGAAAACATAATTAAGTGAATTGTCTTATATTATTCAGATATTCAGAGAAAATCTGTCAGACAATTCACTAGTTCTTTTTTTACTACATTCGAACTGTAATGACGTTTGTGGAATGCCTAATTCCCAAGAACGACGAGGAATGGACAATCCAGGGTTTTCTTCAACACTTTCGGCTACTGCAGCAATAGTCTCGGCTGTTCTTGAGCACGGGTTTCAATCTTCACATCACTAACTTGTCCTAACTGCTCAAATTTTTTCACCAATTTCTGTATTGCGGTTCGACAAGGTGCTTCACGACGACCCAAAAATGTTCCAGTTTTACGAACCATCCATGCCAAATTTTCATGATTTTTATAATGAATTTTAAAAATTTCAATGCGTTGGTTAGCGTGTATCGTACCATTTTTGTTAATGACGCAGTTTTGACTCGTCAAATGTAAAAAAACAGAAAAAGGTGATATCTAACGAAATATGTATATTCAAAATAACACCTCTTAGTGGAAAACTTTTTTTTTGCATTTGGAGAAGTCGATTTTGGTCGGAATTAAAAAGTTAATCATTGACAATAATGAGACGAAGACAGAAGCAGCCTGAATATGATCCGCCACTGTAAAATAGGTCGATATACACAAGTCGCTCTGTTGAATGCGCCTCATATTTCTATTTCAAATCGCTTTTTTCCTCCTAACCCGTTTTATGTCTCATTAGAAACGACTTCGTCAAATCTTCAATCCGGATTTGCAATTCGTAAAAATATCCCATAATATATCAGCGGCAGGACGCGTTTGGACCCTACCGAAAATAGAATTGAACACCATTATTTGTGCATCTTGACTGACGAATCTATTTCTCGTCGTTCGCCAAAAATAAGCAGAAATTATGTGTTGATACGTTCGCTGAAATCCCGTACTTCTGCAATTTGTTCGACGCTCGTAAAGAACCAGACTTATTGCTCGGCTCCCTGTTTTCTGAATTCCTCCAAAGACGTACGACGCTAGTTGGTGAGAAATTTTTGCGCGAGGTTGCCAGAGGATTTTACTGGAATGTTTCACACTACAATCCCGCAAAAATTAGTGCAATCACAAAGGATGTTCTACAAGCTCTATGAAGAACACTGACATATGACAGTTGACAGCGATGATTCCAAATTTTTTTTCCGCTGAACATAGTTCCAATTCTTTTTTCTCAGGTAGTTTGACTTCAATTCTTGCATCAGCTGTATTTTGTAAGGCTTCAAACCTGAATCCTTCCGCAAAATGTTTCACGTTGTTGAGTAACAGAGGCTCAATTTGCTACGAACGGCGCCGAATCGATAATTGATGGTCATCACTAACACTGGTCGATACAGCTGCTATAGTTTCTTCAGTTCGCACTGTACGTAAGCGTGTTGGTGTTTCAATGTCCAACAATATTAATTTGTTGCGTCACAATAGCCCTAATTTTTTGACAGTTCTAACAGCAAATCCAATTTTATGATTTTGTATCATATGGAACCATTTCAGCCAATCATGTCAACATTACATCGAAAACTACATCCAATGCAATTTTCAATCCCAATGATAACACGATAGAGTCTTATAAAATTATATAATAGTGTAACGTTCTCGGGGTTAAACAAATCGTCTGCTGAATTGAATGTCTAATTTATTTACAATACCACTAACTGATCACACTAATTTATGTACAATAACTAATACTGGTTTATTTACACACTGACTAATAATGCTAATTTATATTCACAACTCGGAATGCGCTATTCACAATTCGATTCGGCTTCACTCAGGAAAGTAAGTGACTCCGTCCCCATCGTGCGCGTCTTTATATACCCATACGGACCTGTCGAGAACGATCGGATAGTCTCTGGAGGCTTCGAGAATTCCTGTACGCGGAATCAGAGAGTCCAGAGACGTATTCGGGAGGATTTCGTCCGCTACAATAGTTCCATGGCAACATCATTCCAAACAAATTTCAAAATGTCACGTTTTGGTAATGTTAAAAATATATAAATGAGCTTATCAAAGAAAATATTCCCAGAAATACTTCCAATAGCCACAAATATATTTGTGGAATATTTATGGAATTTTGCTACAAACGATCATACGAATTGAATGAACGCAGAAGCTTGGAAGAATTGGCGTTTATACTCAAAGATTGGGCTGTCAATATGAGAAAAAAAGACGGAACAGAATTCAAAAAGCAACGGTAAAGACAATGTGGAATGTTTCGAGCAAACTCTTACAAGAAAAGTATTATAAGGACTACAACATTATGATTGACCCGTTTAAAAATATGATATTTAAACCAGCCCGAGATGCCCGCGATGCAATCAGAAAAAAATTGCAAGCAGACCCAAGTAAACGTAAATCAAGTTCAGTTTCGTTAAATTTGTCTGAAGTTAACAGAATAATATTGCTATGGGATGAAAATACTCCTGAAGGTCTTATGCGTAAATTTTATCATATTGCTGCAGTAGAACTAGCGTGGCGAGGAGGAGAGGCAATTGCTTGTTTGGTGAATTTTTTTTTCAAATCGAGAAGAATAACGATGGTTCTCCAACAAATCGCATTGAATACAATCCTGTATTCAGTAAAACGCGCCAAGCTGTACAAGTAGTAAATGTTTGGTTTCCAATTCCAATAGTGAGAGACAAAGCTGCCCTGTAAGTTTTTTTCATAAACTAATATCAAAACGAGGCGAAAATATTACCTCACCACGACTATTCTTGAAACCAAATCGATATTGGAAAAATGAAACTGACGAATGGTACGGTAATGTACCTGTTGGAAGGAATACCATAAATAAAGGGACTAAATATGCTGCAGAAGCAATTGGCTTGAATGTTAAAGACAAAAAGATAACGAATCATTCAAATAGATCAACAGCTGTCAGTCAATTAGCAAAAAGTGGTGTAGAGGAACAACAATTGCTGAAGATTACTGGTCATAGCAATCAAAATTCTATCAAACCATACCTAAACCTCGATCAAGAATACCACAACAAGATAATAAATATTATGCGTGGAAATAGATCTTCTATACAAGAGAACAGCAACGAATCTAATGTTGAGTTGAATTTTACGAATTGCACTTTCACTAATTGTACTTTCAATAAATAAATAAATGTTTTGTTGTGTTGAGTTATACATTTTTTCTGTCGAAAATTTTTCTGCCGAATATTCCTCGGGCATTGATAAATGCCTCATAATTTTATAACCAATATCTCAAGCTCGAACGAGCTTTCGATGGTCATAAAATTATCTCGTCTATTATCAAGGTCCTAGGGATATTACTACTGACAATAAAATGGAATAAGCGAGGGATGAACTTTCTTAACATAGCACGAATTTGGTAGTAAAATTAAATTATTTGCAAGCTTTATTCGTTTGTAAGACAATTTATCGTTAAATTATAGACCAAACTGAAGATGTTCCACAGTGACAGAAAACACGAAACGTGCGTGAGCTGTCCAAATCAGTGTTGCAAAAAAAAATAGAAATGCCCCATAACGGTTAGGATCCGCTGTTTTCGTAGTGCCCCTCTGTAACTACAAGGTCATTCCATTTGAAAATATCATGAAAGTTTATCCTGAAATGAATTCATGAAAAGTAAGAAGAATTCTGGCAGTCTGGCAACCCTGCGCGAATTCCTGTTCGAATTTACGAGGCTAGTTCGTGAGAAAGTTTCGAGACCCTTTTCGGCATAACATTCGGTAAAAAATCGGGGGTAATTTGCCATCCGACTCGAAGTTGCGCGCCTCTATAAAATGCGAATAGCCTGAGTAAAGGTGAACAGTCCGAAAATAGAAGAATAATCGTGCCAAAAATAGAGCGCAATCAAGATCACCCACATGATAAGTTATCCGAGGAAACGTTATTCACAGCGGTGTAGTTTTCCACGGGAAAATGACTAGAGCATTGGAATCTAGGAAATGATGATGCCTCCGTAGAAGCAGCACGAAATCCCAAAGATATTGATGATTTCAATTGCTCAAAGAAGCAAGTCTAAATAGCTCAGAATCGATAATGAATAGAGATGAGAGTTTTCTGAGGAAAACTAATATTAGGAGTTCTCATGTTATAAAATGTCGTGGTTCGTATTTCACAGCCCTGTTTCAATGGCATATTCATTGACAAATTCTCAGAATAAGAAATATAAGAATATTTGGCAACAAAATCCTGAAACATGTCAATTTTTGTTTCACTTTTACCAAATTTTTATGCATTTTTACCATCCTCATCAACCCTCTAGATTCTTTGAATAGAGAAAGTGGGACATGTGGTACTTTTTTGCAGAAATGTTCAAGTAATAGTAATTTATGATATGAGTGTTAAAAGTGACGTTTTATTTTGTGAGTGAAAAAGTTTGTGAAATGAACCTGCGAATTGAACAATTTCACGAACAAAAAAAAAATAAAATAATAAAAAGTGACGATTTGGTTGTTCCTTTGGATACTGAAGAGTCTGCAAGAAGAGCAAATCTGGAACTCCTACCTAAAAAATCTGTTCAGCAGTACGATATTGCATATAACAATTTCCCGACCTGGTGTAAATTGAAAAATGAAGAAGGGAACTTCAATAAACCTGTTTTCCTGTCATACTTAGAAGAAAAATCAAAAATATGGAGTTCATCAACTTTGTGGAGCAAATTTTCAATGATAAAGTCAAGCGCCCTGATTAAAAATGGTGTGGATGTTAGTGAATATTTTAAGGTGATAGCATATTTAAAACGGAAAAGTGAAGGATATCGTCCCAAAAAATCGAAAATTCTCCCTCGTAAACAAGTTGAAAAGTTTATAAATGAGGCACCAGATGAGAAATACCTGATGGTTAAGGTAACAACTATTTTCGGATTATTTGGAGCCTGTCGGCGTGAAGAATTGTGCAATTTATCAGTGGAAGACATCGAAATAACAAATAAATCATTGGTTATACAACTTCCAAACACAAAGTCAGTCGTTCTTTCAGTATTATTGGGAAGTATGTTGACTATTTTCATAAGTACTTTGCACTGCGCCCTTCTGTCATCAAACATCGTCGCTTTTTCCTGAAATACATGAATAATAAATGCACTGCCAATCCAGTTGGTATCAGTACATTTGGAAAATTCCATCTATTGTTGCCGAATTCCTCAAACTTCCAGAACCAAAGCAATATACAGGACACTGTTTTCAAAGATCCTCCGCTTCATTGCTAGCAGAATCAGGAGCAAATATTACGGATATAAAAAAAACATGGTGGGTGGAAGTCTACGACGGTAGTCGAGGGCTATGTTGATCATTCTATTGCATATAGAAATGTCATTGCTGAAAAGATTCTCCCAACCTCAACAGATTTTGGATCATCATCATCCAATGTTGTACTACCGGTTTCTACAAGTACTGATGGTGCTGAGGATTCTAATAATGTGTTGCGAAGCTCCCTAACTTCACAGGGCATTAATGTTAGTAATTGTTCTAGTTTTACGATTAATGTTAATGTTCATAAGTAATGATTGTTAAATATTGATAATAAAAATTTGCAATTCCTGAATTTTTTCTTATGATTTCATCATAAGAAATTGGAGTGCTTAAAATATGTTTAACACTAATGTTAAAAATATTTTTAACACGCTTCCACGTAAACAATCAATTTCAACATTGTTTGCTGTCACTTTTAATGGCAGTTGTACAAAAAAATTTTTTTTTGAAAAATTTCTTAGTTCAAAGAGGTTTTCAGAATGTGCTTTTTGTCATGGCTCTTTCTTTGAATTGAAACATTTTATCGAAAAGTTTCAACTTCAGTAGAAACGTACTAATAACATACCTACTTACGATCATAACTGAAGCGCAGTGATTCACTCATTCAAAATTTTCACGTGAGGGGTTGTGCATGAACGAAAATGTAATGGTCGACTTTCATTCGGTGACAAATTTCATCAGTTACCATCGTCTCAAAGTAAATGAGCCATGGCAAAGTGCACATACTGAAAACCTCTTTGAACTAACTTATTTTTCAAAAAAAACATTTTCTTGAAAATTTCTGCACGCCTGTAAAGAAGTTACAAAGACCTTGCCAAAAAAGTACCACATGACCTACTTTCCCTATTCAAAAAATTTAGAGGGATGATAGGGATGGCACAGGGTGCAACAAAAATCCTTCAAAAATGCATAAAAATTTGGTTGAAGTGAAACAAAAATTGAAGTGTTTCAGGATTTTGTTGCCAAATATTTTTCTCCTGAGAAAATGAATTTGTTCCATGATTTTGACGCGCACTGTATACATTATGTCATTTTCATTATAAGGTATTCTGCAGAAACAGGAGAATATCTCGAAATAAATCTGAAACCATTTTGGTTTAGTATAGAATAAGCCAATCCCAAATTCCAATCGGGCCAATAAATCAGCAGAATAGGCGCCACACCATCGAATTGTAGTTTTATCAAATTTTATCAACACGAAAAGATGTAGTCAACATCCAAATCGATTACTTAGCGTGCGCGCTTCACCTACTCCATCACGGAAACGGATGGAGTTTCGTTGCGAATAGTTTCAATATGTATTGGAAACTCTGGGGCTGTTACCGTTGACGGGCAACAATGGCTTGTCCGCTACTACGTCGTTTTCAGCATTTCCACAACCGGAAATTTGGTTCGGCATGTGCATATTCGAAGACAATCCTCAATTCAATTTATTCTTCGATGGAGAACTCAGGATATAGGTTTCCTGATTCAGAAAAGAATTTATTCAAAGTGGATGCATTCTTTTGCGATTTAATAATCAAAATAATAGATTCTGTTCTCTGGGTTGAATTTGACATTGTAGGACGTGCAAGCTTCACCACACAGGACAGTTTGCGCAATAAATACGTAATCAGTTACTGCGACTACAACTACAAAAAAGATTATCGTTTTCTGTAGTCTTTCTCATGAAGTCGATCATATTTTTGCAGATATGCTCCTTGGCTCGTCGACTTTCATAAAATCCGGATCTAGGACTGTGCAGGCCGTTTTTATGCTGAACGATTTGCGTGTGCGTGGGGTCGGTCCATTAAAATATAAATGGTTATGTTCATAAGAGCTTAGTCCTTACCTGTGATGTCAATAGATGTATTGTAGACTGACGAAACTCCTCCACATTCTCATGAAATTTCGTTCCTGTAAAATGAACAAAGATTAATACAAATTCAATGGCAGATTATGCATTCAGTATACAGGGACAGCCGAAATAATATACAGGTTGTTTCATTGGTAAATGAACATATGGTAACCTGAGCGGGAGCTACCCTAGGCGAGTCCAAAGAACCGATATGTGATAGGTCTAATCAATTCCATAACCGAGATACAGGGTGGTTTATGTATTCACCAAAAATTTCAATTCTTTTGAACCAACCAGTATAGTCGGTTGATATTTGAAACGTATGATTCACTTTTACAGGTCGATGTATTTACTTTTGAATTTCCAAAAATTCTAGGTCCGTATTTGAAAGATATAGGACTTCTTCCAAGCTGGGATTCAATACACTGTATATTGAAATTTTGGGATTTGATTAAGACATTCGAAAAGAGCAGAAAATTCAGTAGATTTCATTGTCCCGCACGTCATTTTGCTCAAAGAGAGCTACAGGGAAAGATCCAATTGACCATTGGAATTCCACAAAATTCTCAGAGGAATCGTACATTATGATCACATTGAATTTGTTTTGTCTCACTAATTGCACATTCGAATTACATAATATTCTGAGAAATCATTCGGAGTTATTTCCGGAAAAAAACATTATTCTCGAGAAAAAATTATTTGAAGTCAACAATGATGAACAATTAACTGAAGAAACATAAAAACTTCACGTCAATTACAGAAGGTGCTCGAAAGTACAACTATTTTGTTCAATACACATTCTTGCCCTCTTCAAAATATATCTGATACTTTTTTTGATCATGTCTGGATTATTAAGTATTTCATTGCAGGCGACTTCGATACGTTGCATGCATGAAGATATCCTCACTTCCTATTTCAGATGAATATACAGAACATTTCAAATAACCCCGAATGAAATAATCAACAGTATTGAAATCTGGTGACCTAGCTGGCCTGGCATGCGGTCCACCTCTACCTATCCACATATTTGGAAAGTTCTGATCTAAAAATTTTCTGACGATTACTCTAAAATGGGGTGGAGCTTCATCAAGCTGAAACTGAATTCCTGCAATGTCCGTACCTTCGAGTAATAGGTACAACTCCGGGAAAGAAACTATGGAACCTCTGCTCCAAACACACTTCCCAGGATCCACCGTTACCACATACCAAAACCCCAGAGATGAAATCCTTGTAAACCCTGAAACAAGGGCAAGAAGGCAAGACTGGGAGGTGGCAAAACGGATTGTAACTCACTCTAAGGTACTATGGGCAATCAATTCGTTCAACCCATACAAATCACCTGGTCCTGACGGAATATTCCCAGTATTACTACAGCAGGGAATTGAAGATCTGGCACCAGAACTATGCAGACTATACAGGCTGAGTCTAGCATTTGGATGGCTACCTCAAACCTGGAAAACTGTGAATGTGGTCTTTATCCCGAAACCTGGACGGGACTCCTACGACCAGGCCAAGGCATACAGACCAATAAGCCTATCTTCCTTCCTCCTGAAAGGCTTAGAAAAACTGATAGATAGAGACATAAGGGAAACCGCTCTCATAGAGCGGCCTTTACACCAAAACCAACATGCCTATCTAACAGGAAAATCCTGCGAGACAGCTCTTCACCATCTCGTTTCAAGGATTGAAGAGTCTCTGGCAATCAAGGAAATCGCATTATGCGTCTTCCTAGATATCGAAGGAGCTTTCGACAACACCTCCTTCGAAAGCATGGTCTCTGCGGCTACTCGACGAGGCATTGATGAGACCACTTGCAGGTGGATACGCTCAATGCTTCACAACAGACTGGTCCAGGCCAACATGCTCGAGGAAAAACTGCGGGTCGAAATTGCCAGAGGTACCCCACAGGGGGGCATACTATCCCCTCTTCTGTGGGACATGGTGGTGGACGAGCTGCTAACCTCCCTGAATAACCAAGGATATTATTCTCAAGGATACGCAGACGACATAGTCATACTCGTCAAGGGAAAATACACCGGAATAACCTCAGAACTTATGCGAAACGCTCTGAGGACTGTAGAGGAATGGTGCAACAGAGAGAGCCTAAGGGCAAATCCGAACAAAACAGCACTCATTCCCTTCACTCGCAAAAGAAACATGGGAGATCTCACACCTCCCAGATTCTTCGGCGAAACATTACAAGTTGTAGAACATCTAAAATACCTTGGGCTGATTCGACAAGAAACTAACCTGAAACCCACATCTACATCATGTAACCAACAAAAGTAAAACGACACTTATGATGTGCAGGAGAGCTTTTGGAAAAACTTGGGGACTCAAACCGAAAACCATGCACTGGCTTTACACAGCGGTAATAAGACCCAGAATCACTTATGGCTCACTCCTGTGGTGGCCAAAAACAAATCAGAGACAGACAAAAACCGACCTTGGAAAAATCCAAAGGCTTGCTTGTCTCTGCATCACGGGTGCAATGAACAGCACTCCAACAGCTGCTATGGAGGTCATCCTCAACCTCTCACCCCTTGACATACATGTCATGGGACAGGCTAGGATGGGTGCATACAGATTGATCCAAACAAAAAACTGGAGAACCAACACAACTGGGCACACCAGTATCACTCATGTAGCTGACGTAGCCGAGCTTAATATGATTTCAGACTACATGCAACCTCTATACTCATTCGAAAAACCATTCAAAACACAGCTCGACTGGAACAGATGGGACTCGAGTATAGAATCACAATCATCTGCAGAAATAGTCTGGTACACAGACGTTTCTAAGACAGATGAAGGAACAGGAGCGGGAATACATGGAGTGAGGCCAAGAAGGGATTACATAATACCTCTCGGCAAACACGCCACGATATTTCAAGCTGAAACATATGCCATTAGGACATGCATACAGAAGAACCTGGAAAGTGGCTACCAAAGAAAACACATCCACATTCTCTCTGACAGCCAGAGCGCCATCAAAGCTCTCAACTCGACACAGATAAAGTCTAGACTCGTCTGGGAATGCCTCCGGGACCTTCTGGAGCTGGCAAAACACAACAAGGTCACTTTGATGTGGGTGCCAGGTCACAAGGGAATAGTAGGCAACGAAAAAGCAGACCAGTTAGCAAGCATCTGAAACGCCATTCACAGGGACAGAACCTGTGCTTGGAATCAGCAAAAACCGATGCAGGACCCTGATTGAGGAGTGGATAAAACAAAGACACCGACAACACTGGGAACAGAGCGACGGGCAAACACACAGCAAAGCCATGGTAGGACGCACAAGCCAAACCTTGACAGCTGACTTTTTGAATCTAAACAGAACAAAGGCACGCATAATAGTAGGTCTACTGACGGGACACTGCGGCCTCAGAAAACATCTGAACACCATAGGAATACTTGAAGAACCCGTGGATTGCAGACTCTGCGGCGAAGAGGAAGAAACAACAGGAAGAAGGCGCCACAGAATCTTTGGTGAAATCAATCCGGAAACGGGAATGAATCCGAAAAACCTCATAAAAAGGCTACTGAACCTGATAAAGGATACAAACCTATTCTCGTGAGGAACCACTGACGAAAGAGTGATACAATAGACCCAAGTTGGTCGCAGTGTCACAGGGAGGCCAAGCGCTAACCCGGTCTCTTGTTTGTTAGTTTATAAATCAATCAATCAATCAAATAGGTACAGGACAATGATTTTGGAGGAAATCTAAGTAAACGTCACCCGTAAGCCGTCTTGCTAGGACGTGTGGACGAGTGGTCCAATCAATCGATTTTTATAAACGCCACACCATACGTTTTTTGAACATTTGTAGTGGGATTTCGCATGCCTGACCGCATAAGGATTCTCTTCAGCCCGTTCATGCAAATTCCTCATATTGAAGACCCCATCCCTCGTGAATATGGTTTCATCCATAAATGAAATTCTATTGACCATTCTTTCATTGCGTAAAATCCAACTAAGGTTGGTTCTTCTCATTATGAAATTCGAATGTGCAATTAGTGGGACAAACAAAATTCAATTTGATCATTATATGTATATGATTTTTGGATAGATGGATTTTATATGGTTGTCAGAAATGAAATTGTGTTGTCCATATTGTAAAATCCACGAGCGGATATATCCATGTGGATTTTTTTTTATTTGTTCAGAATTTTTGGATTGTTGAGGATTGATGTTTATTTTGTATTTTGATTGTTTCTCTCTGAATAAATATTATTATTATTATATTATTATTATTATATTATCTACGATTTTACTGAGAATTTTGTGGAATTCCAATATTCAATTGGATCTTTCCCTGAAGCTCTCTTTGGGCAAAATGACGTGCGGGACAATGAAATCTACTGAACCCCATTGAAAATGTTCTGCTCTTTTCGAATATCTCAATCAAATCCCAAAATTTCAATATACAGGATGTTGAATCTCAGCTTGGAAGAAGTCCTATATCTTTCAAATACGGACCTGGAATTTTTTGAAAATTCAAAAGTAAATCGATCGACCTGTAGAAGTGAATTATACGTTCCAAATATCAACCGACTATACTGGTTGGTTCAAAAGTTGTGAGGAATTGAAATTTTTGGTGAATACATAAACCACCCTGTATCTCTAGGTAATGGAATTGATAAGACCTATCATATATCGGTTCTTTGGACTCGCCTAGGGTAGCTCTCGCTCAGGTTACCATATGTTTATTTACCACTGAAACACCCTGTATAATAATAATAATAAAAATTTGGACACAGATTGTCGAGACATAATTATAAAACCCCTATTTTTGATTTTTGTCAGGAGAGGGGTCTCATAGTTCTATCTATTTTGGCGATAGACAACCTTAAGACACTTTTCACTGGTTCACAATGTCTTCAGAACCACTAGATATTTGAGTTCCTTGTATTTATAAACCGTGAGAAAGCCCAATCAATTGGAAAACTTCCTTGTCTCTTGCAATTTCTTCATGAAACGCAAGATTTTTGAGAAAATTCTAAAAATGTAATTTTACGCATTTCTAGCTTCGGATGGAGTTCAACACACCTCTATCTTTCAGCTGAAATTGAATATGGAGAAAAAAAAATTCGTTCAAGTCGAAGAATTCCCAGTAGAAGTTAGTTGGAGAATATATCTGGTATCGAATATGTGAATTTCTCAACAAAATTCATATGAGAAGCTAACGCTTGAATGTATTTAATGAAATAAAAGCAGATCAACTCTTATCAATATCCACATCATGTCAAGTTCTGTACAAATTTCAGCAAGAAAATGTGTGAATTTTGCTTGGTAAATGCTGGAAAAAACCTGAATTATATGTATCAGATTAACTAGTACACGCAAGGTTTCATAATAATTAATAAACCCTATCGGAAACCCTCATGAATTCAATCATAAATACAAGTTTGAACTAACTCCACCTTATAACACAGGCTTTAACCTAATCTTCCTTATAATGTAATCAACGCCTTCTTACATGTCATAAATTTCTGTCAAAATAATCTGAATCCAGATCAGGTTATTATGTTGTAGTTCGTGAAAATTTAATGATGAATAAGCACGATTTCTTTGGACAATTAAGATAATTCTACTGCATCCTTGAGTGAATGAGGTATATCGGGAGTTTGTTTAGAGTAATAGAACGTTAAATTGAAATAAAACACATTTGAATCAATATTGCAGACAATTTTTTTTATTTGAAAGATAATTTAATGACATTCATCTAGCCCCATGGAATAATATATCCATTATACAACTGACTTGGATCTGCAATAGTCTCCATGAACCAATAGTGTGAGGTAATAATAACTCACGCGTATAACTCACTCTAATACGAAAGAAAAAATGTAGCTTACGAAATGAATAAAAAAGTCCGGTCAATGGGGAACTCTATTTCAGACATCAAAGTAACGTTCTCGCCATCCATTTCTACATTTTCTTAGGTCTGAATATCCAAAAATTGCATTTGAAAAATGTGAATTTTCAACGTTTTCTACGGGATTTGATATCGATTCGATAGAAATCGCTTTTGACAACTGTTGTCAATTTTGAAAATGCAGATTAATTCGAATTTTACTGAAGAAGTCAAAGATAAAGTATAGTCGTAACACAATTGATGAATTACACCCCTCGCCGTGAGGCTCGGGCTGCAAAATTCATCTGCGTGTGTTATGACTTACATTACCGCTCATTGAACAATAAACTCTTACTGCATCCTTAATAAAATAAGTTATACATTTCTTCGGTTATTTTTTGTGATCCATTCAGTATCTGAATTCACTCAACGCTGCTTGCTAATGTGTTTTTGGACAGATGGACAAAATTGAATTTGACCACGAATCATTCATCAGTAGGTTCAATATAGTAGATATATGAAGGCCGTTTTCCTCCAAAAATTCCACATATTCAAAGGCACAATTAGCGAATGACACTATAAAAAATCGATTCTCGACAAGCCAGTCGACGATAACATCACGCTTCGGATTTAGTCCTGTAGGCGTAAAAGTTCTCCATCCCCTACGCACCAATTACAAGAATCATGGAACCCTTGTCAGAACAGAACTTAGTTAATTGGAACTGACCATAGATAGATTTCCTTCAAGGGTAGCATCTGAAGGAAATAATTGAGTAGGAACGTCTATAACAGAAATCCAGGAAAAAAGAGAAAATGAGGAAACCTGAATTCTTTCATGAAATCCTTAAAACTATTCATTATTTTACATTGTGGACAATGCTGAACAACTTCATTCAAATTCCAATCCAATAGTACCGCGCAATCACTTGTCCAGATATTTTTTCAACACAGCCGAATTCGAGAAATAGAAAACGACGAAAGATATCTTTTGGCTCCAGAATAAACAGTTAAAAACATTAACAAGTTAGAGATCAATTCTGTGCAAGGCAGTCATCATAACACTGAAAAATCTAGAGAATGAAGAGGATTGTGATTTCAAGTTCAATGCATTTTTGAGACACATATTCCAAACCTTCACACATGCCTCCTCTCCACTTTGTATACAAAATGAGGAAATTCTTGGAAATGCACTCAGACAACAACAGATTCATCCATCTCCTCATGTTCTTTTCGCTGTGAAGATCTCCTGACAAAATAAAAACTGCACGTTTCAATCTCACAAAGTGCTGGTGCTCACAGTGCATATATTTAGGCACAAATGCTGCGCCACAATTTTCTAATAAGAAGGAAAGTCGGTATTGTTCCAGAAAAACTGATAATGATCGTTAAAGTAATGTCAAGATGAAGGACTCTTATCTTGATATGGGGAAAAACAATCCTTTATAGTGCTCCAGTGGTAAAATTGCAAGGCACCAAACTGTTAACATTTGAAAATGTAATATCTGATTCTCACTCTGGTAAGGATTTTCGTATCATTTTTTCGATTTAGCAATAGGTAATTCATTTTGTATCCTAACAGAGAATCAAGCCGTTGATCTCCGATCAACGGTGATTACGCTTTGTGAAACCCACCGTGAATAATTTGAATTTGAAACAATCAATCAGTTGGGACACCTAGTACAGTTTATCCTCTAGCTTTTCGAAAAATTTCCCAACATCAATTTCGTCTGATGATAAGCTCATTTCTGCAATGACATCCCTGTTTTTGATTGGACGAAATGAAAGAATGGTACTTCAATTTTATTGATCCCTACCGCTTCTTGCTCCGCAATAAGTCTTCCAGGGATGTGGAGAGGCTTGAAATGCTACAAAGAAAATATTATTCATAGCCTTTTACTCCTGGAACATATCACGAGAACAAAATTTGATTTATTACAAGATGGGCGACGAACTAATGGTTTTTGAAAGGATATTACGTTGGGGATTTCATATTACATATTCGGAATAGCTTTTCCACGATATGGAAAATGACTTTTTGTTTTCACTCCGCAATATTGTTTGCTGGAGTTCTAGATGACCTCAAATCGAAACGTATGTTGGGAATTTAAATATTTTTATCGAACAAAGAAGGAACTTTTCTTCCAATTGAAAATATAAAAACATTAATACGGTTGAGAGCTTTTTACACTTCCTATGAGCAGATTTTTTTATGCTGGAATAAGAAAAGAATAACATAAATAAATAATTTTCATAAAAACAAATCTGGCCATAGGAAGTGGATGAGAACTCTCAGCAGTATTGATGTTTTTATATCAAGCAGAGTGGTGAAAGAAAATTCTCACTCAACGGAGTTAATCTTGGAATAGAGGGGGATGAAAAAAAAGCGGTTTTTGGGTATTTTCGTGAGGTTCACAGTTTATTTCATGACTGAATCACCCTGTATTCTCAGAAGTCCATGGTGATATGTTCTGAAAAAATCAAACAAACATCTTAAATCAACCCAAAGATACAGGGTGTCCACTTAACCCTCATTGTGAATAGTTTCTATAGTAAGGGATCACCCAGTATAAATTCTGGGTATTCCAGGTTTTTTTCGATGTGACAACAACATATCTAGTGAAATAGTTCATTTTGCGAACGTTATCGCTCTGGAACTGACATATTTTATACTTTCAAAATCGGGCATGCATTCAATTATGAATAAACCTGTATTCGTAACGATTTTCGGTCATATTCCTCTATATGGTTGCTACCTGGGGATGAAATTAAATGTTTCTAGAGAAAAATTGAAGTTCATTCGATTCTGTTCCGAGATACGAGCGTAGTAAAAGTGGGTAATTCTCAACTTCAACGCCCTGTATCTCAAAAACTATTCATAGGGTTGAGTTGGGGCCATGGACACTTTTGATCAGTAGGTCGAGTACTTCATTATATCAAAATTTTAGAACATTTGACGGAACGCCATTTCCCATAAGGAAAGTGCGGGGGCTTCATCAAATCTCAAGAGGAAAGGGAATATTTGAAAATATATAAGAAGTTATGAAAGAAAAAAAACATAAATTTAATATACAGGGTTTCTAAATTCATGCGAAAAAATTCAGGAGCGAATGGCTCGTATGAAATTGAGATGGGTCTTTTTTTATGAAAAAACTTCTTCAGTCTCCCCCTTTTCGAGATATCACCCTTAAAAGTTGGTGACTAAAATTGAGTTTTTATTTTTTCCTCTTCTGCTATTGGTTTTGGGAAAAAAATTTAGGAATAAAAATTGTTTTACATAAAACAAGGATTTCAAGTTATAATTATATTTCATGAAACCTCTTTTCGAAAACATGGTTTTGTTATAAATTACGTTGCTAATTTCTACCCCGTTTAATTTAGCAGGAATATTGGGAAAATTACTCGTTATTAGTTCTCTGTGTGTGTACGAAAATAACAGAATTTCAAGATTCTAGCTTCATTTAAATTTTGGGAAAAAAATTAATTTAGTCACCATGCTTTTTCGCATGAATTAAGAAACACTCTGTATTCTGTATTGTTTTCAATGAAACATCTTGTAGATGCAAACAACATATGCATGACTGTGGAAGAAAAAACACAACTAGCTGCTTGTAATGACAATGACAAAGAAACGTTAATGATAGAACCATCCGGGGTAAAATTCGAATTGAATGGAAAATATAATCAAGAACCGCATGACCAATATGCTGGATGATATTCCTTTTTCAATAAAATAATAGGTACGTCGAGAGTTCCCATTATTATCGAATAACTGGAATACTAAAGTTAGGAAAGCCACATTAAACCTAATGAAAATGAAATTTTCCATTAGGTCCAGAATTGAATTAATACGTTTATGGTCTGAGAGTTGATGCATCGATAATACGTCCATTCCAGAACTGAAATTGTTTATTTCATAATTTTAAACATCAAAGGAATGGTTAGAGTGAAAATGTCTTACTTGAAGGTAGCATACAGGATGATCCTACATTGTAGGTAGAAACGAATGCAAATTTAAAAAACAAGACCCATAAACTTGTTACCGCAAACGTTTCGTTTTCGAGATACAGGGTCTGGAAATTTGAATTTTTTTTCTCATGGTTACTGCATCTCACAAGGTATTCCACTGAAATTTGGCATAGATATTACTTTTTAGTGTTCACAACATGTGATTTTCTAATTTCGATTGCGAACTAAGGGGTGATATTTTTTCTGGAACACAGTTTTCCTCCAGATTTTTTTTGGTTAGCCTCTGTTAGTTTGAAAAATTATAAAAAGAAGCTATGTTTTTATACTGAACCTTATGGTTTCTTGTAGTTTTGTCGTATCTGCTTCCGATTTCGAGAAAAAAAGTTTGAAGGAATCTCAAATCTTCAAATTTTCAATTTGATGCCAATCAATTGTCTAACTGTAGTGATTACTGATGGCGTGTTCCATTTGGGGCATCCACTTTTTATTTTATATTTATATGAGGAAAAAGAAGAACATACTTCATTCTTCTCAGGATTCAAAATGAATTCCATAACGCTATTTGGAAAATTTCAACGAACTCCCAGCAAAACATTGCTTCACCTTAGTTAAAACAGCATATTATAATTGATGTGAGCCCGTTCCTACTTCAAAGTTCATTTCAGGAAGATTACTCCAACTGATCTTGAATAAATGTTCTTTTCTTTAGAATTAAACCAAATAACTTCTGAATTCGAAAAGGTAGCTCCACGTGATGCGTGAACATCAGAACAATTCCCAAACTACAACATTACTCTAATTCCTCAAAATATTCAATTCACATCCTCACATCAAAAGCGTCATCTATAAATTATTCAATTTTACCTCCTAAAACCCGAAAAACCATTAATTATTTATCCTAATTCCTAATGCTCACCTCAAATTATAGCTCAAACGAACGAATGTCCCCAATCACTAAGCTTAACACTGATAACAATCATCACTCATCAACCAAAAATATGTCCAGCCCATTTCTACTGTTCTAATGTCCGAACTATCGTTCTATTTATATTTTGAACATCGGAGGGTTAAGACAGCTGGTCGCATTGGCGTGATGAGACTGCCGCAAGTCGATACGACCGTGTAATATTCTTACCTTCCACGACACAACGGAGCGAACCAAACTGTACAGGGGTGATTTCGAAATAGGAATACATGAATGTAGCACGAATATTTGTGGAGATCATTCTAAAGCTATCTAGTCGTATGAAAATATCCAATAGGAAAAATTCGGACAGTTTATTAGCTCCTTACATAGTTTTGAATAGTAAAAAAACAGGGATTTGAATTTTTGATTTATATCTCTTGATATCGAATTATGCCTGAGAGTTTAAAATGTATTCAGAGACGAGGAACCAGATTATTTCCTGTCACAATCCATACAGAAATATTATGATTTGAGGGTTTTGTCGATATAAATTGACATCCATAATTTTACAAAACCGTAGGTTAGTTAAGACTTGAAAAAACCTCAATCTCAAATTCTAAAGCCTTCTTGGACTAGGAAGAAGGTTGAAATTCAACAGGGATTAGTTTCACTTGGATAATTTCAAGAATGGAACATGTAGGTCGCGAAAATTCAATAATTTATCGAAGATGCAAAATGGTGAAGGATCTGGTTCAGGCAAAGATCATTTCACGACAATCGTCCGCTAGTTAAGATTATGTATATTCTGCAGGGTCATAAGGAGACACCCATGGAATACTATAAGAAGTGTGGCTGCTCAGTGTCCGTTCGTTTTCATATAAATATAGGAACATTGCAGTTCAACGAAGTGCATACGAAAAAACATAAAGCTTCTTGACTTGATTCATACATTTCGCCACTGGTTCTTGATTGAAAACCAACTGAATATGTCTGCTTCAGTCACGAATATTATCTGAATATGTCCTCAAATAGCTCATCACGCTATGAAATAGTTTCATACCTAAATGTAGCTACTCCACTGTTAGGCTCTGAGCCCCCAAACAAAACTCGAAAATGAAATTTGGAAAAAATAAAACAATTTAAAGTCGACTCAAAGAAGGCCTATATGGACATGTTTGGTATCAAAATATAAGTTTTCGAGGACGTCCTATCCAATAAGAATAAATTCAAGTCGCTATCTATCATAGTTTAGATTTTCATCTGTCAAATGGCATTTTTGGAAAAATCCGAAATTTCAAATTGTCATAGCTCCCGCACTCCTTAATTCATCCACATTTCTTTTGTATATTGGTAGTCAGCATTGTCTAGAGTATCTCTGAGCATAATAAAATCGATATCGAAAAACCCAATTTTTTGGGTGAAAATGACAAAGGGGTAAGACCCCCCAAAAACACTATATTTGTCATCACCAAGAAATCCCTGGCGAATACAAAGTCTTTTTTCGAACTCGAATATCTACTGCCCATTCGAATCATGCAGAATACCCATTAGACTGATCAGTACCGCCTATACCTTGAGTGCTCTGAGCCTCCGTACAAAACAATTAAAAGTCAACTCAAAGAAGGCCTATATGGACAGGTTTGGTATCAAAATATAGGTTTTCGAGGACGCTCTATCCAATAAGAACAAATTCAAGTCGATATCTATAATAGTTTAGATTTTCACTTTTCAAATGGCATTTTTTGAAAAATCCGAAATTTCAAATTGTCATAGCTCACGCACCAATGAATTCATCCACATTTCTTTTGTATATTGGTAATCAGCGTTGTCCAGAGTATCTCCGAGCATAATAAAATCGATATCGACAATCCCAACTTTTTGGGTGAAAAATGACAAAGGGGTAAGACCCCCCAAAAACACCATATTTTGTCATCACCAAGAAATCCCTGGCGAATCCAAATCGAACTCGAAAATCTACTTAACATTCGAATCATGCAGAATACCCATTGGACTGATCAGTACCACCTATACCTCGAGTGCTCGGAGAGTCCGAACAAAACTCGAAAATGAAATTTGGAAAAAAATAAAACAATTGAAAGTCGACTCAAAGTATATGGACATGTTCGGTATCAAAATATAGGTTTTCGAGGACGTTCTATCCGATAAAAACAAATTCAAGTCACTATCTATCATTGTTTAGATTTTCACCTGCCAAATGATATTAATTGAAAAATCCGAAATTTCAAATTGTGACATCTCCCGCACTCCTGAATTCATCCACATTTCTTTTGTATATTGGTAATCAGCATTGTCTAGAGTATCTCTGAGCGTAATAGAATCGACATCGAAAATCCCAACTTTTTGGGTGAAAAATGACAAATGGGTAAGATCCCCCAAAAACACCATATTTGTCGTCACCAAGAAATCCCTGGCCAATCCAAAGTCGTTTTCTAATCTCGAAGATTCACTACCCATTCGAATCATACCCATTAGACAGATCAGTACCACCTATACTTTGAGTGCTTTGAGCGTCCGAACAAAACTCGAAAATGAAATTAAGAAAAAATTAAACAATTGGAGTCGACTCAAAGAAGGCCTATATGAACACGTTTGGTATCAAAATATAGGTTTTCGAGGACGCTCCATCCGATAAGAACAAATTCAAGTCGCTATCTGTCATAGTTTAGATTTTCACTTGTCAAATGGCATTTTTTGAAAAATCCGAAATTTCAAATTGTCATAGCTCCCGCACCAGTGAATCCATCCATATTTCTTTTGTACATCTTCTATATATATTCTATATATAAAAGAAAGATGTTGGTTACACCATTTATAACTCGAGATCGGATGGACTGTTTGTTATGAAACTTCATATACGGATTCGTCTACGGTCTGGTTATTATAAAATACAATAAAACTTTGAAAAAATCGATGAAAATTTTACTTATACAGGAAATGCTTTTCCTCCTTTTGAGTAAGGCCACTAGATGTCGCTGCAGTTACAGTTACGCTACCGCTTATTCGTTAGTACTTCATTTGATATTCTCCGCGTTAGATGGCGATATAAACAAAAAGTGTGTACAGTGACTATATTCCCTCTATAGTCACTGTAATAGTGTGTAATTTGAGTTGTCTACAACTCTGCGCTGTTAGGCAAAACCAAAATGTCTTAGAGTAGGAGTACAGATGTCTAAAATGATTAGATTTCGTTGAGATATTAGATAAAGTTTCGTTCTTACCACTTCAGATGGCGCTATTCACACATTATGACTGATGATTATTAGTTATTTTTATAGTTTTATTCATTCCAAATAACGTAATCGTGAAGGTACTATATTTGACATTATCACAATTAAATGACGATGAATTTGTCGAGGCTTTCGCGGCCATCGATTGATGTCATCTGTTCTTTTTTCGAACATTTCGGTCGTCGTGAAATGGGCGAAAAAAGAACATATTATATGACATCAATTACCGTGTGATTCACATAGGGCTTATATTACCATGGAAGTATATTAACAGATCAAAAAGCGGTTGAATATCACAGTGAATTTTTATCGAAATTTCAAGTAAATCGGATTTTGGCGATCAGTTTCAATCGTGAATTGTCCGTTCTCATCTTTCCTCATAATTTTTTAAACGTTTTTGAACTTCTGTTTGATTAATAAATATATTTGCGGAAATAACTGAATCCAAAATTGCAATTATTAGTGATTGACATATTATGACATATTATTTTTGTGTATCTGTTCTGTGTGATAGCTCATATCCATGGAAACATTTGACAGTTCAAAAATCAGAGTGGATTTGTGAAATCCACCGTAAGTATCATTAGGGGGGAACAAAGTTCGCCGGGCCAGCTAGTTGGTAATAAGCATTGTCTAGAGTATCTCTGACCATAATAAAATCGATACAAAAAATCCCAACTTTTAAGATAAAAAATGACAAAGGTGTAAAACCCCCCAAAAATACCATATTTATCATCAGTCATCACCAATGAATCCCTGGCGGATCCAAAGTCGTTTTCCAGTTTCGAAGATCTGCTACTAATTCGAATCATGCAGAATACCCATTTGACTGATCACTACCCATTTTATAAGTCCCACTGAAATAATTCCTTCGGAACATTGATTTTTTTTCGTGCATGGGGCTCGCGGGGCCCCTATAGCTGATGCGGGGCTCCTAGGCTGCTGCCTACTCTACCCAATGGTTAATCCGGCTCTGCCTGTTTTAAAAATGTCTAGATCGCGGAACCTAAAAAGATAATCTGCATGTTTCCCATATTTCTGTACTCCTGGAAGCGAACAAGTGCAAATTAGATTTTCAGGCAGGATTCGGAGTTCCCCAGGAAAAGGCGTATCTAATCAAAAATGGTACGTCAAATTTAACCGTATAACGAATAGCAACGGATATTATAACACATACGGAAGAAATTCAAAAGGGAAGCGAATGGATAGAAAACTTCACGCCGGATGTAACTTACGAGCTGCTGGATCTTTTTATGAAAGAATGATGAAGTTGTGGACAAAATTGTCGGGGGAATAACAATGCGATGAGAGAAAGAATACAGGAATAATTTGATACCCTCTACAATTCTCATATTGCTGTTGGTTGGTAGAGAAAAATTATACAGATTTGAATTGATATTACTTGAATTTTGGGGGAATTTCAATAATTTTCGACTTACAGGGTTGATTTTTTCAGGGGCAGGTTCTCGAGGTCAAAGGAAACCATTTTTTCGAATTAGACTGTATTAAAATCAATCAGAAAATTATGTTAAAATAAAGAGAAACAGTTTATCACAAAAATTACGAATTTTTCGGATAAACGGACTCCAAAATTTCTGTATACCCCCGTACAATACGTATACATATGCAAATGTTCCCGTCCTTGTCTACCCTGGTGGTGATTTTAACGGTAGAACACAAACAGTGAATGGCACGATTCTCGGCATAAACCCTTATCAAACCCTAACCCAGAAAATTAATGTAGACAATTACAAGAGTTCAACTTCCGTTCCAGAGCTAAATTTAGATGGTTTCGAATTTTTTATATCGGATTCGGGATCACAAAAGTTCGTTTTTTCGTTTTATAGGTTGATAATGGAATTGACGCTTAATTGAAGGTAAAAGCCGGTCAGTTTTGACTTTTTGTAGTGAATCAGATTTAATTTTGTTAATGCATCCGGGATGTCAAGAGTTAGAGAGTCTGGTCATCTCTGAAAAACTATATTTCATCTGCGAACCTTACTAGTGATCAACAACAGCTCAGTTAAGGGGCACAATAGTGAACTGTAATCCCTTCCTTACTATAACTACACGGCGCAAAAAAATTAACGCACATTCTGAAAATCTCAATTTTAATGAAAGTTAACTCTTCATTGACTTGATAACTTATTTTTTATGTTCTCTCGGGAAGCTTTTGAACGAAACAAGACACATTGAATGGAAGAAAAATTCAGGATTTCACCGAATCTTATGTGGAAGAAGAGAAATGAACAATTTTCAAAATACTGAAATGCTGATAAGTGATTTAATACTTGGTATTTCCACCCCTTGCGTTAATTACAGCTCGGCAACGACGGTTCATACTCAAAATGAGTGATCTTAAAATGATATAATCCTTCCCAGATTTCTCCGAGTTGGATTCCTAAGTCATTAAGAGTAGCTGGATGATTTTCTGAACTTCTCAGCCTTCTATTGAGGTTGTCGCAAACCTGCTCAATCGGATTGAGATCTGGACTTCTTGCTGGCCATTCCATTCGAGAGACTTCAACCTCTTCAAGGTACTCCTGAACGATGCGCGCACGATGGGGTCTGGCGTTATCGTCCATAAAAATGAAATTTTTACCAATGAATGGGGCAAATGGCACTACATGCTCTTCAAGAATGTTCCTTATATAGTTATCAGCATTCATAGCTCCATTATGAACAACCACTAGGTCTGTGCGAGCAGTCAAAGATATTCCACCCAATACCATAATCGATCCTCCCCCGAAACCAGTAGTATTCAGGAAATCGCACTGAGCATATCTTTCATGTGGACGTCTGTATACAAGGGAACGTCGATCACAATGGTAGAGGCAGAATCTATACTCATCTGTGAAGAGAACTCTTTCCCAATCGGCCTCTTCCCAATGGATATGCTCTCTCGCAAAATCCAAACGCGCCTTTCGATGGGCTGGGGTAAGAGCTGGGCCTCTTGCCGCGACACGAGGCCTTAAATCATATTCTCTGAGGCGATTTCTTATTGTCTGAGTGCTAATTTGCACCTCATGAGTTTGCTCAAGCTGATTTTGAAGGAGGCGAGCGGTTGCAAACCGTTGTCTCAACGAAGAAACTCTCAAGTAACGTTCTTGAGTGGCAGTTGTTACCCGTGGTCTACCCTGTCCTGGTCTTCGGACATTCATACCTGTCTTCCTGAATCTCTGCAACATTCTGGACACACTTGTATGGGAAACTCCAAACCTTTCTGCAATTCTTGTGTATGTCCACACTTCTTCTCGCAAAACTACCGCTTGGGCACATCCCTCTTGGGTCAAATTGCGTGTTTCGCGTTGCATAGCGATCGAGTGTAGAAAATCAAACGAAAGAAAAACTAGTGATCACTAGAATTGATCGAGAACAACTGATTTTAGAATGGAGCGAATACATTCAAAATCTGATAATATCACCTTTTTTTATTCCTGCTGGGAGAAAACATCTGTATTGAAAAAAACGTTGAAAGTGGATAACATATGCATGCATAATTCTGATAATAGTATATTATTTCATTAGGAGGAGAAGTGTCACTTTTCGTGGCGAGCTTGAGTTTATCCGCCGAACGGAGTGAGGCGGATAATTGAAAGCGAGCCACGAAAAGTCACTTCTTCTCCGAATGAAATATGCTATTTTATTTCCAAACGTTTTCAAATTCATGAAAATTGTTCATTTAATGCAACTTTATCAAATAAAAATGACGTTTGAATTGGAAGTTTTTGTATTCTATGCATCTATGTTCATGGTAACCAATGAATCTTTTTCGTAGCAACCACTTTTCCTGCCGCCGGAGGGAAAAGTAAATATTTCTCCGCCTAGGCGGAGAAATAGAACTTTTCGATGATCCTGTCAGTCGGGAACTGACGTTGTTATCGTACGTTTGGAAATAAAAATAATTATCATTGAGAACACCTTCAGTTGTAGAATAAATTTGAGATTTCCATAATGTGCGTTAATTTTTTTGCGCAGTGTATATTCCGGATGTTTCTATCCAAAGCGTCTCTAGGACAAAATTTGATGGCAGAGGCCAATTAGTTCAAATATCCTCGCAAAATAAAGCCAAATTTCTATTTAATAGTCCAGAAGATCCAAAGCCTATCCCCTTTTATGTAATACAAGATTAGAGAATAATCTGTTAAACAAATTATGTACCGAGAAAGGCATAATCTCGACATATAGTAAATTTTCAGGATCATACATTCCACCAATTCTTC
This sequence comes from Adalia decempunctata, assembly GCA_951802165.1. Taxonomy (NCBI): domain Eukaryota; kingdom Metazoa; phylum Arthropoda; class Insecta; order Coleoptera; family Coccinellidae; genus Adalia; species Adalia decempunctata. The sequence goes on along the minus strand of OX637696.1, from coordinate 13,227,165 downwards.
CTGAAGAACTAGTTCTTTTCGGGAACAAATAACCATTCTTCCAGGGACCTTTCACTACCTCAAGCCACGGAAAATCAATTTGAGCAAGGCTATAAATAATGGACAAATCCAATAAGGAATGGAAAGAAAATATAACATTCCGTTGTGTACTTTATTGGGATGATATAAGGAAGTGAGTTTACACATTCCTCTATGTTTGCATTGCTGATCCGATAAAGGATTCTGGGCGAAGTCAAACAGATATTTTCATTCTCACTCATCGATGAACTGTCTCCAGATGATATACGGATGTGGGAAAAGGTTGACTGGGTAAAGAAAACGGTGAAATGGAAATATTACTTCCAAACTCTGCGAATCCGAGAGCAAGCTACCAATCAGTATCAGGAAAGTTTCAATTGTGGTTCTAAATATGCAGCTTAGGCTTCAGAATGTTTTCATCTGTCTAGGAAAAATTGGTGTCTATTGAATAGTCTTAGGACAGGTCATGGACGTTGTAATAGTATGCTCTTCAAATGGAATGCCATTGAACGCCCGAGATGTGAGTGTGTGCATGAAGAGCAAACTATTGACCATTTGGTTAATAATTGTTCAATATATAAATTTCCATTTCCAGATGGTTTTAACCCTATTCATTCAGTATCTGTTTCATTTTTGAGATGGGTTAGTACTTTCAAAACAATTTGAATATATTAGTTGATTTTCTTTTTTTCTCCCTTTGGTTTTTGTTTCAGATTATTTAAAAATGCTTTGTCAACCCCTTTGAAGAAATGAAGAAAGAATTGCATTCGAAGAAGAAGATGCCCTCCAATATAAATATTTGTAAACAAATCCAATATCCCTACACTTATACGGAGAGACAGAGTTTTTGCTGAGGTTTTTATCTGATGTACTCTTGCATCATACGCAGAACTGTATGGTGCCCAGTTTGACAATACGACTCAGAGTTTTCATCCACTACCTATGACCAGATTTTTTTTATGCTGGAATGAGAATAGAATAACATTAATAAATAAATAATTTTTATATAACATCTGGTCATAGGAAGTGGATGAAAACTCTCAGCCGCATTGATTTTTTATATGAAGTACAGTGGTGAAAGAAACTCAACGGAGTTAATCTTGAAATAGGGGGTGATGAAAAAAGACGTGGTCATAGGATTGAGTTGGGGCCATTGACACTTTTGATCAGATGGTCGAATGCTACATTATACCAAAAAATTAGAACATTTGACGGAACGCCATTTGCCATAAGGAAAGTGCGGGGTCCTTCATTAAAAAAATTTAAACCCTTCGGTTTTTTCTCAAAATTTTTTCATTTACTGCTTGCTATACCTACTATCTATGTTTTACCAAAAAAAATTAAATTTAAAATTTAAACAGCTCTTTCTGGGTATTGCAGTTTCATTGTCAGTTAGTATATTTGAGCGATTTTCAAACATCGTAACACCAAGTAATGAACAATTCCACGCCGATACTTATTCGGTCAAATTGCCAATGAAATTCGCCCTTAAATGTGGAATGCACCCCGGAGGCCTTCCCTCTCACAAACCGCCAATAAACTAGCGGGAAAAACTGCCAAAATCCTCATTTGATATTTATCACCTTCACTTTCCCCCAGGATTCGGTTATTTTATGGCGCCGTTATTGAAACGAAATAAAAACAAAACAATTTAATGCCTTCGCGTGCTTGCTCCGCTTTCCGTTTTATTTTAAGCTTAATCGCCGCCTGTAATTGTTACATTCGTAGATTCCACCCAAACTCGTTAAAGGTGTTCATCCGCTAGCAGATCCGTACCCTACCTAATCCATTTTATTACTTTTCATTTTTTTATCTTGGGTTTCATTCCCGATCAACAAAGCAACCAGTAGAACATACGTTAAAAAACAGATTTAGGTCAAATATTATTTATTGCTCATATTACTTAGGGGGAAGATGAGAATCACTCGTCCAGAAAACTTTATTTAAGCTGGTCGTAATATTAAACTGCTCCACATGAGTTAGGGATATTGACTTAAATTGCAAAAAAATATGGTTGAAATAAGCTTTTTGTTATGAAAATTCATATTAAGGTGATTTCAAGTTGCAAATTAATTTAACCTTGTAGGTCTGCAGCGTATACAGGGTGGTTAAGAAAAATCGAGTAAAATAACGAAATTTTATTTCCAGAGAATTGAAGCATTTTAAGACTATCAATACAATGTATGGCCTCCACGGGCATCAATGACAGCTGGACATCTTCTTTGGATACTACACACGAGGTTGTTGAACATTTCTGGAGAAATTTGGTTCCATAAACGGGGCAGAAGCTCTCTCAAATCATTTAAGGATTCTGGGGTAGGTTGATCATTATCTAATCTTCTTTGGAGCATATCCAATGCATGTTCTATGCAATTCAAATCTGGTGAGTGCGGAGGTATTGGTAAATGTTGAATACCAAGCTCCTCGCGCGCATTCTCAACTATGGCTGCACGGTGCGGTCTATCGTTATCGTCTAGAAATGAAAAGTTTCACCAATAGCAGAGTGAAAATTTGGCACAACATTGTCAATGATATGCTCCCTATAGTGTAAGGCAGTCATATTCCCAGGACAAATGTGTAGATCTGTGCGCCCGTTGAAACATATCCCGGCCCATACCATAACACTACCCCCTCGGAATGGATGGACTTGTTGGACATAGCGACGATTACGGGGGATGCGTGGGATTTTCCATACCCTTATTCTTCGAGAATCTGAAAATTGTCCATACCTGGATTCATCAGTGAAAAGGACACTACGCCATTGATCGTTCCAATTAATATGTTGCCTTGACCATTCCAGTCTTTGACGCTTATGGTCACGTGTTAATAAAACTCCTTATAATGGACGTCTAGAACCTAGATTCACCACTGTCAAACGTCGTCTGATGGTTTCAATGGAAACTTGGACCCCATCTGCATTTTGAAGAGTATTCCGTGGCATTCTACACGTTGATTTAGGGTTTCTTCTCGCCGAAACGGTGATGAAACGATCCTGAGCAGGTGTTGTTTTTCGTCGCCCACCAAGCGTTGGTCTTTCCAACACGGAACTTGTGTCCCTGAACCTATCCCAAAGTCGAGATATCACACTTTGACTGACTCGGAGCCTTTCCGCTACAACAACCTGAGTTAGGCCACCCTGTAGCATTCCGATAGCCCTATTAGCCTCAGCGTTTGTTAATTTACGTCTTGGCATTTTCAGAAAACCCGTTTCAAATCGAAGCCGTTGATAAACTGACTTCATTTCAAAATAAGAACATTCATGAAGCATATGCAAAGAACCAAACTTCAGAAAAAAGGCGACCAGATTGACGAAATGTCTCATACTGATTTTATTGGATCGATTCAAGTTTTCATTGAGTTTTAAATGATTTTACAGCGATTTTCTCGAAGATTACATACTTTTGAGAACGATTGAATATGATATCTCTATCCCTTTTGGAGCAGTATATTTTCGAACTCCTCTGTCCTCTGTTCTTCGCGAGAAAAGAACAGTGGTAAGAGTCTAGAGAAGCCTGCGATCAATGAGGTCCTTTACTCCCTACTCAATAGGCGCCTCTAACTGTTACATTCATAGTTTCCACCCTTGTTACAACCCAGGCATGCGACTCACGACTTTTCGATTTCTACCTTCATGTTAACTGCCAATAATCCGTGGGATTTAATTCTCTTAACGCGATCTGGTTCGATGGGAACCAGGTCTGGAATGAAATTAGCCGGCAGAATGATATCGCAAGGAGTTAAGGAGCTCATAAATCAGCCGACTGAGTTTTCAGTCAGGTCCCCTAAACAAGGATATTCACCCGAGAAACCTGCTGGGATTATTGAACATTAGGAGATTTGACTTTTTTTAAGTTGTGGTTTTCACGAAAAGGAATATCTTTTAATGTTCAGAGAACATCGTGAGAACCAAGGGCAAGAAGATAGGAATTGGTGTTCCTCTTCAATTTCTGGGGGGTTATATGCCTCGGGGAACACCTTCCTAGGCAATGTGTTCCAAAGCCTCGCTGTTCGTTGGATGTTGAATCTTTGAAGAGAGATTTTCTGCAGGTCTCCCAAGTGACCACGAAGGGATGTGAAGACTTAACTTGACGGGTTAGTCTCGAAGAGACTGCTAGAGGGGGAACGATTGCTGACAATTCAGAAGAGCATCGCCCATGGAAATATCTATAAAATAGGGACAGATCGCCTACTCTTCTACGGTGTTTCAGAGAAGTGAGCGGGGCATCACCGACGAGACGAATTGCCTTTTTTTGTACAGAATCCAAGAGTTTTAGGACTTGTTTAGGTACAGCACTCCAAACATGGGAACTGTATTCCAGGACAGGTCGAATCTGTGCCTTATAGATCATAAGCAACTGACTTGAGGTGAAATAGCTCCTGGCACGAAACAGAAAACCAAGTTTTTGGGATGCACTTTTAGCAATGGATCTCACGTGATTCTCCCAAGAAAGGTTACTGCCGACAGTAATACCAAGCATCGAAATGGATGACTTCAATGGTATGGTCACTCCCGACAATTCTATGCTTGGCACAGTAGGATCGGCTTTTCTAGAGAAATGTGAATGTCAAGGCACACAGTTGAAAATTGCAGAATAGCATAGCATAGCATGACTGGAAACCCCAAAACATGCTATGACATCGTAACTTATTGGTTCTCCTCCTGTTTTTCCAACTATCTGAGAATAAATCAAGGCATGAAACCACAAAAACAATACGGAATGCCTCTGAGTGGAATGTTAGTCTGAACTTTGTCTTTCTCATTCTTGCGCCACCAGAATATTCAATATATTCCGTCGTGTTGAAAGATTCGACATCCCCAGTCGTGGCGCGAAACAGCAAGTTTCTGAAAGGATTACTGAAATTGAAACTTTTCAACAAAAAGCTTTCCATGCCCGTATTCCCTTGCGAGAGCAAGAGGTTAGTGAAGAATAGGAACTTTTAGCACGTACAGGGTGGGTGTTACTTTAAGGTTTCGAACTGCGTATCAGTTGGTCCTTCTCATATTTCACTCAGAGTAGTTTCGCAGGAAACGTAGTGTATGATGGCAGGGCGTTTGCAGGGATATCAAATTTCAGAAAAGCATTACCATCTCAACTTATTCCGATTTGGATGTTAAAAGCAGATTCAAAAATATACAGGGTGTTCTAGATTTGATGCGAAAGATGTCAAAGGGTGATTCCTTGTGAAAAATGAAGAGAAGTTTTTTTATAAATGTTGGGTCAAAAGTCGAACCTTAGGGAGATACCGCGGTTCAAAGATGGCGGAAAAATTTAATTTAAAGAATAGTTATTTATGATATGAGTGTTAAAAGTGACGTTTTATTTTGTGAGTGAAAAAGTTCAATTTGCTCCGCTCATTTCACAATTTCACGAACAAAATAAAATCACTTTTAACACAAATACCATCAGGGGCGGATCTTGGTATTTTCTGAGGGGGGTGCGATTCCAAAATAACACAGTAAAAATTTCGGTTAAATGTTTTAATATGAACAATAAAAATGGCGAGGACCTTATGCCTCGCGGAACCTGAGGGGGGGGGCGAAACCGCCTTCGCCCCCCCCCCTAAAACCGCCACTGAATACCATACAATGTTTTTTGTACAACTGCCCTATTTTGATAATGAAATGGGCGAATTTGCAATGACAATAAACTTCAAAATGCATTTTAATATTCAAGTAATCAAAAGGTTGTTGTAAATGGCAAACGTTGCCAACGTCATGATTACTAACAAATGCGAAAAGGCGCTGTCATTTGAATTTCGTTCCTGTCCAATTTTGGTCTTGGGTTTTTGACTGATTAATATGTTTGTCGAGAATCCAATTATTAATAAAAGTGACGATTTGGTTGTTCCTGTGGAATTGCAATAAAAACAAATCTGGAACTCCTACCTAAAGAATCTGTTCAGCAGTACGATATTGCATATAACAATTTCCTGGCCTGATGTAAATTGAAAAATTTAGAAGGGAACTTCAGTGAACTTGTTTTCCTGGCATACTTAGAACAAAAATAAAAAATATGGAGTTCATCAACTTTGTGGAGCAAATTTTTAATGATAAAGTCAAGCGTCCTTATTAAAAATGGTGGGGATGTTAGTGAATATTTTGAGGTAATAGCATATTAAAAACTGAAAAGTGAAGGATATCGTCCCAAAAAATCGAAAATTCCCACTCGTGAACAAGTTGAAAAGTTTATAAATGAGGCACCAGATGAGAAATACTTGATGGTTGAGGTTGCAACTATTTTCGGATTATTTGGAGCCTGTCGGCGTGAAGAATTGTGTAATTTATCAGTGGAAGACATCGAAATAACAAATAAATCATTGGTTATACAACTTCCAAACACAAAAACGAAAGTCAGTCGTTCTTTCAGTATTATTGGGAAGTATGTTGACAATTTTCATAAGTACTTTGCGCTGCGCCCTTCTGTCATCAAACATTGTCGTTTTTTCCTGAAATACATGAATAATAAATGCACTGCCAATCCAGTTGGTATCAATACATTTGGGAAAATTCCATCTATTGTTGCCGAATTCCTCAAACTTCCAGAACCAAAGCAATATACAGGACACTGTTTTCGAAGATCCTCCGCTTCATTGCTAGGAGAATCAGGAGCAAATATTACTGATATAAAAAAACATGGTGAATGGAAATCTACGACGGTAGCCGAGGGCTATGTTGATCATTCCATTGCATATAGAAATGTCATTGCTGAAAAAATTATCCCAACCTCAACAGATTTTGGATCATCATCATCCAATATTGTGCTTCCGGTTTCTACAAGTACTGATGATGCTGAGGATTCTAATAATGTGTTGCGAAGCTCCCTAACGTCACAGGGCATTAATGTTAGTAATTGTTCTAGTTTTACGATTAATATTAATGTTCATAAGTAATGATTGTTAAATATTGATAAAAAAAATTGCAATTTCTGAATTTTTTTCATCTGATTTCATCATAAGAAAATGGAGTGCTAAAAATATTTTCAACCCTAATGTTGAAAATATTTTTAACACGCTTCCACGTAGACAATCAATTTTAACATTGTTTGCTGTCATTAAAAGTGTCACTTTTAATGGCAGTTGTACAAAATAGTATATTATTCGATGAGCAATTCACCCGAGTGAATAATAGTAATTATGTGCGAATAGAATACTATACTTTGTCCACGACTTCCTCGGTAAAATTCGATTTAATCTGCATTTTCAACAACGAAAATAGTTATCAAAAGCGTTGACATAACATTTTCTGTGTTCGCACTGAATAATGCAAAATCTCGATAAACGTCAAAAAGTTCAGTTGACATCGTTTCATTTCCATACTTTCGCTCTGATGAAAATGAAATACAAATGTATGCAAGCTAGTGTTTCACCTTCATCACAAGATATTTTTGATCGCATGCTTCAGGAATAAAACTCTAGCTTTGTTCCTTCTGATTTCCAATATCGTTTCCTTCATTTATGTTGAGAGTATTCTTGAGCATGGAATAATGGCCCCATAGGGTTGTTTGTTTATATAGGTAGCTGATATTTTCGAAAAATAAGCCAGTAAAACTGACTCCGAAAATGAGTGGATTTTATTAGCTGCTCTCAGTCCATGAAATTATTAAACGCTTTTAGGCTGAGATTACTTGATTTTTCCGGCAATAGATGTAATGCAGTATTTCTTGCAGCCTGTCTTATTTCTGGTGGAGTACACAACATTTCTTCATGACTCTGTAATGCAGGTATCTTCGAGAAGAATTACAATGGGAGGCTCAATGAAAACAGACGGTTTGAATATTTTTCAGCTTGTCAAACAGAATGGGAATCATAGAAGTAAACATTAAGTGGTTATTTTTTCTCTTATTGTCATTGCGCTGATGGCTTGGTGGTTGGCAGTTATTTTTCCGTCGTGGAAAAAGGGCGTCTCGGGTTCGAATCCTGACGAATTAAGAATTTTCAGAAGTGCAATTCAGCAGTGATTAATGAATCATTATTCACTGCCATTATTCACCGGTGAATGATGACTATCATTAAGTTTCTCAAAGATCATTCGAAATGTAAGGATTATAGGGAAGTCGTGGACAAACATAATTTTTTCGCCATCTTTGAACCGCGGTAGCTCCCTAACGTTTGACTTTTGACCCAACATTAATGTAACAATCTGTCCTTTATTTTAAACAAGGAATCACCTTCCGAAATATTTCGCCCCAATTCAGAGATACCCTGTATTATTCATCTCATACTCGTTTTATTGCGGAAATTCAAATTGCTGAATCTTATCGATCCGCTCCATTTTTCTTCCCGAACAAGAGTTCCAAAACTCAGAGAAGCTCGTGTTTCTAAATTAAATACCCCTTGATGAGCCCATATCCGATTTTCGCCGATAATAAAATAGCAGGAATGGCTATAAATAACCCCAAAAGTTCGACGCACGAGAGTTGGGGTAGATTTGCTTTTATAGCAAAGGTCGATCAGCGTTATTGTTTCTGTCAGTATTCCTGAACTAAAGGTCAATTCGGACGATCGATCACACTTCTCTGACATTCCGTCATTTCAGCGGGGAGTAAATTCGAAGTTGTTCCCAATTTATTGGATTAGTGTAAGCTGAAACTTGCGCCTTCGCCATTTTGTTGAATGTGCTGCTTCGCAAACGTTCAGAAATTTTGAGATTCTACCGAAAGTTTCCGTTTTTTGTTAGCAATTTTTTTGAATATGATGAATTTTAATCTTTACATGCTTAATCAACCCATTCTTTCGCCCAGTTCATTTAAATTTTACTGTTGCAGGTGAAAATTCATTATTTGTTTCCGCAATACAAACTCAGTTCACTAAAATATTCCAATCGAAGTCGTATATGATTATGAGTTGGTGGAATCCTTCTGAAGATCTTTGAGAATGTAGATCAACGTCGTGGAGTCTTCGAGGGACTGTTTAAATCAAAACCAAGACACCAGAAGCGTTCAAAAGCCGTTGATGCATACAACACCGATCCTTTGCAGGATTGGTAGATCTTTGGCGTACACTTCCCAATGGACGAACCTGGAAACTGCGCTTTCACCGACTTGAAAGAAATTCTCAACATTATCATGCCTTGAAGCCTTCTTGGCTTCATCCGCACCAAGTTTTTGTCCAGGCATTATTACAAAACAAAGGACCCCGCACTTTTTCCATGGCTAATGGCGTTCCGTCAAATGTTCTAAAATTTTGGTATAATGTAGTACTCGACCTACTGATCAAAAGTGTCCATGGCCCCAACTCAATCCTATGACTAGTTTTTGAGATACAGGGCGTTGAAGTTGAGAATTACCCACTTTTACTACGCCCATACCTCGGAACAGAATCGAATGAACATCAATTCTTCACAAGAAACATTTCATGACATCCCCAGGGAGCAACCATATAGAGGAATATAACTGAAAATCGTTACGAATACAGGGTTTTCCATAATTGAATGCATGCCGGATTTTGAAAGTATAAAATATGTCAGTTTCAGAGCGAGAACGTTCACAAAATGAACTATTACACTAGATTTGTTGTTGTTACATTGAAAAATCTGAAATATCCAGAATTTATACTGGGTGATCCATTATTATAGAAACTATTCTCAAGGAATGTTAAATGGACACCCTGTATTTATGGGTTGATTCAAGGTGCTTTTTAATTTTTTTAGAACATATCATCATTGACTTTCAAAGAATACAGGGTGATTCAGTCATGAATTGAACTTTGAACATCACGAAAATACTCAAAAGCCACCTTTTTTTTCATCACCCTTTATTTCAAGATTAACTCCGTTGAGGTGGGAGTTTTCTTTCACCACTGTACTCGATATAAAAACACCAATACGGCGGAGAGTTTTTATCCTCTTCCTATGACCTGATTTTGTGCTGGAATAAGAATAGAATAACATAAATAAATAATTATCAAATCTGGTCGTAGGAAGTGGATGAAAACTCTCAGCCGTATTGATGTTTTTATATCAAGTACAATGGTGAAAGAAAACTGAGTTAATCTTGAAATAGAGGGTGATAAAAAAAAAGGTGGTTTTTGGGTATTTTCGTGATGTTCAAAGTTCATTTCATTACTGAATCACCCTGTTTTCTTTGAAGTCCATCATGATATGTTCTAAAAAAATCAAACAAACACCTTGAATCAACCCATAAATAAAGGGTGTCCATTTAACCTTCCTTGAGAATAGTTTCTATAATAATGGATCACGCAGTATAAATTCTGGGTATTTCAGACTTTTTCGATGTAACAACAACATATCTAGTGTAATAATTCATTTTGTGAACGTTCTCGCTCTGAAACTGACATATTTTATACTTTCAAAATCGGGCATGCATTCAATTATGGATAACCCTGTATTCGTAACGATTTCCAGTCATATTCCTCTATATGGAATATAGATGGGGATGTAATGAAATGTTTCTTGAGAAAAATTGAAGTTCATTCGATGCTGTTCCGAGATACGAGCGTAGTTAAAGTGGGTAGTTATCAACTTCAACGCCCTGTATCTCGAAAACAAGTCATAGGATTGAGTTGGGGCCATGAACACTTTTGATCAGTAGGTCGAGTACTACATTATACCAAAATTTTAGAAAATTTGACGGAACGCCATTTGCCATAGAAAAAGTGCGGGGTCCTTTTCAGATTTTGAGACAAAATTGATTGTTGTCTACTTCTCCCATATCAAGAATCAGAAGTCGTTTGGGATCAACTAAAGCCGGTTGCACACCCCATAAAAGGATACAAATCGGGAAAAAACGATAGGAAATGAAAAACGTTTCAATTCCCATCTATCCATTTTCCATCAGAGGCGATCGACGACCGTATCGGCTTTGAGAGTAACAGATTTCACTAAAACTGTAGCACATGTGTACCAACAAACCATCCAACTGTAACGAACACGGCTCTAAGCAGCCACAGCAGCTAATGCATGAATAATGCTGCGATCAGAGGCGTTCGAAACTCCGATTTTGTTATTCATTGCGACATACGAACCGTTAACCGTCCATTCTATCGTAATGGAGCGGCCATTCTAAGTTTTAGAGACCGCATATTGTGTCACAAGGCCGCTTAATTGAGCACGGGAAATTCCTATTTCCCAGGCCGGAAAAGCACATGGGACGAATCAGGGTATTGCAGCATGAATGTAATTAGTGCTGATTGAGGGGCGAGTGCTCAGATGTGCATTGCTAGTCGGTTTGGTCTGATAGGGGGTGCAGATTTCAACAGGGATTGTGAAGAGACACTGTCCCTGACGGAAAGCTGTCGATGACCAATCTGCGAATGAGACAAAATGAAGAGAATAATTAAACAAGAACAGAATAAGGGAGAATGCAGTTTGGGAGTTCTGTGGTTATTTGTGAGAGACAAGTGATCTCAACTCTAAGCTTCCGGAGTGCATCGCACTTTTCCAAAATTCAATGTTAATAAACGGTTTTCCAATGAGATTTGTGTTTTTGAATAGCCTGCTATTTTGGTAGATGTCACTTTTGAAGTTGTAATAATTTGACATTCGACGAGTAGAAAATACGCCATTAACAAAAATGGAACGATACACTCTTCAACAATGCATTGAAATTAATAAAATTCACTATAAAAATGGTGAAAATTTGGCATAGACGGTTCGTAAAACTCGAACATTTTTGGGTCGTCGTGAATCACCTTGTCGAAAATTTGAGATGTTGGGAAAAGTTAATGATACGAAGAATAAAACCCTTGCACGTCGCTCAAGAACAGCCGAGAATATTGCTGATTATTTAGCCAAAAGTGTTGGAGAAACCCCAGGTTCCTCCATTCCTCGTCATTCTTCGGAATTACGCATTCCGCGATTCCGCAAATGTCATTGCACCGTATTTTGCATAAAGATTCAGGTCTTAAGGGGCAGTATCACCTTTTGAATCGTGGTAAATCTCCATTCAAAAGTGGTCTCTTTATTTCATGAGTAAGTACCCTAATTTACGACGTAGAGATTTGATTTTTTTTTTAATTGAAGTTGAAGAACGTGTCGAGGGCAAATAATTTCCTCTTTTTCGATTTAATTAGTTTTTCAATTAAAAAAACCAGGGTAATCGTTAGATCTGGGGTTATTGAATATGTTTTTCGTTTTTCATGAGTACAAGCTATATCTTTGAAATAATCATCATGAAAATTCTTGTACTTTATTGAAGAATAAATTGTCGAGGGCAAATAGTTGCGATTTTTTCCAAAAAATGATGAATAACCGAAAAAAATCATTAAGTGTAGTTTCCAAAACGCTGAAGTTCAACCTGTTTTTTTTTAATTGAAAAACTAATTGAATCGAAAACATCGCAACTACCTGCCCTCGGCAATTCTATAAAACACAAAAAATTTCATGATGATTATATCAAAAATATAGCTTGTACTCATGAAAAACGAAAAACATTTTCAATAATCCCAGATCTAACGATTACCCTGGTTATTTTAATTGAAAAACTAATTAAATCTAAAAAAAGAAAACTACTTGCCCTCGGGACGTTCTTCAACTTCAATTGAAAAAAAATCAAGTCTCTACGTCGTAAATTGGGGTACTTACTCGTGAAATAAAGAGACCACTTTTGAATGGCTTCGTCAACAAGCAAAACTGTCGCATCTGGGGCTCGTAAAACCCAAGAGTTATTGTTGATAAGCCTCTCTACCCTCTTTGTGTGACTGTTCGGTGCAGTTTATGGTCCAGCAGGGTCATTGGACCTTACTTTCTCGAGAATGAGGCTTGATCCAGTCATTTAAGATTAAATTAGGTAAGAATCTCGGAATTCGAGATACCCAGCTGTAAGTCTGTAAATATTTGTATATTGACACCCTAAATGTTGTCTCGAAGCCTTCGTATGGTAGGGTGAACGCAACTATTAAATTTCAAGGTCAAAGGTCACAAAATAGGTTTTTTGCACTTTTTTTGTGAATATCTCATTTCATATGGTTTTTTTGCTATTTTTATTCATTGTCACTCTCTACAAATTTTGTTCGAAACAATTTTTCATACGGTGAAACGTTTTCGAGATTGAGGGCGGAGAGCGCACGGTCACAGCATCGCGCCATATACATATACAGGGTTATCATAATAGGCATTAGACGTTTCTCGGCTTCTATGAAGAAAAGATTTCTGAAATTTGGCACACGGTCGTTTTTCAATGGTGGAAATCATGCTAAAATATTTTCATCGAAATCGCACTTCCGGTTATACCGGAAGACTAAGAACTAAGAAATGGATTCCTTTTTGAATTTTACACATTTTTTACGTTGTTGTCATGGTTACGAAGATATAAGGACTTCTATGAGAAAATGACCAGTTTCAGAGGTCCGCGAAACGTATCATAGCATGCATGCTATCCATAATAAAGAAACAAATGAAGGATTTTTCGAAAATTCAATAATTTTGCCTCGTATTGCATGGCTATCGAATCATGTTGTTCTATTGGAACTGTCACAATAAATACATATTTCTGAGAAATTTCAAACTGCAATAACTTATTTTTTTCAAATGGCATACCTATATTTTTTGTACAGAAAACGATTGAAGATGGACATAAGGAACCCTTGGAAAAATGTTTGAAATTAAATTTTCTGTACAAAAAATATGGGCATGCCATTTGAAGAAATGAAGTTATTGCAGTTTGAAATTTCTCAGAAATATGAATTTATTGTGACAGTTCCAATAGAACAACATGATTCGATAGCCATGCAATACGATGCGAAATTATTCAATTGTCGAAAAATCCTTCATTTGTTTCTTTATTATGGATAGCATGCATGCTATAATACGTTTCGCGGACCTCTGAAACTGGCCATCTTCTCATAGAAGTCCTTATATCTTCGTAACCATGACAACAACGTAAAAAATGTTTCAGATAAAAAATGTGTAAAATTCAAAAAGGAATCCATTTCTTAGTTAGAGAAGTAGGTAGTTCCATTTGAAATACCAAAGCTGATGGTCACTTCCGGTATAACCGGAAGTGCGATTTCGATGAAAATATTTTAGCATGATTTCGCCCTTTGAAAAACGGCCGAGTGCCAAATTTCAGAAATCTCTTCCTCATAGAAGCCGAGAAACGTCTAATGCACGGATTATTATGATAACCCTGTAGTGGATGAACTATCGATAAATCAATGATTTTAAATATTTGTCAATTTTTATTTACTATTATATTATATTTCATAATTTTTTTCCTAACCTATCCACTTTTAATTCAGTATACATTTATTTATCAACAATTACATGCCCATTCAATTGCAGAATTGTTAGTGAAAATATAAGAATTATATTTGAATTTTAACCTGATTGATATTTATAACTTCTTACATGATGAAAAAAAAACAAATAAATGATGGATATAAATGATGGTGAATAAACCCAAGCAAATCACAGGTATTGGATAAATTTGACGAACGGTTAGTTATTAGAAACTTCATAGACAGGTAGAATATACCGCCCTTCAGAAAATTCATCAGCAACGTATACGCTGAAAATAACGCTTGATCGCATCCAATGCTGACAAAGAACAAATATGGATCCAAACTAAACAGCGCCGATAGAAAAAGAAAGAATACATTAAGGATCTCTCCGATATGACTGATGTCGTATTTCCTGGAAAGGGGATTTCAGATGAGAGGTCCATTATCGAAATCATTGTGAACGTCCGGAAATCTTCTTTGGACCGTTTTCAACCTCAACATGAAAAGAGTTTCTCGAGAAAACATCGACTGTGAAATTGTATTCATAAGGGGACCCTTGGAGCTTTCCGGTGAGCTCTCTAAGCATATTTTCTATGTGGATTTGTCATTTTTCCGCAGGATATTTCAGGTAGGGAGAGAATGGAATTATTCTGGCACTTGTGTGGAAAGCATTCCGATGTTTCTATCGCAATAGGATTATATCTTTTGATTTGTGCTTTCGCCATTTTGTAGCCCTAATAATAATAGGAATCACAGGAATCATAGGAGGAATGAGGACTTAGCCTCATAGAAGCCCTTTCAGAAACTGAAGTTCATGAGTGCTCCAGACCTGGACTTTGAGCAATTGCGAAAACAGATCAGATAGAACGATAGGAGCAAAATCCGAAATTGATCTTGTGGTGGCACTGGACTATATCTCCCTAATCAAATTATACTAAACCATTTGGAAACTGGTTTTCACATGCCGTCAGAATGATACAAACCCGCCACCTGTGCCAGCTCATGAATTTCACATGAGCTTTTCAACACCAATATTGAAAAATAGAAAAACGGCTCGAAACATCATCCCTCGGGGCAATTTTGATATATTTGCGTATTGTATATATTCAGCTCGCAGTATACTCCGATAGCTTATGCTTATCAGCAGTTCAATCCCTTCAGCAGCCGCAGAATTCTTGCTCCTGACGTGAAATATGATAGGGTGGAAAATCGGTGTAGGGTTTCGTCGTCGCTTGAAGTTTATATTTATAGGGACGGAGGTTTCATGATCTCTCGATCCATGTTTTACGAAGAATGGGATTTTGTGGCTGAGGAATCTGGGTCAAACAAGGCGATTTTCGAAATGTGGTGATGGAGAGCTTGCGCTGGGAATTTTGTATGTCGAGATATTTGAATTAGCAATGCAAATTCCAGAAATTTTCTTGCACATATTCATGAGGCCACTGGAAATAAGGAAGTAGTTTCAATTATGACGTTTTAAACATAAAGGGTGCTTTTTTTAAGAGCTCTAGCAAATTCTCTCGAAAAACACATAAATATAAGAAAAATGCATCAAATCTATATTTGAATCGAGAGTACGGTTAATATAATTCAATGTTCGAATAGTATTTCATGCAAATGCTCAAATGGTTCATCCGTTTAGTCCAATTTTTGTATACTCTTTCCAAGATTTCTGCCGGTATCTCACGAATAAATGCTTCAATGTTGTCTTCCAATGCGTCATTTGAAGCATGCTTGTCAGTATTGCCAGAAAAAAGTTAAGAAATCACCCCTTATCGAATGTAATATGAAAGAAAATTCCTTCCGAAAAAAAAAGCAAAAGTTGAGAATGGACCAATATTCCACAGAAGGTCAAAACCGTTCAAAATCAAAATAGGCCATCGAAAACCAGAAAAATTCAAGCCAAAATCTGAATCATTCTCCTAGTACATTTCCATGAATTATCTGTTGACCTACCCTGTATATACCCTTGATATACCCCGTATATCTTATCTCATGAATCTTCACCCTACTTTTAAAATTTTCAATTTCAATCTCCAATGTGCCCCAAATGGATCTTCTTCGCCCCCCAGACTCTATCACTTTGTAAATTGCTCCCGTACTTTTGAGTTGTTATAACTCATCAGTTAATTTACTTAGAGCATCCTCATGGACTTATAATAATGAAGTCCTCCCTGGAGATTGCATCATCCAATATTTGGCGGGTGTAATTAACGAAGTTTTAAGCAGGAAGCAATTTACTGCTAATGATTTAGAGAGGAATTGATTTATAAGTGGGAAATCTGTAATCGTGTTGAGATCAGGTGACAATGTTTAGGTTGTGGCTTCAGGTCAACCTCAAAAATTATAAACTTAAACGTGAACTAATTTTCATATGTTTTCAGTATATTTCTGTGAGAAAAAAACCTCTTCATAGCTTGTCCTAATAGCCAAGAGTGAGAAAAACTTCGTTATCAAGTGTAAAAAAGGCGATTAGTACTTACTTCTGCTTTATAGACAAATATTCTAGTTAATTCCTTATTTGATGTCGTGTGACGTTAGCATCAGCTCAAATATCATTTGCCACTGCTGATTGACAAAGAAACATTAAATGAGCATAATTGCTGTGGATTCAACATGAGGAAATAAGCAAAATAAAGTTATTTGTCCTGATTTTTAGGCTATTCAACTTGCTAGTGCTTTGCCAGCGCACTCTATCGACGGTATCACGAACCACAACATAGAAGCCCCAATCACACAGCTCAAGAAATGTAGGCAACTTACCAACACTCTCCGATGTATAGAGTAAAGCATCCAACCGCTGAATGGACAAGGAGTGCAAACCACTTTCCAATTCCTCCGAGTGGCTGAAGAATGATCCAGGTCCAATCGTCCACACTAAGTCTTTTTCACAGTCGCGCATTGCGATCCTACAATAAAAAAAAATAATGTCAACGATTTCAAGCTCTAGTGAATGATGAGAAATTTTATTGATAGAATAGGGCAGCGGTTCGCAACTCTGGGGGGGTCGCGAAAGATATTTATGGGGTCGCCAAAAAAGTCAACAAGGTCCTGTTCGCTCTAATATTACTTTCCAAAATAAATAAACTCTTCAATAGAAATAATTTACGAAATAAAAATAGCTAACTTCGTTACCTGAACCAACCTTTGCACTTGTGATTTTTTTTTCTGGGGTCACTCATAACTCTTCTTTTAATTTTGGGGTTGCAATATCAAAAAGGTTGCGGACCGCTGGAATAGGGGCTCCATTTTTGGGATAGTTTTTTGATATACTGTGCTTGTGAACCAAACTCGGAAATTTAAGAAAAATCATGGCTTGTAGGCAGCATATTGTCAACTTCCGTACCAAAAAAAATCCATGGAGTGAAAAATTATTAAACACCATTTTCAGCATCAACTAGAAAGACTACAAGGATCTGGGAATTCGTTTTATATGTCACTTTCACTTAGTAGTTTAGTACTGTCTATAGTCCGTTCAAATATAAGAAGGAGCTTTGTAAACAAACAAAATCGTCTGGTTTGCGCACAATAAAGCTTCTATTGGTCAAACGGTCATAACCACGCTGCCTTTTAACGCCCTAAGAGATTGCCAGGATCGTACTCGGAACGGACTGTAGATGGTACCTGATAGAAATGATTCAATAATTTGAGTCAGCAATTCCCACATTAGAACTTTTTTCCTCAGAAACCCTAGTACAAAATTTCTGTTATGATTTGCAACTGTCATAAAAATTTTATATCTGACGTACCCTATTTTTTTATTTTGTCTTGTTTTTATATTATTATCTACTAAATAAT
This sequence comes from Adalia decempunctata, assembly GCA_951802165.1. Taxonomy (NCBI): domain Eukaryota; kingdom Metazoa; phylum Arthropoda; class Insecta; order Coleoptera; family Coccinellidae; genus Adalia; species Adalia decempunctata. The sequence continues at coordinate 13,209,171 of OX637696.1, read as the reverse complement.
TTTTTTTTCGGGTGCTCGAGATTGCGTCAAGGTAATTCCTGGAAACACCAGAGTTATAGAGATTTGGGTCGGAATCTTTCAAGATTCCGACAAAGTAATTCCGGGAGACACCAGATTTGGGTCCTTTTCCCTAATGGGTGAAAGCCATCTTGATGTCTTGATTTGCATAAATATCGAAGTTTTCAATTGACAAGACTCGTAAAAGATCTCTGTTCAAATTTATGATGGTCATTTACTTGTAATATCCGAAATATATTTAGTTCCGGTCCAAAATTATATATTAATTTGAACGAAACTCTTTGTCGGCTGCTCAAGATTCCGACAAGGTAATTCCGGGAAACACCAGATTTGGGTCCTTTCCCTTAATGGGTTGAAGCCATCTTGGTTTGCATAAATATCGAAGTTTATATAGATTTTGTTGTGAAAAGTGTATTGTGTTGGAAAATCTTTTGACAAAGTGTATATAGTGTTTATAGAACAATGTCGAATGCGGAAACGGATACTCCATCTGAGGGTGATATGTGGGGACCACCACGAAAAAGGTCCAAAAGGTAGCCTTCTCTGCTGAAGAGAAGGAGATAATTTTGAACATTTCTCGAAAAGAATTGGAAGAACATCCTGATTTATCGAAAAGAGACTTCGTAGGAATTGTTTCAAACTCCTCAGGGGTGAGTGGTTCAGCTGTATTCAGAATTCTCAGAGAATATAAAGAGAATAAAACATTGACGCCACCTAAGAGGAGAGCCCAGTTGTTAAAATAATCGATTCGGTTGACGATTTCGATATGAACCTTATCAGAAGAATTGTCCACGTTTTTTTTTTCGGAATGAAATCCCAACGATTTCTAAAGTACTAGAAATCGTGAATGATGATGACAGTTTGCCAAATTTCAAAAGAACAACGTTCTATAAATTATTGAAAAAAATGGAATTCAAGTTCAAAAAACGTGGTCGTGATAGTCTACTGATAGATATGGATGAAATAATTGTGTGGAGAAGAGATTATTTGAAGAAAATTCGCTCATTAAAGGAACAATCTTCTCGATTCGACTCTGGACGGAAAGTACCTTTACGAAGGCCCTCATACCGCTGCGCCAAACATGTTATTATTGCTCCTTCTTACATTTGAACAGAGTATAGTTTGGTATTAAAATATAGGCTTTCCATGGCAATAAAGAACAATCTACCACAGTTCAATTTTTCACCTCTCTCGAAACGTTCAAATCGCTTCAAATTAACAAATATTGTTGAGCTGTTCAATTCAAAAGCATCATTAAAAGCCCTCACTAATTGCTGAAGACCTTATTGAACTGACTTCTGATCAAATCTAATCAAAACATCGCATTGCTTCAATTCCTTGTTGTAAGTACTTATTTTTCATCTGTCGATCCAGCAATCGAATGTCATTCACTGATCGCAGTAATAGTCAACAATGTCTTCGAGATCCTATTTGCAGCAATTACATAAGTAACAAACCATTAAATAATTCCAAAGTGGAGCATGTCCTTGCGTAAACTAAAAAAAACTGCTCTTATTCCATACTTTCATTGTTCTCACGGAACAATGTGTACAGCGCCTAATGATTGGGTATTATGTGAGACAAATAATGTAATTCATTTCACTCTCTGTTGATGAAAAGGGAAACAAGCGTTACTTCTGGCACTGAAACTGTTAACCCGTACGCTGAAGAAGGTATACGGAAATAATAGATAGAGTTCTGGTTCACCTTACTCAACAGGTGGACTTTCATCATGATAGCCATACAGTCCATTTTTTCAATTGATTGCAAACTGCCCATCACATAAATTGTGAAATTTCATGGTCTATTTGACCATATTCACCGTCGCCATATTGTTGTGCGACAATACCAACTACCCAGTGTTTCCAACGGAGAAATATTGAGTTTATCAAAAATACTATCAGATTTTTAGTATCGTATGTGGTATGAGAGGTTATATAAAATTGGTGGTAAACTTTGGTTAAGTATTTTGTGATAAAATCCAGGAAATATGGGTAGATATCAGTATAGGGGAGGCCATGGTTGTTGTGTCAGTAATTAATCGGCAATAAGACATCTTATTCGGCAGGAAATAGATCTAAAAATAAGAAACTGACATAAAAATATTTCCATTTAAACTTTCGCGGTCCTAAGAAATTAGTGACTTTCGTTATTCGATGTTAGAACCCTGGGTAGTTGGTATTGTCGCACAACAGTATGGCGACGGTGAATATGGTCAATTAGGAGAGGCCCAAGGTTTTAACCACACTGGTATTCTCTTGTTGTTACTAATGAAAAATCTTCAAACCATAATTTTACCCAGCACCTGTAACGATACTTTTTTTGGAAAATTAAACAAAGTCACAAAGATCAAGAGAAGCTAAAAACAAGAGGGGCAAAGACTAAACGTTGCAAATATCAAGAGTTTCGTAGATCAACAATCGCAAAGAGAATATACAGTATGGCCCACATAAGAGATTCCAGACGAATTTTTCCCTAAATATGTTTCTCGGGATTATTCCGAAAATATTCAATTCCTTTTTGGAGGTGGCAAGCCTTTTAAGAATCTTAGTGGGCCTCCCTGTAAACCCAGTTGGTTTGGATGAAATCAAACTAAAACACGATTTGGAAAATTCCTGAACTTTGCATTCGAAAATCGGACCAATAATTAAAAAATTACAGTGAATAAATAAAGTCATAATTGTGCATCCCGATAAATCCATAACCGCATCTTATCAAATCGAATTCAGTGAAAGTGGACAACAAAAACCCATTGAGTAATAATCTTTATGGATTGAAATTCAGATCTTCAGATTTCCTCGGATGAGTCGTTTCATCACATAATAACAATAAATTAATCAATAACATCGTTACGAAATGCGGATTTCATATTATGCAGGCGTTTAACATTGTAAACAAATAAAAACGCTATTATCTGATATTTTTGTTGTATAAAATCGAGGGAGCTTTGTAAAAAGCGGTTTCGGTATCTGTTACGAGAATGGCAATTAATTAAAAATGTCAAGGTTGATATAGGTCGATATAATGCGGAGAAGAAAGTTCAAGAGTGTTATTGTCTGAGATTTATGAAATACCACCATATTTCGGCAATTCGCTTTCGTATTCAGACATTCAGTTCAAATCTTGCTTTTAGTAATTTGTACTAAAAGGTTTTCCAATAAGGGGTATTTCGATAGATGTCACTTTTGAGGCTGAAATTTTGTGATCTTTGACAAGTAAAAACAGAGGTTTCTCTATTATGGATTGACATATTAATTTTGCGATATTCAGTCAACTCGTGAAAAAGATTTTTCTTTACGGGAGATTTTAGATTCTACTGGTAATTGAGATTTATATGGATTTTCGTGGACGAAATATGAATAGTAACCGTTTTAATTTGTTATTCTTTATACTATGCAATTTTTTTTATCCTTCATGTCAGCGGTCGTATGTCAATAAAGTTAGCAGTGCCACTTGCGAGAAAATCAATGAAACCTATTGCATTAATTGTCGAGAATTTGTCGTGAAAGAAAAAAATTTGTCGCGTCCTTAGTTTTTTTTTACGGGGTGGCTTTGCTAACTTAACGTTAATTTAGCAGAACCACTTTCTCAATATCTACCAAATATCATGAAAATAGTTATAAATAATTGTCGAGTAATTGTCGAAGGCCATAAGAAGTAAAAAAATCCATTCCTTCTTGTTTATTTTACGTCTTTTTCCCGCGAGTTCGAGATATTTCTGGAATTATCGCATTTTTGGCAACAGCGCATTCGTAATTGACTCCTTTTCTATTGCATTAATTGTCGAATACCTGCCTCGAATTTGTCGCGAAAGAAAAAAATTTGTCGCGACCTTCGTTTTTTTTCTACTAGGTGGCTTTGCTAACTTCATATTAATTTAGCAAATAGTGGTCGAATATCATCACGATGATCATAAAAGATTGTCGAGTAACTGTCAATGTTCATATAAAGTAAAAAACACACAAAAAATTTAAACTTTCTAGCAATTTCCACTCCATTTTCTCGCGATTTCCCAATATTCCTGAAAATGTCGCATTGTTTTTGACTTTTTTCTATTGAATTAATTGTCAAATACCTCTCCCGAATTTGTCGTGAAAGAAAAAAAATTGACGCGTGCTTAATTTTTTTTCTACGGGGTGGCTTTGCTAACTTAACTTTAAGTTGGCAGAACCACTTCCTCAATACCGACCAAATATCATGAAAATGGTTATAAATAATTGTCGAGTAATTGTCGAAGTCCATATGAAGTAAAAAAACTCAAAAAATCCATATTTAAAATCCATATTTCTGGAATTACCCCTTTTATGGCAACAGCGCATTCGTTATTGACTTCTTTTCGATTGTATTAATTGTCGAATACCTTGAATTTGTCGTGAAAGAAAAAAATTGTCGCGACCTTCGTTTTTTTTTCTACTAGGTGGCTTTGCTAACTTTATATTAATTTAGCAAATAGTGGTCGAATATCATCACGATGATCATATATGATTGTAGAGTAATTGTTGATGTTCAAATAAAGTGAAAAACACACAAAAATTTAATCTTTCTAGCAATTTCCACTCCATTTTCTCGCGATCTCTCTATATTTCTGAAAATATCTCATTTTTGCATCAATTGTCGAATACCTACCTTGAATTTGTCGTGAAAGAAAAAATGGTCCTGCAGCAGTGGTCGTAGTGGTCATTTGGCTGAAGCTATTTTTTATTATTAACGGCATAAGTACCTTCCTCTTCATGAATAAATAAACATCCGATCATTTATCTTGAAAAAATGTCATTTTTCTTCGAATGTCAACATAACACGTCTTATTGGAAAACCCTTCAAAACGCCAGCAGTTTTATCTGTGTGGAGATGGCCCAGAACTTCACGTTTTTCGCAGGTTTCTACTGCTTCGACCGTTCTCGAGATATTCCTCAAAATGTATTGATTTGATTGTACTCAGTTTGGCCTGTCGAATTCTTTCGAATGCCCTCTAACAAACCTTGCAAAAAATATTGACCCAACTTCACACACTCTGCAGTTTTACGTTTGAAGTGTAAAAACCGTTAGAAGAGTGTAGACTGAACCTAAGCCTCTAAATCCAAGACGAAATCATTATGTGTTAATTATTCTCGTTTAACTCTTAATTCTCCAACAGACCACGACTTGATAGTTAATACCTTAAGAACATATTACTAATATAAATAAGTTTATGGATCAACTACTCAGACTCCTTTGAATGGAGTTCGCACATCAAGCCGGCTGTAACGGGTTATGTAGTAGGCAGACAGAAAAAAACCGGCAGGCAAATCACCATGCATGCAGCAGTAGTCAGATCAGCTGGTTTAACGAAACGAGGTCAGTGATTTCAAGAAGAGGTCACCTCTCGCCTCAGGTGCTCGTCTTCTCTGATGAATCTTCCGCGATGTTAGGTTGGTCGCTTAGTTAAGCCAACACATCCTGGCGATTTCGGCGGAATGTTGTCTAGAAAAAAATGCAGTCAGTGATCGCCATTCGTAATCGTTTGCTTGGAACCAGGCCTTCTTGGTATACAGCTCCTTCGATGACAAGAATTGAAGATGTAATGGGTATATGATTTTTCGGATATATAATACAATGCCACTGCGTGATAATTCGCTATTCTCTTAAAATGTTGATGCTTCTTCTGCACAAGATCGGTTTCTGAAGGTGTAGAGAGCCTATAAGTACTTTTCGAATCATGCATATGCAACAGCGGCTTTTGGACGCTTCTGTTATTCTAGTTTCGATTGAAATAGGTCACATTCAAAACAGGTCAAACAAAGAAATTTCAAATGAATAATCATTGACCATTTTTAAAACCTTCCCAGAATCATACTTCTGAGCATCAACATAAAAATGATATTTTTTTCCGTACAAGCAATACATATTGATCACGTATTCAACCAATTATATCAGTTTTTATCGGCTTACCAAAAAAATATTAATAAAGTTGATGCTACTTAGAGCTCAAAGTTACTTTCGAATACAGTGAATCAGTATGGATTTTTGGAAAGAATGGGATGGTTGATATGATTTTCATGTTAGGCAGTGCCACAGAACCTGTTTTTTTTTTAGGAAGTCGAACTTATGCTGCCCAATATCCCGATAGATTCGAGTTTTCGGGGATTTTTTAACAAGCTTGTAGTGACAGGACAAGATACCTTGAAAGCTATTTAGAAAATCTACAATAAGAAAAAAATCAAAACACATCCATACAAATGCTACCAATTCAGTTATCGATTTCGAACAGCATGTCTATCGAAGATACCCATGATGAGTAATGTTGTGTTGAATAATACCTGATACAAAGTTTCATTTTGTCTATTTTTAACGTCCGTTAGTTTTTTTTTTATTATGTTATTATTTGAATAAAATTTTCAGTTGAGATATCATTTCTCGTGTCTGCGGGATGCGGGAGTGAAAATAATCCTGAGGTTACTCCTGAAAAAATGTAAGGTATTCAATGGTCAACATTATTGTGGAAAAAATACAGGGTGTACATTGAAAAAAATTGAGAAATAATAATTTGGACCTTAATAAGGGACACCCTGTATATGAGAGGTTGATCATTTAGGAATGGTGACAAGGCAAATCCTTCAATTGAAAAACTTTTAGATCAAATTCATGTTAGTATCGCTTCTGAAAATCGTCAGAAGACTTTTAATGAACTGCATTTCCCTCACCTTTTTGCAGTTTTCTTCGAATAAGATCTGTACCGTTGGAAAAACGTCTCTAATATTTTGCGTCATGAAAGAGGTAATGAAGTTCATTAAATCCATTAGATCCATTAAAAAAAATCATCAATTGGTTGAATAACATTTATCGGGGTCACCCTGTATATCAGAAAATAATTTCCTGGGATGCAGAAATGAAGGTACAAGAGGTCTACTTTCCAACTGAATTTTCGCACTATTGCAGGACCCTGTATACAACAACCTTTGATGAAGACCAGTTTTCATTAAGAAGTTTCAAAATTTCTCAATTTTCTGATACATCATATAAACAGTATGTTTTATTGGAAATAAGAAACGTACGAAGAATTTTCTACTTGGAGCATTAAGGGGCAGTATCACTTTTTGAATCGTGGTAAATCTCCATTCAAAAAGTGGTCTCTTTATTTCACGTGTAAGTACCCTAATCTACTATGTAGAGACTTCATTTTTTTTTTAATGGCAGTTGAAGAACGTCCCGAGGGCAAATAGTTTTCGTTTTTTCGATTTAATTAGTTTTTCAATTAAAAAAAACAGGGTAATCGTTAGATCTGGGGTTATTGAATATGTTTTTCGTTTTTCATGAGTACAAGCTATATTTTTGAAATAATCATCATGAAAATTTTTTTAGTTTATAGAAGATCAAATTGCCGAGGGCTAATAGTTGCACTTTTTTCCCAAAAATGATGAATAACCGTGGGAAAAAAATCATTAAGTGTAGTTTCCAAAACGCTGAAGTTCAACCTATTTTTTGAATTTGAAAAACTAATTAAATCGGAAAAAACGCAACTATTTGCCCTCGAAAATTTAATCTTCTATAAAATACAAAAATTTCCATGATGATTATTTCAAAAATATAGCTTGTACCCATGAAAAACGAAAAACATATTCAATAATCCCAGATCTAACGATTACCCTGTTTTTTTTAATTGAAAAACTAATTAAATCGAAAAAAAGAAAACTATTTGCCCTCGGGACGTTCTTCAACTTCAATTTAAAAAAAAATCAAGTCTTTACGTCGTTAATTAGGGTACTTACTCGTGAAATAAAAAGACCACTTTTGAATGGAGATTTACCACAATTCAAAAGGTGATACAGCCCCTTAACTTCCATTCGTAAATTACCTGGGTATATTTGGTGTACATGGTTCTAACTAGTACCTAGCCCAAAGGAAAAATAAGAAAATCGTAAGAAAAATGCCGGTCTGGCTGAACAAAAACCTATGAATCAATTGCGGTTTTGAAACAATACACTGAAATTTTCAAAATCAATGTAAATATTCGAAAATAACTTCAACTCAATACTGAAGTCAAGTGATGATTTTGAGATCTTGAGACTACAAATCAACTGTATCCTGTATCGATTCCATGAAGAACTGTCACATTTAAATGAATTATATCCTAGTAATGCCAGTTGATGCTCTTTTTACGTGAAAGTGCCAATATGATTGATTTCAGCAGGAGAATTCTTATGGAAGCAGGAAAATTTTTCGTCGATTTCTCATTGGTTATGCACAGCGTGTGTCCGATCGGTTTGAAAGTGAAAACTGCTCGGACAAAGAACGATTCAATTATTCGTTATGTATAATTGCTCATCGTTTACGTCCGCTGTGTTTTATTGGAAGGAATGAATGTGAAAGTGAGGTGATTGATGACAATCCGAGAAATATTAAAAATGGAGATTAGTGACCTGTGACTTCGCAGTTCTGGACAAGTTTCGGAATCATAAAGATGAACTCCAGAATAAAGTTCGTATCTGAAATTCTAGACTAAATGTAATTTTATAGTAAATAAAATGAGCGCTTTGTCTTAATAGATCCAATGAATATTGTTTTACAACAAGCATTACGAAAATGTTACCATCAATTATAAAAAATAGAAAATTTTCACTTCACACATTGTTTGATATCTCTAACTTCTTCTCACATTAAATCATTCGTCCAGCATGAAAGATACACTTTGAAAAAGACGTCAACTTCAAAACCTTCCTTCTGGAAGGACATCGTGATTCACAACTATTAAAACCTTCATCAACTGATAAGATCTTCATGTTCTTCAAGTCATAGTCGACTTAGATGGCCGATAAGCACCTAACGGTCCTCAGTGTCCACTCCGTTTAGATCATCATTATGCATAAAAAATAATTACATTTGAGACTTGGCTTAATTATTTTCCGTGACGATAGTTTTATGAAGACCAGGAAGAAAGCCACACAGAAAATGTACCTACAAGTTGAAGGAAGGTAATGAGTTTTAGGCTTTAGCAATGTGGCATGGTTCACCTCAGTATAACATGTCGAATTGGCCATATGACTTTGAAATGAATTTGTGGTATCAAGAGACCACTAATTATGGGACACCTGTATGCTCTCTCGAGATTCCACCTTCTAATTAGAGTTATATTTTAAATATTCAAAGATTTCTACGCTCGAGGAACATTTTTCGTTCTTCATTATTATACAATTATTGTACAATTGTTTTAACCTCACACCCACAGGCTCCACTGTGGAAACTGTACACCCTGTATCTTGGAAACTCGGCAATTTTGGACATGAACTGTTTCATATGGAAGTAGCTCAACAATCATTCATTAAAATCTTTTTTATGAACTCAGAAGCACCTTGTATATCAAAAATAATCACACAATCATCGATTTTAGTGAGAATGACATCTGAATTTGAAGTTGTCATTCTTCGAGCAAGAAATATGATGGCGATGGTCACGAAATCAAATCATCAGAAAGATTGTTGAACTCATTCTTTTAAAATAATATCGAAATACTTGATTACATCACCCACAATGACTTTAAAGAGTTCCTAGTTGAGGACTGAACGAGAAAAAATTCGCTATCACAAAAACTCCTATATCTCTTGAACCAATTCAGAAAAAATCAAAATTTCATCATAGTTAGCTTTGTTTTGAACGTCAGAAACATGTGGAACATTTACTTCATTTGATATTCCAATTCTCTGTCGCAAAATGTCAAGCGAAGTGAAAACACGAGAATTTACAGTGAAACTTTTTCAAAATAATCAAAAATGGAGCTTCAAACGAATCGCAGAAGAGGCTCGCGTTCGTCCGGAAACGGTATCAAGATTTGTTAAGCGCTTCAACGAAGATCTTACAATTAACCGCAAGGAAGGAACCAGGAGGAAAAAGGGGTCATAGCCCGAAAAAAGTGAAGAAAGTCATCAGCCGTTTTCAGAAGAATCCTAACCTTTCAGGACGGAAAGTGGCCCAAATAGTGGGTTGTTCGCAGTCAACCGTTCAGAAAATCAAGTCGAGTTGTGGGCTTAGAACATACAAAGTGCAGAAAGTGCCAGACAGGAACGCTGTGAAGAATCAAGAAGCGAAATCAAGAGCAAAGAAATTAAAAAAAGATTTCTTGAAAACTTTTTCCTGTTGCGTGATGGACGACGAAACCTATGTCTTGGCTGATTTTTCGCAACTTCCTGGTCAGGAATTTTATGCTGCAGATTCTCGTGGAAATGTTGACGAACAATTTCGCGTGAAGAAACAAGCAAAGTTTCCTAAAAAATTCGTGGTTTGGCAAGCAATTTGCACTTGTGGGAAAAGGAGCAAATTTTTCGTTGGCCAAGGCTCTGTTGACTCGAAGATATACATCGAGGAATGCTTGAAGAAGCGACTTTTACCATTTTTACGTGAGCACAATGTGTCAACAATCTTTTGACCAGATTTAGCTTTATGCCACTACAGCAAGGCCACCAAGGAATGGTACGAAGCTAATGAGGGGGTTATTGTCCACAACGAGGCCAATCCACCAAATTGCCCAGAACTCAGGCCAATCGAAAGATATTGGGCCCTGGTAAAAAAGAATTGAAGAAGACTCAGAAATCGATGAAAACATTAGCGGAATTCAAGCAAAAGTGGAAGACAGCATCCCAGAAAGTGACTGAGAACACTATAAGAAGCATGATGGGAAGAATTCCAGAAAAAATCCATGAATTTTGTAAAAAATAGTTTTGGTTTTTTATTGTAAAAACAGTTTTCATTAGAATTAGAAGATGATTCGAAAATGAGTTTGATTTTCGAAATCGGTGTAGAGGTTCAAAAGATATAAGCGTTTTTGTGGTAGCGAATTTATTCTCGTTCAGTCCTTACTATCTATTCATTTTCAAATAATTTCTTTATGATACTTTCAATTAGAGATCGAACAAACATAAACTGTTTTAATATTCAATTCACGCACGTGTACGCCGGTATAATTTTTGGAAGAAACCTATGAAAAATCTTGGGATATTCGAAATGAATATTTATAAACCTTCTAGTGAGAACTGAGAATAAAATATTTACTGTCGTTGTTCATAAGTTATTTAAGTCTCGCTCGATTCTGAATATTGAATTGACCAATTCTTTCAGCTTTCCAACTAGAAGCTTTGATATCACTGAGTTACCAATTATTTTTCATCCAACGCGAGCTATGAGCATAATGAATACATAATTAATAAATGTACGGTAGGGAGTTCTTTAGAAAAAATGCACTATTCCATAAACAATAATTTGAAAGGACACTTATTTAGAGACAAATGAATCCCTGGATCCTTATTAAGAAAGTTATCCATGCATGCATCATCTGAAGGGATGTGAACTTCTCTCCCAAAAAAAAAATTAACAACTTTTGGTCGTGAACAAATCACATCCTTAGAACCAAGAACACTCGTCGTGAAGACCCTGTACAAGTTTGGTTGTGTGTGTTTTCATCAACTCGAATGAATATGCAAACACGCATCGAGCACATATTTATTTTTATATCTCTTTTGCCCTGAATCGATAGTTTGAGTCAAGAAGAATTTCCCATGCTTTCTTTCATGCCACATACAGAATTGCACATATTGTGATTTAATTACTCAATTCATTAGAGCATCCTAGATTCATTCTGCTCAATAATATCTTGATCCCTAATTGAGGAAATGAATTAGATTGTCGGAGTACAGTTAGAGCAAGTCCTTTCTGGTTTATGGGCCTTTGTTGTGAAAAATTCAACTTTCAGGAAGTGCAAACGAATAAATATGGATTTAAACGTGAAACAGCTAGGTACAGTTTAAGCTCGACATGGCAATTTATCTGGAGCGCTCGCAAGATTCAGACACCTACTACAATTGTAATAAATTGTTATTAGATGTAGATCTCAAGGATTTCCTAAGTACTAATTTGAATTTCAGATTGTATCCAGTAAACATAAATATACAAGTAGGGTGTTATGTTATAGCAGTCATGAACATAAAAACTTATAGGTGCAGGGCTACATGGTGAACCCTTTGGAAAGGAGAGTCCTATTTCTGTACTAGATATACGAAAACAAATATCGGTGTCTGAGGGCCAATTTTCATGACTTCACCTTTATTTCAACGCTGATCGAGGACAATTGGACTCTTGATCTCAAGGTCAAAGTTTCAACCTCACGTTGGGCGCCAATGGAACAGGTTTCAAAAAATTTAGCAAAAGATTTTACAAGGATGATACAAATCATCATAAATTTTCCATTTTCTTCCGAAACCGGAAGTAGGGGACCGTTGAAGGATTCAGGAAGAGTTTTCTCGTAGGACATCGACTGCACCACGAAGAACTCAAACGTCAGCGAGTTTTCAATGAACATTCCGTAAACAAACTCTCCAGATCTCTCGCCTAGAGCTGTGGGTCAGACAACTTTTGAACGGAGCGAGTGCTTGGCGTTTTTACAGTCGATTGCGTGTTTTATTACGGCGATTTCCAATGTTAAATAATGAATTACTGATCTTGGCGGAAAACGTGCAAAGGCAGAGAGGTCAATGTTTCGAAGAGAAACAGCACAGTGGAGATGCTGCATAGATGCCATTCCTACAATTCGAAAGTTGGATCATGCTTCGTTCCATGAGAAGAGACACATTTCGATAGAACAACGAGGATGTATTGATATCCAGTTAGCCTAGACCAGTTCCATGCATAAACAAAATATTGCGATACCATATCAACGAATAATAACTAATTAGAAGTGTCAGTGTGGAGTTCGACGTAAAAAAAGTAATCCAGAATTATGCAACAAATAAAAAAAAGATGTCCACCGAAATTGTAAAAATCGAAAAATTGGAGTATCGAGCCATCATCAAGTACCTGTATTTAAAAGGGTTAAGAGGTAAGCAGATTTACGAAGATATGCTTGATACCCTTGGTGATCAATGTCCTTCGTATACGACCGTGGTCTGCAAACTTCAAAAGAGGTAAATTTTCCGTTCAGATGATGACCGATCGGGAAGGCCAGTTTCTGTGTCAGTCCTCGAAAATAAAATATCGATGCAGTTCATGACATGATTTTATCAGACCGTCGAATTGGGCTTAAACGGGTATCTGTAGCACTTCAGATTCCATACGAACGCGTTCATCATATAGTTCACGTCAATTTGGACATGAGAAAATTTTCTGCAAAATGGATCCCCAAATGTTTGAATGTTGACCAAAAGCGTGCAAGGGTAGAAGCATCGCGTTCGATCTGTGCTCGATTTGAAAACGATGTAGACTTCTTAAACCGAATTGTTACTAAGGATGAGACTTGGGTACATTTCTACGATCCAGAAACAAAGCAACAATCGATGGAATGGCGACACTCTGGTTCTCCAAGACCTAAGAAGTTTCGTGTCCAAAAATCTGCTGGAAAAGTTCTTGCTTCAGTTTTTTGGCATTGCCATGGAGTAATCATGATTGATTTTTTGGGTAAGGGTAGAACAATAACTGGAGATTACTATTCGACATTACTGACCACTCTACGGAAAAAAATTGAAGAGAAAAGACGCGGAAAGCTATCCAAAGGTATTTTATTTTTACAGGACAACGCCCCAGTACACAAATCTCATGTTGCCATGCAAAAAATTCGTGATTTAGGGTTAGAATTACTAGAAAACCCCCCTTATTTACCAGATTTGGCTCCGTCCGACTATCATCTCTTTCCTCAAGTGAAAAAAAGTTTAAAAGGTCGTAAATTTTCTTCCAACGAGGAGGTAATAACAGCTGTGGAGGACTGGTTTGCAGAGCAAAAAGAAACATTTTTTTTGAAGGTCTAGAGACGTTGCAGGTTCGCTGTAATAAATGTATGCAATCAAGAGAAGTATTACAATATTTTGACATTGAAATTTTGTTTGGTAGGCTAAGAATTTTTCAATATATCCTCGTAATATCAGATACAAGTGATAGCGCTAGACATTTCAAATTCGATCAAATGAGCAGTTTGAAAAATGTTTGATGCTTTTTTCCGGTGCCACAATTTTCCTCTTCAAAACTTACTAGGAGTGTTTTCGGAATTGAAAGATAAAAAAAAAGTTCAGAATCAAACGTTGTTCAGAGCTCCCTGTAAATCGATTCTTGGAATTCAAATTCATTCATGCAATCTTGATTTAAGAACACTCGGTCAATCATTCAACAATGGCATCATAATCAGTAAGAAACTGTATCTGTAATTCAGTTTTCAGTTAACGAATTCTTGATCGCGTAATATATCGATTCGAATTATGCTTTTGGTTCAAATTACTGCTAACATTGGAAATGATTGAATATAATCAAAGTAGGCTTAGAAAAATAATTTAGAGTCGTTCCTGTTATTGCTTCATTATCAAACAAAGGTGTTTCTCTGAAAAATTATCTGCAATTGGTTCTATTCGGTTCATAGCGGTTAACTGTAAGGTAAGATTAGAAATTTAAATTGAGCCATTAATGGAATAACACAGATCCGAAATGTGAAGGTCATGAGTAGCTATGAAACATTGAATCTTTGGTTTTGTGATTCAATTAAGTAATAAATTCTAATTTGATGAGATTCATAGCATTAGAATGTTCACAATAATGATCATGCACAAATTGTTACTGCTATGGTATCAAGATGAGTTCTGTAAATTCAGAAGTAGTGCTAACAACCCCAATAATCACCAATGGGAAGTTTGATAGGTTTGAAGGTCTCGAACAAGAAACCCACTTGTGTACTAAGCCGACGTTTTGTTTAATATATAAATTTTTCAGGGCACTAGAAGGGAACAGTGTGGATAAAACGGAATCATCAAACAAAATACATAATTACAAAGAAGTAATTTTCTTTTGTAGATATAAAAAAATTTATGTTACAATTTTTCTTCACGAAAAACAAACAAAAAACCACAACAAACGAACTATAGTCAGTAGGAAGGTAGGTACCTATAATATCTCTACTTAAATGGAAGTGAAAGACAAAATAATGATTCATCAAAAAATGCTGTGTGAAACAAAATTATAGTAGTTTCTACTTGTCAAATGTCAATAAAGACAGCTTCGAAAGGGACATCTACCGAAATCGCATTGGAAAACTCATTACAACTCATTAGCGATAGACATCCATGTGTATCAGTTATAGAGTAAATTCATCATGAATTGGTCCAGATAACAACACAGAATCCCATAATTCGATCGATTTGTATCGAGAAAAAACAGGTTTTGGAAGATGTTCATTTTACTGATGGCTGTAACACATACCTACATACTGAGGTTCATGGTCCAAAATCTCTCGGCTATAAATAATCTCGCACCCACTGAGTTGTCACGAAGTTTTATTATAAAAATTGTGAACCGTAAACAAATGGGGGAACGAATTGACGGTTTCTCACATTATTATGATATATTGAATGTCAGGGCGATATAAAACAAGAAAAGAACGAGGAAAGAATATGTTACTTCATTTGGAATTTCTTCTTTTGGGACTTCTCGACAAGAGTCAAAGGAGTTTCAATACCAGGTACTTTATCAATGTATTCTAATTCCCGTTTTGTAATAACCTGGTTGAATATACTCGACATTGAGTTCACATTTCCATTTCCTGCTCCATGAACTATACCAAGACAGCATTTATTCAAGACTGGAGAGTACAATTATCCTGTTTTGGTATGAGTAGAAAGTGGTGCAGAAGATGATATCGAGGATTCTTCGATTGAACATCCGGAAGATGTTAATTTTTACGGATTTGTAGACTGGACAAAATGATACCAATGATGTGTAGAAATCTGTAGAGAAACTGAATTGAATTGATCTTTTTGAGCTTCATACAGGGTGCGTCAGCACGTCAGCAAAGCATACGGCTAAAAAAGCGCCTAAATTATACCGAGTCGAAAAAAACTTGTACATACGAGGATGTATTGCGATCTAGTTAGCCTAGACCAGTTTCATGCAAAAACAAAATATTGCGATACCATATCAACGAACAATAACTTATTAGAAGTGTCAGTGTAGAGTTCGACGTCAAAAAAGTAAACCAGAGTTACGCAATAAATTAAAAAAAAAGATGTTCACCGAAATTGTGAAATTCGATAAATTGGAGTATTGAGCCATCATGAAGTACCTGTATTTAAAAGGGTTAAGAGGTAAGCAGGTTTACGACAATACCCTTGGTAATCAATGTCCTTCGTATGATACCGTGAAAAAATGGCAAGCTTCAAAAGAGTTAAATTTTCTATTGAAGATGATGACCGATCGGGAAGGCCAGTTTCTGTGTCAGTCCCCAAAAATATCGATGCAGTTCATGACATGATTTTATCAGACCGTGGAATTGGGCCGAAACGGATATCTGAAGCACAAAAATTTCTGCAAAATGGATTCCCAAATGTTTGAATGATGACCAAAAGCGTGCAAGGGTAGAATCATCGCGTTCGATATGTGTTCGATTTGAAAGCGATGTAGACTTCTTAAACCGAATTGTTACTATGGATGAGACTTGGGTACATTTCAACGATCCAGAAACAAAGCAACAATCGATGGAATGGCGACACTCTGGTTCTCCAAGACCTAAGAAGTTTCGTGTCTAAAAATCAGCTGGAAAAGTTCTTGCTTCGGTTTTTTGGGATTGCCGTGGAGTAATCATGATTGATTTTTTGGATAAGGGTAGAACAGTAACTGGAGATTACTATTCGACATTACTGACCACCCTACGGGAAAAAAATTAAAGAGAAAAGACGCGGAAAGTTATCCAAAGGTGTTTTGTTTTCACAGGACAACACCCCAGTACACAAATCTCATGTTGCCATGCAAAAAAATCGTGATTTAGGGTTAGAATTACTAGAACACCCCCCTTAATCACCAGATTTGGCTCCGTCCGACTATCATCTCTTTCCTCAACTGAAAAAAAGTTTAGAAGGTCGTAAATTTTCTTCCAACAAGAAGGTAATAAAAGCTGTGGAGGACTGGTTTGCAGAGCAAGAAGAAACATTTTTTTTTTGAAAGGTCTAGAGACGTTGCAGGTTTGCTGTACTAAATGTATTCAATTAAGGGGAGGATATGTTGAGTAATAAAATATTTTGACATCGAAATTTTGTTTGGTTCTATAGTAGGCTAAGAATTGTTCAATATATCCTCGTATGTGGTTGTAAGGTTGACTAAAATCTATAAACTAAAAATAATTATACATAAACGGATGCGTCTTAAATAAGTTACAATATATACAATGTTACAATATATAGTTTTTTCAAATGGAATACGCTGAATTTCATGGCATAATTATTTCGAGGACAACAAGAGCTTTACACTTCCAGTTCTTTACCGAATGATGAAACTGATACTTTAAGCTAACTACGGCAAAAATTTCGTTAATCTAGATTGAACACAGCGGTTGCTATAAGAATTTTGATGAACCCCTTAAAACACTAAAAATATCCTAAAAATACGAATTATGGTGACAACGCCGTGATTAAATTTGAAAAATGAGGAAAAAATGTAAAGCTCTTGTTGTCCTCGAAAGAATTATGCCATGAAATACAGGGTGTTCCATTAGAAAAACTACCTATTTTTCCAGAACTTTTTTTTGACGCACCCTGTATATATGAAATTATTTTTAGTTTGTAGATTTTCGTCCACCTTATACCTAACTATGTCATATGAGTTTTTCTCCACACTGTACAGTTCTTGAACAACAACCCAATAGTACGAATATCAGATACAAGTTATTAATAATGAAATAATCAATTAATAAACTTAGATAGCCCGAAAATTTCATGGGCCTTTTTCAATATGATACAGTGTATACCTTGCCACATACGAATGCGATTCATGTCTCTATTTGGGGAATTTTTTGTTGTCCCCACATCATTCATACATCAAAAAATTTCTTTTCTCATTTATATCGACCGCTTGTGGTTTGGACAGGTGATTTAACGAAATTCACTGAATTGAATCTACAGGTTCTGCGCCTATGTACCGTTACCTGAACCGTATGTACTTCCCAATCTCGAAAACGCAACGTACAAAAAAGTCCTACACGAAACATACGCCATAAATTAACGTAGAGAATGTAAAACAAGAAGCTACCAGAACTAGTCAACGAGATGAGGCAGTAAATTAAAGCGATATCCACTGATCTGAATTACAAAACAGATGCACAAGATCTCTTTCCGATTCTCCACAAGGCAAGGAGAAAGAGGAAAGTTGTTGGGTCTATTTTCCCAACTTTTTGACACGAAATATATCTAGTTACTTGACATCTTTCCATGTTGAGATGAGGTGATTGACGGAATCAGTTTAATTGGTGAATACTGAAATATTTCATTCAGGGGAAAAGTTGATGAGTTTTGAGAACATATGTTGCGTTTTTCTTCGATTCAGTCTTTCCATTAGACCTCCATAAAAATATTTATAATTTTAATGAATTCTTCCAAGTGAAAAATAGATCACTTGTAGAATTTGTTGTGGTTTGGAAGAAACTATATGGCTTGATTCGTGAATATCCTCTAAGATGAACACTTGTACCGTAACGACATTTGAGCTCTACCAGAAAGATGGCAAAAGTTGTAGCTAACAATATACCATACTTTGAATGATTTTTCATTTGTTCCTATGTTTTCACAATGGAGTTGCTTTTTCATTAAAAAAACAGGAAGAACATAGTTGGGCACCCTTGTATCGCAACCATTTCCTCATCCTCTGTGAGTTTAGACGATGTCAATCTGATATTTCGTTAAGACATTAAAATGGGACACGTAATGGCTTTCACACAAGTTAGAATATCACTAAAGTTTATCAGTGACTATTTCCGTCGTCTTTGAATCACAAATGGTTCCTAGATGGAAAAACTGTATGGTAGTATAGCTGTCAGTAGTTTTTTCGAGTTTACCCGCGGCAAAACTTGACAGTAATTGTCACCAAAAATTGCAATACCTTCGAAAACAAAAGTAATTAGGATCTCCTAGGACAACAAAATACGACGCTAAACAATTTTCCTAATTTTATTGTCAATCTTCGTAATATTGTTTCAAAACAGTGCTAGTCAGCTTATGTAGTGAAAATGAGTCGCTTTGGAAGTGATTCTTTGACTAATATTGATCTAGCGATTGGGAAAAGTGTACCGTACAATACTGTTGAAACCCATACGTCAATATGGAAACAGTTTACGGAATTCTGCAAGGCAAAGAAAAATAAGCTTATGGAAACTACAAGTTTAGATCGACTAAACCTACTCGTGAAAGATTGGGCGTGGAATATGAAGAAGGAAAACGGTGAAAATTACAAAGAACTAGTTGTGAAAACAATGTTGAAGACCGTCGCAAAAAAATGCAAGAAATGTATTTTGTGAAGTGGAAAATAATTTTTGAGTCTTTCAAAGATATTATCTTTAAGTCTAGTAGGGAAGCACGTAATGCGAAACTAAGGAATTTGCAGATGTGCGCAAATAAAAGGAAGTCGAGCCAGCTTCATTAAAATTGGATGAGTATTATGCAATGATTTTATTATGGGACGAAGACACTCCAGCAGGACTCCAGCGAAAATCTTACCATATCTCTTCAGTGGAACCTGCCTGGAGAGGTGGAGAAGCAGTCAATTGCAAAGGTAATTATTTTGAAGAGGAAGTGGATAATTCTGGGATAAAAACAGGTAGAATACATAGTTTTTAAAATAACTGATTTTAAGAAATCCTACTCTTTAGGAAGGGTAGAATACATTCCTCCTACAATAAAACGAACCAGGGCGGAAAAAAATGGCTGGACCAACCTTTTGTCCAGTACGCCTTTTTAAAATTCTGATGGTTGAACGTTCATTCAAAATCACAACTGATAGATTATTCTTAACGGTTAACCCATCATGGAACAAAAAACAATCAAGTGGATGGTACAAAAATACTCCAGTGGGAAAAACGAACTTTCGAACTGGACTAAAGAAGAGGCAGAGAATTCAGATTGAATACAAAAAAGATAAAAATAACAAACCACTCAATGCGGTCGACAGCAATCAGTAACTTGGCTAAAGCAGGGGTAGGTGAACAACAATTAATCAATATTACTGGCCACAGTTCAGCCAACTCAATTCCTTATCTGAAAATGGATAATGAGCACTATTCCAACATCATAAACACCCTTAGAAGTGACGCCTCAGAACCTCCAGCTGAAAAACAGAAAACAGATTATCCTGCAGTCACTCCTCGAGCTTCTCACTTTACAGATGGACCCATCGACAACATTAATGATGCACCTACTCCTACACCCAACGTTAATAATGAGTTAACAAAGATTTCAAGCAATACTCTTACTGTGTACCAAAATTGCAATTTATATTTTAATTGTACCATAAATAATTAAGTTAGAAGTATTTTGTGATTAAATAAATTACTTGTTTTTCAGTTTTAAAATTAATACCTATACATAATGCATGCAGAATAATCTGTTACTCATGAAATAGTCTTGTCAAATACCATTCGGACATCAAATTTTCCCGTGAAAAAAATTAAATGCCTTTTTGGTACATCTATCTATCAAAAAGATTCTAGAAATGATTTATCAATCGAGATTTCAGGAATTCAAAAAACCTGTACCAATGTATTAATCATTTCGACGACCAATTTGCATACGACTCAAACGACCCAAGAATCTCACTTTTCCTACAAGAAGACGACCATTTCGGCTAGATATATTCAGCAACAACACAAAACCATCTCTGCCTATTCTAACTGTACATCGCCGTTCCAAAAGCAACACGAAATCCAAGATACAATCGTTCTCCGTCAATTTGATCAGAGAAGACCTGATAAAGCACGAGGACTCCTCGGATATATCCATCCATTCTGTTTCGATTTAATTCGTTAATTCGAGTCCTTTCCGTGCCGCAATTTTCGTCAGCTTGACCTTCTCCCGATCGACGATGGGAGCAATTTTTTTAAGTGTCGGATTCTCCTTTCTCCTTCCGACATTCTAGGCCAGAGATAAGACAATGCGTCTGTGAGAAATTGGGACGCTCTGGTTTGTGTGTCAGCTTCTCTTCTGGCTAATTGTGGGATACTCCTTCGTATAATGGGAGTTTGAAGGTTGCGTGGTGCATGCATCCACACTACTTGCAATTTTGTTGTCGTAGGTAAGCATTGCTACGTAAAAATGTGACAACTGAGTGCTGCAATGTCAAATCTTACTCTGGGACCTTTGGAAATTGGCGATTTCATAGGAGAAATGTCGAAAAATTGATCCATTTCCCTGAAGTAATGAGGAAATAATGTAAAATACGAGGATATATTGAAAAATTCTCAGCCTACTATACAACCAAACAAACTTTCAATGTCGAAATATTTTATTACCTACTCGACATATTCTCCTCTCAATTGAAAACATTCATTACAGCGAACCTGCAACGTCTCTAGACCTTTCAAAAAAAATGTTTCTTCTTGCACTGCAAACCAGTCCTCCACAGCTTTTATTACCTCTTCGTTGGAAGAAAATTTACGACCTTTTACACTTTTTTTCAGTTGAGGAAAGAGATGATAGTCGGACGGAGCCAAATCTGGGTGTTCTAGTAATTCTAACCCTAAATCACGAATTTTTTATATGGCAACATGAGATTTGTGTACTGGGGCGTTGTCCTGTGAAAACAAAATACCTTTGGATAGCTTTCCGCGTCTTTTCTCTTTAATTTTTTTTCTGTAGAGTGGTCAGTAATGTCGAATAGTAATCTCCAGTTATTGTTCTACCCTTATCCAAAAAATGAATGATGATTACTCCATGGCAATCCCAAAAAACTGAAGCAAGAACTTTTCCAGCAGATTTTTGGACACGAAACTTCTTAGGTCTTGGAGAACCAGAGTGTCGCCATTCCATCGATTGTTGCTTTGTTTATGGATCGTAGAAATGTACCCAAGTTTTATCCATGGTAACAATTCGGTTTAAGAAGTCTACATCGTTTTCAAATCGAGCACAGATCGAACGCGATGCTTCTACACTTGCACGCTTTTGGTCAACATTCAAACATTTGGGGATCCATTTTGCAGACATTTTTCTCATGTCCAAATTGAAGTGAACTATATGATGAACGCGTTCGTATGAAATCTTCAGTGCTTCAGATATCCGTTTTAGCCCAATTCGACGGTCTGATAAAATCATGTCATGAACTGCATCGATATTTTCGGGGACTGACACAGAAACTGGCCTTCCCGATCGATCATCATCTTCAATGGAAAATTTACCTCTTTTGAAGCTTGCAGTCCAATTTTTCACGGTCGCATACGAAGGACATTGATCACCAAGCGTATTAAGCATATCTTCGTAAATCCGCTCACCTCTTAACCTTTTTAAATACAGGTACTTGATGATGGCTCGATACTCCATTTTTTTACAATTTCGGTGGACATCTTTTTTTCAATTTATTGCGTAACTCTGCTTTACTTTTTTGACGTCGAACTCTACACTGACACTTCTAATAAGTTATTGTTCGTTGATATGGTATCGCAATATTTTGTTTATGCATGGAACTGGTCTAGGCTAACTAGATGTCAATACATCCTCGTATCAATACCAAGCTTTTTTGCATTGATCTTTCCTCTTTCGATCCGTATCTTCACATCACGGATAGGAGATCTGTGAAAGTAGTTGTATCTACTTAAAAATTTCCCTTTTCGCTTGACAACAAAGCGTTTTTCCAAGAATAATCAAAGGATATATTAATAATAATAGTGGTTTCCAATAAGAACCAAGATCTTTAGATTTTTCTTATTCGTCCACTTTCCGTTAATGTTCATGTAGTAACCCCTGTGAACACAAGATACCCCTCCAGATTCACTGCAAACAACCATGAAACCAAAGAACATTGTCTTCAGCTTGTCCCCCAAATACGGACATCAGAGATGTAGATACAACTTTATTGTTAATATTTTTATTTGACAAGATCGATTCGAGATGTCGATATCTCCCGAACACAAAGACTCACTTGTTACAGCTGGATATCTAAGATCTAGACATGAGATTCAAAATTCGCTTCAACACTGCCTTGAACCATTGGTACAAGATAGGTACAAGAACTTTGTCTGGAGGTTAAAGCGTAGGTTCGCCAACTAGATAATAATTCTTGGGCTTTTTCTCCGGCTGTAAACTGACTTATCTGAAGCAATGACCTCGTTTATAAAAGAATATCAAGTTGCAGGAGATAGCATAATATGTCTGATGAAGTTGCATGTTGGAACTTAATGTACAAAGGATGAATGGGTACTTGAGTACTTTGAGGTGTCCCAAAATCAACATCAAGATTTCAATCTGTCGTCATTTGTGCGGTAAAGTTTTGGCATTCTTGAAATTACAACAGTTTGAGAGTCACAGTTTGGTGTTGGCCTGTTGGAGGCATCATTGGATAAAAATTTGTTGGAAATAAAGGTGGTCAAGCTTCCATTTTTTTCATCGACTCTGTCAAAGAGATTAAAATAATAGTTAAATCCACATTTTTGCCGAAGCAGCACGAGAAGTTCTTCTTGATATCCCTTGATATCTTCTGCCTTCATATTTGAGAGTTTTCAAGTAGAAGCAAGGGTTAATGGCAGCCATTAATAACTAGCGCCACAGAACACATTGTGTCAGGTTTATTTCTTCTTGATGGACTTGACTCCAAAAATTTGCCAGTGTGATGATAACTTCAGATAGATGGAGTTTCTCCTAATTGTCAGTTGCATGGCTACAGGAGGTGATCTTGTCGCTGATCTGAGTCAGACAGCACCTAGTTCAGATGCTCAGTAGTCAGTAGTATAGGAAGAATAAACAAATGGTTTTTACGTCAGCATAGGGAGATACGTGGAGATACAAGGTGTCACATAGAAAAAGTATTTTCTAATAAAAAAATCAATATTCTGAGAATTTCCTAAGACCCGTCAATCTTGTTAATTTTTTCATATGTAATATCACTAGAGATGGAATTTTGCCGGCAAAATTTCTCGATTGTTATATGAAAGTTTGTTGCTCGGAAATTTCGCGAATGACACTTGTATCAGAATCACGAGCCGTAAGGCGAGTGATTTTGGAAAAAATGTCATGAGCGAAATTTACGAAAAGCAACAAACTTGAATATTACAAGAGAGAAATTTCACCTGCTTAAATTTCATCTCGAGTGGTATTCGGCATGACGATTCCACGAGAAAATATCCAAAATTAAGTAATATGGTCACATTTGACACGGATTGCGCTATTTGGCAAATTAGAATTCATAGATTGAATAAACGTTGTTTGTTTTCTCTATGATATTCATTTCCGAAGCTATCTATGAATTGGAGAAACGTCAAAAATTTTATCGCTGGAAAACCAACTTTTTGGTTTTGCCGGTTTGAAAGTTTTATCGAGATGAAACGATCGTTTCTACGGAAACTTCCTCACTAAAAATGGAAAGAGTGGAACAGTCACTCAACTATCATCATTTGATTTCATCCCTCTGCACAACATACCCAATACCCCAAGGGGGTGATCACGAGTAGAAAAGTTTAGAAATATTTCGAAATGTGTGCAAATTGTACAAATTTTCAGAAATGTTGGGAAATGGGCATGCGCAATAGTACTAAAGGACGTAATGAAAGTGAGGTTAGAATTTTCATTTAATGATTATTGATAAGGTTATCCTGTTTATTTTATTTGTTCAGTACCAGCGTGCAAACATCTAGCGTCTGATTATCTAGTGGAACGTGTATAGAAATAGTAGATCTTTTCTTGTTTTTTTGTTTTGCATTTTTCATTTTCGAGTTTTGTTCAGAGGCTCATAGCACTCAAAGTATAGGTGATACTGATCGTCCTAATGGGGTTTGTGAATGACTCGAATGGAGAGTAGATCTGCTAGATTGTAAAACGCCTTTAGATTTGTCAGGGAATTTCTTGGCGAGGACAAATATGGTGTTTTTAGAGGTCTTACCCCTTCTGAATTTTTCACCCAAAAAGTTGACATTTTTGGAATCGATTTCATAAAGCCTAGAGATCCTTTGAACAATGCTGATTAACAATAAACAAAGAAAAAGTGGATACGACCGCAGGATCGCAAAATATGTATGACGAAATATGATTTGAAATTCCAAAAAATTTCACAGCTGAAAAACTAAACTAATGATAGATAGAGCCTCGGAATTTTTTTTATTGAAAATAACGGTTGAAGAAAAGCACATGCTAGTGAAGAAGAGCTCATTCTGTTGGCTTTTGAATGATACCAAGGATAGACCAAGTTTGAATAGACTCAGAAGATTTGAAAATTACAAATGCATTCAGAATCAGGCACATCTAAACATCTGGGATCATTTAAAAAAATGGAATGTCTTGAAAATGTGTGGAAATGCTTGGAATTGTGTGAAAATACTGGAGGTTGTATGGAAATGCATGGAATTGTGTGGAAATGCTAGGAATTATGTGGAAATGCTCGAATATTCTCCAACATCGGTATACATTTGAACAAATGAAGAAAAATCGATTTGAAATTCGTCATGTTGATAGTCTTTTTGTGGACACTCCATATACTGGAGATGCTTTATTATAGCTGGCTAGGATACTTCGAAGTCTTGTCTTTCACTCCATATAAAAATGTTATTGGTATGTGCAAGGGTTCGTGAAATATAATTGGATAACATAGCCTCTACAAGTATCATTTTTTTGTCAAAATGACCAATATTTCGAAAACTGTCGAATAAAAATATGTGAAAAGTATATGAAAGCACGCAGGAAGTTTCAGAGAATTGAAAAACACTATTGAATATAGGGTGTCCCATTTGAAAAAACAAAGTCACCCTCTATTCCTCTTTTGTGGGCCACCCGATATATTCGAAAATATTTTTAGGTTGTGCTCTTCTTGGAGTATATCAAGTCTGCATCAAAAAATTTTGCCAAACTCAGACCGTTACGCGTATATCGTCCGCTGCGGCACTAGTGGGATACCCTGTATATATACTAACGTTCAACCCAGCTTCCTTATTCGAATTTAACGGGTTGATGTTGATGCGCAGTGGGATGAAATGATTTGAGCAAAATCTTGATTTCTTTTCTAGGAATCACCTCCATTTTCTTTCCAATTTGACACTCTATATATTAAGTTCTAAGTGCTCAAAAGATAAAACAGACAGGATGCTCAGTTGGCAGATGCTGTGACATGTAAACAGGACAGTGAAATATGGATCGATATCGTTATAATGAATTCAACAATATTTTCGCAAGCTGACGTTGAAAATTAACTGCATTAAAACCGCATCTTTAATGAATGGCGAAATCACCAACTTTCCTCGAATAGCTCGAATAGTCAACGAAATACCACCATCCAACGAAACGGTCAATTAATCCCGATCTCACTCCTTTCATCGACATTTTTCCAGTGAAAAACTCACCGATCTGTAATTGATCCATGCATCGATAAATCCGATAACTAGGTCGAAAACAAACGTCACCACAACCAGCGCACAAAAAATCACATTACGAATCGTCACTTACGAAAAACCGGGCTACCCGTTCTAGCCAATCGATCGCTAATTAAAAGTCGGTTAAAAATGATGCGCTGAGGCCACCGATTGCCAAGTACTCTTCCGCGTCGATGGTACGACTGAAACCCATAATCGGGTTTCGGTCTCAAGAGTCAAGACCTGGCAGGCGACGCCTTCTCGCAAAAAGAGAAAGGTGGTACCGTGCTGGTCGGAAAAAGAACGAGGCAAAACAGATAATACAGCTGGAAAAGATAAGGCCGAACTGGTTATGTCACAGGCAGGTGATAAAGGAAAGAGTATTGCGAGCTGTAATTATGTGTCAAATGAGCGCTTTTGTTCAAGTCGACCAACAGAGCGTTTCATGGTTTGTGCAAGTTGCGGGTGGAAGCATTCACCGATGCATATGTTACACAATTGTTATTTCAAGAAAGCACCAGCATTCAAATATCCTTCCTTTATCCTTTAACTAGCTGGCCCGGCGAACTCTGTTCCGCCTAAATGATACTTACGGTGGATTTCACAAATCGTAATCACCGGTGATCGGAAATCAACGGCTTGGTTCTCTGATTTTTGAACTGTGGAATGTTTCCATGGGTATGAGCTATCACACAGAACAGATACACAAAAATAATATGTCATAATATGTCAATCACTAATAATGGCAATTTTGGATTCAGTTATTTCCGCAAATATATTTATTACCCAAACAGAAATTCAAAAACATTTTAAAAATTATGAGAAAAGATGAGAATGGACATCTCACGATTGGAACTCATCGCCAAAATCCGATTTACTTGACATTTCGATGAAAATTCACTGTGATATTCACCGGCTTCTGGATCTGTTAATAGCCTTTCATGGTACTATAAGCCCTATGTAAATTACACAGTAATTGATGTCATATGTTCTTTTTTCGACCATTTCAAACCACGACGACCGAAATGCTCGAAAAAAGAACAGATGACATCAATAGATGGCCGCGAAAGCCTCAACAAATTCATCGCCATTTAATTGTGATAATGTCAAATATAGTAGCACGATTACGTTATTTGGAATAAATAAAACTATAAAAATAACTAATAATCATCAGTCATAAT
This sequence comes from Adalia decempunctata, assembly GCA_951802165.1. NCBI lineage: Eukaryota > Metazoa > Arthropoda > Insecta > Coleoptera > Coccinellidae > Adalia > Adalia decempunctata. Next base: position 13,181,679 of record OX637696.1, on the reverse strand, counting down.
GTGTGAATAGCGCCATCTGAAGTGGTAAGAACGAAACTTTTCTCATACTCCAACGAAATTTAATCATTTTAGACATCTATACTCCTACGCTAAGACATTTTGGTTTTGCCCAACAGCGCAGAGTTGTAGGCAACTCAAATTACACACTATTACAGTGACTATAGAGGGAATATAGTCACTGTACACACTATTTGTTTATATCGCCATCTAACGCGGAGAATATCTAATGAAGTACAAAAGAATAAGCAGTAGCGTAACTGTAACTGTAGCGACATCTTGTGGCCTTACTCAAAAGGAGGAAAAGCATTTCCTGTATAAGTAAAATTTTCATAGATTTCTTCAATGTTTTATTGTATTTTATAATAACCAGACCGTAGACGAATCCATGTATGAAGTTTCATAACAAACAGTCCATCCGATCTCGAGTTATAAATGGCGTAACCAACATCTTTCTATATATAGATTCGTATCAAGGCAACCAATCATAAGATGCGCAACTAAGTTGTTGATAAAAGTGCTACATTATTGTGAAAAAACAATTACATTAATCATCCAAAGTATTGCCTATTGCTAGCTATAACTTTTTCCCATCTGACATCTTTCTGGTAGCTCTTGAATACAAGGGCGGATTTACGGGGGGGGGGATGTTACTGGGGGCACAAGCAATATTTCATACAATTTTTACCTGATTCTATGGTTTTCAATCGCCACCCCTTCCATGAAAAAGAGCTATATCCACCCTTGCTTGAATATGTCCTCAATCCATTCGAATCATTCAGAATTTACATTTTGCTAGTCATTAGCACCTATACTCTGAGTGCTCTGATCTTGTGAACTAAACTCGAAAATGGAATTCGCCAAACATAAAACCAAAAGAATTCATGGTACAAAAGAATCATATGGTCAAGTTTGGTATCGAAATATAGGTTTTTGAGGACGCTGAATCAAATAAAACACAAACCAAGGCTCTGTCTATCACGATGTAGATTTTCACTTGCGAAGCGGTATTTTTTCAAAAATCGAAATTTCAAATTGTCAAAGCTCCCCTTCTGATGGCCGGATATAATTAAAATTTGTATATTTTTAATCATCGAGCAAAGTATATATGCGTGAAATGAAAACACTTTTGAAAATCCCAACTTTTTGGTTGAAAAATGCATAAGAGGTAAAACCCCCCCAAAAACACTAAATCAAGATATAGATTTTCGAGGACGCTGAATTCAATAAAAAATAATCCGAGGCTCTATGTATTATGGTTTAGATTTTCAACTGCTAAATGGCATTTTTTCGAAAATAGAAATTTCATCTTTCCATAGCTCCCACTCCAAGAGTCAGCTCCTTTTTTGTGTGTAAATTGTTAATTAGCATTGTCCAGAGTAGGTATCTATGCGTGAATTTAAATCGCTTTCGAAATCCCAACGAAAAAAGGGTTTCGTTTAGTATTACCATTGAGTTTAAATATATATACAGGTTGTTTCAGTGGTAAATGTACATACGGTAACCTGAGCTAGAGCCGAGTCCGAAAAATATGATAGGTTTATCAATTCCATAACCGTGATACAGGGTGGTTTATGTATTCACCAAAAATTTCAATTCCTCATAACGTCATAACTTTTGAACCAACCAGTATAGTCGGTTGATATTTGGAACGCATGATTCACTTCTACAGGCCGATCAATTTACTTTTGAATCTACCAAAAATTCCAGGTCCGTATTTGAAAATTATGCGACTTCTTCCAAGCTGAGATTCAACACCCTGTATATTGAAATTTTGGGATTTGATTGAGATATTTGAAAAGAGCAGAAAATCTTCAATGGGGTTCAGTAGATTTCATTGTCCCGCACGTCATTTTGCTCAAAGAGAGCTTCAGGGAAAGATCCAATTGAATAATGAAATTCCACAAAATTCTCAGAAAAACCGTATATTGTGATCAAATTGAATTTGTTTGTCCCACTAATTGCACATTCGAATTTCATAATATTTTGACGAATCATTTGGAGTTATTTCCGGAAAAACATTATTCATCGACAAAAATGTTTTTTGTAGGAAATCTAAGTAAAGATCACCCGTAAGCCGTCTTGGTAGGACGTGTGGTCCAATCAATCTATTTTTATAAACGACACACCATACGTTTTTTGAAAATTTGTATTGACCTTTACTTAGATTTCCTCCAATATCATTTTCCTGTATATTTTCAGCATGATGGAGCTCAACCCCATTTTAAAGTAATGGTCAGACAATTTTTAAATCAGAACTTTCCAAATATGTGGATAGGCAGAGGTGGACCGCATGCCTGGCCCGCTAGGTCACCAGATTTCAATCCTGTTGATTATTTCATTTGGGGTTATTTGAAATGTTCAGTATATTCATCTGAAATAGGAAGTGAGGATATCCTCATGCAACGTATCGAAGTCGCCTGCAATGAAATACGTAATATTTCAGACATGATCAAAAAAAAGTATCAGACATATTTTGAAGAGGGCAAGAATGTGTGTTGAACAAAATGGTGGTACTTTCGAGCACCTTCTGTAAATCACGTTAAGTTTTTATGTTTCTTCAGTTATTTATTCATCTTTGTTGACTTCGAATACATTTTTGTCGATGAATAATGTTTTTCCGGAAATAACTCCAAATGATTCCTCAGAATATTATGAAATTCGAATGTGCAATTAGTGGGACGAAAAAATTCAATTGGATCATAATGTTCGATTTTTCTGAGAATTTTGTGGAATTCCAATATTCAATTGGATCTTTCCCTGAAGCTCTCTATGAGCAAAATGACGTGCGGGACAATGAAATCTACTGAACCCCATTGAAAATTTTCTGCTCTTTTCAAATATCTCATTCAAATCCCAAAATTTCAATATGAAGGGTGTCGAATCGCAACTTGGAAGAGTTGCGTTGTTTTTCAAATACGGACCTGGAATTTTTTGGAAATTCAAAAGTGAGTCGATCGACCTGTAGAAGTGAATCATACGTTCTAAATATCAACCGACTATACCTGTTGGTTCAAAAGTTATGAGCAATTGAAATTTTTGGTGAATACATAAACCCAGCCTGTATCTCGATTATGAAATTGATTAGACATATCATATATCGGTTTTTCGGACTCGCCTAGAGTAGCTCTAGCTCAGGTTACCGTTTGTTCATTTACCAATGAAACACCCTGTATATAAGAATATTTAATTCAATGGTATTACCAATAATTAAATTGGAGCATTCGCCATTTTGTGATTGAGAATTAGTTCCACATGTACATACAGGATACAGGCTATGGCACCAATATTCCATTGCTGAATAATAAAAAATATAATATCCGATTCGTTTCAAAATACAATCCTGGACAATATCATGGAATTCTTCGCGCTATTACGATCATTACCGCCTCGCCATACACTTTCAAAGAAAACAGGATATAATTTAGTAAAAATTCCTGTAATATCACTAGAAATGGCGAAATGGCCGTTTCTTTATGCCGCGAAATGCCGTAATTGTTAGACAGTTTTTCGCAATTAACTCGAGAGTCATCATTCACCAACACGACTCTTTTTTATGTGCATTTAAGATATAAGTTCTTCAGATCATGTTGTGAAACTTGCTTGGTTTTCCGTAAAAAGTCAATTGTAACAGCGCAGGAAATGGTTTCAGGAAATTGTTGTTTCGCATCGAAAAAATTGGAGAGTTAATATTATAGCAACGTGATGAGTGTGTAGGAATTCGAAGAAATCCTGTTTGCTTACAATTACAAAGAACTAGATGTTATATTTATTTTAATCCCAGATGATAACATACAGAACAGTTCTAGTTATAAATCGGAAGATTCCAGAGGGTTCGTTTAATTGATTCATTTTCGAACTTGGTTTATTTGACAAAATTAAGGATCGAGAAATATACTATTAATGTCTATTAATTTCAGTGAGGGAATTAAGATTTCAGAGCTTTTTCACTTCACCTTAATCAAATCTGTCTCACTCTTAATATATGGTGTACAATACCGATTTTTATATTTGTTTCTATCAGAACAACAGATAATACAGAAAAAATAGTTCACTATTCACCGGTTTTTTCGGAGTATTCAGCGGGAAAATTTTATTCTTGAGCTGTGTGAATTGGACTTGCGAGTGAAGGAATCTGTTGAATGAAAAGAGTAAAGGAATCTGTTGAATGAAAACAGTAAAGGAATCTGTTGAATGAAAAGAGTAAAGGAATCTGTTTCGTCCTATTAAACTTATTGAACACATCGATAGATGACGCCATTGAAGAGATCTGTATATTTTTGTCATGCCACCAATAAGCAGTGATAGATGGCGCCACCAGTAATACTTTTCAGAAATTTAACTTTAACTCGTAATCAAATGTACACACCTTATAATGTATGTGAAAAAGATTACTTACTCTAAACTTTATGGCAAATAACATCTCATACAACTATGAAATAATTATGGTCGATGCGACAATTTAAATTTAATTAAAGTAACCAGCGCATCCACCATATTGATTCACGCAACTGCGAGGAAAAATCTGAACTCTGAAGAAGCTTTTGCGCTTACGAAAGCAGTGGTCGACAACTAAATATGAATGGTAATTGAATTGACAACAAACTCCTCATGCAGGGGCATATTTCAAATTTCACTCTTAAGGATAACACAGCTGGGAGGATATGAAATTGTCCCCCTTCAATATTAATCATTGTTCTTCCTTTTATTAATGTGCGTAGATCAGGAAGATCAGACTTCGCAGCATACTCGAACTCGAAGCCATAAACATGCGCTAGAAGACAAGTAGTTTATTCCTGAAATCGATTGATCAATTAATCACTGTCAAACTCAAATTAACCATAAATCATTTTACCCATACTAATTAGTGTAGACGACGTTAAGCAGCAAAAATTAATGGAAAAATGTTCGTAAAGCAACATGACTGTTTGTTAGTTTTCGAAATTGCGTCACAATATACCTACCTACTCCAAAAAAAACAAAATTCTCAGCTACGTATATTTATATACGAACAGAAAATATTTGTTTATGAGGAATTAGCTTCATAGGGAGTTGACTATTTTGATGTGCATGAGGAAAATGTAGGGTTAAAAGTACATGTAGAACTCGGGGGGGAAAGGTTTCGTAGTATAATTCTTCCGTTGGAATTAGAAGACTTAGAATTTTCATATATGGATATTTATATTATATACATTCGTAATTTTTTTCAGAAACCAAAGCTCAGAGTCTTCGGACCTTCGGTGATGAAGAAGGGATGGGTAGTTCAAATGAACTGAGAAACTTGCTCACTGAGTTGGAAACAAATTTTGTCTGAGGATCGTTGTTTTTTTGAAAATTGATTTTAATTCAATTTGAACTATCTCATTCTCCAAAAAGAAACTGGACTATCGAAATGCATCCATTCCCAGGTAAATCTTTCGGAGATGCTCCTCTCGACTGGAAAAGTAAATCACCGCGATCCGATCCAACATTGAACAAAGATAATAGCAGCAATGTCTGCGCTCATAAAGCTTGGCAGACACCAGGAAGATATAAATCGACTAGCTGACTTTAACAGTCCTCCAACCTTATAACTAATACTATTATATGGTCAATAAAGTGAGGCTCTGTGCTTTCCCGAAAAATAAAATACATAAAAACAGAGCATTATATACTTCAGTACCGAGTTATTGTACATTAATTTTCCATAATAACCCAAGCCGTATGACTCCAATTCACACAATGTATTGCGTTTTGGGTTGAGATATTGCAGTTGTGAAGTTTGTGATAATGAAACTTTGCCACATTTTTCTCAAGGCAGTGCTAGAGGCAAAGAATAGTTCATAGCCAACTGCGATGATTTTTGATCAGTGTAGTCGAACTTTGTCCATTGAGAGCTTTGAAGCTGCTGACTTCTCGGTTGTCAGTGATTTAGTGGACCCATTTTTGAAAATGGGTTGTTGGTTTATTTCAGAGCTCTTTTCAATCTGGATAAGGTCTTCGTGTGTTTTAAACTATAATTGCGAACTTTAATAAAATTATCAGAAGTATGTGGTCAATATGTCAGGAAAATTTTATATTAGAAGATATAAAGTTTTAACTGCGACAAATTATGTAAAGGGTTTTCCAATAAAAAGTGCTATTTTGAATACATAGTCCGCTATTTCGGTAGATGTCATATTTGTTAATATGAAAATTAACTTCTGATGTTTCTCGCATTTTTCAAACAATTTCACTGGCGAAGATAAAAAGGTTAATCGGTATAAAAACGTCTCCAAATTGAACGCCACTGACATTTTCACAAATTTTATACGTTATTAACAGCCTGCCTTTTTATAATGAAATAAAACATCCTATCATTCATCTAAAAGAATTTCATTTATTTCAAAATCAATAACAGCTCTTATTGAAAAACCCTCAAGGGGAAGTAGTACACGTCCAAGCTTGCGAGATCCCTTCAAAAATTGGGCTTTTTATTTCCATGATAACTCAGTTCTTATGCGGCGTAGACGAACAATTTTTTTTTAAATTAAAGCTTAATCATTTCTCTAGAATGTGTATAACTCGCTTTTCCGTTTTTCTTCGTATGTTAGGAAAAAAACCTGGTGAGCTGTTATTCCATTAAAATCTGGACAAACGATTTTATTTCCATGATATCTCCGTCAATTTTCGGGATGAATTTATGAAATTTTCAGTGTACATGCGGAATAGTACACTGTGCAAAAAAATTAACGCACATTCTGAAAATCTCAATTTTAATGAAAGTTAACTCTACATTGACTTTGAAACTTATTTTTTATGTTCTCTCGGGAAGGTTTTGAACGAAACAAGACACATTAAATGGAAGAAAAATTCACGATTTCACCGAATCTTATGTGAAAGAAGAGAAATGAACAATTTTCAAAAAACTGAAAGGCTGATAAGTGATTTAATACTTGGTATTTCCACCTCTTGCGTTAATTACAGCTCGGCAACGACGGTTCATACTCAAAATGAGTGATCTTAAAATGTTCTGATCTAATCCTTCCCAGATTTCTCCGAATTGGATTCCTAAGTCATTAAGAGTAGCTGGATGATTTTCTGAACTTCTCAGCCTTCTATTGATGTTGTCCCAAACCTGCTCAATCGGATTGAGATCTGGACTTCTTGCTGGCCATTCCATTCGAGAGACTTCAACCTCTTCAAGGTACTCCTGAACAATGCGCGCACGATGGGCTCTGGCATTATCGTCCATAAAAATGAAATTTTCACCAATGTATGGGGCAAATGGCACTACATGCTCTTCAAGAATGTTCCTTATATACTTATCAGCATTCATAGCTCCATTATCAACGACCACTAGGTCTGTGCGAGCAGTCAAAGATATTCCACCCCATACCATAATCGATCCTCCCCCGAAACCAGTAGTATTCAGGAAATTGCACTGAGCATATCTTTAATGTGGACGTCTATATACAAGGGAACGTCGATCACAATGGTAGAGGCAGAATCTAGACTCATCTGTGAAGAGAACTCTTTCCCAATCGGCCTCTTCCCAATGGATATGCTCTCTCGCAAAATCCAAACGCGCCCTTCGATGGGCTGGGGTAAGAGCTGGGCCTCTTGCCGCGACACGAGGCCTTAAATCATATTCTCTGAGGCGATTTCTTATTGTCTGAGTGCTAATTTGCACCTCATGAGTTTGCTCAAGCTGATTTTGAAGGAGGCGAGCGGTTGCAAACCGTTGTCTCAGCGAAGAAACTCTCAAGTAACGTTCTTGAATGGCAGTTGTTACCCGTGGTCTACCCTGTCCTGGTCTTCGGACATTCATACCTATCTCCTCGAATCGCTGCAACATTCTGGACACACTTGTATGGGAAACTCCAAACCTTTCTGCAATTCTTGTGTATGTCCACCCTTCTTCTCGCAAAACTACCGGTTGGGCGCATTCCTCTTGGGTCAAATTGCTTGTTTCGCGTTGCATAGCGATCGAGTGTAGAAAATCAAACGAAAGAAAAACTATTGATCACTAGAATTGATCGAGAACAACTAATTTTAGAATGGAGCCAATACATTCAAAATCTGATAGTATCACTTTTTTTATTCCTGCTGGGAGAAAACATCTGTATTGAAGAAAAACGTTGAACGTTGAAAAATAATTATCATTGAGAACACCTTCAGTTGTAGAATAAATTTGAGATTTCCATAATGTGCGTTAATTCTTTTGCGCAGTGTATATTGCAGGATGTGTAGGTGACTACCTACACATCTGCAAACTGATAACTATGAGTTTTTCTGTTTATGCCCCCCCTGAATTTTTAAATAAATTATAAAGTGGGAACTTTATTGTTCATATTTTCAACCAGGTTGTTTTCCTAATATACGAAGAAAAACGGAAAAACGAGTAATATACATTCTGAAGAAATGATTGAGCTTTAATTAAAAAAAAAATGTTCGTCCACGCCGCATGCGAACTGAGATATCATAGAAATAAAAATCCCAATTTTTGAAGGGAGCTCGCGAGCTCGGACGTGTAACACTTCCCCTTGAGTTATCTAATAATTTAGCGGTTTTGCATAGACATACTGCGGTACAGTGTGAATTATAGAACATATTAAAACTGAAAACTCGTTCTAATCTCATCCTCTGCAGTTCACAATCCTACATTCAAAATTATGAGAAATATCCAGACACGTTATTCATTACGTTGAATAATTAGGTGAAACGTTCTGCAGACAATTAAATATCATCTCGGACCTCCAACATAGCCCGTTTACATTTATCCCGACTTTTATACTTGTGCGACTATTCATTAACTAAAATTTATCAGTTTCGTTCTTGTCGTTAATCCGATGGCTCTCCGGGTAATTTTATGAATGGGATGGTGGAAATGCTAAAGAGTATTTCAGGCGGAGCGTTTGGAAAACCGCCAATTTATTATGATCTCATTGTCATTAACCATGGTGTCAGCTGAAGGCACAGTATGAATCGATTGAGTTGTTAATTGTATAATGGTGGATATTATGAGAGGTGTAAACTTAGAATTGTTAAAAGTATTGTCCGTCGCTAGACACTACATTTTTTCATCTTTCTCCCATCTCGTAAAGGGGAAGTGGTACACGTCCGAGCTCGCAAGCTCTCTTCAAAAATTGGGCTTTTTATTTCCATGATATCTGAGTTCGTATGCGGCGTAGACCAACAATTTTTTTTTTTTAATTAAAGCTTAATCATTTCTTTATAATGTGTATTACTCGCTTTTCCCCTTTTCTTCGTATATTAGGAAAAAAACCTGGTGAGCTTATATTCAATAAAAATCTGGACAAACGATTTTATTTCCATGATATCTCCGTCGATTTTCGGGATAAATGTATGCAATTTTCAGTATACATGCGAAATAGTATATTTCAGGATGTGTAGTAATCAGTTTTTCTGTTTATTGCCCCCCTGAATTTTTAAATAAATTATAAAGTAGGAACTTTATTGGTCATATTTTCAAGCAGGTTTTTTTCCTAATATACGGAGAAGAACGGAAAAGCGAGTGATACACATTCTGCAAAGTATTATTCCGCATGTGTTCTGAAAATTTCATACATTTATCCCGAAAATTGACGGAGATATCGTGGAAATAAAATCGTTTGTCCAGATTTTTATGAAATTACAGCTCACCAGGTTTTTTACTTATATATACGAAGAAAAACGTAAAAGCGAGTAATACACATTCTAGAGTAATGATTAAGCTTTAATTTAAAAGAAAATTGTTAGTCTACGCCGTATACGAACTGAGATATCATCGAAATAAGAAGCCCAATTTTTGAAGGGATCTCGCGAACTCAAACGTGTACCACTTCCCCTTAAAAGGGCCTATTTGAGCGTTTCCAAGTAATTCTCCTGCATTCAATTCATACGGCACCCGATTTCCTACTTTTCTGTTCATAATTATTGCTTTCAAGATGCGGCAAATGGCTGAATGAGAGCCTCCGATTGATTTTGTGAGTTTCTCTTGCATTTATTCTTTATACATTCACTTTTGTGGCACCTACATCTACATGACCACTACATGAGCGTCGTCACCATAAACTTCCACTAAAATACGATGACTTTGGGCAGCCATTTTCCTCATATTTAAGGGGAAGTTATACCTTTCTTCATTCAAAAGTGCGTTTTATTTTTCCAAGTTCCCGCTTTCAATTTTCCACCTACAGACCTAATTTTTTTCAAATAGAAATTGTAGGATGTCTTGAGGACAAGAAAACATCGGGTTAGCTTTGAACTTGGAAAAGCTATCAAGTTTCTATATTTTTAAAAATTTCCATTTGGATAGGTGCCAAATAATGCAAAAAAATGAAGGAAGTACTGAAAAGACTTCCAGAAAGTGTTAAATCGCAGATGACTGTCTGAAATTCCAGTACTTTTTTAGAGCACGCAGAAACTATGTTGCTTTCACTTTAGTGAAATGACATATACTGAAAAAGAAAGCATAATGATGACATTTCAAAATGACTATGTTGTCAGAAGAAACAGTGGAATAATAGTATATTGTTCAATGAGCGGTAATGTAAGTCATAACACATGCAGATGAATTTTGCAGCCCGAGCCGTCAGGCGAGGGGTGTAAATCATCAAGTATGTTATTACCATTACCGCGAATTGAACACTATACTTTATCTTCGATTTCTTCAGTAAAATTCGAATTGATCTGCATTTTCGAAATTGACAACAGTTGTCAAAAGTGATTTCTGTGGTCGAAAATCGAATCGATATCGAATCCCGTAGAAAACGTCAAAAATTCACGTTTTCCAAATGCAATTTTTAGATATTCAGATCGAAGAAAATGTAGAAATGGATGGCGAGAACGTTACCTTTTTATTAATTTCGTAAGCTACATTTTTCCTATTTGTATTAGACTGAGTTATAGGCGTGCGTTATTATTACCTCACACTATTGGTTTATAGAGTCTATTACAGTATTTCAGATCAAAATCAGTTGAATAATGGATATATTATTCTATGGGAGTAGATAAAAACTATTTTCCATTCACTTTTATAATATATCCCGTTTGGCCATTTAGGTTTATCAAGTATTTTACTTAAAACTAACGCAGATTGGTACTTTAAAATGTCAAATAATTTGAGACATTGCTAATCCTAATTTCTATTTACCCATTTTTTACTTTGCAATGGAGTTTGTTCTCCTAAGGTTTAACTGTAACACAGGTTCCGTAGTACTACTACATTTTCATAATGGAGTATTTCAAGTCGTGCAAAAAGGTATTTAAATGTCTCTGTAGGCTTATTTCTTGAGAACTTTGAAAAGTGGGGAATTCCATAGGTCCGTCTGTTCGTTTAGAAGTTTTTCTGTTGGGTTATTCGAGTACTTTCATTCTTTTTTCGAATGAACTATCATCAAGTAACGGACTATTCTGTCCATTATTTTTCTGTAATTTTTGAAAAATCGATTCTTGATTTCCGTACAAGAATAAAGCCTAACTGAATCTTTCAACCATGTTTATGTACGTGAAATATTTCCTGTATTCACAGAGAAAAAGTTTCTTCAACATTCGCCAGGTCTTTAGACTTATTGAATTCACATAATATTTTCTCAAATTCATTATATGCCCAAAGTAAATAAACATTTTGATAAATAGGTAATAACCACGATTCTATGTAGTAAGGACAACGTTGTTCAGATATCTGATAGTAAAATGACTATAACCTAACATTTTTAAAATATACCCGGTGAAATGTGTCAGACGCACGAATTTATCTCTACAGGATGAGAAGCATATTGCACGAACGCAAAAGCTTCCAAAGAAAAAGTTGTTTTGATGACGACTGGGATTCCAGTTTGCTTCTTTGTTGGCAACACTAACTTCCGGTCTTTCTTCATTTCCCAGTGGACAATTTCTTCTCAACCTAAACTTACTCTATTCCTTCTTTTCGAAGGATTATCTTTCTCGAAGTGCTATATCTTGTTGGATATCGAGTTCACAAAGAGGATACAGGTATTTTGGTCCAGCGGCATCTCCCGATTTCGGACATTCCCAGGAATGAAGTATCCAAAATAATTAATTAAAATTTAATGCGCAACATAACTTTATAAAACCCCTGTACGCAACGTGTATATTTTGAGATGATTGTCAAAGCAAGACCGTAACTGTCGTTTTTGACACACAAACGGCCCAATTATGTACTCTTTATGTGTTTCTAAATCCGTATCACAGGTCCGATTTAATTATACGTTCGTATAAATGTATCACATTTCTTCGGATGGCTGTCAGTGGTGTCACTTCGATTTACAAAGAATCCAAAAAATCGGCCCTGTTGTGTGTGGGCGAATTTTTCGGTCCTGCAAAAGAGAAATGAAAATATTCTGCTGAGAGGTTTGCAGTGGATTTATGTTTCTGTGGGATTTAAGTGAGATAAGATGCATGGGGAGCTTACAATGAGTAGCAATAACTTGGAGCAATTTGCCTTGATTTAATGAAAACAATGTTGTATTGTTGTCCTGAAATTATAGGACTTTTTTAGAAATTCCGCAGATTCTTAGGTGTGCTTTTGGTTTGAATACTCCGCATATTATAATAACTGTAGAATATTCATGGATCCACCAGTGAAACATTTGCTGCATTCACTTATAATGTATTTCGGTTGGCCATGATTTAGGTTTATCACTTCGAACTGATGCAGGTTGCTACTCGTGAAATGTCAGATAATTCTCAGAGGCGTTGCCAATGCTAATTTCTATTTCTCTTTCTCTTTTTTAACTTTATTAATGGAGTTAGTTCTTTTGAGATTCTAATAAATATGATATAAAATCATTTAAGCGATAACCTACCCACACAGCACATGTACGTACAATGGACGAACAATGGATGTTTATTATGGATGTTCGAGACATCCATCGGATGTCCAGAATTGGTACATAGTACATCCAATGGACGTTCATGGGACGTCCAGGACACCACTTTGGACGTACAATTCAAGCCCAGATAACGTCCAATGGATGTACATTGTGCCTATCTTGGACATCCATTGTACGAACATTGGATGCACATGTACGTACATTGGATGATCAATGGACGTTTATTATGGATGTTCGAGACATCCATTGGATGTCCAGAATTGGTACATTATTTATCCAATGGACGTACAATTCAAGTCCAATGGATGTTGTTTATTGTACGTAACCTGCAAATATCGGTCTATGCTTCACTTCCAAAAACTGTTAATATCATCCACCACAAGATAAGGAATGCATTATTATTAATAATATAAACAAATCTTCAACGTGATTCAACTCCATGAAATTTATTTAGTAACACTGAAATTCATCAGATTCAGATACGGCGTTACTAGATATACCTATAACCTATAACATAACAATGGGATCATTGGGATCTGACTCAATCTTGTCAGCTTGCCACTTGCCACACTTCATCATCCAGATTCCAGGCACCTAGCGAAGGTTCCATCCTCATCAATTCAAGATCTTGTACGGATCTCCGGAGTTAATCATATCATCGGAGCGGAACGAAGGTCCTCTTAAAACAAAAAGGAAGATCGTTTTGGGGAAAGACTACCACATGGCGACATCTAGTTAAGAATTAGACAAACAATTCGCTCCCGAAGTTACGCGGACGAAGATAGATGGCATATCTCACATATTCTCCTTACAGTGACTATATGGTAATGTAGTCACTATATTTCTCCTCAGCAAGCAAGAATGTGAGTTTTCACATATGAAACATGCAAGCCGGGAGCGTGAGAATCGTTCATACTTATCGGCATGTCCGAAAATAATAATTATCCAACGAAAGTTTATTCTAGAAGGAATTGTTCCAAAAGGAAATTAATCAGTAAAACTGAGATCTGATTTATCTTAGCTTTACTGAATTATTTTCTTTTTGGAATAATTTCTTCTGGAATTAACTTTCGTCTTGGTCTGAAACATGGCCAATATGGCGCTCATCTGCGAATCGTCTATAATGTATCTGAATTGGACGTACAATGAATGTTCACTGTTGGATGTATAATGGACGTCCAGAAATGTACATTAACTGGAACAACAAAATGCACCATTAATAATTTATCCGAATTGGACGTACAATGAATGCTCACTGTTGGATATACAATGGACGTCCAGAAATGTACATTAACTGGACCAACAAAATATGCAACATTAATAATGTATCTGAATTGGACGTACAATGAATGTTCACTGTTGGATGTACAATGGACGTCCACAAATGTACATTAACTGGACGAACAAAATGCACCATTCATCAAATTTCATTTCAAGATTGTGGTTGGAAATACTATTGATTTTCATTTGGAACAGAGAAAAAATATGAGATTCAAACAGATAATTCATATATATTTTTGGACATTATATGTATGTACAATGGACGTACGTTCGTAACAACCAATGGACGTCAACAATTGTAAGAACAATGGACATCCATCCAACGTCCATGGACGTTTGGACTTGATATGGTCGTAAAATGGACGTCCAATGGATGTCGTGTGCTGTATGGGTATTACCTATTCATTTGAAAGAAATAAGACACAAATCATTTGCCATTACAAATAATAACAAATGATTTGTGTCTTATTTCTTTCATGTGACACAGGCTTCGGAGTACTACCTATACCTACTACATTTTCATACTGTAGTATTTCAAGTTGTGCAAAAGGTATGTCTTCTGTATGCTTATTTCTTGAAAAGTGGGGAATTCCACTGTTCCTTTATTAGTTTCTCTGTTGGGTTATTCGAGTACTTTTATTTTTTTTCGAATGAACTATCCCAAAGTAACGGAGTATTCTGTCCATTATTTTTCAGTAAAATTTCAACACTCGATTCTTGATTTCCGTACAAGAAAATAGTATAACTGAATCTTCCAACCATGTTGAAATGACAGATTTTCACGTATCGCTGTAGAGTTACAAAGGCTAGGCCAATGTTTCGCAAACTGAGATTTTTCTTTTTTGAAATTGTTCATTTAATTGGCAGCTGAGATAAAGCTACTTCCATATTTTTGTGTAGATGAAGAAGAATCTTTCAACAATATTTAACCTACAGACAGTTATAAAGGTGCAAAATTGTACTACAGAGAGATGCGAACATTGAAATTGGTACCTATTAGTTTTAAAAGGATGGTAATAAATTTCCATATTTTTAGAGAAACAAACGCTTTGCTTTAATCGAATCTGAAATGATTTATCTCTTTTAGTTCCAATATTGGAAATGATATTTACAAACTCATATAAAGATTCCAAATTGATTACTAACCTGAAATGAAATCAAAAACTACCATTTAGACTTTATTTCAATATTACTAATATTAGAAATATAGATGCATCAATTCAGAAATGTTTTTTTTATTTAAATTATCGTGTCTCGGCAACTAGGCCATTGACACAGTACAATATTCTATTTTTACATTACAGCTGAAGACAAAAATTTCAACAAAATATGGATATTAACAGAAAGAGAAATATACTATTGCTGTATTGATCTACAGTTGTGTGACACAAGATATCAAATTTTTAATCAATACTGTCAATTCGAAGCACTCTTGATTCGTAGCTGATCGAACAAAAATAATAATGCTGAGATCAAAAGTCACTTCAACTTTCAATTACTTCTTTCGAATTACTGTTTTAACAGGGTATATAGGAATAGAAAATTCAATTTTTAATTTTTTTTTATTCATTCTAAAAAAAATGTCGATAAATACGTAATTACTACTACCTTTATGTAGAAAAGACAACGTTGACTAGTTATTTGACAGAAATACGACCATAACCTAAGATTTTCAAAATATACACGGTGAAGTGTGTCAGAATTTCATGGCCAACCAGGATACATTATAGAAGTGAATGGAGTACTCTATACTCGGTTAAAATAAGGAAGCGAACCGTGAAAAAAAAATTCATCCAGCATCTCTGAGAATTCTCAGTTCTCACTGACGTTGACAGCCCCCATCCTTTCAGAATCAACGCCCGATTTTATTTCCGGTACACTGATTCGAAACAAGCAACCTTCTGTCAAACTTCGAAACACCACTCTTAATTTTCGCATATAATTTATTGTAACAACTTGGACGCCGTTGAGTCGTATCGTATTATACTGACTAACGCAGGAGATACTTAAGTCAATAATAGTGAAATCATTTGGGCTCATCTACGCCTTTACGAGTTTCGGTACCATTTAATTCTTTTCCTTTCCGTGGTCCTAATGGACAGTATTTTAATGGATATGGATACTTGAGTGCTGCATACCTATGCGGAAAATCTTCAGGGGCAGTTAGTAATTTTTGTATCGGGGCAAATGGCATAGTTTTGATCTACATATGTAACCATTTTTCTAATTCTGAAATTCGGAGGGTAATACGGGTCAATCCAAAATGCGATCTTTTGATAACTGAAAAAGTTTGAGATTTTTTGAGCTTATATATTTAGTTTCACCTGTCTGTCTTTCTTTCTGTAATCAAATCTTGCAAGTTAAATATGACACACTTCTGATTGTCCGATTGATTTGGAATTTGGTTCTGGTGACAATGCATCATGAAATATTAATTGTTATAGAACAAAACAAAATAGCGGATGAGTTTTTTAATTATGATCCGATTCCATGCGAAATTAGTATCTGGGGGTTTTTAGGTTCAACAATGATTATTCTCCTGTCAAAATTGGAGAATTCAGGATGGCGTTTTGTAATTATGATCCGATTCTATTCAAAATTGGTATTTGGGGGTATATTGGGTCGGTAACTAAGATTTTTCAAAATTGAGGAATTCAAGATGGCGGCTTCAAATGGTAGGTGAGTGTTGTTAATATAAAAGCTTCTTAGTATAAAGAAATAGGGCAATAGGCCTTAGGTACTCAAGTATCGACTGGAAATCAGATTTTTTTGCATTTATCTCGTACTTAATGCTGTTCTCAATCTTAAAAATTGGGGTAATTCCTGCAGTAAATAAAGCGCACTAGCTATTAACTGAGTCAGTTGCCATTCATCTTTACAGAAAATTACTCTCTTCATTTTCTCATTTTGGTTCCAATCATCAACTGGGTAATTTGAGTCAAAAGTAGTTTCTATCTCTAAGAGCGATCGCAGAAAATTAAAAACTTGATTAATTTTGAGAAATTATTGAAAAAACGCGACATGAAAAACTGACAACTGCTTATCCTTGAGGGACCCCCCTTTCAACCCTCTCTTCTAGCGCATGGAGTAAGAATTCCAAAACGAAAAATGAACGAATGAGGGCTCATATCACATCATTTTTTTTGCTTTATATGAGAACCCATCTGTAGTATTGATTTTTATTTTAATTTTGATTTTTACTTGTTTTGTAAGTGTAAGTTTTCGATAACAGCACAATTTCTGTTCCTACGTCATGTGAGTAGTCGTAGTCGATGTAAACGATAAAGAATGATATTTTTTCGATAAAAAGTTATCCTCCCCGGCGGGGAATCGAACCCCGGTCTCCCGCGTGACAGGCGGGGATACTCACCACTATACTACCGAGGATGTTGAAATTACAACCTTTTCTTGGTTACTTAACGTTATGAAATACTCTCATTCACTTCTTAGAAAGTTTGAATATTTTAGGTTTTGTCAGAAGATGACATTACCTAAAATTAAAAAGAAAATCAAAGTAGTATTATTTGTCTATAATGCCACAATCCCAAAAAAAAATCTATACTACCGAGGACGTTGTATACATGTAACTTATATTGCTCTAAATACGTAAAATCTGTTTCCTTAAGAAAAATTCACATGATATCTGATTAGAGCTAAAGAATAATTAATAGATATATCATTATTATCAATTACTATTAATCAGCTGACTCTAAATTCCTCCATCTCTTCCCAATATGCAAAATATGAAATATGTATAAGTAAACTAATGATCGAAAAATGTTTTGACTAAAACGAAAAATTTTTGACAGGAAAAAAGTTACAGCCCCCATAGAAAATACATTATTAAAAAAACCAATAACTCTGGAACGATGATACATCGCAATCGGTATAAGTTTTTCATGAAAATTTCCCTTGTTCAAGCACCGACATAAGTTACATACGAAAAGTCTCAAGAATAAATAATATGATCACTTTGGGAACTGGTTTAGGAACTGAATATTTCTTTTTCCCATGCACAGAATTTTTCACAAAAACACACCATCAGAGATTAACAATTTATTTCCAGTTGATCCTACTAGAAGGACCAAAAAGACACTACTCAGTCAATTGTACAACGAATAAATTATCTACATGTTCTTATTGAAATATCTGTGGCGACTTGCCACCGGCGTGCAGAAGTCTGCGACCGCGCTTCACACGCCGTCCGCACAGAGGGCACCTCCTCCTAGGCAGCGTGGGTTACTGCGGTACCATATTCTTTATAGATCGACCAGGTCTACTACCCAGTACCCACGCTCGTCTCGAGCAGGGCAGCTGTAACATCTACGTCATTGGCAGGCCTCGCTTACATTAGCCAATCTGATGAGTCCATCGTAAGCGAGGCTGGGACGAAACGTAGCCCCATCACGATTCACAATTTAAAGTACATGCTTCAAACCACAAACTAGTGACCCCGACGTGATCGGGCATGGGGAATTACAGCTGCCCTGCTCGAGAAGAGCGTGGGTACTGGGTACTGGGTACTACCCAGGGGTCACTAGTTTGAAGCATGAAGCTGTACTACTAGTAGACCTGGTCGGTCTATAAAGAACATGGTACCGCAGTAACCCACGCTGCCTAGGAGGAGGTGCCCTCTTTGCGGGCGGCGTGTGAAGCGCGGTCGCAGACTTCTGCACGCCGGTGGCAAGTCGCCACATATCTATCTCAAAAACAGGTTGAATCCACCGGAAATATGATTTATGTGCGTTCCAGAAAAAGAAAACACTTTCAATGTCGAGAATCACAAACTGTATATACGTTCCAGTAAGCCAGGCGACATTTCCTTGCCAGCGGGGTGTTACATTATTTGGATAAATAAACAATGTTTTTTATGTTGACGCCCTTATGGTTATATTAATGTAATCATGGAACATAATAATGTAAACACATTTATATGGAGTTGGATATGTGATCTTGCTTTCAACAACGAAAATAAACCTGCTGAATGTAAATCACCTACTACGTTAAATCGATTTAGGCTTCAGTTGGGCTCCATGAAAACGCATTAGTGGTTGATGACAAGCCAGTATCACGTAGTGTGGATGGGCTGTCTTTTTCGTCAGTCTTCGTCCGAAGACATTGCCCCAAATATCACTTTTACATCGGTCATATCCTATGAAAGAATCTTCATACATGATTCAGATAAAACTGGAAAAAGTTGAGCGCTTCTAAAAGATTTAAAACGGTAGCAAAAACAAAGCCAATTCTAGGTTCAGATAGTCAAAACGATGACCCGGAAATAAAAATTGTAATAAGTGCAGCTTATGAGAAAGCCCCCCGGATGTATAGCAAAGGAAAATAATACTTGAATGATAAATATAAAAGAATCAGAACAAATAAAAATCAATAACTTAATAAGGAAAACTTTCTCAATAGCTGCAACAATGAGAATTATAATGACCTAAATCTTCGCGTTGCTGGTTGCCATAGCCACTCACTGTCGTCTAAAAAAAGTTGTGAAATTGGCGTTATTTGAGAAAGACAACATGTACCATGACATATTTTAAGAAAGCTCTCAATGATCGAGACAAAGTGTTAATTACCATCCTCAAGTAAGTTTACAGCTTGATACCAAATTTTAATTCGATTGGATTTTGTAGTAGTTTTCGGGACTCAAAATTGATAATTTCGTTGCTATGAACAATACAGGGTGATTCACGGTGGATGGCACATTAGACGTTTCTGGTGAACCAGATATCGGATCGGTTTGAAAATTTGCACGAGTGCATTCCATTAAAAAGTAGTAGCAACTTTGTTTTTTCAAATGGAACACCTGGTATATTACATTATTTTTGGAATCTCCAACAACTCTACAACTTTTCCTGACATTTTCCTATACCTATCTGTTGCCGTTTTCGAAATATAAATTATATTCATTTTTTTTCACCGAAAATCATGACCTCCAAAAATGCTGATAACTTCGGGTTGAGAGATACTATGGAATTGAAATTTGGTTTGAAGTTAGGTGATACATGAATGCTTCCAACACATCAGCCTGATCTAAGTTACTTACAATACAGGGTGGTAAAAAATACAGTTTTTTGGTTTGCTTGAAAAAGTGACTGAAAAATGTTTATTTCAAATGGAACGCCCTGTATATTATTAGAAATTCAGAATGCTGATGATATTTGCTACTATTCTATGTATATCATGCCTATACCTAACTAGTCACATTTCGGACTTATGAGCATTTATTCGTCAAAATGTCCCTTCAGAATGGTATTCCCATTCGGTATTTGGTAGGCCGGCCATGATTACTATTTCACAGTACCTTGTGACATTCTCCTAATAATAAAGGCACCAAGAAACTTGAATTTCGACATTTTCGTCATTTCAGAAGTTGCAAAAACCCTCGAAACGATGGAAGAAAACTATTCGAACGAAGTGCTCATGAATTTGTATATGTATTATTATTAACTGGAGAGACTTTTTGACGATCGGTGGATAAGGCGCTTGGGATCGTGGAATTGGCCAGCAAGATTACCCGATCTTAGTCCATTAGATTTATTATCTGTGGGGAATGTTGAAAGAAAAAGTTTACAAAACACCCGTGCATTCGAGAAATGAATTGTTGGAAAGGATTACCCAAGCATTTGAAGATTTGGATTTCAAAGAAATACGGTCTGCCACGACGAAAGCAGTTGACTGCTGACCCGCATTTTGAAGTGCTTGGAAGTGAACGGCCAGCGATTCGAACATACTTTGAAATATTCGACATGATTGTTCTACTTTTAAATAATAATTCATATAAATAGTTTGACCTTTCAAGTTTCTTGGTGCCTTTATTATTAGGAGAATGTCACAAGGTACTGTGAAATAGTAATCATGGCCTGCCTACCAAATACCGAATGGGAATGGGAATACCATTCTGAAGGGACATTTTGACAAATAAATGCTCATAAGTCCGAAACTTGACTAGTTAGGTATAGGCATGATTCACATAGAATGGAAGAACATTTCATCAGCTTTCTGAATTTCTAATAATATTTAGGGCGTTCCAATTGAAATAAACAACTTTCAGTCACTTTTTCAAGCAAACGAAAAGACTGTATTTTTTACCACCCTGTATTGTGAGTAACGTAGATGTGTTGGAAGCATTCATGTATCACCTAGCTCCAAACCAAATTTCAATACCATAGTGTCTCTCAACCCGAAGTTATCAGCACTTTTAGAGGTGATGATTTTCGTTGAAAAAAATTGAAAATAATTTATATTTCTAAAACGGCAACAGATAGGTATAGGGAAGTGTTGAGAAAAGTTGTCGGGAAGTTATTGGAGATTCCAAAAATAATATAATATACCAGGTGCTCCATTTGAAAAAGCGTAGTTGCTACTACTTTCTAATAGAAGGGGCAACACCGCATTGACGAAAATATTTTAGTTGGGTAGAGAATGTCCGATAATGCACTGATGCAAATTTTCAAACTGATCCTATATCTGGTTCACCAGAAACGTCTAATGTGCCATCCACCGTGAATCACCCTGTATATAAGTGCGAATTCTGTTTTTATGAGCGTTTACTATGGAATATTTTTTTTATTTTTATCCAACCGCTATATTTTTCGAGTTATCTCGAATATTTCTCGAATAAATGGCCTGTGAAAATTAATTATGAAATACCATAACGTTCGTAGTGGAAATTCTTCCCAACAATATTTTATTTCTGCATCGTCGGTATTCTTGTAATACAGTAAAACTGGGAGTTTCACAATCAATCGAAATAAATGGCTTGTTTCCTCAAAACCTCCCACAACGTATTTATAGAATCAGACACATTTATTACAATAATTAAAAAATCAACAGGAGCATGCATAATATTTCATCTGGGAGGTAGTTCGGCGCTTGTTTTCACTTTTTCACGGACTGGCCGAACTTTCTGAAGCATTTGTAGATGTTTCATAATATTAGAATGATTTGATGGCCAATTTTTACAAACCTATATTCTCACAGTGTAGCTAGTATTATATGTATTTTCGGAGAAAACAGCAGTTATTTCTCGATATGTTCATCAAATAAACAAAAGGTTTTTCGATGAAATTCGACTTGAAAAAGCGTGAAAAAAAATTTAAATAAAAAAATATTTTATTATTAAATAACTTTGACAATACATTTTCCGCAATTCACATTCTATTGAAAATTTTCACTTCCAATGAAGCATTTTTTTCAATCGAAGGATTCACAGTTAATGGATTGGACTTATTTAAAATATCCTTTGAATGAATATTCCTATTGCTGTATTTGAGCGAATTCTATCGAATTTCGAAAAATATAGGTTGATTTCGGATGAACTTCCGAATTTTTCCAAGACAGGAACCATAAATATCCCCAAAACAAGTACCTCCTTCGGTAAACGCCAGAAAACGATGACAAAAATATCGTCGGAATAAAATTCAACGGAAACCCAGCATAAAAAAGCAATACCCGAAGGGATACTTCATCTTTTAATTTACTGAGCCTTATGTTGGTGTGTGAAATATTCATGATTTCCGTTGGACGACCGGTGTGACAGTCAAGTCAGTTTTCCTCGAATCGGGATGTGCCAAATTTCAGGATCAAAAGAATAACATCGATTCGGAGATTAAAGGACACCGCCTGAAAATTTTTATCAGGCTCTAGAATAATGAATGTAAAAACAGTAAAACAGAGAACGTTATGATCTCAGACTGTCCATTTTTTTGTAGATTAAGCTAACAATGGAATGTAAGTACATATTTCTGAATACCTTTCAAGGAGAATCAAACACCTACAATATACAGGGTGTTTGGAGGGTGAGTAGCCATATAGGTAAATGGTGGATAGGTGATGCTCTTGGCTACTTGTTGCGCCTAATAAAATAACATTTTCCCAAACTTCAATGCGTTATAATTTTTTCTAGAAATTTCCCATTTTTCTCATTAAAATCTTGAATTTTTTTGAATTTAATGCTCGAGGTGCCTATAAAATGAGCACGCTATTTTCAGCAGTGTTAAGAATGAGAGAAAAGATTTTCCCTGCTCAATGGAATAGTTTCGACGTCACCCTTTAAAGGCATCCTTGAAGACAAAACGGTTTTTTGTTGAGTTATCTGATTATTAATGGTACATGTTACATACCATTGCAAAGAGTATGAACTAGAGAAGTTTTTAAAACCATTTTAAAACCCCACACTATGTAATTTTTTTTTATTTCACTTTGTAAAGTGGACACAACATTATTTTTTTTCATTTTGATGTTTGATACGACGCTGTCAGGTTTTTTGAAGACGTTTGTATGAAATTATGATTCGATCTGAATAAGACAAGACTAGACTAAAAAAATTAGTCATTCTATAGGCACCTCGAGCATTAAATTTAAAAAAATTCAAGATTTTAATGATAACACTTTGAACTTTGGGCAAAATGTTATTTTATTAGGCGCAACAAGTAGCCAAGAGCGTCAACTATCCACCATTTACCTATGGCTACTCACCCTCCAAACACCCTGTATATTAGAACCCATAAAATCAACCTATTCACATTTAGCATTTAGTTATTTGTTTCTATCTTTTACTTTTAGGTCCGTAAGAACAATCGCAGTTTAGACGAAAAATTAAGTTTTAACTTCAATTTCAACAGTTTGAGCTATCATTTTATTTGGCTATGCCTCTAGGACTTAAATGACAATTTTCAGTCAGGATTTCCTATACTTTAGCTATGTTTTGTTGGAGACATTGCGATGAGCCAATCAAATCTTCAGTGCACAGGATGTCCACAGTAGTTGATACAAACTGTTATAACGTTAGATAGTACTGAAGAAAAAAAGAACAAGTTTCGTGAAAAGATGGCTAGAAATTCTTTTAAATTCCATAATTTTTCAACAAGCATTCCTTTTTTATCGAAAAAAATCAAATCTCAAAGATTTGGGGCCAATTTTTGGGAAACACTGAGATTAAGAGCTTCAAGATCAGGATCTTGTCATCTAAGAACTTCCTGCTTTCCTAACTAAATGTAACACAAAAGCCCACACATCTGCAAAAACTAAGCAGTCTTACCAGTCTGCATTGTATATTCGTATTATATTATTATTTTTTATTCGAAACTGTAATAGGTATGAATGTCTCGAAAAGAAAGAGTGCAGTTCAATGAAATTATTCCCAAGTAGAAATATTCAAAAGTTTTTATTTAACTGAGTAATAGAAAAAGAAATAAAAAAAAGATATATACAAAAATATTTTATTCATAACAAAAATAAATACAATCGTCTTAGAAATAAAAGTATATCACGCAGAATCCTGCAGTACCAACAACATAACTAACTTTGGTAACTCATACCATACACTTCATGAAAAATGGATAGGTGTTCTAAATTAAGACCATGTGAGTTAAAATGTAATGGGATATGACGCTGAATGTCATTAGTTTTGACCATTAAACGAGACTCGCACTGTCATACAAGAAAAAACTCGCATAACAGCTGTCGCAGTATAAAATTCCCATAGTATCGAATGAACACTTTACGATGTCAGCGAGTAAAATAAATAAAATGTAACATCCTAAAACAAAGATCGAGAATGATAAATTGAGCCCCCCACCAAGATACCCCAACTCAACTTTTATCCATTCGAGAAAGGAAAATAAAAAAAGAATTCCAGAAGACCGTTACAAAATTCACCGAAATAGATTCTTTGTTTCCGAAATCTAAATTGTACGTCTACGGGTATTGTCAAGGTTTGAACTTCCATGCAGAATTGGTTGAATGTAGAATTATTCACATGCACAGAGTCAAAGAATTAATGTAATGAAGATGAAGTAGTAGTTTGAGTTGGTATTGGTGGTAAAACTAATTACAGAGAATGGTGCACATTTTAGAGATTATGATTTCGTCTTCAGTCGATTCCTTTCACTAATTTCACAAAAGTAATATTGTTCCTAACTAGAGTATCACCCAATAATGGAAATAATTTTCAAGTAACAAACATAACAATAGTTTTCACAGAAAACAGTCGATCACTACAAAAGAATTCTCTTCTACAGTTGCGTATTCCAATCTCCCTCCATCCTCCACATGCTGAAAGCTCTGGATAACTTCTCATGGGCAGTATAAGAACATACATTCCCTAAAATATCATTTTCACCTGCCATTTCAGGTGAAGACGTCGACAAAATATGATACAAAAATGCGATATACCTGGAAGCCAGCTTCAAAGTTTGAATTTTGGACAATTTGTCCGACGGTAAGGTTGGTATGCTTTTTCTTAAACTTGCGAAAGCTTCATTCAAGCTTTGGGTACGTTGTCTCTCTCTCACATTCGCCATTATCCTTTGGCTTTGGACATCTTCGTAAGACTGAGGCATTTTCCGTCTTGATTTCTTGATTCCGAAAGAGTTTTCTTCGTCGGAACTTCCACTTTTCCTTTTTCTTCCGTAAGGTTTGGTTTTTAACATGTGAATGGGATCTTCTTCAATCTCGACTTTGATGTTCATGTTGTCCAGTTGGAGTTTGGAGTCGAGGTACTGGGGAGGTTCTGGAGGGTTCCTGTGGGTCTCTAGAGGTTTGTGGTAGTACTGGTTATCGTAGAACTTCACATTGTCTTGGATGAACTGTTGATCGCGGTTGTACTGGTAGTAAAAGCTGAATTGGGAGTTTGGATTATTCTCGTCCATATGCGGCAATGTTACCGGCAAATATTTATCGGTAGCATTCGTTAAATCCATGAGTTTGGTGGCGGAAAAATCCTCGTACTCCGAAGACACCATTTCTCCACTTTCTCGGTATGACGGCGAAGATGAATTGCTACAACTGCTACTTTCGTACATTTCTATTTGAAAACTCGCGGAGGCACTATATTTAGTCGAAAAGGCAGATTCACTGGGCGGTTATTGTACTCGGCTTCGAAAGATACTAAACTGACTTAACTTTGCACTGCCGTGATGTATCCCTCGAGCTCTGAGATAACTCGGAAACTCCTGGACCAATAGCGAGCCGCTGATGTTCCCTTCCCGAATTCTGGCAGTTCTCCATCCTGCTTTTTCGTTTTCAATAACTTTCTTTTCTCTCTCACTTGTGGAACATGGGTTGTCTTATTGTATTTTGCAATTTTATGGCCTGATCCACAAAAGAAGGTGTTTTTTGTTCGATTTGCCTGATAAGTTTTTCGAGAATTTGTCTTATCGACAACGAGAAACGAACAAAAAACTCGCTTTGTTTATATTTTATCGACTTAAAAAATTGTTCAGTTCAATTTTTGAATTTCAACAATTCTTTTGCTATGCCTATTTGTATTTACGCTCAAGATTCAATTATTCATCCTATTTCTATCCTAATTGACAGACTTAAGCCTTATGTTCACCAGTCTTACATCTAATGTTGCAAATATGTTGAATTTTAACAAACCATTGGTATACGCTGGAAATATGTAAAACGGTACGAATTCCATTAGATTTTAGGTACACAGTCGTCAAGTATAGCAAACAAAATGGATTAAGAGGTCATGGAAATGTATCAAATTCATAACGCAATCAAAAACAAAATTCAACATGATTAAATACAAAAGAATTAGAATAGTTGGTTAGATTTTAGGATAACTAAAAATTCACAATAATATCTTATTACTTACCATGACTATCATCGAATCATATACCAAATTTACATTCCAAATAATTTTCTCTTCAATGAATCAACATATCTTTTACAAAACATCCGAATAATATATTATATAAAAAATGGTAAAACGTTACAAAGAGTTAATTTAGAGATAAACCGTATTCAGAACGAAAACATTAATTCCCTATTGAATTTTTTCAACAACAGTTTCAATGAAATAAATAGGAAAATTATTGAAATCTCAAACTGAGTGATTATAATGAAATGAAATATCTAAATATAATTAAATCATTGCAAACCAATGAAGGTTCATCTGATTAAATTTGCATTCTCCTCCCTTTTCATTCATTAATGGCAATCATAATTCTTCAATTCCCAAGTAATTTGATCCAATTTTTAATACTAACCTACTATAATTCTTGCTGCAAATTTCTATTTTTCTATTCCGAAATCCAGTAATAATTCTTCTCCAATTCTTCATTCTCCATGAATAACTATATGATTTGATAACACCTTTTTCTGAAGGAAGTAATCAAAAAATGATTCTGATATAAACAAATTAGAATTATTTTTTTGCGTATTTTTCTTCTTGAATACTATTTATTCAGCGAAAAAAATTGTTTGATTCAATTCGACTATGAATAATATGTAAAAATTCACTACTGATTTCTTCATATAATTATTCCTTTGAACAATTACTGTTTAGGTCAAAATAATTCTAGGTTGAACATAGAACAATTTCTGTTTAAGTCAGAATAATTCTTCTTTGGCTTTCTCTACCTACCTTGGTGCTTCCCAAAGACTTGGGAATTCCAATTCAGTTCAGAATACACCCTTGGAAATCCCGAAATCATAAACACCCCAACACCCCTGGAAGAAGCATTAGGTAGATGTAATAGTCAATTGTATTTGCTTTGTTGCCGGTATAAACCCAAAACTTTCAAATAATTATATGTATATCAGCCCAACAAAAATGTTGTGACCTGTAGTTTGTGGTCGTTATCCTATAAATTTCACGACGGTAAACTTATATATTAATTATATTGTATACGCGGTGGCCCACATAAAACAGTTCAGCCGAATATTTCCCCCTAGCAACGCTACAAAATGTTCGCAGACACATTTAATAGGAATTTGAGAACTTGAATTACGGGACAGTATCACCTTTTGAATCGTGGTAAATCTCCATTCAAAAGTGGTCTCTTTATTTCACGAGTAAGTACCCTAATTTACGACGTAGAGACTTGATTTTTTTTTTAATTGAAGTTGAAGAACGTCCCGAGGGCAAATAGTTTTTTTTTCGATTTAAATAGTTTTTCAATTAAAAAAACCAGGGTAATCGTTAGATTTGGGGTTATTGAATATGTTTTTCGTTTTTCATGAGTACAAGCTATATTTTTGAAATAATCATCATGAAAATTTTTGTAGTTTATAGAAGATTAAATTGCCGAGGGCAAATAGTTGCGATTTTTTCGATTTGATTAGTTTTTCAATTGAAAAAACAGGGTTTTGGAATCTACACTCAATGATTTTTTTTTCCGACGGTTATTCATCATTTTTTGGAAAAAATCGCAACTATTTGCCCTCGGCAATTTAATCTTCTATAAACTACAAAAATTTCCATGATGATTATTTCAAAAACATAGCTTGTACTCATGAAAAACGAAAAACATATTCAATAACCCCAGATCTAACGATTACCCTGGTATCTTTTAATTGAAAAACTAATTGAATCGAAAAAAATTAAACTATTTGCCCTCGGGACGTTCTTCAACTTCAATTTGAAAAAAAATCAAGTCTACGTCGTAAATTAGGGTACTTACTCGTGAAATAAAGAGACCACTTTTGAACGGAGATTTACCACGATTCAAAAGGTGATACTGTCCCTTAAGGAAAAAAAATCAAAATGCCAATTTTCTGTATGAAGCTCGCTTCCCTACAGAATAATATATTATTTAATTCATTCATTCACCAACGATTGAAATTTCAATACTCTACTTGTGAACAAAAAATATTTCCTATGAAAATAAAAAAAAAACGTGAGAAACTTCATTTGCTTGGCGTCATGAATAGCATAATCCAAAATTCCGTGGACACAGAATGCAGCCAATATTCCATGTAACCCACAACTAATTTTCGACATCCAAGTCGTAAAAAATACGAAAAACACATAATTTTGGCGAAACTCAACCGTAAAATATGACAGCGCTCATTTTATTTCAAACTCCGTCACACGGAGTGTACGAGCACGCATAAATCCAATTCCACCGTGTCAACATTCAAGAGAAATTCGAAAATTTGTGCTGCAAATGCGGGTGAAATAGAACACTAATTGACTACATGGAACAAATCCAAAGAAAAAGCGAAAACCGCGAAACGGAGCGGTAATCACCGTCGGAATTATGAACAAGTTTATGATTAATCTGCTGAAAATTCAAAGGTTCGGATTTCCTTTGATAAATATAAATAAACTTATCGGTAAGCTAGTCCGGGCCGATTTTATAAATGATTTCGACTCGGTCTAGATTTAATTGACTTTTGACAAATGTCGGGGATCAATTTTAAAATTAGCGTTGTCACCTCCTGCCCCCGCCCTGCTTCCGCTTGCCGGTGGCCATGAGTCGGCGTTCAAGCATATCTGATCATATTCCGAAAAAATGAGACACCTTCCTGATTTCGGCGGGCTGATCAAAAGAAATTCCGTCCTTTGATTGTGTCAACTGTTGAAATTTATCATACCAAGCTCTTCAAAATTGAACAGAGGTACCTAAAGTGGAAATCATCTTGGAAGATTACTCACCATGTATATTTCAAATAAAATTTCAGGAAAATCCCTATTTTAAACACGACTCTGCCCTGTTTTATAAAATAGAAGTGACAAAAATCTATTACAAGTTACAAGTGAATTATTGTGACTGACTGGTCAAGATCTCATAGAAATAACTGAAGGGGGGACAATTGCAAATTTGCAAATAGCTAGCTCCAAACATCTGTGTTTGCTTCTCATCTGTCAGTTCGAAGACAGTTATTGTAGGGGAAGAACCGAGGGAAGAACGCACAAAATGATATACGAGGATGTATTGATATCTAGTTCGCCTAGACTAGTTCCATGCATAAACAAAATATTGCGATACCATATCAACGAACAATAACTTATTAGAAGTGTCAGTGTAGAGTTCGACGTCAAAAACGTAAACCAGAGTTGCGCAATAAATAAAGATGTCCACCGAAATTGTAAAAATCGAAAAATTGCAGTATCGAGCCATCATCAAGTACCTGTATTTAAAAGAGTTGAAAGGTAAGCAGATTTACGAAGATATGCTTAATACCCTTGGTGATCAATGTCCTTCGTATGCGACCGTGAAAAGTTGGACTGCCAGATTCAAAAGAGGTAAGTTTTCCATTGAAGATGATGACCGATCGGGAAGGTCAGTTTCTGTGTCAGTCCCCCGAAAATATCGATGCAGTTCATGATATGATTTTATCAGACCGTCGAATTGGGCTAAAACGGATATCTGAAGCACTGAAGATTTCATACGAACGCGTTCGTCATATAGTTCACGTCAATTTGGACATGAGAAAAATTTCTGCAAAATGAATCCCCAAATGTTTGAATGTTGACCAAAAGCGTGCAAGGGTAGAAGCATAGCGTTCGATCTGTGCTCTATTTGAAAACGATGTAGACTTCTTAAACCAAATTGTTACTATGGATGAGACTTGGGTATATTTCTACGATCCAGAAACATAGCAACAATCGATGGAATGGCGACACTCTGGTTCTCCATGACCTAAGAAGTTTCGTGTCCAAAAATTTGCTGGAAAAGTTCTTGCTTCAGTTTTTGGGATTGCCATGGAGTAATCATGATTGATTTTTTGGATAAGGGTAGAACCATAACTGGAGATTACAATTCCATATTACTGACCACTCTACGGGAAAAATTAAAGAGAAGGACTCGGACAGCAATCGAAAGGTATTTTGTTTTTACAGGACAACGCCCCAGTACACAAATCTCATGTTGCCATGCAAAAAATTCGTGATGTAGGGTTAGAATTACTAGAACACCCCCCTTATTCACCAGATTTGGCTCCGTCCGAAGTTTAAAAGGTCGTAAATTTTCTTCCAACGAAGAAGACTGGTTTGCAGAGCAAGAGCCAAGAAGAAAAAAATTTTTTTAAAGGTCTAGAGACGTTGCAGGTTCCCTGTAATAAATGTATTCAATTAAGAGGAGAATATATTGAGAAATAAAATATTTCGACATTGAAATTTTGTTTGGTTCTACAGTAGGCTAAGAATTTTTCAATATATCCTCGTATGTTTTTATTTCAGAGGCATTAATTGTACTTAGTGAATCACAGTGATGTCATATTCCCCATCTTTGCTCCTTTCTTAATGAAATATCACCCAGTTTACCTGGAGCAAGAGATGATTACCATTTCCGAAGAGAATTTCCAAAAATTGATTTTTCTAGTCAAAATGACCTCTATTCCTTTTCAATGTGACGCCCTGTATAAGTGGTCGAGTTTTGTATCAAAATATAGGTTTCCTATGTGTCTGAATTCAATTAAGATTAATTCAAAGCTCTTATATACAGTCATAGTTGACTTTCAACAAACATGGAAATTATTTCGATTTGTATATTTGTAAATAGTTTATCACCATTGTCTAAAATATTCTTCCCTTTCCTCTCTGACCCATAAAGCCCCTCCCAAACGCCATTAAGCCCCAATTACCCGTGCAACACGACAGAATCAAACGTCTCATTATCTAGATCGCGTCCATAATTCATAACCACAAAGAAGCCTTTATTAAAATCGAACAATTTTTCAACATCACCGAAACCATCTACCGTGTCACCCACGACGATATTTTTAACTTCGGTCACATTTTTTTCGATCGACGTGGGCTAGTGTTGAAAGTACCCTCTCCAAGGTGGCGTTTTTTAGGGTTGTAAAGGCAGATAAGATAGATTCGACATGCGGGAGAGCGAGACTTGGAGGTTTGTCGGAAAGGGGATTCTGACATGAATTATGGAGCTTTTAAAGCGCGGTGAATCGGTGGATAGAAATTGAATTTTATTATTAATGACCTACTCATAACCGCTTCTTTATATTCATTAAGATCCACAGTTTTTTTTCAACTATACAAATTTTCTTTGAATAAATTCAGGGATCAGATCTAACAACCGCTCAAATTTTGTCAATATCACCCAATATCTTTGTACACTTTGCCACTTCTTTCTTCGGTACCATGTGAAAGAGAAGGTCTAAACTAAAAGCCCATCAGCGTCGATTCAAGACCTCAAAGATGGAATTCGTGAGGCTATCAAGGACATAGAGCAGCCACTTTGCGAATGGGTTATGGAAAATTTCATGAAAAGGATATGGTTCTGTAGATGTTCTCTTTCTAATGAGAAAAAGGACCTATCATTTATCTAAAAAAATGGCATTTTTCTACGAAAGATAAAATAACACCTTTCATTGGATGTTAAGATAAATTTTAATAAGTGTACTAACTAAGTGTACATTTAATAAATAAACATTTCATAGTGTTGACTTACCAATCTTATTGGCAAAAAATTTCCTGCATCATTTATTCATTTACCTCGTACATTGACAAATATATATACTCCATTAACAATTATAAAATCTGGCCTTGGAAATTTGACACATTCCACTCTGCATCGAAGTTATGACGTTTTTCAAAATACTTTTATGTTCCAAGTCAACACTATGTTGCCCTTTCTACATTCTTAGCGTATTCATCAGAATGTGAATTTATTCGGAAAATGAATGAATTGGAAAAGATGTGATGGACGAAAATAATTAACGTTTATATGAATTGGTAGAAAGGATTCCTTTTCTAGTTATTTGCATGAAAAGTACAAGAGATCACTGTTGAAATATATTATTTTTCGCCATGGAAGAAAATTGCATTGCTTTCACATAATTTTCATATGCATGCTTGTGAAGATTTAATGTTTATTATCCTCTTGAACTGAAAGTTCAAGACTTGACGACATCAATTGTTGATTCTAATCAAGAATTCATTAAAAAAAATCAACCCAAAGATATAAGATGAATTGATGGGTAATTACAAGAATCAAGAATAATGTCAATTTCATTTTGTTGATAACTTTCTTAAAATCATTGTTGGGATATAAAACTCGGCTGCGTTTGTTCAAACAACATCTAAAGAATACATTTTTCACCATCTCGACCTTTGAAAGGCGTTTCTTATAGGAGAATTAGGTCTAAGTTCCACCTCATTAGTGAGGTACCTAACTTTTGCAAATCTGCTCAGATATCGCCAAATTTCTTGGAAAACCTGAAAAATATCATCCTAATCGACCTTTCGAGGCTCCATCCGATCCATCTACTGCGATATCTGTCCAAATAACAGCTTTTTCAACGAAATTCCCGTGTACCCCTTCAACGTCGAAATGTAAACGTTCGTCCTGGTCTTGAAAATCGTCCTCACGCTCCAAACTGGTGCTAAAAACAATAAACATACGTTAATCTTGGATATTCGACGAAAAACTCACCTGCAAATATCGATTAAATACCAAAAATCTGCGAACAATTTGTAAACCTAACAAAATGTGGAATATCTTTGATACTTTCACTTTGATGTAAACAAAGAAACTGGCAACGTCGTTTTGTCATTAACAATCTTTTCTGTGCGCGCACTGACTTTTCATCATATGTTCTGTGCTTTTCATCAGGTGCACCAACTCCTGAAAACGAAACCATGACCTCCTATGTGATTTAATAAAAGTGAATGGAGTATACTTCTTAATTTTATTACAGCATTCTGCAAATGAAGACATCAGTTTATAGTAGGCCCCAATAAAAATAATTAACGCAGTGCCAGTACCGGAAACATATTCCTATTCGTATTTTCCCTTGTCATTCATCATTAATATTTCGAAACAGTATTCATGAAGTTCCTCGAATATCTGAAGCATCTAACTTTTCCAAGACTATATCTATCCTTGTATTGGGAAGAAGCATAACAAACTCGGTTGACTGAAGACGAGATGAGTTTCAATTAATGTTGTTTTGTGCTTCGTTATAGACTGTATACAAAGAAAGTAAATGTTTATGATTGCTGGCATAAAAGTCCTGTCTCTTCACATAAACAAAGAGTGAAATGTTGACACGAGGCTTGAGAAAGACTAGTGCATTCCTTTATAGATGATAAAAACGCTCTGTTCAAATAACCTGTAGTTTTTGATTATTTTTTCTCATGCTTTCATTGGACTTCGTCTCCTTGATGACTACGGACCTTCATTGAATCTTTCATATGGAAGTCAAATAGTGGTGAAATAAAACAGCTGGAATTAGAAATTTATTCCAACAACGTGAATTATTTTATACAGAGTGGGTAAAAAGTATGGCACAAAATATCTTCGATATTTACTATTCTGTAGAAAAATTATTAAAAAGGCCAATTTTATTTTGAATTACTCAACTTTATATGTATAATTGAGGAGACAGGAGTTCGGTAAACACCCTTTACGAGAGGTGAAGGTTTTTTTATGGCTAGTCCAACTTTTTCGCTCTTAATATTCGACCAAGACATTGTACGTAAAGTACCACATGAAAGTTTGTATGAAAAAGTGAAAATAATATCGGGAGATTGATGACAGTGACTCTTCCAGCCTAGGTGAATTACCTTCGGCGAATCAATCAATGATGGAGATCTTTCTCTTGCAAGAAAAACAAAAATGGATGTCGCAACGAAACAAAACAAAGATTTACAGGACGGGGTGATAGATAGAGAAATTCCCCGAAACTTATATATTTGTGGATGGATTAATGAAGTCCTCCAGTAGTAAACATTCACAATGTAGAAGGAAAGATTTATCTTCAGTTCAGAACCGAAGGGAGTGTCTTTTCGAGACCACCTGAATATAGAATTTCACGACGTGTTGAAATTCGTGTGCCACTGCATGAATAAAATGAAGATTTCCGGGAAATATCATCTGAATTGATTATTTTGATGGAGGCATGGACTGGACCACCCAAAGAAAAATTAGAAATTGTAGAAAGTTATTAATTAATTATTTTGGAAAGTTTGAAAGATTTTATTTTTTGGGATTGTGGCATTATAGATATATAATAGGACTTTGATATTCTTTTTAATTTTAGATAATGTCATCTTCTGACAAAACCTAATTTTCAAACTTTCTAAGAAGTGAGTGAGAGTATTTCATAGTGTTAAGTAACCAAGAAAAGAATGTGTTTTCAACATCCTCGGTAGTATAGTGGTAAGTATCCCCGCCTGTCACGCGGGAGACCGGGGTTCGATTCCCCGCCGGGGAGGATATTTTTTTTTAATTTTTTTATTAAATTTTTTATATTCCCCCATCTCAGCCATAATAACCAGAAAACCATGTGCTCAGAATGACCCTACCAATGTCACCATGAAAATTCTTATTGTTCAGCATTCAACTATGCAGAATGAATTTTAGATGACTAATCATTGCCAATGTTACTTGATTTCTAAGAAACGTGAAATTTCTCATAAACACATCCCAAGGATAAGATTTGTTTTGTATATTTTCGTCGAGCATGAAGAAAAAGGCTTTTCCCATTTTATGCTACTCTCCCTCCCCCTCTCTCACTTTTCTCGCGCTCTCTTTCTCTCTCTCTCTCTTGAATTTATAAACTTACCTATTCGACTTAAAATCATCAAAATTCCTACTCATTTTCAATATTTATAAAGGATCCATACTTACAAATCTCGCCATCTTGATTTTATGATATTGAATGACGCCATCTTGAAGCCACCATATTGAAATATGATAAAGAGTCATAATTGTCAACTACAAAAACCCCCACATACCAATTTTGAAGAGAATAGAACAATAAACACAAAACTAAGAAAATTTCAAAATTAACTATAGGCACATGTCAAATTTCGAGTAAATAGTACAACAAGAAGTGTGTCATAAGTCACCCCTACGAAAAAGTTCACAGTACCAATGTCACCATGAAAATTCTTATTGTTCAGCATTCAATTTTGCAGAATACATTTCAGAAGACTAATCATTGCCAATGCTACTTGATTTCTAAAAAACGTGAAATTTCTTATGAACACATTCCAAGGATAAGATTTGTTTTTGTATATTTTCGTCGAGCATGAGAAAAAAAGGGCCATTCCCATTTCATGCTACTCTCCCTCACCCCTCTCTCACTTTTTCTCTTCCTCTCTTTCTCTCTCTCTCCCTCTCTTCAATTTTCAACTTACCTATTCGACTCAAAAATCATCAAAATTCCTACTCATTTTCAATATTTATAAGACCTATCTCGTCTGCCATCTTGATTTCATGAATTTGAATGACGCCATCTTGAAGCCACCATATTGAAATATGATTAAGATAATCGTCAACTACAAAAATCCCCACATACCAATTTTGAAGAGATTCGGACAATAAACACAAAACTGTAGCAAAATTTCAAAATTAACAATAAGCCCCTGTCAAATTTCAAGTACATAAATCGGACAACTAGAAGTGTGTCAAAAGTCACTCCTATACAAGAAATTTTTACATTTAATCTCCTTAATTAAAAACCTATCGAAATTTTCGATATCGAGATGCAATATAATATTATTTGCAGATATTTCGTAGAATCAATATTCCAATTTTATTTGAGCATATTTACTTTGGACCTAAACTTGGCATTTCTCCCAAAACGTCGAATAAAATTACCTTCAAATTCAACCGTTGAAGTCTAAGGTCAGTCAACACTCGTCTTTTCCAGTCATTTAGCCTCCACTAAACGCACCGAGTATATCAATTTCCACTCGAATTTCATACAGAAAAAATTCCTCTATCAATTCAATTGATGCATGTATTCGATATCAAAGAAGCTAGTTTATTCGGATGTCAAACCGATAAAAAAGATTGATGCAGAGCTATTCGAGGAGTTGGCTCTAGAGCACAAGGAATTCGTGGACAAAAGGCAGCGATGAAGTATGAAATTTTATGTGGTAGTCACGAGTATTTTTTGTAACATGTTAATGTTGTGAGATAGTTCGAGGAGGTTCATTAGCTGACATTAATATCTGTAGAATGGGAAGGGAAACTTGAGAAAGGTTCATGTGAAATTCCATTTCCGGAACAGAATTGAATATTTAATGGGTATATTCGAATTGAATCTGTTGATATATAAACTGGATATTCCACATGGTGGGAAACTAACGAACCTAAAGTTTTAGTACAAAATTTCGATACCATTGTATTCTACGTAAAAAAGTGCGGCGGAAATGTTTTAACAGAAGTGGAGAATTTTTGGCATCGAAAAAGTTACAGCAGCTTCTCGAAAATGCACATTTGCGATAATCCCTATAACTCTGAAACGATTACACTAGCGGATCTCTGGATTTGTTCAGAGGGGGCCATGAAAATTTTCTATCAAGAATACAGAATGAGCAAAATTAGACACATTTGAATGTAAAGCTTCATTCCAAAAATATACAAAACGCGATATTTTGCCTGATATCTTCACAATCGAAATCAAAATTTCAAATTTACCATCTACTCCAAAAAAACATTCCAATTATGTTCTTCACCACTTCTTTGATAGAGAGTTTTCCAAAAGGAGGTCTTATTTTGACATTTTTTTAGATGAATGATCGGATGTTCATTTCATTATAAAGAGATGCCATTAAGGACTGAACGAGAATAAATTCGCTATCACAAAAACGCCTATATCTCTTAAACCAATAATTAAGAAAAAATCAAAATTTGATCATAGTTAGCTTTGTTATGAACGTCAGAAACATGTGGAACATTTACTTCATAGATATTCCAATTCTCTGTCGCAAAATGTCAAGCGGAGTGAAAACACGAGAATTTATAGCGAAACTTTATCAAAATAATCAAAAATGGCGCTTCAAAAAGAGGCTCGCGTTCGTCCGGAAACGGTATCAAGAGTTGCGAAGATTTTACAATTAACCGCAAGGAAGGAACCGGGAGGAAAAAGGGGTTTCATAGCCCAAAAAAAGTGAAGAAAGCCATCAGCCTTTTTCAGAAGAATCCTAACCTTTCAGGACGGAAAGTGGCCCAAATAGTGGGTTGCTCGCAGTCAACCGTTCAGAAAATCAAGTCGAGTTGTGGGCTTAGAACATACAAAGTGCAGAAAGTGCCAGACAGGAACTCTGTGAAGAATCAAGAAGCGAAATCAAGAGCGAAGAAATTAAAAAAAGATTTCTTGAAAAATTTTTCCTGTTGCGTGATGGACGACGAAACCTATGTCTTGGCTGATTTCTCGCAACTTCCTGGTCAGGAATTTTATACTGCAGATTCTCGTGGAAATGTTGACGAACAATTTCGCGTGGGGAAACAAGCAAAGTTTCCTAAAAAATTCCTGGTTTGGCAAGCAATTTGCACTTGTGGAAAAAGGAGCAAATTTTTCGATGGCCAAGGCTCTGTTGACTCGAAGATATAGTGATATACATCGAGGAATGCTTGAAGAAGCGACTTTTACCATTTTTACGTGAGCACGATGTGTCAACAATTTTTCGGCCAGATTTAGCTTCATGCCACTACAGCAAGGCCACCAAGGAATGGTACGAAGCTAATGAGGTGGTTTTTGTCCCCAAAGAGGCCAATCCATCTAATTGCCCAGAACTCAGGCCAATCGAAAGATATTGGGCCCTGGTAAAAAGAGAATTGAAGAAGACTAAGAAATCAACGAAAACATTAGAGGAATTCAAGCAAAAGTGGAAGACAGCATCCCAGAAAATGACTGAAAACACTATAAGAAGCATGATGGGAAGAATTCCAGAAAAAATCCATGAATTTTGTAAAAAATAGTTTTTGTTTTTTATTGTAAAAACAGTTTTCATTAGAATTAGAAGATGATTCGAAAATGAGTTTGATTTTCGAAATCGGTCCAGTGGTTCAAAAGATATAAGCGTTTTTGTGATAGTGAATTTATTCTCGTTCAGTCCTTATAAGTATGCCGTTAATAATGGAAAATAGCATCAGCCACATGACCATCACGACCAGCACTACAGGGCCATATCCTTTTCAATGAAATTTCCATAACCAAATCGCAAGGTCGCTGCCCTATTTTCTCGATAGCCTCACGAATTCTATCTTTGAGATCTTGAATCGACGCGGGGCTCTTGGCATAGACCTTCTCTTTCACATGGCCCCAAAGGAAGAAGTCGCAAGATCTCGGTGATCACCTTTTCAAGACATGACACGTTCGGAAACTTTCCCGTAGAAGACCAGTGGTTTCGTTGCTTGTGTGGCGCGAAGCGCCGTCTTGTTGAAAGTAAACATTGTACAAATCAATATCATCCAATTCCGGACATAAAAAAATCATTAATCATCTCTCGATAGCGCAATCCATTCACCGTAACTGTTGCTCCAGCCTCAATCTCGGAAAAGTTAGGTCCAAAGACCCCGTTACACGTTTAGGACATATAGAAGCTTTTCAACAACAACTCTTGGGTTTTCCGATCCCCAGATGCGACAATTTTCCTTGTTGACGAATCCACCGAGGTGGAAATGGGCCTCATCACTCAAGAGGATTTTTCGATGGAATTCCGAATAATTTTCATGCATTTCAAGGACCCAATCAGCAAAAACACGACGTTGCTACATAAGCGAAATCTTTATGCAGAATACGTTTGTGGAATGCCGACGAGGAGTGGACAAACCTGAGTTTGGTCCAACAGTTTCTGCTACAGCAGCAATATTCTCGGCTGTTCTTGAGCTACGTGCACTGGTTTTATTCTTCATATCACTAACTTGTAAAATTTTCCACCAATTTCTGTATTGCGGTTGGACAAGGTGCTTCAAGACGACCCAAAAATATTCGAGTTTCGCGAACCGACAAATTTTCACCATCTTTATTGTGAATTTTAGGTACTTATTTCAATGCGTTATTGAAGCGTGTATCGTTTCATTTTTATGGCGTAGTTCCTACTTTTCAAATGTCTAGCGGTCTATTCAAAATAATACCCTTTATTGGAAAGCTCTTTATAATACACGAAAAAAATTGTACTTTCTAATAAAAAATGATTTAAGTATAATACTAGGTATGGCATATTTTTGAAATTGGAATTTCCAGTTCTTCTGAAATATTAAGGGGCAGTATCACCTTTTGAATCGTGGTAAATCACCATTCAAAAGTGGTCTATTTATTTCGCGAGTAAGTACCCTAATTTACGACGTAGAGACTTAATTTTTTTTTAAATTGAAGTTGAAGAACGTCCCGAGGGCAAATAGTTTTCTTTTTTTCGATTTAATTAGTTTTTCAATTAAAAAAACCAGGGTAATCCTTAGATCTGGGGTTTTTGAATATGTTTTTCGTTTTTCATGAGTACAAGCTATATTTTTGAAATAATCATCATGAAAATTTTTGTAGTTTATAGAAGATTACATTGCCGAGGGCAAATAGTTGCGATTTTTTTCAAAAAATGATGAATAACCGTCGGAAAAAAATCATTAAGTGTAGTTTCCAAAACGCTGAAGTTCAACCTGTTTTTTTAATTGAAAAACTAATTAAATCGAAAAAATCGCAACTATTTGCCCTCGGCAATTTAATCTTCTATAAACTACAAACATTTTCATGATTATTATTTCAGAAATATAGCTTGTACTCATGAAAAACGAAAAACATATTCAATAACCCCAGATCCAACGATTATCCTGGTTTTTTTAATTTAAAAACTAATTAAATCGAAAAAAAGAAAACTATTTGCCCTCGGGACGTTCTTCAACTTCAATTAAAAAAAAATCAAGTCTCTACGTCGTAAATTAGGGTACTTACTCGTGAAATAAAGAGACCTCTTTTGAATGGAGATTTACCACGATTCAAAAGCTGATACTGCCCCTTCGAAATAAGAAAGAAGGTATGTGAATCCAGTATAAATGAATAAATGATGCCATTTCACTTCAAATATTTCACGCCCCATTGATGGACACTTGCCAGCCAGCAATAATATGTTTTTATGAATATAAAATTTTTGTGAGGATTTTCGAAAAAATACTAACATCATCGAATTCTACGTAAAAAGGTGCTTTATGAAAATTGGTTTGACAAGAAAAAAATTATAGCAACTTTTTCAAAATGAACATGAGCAAAAACACAATTACTCGAACATAGATTATATAGTAGCGACTATCTACAGCTTATTTTCTTTTGATATTGATATATTTATTTTTTATTGATTTTAATGCCTTTTCAATGACATTTAGTTTGTCATGAAAATTGACCTTCAGATAGTGACATCAGTTTGGCTTACAAATGAGGCATTCCATTTAAAAAATGTCCAATATTGGCTTTCTTATACGGAAAAAATTAACTTTGTACGTACAAAGTTAATTTTTTCGTATAAACAGAGTATAGACTGTCTATACTGTGGTATAAACCAATATAGCGATAATGAAAGCACAATGTCATTCCACATCTGGGGATGTTCACAGTTAGTAACCCAATTATGCACCCAAAATCCTCAGTTTGAAACATATTCCCAGGCACTAAACCTTCATTAACAATTCTTTTCTGCAAACGCCCTTATCACCTTCCATAAACAGAATTATTCGCAAACGGTATTTCAAGAAGCCACAACTGTCATAAATCCGGCATGTTCGACACCTTGTCCTGATATTGCCTAGCTGAATCTAGTAGAAAAACCAGAGGGCACAAATTTGGCATTCGCACGTTCCGCTTGTAATATTCATCAAGTCATCTGGCAGGAATCCTTTGCAAATCGCCAGATACACATCTGGGCCTACCGTACCTACCATCCTGGCAAAACCAATACGTGTTAAGATTTTATTGTACCGCAATTTTATTCGTTTTTATTATTTTTGACACCTCGACATTTGGCCAGCACCTTGGTTTTTCCAAAACGGGAAGGTGCAGCTTAAATGAGGTGATGTCGGATTCAAACGTGCCGAAATAATGGATTTGAGGAAGTCCAGATTTTAGTGTACTCGACATCTGTTTACCATCGATGGCGGTAGGGACTGTTTTAAAGGGATCACTACTGCAACTTGGAAAAACCTGGTTTTCACCTGTTGCAACAGTCCTTGTCGGTTAATGACCGAAATATGGTGGCGACAATTTATACCTAGACACGTACAAAGTACGTGTAATTCACTTGAGATTCCCAACAGATCGGGCCAGGATATTCGAAATGAAATAAAACAAACTTATTTATTATCGCTCCTCAAACAGTGGCAGCTCATAAAATCTCCCCAATTTTTTCATCTTCCAAAATCGACGTGAAAACGTTATGATGCAACAGTAGCACAATGTCCATTAGCTCAACCCTTTCATCAAAAGAAGCCGACAAATAGTCCACATTTATTTATTTTTAGTGCGCACTATATGGGCTATATAATTTAGAATGTCGGCAAATATTAAAAGTGAAACGGAAATATAAAATACAGGAAGGCAAATATACTAGCTGAGGAATAAAAACACAGGACATTATGTGGGGATAAATGTAAAACATTTTATGTTTAATGGATTTGTCGGCACATTCAAGTTGTGCTTCAATCAGGGGGAAATAAAGAAGGAATTTCTAGATATTCTGTAATTGATAAGTTAGGGTCAATAAATATAGAAATAATTGCTGATTAAAGTAAAATTTATCAGAATTTGGAGAATTGATAAAAACATTTTTCAAGAATTTGATATAATCTCCTAACGACTCAGGTAAATTTGAAATTTCGAACAGTTTTATATTCTTCATGATAACAACACTTCAATGTCGTAATAAACTTCTCTCGCAATGAATATCCGAATGAATAGCAACTAATTTAGGCGACCCCTTGGGTTTTCCAAACTTAGGTAAATTTTACCACCTTCTTACTGAAGACGGTCTTACCCCAATGAAGCTGGTTTCTACACAATGTTCGAATAAAACTGAACAATAAAGTGAGTCAGTGAGTGAGTTTGACCATTGAGTTTTTATCTCAAGATGAATAAATATAACCCCTCTACAAAAGTTCAGCAATTTTGAGACATTCAAGAGTTTCAATTTTTTTTAACGTCATTTTAATATGAGAAATCTAAATATGTTTTATACAGTGTGAGTTTTTTCAATAGGGATAACTGTGATTTGACAGAATGTTGATTGCAATATTGTTTTGACATTTCTGTGCAGTAAGCATTAACAAATTATCAGTAGTAATATCACAAGAGATTGAATTTCCGTGACTTTTCCACTCATTTCAAAAACTGATCAATCACAGTCCAAAGACAGCTCGTATTTTCGCGATAATACCAACTGTCTCTGAATTGTGATTGGTCTGACAACTTCGGTGTTTTCAACGATTGAACTACAGAATAATCTGTGATTGAACATTTGAACTATGGATACGAATGGTTTGACAACTGATAAATATAAATTGTAGACGTCAACAT
The DNA here is from genome assembly GCA_951802165.1 of Adalia decempunctata. NCBI lineage: Eukaryota > Metazoa > Arthropoda > Insecta > Coleoptera > Coccinellidae > Adalia > Adalia decempunctata. Next base: position 13,138,582 of record OX637696.1, on the reverse strand, counting down.
AAGTTTTTCTCTTGCTTTTCTCGAATATGGAGTTTCTGACCTATTATTCTGTTCGTGAAATAGTCTTAAAAAATTTCACTCGAAATTGAATTTACCTCATAAGTTCATCTTTTATTTCCAAACTCAAATGAGTTGCTTTGAGGAAACACCACTCGTCCTCCGGACTCGTGATGTTTCCAAGCAACTCATTTTCGTTTGAGAATAAATCGATAGACTTCTCACGGAAATTCAATCTCTTGTGATATTACTACTAATAAGTCTATCGATTTATTTTCAAACGAAAATGAGTTGCTTGGAAACATCACGAGTCCGGAGGACGAGTGGTGTTTCCTTGAAGCAACTCATTTGAGTTTGGATATAAAAGATAGACTTATGAGGTAAATCGAGAGGTGAATTCAATCTCGACTGAAATTTTATAAGACTATTTCGCGAACAGAATAAAAGGTCAGAAACTCCATATTCGGGAAATGCAAGGAAAAACTCATGTTGACGTCTACAATTTATATTTATCAGTTGTCAAACCGTTCGTATCCATAGTTCAATCACAGATTATTCTGTAGTTCAATCGTTGAAAATACCGAAGTTGTCAGACCAATCATAATTCAGAGACAGTTGGTGTTTTCGCGATAATACGAGCTGTCTCTGGACTGTGATTGGTCAGTTTTTGAAATGAGTGGAATAGTCATGGAAAGACTAACGCCGCAACAACGTTTACAAATTGTTGAAATTTATTATCAAAATCAGTGGTCAATTCGCCAAACTTTCAGAGCACTTCGTGAAATTTATGGTTTACATAATCGTCCATCAGAGCAGCTTATTCGTCGAACTATCGATAGTTTTCGGACAACATTTTCTCCACTCGATGCAACAACAACAACAAGACGAAGAACTGTAAGCACAGAGGAAAATATCGCTGCTGTTGGTAAGTGATAGTGTTGATGAAGATTCAGATTTGTCTATCCGTCGACGTTCACAAGTTGGACTCAGTGCATTCACCACAAGGAAAATTTTGCGTAAAGATCTTGGTCTACCTACACCCATACAAGATCCAACTATTTCAACTGGTTCAAGAACTAAAGCCACTTCATCATTATAAGCGTCGTTTGTTTGCTGGTTGGGCCCTAGAACAGCTTGAAGTTATTCCCTTTTTTTATCGAAAAATTGTGTTTGGTGATGAAGCTCATTTCTGGTTGAACGGCTACGTAAACAAGCAAAATTGCCGTATATGGAGTGAAAATAATCCTCAAGAAATTCTACAGGTTCCATTGCATACTGGAAAATGCACTGTATGGTGTGCTTTACTCGCTGGAGGCATCATCGGTCCATATTTCTTGGAAATCGATGCTGGAGCTAATGTTAGAGTGAATGGTGCTCGTTACAGATCGATGATCAATGATTATTTGTTTCAAATTTCGAATGATATCGAGTCAGAAGTGTTTTGGTTCCTACAAGATCGTGCTATACCTCATGCTGCTACCGTAACGATTGATTTATTGCTACGACTATCTCTGAGAAACCGCATTCGACCAGATCTTTTTTTCGAGTAATTCTTATTTCAGCAATATCACAAGTTATGTTGGCTTCCAAAGCATCTGTTGTTTTTGGTTTATCAGCATAAACCAATGACAATATCCACTAGTGGACATATGCCGAAAATTATTTTTAAAACATAAATGTCATACAATTATCAGTAGTAATATCACAAGAGATTGAATTTCGGTGATAAGTCTATCGATTTATTTTCAAACGAAAATGAGTTGCTTGGAAACATCACGAGTCCGAAGTACGAGTGGTGTTTCCTTAAAGCAACTCATTTGAGTTTGAAAATATAACATAGACTTATGAGGTAAATTATATCTCGAGTGAAATTTTATAAGACTATTCCCCGAACAAAATGAAAGGCCAGAAAGAAACTCCATATTCGAGAAAAGCAAGAAAAAACTTATGTTATTTATCAGTTGTCAAAACATTCGTATCCATAGTTCAATCACAGATTATTCTGTAGTTCAATCGTTGAAAACACCGAAGTTGTCAGACCAATCATAATTCAGAGACAGTTGGTATTATCGCGAAAATACGAGCTGTCTTTGGACTGTGATTGGTCAGTTTTTGAAATGAGTGGAATAGCCTTTCAAAAAAAAGTGTCTCGGCTTCAATCTTGATTTAAATGTGTTTTCAATTCAAAGTTCTTTCACTCTAAAAAACACCCGATATTCAATCAATTTGTTAACTCATTATTTTGACCATTTACCCTGAAATTCCTCAGATTCAGGGGACAATTCATCTTTAATATTTCTAATACAAACTCTTTTTCCTCAGAAAGAATTTTCAGACTTCAAATTTGATCAGATTCATAGATATCCCAATAATTTTCAATCGCTTAGTCCACAAATATTAACCGAAGTTCTTCCTGACCTGCTTATAACACCGGCATGTACTCCATTATAATTCTGACACCTCCTTTTTTTACAGGACGCTCGGGAATCCTAAAAAACATCTCCCGCGGCATGATATATGAGCAACAAGTGTTCAAACCTGGCCTGGGGTCCCGATCCCTTGCGGGATGGGATAGCCGCTGATCGGGAAATGAGACACAGGATGTGTACCTCTCTTATTAGGGAGAATCAGCTGTCTCCTGTCTCCTTGCTTCGGCCGTCAAGTCGCAAATTGATCAGTAGAGCCGACATATGAACTCAGTTGTCGGTTTATGCCACCATGTTGTTTTGGACGACATTTGATGTCGGTTAGAAGGATTTTGGGGAGACTTACCTGGGTTTGATTTTAAGATAAACTCCATTCACTTTTATAAAGTATCCCGGTTGGCCAAGATTTAGGTTTAACAATTTTTTTCTACTTGACACTGACGCAGGTTGGCATTCGTGAAATATAGACAATGTCAAAATAATTCTCAGAGACGATGCCATTGAATTGACTTTAAAGTATGTCCATAAAACATAATTTCAAATATTGCTTTTGACTCGAATACTGCATGTTAGATTGTTAGATAGTTTTTATGGAGAATTCATCCAGATATTTTCTCATTACACCCAAAGATAACAGACTGAAGCTAAGCTGCATCCCAGTTTGGAAATGAAATCACATAGATTCCCAAGAACTTTGTAAATGGAGTTAGTTCTTTTAAGGTTTAAATGTGACACAGGTTTCGTAGTACTTCTACATTTTCAAAAAGGTATTTAAATGTCTTCTTTAGGCTTATTTCTTGAGAATTTAAAAAAATGGAGAATTGCATAGGTACGTCTGTTCGTTTCTTCGTTTTGAAGTTTTTCTGTCGGGTTTTTCGAGTACTTTTATTCTTTTGTCGAATAAACTATCACAAAGTAACGGAATATTCTGTCCATTATTTTTCAGTAAAATTACATTCAAATGTGTCCAATTGTGCTCACCCTGTAATCTTGGTTGAAAATTTCATGGCGCATCCTGAAAATCTCGCTAGATCCGCTTGTGATATTGAATAATGTTTACAATATTTTCTCTGTAATATCATCCAGTTTAAATATACATATACAAAGTGTAACAGCCAAATGGAATAAATTCGATAACGAATAAATGAGGGGGTGTTGGGAAAAACGCTCGGACACGTCGATTTGTAATTTTAAATGCGCATATTTTTCAAGAAAATATAATTATATAGGGTGTTCCATGCGACCGTGGCCAATACCAACTTTCTTATTTCGAATGCAACCCCCTGTATATTATTTATTTTTCGGATTCTTCAGAAAATTCTAGACATAATTCATGTACAATATCCTATACCTATCTTCAAATTTTTCGGAAATATTAAGTGTTTTCAGATTTTTTACAAAAATTAACATTTTGAATAAAAATTATTTTATTTCACAAATTCGATACATTACACTCAATACTTATTTCCCATTGACCTATTGAAATGAAGAAAGTAAGCAAAAACCATTACTACTTAGATCAGTCACGCCTGAAATGTTGAGTAACGTTAGAAGATAATTCTACACCAGATTAGCATGTTGCCAAGACGTTCGCGGCGAGCATTTTGAACATTTCCTACATTGACATTAATGTTTTTTTTTTAATAATTAAGAAATAATCAGTATTACTTATTAGGTTTTAAGTGTAATGTACCGAATTTGTGAAATAAAATAATTTTTATTTAAAACGTTGATTTTTGCAATAAATCTGAAAACACTTAATACTTCCGAAATAGTTAAAGATATAGGTATAGGACAATTCTCTGAAGAATCCAAAAAATAAATAAAATACACGGGGTTGCATATGAAATAAGAAAGTTGGTATTAGCCACGGTTACATGGAACACCATATATAATATTATTTTCTTGAAAAATATGCGCATTTAAAATTACAAATCGACGTGTCCGAGCGTTTTTTCCAACACGCCCTCATTTATTCGTTATCGAATTTATTCCATTTGGCTGTTACACTCTGTATGCATTTGAACTAAATGGTAGGTAATATTGAATTTTTTGGATTCCTCATAAATTATTTCAAGCTCATCCAATAAAACTTTCAACGCAGTTTTTGGAGTTATTTTGAATTGTTGATTCGTCATCCTCAACGTCAACAGCTTCTTGATTTCGCATACCGATTTCTGTTTCTTTTCATTATATTATGAATTGGTTTTTCTGCTTAGGTACTCTGACATCGATATTATTTCAGGTACATTATTTTTTGAGTTTCTATTGTATCGGGTGTTATTTTCAGAGTGATAGAATTTTAAATTGAAATAAAACACATTCGAATTAAGATTGAAACCATTTTTTTTTATTGAAAGATTATTGTATGACATTTACGGCATATGTCCACCAAGACTAGCTCTTAGGAACCGCATTCGACCAGACCAATTTTGGACCACTTTTTCGAGTAATTCAGGCCTTATTTCAGCAATAACACGCGTTATGTTGGCTTCCAAAGCGTTTATTGTTTCTGGTTTATCAGCATAAGCCATTGACTTGACATAACTCCGAAGAAAACCCATTGGAGTTATGTCGCCAATTAATTGAATCATTTCTCGAAATAATATTAACGCCAAATATTTCTTCCAATGAATCAATTGTTACGGTAGCAGCATGAGATGTAGCACCATCTTGTTGGAACCAAAACACTTCAGGTTCGATACCATTCAAATTTCGAAACGAATAATCATTGATCATCGATCTGTAACGAGCATCATTCACTGCATTAGCTCCAGAGCTTATCGTGGTGAACATATACCGGAAATTATTTCAAAATTATAAATGTCGTAAAATTGTCTTTCAAAAAAAATGCTTCTATCTTAATTTGAACTTGTTTTATCTACTCCCATAGAATAATATAACCATTAACGTTCTCGCCATCCATTTCTGTATTTCTTTGTGTCTGAATATCCAAACATTGCATTTGGAAATGAGGAATTTTTGACGTTTTCTACGCGATTTGATCGCGATTCGATTCTCGACCACGGAAATCGCTTTTGACAACTGTTGTCAATCTTGAAAATGCAGATTAATTCGAATTTTACTGAAGAAGTCGAAGATAAAGTATTGTGTTCAATTCGCGGTGGGTAATGGTCATAACTCGCCTGACGGCTCGTGCTGCTAAATTCATCTGCGTGTGTTATGACTATGACATTACCGCTCATTGAACAATATACTATTATTTCAATTTAATGTTCTAACACTATAAAAAACACCTGATTCTTGAGCGAAGTTACGCATCATAAGCCTGGATTAGGTGTCTCGTCCAAATAGTGAATTTTGATTGGATATGACTACAAAATGGATAATTGAATCGAACAAATCTGCTTAAAAGCTTGAATGAAGCTGCAAACAAGAAAGTTTCTACAACTTCTTCGAATTCAACAGACGCATTCTTTAATGAAAGACCAGGTCCACTGGTCCACAAAAACCCTACATCAAAGGTGCCCAGATCCAGAATACATTTACCATTCACCCAAAATGGCCATAAAAGAAGCTCAACCTTGCGGTCCTTCGATACCGGACTGTTTTTCTACTCACAGTTCAGACATCGAAATGCCTGTAGATGTCATTATTTCGACCCATTCTAAACAAAATCTATTTATCAAAGAGCCATTTAAACGGCAATATAATGGACTCCCAGCCCCTCGAAGGTATCTCTTCGGAGAATGTTGACATTATTCTGGACTTTATATCCTCGACTGACGCCAATGGCTTATTTATGGTCTGCCGTGCAGAAAGGCCGGAATTTTACATGCCTGTCATTTTTGTCCCACGGTTGGATGCTGCTGCGCCATTTTAGCCCTGGTGCTGTCGGCGGAAATGACCTTATTGGAAGATGAAGGTGAGAAGTGCCAGGTAAAGGCAGGTGAGAGGAACCATTGGTTGGACAGGTGAGTCAAGATCAAGTTTGAGGCGGGGTCTGGAACAATGGGAAGGTGAGATATTTGATCTGTCAAAATTTCAAAGAAGGTGATTATTGCTTCACAGTTCACACCCTCTTGTCTGCCCAATCAGAAAAATAGTAGGTAGAACCTCATGGAACTTTTTGAAGTCTTCCTCAAATAATGAAGTCACTTTGAGAAGAAAAATCACTCTCATAGAATTTCTTGTAAAAGGAAACTCCTATAGAAAGTCGAAATATCCAAGCATCTTCAGAAAAAATTACATCCCTAAAATAGAAAAATAGTCTATTCTTTTTATCTCAGCGGCGGGTCATACGAATATTACTAAATCTGGTACATAGGAGTTTTATGATATGCGAAATCTCATCGTGCTACCCTTAGACCATAGAAAGAGGAGACACAGCACCTCATTAATAAATTCGAGAATTGGTAAAGGCAAAATTTATTCAGTTGTCAATGAATGGGACGAAGATAGAATAAAGGATAGCAATCTCATTTTATACGGCCATGGCATCTTTGCAGAATCTAATTTTGAAAGGCACAGTGGCGTGGTGTTATTGGTATTGAGAAATAGAAATAAAATTACAAGTGAATTAACTCTTTTTGTCGAATTTATACAATGTTCCGAACATTCAAACTGTTTCTGAGGTAGGTAAACAGAAACAGAGTCAGCTAAATTCAGCTTGATAACCCAATGGTGAATGGTTCCACTGGCGGATCCAGACAGTTTTTCAGGGGGGGCATGAATTCTTTCAGGGGAGGCCATCAATAAATAAAAATTGTATCCGCCAGTGAATGGTTTCTCCTCTCAATATCAGAAGGGTATCTGAAAAGTGCAGTTCTAAAAAAAAATCGTGTAGAGTAGAACATCCCTTTGTGAACTCAAATAAGGATTCAAATAGACCAATTTACCACAAACAAGTCACATATACTCCATTCACAATTATAAAATCACAACTCTGGCCGTGGAAAGTTATGACGTTTTTCAAAATATTTTTATGTTCCGAGTCAACACTATATGTTGCCCTTTCTACATTCTTGGCGTATTTCTCAGAATGTGAATGAATTGGAAAAGATGTGATGGACGAAAATAATTAACGTTTATATGAATTGATAGAAAGGATTCCTTTTCTAGTTATTTGCATGAAAAGTACAAGAGATCACTGTTGAAATATATTATTTTTCGCCATGGAAGAAAATTGCATTGCTTTCACATAATTTCCATATGCATGCTTGTGAAGATTTAATGTTTATTATCCTTTTGAACTGAGAGTTCAAGACTTGGCGACATCAATTGTTGATTCTAATCAAGAATTCATTAAAAAAAAATCAACCAAAAGATATAAGATGAATTGATGGGTAATTCCAAGAATCAAGAATAATGTCAATTTTATTTTGTTGATAACTTTCTTAAAATCAATGTTGGGATATAAAACTCGGCTGCGTTTGTTCAAACAACATCTAAAGAATACATTTTTCACCACCTCGACCTTTGAATGGCGTTTCTTATAGGAGAATTAGGTCTAAGTTCCACCTCATAAGTGAGGTACCTAACTTTTGCAAATCTGCTCAGATATCGCCAAATTTCTTGGAAAACCTGAAAAATATCATCCTAATCGACTTCTCGAGGCTGCGATATCTATCCAAATAACAGCTTTTTCATGGAAATTCCCGTGTACCCCTTCAATCTCGAAATGTAAACATTCGTCCTGGTCTTGAAAATCGTCCTCACGCTCCAAACTGGTGCTAAAAACAATAAACATACGTTAATCTTGGATATTCGACGAAAAACTCACCTGCAAATATCGGTTAAATACCAAAATCTGCGAACAATTTGTAAACCTAACAACATATTTTCTGTGCACACACTGACTTTTCACCATATGTTCTGTGCTTTTCATCAGGGGCACCAACTCCTGAAAACGAAACCATGACCTCCTATGTGATTAAATAAAAGTGAATGGAGTATATACGAACCATTTTTTCAACGTATTTTGCTTATAATATTCATAAATAAATCAAAATCTCACATTTCATACGCGATATCGTGATGATCACACTGTTTGAATCGTCATTAGTAACAAAAATAAAGTAGTGGTACGAAATTAATGATTGAACTGACCACAGATTCAGAAAACGGTGCTGTCATCACGTGTCCATTCATTATGTGAGGCAAAAACGGCCGAGCCGTTTCGCGAACATTCCGATACTTCAGGATATGTAAAGTGAATAAAGCAAAATATTTGAAGAAACAAATACTCATTTCTGACATTCACATACAAATGAGTAAATGAATTTCAATCGAAGTACTTTTCATTTTGATTGAGAGTTTATTTATTAGAAAATTCAAAGAACGTTACAACATTTTGATTCCGTAGTAGTACAGTTACCCAGTTCATTTCTGATTTTGAAAATTTATATCAGTATTCCTTATTGAAAGGCGCTACCTAGTACCTATTTTGGTGTAGACCCATTTTACTGGGCCACTTTGTCTTTGGAACCACATATTTGCATGCCTTGAAAATTGTTAACTATTAGGCACCTCTTTCATTCGAAAAACATTCTTGTCTCTTGTAACATTTTCATAAAATGCAAATCCTTGTAATGGAAAATTCGAAGAATTCTAAGAAATCTCAACAACCTCGTCAAATTCTTAAAAAATGTCAAGATATTTCATGGATATTGGCCATTTAAATTCTTTTGAAGCCGAAAAATTTGGGTGCAGCGTATCTTATAGAATATCTGTTTAAACTTTCAACCTTTTCAATCCAATTGGAATTGAAATTGCAGAAGGCATTAGAAATATAGAGGTTTCTAGAAATTTCCAGAAGTTGCTAGAAATTTCAAGATATGCCAAGAAATTTTTGAAATGTCTCAGAAATCTCCGACATTTCTTGAAATTTTCCGATATTTCTCTTAATTCCAAGATATTCTAGAAATTCCTATTGATGAAGAGAAATTCCAAGCAGTTCCAGAAAATTCCGAGAAATATCAGGAAATTCGGCAAATATTCAAAAAATTTCAAGATATTTCAAAGGACTTGGAAATTAAAATTTCAAAATCTTGGTCGCAGCAAACCTTAGCTTCTATAGCTATATGGAAATTCTGCAATCATATGTGGTTCATTGGTTAGTGCACATAAACATAAATTTTCTGGAATCTAATTTCGTCTCGAGATTAAGTGACCAAATTTTGTTGCATTAATTTAAGAACACTCTGTATATACCCATAATAAGTAGAAATATCAAATCACTGTTATTCATCTGATAAAACAATGATGAACTGAACTTGTATTCTCATCTCATGAGCTTGAAGTAGCAAAAGTAGATTAAAAACATTTAATATTGAGATCAATGGCTGAATCGAGAATCCACTTATTCTCGCAAACTTTTTATATTTTACCCTCTGAAATGACAACGACAAATGACATCTACCCTATTGTTATCATAATGTGCAATAGCGATGGTTTGCATGAAAAAGCAGTGTGGGAATCATTCAAAAACTGAGAACCTGATAGGAGCGGTCTCTCCAGGCTATTTTTTGTGTTTATGGCGGTTTCAGGTACATCCCTGTATGCAAGCCGCCTTCAGCACCAGACCCACCCCTTCGGCATCATTATCAAGTCCCTAAAATCGAAGATAGGCTAACGAAGATCTCAGAACACGAGAAAAATGAATGGCAACATTTTTAATGGCCGAATAATCTTTTGTCGGTACGAATTCCGAGTGTTCGTCTCATCAACCGCAGTTTCCTTGATAGTGCACACCCTTCCGACATTCCCATTAGTTATAACGAGATATGTAATTCGATACTTTGAAGCGCCAATAGGTTCTACTCATTTTTGTAAGCTGGATATTGAATTCCCAGTATTAAGTTCTTAAAGGATAAATGCTCGGGATCGGCCAAATGGCACGAATAAGAGTTCTGGGAAGTTTCTGATTGATTCGAATCATCCACAAATTTAGGAAAGCTTCGTTTTGGTTACACCTATCTTTGATTTATAGAAATCATGTTGGAGAATCAACGGGCAGGTTATGAATATTTTCAAACGAAAGAATTATTTGATTTAGCAGTTTGGAGATAAAAATGAAAACTGGGAGATTCCTTGAATAAAGTTAAGAAGAAAAAGTCCAATAAACATGAGATCGCAACCCACACAGCACATGTACGTACAATTGACGAACAATGGATGTTTATTATGGATGTTCGAGACATCCATCGGATGTCCAGAATTGGTACATAGTACATCCAATGGACGTTCATGGGACATCCAGGACACCACTTTGGACGTACAATTCAAGCCCAGATAACGTCCAATGGATGTACATTGTGCCTATCTTGGACATCCATTGTACGTACATTGGATGCACATGTACGTACATTGGATGATCAATGGACCTTTATTATGGATGTTCGAGACATCCATTGGATGTCTAGAATTGGTACATTATTTATCCAATGGACGTACAATTCAAGTCCAATGGATGTTTATTGTGCGTAACCTGCAAATATCGGTCTATGCTTCACTTTCAAAAACTGTTAATATCATCCACCACAAGATAAGGAATGCATTATTATTAATAATATAAACAAATCTTCAACGTGATTCAAATCCATGAAATTGAATGAGTAACACTGAAATTCGTCAGATTCAGATACGGCGTTACTAGATATACCTATAACAGTATAACATAACAAAACAATGGGATCTAACTCAATCTTGTCAGCTTGCCACTTGCCACACTTCATCATCCAGATTCCAGGCACCTAGCGAAGGTTCCATCCTCATCAACTCAAGATCTTGTACGGATCTCCGGAGTTAATTATATCATCGGAGCGGAACGAAGTTCCTCTTAAAAGAAAAGGGAAGATCGTTTTGGGGAAAGACTACCACATGGTGACATCTAGTTAAGAATTAGACAAACAATTCGCTCTCGAAGTTACGCGGACGAAGATAGATGGCATATCTCACATTTTCTCCTTACAGTGACTATATGGTAATATAGTCACTATATTTCTCCTCAGCAAGCAAGAATGTGAGTTTTCACATATGAAACATGCAAGCCGGGAGCGTGAGAATCGTTCATACTTATCGGCATGTCCGAAAATAATAATTATCCAACGAAAGTTTATTCTAGAAGGAATTATTCCAAAAGGAAATTAATCAGTTGAACTGAGATCTGATTTATCTTAGTTTTACTGAATTATTTTCTTTTTGGAATAATTTCTTCTGGAATTAACTTTCGTCTTGGTCTGAAACATGGCCAATATGGCGCTCATCTGCGAATCATCTATAATGTATCTGAATTGGACGTACAATGAATGCTCACTGTTGGATGTACAATGGACGTCAAGAAATGTACATTAACTGGACCAACAAAATATGCAACATTAATAATGTATCTGAATTGGACGTACAATGAATGTTCACTTTTGGATGTACAATGGAAGTCCAGAAATGTACATTAACTGGACCAACAAAATATGCACCATTAATAATGTATCTGAATTGGACGTACAATGAATGTTCACTGTTGGATGTACAATGGACGTCCAGAAATGTACATTAACTGGACGAACAAAATGCACCATTCATCAAATTTCATTTCAGGATTGTGTTTGGAAATACTATTGATTTTCATTTGGAACAGAGAAAAAAGATGAGATTCAAACAGAGAATTCATACATATTTTTGGACATTATATGTATGTAAAATGGACGAACGTTCGTAACAACCAATGGACGTCAACAATTGTAAGTACAATGGACATCCATTCAACGTCCATGGACGTTTGGACTTGATATGGTCGTAAAATGGACGTCCAATGGATGTCGTGTGCTGTATGGGAAACGTTTCGTTTTCGAGAATTCGTGATACAGGATGAGGAAGTTTGATTTTTTTTTTTCAAGTTTTTTTCTCATTGTATACTCCATTCACAATTATAAAATCACAACTCTGGCCTTGGAAATTTGACACATTCCACTCTGTATCGAAGTTATGACGTTTTTCGAAATATTTTTATGTTCCAAGTCAACTTTCTACATTCTTAGCGTATTTCTCAGAATGTGAATTTATTCGGAAAATGAATGAATTGGAAAAGATGTGAATGATGTGATGGACGAAAATAATTAACGTTTATATGAATTGATAGAAAGGATTCCTTTTCTAGTTATTTGCATGAAAAGTACAAGAGTATTGAATTGTTGAAATATATTATTTTTCGCCATGGAAGAAAATTGCATTGCTTTCACATAATTCATAACAATAATAACTTATAACTTTTATATGCATGCTTGTGAAGATTTAATGTTTATTATCCTCTTGAACTGAAAGTTCAAGACTTGACGACATCAATTGTTGATTCTAATCAAGAATTCATTAAAAAAAAAAATCAACCCAAAGATATAAGATGAATTGATGGGTAATTAGGTACAAGAATCAAGAATAATGTCAATTTTATTTTGTTGATAACTTTCTTAAAATCAATGTTGGGATATAAAACTCGGCTGCGTTTGTTCAAACAACATCTAAAGAATACATTTTTCAGTTTTTCACCATCTATAGACCTTTGAAAGGCGTTTCTTATAGGAGAATTAGGTTTAAGTTCCACCTCATTACTGAGGTGCCTAACTTTTGCAAATCTGCTCAGAAATCGCCAAATTTCTTGGAAAACCTGAAAAATATCATCGTAATCGACCTCTCAAGGCTCCATCCGATCCATCTACTGCGATATCTGTCCAAATAACAGCTTTTTCAACGAAATTCCCGTGTACCCCTTCATCCTCGAAATGTAAACATTCGTCCTGGTCTTGAAAATCGTCCTCCAATAAACATACGTTAATCTTGGATATTCGACGAAAAACTCACCTGCAAATATCGATTAAATACCAAAAATCTGCGAACAATTTGTAAACCTAACAAAATGTGGAATATCTTTGATACTTTTACCTTGATGTAAACAAAGAAACTGGCAACGTCGTTTTATCATTAACGATATTTTCTGTGCGCGCACTGACTTTTCATCATATGTTCTGTGCTTTTCATCAGGGGCACCAACTCCTGAAAACGAAACCATGACCTCTTATGTGATTAAATAAAAGTGAATGGAGTATACTTGCACTTCACAAGATATTCAACTGACATTTGGCATTGATATTACATTTTAGAGTTCACACCATGTGGCATGCCAATTTCGATTGCAAATCTACAGGGTAATATTTTTCCTGGAACACTGTCCCCTGTTTTACTGCAGAACTTTTTTCTGGTCAGCCACTGTTCGTTCGGTAAATTATCAAAAGAAGCTTTGTTGTTTTACTAAACTTCATGGCCTCTTGTAGTTTTGTTGTATCGGCTACTGATTTCGAGAAAAAAAATCTTGAAACTTAAATGAACAAATTTTGATGAAGACAATATTTTTTCATGATCTTTTTTACCGGATTTGTCTGAACTTAATAACCACACAAATAAGGAGCATCATATCCATGAGAACCTTCAACAGCCTCCTTATTAACGATGTCACCATTCTTTGTGCCATTTCTTTCACAAATAATCAAAATCGAAGAAATAAATCTAAATATAGCTGCCTAATTATTTGGTCGAGGTATGCGAATGTCGGCTCGGGATGTTCCCAGGAGCGATACGGTCCCTAATTAAAACTAACTTCAACTTCCTGCAGAAGTTCATTAAATAAGAAATGCATCCCTTCATGGGCACGCCTAATCATTTCGTGGCTCCTTTCGGGTAGAAGGCGCAAAGCTCATCTCCCTCCGCATCTTCGGTGACTTCAGGTGATTTTTAGAGATATGGGGCGTTCATGGACGTGCCCAGAGGGAAGGCAGCTGGTCTTTCGATAGTGGATTCGTGATAAAGGACATGCCAGGTGGGGACACACGATTTTCGTCCCATAAAGGAGGGTTAGATGGGCTCAATGAAAGATCACTCGAGAAATGTCACTTTTTCGATCAGAACTTCTTTGTGATGCGCCACTGGCAGTCTAAAAAATATGGAAAAGTATCTTTGTTTCATTTGAAAACTTATTGACCCTATCAATTTTTCCACATAAGCCACTGTTTTCGAGGAAAAATGTTGAACAACTGTCTCTTTGTGCGTAATTAAAAAAATAGTCAAAATTCCTTTTCTTTTCTAAAAATTTATTAAAATTAAAGACAGTATAGTTCTAATATCGTTCAATTATTCGATTCTTTGGCAAATATCATTCGAGAGGCTGATATCTTTCATAATATGGCAGATAATAAAATGGGCGACGTTTCTCATTAGGCGGTTCCACTTTATTCCTCTTTATCTTCAGTACCTCCGGATATCCATACATCATAACAGAATAGTACTGCTGCTTGAAATGGTTCGTTGGATAATAAGCTGCATGCAATTCTCCATCCACCTCGTACAATTTGGTATCGATGTAATTCTGTTGCAGGACGCCTGACATGATCATTCTCTTGACAATCTGTATACAAAATTATTCACGAGAATTTCTGAGAAATTTCAAGATATTTCAAGTAAATCTGGATACATTGCGAGAGGTTTTAAGGCATTACAAGAGAGCTATAAGACATTTCGAGTCCAAGAAATATCTAGAAATTCATTTAATTTTTTGAAATATCTCAAAGTTTCTCGGATTCCCTTAGAATTTCTTATATGCGGAATTCGAAGGAGTTGCTATAGAAATTTCAAGAAACTTCTAAGAACTTTCCGGAATATCTTGGAATTTCTAAGAAATTTCAAGCAAATCTGGAAACATTGCGAGAAGTTTAAAGTCATTATAAGTGAGCTATAACTGCTATAAGACATTTCGAGTTCAAGTAATATCGAGAAATTCATTTAATTTCTTGAAATATGTCAAAGTTTCTCGTATTCCCTTCGAATGTGTTACGAGAAATTCCAAGGAGTTGCTAGAAATTTCAAGAAACTTCTCAGAACTTTCCGGAATATCTTGAAATTTTCCGGCATTCCTCTAAATATTCTAAGACCTTTCTAGAAATCACGAGAAATTTGAAGGAATCACGAGAAATTTCAAGTAGTTACGGAAAATTCTAAGAAATGCTGAGAAATTTCAAGAAATTCTCAGAAATTTAAAGAAATGCTCAGAAATTTCTTGGAATATCTCGAAACTTCTCAGAACTTTCCTGGATAAATCTTGCATTTTTCCTGCATTCCTTTAAATTCCAAAATATTCTAAGAAAGTTGAATAAACTATATGAATAAGATGGAATCTTCAATTATTTCATATTTTCCGATTAAAAATAGCAATGGTCTCGGGCAGAAAGAAAAGAAATGCGCATTTTTAGAGGTGATTCTTCCTTTTCTAAAACACCACCACTAAATTTGCTTCATCAGTACCTTGAGTGACTTGGGACCAAAAGGGTTACCATAGAAGAAGAACAGTCTCATTTGGTAGGGTTTCTTGAGGGTATCGAGAATACAAGCTATTCCATCATCACCAATTCTGTTATAACTGATGTTCAGGAACTTCAGTCTTGAGTAGCACATTCCAAAACTAAGTGCTCTGTTGAATGAAAATTGTAAACATTATCAGTAATCGTGAAATGAGTAATTATTTCCCGTCAGTTCGAAATATAACTAAAGTATAATAATCCATTTGAGTTGAAAAAAAATCCTACCCATAATGGTTTTCATCATAGGAACTCTGAAATTATTCATGTTTGGGTTATGTCTATTTTATACAGGCTGTTTCTGAATTGATGTGAAAGATTTCAAAGGGTGATTTCTTGTTGAAAATAAAGGATAGTTTGTTATATAAATATTGGGTCCAAAGTTAGGGAGATATCGGGGTTCAAAGATGGCGGAAAAATTATGTTTTTATATTTTGTATCTCAAAATCGAAAAACGATATATAGAATGATGATATTTTATGGAAGTATTAATATTATGAAAACCTTCTTTCTTGATATTTTTCATATTTTTATAATGAGTGGAGGGGGTTGCAGTAGACTACCCCTATCATTTTTGTTAACTAAATTTGAAGAAAAACTTACCTACGCAACGACTCGGATAGAATTAAATTGATAGTCTGGTTTGCTTACAAACTGTTTCATTTTCTGTATTTTTCTCGTTAAATCTACCGCCTTGAAATAAAAAAATAAAATGTGAATCAGTTCTAAAATAAATTGCCCCTTTCCCGACTCGTAATGATTTTCATTTTATTTTTTTATTTCAAAACGGTACATTTTACGACAAAAACACAAGAGATGAAAAAGTTCCTAACTAAACCAGGCTATCCGATGTTAATTCTATCCAAGTCGTTGCGTAAGTTTTTCTTTAAATTTAATTTTTCCGCCATCTCTGAACCGCGATATCTCCCTTACATTTGACTTTTGACCCAACATTTGTATAACAAACTAAACTTTATTTTGAACAAGAAATCACCCTCTGAAATCTTTCGCATCAATTCAGAAACACCCTGTATAATATCGTTATCCAAAACCTTCAAAGCAACTGGTAAGCGATTAGGTTTCAAAACAAAAAATTAAGTTATATCATGACAGACATCTATATTCTTGAGAAACCTAAGATACCAATAAACATAAGCAATAATAAGAATAGAATTCTATATTGGAAGAGCAATTCATTTTAAACTGTCCCTCCCTGTATACCAGTTTATCATCAATTAAATGTAAGAAATGGAAAGCTCTCAGCTTCTTACCTTGCCCCAGAATCAGATATTTGGTTATAACTGACGTCCAATCCTTGTAAAGGAGGCTTTTCAGCCAACCATTTAGCTAATACAGTTAGACCATGACAGCCAATTTTGTTCGAAGCAATATTCAACAGTTTAAGTGAGGTATTATACATCATACCATGCATCATCTTCTCTATGTCATGCCCATCTAGTTCACATTTCTCCATATGCAATTCCGTCAAAGTCTTATTGATCTTAACAGGAAATATTCCTATGTTAATCACTGGATTTAAAGACTTTAGGATTAGGATATGCTTACTTCAAGAAAAAGACCGACGTTCTTAGCTATCCATGATGGATTGACTATTTCGTATTCAGTTTTTGGTAAAACTCTCGAAATGTCCAAAACTTTCAGATTGCTCTTTTTGGTTGCTTCCAAAATGGAATCAACACTTGTTAAAACTTGGTCTGTATCTCCTAACTCAAGGAGTTCTAAAGAAGGTAAGCTTTCAATAAGCTTAGCTGAATATTCCCCACCCTATAACACTTTTTGAATCAATATAAACCCAATTTTGTAGAGAAAATTTGTTACTTTTTTCCCAAACTTATTCCCATTTAATCTAAGCGTTCTCAATTTCAAGTTTTTAGAGATTTTGTACAGATGTGAGAGCCCTACGAAGGTTAAATCATTGCTCATGAGATTTAGGTCAAGTAACGCATTCTTTTTGTCATCTAAGTAGTTCTCAACGAGGATTTCAACACCAACATCTCCTATGTCGTTGTAGCACAAATCTACGCTGATTATGTTTAGATGTTCTTTGAGAAATAAAGACACAGCAAGCATGTCCATATGGGAGAGCCGCTTGCTAGAAGCAAAAGTTTCAAAAGAGATGATCTGAATTAAGGAGATTTCTGTACCCGATTCTTTGATATAATTCCTTTCCTTTCAGTCTTAAATGCTTGGTCCCATCGGAGTTTTTCTCGCAAAAGAGAAGGAAGAAGGTGTCTGTAAACTTGAAACCTGTGTTGGGTAGCATAACCATCTCTGAAGGAGTCATTTTGATCGTTTTGGAGGACTTCGTTAAGAATGATTAATTGTCAAAACGTTTTGTCAAGTATGAAGTCTAAGGTGAATACAGACTATTCTGACGTGACGTGATTCCACGTCACGTCAGACGCGTACTGTGCTCCCATTGGCCTGATATGAACGTGAATGCACAGAACGATGTGTTGCTATACCAAACACAGGTTTCAAGTTTACAGACACCTTCTTCCTTCTCTTTTGCGAGAAAAACTCCGATGGGACCAAGCATTTAAGACTGAAAGGAAAGGAATTATATCAAAGAATCGGGTTTCATAAACGTTGATCGGGTGATCAAATGCTTGATCGAGCGTTTCTGTGATAAAAAATTCGTAAATTTGAAATTCTATTGGTCGATTTGACAAAAACTTCAAGGTATTCTCTGTGAATCACTCAATCAACGATCTTTGTGAAACCCACCATTAGAATGTCCGCCTTTTTCGAATTTTGGGCCAGATGTGGTCTTGAACAAGAAGGTTCGACTGACTCATGATTTTTCAAAGTTCAACTACTTTTGAAAGACAGAATATCGAAAATCCTCAAAAAAATTCTTCTCATATTATACCTACACTGAGCAAAAAAATTAACGCACATTATGATGGAAATCTCAAATTTATTCTAGGTACAACTGAAGGTGTTCTCAATGATAATTATTTTTATCAGAATTATGCATGCATATGTTATCCACTGCCAACGTTTTTCTTCAATACAGATGTTTTCTCCCAGCAGGAATAAAAAAAGATGATATTATCAGATTTTGAATGTATTGGCTCCATTCTAAAATCAGTAGTTCTCGATCAATTCTAGTGATCAATAGTTTTTCTTTCGTTTGATTTTCTACACTCGATCGCTATGCAACAATGCAACGCGAAACACGCAATTTGACCCAAGAGGAATGTGCCCAAGCGGTAGTTTTGCGAGAAGAAGGGTGGACATACACAAGAATTGCAGAAAGGTTTGGAGTTTCCCATACAAGTGTGTCCAGAATGTTGCAGCGATTCAGGGAGACAGGTATGAATGTCCGAAGACCAGGACAGGGTAGACCACGGGTAACAACTGCCATTCAAGAACGTTACTTGAGAGTTTTTTCCTTGAGACAACGATTTGCAACCTCTCGCCTCCTTCAAAATCAGCTTGAGCAAACTCATGAGGTGCAAATTAGCACTCAGACAATAAGAAATCTCCTCAGAGAATATGATTTAAGGCCTCGTGTCGCGGCAAGAGGCCCAGCTCTTACCCCAGCCCATCGAAGGGCGCGTTTGGATTTTGCGAATTGGGAAGAGGCCGATTGGGAAAGAGTTCTCTTCACAGATGCGTCTAGATTCTGCCTCTACCATTGTGATCGACGTTCCCTTGTATACATACGTCCACATGAAAGATATGCTCAGTGCAATTTCCTGAATACTACTGGTTTCGGGGGAGGATCGATTATGGTATGGGGTGGAATATCTTTGACTGCTCGCACAGATCTAGTGGTCGTTGAAAATGGAGCTATGAATGCTGATAAGTATATAAGGAACATTCTTGAAGAGCATGTAGTGCCATTTGCCCCATACATTGGTGAAATTTCATTTTTATGGACGATAATGCCAGACCCCATCGTGCGCGCATCGTTCAGGAGTACCTTGAAGAGGTTGAATTCTCTCGAATGGAATGGCCAGCAAGAAGTCCAGATCTCAATCCGATTGAGCAGGTTTGGGACAACCTCAATAGAAGGCTGAGAAGTTCAGAAAATCATCCAGCTACTCTTAATGACTTAGGAATCCAACTCGGAGAATTCTGGGAAGGATTAAATCAGAACATTTTGAGTATGAACCGTCGTTGCCGAGCTGTAATTAACGCAAGGGGTGGAAATACCAAGTATTAAATCACTTATCAGCATTTCAGTATTTTGAAAATTGTTCATTTCTCTTCTTTCACATAAGATTCGGTGAAATCCTGAATTTTTCTTCCATGTGTCTTGTTTCGTTCAAAACCTTCCCGAGAGAACATAAAAAATAAGTTATAAAGTCAATGTAGAGTTAACTTTCATAAAAATTGAGACTTTCAGAATGTGCGTTAATTTTTTTGCGCAGTGTATTTTTCGAATTCCTGATGCTTCAGTATTGCTATACTTATTGTTTTTTAGTTGGTACTTCGGAATCGTGGACAGTTGCTGTCAATTTTTTCGACAGCTGTCAAAATTCATGTTGTAGAACTAGAGCTCATAAACATTCTGTTTGACCTGATCGTCGATTTTTAAAACTGTGAAAATGTTTCTAGACCAAAAGTTCCATCACACCCCTTTGAGTGATTCAAATAAAACATCTTCTCTATTCAACAAATTTATTTACACCATAAAAATATTCCTCCCACACTTCTAATTTACCACAATAAATAGATTCATATTCAACAATTTTTGGATCTGTCAGCCTTCGAAACAACAATTTTGACAATCATTAACTAAAATATACGATCACGATGAATACTCATGAACATAAACCAATGCTAAAAATAATAATCTATAAGTTAGTAATCATTTTCATAGACGTTATTCTGTATCCAAGTCAGAGCAAGTCGTATGTTGTAGATAGTAGCTCTGCACAAGAAACTCGATATTAATAAGTACTCTGGATAAGTTCTCCTGCCCTGAGGTATTCCATCTTTATTTTGCAACTTGGCAAAACACGGAATCGCAGTTCTTTCACACAAAACTTTCGTTGTCAAGCTCAACAACCATTGAAGTATCTGAAAAATATAATTTGAGACTCAAAACTAAATAAATACAAAAATTAATATTTCGTTACCTCTGCTGAGGAAGGAAGCTTTCTTGATTGTCTCAACCACGCACTGGGTGCCCAAAGAAACAACTGAGTTACATTAGCTGCAACCTCCGGATCCAATCTCTGTGGAAAAAAAACGTCAAACCACAATCGGGAAAGAATAACAATAACTCACATTGTTCGGATTAACACTCAGAATATTCTTGATCAATTCCTTTAAAATAAGAGGCACCTGACTTGGCAACTCAGGCAGATCCTCATCTTTATATGTTGCATTCCTCAGAGTCACTTTATCCCTATTTCCATAGAAAGGATTATCTGCTCCGAAAATTTCATACGCTATAGCTCCGGCAGCCCACAGATCCGACTTGCTATAATTCAAAACGCTGAATGTTCCAGACCGCATGTTATAAATCTCAGGAGCCATGAGTGCAGCGTTGCCACCTTTGTCAATTTCCGGACTCGAGTACGATAACATCAAGCCATTGGACCGATCGGCAAGACAACACCCAAAGTCACTGATCACAAGGATTGGGGCCTCAGGATCAGTGCAATCTATCAGGAGATTGTCGTTTTTGAGGTCCCTGTGAGCGATCTTGTGAGCTGTCATGTGTGCTACTGCTTCTAAGAGTTGGGCGAAAAGCAATATCGAAGTTCGTGTCGTTATATCGTGTTCTGTCAAGTATTTCTCGAGGGACATGTCATATCTAGAAATTACAAGAGAATAACCACCTGAATACATTATTCAACTGTATTGACTACCTCTTCATTAATAGAAATAAAGACATATTTCTTCCATATCCATCAGCGTAGATTCTAGGTGGTAAAGCCTCTGGAAATAAGGTTCTACATGCTTCCAACTCGGGAATATAGTCAGTGAATACGGAAAATATGGCAACAATGTTTGGGTGCGGGGGTAAATGCCTCTTCCTGTTTGCTAAACTGAAATTAAAGAAAATATCTTGTGGTTGTATTCACACATCTGCTCAACCTCTCAGAAAATTGGCAAAACTTATTATATTAGTAGTAGACATTAAACAAGTTTCTGATCGAATTCCACTCACTCTATTTCCCAGTTGTCACCCTTGCTGAAATGCATTCTAGCAGGAACTATTTCCCTATACATAGCATTCAGTATAGCCAGTGAATTCGACTGAATATCATAGTTGAACATCATTTTCAAAGCAAAAGGGTATTCATTCTGTTTTTCAGTTTTATCTTCATCCTTTTTTGCAAGTTCAACTTTTTGCTCCGTTTCAGCCTGTGCAGAATCTTTCTCCTTCAGCTTACAGGCATACACCACTGCATTTGCTCCTTGTGCAATTGGTTTACCACATGTAAGATCTTTCAAAGTGATTGGGTTATCTTCAGTCTGTACTTCATCGATATTCACATCATGGTAAAACCACTTGATTTTGGATATTGCCTCCTGAAAAGATTGATTGATATTTCTTTGCAATATGGGGTCAATTTAATATAATACCCTTATTTCCCAACATACTCCCTCCAATTCTTCTTCTTTCGTTATGATTCCAGTCCCAGATGCCAAACTCACTCCCACTAATGCAAAAAATGGTGCAGAATCTCCATACAATATTCTAGAAACATATGAGGTATAGAACATGCTCAAACATTATTTCAAAGTAATCTGGTAAACATTATTGCTTCAAGCTATGCAATTAATGTGAACTCCGTTCGAAATGATTCATACGGTGCAATAGAGCTTAAATTTTAAATTAAACCCTCAATTCACCTTTTGGCCGCCCTCTTCCTCAAGTCAGCAGCTAGGCTGTTTGTAACACGGTTCAGAACATTATCAATGAGTATCCTTCTAGCTTGCTGACCAATTTGAAGACCAACATTACGGAGGACAAAATTTCTGGGAATCAACCGGTTTTGGAGTTGGGACACTTGTTCAGATGCAACTGGGACATTCGAAACAGCGTTGATTTTGTCGGCAATGTTGACTGAGAAGTCTCTCCTGCATGTATTGCGTAGTAGGTTTGTACCATTTTTGAATAAACGTCCGAGAACTCTTATAGACATTTTGCCTCGTTAAACAAAAATTAAGACGGACACCCTTATGGGGTGAATACTTTTTGAAACTTTTATCCTGTAGATAGAGTATTCGCACTTTGCTATTATATTACATGACTTCGCTTTGTTGACAAATTCGCCATTCTGTTTTTTGTTTACGTAATTTTGTCACATGTCAAAATCATACACAGAACTGGAACGAGCACTTTTGAATTCTTAATTATACATGAAACGAAATGATTCAGACAAAGGGTGAATCTGAATGTGGCGAAACGTTTTTTTCATTTTCCTCAGTTTCAGGACCATCTTTTTGCTGTTAGAGAGTTTTGGAGATATATTTCTGTCCTGTTCCTCTTTGTTTCTTTATACCATTTGGCAACATGGCAACGTAGCAACATCTGTGCCTAATGTCACAGTCAAAGATTAAAGGTCACAGTGACAGTAACTGTCAGTAAGTGACTTTTCAAGTAATTGTCAAGTTTCTGTGTATTTAGTCCAAATATTGCTAATTTGTTTATTACAAATCGTAATAAGTCAAATATCATCTAGGTCCGTCAGCTGTAAAGAAAATATTAAACGTTGAATTTCAGCCAAGTTCAGAAAATCTCATTGTTCATGTTTTGATTTAATTGTTATGGAACAGTCTACATAAACATTCCAGATATGTCTAATAGAAGGAGTAATAATACTAACTCCAGATTGAGGCAGGATTATATTAGGCTGAAGAAAGATCCTGTACCATATATCACAGCAGAACCTTTACCCACCAATATATTGGAATGGTAAGATATTTTACTTTCTTTTCTTGGCCATTTTTGGATATAGCAGAAACCGAATATAAAATCAATTTTTAGGCATTATGTTGTTACTGGCCCTGAGAATACTCCATACGAAGGTGGATATTACCACGGAAAACTCGTTTTTCCTAGTGAATTCCCTTTTAAGCCACCTGCAATTTACATGTTGACACCAAACGGTAGATTTAAAACCAACAAGAAACTCTGTCTCAGTATTTCTGATTTTCATCCTGACACATGGAATCCTGCATGGAGTGTTTCCACAATCTTGACTGGACTCCTCAGTTTCATGGTAGGTTATTTGCAGTTTTAATGCTTTGACCTAATTTTATTTCCTTAAAGAATGAGAGATGTCCAACTTTAGGAAGTGTTGAAAGTACAGACCACGATAAGAGACAGTTTGCCTATAATTCCTTGGAGTATAATTTGAAAAGCAAGGATTTCTGCGATTTATTCCCAGATCTTGTCGCACACATAAAGGTATGCTATATTTTAAATATTATAAGATATTGCAGTTATGAAAAATAATTCTTTTCAGGTTGAATTGAGTAGAAGAAAAAGTCTTCAGTCCACCCACGAGGATAATACGAATGTGAATAACCGGTCAGTAACTGAACAAAGTAGTATACAGTCTTGTATAACTAATTTGATAGTTATAATAGGGTTTGCGGCTTTTGCATTCACAGTCAAATACGTGATGCAGCATACAAAACAGGAAGAATGAAAGGCATTGTTACAATATTACCTGACTTCATGTTAATTTTTCCACAATTTTCTCATGAAGACTTGTTTATTTTTAACTTCAGAGTATTCAGTTTTTGTTATGTGTGAGTACATATCATAATGTGTATGATTTGAAAACAAATTGGTGTTTGATTTGTGTTCGATTGTCATTGAAACTACACGGAAATTCCGCTAGAAATGTTCATAACTGTGATTTTTCCGCTTTTAGCCGGACTTCGAAAACCTCTAGCCTGTTCAGAAAACTTAAAAAAATATTCAGTTCCTGATGAACGAACCTGTCATTTAAACGTACTTTAATCAAGCATGTTAGACATAGATTTAATGAAAATTGTATATTTCAAGTAGTTTCGTTTTGTATTCCATCAGAACATATTTTTATGTGATAAATATAAATGAGTTGAAAAACTTCAGTATTTTGATTTCCAAATATGAATTTAAGTTCGGTCAAGTCGTTTGAGATTGAAGTTTTGCTTTGTAAAGCTTTTTAGACTTTGTTAACACTTCAAATTTAGAGTATTCCGGGTTTTCTAGATGGTGCAATAGGAATTGCACCTAACGTTTTGCTTTTAACTGTGGTAGGCATCGTCAGAGGTTTTTCGGTTGTCGATTGTACCCCAACAAATGACTGCTCAGAACTGGAGAAGTCACTGGATTGTTGACAGTGTTATGTATGTGATGTCGAACTCACATATAAAGAAATTTCACGGAAACAAAAGGTGGCTGGTTAATTATTAACCAACCACTTTTTGTTCCTGGGAAAGGACCCCGCACTTTTTCTATGGCAAATGGCGTTCCGTCAAATGTTCTAAAATTTTGGTACAATGTAGTTCTCGACCTACTGATCAAAAGGTTTCTTGGCCCCAACTCAATCATATGACTAGTTTTTGAGATACAGGGCGTTGAAGTTGAGAATTACCCACTTTTACTACGCCCGTATCTCGGAACAGAATCGAATGAATCTCAATTTTTCTCAAGAATAATTTCATTACAGCCCCAGGGAGCAACCATATAGAGGAATATGACCGAAAATCGTTACGAATACAGGGTTATCCATAATTGAATGCATGCCCGATTTTGAAAGTATAAAATATGTCAGTTTCAGAGCGAGAATGTTCACAAAATGAACTATTATACTAGATATGTTGTTGTTGCATCGAAAAAGTCTGTAATACCCAGAATTTATACTAGGTGATCCATTATTATAGAAACTATTCTCAAGGAAGGTTAAGATGGACACCCTGTATTTATGGGTTGATTCAAGGTGTTTGTTTAATTTTTTTAGAACATATCATCATGGACTTCAAAAAATACAGGGTGATTCAGTCATGAAATGAACTTTGAATCTCACGAAAATACCCAAAAACCACCTTTTTTTTTCATCACCCTCTATTTCAAGATTAACTCCGATGAGGTGGGAGTTTTCTTTCACCACTGTACTTGATATAAAAACATCAATACTGCTGAAAGTTTTTATCCACTTCCTATAAACAGATTTTTTTTATGTAATATGAAAATTATTTGTTTATTTTATTCCATTCTTATTCCAGCATAAAAAAAATCTGGTCATAGGAAGTGGATGAGAACTCTCAGCCGTATTTATGTTATTATATCAAGTACAGTGGTGAAAGAAAACTCCCACCTCATCGGAGTTAATCTTGAAATAGAAGGTGATGAAAAAAAAGGTGGTTTTTGGGTATTTTCGTGAGGTTCAAAGTTCATTTCATGACTGAATCACCCTCTATACTTTGAAGTCCATGATGATATGTTCTAAAAAAATTAAACAAACACCTTGAATCAACCCATAAATACAGGGTGTCCACTTAACCTTCCTTGAGGATAGTTTCTATAATAATGGATCACCCAGTATAAATTCTGGGTATTACAGACTTTTTCGATGTAACAACAACATATCTAGTGTAATAGTTCATTTTGTGAACATTCTCGCTCTGAAACTGACATATTTTATACAGGGTGCGGCACGGAGGATGGATGGATTTAAAAAAATAATAAAAGCGTTAATTTTTACTCAAAAACACATTTATTGACGGAATCAGATTCTCAAGGAAATAGCATTTGAGACAGTCAAGTGTGGAAAATCACATCAGGCATGTGGTGGCCGAAATCGGTGATGCAGTGCTGGAGGCGCTCTTGGAAGTTCGCGTAGACTCTCTCCAACATCGCTCTCTCAACTTGGGCAACTTCCACGCGAATAGCCCTTTTCAATTCGTCCAGAGTTCGGGGCTTGGTCTCGTATACTCTAGCCTTGACCATTAACGTCTTCGAAGAAGTAAGGGCCAATGATGCGAGTTTGCGATACAGCGCACCAAACCGTAACTTTTGGGCTGTGCAGCGGTCTTTCGTGTAAGTGTTGCGGATTTTCATTAGCCCAATAACGGCAATTCTGCCGGTTAACCATGCCGTTGAGGTGAAAGTGGGCTTCGTCACTCATGAACAAAATGAGGTTCTCATTTTGATCGATCAGTGCTTCCATCTCACGTGCGAAGTTCATTCGTTGTGCATAATCTCCGGGGTGTAACTGTTGCACAATGGCCAATTTGTAGGGGTGAAAGCGAAGATCCAACTGGTAAATAAATGCTAGGAACACACGAGTCTAACGGCACCTTCCCCACTTCTCTCGTCCTCAGTGGGGGAAAGTTATGCCCATCTGAAAAACGTCCGCCCTCCGTGCCGCACCTTGTACTTTCAAAATCGGGCATGCATTCAATTATGGATAACCCTGTATTCGTAACGATTTTAGGTCATATTCCTCTTTATGGTTGCTCCCTGGGGATGGAATTAAATGATTCTTGAGAAAAATTGAAGTTCATTCGATTCTGTTTCCGAGACACGGGCGTAGTAAAAGTGGGTAATTCTCAACTTCAACGCCCTGTATCTCAAAAACTAGTCATAGGATTGAGTTGGGGCCATGGACACTTTTGATCAGTAGGTCGAGTACTACATTATACCAAAATTTTGGAACATTTGACGGAATGCCATTTGCCATAGAAAAAGTGAGGGGGCCTTTGTTTCTATGTTTTATTCAAATGTCTGATCTTCGTATCGTCTGCATACAAAGAATATGTTGACAAAAAACAATAAGCGTGTTCAGAGGTGTATAATAAAAGCAAAAGAATACGTCATTAGTAGAGTTGGTTCGAATGAACTAGACATTCCTGTTTACATCTTTATTCTATTTTATACATTTTCTCAGTCTGTGAAGTGAGCTGTGATCTCTTCGATAGATTTGTTCTTCGTCTCTGGTACTTTGAAGATAATGAAGACTAAGAAAAGTACTTGGAATGCGATGAATATGATGAATACGAAGTATCCTATGTAGAACTGAAAAAAAAGGAATGTGGTAATCACAAGTGCAAATCTAAAGGATGTCACTTGCAAAGAGCAAGTTCCAGCAAAGAGTAGTTGTTATAATTTGAACACCACAATGCATTGGCACCCATACTAGAGCCACTTTATTGCAAAGAGTAGTTAATGTTTGTTATATAAAAGTAGAACTTACCTTGATAGGCAAAAAGGCAAGCATGACCATTGTGTTTGCGAACCAGTTCGTGAATACTGCCAGTGATGTTGCTTTCGGACGTGCATCTTGCTTGAACAGTTCCGTCACTAAAAACCAGGGAACAGAACCTGGTCCTGTTGCGAAACTTATGATGAACCCTACTACGAAAATGATACATAGGATGCTCATTGCCTTGTAGTCTTCCTAAAAAAGTGAATCGAGATAAACCAGCTTGTGAAACCCTGTAAACACAACAATTAAACTTACTGAGAATTTGATGCTGACGGCCAGTAGAGTCATGAATATGGTTGTTCCGCTGAAGCCAATGATGAGCAGGGTTTTCCTGCCTAGATGATCTACCAGCACCAGGGAAACAACTGTCATCAATACGTTCACTATTCCAATGATGACCGTTCCGAGCGCCGCCCAAAAGTCGTCCAAACCAGCGTTTCGAAAGATATCATTAGAATATACAATGATCTGAGGAAAAAGAAGTAACATTTAACATACAATGGGATGCTGCATACAGAAGTAGGTTCCAATATATCTATCAAAGGAAACATACTCACAGCGTTTATACCGCACAATTGCTGCGCAAGCATGATCATCAAAGAGATGATCAGTGGAGTCCTGAGAGATTTCTTCGTAAACATAGCTTTCCAAGTCACCGTCCCAGCAGCCTCTTGTGCTGCAGCTTCTTTTTGCATATCGGTAATCTCCGCGTTGTTGTCCTCAGTGTTTCTCAGCCAGTTAAGGGCCTTCGATGCCTTCTCCTGATTGTTATTAATGATGAGCAGGTAACGAGGCGACTCCGGACAGAATGGTAAAGTCAAACACTGAAATAGTCAGGATATAATGCCTGTGAAACAGTCAACATGGCAGACAATTTGCCTATTATCTTGTTGCTCCAACATTGTGAGACCTGGGGGTCCCTACAACAACTACCCAGACAATACGCAGATTGCCAACCGCTTTGGTCTTGTGGGAGACTCTTCAGCATGCATCAGACATCGATAATTGGAACTTACTTGGAAAACACACGGTACTAATATGACACCACCGATGAGGTACGGCCATAAGACATCGCTGCCGAGAGCTTTTTCGTACCCTAGCAGTTGCGCTACCAGGATAGATATAGTGATGACCAGTTGGTATACTGAACCAATGGCACCTCTTCTAGCTACTGGAGAAATTTCGTTGAGGTACATAGGGCATAGACCTGGGGGAAAATAAGCAAATTTACTCAGTCTCGCCAGTCTGGGAGTGGGAGCCAACGACAGTGGTATCTTTGACTGATTCAGCTGGACATATCCCTGTTGTATTTTCAGCAAGTTTTTGTTGGCTGATGATACCAAATGAAGCCTAAGACTAACCAGTAGCTGCCTCCAAGGCTATCCTTTCGAGGAGTCATCCGAAATGACAGATGGATCTTAGATTGCCTTAACTTACCCGCATTTATTCCAGAATTCAGGCCGACTACAAATCTGGCAATGATGAGAAGCTCGTAGATCCCCGTAAGCTTGGCCACGAAAATCAAGGCGGCTGCTATGACGACGAATATGTTGTTCAAGATTATGGACCATTTTAGACCGAAAAACCGAGAGCATAGTCCTGTAAATTGAAATTTGGGTAGTGCAAGTATGGGAATCTTTCGATGAAGACGACTTACCTACAGCAAGCGCTCCAATCATGCCTCCAAGAGCGTAAATTGAGGTTATTATGGACCATATCAAGTTAATTTTTTGTTCGTCCGTATCCTGTCCTCTATCTATCATTGTCCCGTTCAGCCATCGCATCATTACCTGAATAGAATTCGTGCTTGGGGTATTATTATTATTGGCACTCATCGTGCTTGAGTTTAACTCGAGCACGATGAACCTCAAAGGGGGGCATATAGTTTCAAACTATAAGGAAAATGTGAACGAAATGAAACCCCGTAAGGAAGAAGGCTCGAAAAATACAGATTTAATTGAAGATCAACTGCATGAGGAGATTACAGGAGCCATAAAAGCATTTATGTCATGAACAAATTCATCTTGAACCCTAATCTAAGATATACTTAAGGCCTGATATGTAGGATAGCAGTGAAAAGTGTCTGATGCGCTTACAAACTGTGGGTTGTTCATCACTCCTGTATTGTAGCCATGTTGAAAAGCCGATCCAATAGCGGATGCCACGACCGAGAACAGCAACTTTCCAGTCAACTGCAATTCCACAAATTGGATCAGACAACTGGTTCCTAGGTAGAGTGAGTGCTAGGTACTTACCGCCATTCTAAAGATTTGCCCGATTTCCCTTAAAAAAAATATTAAAAAAACGCACCAAACTTTACACTTTTGTCATACTGACGTTTTCATCGATTGATCGATGATTTCAACAGGAATATCGTGTGAGCGGATAAACACGAGAAAATGACGCTAAAAGCAATACAAAAGATCGTAATGAAGTCAGTCAACAGAAATAAATGAGTAACTACTTGGTATTACCGCATATTTATTAACCATAATCTTCTGGATGTATGGGAAATGCGGAATGAAAACAAATGAGAATGGGATAAGAATTTGGAGGGAATTAACACCTTGCATTTATTTAAATCGTAATGTGCGATAAGAGGATATATCCATTTTTTTATGAACCATTGAGAGCTCAACATCGTATTCTTTATTATTATTCAAGGTGGTTTTGACGAAATGTTATTTCTCAGTGATTTAGGTTTTATTCTCTAACTCAACATAGGTAATTCATTTTCTTTAAAAAAATGGTTAATTTCATGAGCTTGTAATGACATCTATCGAATGACTCCCAATTCATAATAGTATATTCTAAAACTAGTTGCAGAATGGGCTCCTATTCCAATACGAATGCGAAATTCGAAAACGAGCGACGAAGGAGCGAGTTTTCGAACGCATGAGTATTGGAATTGCATTCTGCAACGAGTATTAGACGATATTTTCTCTATTTCACTCAAATTTTGTGAAATTCAACGAAAAAATTCAAATTATAGGTCCTAGTGACTTTCATATTGTATCTTGGCAGTTGGTGTGAATGTTAGGAAATACGAAAATTGACGTTTCTAAATTGACGTCTGCTGAAATTTAATAGTGCGTTCCACTTGGAGCTCACAATGCTCACGCTCACGACCGCTGTTTATCCCATTCCACATGCTCGCGATCGTTGCAATCAAACATTCAAGTGGAACGGGCCAGATTGGCATTGTCCTACTACATCAGTCTTTAGTAGGCCGTGACCAAATTATCATCCCCACTCCTCGAACGACCGCAAAGACCCAAGTCTTGGGATGGGTCGTTGTGAGCTTGGCGTGGGCGAAAACAATGACGTCATGAGTGACGTATTCGCCGCGTCCACAACGACCGTAGTCGCCATGTGGAACGGCCAAAGGAGCGTTTTGATCGTTGTGAGCGCCAAGTGGAACGCACTATAAAAGGATCGGCAGTCATTGCTGACAACAACAAAACGAAAAATGTTACTGAAAACGATGCTGTAATGAATTCATTACAGCACTGTTTTTAGTATTGTAATGAACTCATTACGATACTGAAATAGAGAAAAGCATATAAACTGCTCCACATGAGTTAGGGATATTAACTGCAAAAATGCAAAAAAATATAAAATAAGATTTTTGTGATGAAAATTCAAGTTGCTAATTAATTTTAGCCTGTAGGTCTGCAGCGTATAAAGGGTGGTTAAGAAAAATCGAGTAAAATAACGAAATTGTATTCCCTGAGAATTCAAGCATTTTGCCATTTTAAGACTACCAATACAATGTATGGCCTCCACGGGCATCAATAACAGCTTGACATATTCTTTGCATACTACACACGAGGTGGTTGAACATTTCTTGAGGAATTTGGTTCCATAAACGGGGCAGAAGCTCTCTCAGATCATTTAAGGATTCTGGGGTAGGTTGATGATTATCTAATCTTCTTTGAAGCATATCCCATGCATGTTCTATGCAATTTAAATCTGGTGAGTGCGGAGGTATTGGTAAATGTGGAATACCAAGCTCCTCGCGCGCATTCTCAACTATGGCTGCACGGTGCGGTCTAGCGTTATCGTCTAGAAATTGAAAAGTTTCACCAATAGCAGCGTGAAAATTTGGCACAACATTGAGAATGACATGCTCCCCATAGTGTAAAGCGGTCATATTACCAGGACAAATGTGTAGATCTGTGCGCCCGTTGCAACATATCCCGGCCCATACCATAACACTATCCCCTCGGAATGGATGGACTTCTTGAACAAAACGACGATTACGGGGTATACGTGGGATTGTCCATACCCTTATTCTTCGAGAATCTCAAAATCGTCCATATCTGGATTCATCAGTGAAAAGGACACTACGCAATTGATCGTTCCAATTGATATGTTGCCTTGCCCATTCTAGTCTTTGACGCTTATGGTCACGTGATAATTGAACTCCTCTTAATGGACGTCTAGCACCTAGATTCACCTCTCTCAAGCGTCGTCTGATGGTTTTGATGGAAACTTGGACCCCATCTGCATTTTGAAGAATATTCCGTAGCATTCTACACGTAGATGTAGGGTTTCTTCTCGCCGAAACGGTGATGAAACGATCCTGAGCAGGTGTTGTTTTTCGTAGCCCACCAAGCCTTGGTCTTTCCAACACGGAACCTGTCTCCCTGAACCTATTCCAAAGTCGAGATATCACACTTTGGCTGACATGGAGCCTTTCCGCTACAACAACCTGAGTTAGACCACCCTGTTGTAGCATTCCGATAGCCCTATTAGCCTCAGCGTTTGTTAATTTACGTCTTGGCATTTTCAGAAAACTCGTTTCAAATCGAAGCCGTTGATAAACTGACTTCATTTCAAAATAAGAACATTCATGAAGCATATGCAAAGAACCAAACTTCTGCAAAAAGGCGACCAGATTGACGAAATGTCTCATACTGATTTTTCTTGGATCGATTCAAGTTGTTATTGAGTTTTAAATGATTTTACAGCGATTTTCTCGAAGATTACATACTTTTAAAAACGATTAAATACGATATCCCTAACTCTTGTGGAGCAGTATATTTAAAGGACATAAGGAGTTTGGGAAATATTACACGTTATTCTATCGACCATATGTTATATGTTTTACGGTGCTACAATTGATCATGCTCAAATAATAATTCACATACATCATATCAATTTACTAATTTGTTTATTGGTCAAACGTTTTCAACTTATTAGGTTATAATCATTTGTACATTTCGGTTATTTCTGTGATGGTTTTGTTCGTGGTTTCTGGAACATACCTCACGATCAACAAGAAAAATATTATTTGAGAAACGATGAAGAACAGTAGAACTTGTGCGCCTAGGTATTCCTGTAAAGAAAAGAAGAATAAATATTAGGGTGCATACCTATATCAGCTGACGTTCATGTGTGATCAACGAAGTACTTGCTATAATGTTTTTCCACATCATTTGATCATTTTGAGAGTTTTGCAATTCTCTTCATGAACATGCTGTAGAAGTAGTGGGTGCACTGCATTGAGTGGCCCAGTCTATGGACTGTGTTTTATGTGGGCAACCCCGTATAGGTGAAAAAAGAACGTACTGATAGAGGCCAAAATGAGATGGCTACCACGCTGTTCATAGTCCAGTTAGAGAAGGCAGCGATAGCAACAGCCTTTGGTCTGGAAGCTTGATTGAACAACTCGGGAACAATACACCAAGGCACTGAGTGTGGACCAAGCACGTAGTGCACGACGAAAAACCAAACGAATAATGCAGCTACAGCTCCAACACAATCTTGCCTCTCCTTATTATACTGCAAATAGTATCCGAAATTGAAATTCTATTTGTTACCAGTAATAAACTCACCATGTATGTCATATAATGCGCGAATGAAAAAATGAACGTTCCTATGTAACCATAAATGAAGAGCATTCTTCTTCCTGCTATTTCTATCAACAGCATGGAGAGAATGCTGACTACTATGAATATGGCGCCCATAATAACTGTTCCTACGTCGCCGTAGAAGCTGGGAAGTCCTGCCTCATCGAATATGGCCGATGAATAAAGGAGAAACTGAAAAGTGTTATTAATTCGTGGGAATCTCGAATTCGAAGAAACTTGCCACAAAATCGACCCTTCTACTTACGACATTGATTCCGCAAATTTGCTGAGCGCACATCATCATTATAGAGATGAGCATCGGCTTCCGCATGTACTTCAGCGTGAAAAGCTGGCCCCAATGGACGTGTCTAACGGCCCTGTAGAGGAAATAGTCCTCCAACTCCATTGCTATTTCTTCAAGTTCTTTCTCTAGCTCGTCCAGGGTCTCAGTGCGCCTCAGCCACTTCAGAACCTTCAGGGCTTCGTCATATTTGCTCCTCTTTATCAGCAGGAATCTCGGCGATATCGGCGTGAATTCCATCAGGCACAACTTTGAAAAATTGAAATATAACATTCTGCATTTTTTGATACATCAACGTTTTCAAGCTTTACCTGTAAAATTATCGGTACTAGGGGTATGGACATGATTATAATCCAAGGATCATCTCCAAGGAAGTTGGGATGTCCAAATGCGATTGCGCAGCCTACTCCAACGGCGTACATGACGTTATACCAACTGCAGACCATACCTCTTATGTTTTTCGGCGCTATTTCAGCCAGGTATATAGGAACAGCGCACGAGAACATCCCAGAAATGATTCCTAGGATAATTCTGGCTACCATGAAAAGTAGGGATATCCCGAACAAATATGCGGCAACCATGATAAGAGCAGGAATTGCCATCAGCATGAGGTTTATTATAACCACCATTGTGTGGTCGTATTTGTCGATGAATGATCCTGAAAAAAAAATTCTGGGAGAGAATTTATGGAGGAAGAAGTTTTTGAACTGAAGTTAAGAAACGTGCAGTCACATTTACCTGCCATTAAAGATCCTGCAGCACCTCCCAAAAAATATAAAGACGTTGCGATAGCCCAAAAAAAGAATACGAACATGTCCCAATCAGCCAAACTGTTGAGACCTCTCAATCTCAAATAATTTGCAGTCCATGCCCTAAACTCCTAAAATAAAAATTTTTTAAAGTTGATTCATCAAAAATCTGTTTTGAATATCTATCTCAACTTACATCGTGAGGTGCGTTCAAACAAGCTGTATAATAACCATGCTGAAAAGCAGATCCCAATGTTATCACTGCAGTGGACAATAAGAGATTTCGCGAAGGAAGTTTTTCCTGCAAGGATATTCGATTATTAAAGTTTCAAATTTTCGTTGAAGCCTCACAATGAATGAAATTGTTCCTGCAGCTTGATTGTGCATATTTTTCGTATTTTTATTGGAAATTGTGTCTAAATAATCATTATTCAGCAAGTCCCGTCAGTGATTTTGACACGGAAAAATTTCTATGGAAAATTATGTGACCGATCAATGAATAATTAATTCTTTTTCATTTTGAGATGCAAAGGAAAAATTTACCAGAATTTAGTCCGTTTTGTCATTTATTCTTCGCAATTTGTGGTAATATTCTTCTGGAACTTTATTGGAATCCAAAAAATTATGAGATTTCCAATTTTGTCAGTGATTGAAACATTATGGTAATTTTTTTCCCCTGGGCACCATGTAGTTTTGAAAAATGTCAAGGATATACATCTTTTGGGTAAATAAATAAATAGAAACAACATAACATCTCAAACTCAACATTTTTATTGAATTTAAATTCTATAATAAATCACAAATACTTCTTCTCAAGAATAAAGAACTAACTGATATTTTACAACTTTTCCATAAATTATACGATTGCTTGAAAGTTATTGGTGACCTGATGAAATCATTGCTTATGATCAAAATTAAGAATAATTACAATATGCAATTATAAACATTAATTTAAATATTTTTACATTTCTCTACGTACGGAAATTTAAATGACATGAAGTCGAACATTCATAAAGTACACATATCTACAAAATCACAAATAATACTACATCTTCCTCGTGGAAAAATATTCTTTCAAAAATATTCTCTACTAGTAGGAAATTCATAAAGGACAAACATCTCTTGTGTCCCGATCTTTTATTTTGCTATTCGTGAAAACAGTTTCATAAAACAAATAGAAAGAAAATTGTACATATTTTTGATAGACGAAGAAAATTTCGATAAACGAATAAACAGTAATTAAAAATATTTTGAAGAAAGATTGTATCCACGCATTTAAAATAAATAATTACAATTAAAATTTTAAAAATTGTTCGTGCTTATCCATGAATAAAATATACAATTTGTGACAGATAGAGAGATAAACAGCGATTTTAGATTTACAGGAATGTCTTTTTCAACATCCATTTATTTATACATTTATAAAATATTCTGCTGATATTTCGGCACATTTTTGTAGACGAATCTCAGTACCAGCAAGATTAATATTGTTGAAAATAAATATCTTATATATTTTGTCACATCTCTTCACATATATATTTAAATATTTTTCAGTCGTTTGTTACATCGATAATGTAAACGGCTATAAACATGTATGATAGTGTATAATTCAGCCTCTGAAGAATTTTATTCGTAAGATTTCTGCCTGAATAGAGCCGAAATCTCTTCGATAGATTTGTTTTTAGTTTCAGGTACTTTCTTCCAAATGAAAATAAGGAACAGTATTTGCAGGACGATGAATATGATGAATACGTTGGATCCTGCTGCATCCTGAAAATATGTGCATTTAGTATTCAGTCTTTAATTTTAAACATGTGCGTTTTCCTTTTCCAATACTTACTTTTATGGGAAGGAACGTGAGTCCAACCAAGAAGTTTGCGAACCAATTCGTGAAGACAGCAAGGGATGCAGCAGTTGGTCTGGCTGATTGACTGAACAGTTCGGACACTAAGAACCACGGGATTGATCCAGGTCCAGTTGCGAAAGTTATTATGTAAAGCACGACAAAAACGATGCAGAAGATACTTGCGACAGCTGAGTCTTTCTGAAAATTGAAATTCCATTTGAATAGATCTACAAGAGCTTTATCTAGGGTCTATCAAAGCGTTTTACATCTTTGATTTGAACCGGTGTCGTTATGGCTCGGTTAGCCTTCCGGCAACTGCGACCATGTAGATTCTATATTCAGATTATGGTGGAAGTGAAGCAGGGTTTGTATTTTTATTTGTTTCTCATTTGTAAACGTCAGTTTCCAAAAACACAATATTAATCAAGAAAGTTTATTTTATCAAGTCACTAACTTGTAAAACTGACAGTTAACTGGCAAAATTTTTACAAGTTAGTAGTATTATTTACATTAGAAAATTTTGTTTTATCGTCATATGTGGCCATTTGAAAACGAAACAGACGAAATAAATTTTTTCGATAGAAATGCTCGGACAGGTCGATTTCTGTTTCGAGGGGCACAACTTAAGATGTAGGTTACGGACGCATAGCGCTTCAACCCTTGCTACTACAACCCTCACCCCCAATTTTTGAATAGGGAAGATGGGGTGAGTGATACCTCATTTGAAAGGTATTTTTTATACTGATTTCAGCACAGTAATTGTTTTTTCATTTTATGCATTAGTTTTCGAAATATTCTAACTAAGTATTTGAAAATGAAGTGGTGTTTTCATGGCACTTGTAGTGTTTTTTTTGTGAAAAATCGACATCTTGATTAAAGATTTCTATGTCAGTGGATTGGAGGAAGGAAGCCACAGTCATGGTTGTTTTGAAGCTCAAAATGTTGATTTTTCACAAAAAAACACTACAAGTGCCATGAAAACACCACTTCATTTTCAAATACTTAGTTAAGAATATTTCGAGAACTAATGCATAAAATGAAAAAACAATTACTCTGCTGAAATCAGTATAAAAATACCTTTCAAATGAGGTATCACTCACCCCATCTTCCCTATTCAAAAATTGGGGGTGGGGGTTGTAGCAGCAAGGGTTGAAGCGCTATGCGTCCGTAACCTACATCTTAAGTTGTCCCCCTCGAAACAGAAATCGACCTGTCCGAGCATTTCTATCGAAAAAATTTATTTCGTCTGTAATCTCGTCTGTTTCGTTTTCAAATGGCCACCCTGTATGTTGAAAATCATGGTACAATTGTTATTTCCAGTAACACAGATTTTTGGTGATGAAAGAGTTGATACTGATGATGATGAACCATCAGAAACTGCTGAACTCGAGGACTGCAGAACATTTGTACTCTCCTTACTACCAAATAATTTGCTAGACATTTCGATTTTTTTGTTGACCGAATCATCGACATAACTCATCGCAATTTCGGTGCTCTTCCACCCTCCTGCACGCTTTAGTGCTAAAATATCTCCACCCGAATCCGCAACCATAGTGGCTCCAGTTCTGCGAAAAGAGTGTATAACTCTGGGTCTTTTAAACCTAAATATTTCGCTATTTGCTTTGGGACACCACCAATAGTGTGCTGGCCAGCATTAAGGGAAATGCACTTTCCATGTCGGTATGTTAAAAAAAATCTTAGGCTTTCTGTTCCAGGAGGCCGAAGATTTACATATTTTCTGTATAACATGCAGGGCTTGAAGCTGCAGCCATCATCGGTTATGGTGAATCTTCTTGTTGTTAAATTTTTTGTTTGCCGCAATGTCACAATAACGTATTTTCCCATATCTTCTACATCATTCATGTTTAAGGAGAGAATTTCGACACATCGACAACATCCAAAAATCCCAAATATTGTTACAATTTTCGCCAGCAACCACTGGTCATCAGGAGCATGTAAAAGAAATTGTTCAGCCTCTTCTTTACTTAATACCTTGGCCTTTTCTGGCGTATAACGCTCATTTTTTCGTTTCAGAAACGCTATTACCTTTTGAAATCTGCAAATGACAACTAAACGTCATATTTTTCAATAAATTTTTTAAGGAAAACAAACCTGCGAACAGGGGCATTTTCTTTCATTTCCAAGCAGCTTTTTAGCATAGACCATTCTGCCCATAAAGTATTAGGGCTGAATCTAGCTGATAGTTGATTCAAGTAGACCAACAAAACATCTTCAGTTACCCCAATCACACTATTTTTGTTTTGCCACTTTTTGAAGTCGTCGTATTCTCGCTCGTACCTTGAAGCTGATTTTGCAGGTAATAAACTTGAAGCTACACTGCTGGCTGCCTCAATAATTTCTTTTGGTACATTCATTTTCGCTTTCGCCAAAACAAATGTAAAGAAAAATAAACAGACATGTTCATGGCAACGCTTCCATAGCTTACGACATTTGCGACAAATTATTGAGATTTTTTTGGAATTTATCTAACCTTTTTACAAATGAGAAACAAATAAAATATAAAACAATACACGCAAGGTAACGGGTTCATTGGCTCAAGGAGGTAACAGTTATATCCTCCATTCGCCAGTAAAAACCCTCTTACCTTGCTTGTAATGTTATATACTATAATCTTGTTATTATAGTTCATACTCACGGCAAATGTCAAAGCGATAGTCAGGAGAATTGTCGAGAATATCATTCCTACGAATCCTGCAGTTAGGAGAGTTTTCCTTCCAGCTTTTTCTATGAGGATCATAGAAACCAGGGTCATGAGAACGTTGACCAAACCGATACCCATAGTAGCTCCTGTCGAGTTGGTTTCGCTGAGACCAGCAGTTTTGAAGATATCAGTAGAAAAGTTGATTACCTGCAGATAGAAAGCAAATTTCGAAATGGTTCTTACATTTTCTATCCACTATGACTGAAGAAATTCTTTTTTTGATTTGAAACTTACGGCGTTGATACCGCTGAGTTGTTGGGCCAGCATGACCATGAGTGAGATGATGAGGGGTTGCCTCAAGGCTCCGTTAACGATCAAATCCATTACGGTGACCTTCGGCACGAGTTTCATGGCTTCCGCTTCACTCTTCATCTGTTCCATCTCTTCGTGAACCTCATGGGTGCATCTCAACCAAATGAGGGCACGTTGTGCTTCAACTTCTTGTCCCTTGGAGATCAACAGGTGTTTTGGAGATTCTGGGCAGAATGGGAAGGTGGCAAGCTGAAAAATGTCAATGTTGGAAGAACTTGATATGTAAAGTAGAGTGAATTCAAGTTGCCCATGAGACCAATATAGCTATACCTAATATCCTGTTTATACTGCGTAATTCCGAAAGCCATAATGCACTCTGAATCTAATTTAATTGCTGTTTGAATCCTTTTCGCGAATTTAGCGATCCGGATACCGCATCAAGGTAGTCAGCGTTGCGAATTTAAATTAACCATGCTATTGGAACGAATTGAAAAGACCCAGAAAGCGTTGACCGTGACATTATGGCGTCCATCAATCATTTAGAGGCCACCGCAGTTCGAGATGAGAATGCAACATCGAATTAAGCAATTTGTTATTGACATCAACAAGACTTAATCTGAATTTGTGGACAATTAGAGTCATCTGATAACGGTTAATTGATTTCGAATTCGATGTTTCGCAATCGAGGCTTTTAAGATAGATTTTTAATCTGCACATATAAAAATGGGTCACTTAAGGCAATGAAGTGAAGCCAGGAGCTTTTTGGAAGCCTTGCAAGTAGATCCTTCTTGTAGATAGATTTGCAGTTGCCAATTAAAGAAACCGATCGGAAATATACTGCTCCACAAGAGTTAGGGATATCGTATTCAATCGTTTTTAAAAGTATGTAATCTTCAAGAAAATCGCTGTAAAATCATTTAAAACTCAATAACAACTTGAATCTATCCATGAGTATCCAATAAAAAGCAGTATGAGACATTTCGTCAATCTGGTCGCCTTTTTTCTGAAGTTTGGTTCTTTGCATATGCTTCATGAATGTTCTTATTTTGAAATGAAGTCAGTTTATCAACGGCTTCGATTTTAAACGAGTTTTCTGAAAATGCCAAGACGTAAATTAACAAACGCTGAGGCTAATAGGGCTATCGGAATGCTACATGGTGGCCTAACTCAGGTTGTTGTGGCGGAAAGGCTCCAAGTCAGCCGAAGTGTGATATCTCGACTTTGGAATAGGTTCAGGGAGACAGGTTTCGTGTTGGAAAGACCAAGGCTTGGTGGGCGACGAAAAACAACACCTACTCAGGATCGTTTCATCACCGTTTCGGCGAGAAGAAACCCTTCA
Source organism: Adalia decempunctata (assembly GCA_951802165.1). NCBI lineage: Eukaryota > Metazoa > Arthropoda > Insecta > Coleoptera > Coccinellidae > Adalia > Adalia decempunctata. The sequence continues at coordinate 13,097,540 of OX637696.1, read as the reverse complement.
TCTACGTGTAGAATGCTACTGAATACTCTTCAAAATGCAAATGGGGTCCAAGTTTCCATCGAAACCATCAGACGACGTTTGAGAGAGGTGTAAGCGTCAAAGACTGGAATGGACAAGGCAACATATCAATTGGAACGATCAATGGCGTAGTGTTCTTTTCACTGATGAATCTAGATATTAACGATTTTCAGATTCTCGAAGAATAAGGGTATGGACAATCCCACGCATACCCCGTAATTGTCGCCAGGTCCAAGAAGTCCATCCATTCCGAGGGGGTAGTGTTATGGTATGGGCAGGGATATGTTTCAACGGGCGCACAGATCAACACATCTGTCCTGGGAATATGACCGCCTTACACTATAGGGAGCATGTCATTGACAATGTTGTGCCAAATTTTCACGCTGCTATTGGTGAAACTTTTCAATTTCTAGACGATAACGCTAGACCGCGCCGTGCACCCATAGTTGAGAATGTGCGCGAGGAGCTTGGTATTCTACATTTACCAATACCTCCGCACTCACCAGATTTGAATTGCATAGAACATGCATGGGATATGCTCCAAAGAAGATTAGTTGATCATCAACCTACCCCAGAATCCTTAAATTATCTGAGAGAGCTTCTGAACCGTTTATGGAACCAAATTCCTCAAGAAATGTTCAACAACCTCATGTGTAGTATGCAAAGAAGATGTCAAGCTGTTATTGATGCCCGTGGAGGTCATACATTGTATTGATAGTCTTAAAATGCTTGAATTCTCTGGGAATAAAATTTCGTTATTTTACTCGATTTTTCTTAACCACCCTGTATACGCTGCAGACCTACAGGCTAAAATTAATTTGCAACTTGAAATTATATTATTATGAATTTTCATCACAAAAATCGTATTTTAACTAGTTTAACTAGTATATTTTTTTGCAATTTAAGTCAATATCCCTAACTCATGTGGAGCAGTTTTTTTGACGGCAGCTTTCAAAGAAACTTTTTTATTCGACAATTCCTAGAATTTTATGTTTCTGGTGAGGCGATATGATCAAAATTTCGCATATAGCTCGAATACTCACTTGGAATATGCAGGGGATCAAGATCAGGGTGAGAAGGATCGGCCAAGAGTCCTCATTACCGAAGACACTGCGTATACCCAAAATCTGCGAAACCAGTATGGATATCGTGATGACCAATTGGTAAACCGAACCGACAGCTCCCCTCAAGTTGGTAGGTGATATTTCAGCCAAGTACATGGGTGTGATACCAGCGTTTAACCCTGCGTTGAGACCAGTCAGGAATCTGGATACGATGATCAATTCAATCGAACTCGTTGGTTTGGCGGTTGCTGTACAGATGGCAGCAAGGACGATGAAGATATTGCTGAAGAGGAGGCCCATTTTCCTTCCTAGTTTTTCCGCCACCACGCCTACATAAAAAGAGAAAAATAATCTTTGTGGATGATGAGATTTACAATTCATCATGAGCCTTCTTATTGTTGAGAGATGCCATCATTACCTGTTATAAGACCTCCTATCATTCCTCCTACGCAGTAGATGGAGATGACGAGTGACCACAGCAGAGTGATAGTGGTTTTTGCAGGAGCTTCTCCATTTCTTTGGGTTAGTACGTCGGACATCCATGTCTCGAAAACCTGAAAAAACGAACATTCCAATTTGAATTTCATTGACGTCGTCTGAAGGTCAAAAAATCGTACCACTCTGACCTTGTCACAAAAATACATCAATTCTAAACTGTGCAATCTGCATTATCAGGACGTATATTCTTGGCTAAATACATAAAGATTTTTCTTCGCAAAAATTGAGCCATTGAAACTTGAAACCCCAAAGAGCTCAGTGAATCATATTATGTCAAGTCTCAAAAACCGTAAGAATCTTCTCAATCTCAACTTAAGGTGGGCGTTCAATGTAATGTGTTTTTATTTCAAGTTGCATTTGAAAATAGTTTCACTTTGAGAACTAAAATTTTGTAGATTAACTCAGAAAGGCTTGGGGTTCTTAATGAAATAATTGAAATCGATTTAATTTCGAATGTTCGTTGTTTTCTTTCAAAACTAGAAGAAAATAAGCCAGCTCACGCTTCTGTTTTTTTTCAAACGGAAGATCCATGAAAACAGTTCAACTTCCGATTAAAAGTGAATCTACAGTTCTACAGATAATTCCGTTCAGAAAATCGACTTGAAATACGGAATTGGCAGAGAATGGCCAAATTCAAATTTATAGCAAGAAATAGTTCCTGCTTTACCTACAACTGCCAAAGTATTGAATTAAGAAGCATAATCACTATCATTACTTTTTGTCGTAGATTCCAAAGCAATCATAGAAAAATGAGGTTCTAATTTGAAAAACAGAAGTTATGGCCTAATTTTGTTCACATTTTTGACGCAATGTTGGAAATATCCTGTCATGAAATTCCTCAAATTCAAAAGATGTATACGATATTCCCAGATTCTTGGACTTCAAGAATGTGAGGACAGATTATGCTAATGATGTTGAAAATGCAAATGATATACAATATACTCCTAGTACATATAAGATTCATGAGTTTTAGTAAAAACAGAATCCTTCTATCTCAAGCCAATTTCGAGAAAACTCAGATTTGGTAAAATAAAAATTCTCTTCGAAAATATTGGACGGGGTGGACTCAGCTTCTTCTGATGATGTTTACTCCGAGTACATATAAGATTCATGAATTTTAGTAAAAACAGAATCCTTCTATCTAAAGCCAATTCCGAGAAAACTCAGATTTGGTAAAATAAAAATCCAAATTGAAAACTTAATCAAGAGAAGAAACAAGAATTGGAGAAAGAGCTGAAGCTCAAAAAATATTTAAGATCAGAGAATTTAGAACAATAGCATAATCTAAGTTTTAAGATTTCAAATAGTCCTCCAGAAAGGTCTTATAGGCACTCGACCTTGGAACAGCCTGTATATACAAGAAGAAACATTATGCAAGACGCCGTGCTTGCATATTATGCTGAAAAAGTTCATTAAATCCTGAGGTGGGCCATTCGGAGAATTGTTGTGCTTACCGTATCCATTATTACCATTTTGTCAAATACGGATCGAATTTTTATTGTTAATTCTATTGTTTCACCGACTTCATATTCGGAAAGGTCATTGGCATCATCTATTGTTATGATAATGCTTTAGATAAAGATGCAGCTCGCTGCACTGTGGTCTGTCGTCCTTTTATGAACAATTTTTTTCGTTTAATCTGTGCCTGTTACAATGACACAATTCCTATGGGGACATGATTGAATTAGTGCCCCTCTAATATGAATTAATCATCACGACTGTGTTTTAGGAGGGCATCCCCAATTGATTGAGATGTTTAAATTTTATACAGTAATTATTCGAGATTAGAGCCCCTAGATCTACCTAGTAGTTATCCTTATCGGTAGATCTCTGTAAATCGTGGGTTTTTATAAGCGAAATGTGAAAGTTTGATCAACTTTCCTGAAGAAATGGGGAAATTATGGAAAATATGAATACCAAGCTATTTTGCATTGACTTTTCCTCTTTCGATTCGTTTGTTTACATCTCCGCCAGAATATATGTGAAAAAAGTTTTATCGAATTTAAAATTGCCCTTTTTGTCGGATTGTTTTGCGACATACCTAGAGAATCGATGTTTCACCCACATATAAATCGATTATTCATCTTTTTGACCGTACAAAAAATCCCTTCGTGAATCGATTTCAAATTCTTCTTGTTCAATGTCTTTATCGACATTTTTCAGCAAGTATGATCAAATTACAAATTGCATTTGGAAACTAACATAATTAATCAAACTTATACCGGATTTCAAAATGGCCCAGTTTCAGTGCAGGTGTGGCGAAGACAAACAGGAAAAGCACTTAACGGAATCACCACGAATGCCAGAGTGCTCGAGAATCACTAATTGCATTTATAATTAATTACTTTCATTTTTAATACGACTTGAATTTCTATATTATATTACCAAGGTGAGTGGGTAAGCGATAAATACGTTGTATGCAGCTATGTAATTTTTTTTAAATATCGTCTTACCGACTGTGGGTTGTTCATTACTCCTGTACTGTAACCATGTTGAAATGCAGATCCTAAAGAGGCTGCAGATATGGCAAACACCAACTTTCCGTTGAGGCCCTGGAAAAAAAATATAATGAATATCATTTCACCCTTCATTTTATTTATTATAAGAAAGGGAGGATTGGTTGTAAAAGAACCTTTCAGAACTGATCTATGTACGAGGATGTATTGATATCTAGTTAGCCTAGACCAGTTCCATGCATAAACAAAATATTGCGATACCATATCAATGAACAATAACTCATTAGAAGTGTCAGTGTAGAGTTCGACGTCAAAAAAGATAAGCAGAGTTACGCAATAAATTTAAAAAAAATATGTCCACCGAAATTGTAAAAATCGAATAATTGGCGTATCGAGTCATCATACCTGATGTATTCAAAAGGGTTAAGAGGTAAGCATATTTACGAAGATATGCTTAATACCCTTGGTTTCCTTCGTATGCGACCGTGAAAAATTGGACTGCAAGCTTCAAAAGAGGTAAATTTTCCATTGAAGATGATGACCGATCGGGAAGGCCAGTTTCTGTGTCAGTCCCCGAAAATATCGATGCAGTTCATGACATGATTGTATCACACCGTCGAATTGGGCTAAAATGGATATCTGAAGCACTGAAGATTTCATACAAACGCGTTCATCATATAGTTCACGTCAATTTGGACATGAGAAAAAGTCTGCAAAATGGATCCCCAAATGTTTGAATGTTGACCAAAAGCGTGCAAGGGTATAGAAGCATCGCGTTCGATCTGTGCTCGTTTTGAAAACGACGTTGACTTCTTAAACCGAATTGTTACTATGGATAAGACTTGGGTACATTTCTACGATCCAGAAACAAAGCAACAATCGATGGAATGGCGACACTCTGGTTCTCCAAGACCTAAGAAGTTTCGTGTCCAAAAATCTGCTGGAAAAGTTCTTGCTTCAGTTTTTTGGGATTGCCATGGAGTAATCATGATTAATGATTAATAAGGGTAGAGTAATAACTGGAGATTACTATTCGACATTACTGACCACTCTACGGAAAAAAAAATGAAGAGAAAAGACGCGGAAAGCTATCCAAAGGTATTTTGTTTTCACAGGACAACGCCCCAGTACACGAATCTCATGTTGCCATGCAAAAAATTCGTGATTTAGGGTTAGAATTACTAGAACACCCCCCTTATTCACCAGATTTGGCACCGTCCGACTATCATCTCTTTCCTCAACTGAAAAAAGTTTAAAAGGTCGTAAATTTTCTTTCAACGAGGAGGTAATAAAAGCTGTGGAGGACTGGTTTGCAGAGCAAGAAGAAACATTTGTTTTAAAGGTCTAGAGACGTTGCTGGTTAGCTGTAATAAATGTATTCAATTAAGAGGAGAATATGTTGAGTAACAAAATATTTTGACATTGAAAGTTTTTTTGGTTCTATAGTAGGCTAAGAATTTTTCAGTATATCCTCGTAATGTCCATATCAAATTTGACTGGATTCGCTAATGCCACAGCCAGGTTGTGAACATAATATCATTTCCCCTTGGGTTCTGTTCGCCAATCTTGATCTTCATTTCGAGGTAACACCAAACAATTCACCTTGCTTTACGTGTTACATCCAAAAACAAATCATATCTTCCTTAAAGATAAGAACTATTCAAATTATCTGATCTCACAATCACTCAATTGCGATCTGTCCAAGGAAACCTCTTGAAAAGGTCAATGTTCTCTTCAACGGACATAATAGCCAAGGAAATTACCCTCGGCTCCATACAAGAGAATTGCGACTTTAATTGCGCTGTATCTCATAAAACTCAGCTCAATTCCACCATTCGATACATTCAAGTCATTCCGACTTCACGTTTAATCAACATCTCATTATGACGTTCTTCGGAGGCTTGGTTTCTCATCGCAAATGGAAAAAACGAAATTGCATTCACGCTCCTGATCTTCTGATAAAGTTAAGTCGGTCGTTTTACCAAGAACAAATATCTCATTTGCCAGGAAATGTGTGGTTTGTCGAGGAAAATTGTTCCACGCTAATCGTTCTGGGAGAAAGTTTGTAAATGGTCATATTTCTATGCTGCTGCATAGCACCGTTTTCTTTGAAACATTTTCAAGATCAATTAATACATGAAACTTATACCTGCATATGTGTAATCTACTTAATCGAGAACGAGGAAATTTGAGTTAATTACTCAGTCAATTTTTTGCTAAGTGCATTTTTAGGAGTTCTGTTTGATATTCTCGAATCTTCAATTGTGTTAAGGGAAAATGGTATAGACGTCCGAGCTCGCGAGCTCTCTTCAAAAATTGGGCTTTTTATTTCCATGATATCTCAGTTCTCATGCGGCGTAGACCAACAATTTTTTTTTTTAATTAAAGCATAATATTTTTTTTAGGATGTATAATACTCGCTTTTCCGTTTTTCTTCGTATATCGGAAAAAAACCTGGTGAGCTGTAATTTCATAAAAATCTGGACAAACGATTTTATTTCCATGATATCTCCGTCAATTTTCGGGATATATGTATGAAATTTTCAGTATACATGCGGAATAATATATTGCAGGATGCGTATTAATCAGTTTTTCTGTTTATTGCCCCCCTGAATTTTTAAATAAATTATAAAGTAGTAACTTTTTCATTCATATTTTCAGTCAAGTTTTTTCCTAATATACGAAGAAATACAGAAAAGCGAATAATACACATTCTGCAAAATTTTATTCCGCATGTATACTGAAAAATTCATAAATTTATTCCGAAAATTGACGGAGATATCATGGAAATAAAATCGTTTGTCCAGATTTTTATGGAATTACAGCTCACCAGGTTTTTTCCTAATATACGAAAAAAATTGGAAAAGCGAGTAATACACATCCTAGAAGAATTATTAAGCTTCAATTAAAAAAAAAATTGTTGGTTTACGCTCCATACGAACTGAGATATCATGGAAATAAAAAGCCCAATTTTTGAAGGGAGCTCGCGAGCTCGGACGTCTACCATTTCCCCTTAAGGGGCAGTATCACCTTTTGAATAATCGTGGTAAATCTCCATTCAAAAGTGGTCTCTTCATTTCACGAGTAAGTACCCTAATTTACGACGTAGAGACGATTTCTTTTTAAATTGAAGTTGAAGAACGTCCCGAGGGCAAATAGTTTTAATTTTTTCGATTTAATTAGTTTTTCAATTAAAAAAACCAGGGAAATCGTTAGACCTGGGGTTATTGATAATGTTTTTCGTTTTTCATGAGTACAAGCTATATTTCTGAAATAATCATCATGAAAATTTTTGTAGTTTATAGAAGATTAAATTGCCGAGGGCAAATAGTTGCGATTTTTTCCAAAAAATGATGAATAACCGTCGGAAAAAAATCATTAAGTGTAGTTTCCAAAACGCTGAAGTTCAACCTGTTTTTTTAATTTAAAAACTAATTAAATCGAAAAAATCGAAACCATTTGCCCTCGGCAATTCAATCTTCTATAAAATACAAAAATTTTCATGATGATTATTTCAAAAATATAGCTTGTACTCATGAAAAACGAAAAACACATTCAATAACCCCAGATTAACCTGGTTTTTTCAGTTGAAAAACTGATTAAATCGAAAAAAAGAAAACTATTTGCCCTCGGGTCGTTCTTCAAATTCAAATAAAAAAAAAATCAATTCTCTACGTCGTAAATTAGGGTACTTACTCGTGAAATAAAGAGACCACTTTTTGAATGGAGATTTACCACGATTCAAAAGGTGATACTGCCCCTTAAGTGCATTTATTGCTACATATTTGGTCGACATCTAAATGCCAATTTTTCTTATATTCGTTGCTTTGTCGACCAAATTTTTGAGTGGATCTCCTTGCAATATGGATGAACCTGTGCTCAAAAACACTTTAGTGTACGACAGTTTTTAGTTAGGTACCGAATTTTTTATATGGTAATGCTCCCATGGAAACTCAAAAGATTTTGTTTTCAACAAATTGGAAATACATGCGTACATTTCAGAAAATAATAAGGTAAATACCTATATTAAAAGTTTACAAAAACCGGTAGAAGAGTTATTTCTCTTGTTTCAAGGATTTATCATGTCATAAAATAAATGTTTGATTACTAACAAGATTACCATGGTGCTCTAAAAATTGCTTGCATCATGAAATCATAGGAGATCAGAAATTGAACAATTTTTTCTGTTCGCAAATTTCTATTCAATCTCCAAGACAATTGAATTTAGAGGTACCTACAGTGTAATATAAAATATCAAAGGAGTAGAATTTTACACAGAATCCTAGAAAGTAATCAAAAATATAGGATGCCATTCAAATTGATCATTATTTATGTATACAGTGGGCCTACATTTTTCCAGGATGTGGGCACTTGCAAAAATTCGTTGAATGCATATTTTCTCAATTATTCACAAGACACGAGAATTTCAAAGTGTTTGAAAAATATTTAGGGAGAAAGGAATATTGCTGTATTTTTCGGTTTCCTCTTTCAAAAAATAGGAAAATTAAGAAACATGAGGAAGTCTTTGCATTTGTACCTCTTCTCCTTTTAATTTTCAAATGAAATGCGTGTTTTGGTTTGACTAGTCCTTTTTGTAAAAACGTATGAAATAATGAACTAAGCGTGGAAGCATAAAGTGGTCAAATTAAAGTTTAGAAGCATTTTCATGATTTACATATCCCTAATCTACTTACGAAAGATCTTGCCGGTTTTTCCTGGCTTTTCTCGTTTAAAATCACCGGCTTGAAAATGACGTTTTCATGACGAAATTCATATTCGCCTCCTTTACCCATATCGAACTTATAAATGAACAAAAACGAACTAAAACACTTGAATCATTAGCCGTTTCTTCAATGTGGTAGACAAATTGATACCTTAAGTTGTTGGGCCTCAACTACATATTAATCAGGAGGTCTTATCATTAAATAAATAAATTAAGGAAGCACTCGTGACGAAAGGGAACTTCTGCGTTCCGATTGGCGGAAAAAGAAGGCAAATCTGTGATGTCATAAATTATTCTGTTTTTATTAATAAGATTCGCGATTGTTTCGTTCGGAATCATGCTGGTTTATTGAGCTCGTCAATCTTGCTTGATCGAGTTTGAACAATGATCGTCTTTGTTCATCGAGATATTAATTGGCTGTAACAAGAGTTTATCTCCAAATTAAAAAGTTGAGAGCTATATTTTTTTAGAATTGCTGCACTTGATTCTGATGTAGTAGGTTATTGAAGCAGATGATATTGAAAACATTTTTGGGGACAGTTTTAAATTCCACTACTTGATAGATAATGAAGGGGCGAAGTCCCTTCATAATTATTTATATTGACATATTTTCATCAAAATAGCGGTTAAATTATGTCACATTTGTAATTAATTGAACAACAAGGTTTATCTATCATTATGAATGAAAATTTAGGCCACATTATTTCGAAAACAACTATGTTATTTTCAATTCTGAGCCGAATGTGGTCCTATAATAAACTTTGATGATTTGGGATTGGAATACTCCGAAGTATCATTCCCTAAAGATTCAGAATTTTCTTTTAATCGAAGAACCTCTATATTCAATCATAATATTTCACAATGAATCTTGATGAAAGATCAAGAGTTTATCAGATACACCGCGTTCATTGATATAAATATCAACAACCGCCATGGATCCGACACGAACTTGCCAAATTCTTCATCCAGGGAACTAATGAAAGTTCCAACCTCATCGAAGTGGGTAGAAGTCGACCTAGGTTTCGATCATTGTTTTGATCATCTTCAGGACAACATAACCCAACCTCGATGAAAATTGGAGTGAAACGGAGGTCCTCTTAAACAAAACTAGACAACGTCTTGAGGTACAGTATACATCAAGGCGACATCTAGTTAAGAATCAGACAACCAATTCCCTCTCGAAGTCACCCGGACGAAGATTTTTTTCTTGATGAAAGATGATGACGATCTGAGATAATTTTGATATATTTAAACCATCACTAATCTACCTTCTATTCTATCTATTCTACCTTACCTCCCACGATCGAGCTGTTTTATAGCTTATGATTTCACACCCACTCAAATAATGTCCGAGTCAATGAACGAATTCCTCATAGAACCATGATATTTAAGATCGAAAACATGAATTCTAAAAAGTTTACCAATAAAAGGTGTTATTTTGAATAGCCCTCCATTACAGTAGATGTCACTTTCGAACATGTCTTTTTTGACATTTGACAAGTAGAAGCTACGCCATTATTAAAAATGGAACGATACACGCTTCAACAACGCAATGAAATTATTCAAATTCACTATAAAAATTGTAAAATTCGAAAATTCGTAAAGCACTTTGTCAAACCGCAATACAGAAATTGGTGGACAAATTTGAGCTGTTGGGACAAGTTGTGAATAATGAAACCCGTGCACACCACTCAAGAACAGCCGAGAATATTGCTGCTGGAGCCGAAAGAGTTGAAGAAACCCAAGATTTGTCCATTCCTCGTCGTTCTTTGGAATTAGGCATTCCACAAACGTTATTACACCGCATTTTGCACAAAGATTTGGGTCTCAAGGCTCATAGAGTTCAGTTAAGGGGCAGTATCACCTTTTGAATCGTGGTAAATCTCCATTCAAAAGTGGTCTCTTTATTTCACGAATAAGTACCCTAATTTACGACGTAGAGACTTGATTTTTTTTTAATTGAAGTTGAAGAACGTCCTGAGAGCAAACAGTTTTCTTTTTTTCGATTTAATTAGTTTTTCAATTAAAAAAACCAGGGTAATCGTTAGATCTGGGGTTATTGAATATGTTTTTCGTTTTTCATGGGTACAAGCTATATTTTTGAAATAATAATCATGAAAATTTTTGTAGTTTATAGAAGATTAAATTGCCGAGGGCAAATAGTTGCGATTTTTTCGATTTAATTAGTTTTTCAATTAAAAAAAAACATGTTGAACTTCAGCTTTTTGGAAACTTCCGACGGTTATTCATCAAAAATCGCAACTATTTGCCCTCGGCAATTCAATCTTCTATAAACTACAAAAATTTTCATGATGATTATTTCAAAAATATAGCTTGTACTCATGAAAAACGAAAAACATATTCAATAACCCCAGATCTAACGATTACCCTGGTTTGTTTAATTGAAAAACTAATTAAATCGAAAAAAAGAAAACTATTTGCCCTCGGGACGTTCTTCAACTTCAATTTAAAAAAAAATCAACTCTCTACGTCGTAAATTAGGGTACTTACTCGAATGGAGATTCACCACGATTCAAAAGGTGATACTGTCCCTTAACACAAGAAATCAAGCCGGCCGATCATCAACAACGTCGTGTCTTTGATGAATGGGTCCTCGAAATGCATGAAAATGATCAGGAATTCCATCGTTATGGAATATTTAATGAAAAAGATATGGTCCTGTAGTCGTGGTGGTCATTTGGCTTATGTTATTTACTATTATTAACGGCATACCGGTTATTTATCTAAAAAAATAGCATTTTCTTTGAATGTCAAAATAACACATCTTATTGGAAAACCCTTTATAATCTTCGAGGGCAGCAAAATACAAGGTCATGTTTCTGTGATATGGTTCTATTTGTCGAATTTCATTGTTTCCATTCTGTTGTTACATTTTCTTATTTTGACAAATAATAGATCAATCCTCTTGTATTCTACACTTCTACAGAATAACTTCAGCATTTCTGAATTCTCAAGAAATAAAAACTCAGTTTCCCAAAGGAAAATGATGCTTAAATCAGCAGCATCGAACCGTCCAAAGTTTGATTCTTTGATTGATGATCAAATTATAGTTTCTTATATTTTGATCAGTAAGGATCTCATTGGGAATTCCGAAGAAAAATTTTTTTTAATGTTGTATCGAACTAAATGATGCATGGATCAAATTGTGGTCCGTTTCACTAACTTTTGAATATACCTCGAGATAGAATACATTTATAATCTTGCTGCAGTCCAACCCAATATCCAAAGATCAGTTATGTTGACATGAAGACTCATGACCTAGACCGTAATAAAATGGATATCTTGGTCTGGACAAAGTCTGGTCATACACTCTGCCTTTTTCTGTTCCTTTTGAGATTTATGACTTTTGTATTATTATTGTTCTACATGTCAAAACAATACCACTAAATCAATTCGATTGTGTTAACGGTGTCATTATCAGTTGTACCAGGATCTGTCGACTGGAAATATCAAGTTTTCAATATACAATGTGTCGGAATAAACTAAAAATGATCTGGATGGTATAATACGATGAACAAACTTGTTGTTGTCATAAAGGTCACCATAAACTACGTTGAAACACGTCGTGTGTGGAGCCCACAAAATAATGCCTTCTTGTATCTTGTATCCAATGATCTAACATCTTGAATTACAATTGCTTATGCATATATTATACATATAGGCAATCATTTTTACATTGGATACTGTATACCATATCTTATCATAATTGCACCAACATATGTTACAGTATCATTTTTCCTCATTATAAATATACATATGTCAATTGCATCAAATTAGACCTATACCTATAAAAACATAAATGAAGTAATTGGTTCATATATCTAAATATATTCAGCGTTCATATAACATAAAACCAAGAAAGATGATATTATTTTACTGTTTCGAGAACATCTTCTAAATAGATTCCAAAATCCTCTAATGAACAAATTCAAGTTCCACTCTCAAATTTCAAATTCAAACAAATATATTCCTTGTAGACCCCCTTTAATAGTGATCGTAAATAGGAATATTCAAGATTCCTATCATATTATAATATTTCTGACGCACGCATGAATTACCTCAAAACAATTTCGAATATAATTAAGATTCAATAAAGAAAAATGTTGAATATACATAACATCACTCAGTTGACCCTGAATGCTGAAAATTTGAATTTCAATTGAATAATTGCCAATATACGCTAATACAATACTGGACAAACGTCGCGTCGTAGTGGCAAATTGGCTTTTATTTATAAGGGAGCTACAATCAATCATTGATCGATGAATTTTGGAGTACAATAACAATAATTGACCATCCATGATATGTTTCGACCTGTTCGTTGAAAAGCTTCTAATTGAAATTGTAGCTGGTTTGTAAATATTGTACATGAAGAAATATCACAGAATAATTTAATGTAGAAAAAATATTATTTCCCCAGAAATTTTCGTTTACAGAGAATCGATTCAATTTTGAGTATATATAAGTTCAAAATATACAGTGTACGCCCCCTAGCTATTATGTTAAACTAAATCCTATTTTCTCCTGGGAGAAAAAAGAGGGAACTTGTCAGTATATTGATAGGAAATTTTCGAAAAACGATGAAGAATTTGTGGCAAGAGGGACAAGCTCAGCTACTCTATTGAAGGGGTGAGAGTTTCCAAGAAATTTAAAAATTCAAAAAATACCAGTAACATGAAATTATTCAAAATTTTACAGGTGTAAAAACTGTTCACATTCCTTTCGTCCTTGGATAAAACAAACTTTTTAATTTTTTTTAGCAACCGTTTCAAGAAGAATAACATAGGTAACATTTTTCTAATTAATAAATATACTTTTTTAAAGCAATCAGGAGAATTTAACATTATTTATGAATTATAAATTGGACAAATTTTCATACAGAAATCATAATAAATCAGTTGAACTTTTCATACAAAATTCAAAATATTACCTCCACACCAATCATGCTTCCAAATTTTCAGAACACTCTAACAGCACAACAAAAAATTAAATCACCAAACCGAGCTTTAATTTTCGAAAAGCAAGCACGCACGAAGCTTGTTTCGAGCTGTCATTAAATATACCGGTAGGACAGGTAAGAAATACCCTATTCGCGAAGAGCTTTGACAGGCCGGACTGAACTGAAATAGGTAGCTTTGTAAACGCAGCTTGGCGGTGTTTGAATGAATAAAGAGGGGAGAAAAGTTGGTTCAATGGCGAAGTCCAGTTTGAGTTTATATACGGACGACGAGCGGAATAGACCAAATATACTATTTGTTGGGAGTAGAAGATTAATAAGTTGTTACGAGATATGAGTCACTTATCAGAAGGAAGTAAATCTCTAGTGTTGTTTGATTACACTAATTCGTTTTATGGTTCAAGGGTAGCCATGTCTCAGAGAGCATCTTTATCCACTAGCAATGTTAAAGCTCTTTTGAGGCATGATTTCGAAGGTGTTATCGGTTTTTGACAGGACAATCATGTTTTTATGTTGTTTCTCTTGATGTGGGACTGAACTAGAAGAACTTACAGATTAACACGAATTATCCACAATTCCAAAAGCTAAGTACCATACAAGCTGTCCCAACTTAAATAAGTCACAAAGTTTATGTTTACAAAATTGAAATCTGGAATTTTGGAAACATAACTTACGAGAAGTTGAGCAAACTGCTGACAATTCCTCTATAACTAATGCTACCATATTTTCACTTCGGACTGTAATTTACAGAGGGTTAGTCAACGTTACATAAAAAAATAATTATCGGGAAAAGTGAAGATTTGGTACTTTTTGTTAGGATCCAATTGATGTTTGAGAAGTTGAAACAAACTGGAACCTCCTAAATATAGCGCAGAACTTTTTTGTTCAGGGTTTTGTTATTAAAGAACCATATACAAGGATGTATTGATATCTAGTAAGCCTAGACCAGTTCCGTGCATAAACGAAATATTGCGATACCATATCAACGCACAATAACTTATTAAAGGTGTCAGTGTAGAGTTCGACGTCAAAAAAGTAAACCAGAGTTACACAATAAATAAAAAAAAAGACGTCCACCGAAATTGTAAGAATCGAAGAATTGGAGTATCGAGCCATCATCAAGTACCTCTAGTTAAAAGGTAAGCGGATTTACGAAGATATGCCTAAAACCTTTGGTGATCAATGTACTTCGTATGCGACCGTGAAAAATTGGACTGCAAGCTTCAAAAGAGATAATTTTCCATTGAAGATGATGACCGATCGGGAAGGCCAGTTTCTGTGTCAGTCCCCGAAAATATCGATGCAGTTCATGACATGATTTTGTCAGACCGTCGAATTGGGCTAAAACGGATATCTGAAGCACTGAAGATTTCATACGAACGCGTTCATCATATAGTTCACGTCAATTTTGACATGAGAAAAATTTCTGCAAAATTGATCCCCACATGTTTGAATGTTGACCAAAAGCGTGCAAGGGTAGAAGCATCGCGTTCGATCTGTGCTCGATTTGAAAACGAATTGTTACTATTCATGAGACTTGGATACATTTCTATACGATCCAGAAACAAAGCAATAATCGATGGAATGGCGGTACCCTGGTACTCCAAGGCCTAAGAAGTTTCGTGTCCAAAAATCTGCTGGAAAAGTTCTTGCTTCAGTTTTTTGAGATTGCCATGGAGTATCATGATTGATTTTTTGGATAAGGGTAGAATAATAACTGGAGATTACTATTCGACATTACTGACCACTCTACGGGAAAAATTAAAGAGAAAAGACGCGGAAAGCTATTCAAAGGTATTTTGTTTTTACAGGACAACGCCCCAGTACACAAATCTCATGTTGCCATGCAAAAAATTTAGTGATTTAGGGTTGGAATTACTAGAACACCCCCCTTATTCTCCAGATTTGGCTGCGTACTACTATCATCTCTTTCCTCAACTGAAAAAAAGTTTAAAAGGTCGTAAATTTAACGTAATTTAACATATATAATAAATGTATTCAATTAAGAGGAGAATATGTTGAGTAATAAAATATTTTGACATTGAAATTTGGTTTGGTTCTATAGTAGGCTAAGAATTTTTCAATATATCCTCGTAGGCATTCATTCAACGAAACGAGTTCCAGAGTTTTGAACTTCCTCACTGAAAAATGAAGACAATTTGAATGTTGATTTCAGGAAACAGAGACATGGAATCAAGAAATCCTAGCTCTTGATTTTTTCTGTTGGCCTACGTGAGGAATGACGGCAATCATTTACTTTGTCTTAACAAAAATCGAAAGCTATCTCCGATATCGTACCAGAGCAAATATTTGTAGAGTCATATACACATAGGTACCTGCTCAAATAAGGAATACTATATAATCATATTCTTACTATATTTGTGGGAAAACCAGCTTAGAGAATCTGTTCTTATCGATCTTTGTTTTCAATGAGCTATAGGAAATCGGTCTAGATCAAACGATTTTCATGAGAATTATCGATTTAAACGTTCTGACATAAATTATCTGATGAAATGGGAAGCTTTAGATTTGAAAACAATTAATCCTCATATTACTTGCGTAAATAGAACATCAACGCTGATACCTACTATGATGATTCAAAATATACCTACTACTAATACGTTTTTTCTTTTATCTGGGGCTTTTCGTAGTAGTTTATATCAGTTTTTCGTTTCAATGATATCAGAATGACTATAATGAGAATCGTATACAGACAGGGAAGGTGGAAAATATTGAGGATTCGAGAGGTATAGGAGAAAAAGATCCATTGGATCTAGCAAAAACAATAAGAAAAAACGATTATAGAATACAGTGGTGAATTATTGTTCTGGGGCACCCCTCAATTTTGATAGACTCATCTTGGGAATCACTCTGTATCGGTTACCCAGAGAGAGGAATAATCATTATTCCTAATTATATGATATGTAAAACTCTAAACATCTTACTTTGAAACGATATAGAACTGACCACTTCTTATCGAACGAATAATTAGTAATTTATTTATGTTTATTTTAAAATTAAAATATTATCTTAATTAGTCCAATATTTTCGCAACACCTCTATTGAGATAAATCCTACACCAAAAAATTTAAGATTTATTCATGTCTTCTTGTTTTTGATGTTGAACCTTATTCTCAATAACACCAGTATTTGTTGCTTAATTCTCAATTGAACCTTGTTGAACCTTAATAATCTTGGAAAAACACTTCACCTTTAAAACCATTTTATCTATTCATTTAATTTTTGAATCCCCAAATTTTGCTGTCTGAGATATAAAATCGACTGAAGACAAAACATCGTCATTACAAAAATTATACGAAAAAATTATTATATCCATAAACGATAGGCTTAACGAGCCTTAGCTGATTGGAGAATCATGTTATTCTGATGTAAATTAGATATCTGCCATTATCAAGGCAAATTCACCAGCAATTGGAAACAGTTTTTGAGTTGCATTCTCTGATTCTCATATCTTTTCGTGAAAAAGCCAAGCACTTAAATTTTATAGTTTTTCAAATATTGTATTCATGTTATTGGGAATTCATATTTTCTTTGTAATCTTGTCTACATCTTTCAAAAGAAAATTGAGGTTTTCTGGATAGACAACACAAATTAATTGAATTTCCTGAACTTCAGTTGTGTACTTTCCTGTCGTTGAGCGTTGAGTACCTAACTATTGGAATTTCCTGTCCAACCATTCTATCGCAAGACACTTTATTGCTTTAATATTTCGTGCAGATATTTATGTTCTCCCAAGTATCGGTCACTCAGTAATATATGTAAGAACATGCATCTTTTCATTAAGGACAATTGTAAGTTCCTTCAACATAGTATAAGCAACCTCTGTTACAATTTCTAGACTAACTGTTACTAATTTCCAAGTTCAATGGACTTTGATGTCTAGAGAGACCTTTCAATTCCTGTAATTACATCGAAGTGAAAGAATCGATGGCACTTAAAGGATCAATGATGGTTGTCACGTAGGCAAAGCTCCATCCACATGTTAATCTTCTTTTGAATGGAGAGGAATGTCTCTTGTGTAGGCACGAAGATGAAATCAAGAAAATCTAATATGAGCAGCAAATTTTCGAGCTTTTCGAGGATTCTTGATATTATAATGGCACGTTTTTTCGGATTATTCATTTCATAAATATCTTTGATTCACTTGAGGACAAAACCAAAATAAAAAATACAACCACTTTAGGAATCTTCTGTGGTAATGAAAATTATCCTTCAGAGATCAAATTGTTGAATACCTTAAAATCAAGTGAACGCAGCATGCAACGGAGTCTTACCCATTGATTTTTAGGACCTGTTGATGCTGATGTATCATCAGAATGTCCATCTCTCACTTCTACTCCCTTAATATGCTGCATGGGACAAATTTACAAAACATTTACAATAAAAAAGGAAGAAGAAACCCTCTCTAATAATTCCTCACCTCAGTCTCCATTTGATTAGAAGCTGCGTCCAATTGAAACAGAAAACAGAAGAAAATTCGTTAAATACTAAACAGTACGATATAGGTGTAACTACTAAATTAAGAAAACCAACAAATCGAGATTTTTATAATGCTGGTACGATCAGGAAAGGGAGTAGATAAGATTACCTAATTCTACAAATATTTCGTGATAGCTTTGACGAAACCCTACCATCCAAAATTTCCAATTTTCCAGAGTCATGCTTGATTCATTCGAAGATAAGAGTTTCAATTCGTGAGATGGAAGTGAAGATGTAACTACTACGTGTTGCTAAATTGCTTTCCTCCAGCAAAATTATGAACCATGAACCAAACAAACAGTTCCACATGCCACAAACATACGGTATCGAAATATAGAGTGGGAAGACAGAAGTGCATCTGAATGAACTTTCTACCGTGCATAATGAGCTTTAAAACTCCTACCATACCTACCTACAACGAGCGCACCCTTTACAATAAATTCCAAAAATTCCCAACGATTTCAAGAACCGGCTTTCGTACAAATGCGTGGTAGATTCACCTTATCAGTGACCTCTACGGACCTATGACGTCACTTAATTCTCTAAACATGATCAAAGATCGAATTGAATGGGAAGCTTTGAGGACACCAATCTGTATCTTGTCCCAGTGGTTTATTTGGCTATCTTGCTTCACGCTGTGTTGAGAGTCAAGGATAATTCGTTGCAATATGTTGGTGAGAGGTTAGACTTTGGCCTATTTATAAATCGATAGAGGCTTGCGTGGATGTGCGAGCTCCCATTGGCTGAAATGGCGGGTGTGACTGAAATACCTACTCGCGAAATATTTGGATAGAAGAATTTTTCGTCTCGACGCGATAGTGTGGGTAATTGAAAGTAATTTTGTTTTGATTTTATATTTAGATCAAATTTGCGACGAAAACGTCTACGTAGGATTCACGAGTTTGAAGTAAATAAAAACTTGGGAATGCTTGGACGAGCTGGGCATTTAAATGGTCTGTGGATGATTCACCTGTTGAATGTTCTTTACGTTACTCCTATCGCATTTTCATTAGAACTATCTGCCCTATCAGATTGTTACATCTACTCTAGGACACCCTGTATGCTATCAAAAGAATCACAGAGGTTCAAAACTAGAATAATCGGGCCCTCCCCTATGTTTCGGCCTGGTTTCATTCTAGTATTGTAGATCGTAGGCAACTACGCACTGTGAACAATGTGAGCTAGTCTCCTTCTCCCTGTTGTTTTTGTGCTCATAACTTTTACATATTCATCCTCGGAAAATAACTCTTGCTACAACATTTTTGCTAATTTCAAAAATGTATCATACGAGGATGTATTGATATCTAGTTAGCCTAGACCAGTTTCATGCATAAACAAAATATTGCGATACCATATCAACGAACAATAACTTATTAGAAGTGTCAGTGTAGAGTTCGACGTCAAAAAAGTAAACCAGAGTTACGCAATACATAAAAAAAAGATGTCCACCGAAATTGTAAAAATCGAAAAATTGGAGTATCGAGCCATCATCAAGTATGTACCTGGATTTAAAAGGGTTAAGAGGTAAGCAGATCTACGAAGATATGCTTAATACCCTTGGTGATCAATGTCCTTCGTATGCGACCGTGAAAAATTGGACTGCTTGCTTCAAAAGTGGTAAATTTTCCATTGAAGATGATGACCGATCGGGAAGGCCAGTTTCTGTGTCAGTCCCCGAAAATATCGATGCACTTATGACATGATTTTATCAGACCGTCGAATTGGGCTAAAACGGATATCTGAAGCACTGAAGATTTCATACGAACGCGTTCATCATATAGTTCGCGTCAATTTGGACATGAGAAAAATTTCTGAAAAATTGATCCCCAAATGTTTGAATGTTGACCAGAAGCGTGCAAGGGTAGAAGCATCTCGTTCGATCTGTGCTCGATTTGAAAACGATGTAGACTTCTTAAACCGAATTGTTACTATGGATGAGACTTGGGTACATTTCTACGATCCAGGAACAGAGCAACAATCGATGGAATGGCGACACTCTGGTTCTCCAGGACCTAAAGAAGTTTCGTGTCCAAAAATATGCTGGAAAAATTCTTGCTTCAGTTTTTTGGGATTGCCATGGAGTAATCATGATTAATTTTTTGGATAAGGGTAAAAAATAACTGGAGATTACTATTTGACATTACTGACCACTCTACGGAAAAAAATTAAAGAGGAAAGACGCGGAAAGCTATCCAAAGGTATTTTGTTTTTACAGGACAACGCCCCAGTACACAAATCTAATGTTGACATGCAAAAAATTCGTGATTTAGGGTTTGAATTACTAGAACACCCCCCTTATTCAACAGATTTGGCTCCGTCCGACTATATCATCTCCTTCCTCAACTGAAAAAAAGTTTAAAAGGTCGTAAATTTTCTTCCAACGAAGAGGTAATAAAAGCTGTGGAGGACTGGTTTGCAGAGCAAGAAGAAACATTTTTTTGAAAGGTCTTGAGACGTTGCAGGTTCGCTGTAATAAATGTATTCAATTAACAGGAGAATATGTTGAGAAATAAAATATTTTGACATTGAAATTTTGTTTGGTTCTATCATTGTTAAACAATGGTTCTATAGTGAGCGTTGAATATGCATCATCTTTTGTGATATTTTTCAATATTACCAAATTTTTGAATTTTTTTCATAAATGGAAAAAAGATAATCGAATGAATTTTTCCTTTAATACTCAGATGGAAGTCTTTTATTCTGTACTAAAGGATATCGATACAAAAAAGAAATAAAGGTTGAAGTCTGAAGGTTGAGTTCACATAGAATTATGTGGAGTTTTGCTTCTCCATTCACTGTTGAATTATAAGCACCACTCGCTTGACGGCTCGTGCTGCAAAATTCATCTGCGTGTGTTATGACTTACATAATCGGTCATTGAACAATATACTATTATCTGATTATTCAAGAAAAACATTCATTCAATTAGGTATCTTTTTTCTATTCATGAAAGATATTTAACAAGTCAGTATTATTGCAAAATATCACAAAAGATAATGCATATTCAACTGTCGCTATGGTAACGCCAGCCTGCTTATAATTCAACAGTGACTCGAGAGTATTAAAGTTTTATAATCATGTGAAAAGCGACATATGATACATTCTTGGAATCAGCAAAAATTTTGTAGCAAGATAAACGAACTTTCGACTATAGTTTACATTTGAGAAATCATCAATCCTTCTCATTTCTCGAAAATAGCTCGATTGAAAAATTCCATAACATTATATTTGAATTATTCCTAAAAAAGTGCATGTAACAACAGTTTTCGAATACGAGTTCAAACCAGCCAGTTATTTAGCATTATTTTCTTCTAGCTGCTATAGTTCTCGAGATCCTTTCAGTGGACAACGAATTTTGCCCACCCTGTACAGTGAAAGTAAGTTTGTTTATCACGATGAAAGAATGAAGGAAAAATAGCTGTTTCCTGTTATGTAACATAGGGGGTCTTTATGAATGATTGACTGTTGACATTAGATTTTTCCTTTGCCTCTTTCTAAGTATCTAAGTTTTTATTGGATGTCTGTGTTCACTCTACGATGTTACAATCTTGTATAATCGCTTATTTCACCTCTGGCTCTATAGGTGGAAATCTTAATCTTTAATAAAAAAGGATAAAGTTATGATCACGATAGAGAAGAGTGTTCTCTCTTAAAACCACATTCTGCGAAGAAAAGTCTATCGATGAACCAATGTAAATGTGTTCTTTCCAATGAATTCTATGTTGATATAAGAAGCCAGGGGGGGGGGGGGTGCCCCCCTGATATTTTGATGGCCTTATCGTTTTTCAGCGCGGCACCTCAATATTACTTTCTAATTCTCATTTGGCCCCCCTGAGAAAAATTTCTGCGGGCGCCCATGGTAGGTATCCTTATATAACAATACCCAACAGGTGTTACAACTACAGTCACAAGAAATTGTTGGAGTTATATCGAGAAAAAAATCTCACCCCGCGAAATTGCCTCTTAGGTAGCTGAGTCGTCAAATTTTCCGACGAATAGATTGGCACGTCCAGATCACTCAAATTGGAGGACATGCTCGGCTCTCTGGAGTCTCTGGACTGCCTGCTAGGCACCTGGAGAAGCGCCATAGCCTGCTGTTGCACAATCGAGGGACTCTTGAGATAGTGACTCTCGGCCACGAATCCTACGCTGTCATCGTCATCTACATTCATGTTGGAAAATGAGAACCGCACCCGTTTCTGCCCCGTGGACCGGATGAATCAATCGCACAAATCGAGAAATCGCGACAATTATTATTTTCCACCAGCGAAATTATTGCGGGATCTTTATTTACTTTCGGACGAAAAAATATACGCGGCGATGGACGCTGAGGAACTGAATAACCTTTCAAAGACGCCGAGCGTCGAGAATTAAAAAGTATTTTTACATCGTTGACGCCAGTGACGCATTTCATTGGACGTCTTTCAGATTTTGTCGATAGAAAACATACAAAATAGATGCCAAAGCTATGAACCGTTGTGATAGACTGACGGGTCATGTGAGCCATTTTATTTAGCACATACATGACACTTATGTTTATGACGCCATTGTTTAGTTTCCGCCGTTTGAGCTATTGATATACTGGTTATCCCATTTTTCTAACATTTAGGTAGGTCATTAATCCTTGGAGGAATTACACATGTACCTGAAATTGATGAAAAATCAATTTTTTTTAAATTAATACAGAATGCAAATTGATATTACACTAGGGGTGCGCAGTGGAGTTTTGCTAGTCCTGGCTGGAGCTCCTAACCTGACAACCTGCTCAATTATATCTAAAAAGTTGCGCAAGTTAAACTAAAATGGACCTGTTCGAGTATTTACTACAAAAAAGTAAACACCGAAGATATACTCCATTCACAATTATAAAATCACAACTCTGGCCTTGGAAAAAATGTGATGGACAAAATTAATTGATGTTTATATGAATTGATAGAAAAGATTCCTTTTCTAGTTATTTGCATGAAAAGTATACAAGAAATCACTGTTGAAATATATTATTTTTTGCCATGGAAGAAAATTGCATTGCTTTCACATAATTTTCATATGCAAGCTTGTGAAGATTTAATGTTTCATTAAAAAAAATCAACCCAAAGATATAAGATGAATTGATGGGTAATTACAAGAATCAAGAATAATGTCAATTCTATTTTGTTGATAACTTTCTTAAAATCAATGTTGGGGTATAAAACTCGGCTGCGTTTGTTCAAACAACTTATAAAGAAGACATTTTTCACCATCTCGACCTTTGAAAGGCGTTTCTTATAGGAGAATTAGGTTTTAGTTCCAGTTCATTAGTGAGGTACCTAACTTTTGCAAATCTGCTCAGATATCGCCAAATTTCTTGGAAAACCTGAAAAATATCATCCTAATCGACCTCAAGAGGCTCCATCCGATCCATCTACTGCGATATCTGTCCAAATAACAGCTTTTTCAACGAAATTCCCGTGTACCCCTTTAACCTCGAAATGTAAACATTTGTCCTGGTCTTGAAAATCGTCCTCACGCTCCAAACTGGTGCTAAAAACAATAAACATACGTTAATCTTGGATATTCGACGAAAAACTCACCTGCAAATATCGATTAAATACCAAAAATCTGCGAACAATTTGTAAACCTAACGAAATATGGAATATCTTTGATACTTTTACTTTGATGTAAACAAAGAAGCTGGCAACGTCGTTTTGTCATTAACGATATTTTCTGTGCGCGCACTGACTTTTCATCATATGTTCTGTGCTCTTCATCAGGGGCACCAACTCCTGAAAACGAAACCATGACCTCCTATGTGATTAAATAAAAGTCAATGGAGTATACATAATTATTTTGAGCGTTACTTTTTACTCACTGTATTGTTAGCCTTTTGCTACACATCACAATTTATGTGAAGATCTGATTAGTAAATGATTCGTTATTGTTGTCCTTGTTGTTTCAAAATGTCCATTATTTTGATATTTAATCTGTCGTTCAAAAATATCCAATAGTTGGGTATGTGCAGGAGCGCAATTAGCGCGATAATTTGCATGGACACTTCTCATCTATAAATATACCATATCTATGCAAGGAATGAAAAATATATATTTACCTTGAAATTCTTCGAATGAAAATTTGTATGCCTTGAAATATTCTTGCATTTTCAAACATTGAACGAAAAGAATCTCACTATTGAATAATCATCTAATTATACGGGGTGTGTACTTTAAGGTGAGGCTTTTCTGTTGACAAGTGATAGAACTTATCCAAATAAGTCATTTTACCGAATTTTTTTTATATGAAATGTTAAATTTGGAAAAATTTATAAAAAAGTTTGGGCATCAATACCTAAATACTACTCTGGCCTGCATCTCTCTGTTCCAGGTTTATGAACATTATTCGCGAACATTAGCGGAAATCTTTTTCTGTACAGTTTATATGCTGAACTGACATTTTGTTTTGATTCACCATAAATTAAAAACGTATCAAAAAGTTCATTATTTGAATAAACGTAAACACTGGTACAGGGTGTCCCAAATTCGATGATCACTGAGAGCATCTCGAAAACCACAAGGGTTAGAGAAAAAATGTTCAAGGACTCCCGATCTCTTTTTTCAAAATAATCATTTGCCGGCATACAGATCCGGGATATCTGTAGGTATTGGTTCTCGAGTTACAGGGCGTTTCTGAAAAATTGCTGTTTCAAATATTTCGCTATATCTCGTCTTCTATTGGAGATATCACGAAAATTCCAAAAAGTTTTCTTTTGTAATTTCTATTGCCTATACGCTGCTTCCATCTGATCCGAAAACTTATTTGCCGTTCAAGTGCTGGAGAGAAAAGTTTGTGTTTTTTAAATGGGACACGCTATATTTTTCATCATTGCTTCTTAGCCGCAGATTCACCGAGTATCATCCTGTAACCGGTTTTTCGAAAATCTGACCCGTTTCAGAGATATTGAGTTTTTCGTCTTCACTTGAATTGGGACAGCCCTGTATATAAAGATTTTTCTTTTATTATAGTATCGTATAGTTGATCCGAAGTTACGAAAGTTTCTTTTCAACTGGCAAAATATCAGAAAAACATCTGTGTGAGAGTTTTTATGACTCCTAAGAGTACCTTTGGATCAACTATATTCAGAAGTTTGAAAACCTCAACAAGAAAAGCCACTGGATGCATCGGTACAGCTTGGGCTTTGTTGGCCTTTTACTGTTCCAAATAAAATGCAATTACAGATTTTATTATTCTTAGAAAAAGGAATAGGTACTTTGAAATTAACTTTAAAAAGTTGAAACAAAAAGAATACATATTTAAGTACCTATGTGTTGAATATGACCACCATTTTCGCCTCAAATTCTCCCAATTTTTTTTTTCAAATTTCAACACTGTGTCTCTAAGTGACAAGAGTTGGGATCCCTGTTTACAGGAAATTTTCTTTTATTTTCATTGGTACCATGTACCCTGTCAGTTTGTAACACTTACCCTTGGACTCCCTGTATATTATAATGTTCGAATTTTTGATAGTTGTGGAAAACAAAAAGTAATAAAAACGAAATCTTTAATGCCTTCAAATCAATGTATAAAATAAACTTTATATTTACAATCTTAACTTAATATGTTTTTCTTGATAGGTTTCGGAGCAACACTAATTTTCACAGGTTTACAAAGATCCAGAAGTGTTTGCGAGCTATCAACATTTCTCCTCCTCCCAATATCAGCTTCAGGAATGGCCAAAGCCACATTTATATCAATATTGCAAGCTTCGGACCAAACTTGATGGGAGATCAACAAATCAGTCAAAAGCCTGATGCTCTGACCATGACTTCCTAAAAACAATCAACATTACCCACAGAATAAAAAAAACACCAAGTCACTCACTTGAATCTTCACTATCAGTATCCAGAGGCTTCAAATGTGCTGGCCTAGGTAGAATAACTTGGGTTCTCTGATCCGGATACTTGACTTTTATCCTGATCCTAGAAGGGTCCAAGAGATGGTGGAGTTCTGCCTCAAACGGAACAGACATTATCAGACCTGCTGTGAACTTCAAAGAAGTATCAGTTTGTCCAGTCGGTTCCAATATTTCTGCTGAGCTCATTCTTATCTGGAAAACGGGAATTATTCAACAAAAAGGATGGATTTTAACGGAAAAATTGTACCTCCACATTAGGTCTTGGTATTTTGCCAATTTTCGCTTCTGCAATTATTGGAATCAGAATTCGGGATACCATTCCTGGTTTTGGTTCTTCAAGGTTAGATAGCTCCTTGAAAACTGCTAAGGTGAAACCCTCTGGTTCCAAACCGAAGTTTTCCAGTTCATATTGTACATTTTCAACAATTGTCAGGAAATGATGGCAAGGAGCTAAGGCTGAAGAGTTGCTTCCTAAAATAAAACGAAGAAACAATACAACTTCGAAACGTTTTCCATTTTTCTCCATCATTTGAAAGTGTAAATAAGTTTGAAACGAACCTTTGACAATGTAAACCAAATTCAAAGCCAAAGCTTTCATATGTAGCTGCTTCACAGCACATTTATCCGCAGGACTCAAACCAACAAAGAAGAACTGCAATTTCAAACAATGTTCGAGAAGATTTTGAATGCTAGTTTTCAGGTTATGTGATTGGTGGGTCGCTGAGCTTGTGGGATTCGCCCAATAACCGTTCTCCATTATCTGTGAGTATATAAGTTGGGCGCCTATGAAAAGAGCAGTGAAAAGAGCTGTTCCTGCTACTCCAGGGTCAATTTTGCTCAGACGGTTCAAGTGGTCTTTTGCTGTCTGAAGGAGGCTACAATGAACACTAAAAATAAAAGGAATATGAATATTGAACCTGTAAAGATGTACAGTGCTGAAATTTTCAACGTAGCCTAACCTATCCTACCTGAAAGTGGCTTCTGTGATATCCAAATTATTGATAACATTATTTAAAAACTCCAAACTAGCTTCCACCGAAATAGGTTCCGCAACTGCATTCCCCACGGTGTCTGTGAGGTCCAGAACTGGAACGAAAGATGTCATTGTGTCCCTGAGATACTGGTAATGTCTTTTTGTGTGGGACTCCAGCAACGGTGTAATCGTGGGCAAGTTCTTTGCCGCATTGAAAATCAAGATTAACATGCATATATCTGCATTGTATTAAGGAAAATATTCAAAATAAAAAAGATGATTGAATTCGATATTTTTTGAAAAGGATACATTGGGGATTTTCGACATCAGGCTCTGGTATGTCAAAGAATGGATGGATGTTGAGAAATTGAGGTACAAGGGGCAGAACGAGCTCAGCATGTTGGGCTCCAATCCTCTGAAGACATCTGTATGTGGATCGTTTATCATTAGGATACTTCTTCAAGTTATCCAACAGTTTCTCTACACACATCTTTAATCCACAAGTGGTTAACATTCTACATGAAGCCAGCATCCGATGTAGCCCCTCACGAACATCTTGTGAAAAATCTTCCAGAGCACCTAGTATTGTTTCCACTTGGTCATCCCTCAGAACGATATGCTCTGAGATCAACCTCAAACTGTCTATAGCTTTAAGTCTTACGTCTTCAATCTCATCGTTGAACATATCCACTAAGAAATCCAGGGATAGGTTGGCGAAATGAGAGTTATTCAGTGACAGTTGACAGAGGGATTCTACTGCAGCAGACCTAACCTCTAAAATTTGACTCTTGGTTTTTTTTCAATCTAGATTTTTGATTAACTTACCTAAGTATTCATCTTCTAATCCATGTACAAATGCACCACAAGCTCCACTATTGATAAGGTTTATACTTTCAGCATCAAGTACTTCTTTGGGGGCATCATCTGCCCATTTTTTGCCGCTTGCCCATTCTCCACTTGTGACATTTTCCCATGCTAACTCATGAGCTGTGCGCTGAAGAATTTCTTCACATTAAAAACGCAGTAGTTACTTATAGCATAATGACACAAATACACTGCGCAAAAAAATTAACGCACATTCTGAAAATCTCAATTTTAATGAAAGCTAACTCTACATTGACTTTATAACTTATTTTTTATGTTATCTCGGGAAGGTTTTGAACGAAACAAGACACATTAAATGGAAGAAAAATTCAGGATTTCACCTTTTCTTATGTGAAAGAAGAGAAATGAACAATTTTCAAAATACTGAAATGCTGATAAGTGATTTAATACTTGGTATTTCCACCCCTTGCGTTAATTACAGCTCGGCAACGACGGTTCATTCTCAAAATGAGTGATCTTAAAATGTTCTGATCTAATCCTTCCCAGATTTCTCCGAGTTGGATTCCTAAGTCATTAAGAGTAGCTGGATGATTTTCTGAACTTCTCAGCCTTCTATTGAGGTTGTCCCAAACCTGCTCAATCGGATTGAGATCTGGACTTCTTGCTGGGCCATTCCATTCGAGAGACTTCAACCTCTTCAAGGTCTGGCATTATCGTCCATAAAAATGAAATTTTCACCAATGTATGGGGCAAATGACACTACATGCTCTTCAAGAATGTTCCTTATATACTTATCAGCATTCATAGCTCCATTATCAACGACCACTAGGTCTGTGCGAGCAGTCAAAGATATTCCACCCCATACCATAATCGATCCTCCCCCCAAACCAGTATTATTCAGGAAATTGCACTGAGCATATCTTTCATGTGGACGTCTGTATACAAGGGAACGTCGATCACAATGGTAGAGGCAGAATCTAGACTCATCTGTGAAGAGAACTCTTTCCCAATCGGCCTCTTCCCAATGGATATGTTCTCTTGCAAAATCCAAACGCGCCCTTCGATGGGCTGGGGTAAGATCTGGGCCTCTTGCCGCGACACAAGGCCTTAAATCATATTCTCTGAGGCGATTTCTTATTGTCTGAGTGCTAATTTGCACCTCATGAGTTTGCACAAGCTGATTTTGAAGGAGGCGAGCGGTTGCAAACCGTTGTCTCAACGAAGAAACTCTCAAGTAACGTTCTTGAATGGCAGTTGTTACCCGTGGTCTACCCTGTCCTGGTCTTCGGACATTCATACCTGTCTCCCTGAATCTCTACAACATTCTGGACACACTTGTATGGGAAACTCCAAACCTTTCTGCAATTCTTGTGTATGTCCACCCTTCTTCTCGCAAAACTACCGCTTGGGCACATTCCTCTTGGGTCAAATTGCGTGTTTCGCGTTGCATAGCGATCGAGTGTAGAAAATCAAACGAAAGAAAAACTATTGATCACTAGAATTGATCGAGAACAACTGATTTTAGAATGGAGCCAATACATTCAAAATCTGATAATACATATCATCTTTTTTTATTCCTGCTGGGAGAAAACATCTGTATTGAAGAAAAACGTTGAAAGTGGATAACATATTATGCATGCATAATTCTGATAAAAATAATTATCATTGGGAACACCTTCAGTTGTAGAATAAATTTGAGATTTCCATAATGTGAGTTAATTTTTTTGCGCAGTGTAATACAAAATTTCTTATTGCATGAATTTCTCAGAAAAATCATATTTTCAGTACAGACCAATCTTTGATAAACAACAATATTTCTGTTACTTACCTTTCTCCTCATATTCGACATTAATTTTTTATCTAGCGTTTGATTAAGAAATTTGGGACTGACGGCATTCATCGACCCAAGCAGTTTAGCAGACTGTGTTCTAACCTGCAGTGATAAATCTGTCACACCACTGCATATTTTTCCAAAAGCATCATCTATAAGTCTTATTTCATGATCACTTCCAGTAACAAACATTTCACTGAAAAAAAATATCATGACTATTGAACCATATGAAAGAGAGAACCTACTCACTGGTCTGGGTAGGTTTTTGCCAAAACCCACACTAATTTCAGTACAACTGACCGAACAATTTCATAGTCATCCTTCAAACAGTCACATACATCAGAATATATCTCGGGATTCAATTGGAAACCTCTTTCGTGAAGTTTTATTATTGTGGAGAACGCTTGGCTTCTAACTCTTGCGTCTTCATTTTTAAAATAGGAACCAACCAAAAATAAAATAGCCTGAGCTTCTGTACCTTCAGACAAAGGAGTATGCACCCCTATAATCTCTAAACATTTACATTTTACAGTATGATTCACGTCTTTCAAATAAAACTTGGCGATCTCCACCAATCTTTGATGAACAACAGTTGATGCATCTGTAACTAATTCACCTAGTTTCAAGATTGTGTTCATTCCTTGAGCTATAACTTTGTGAGAATGATCATTCTTTAAAAGTAATATTATTTCATCGATTATTAATAGAACTTCTGAAGAAGTTTCTTGTCCTATTTCGCACAACAGAGACAGAATCTTGACTCGTACAACTGATTCTACTTCATTTTTGAAATGTTCACTCAGTCTTTTTAGTATATCAGGAAGATCTTGAGGATCCACTGAAAGACTATCAGATATCCGCAATAGAGTACTGAGAGCTTCATTACTGCTCTTGCAGTTCTCCAAACAAGTTACAAGCGCAAGTGTTGAGCCTGTTGTTTGCGATGGTGGTCGCTTCACCAGTCTCAACCTTTTTATTGGTGGTCTTGGTACATCCTGAAACACACAGTGATTTATTCCATTGCTGTGACAATTATCAGGTACCATTTACCTGTATGATAGTTGTATGACTGTATTCTGCAACGGCTCGTTTTTTCAATACTGCCGCCATGTTTGAGGAGGAAATGAATTTTCAGCCAAACATAAATCTTTTCGGTAATTGTATAAATCTATTATTTGTCTAGTTTATCTCTTGTATTCGAAACGATTTTGTTTTGACAAGTTGAAAAACTTAAGTGAGGTTAGAACTCAAGTGAGGTTAGAACACAGAAACTGGTATCTAAAAACACATCTTCCACAAAACAATTTTTTTCGAACACGATCATCTCTGGAAAATATGAAGGTTTTAATTTAAAGGAAAACCGTTGCTGGGTCATTTTTCGGATTTCTCAAGTGCCAGGCGGCATCCCAAAAAATTTGGAGAGTGGTAACTTGTAGAGCATGCTAAAACACAGCTTCCACAAAAAAAATTTTTTCGAACACGCTCATCTCTGGAAAATATGAAGGTTTTAATTTGAGGGAAAACCGTTGATGGGTCATTTTTCCGATTTCTCAAGTCCCAGACGGCATCCCAAAAAATTTGGAAAGTGGTATCTTGTAGAGCTTGCAAAAACACATATTCCACAAAAAAAATTTTTTCGAACACGCTCATCTCTGGAAAATATGGAGGTTTCCAGATCATTTTCCGGATTTCCCAAGCCCTGACGGCATCCCAAAAAATTTGGAAAGTGGTATCTTGTAGAGAATCTGAAACCACATCTTCACAAAGAAATTTTTTTCGAACACACTCATCTCTGGAAAATATGAAGGTTTTAATTCAAAGGAAAACCGTTGCTGGGTCATTTTTCGGATTTCTCAAGTGCCAGGCGGCATCCCAAAAAATTTGGAGAGTGGTAACTTGTAGAGCATGCTAAAACACAGCTTCCACAAAAAAATTTTTTTCGAACACGCTCATCTCTGGAAAATATGAAGGTTTTAATTTGAGGGAAAACCGTTGATGGGTCATTTTTCCGATTTCTCAAGTCCCAGACGGCATCCCAAAAAATTTGGAAAGTGGTATCTTGTAGAGCTTGCAAAAACACATATTCCACAAAAAAAATTTTTTCGAACACGCTCATCTCTGGAAAATATGGAGGTTTCCAGATCATTTTCCGGATTTCCCAAGCCCTGACGGCATCCCAAAAAATTTGGAAAGTGGTATCTTGTAGAGAATCTGAAACCACATCTTCACAAAGAAATTTTTTTCGAACACGCTCATCTCTGGAAAATATGAAGGTTTTAATTTGAGGGAAAACCGTTGATGGGTCATTTTTCCAATTTCTCAAGTCCCAGCAGACGGCATCCCAAAAAATTTGGAAAGTGGTATCTTGTAGAGCTTGCAAAAACACATATTCCACAAAAAAAAATTTTTCGAACACGCTCATCTCTGGAGATTATGAAGGTTTTAATTTGAGGGAAAACCGTTGATGGGTCATTTTTCCGATTTCTCAAGTCCCAGACGGCATCCCAAAAAATTTGGAAAGTGGTATCTTGTAGAGCTTGCAAAAACACATATTCCACAAAAGAATTTTTTTCGAACACGCTCATCTCTGGAAAATATGGAGGTTTCCAGATCATTTTCTGGATTTCCCAAGCCCTGACGGCATCCCAAAAAATTTGGAAAGTGGTATCTTGAAGAGAATCTGAAAAAACATCTTCCACAAAAAAAATTTTTTCGAACACGATCATCTCTGGAAAATATGAAGGTTTTAATTTGAAAGAAAACCGTTGCTGGGTCATTTTTCGAATTTCTCAAGTCCCAGGCTGCATCCCAAAAAATTTGGAAAGTGGTATCTTGTAGACCTTGCAAAAACACATATTCCACAAAAAGATTTTTTTCGAACACGCTCATCTTTGGAAAATATGGAGGTTTCCAGATCATTTTCAGGATTTCTCAAGCCCTGACGGCATCCCAAAAAATTTGGAAAGCGGAATCTTGTAGAGAATCTAAAAACACATCTTCCACAAAAAAAATTTTTTCGAACACGATCATCTCTGGAAAATATGAAGGTTTCCAGATCATTTTCCGGATTTCCCAAGCCCTGACGGCATCCCAAAAAATTTGGAAAGCGGTATCTTGTAGAACATGTAAAAGCACATAATCCACAAAAAAAATTTTTTCGAACACCCTGTATTTCAGAAGATATGAATTATTATTTGACACTCAATATGCACTTCAAAAAAACACTAATTTCGAGCTTATAACCAATTCACAATAGATGGAATATGTTCAAATGCTTCTTAAATGATCGAATTCCATTATTCCTTCAAAAATAATACGATATTACAGAAATATAAGCAATTAACTATAATCATTGTTTGAGGAGAACCTACCCTGAAAAATTCAAGCTTTCAGAATCTTCCTTTCGCCTGTATCACCACAGTATAAGGTAGACCTTATACTTTGGTATCACTATCTTCTCACAGTTTAGAAATGATTTGGTCAATCGATTTGGATGAAGATCAGAACGCCACAAAGTTTTCCTCTTCTCAATTCATATTCACTGCATCTATTATAGAAACGAAAACAAAATTTTCATAACATTTTCATTCAGATTCTTGTTCGAGTTTTCTTGGGAATTTTATTATACATGTAAAATAAGAAGCTAATTCTACTAATAGTGAAAAATTGCAATAACTTTGCTACCTTAACCAATTGTAAAAAGCACCCTCTTCGTGATTGGACGGAAGAGCAGCTTTCCACCAATCAAGGGTGTTATTACTTAAAGAAAAGAAAAGATGTTATTTTAATTTTGAAGTTCTTTCTCCAGAAGGGAGAAAGTGTGGGATCGGCCCAACGCACTTGGGTCGGGACTTAGTGTTTAAAAATATTCTCTAGGGAGAAGGATGATAAATGAAACTTTTTGGGTTAAATTTAAGACGTATATTAAGACCAAATCAAACTAAACAACTGTACATTCGTTACGTATGTGTCAACGATATAAATTATCGAAAGTACTCGAATATTTCTTAAATCAAATACAATTAATCACAACAAATCGAATTATTACATCATCGTTAGATTGTAAAACAGAATCCAATTATCGAAATCAAATCAACCATCGGTGTGAATTCCAATTAAAAAATGATGAAGTCAAGTTATCAACAAAAACAAGAAGGGTTTGTCAAAATAACCCCCAAGATCATTAACATGGGATGATCTCAAAATTCACCTAATCAAACCTTCAGCTACTCAAGAGAGATTTCAAGAATAATACAAATTCAAACTTTCTAATATACAAGGGAAATCTCAAAATTAATTCCCACTTAAACTTTCCAACACTTAAGGGAACCCAACAAGTATTTCCATATACACTTTCAGTTACTTAAGGGTGATTACAAAAAAAATACAATATACTTTAAAAGACATTTACGACTTGTGGGAGATTTCAGGACTCTGGACTATAAATATATTTTGGGCTTTCATGCAGCTTTCTACCAATACTCAAAATAAGCTAAGCATAAACAAAATAGTCTGACCTTTTCCTGTACCAATAATCCCAAGAATGATGAACCTAGGAGAATAATTCTACGACGATGCTTCTTTCCTGAAACAGACAGATTAGACACGAAACACGACACCCACACGTTTTCGCCAAATTGACCTTCACTCCCGAATATACCGACGATACGCAATCTAAATAATTCCAAGTAATTTTGGACACTTTACCAATTACGACTTAACACTTTTTTATATGTCCCTGTTTGAGACTGATTTTTCAAAACTTCAAAAGAAGCCAAGATCTATGAGTTACCCTAATGCCGTCTTCCGAATAACTTTAACTGTTTTCGTCTCCGCTTTGAGACGGTACTTCCAAACACTGAAGTACCTACCCTAAAACCGTACTACCCTTAGTTTCCGATTCAAACTTAACTGTTTTCGTCTCCGCTTTGAGACCGTACTTCCAAACACTGAAGTACATACCCTAGAACCGTACTACCCTTAGTTTCCGATTCCAAACCTGAGTCAACTGAGGACCTTCCCTTTAGGTTCCTCCAGTTACTCCCTATTACCGACGCGAGCACTGGCAACCTTTTCGTTTTAAGATTCCACCAGCCACTGCCTTTTTCGTCTCCCGAGCAAGTCGAAGTTTTTCCCCTCTTCGTCTCCTCCAAAAACCAATCGTCAATCTTTCAAAACCAATCAAATCAAAACTTCTACCATCTTTGTTTTTATGAACCAATCAAATTAAAGATTTTTTCTGCTTCCCACCTTCTTCTTGATATATCGCTACGTGACAATTCTCAACAATGCCTGCGTTGAATTTTATTCCTGTCATCGTGTGCAGTAATTGCAACCAAATTCGTGGGACAATTATAATTTATGATTTAGTTCTCTAAATAAACTTAAACTGAAAATCAACAATTTCGGTCATTAACGTTTCGCCAGACATTCCTATGTGGACTTGATAAACGATCCATTAATTTTTCTAACACAAGGCTATTAAATTTCTGAAGTTGAAGTGGAAAATACCGGTTAAATATTACAGGAAAGAAAACGTTCAAGTCCCAATTTTCAAGACATGTCTGTTTTATAGTTTCAAAAATTATCTCCCCTATTACAATATCCCCTTCTTTGAAAAAGTTTTGGCATCGTTTGCCATAACTTTTCCTTGACCATCATCCCCAATAGTCCAATAGTCCCTTGTCTTCCCTTTAAGACATTATAAAAGGTATACAACTCGAATGTATCAAACTTAGAATTCTTAACTTTCATGCAGCATGCCTTAAAACTAAATATCATTCTTGCTCATCTAATTAGTCTATAGTAAACAATATCCCTCAGGATCAATTAAACTTCAAGAAATAAAAAAAAAGGTTCAATACAACAAAACATCACGTGCATAACTCAAATTCTTCGAAAGAAAATTTAAGAAAATCTGTCCGTCACTGCACTTCTCCTACATGGAGTTCATTATTGTCTATTTTTCGGATTTCAAACTTCACTCGCGATCACCACAGAATCTTCTTAATCCGGTTCTGACTATCTCCATATGTTTATTTCCTTTGGAGTTTGGGGCTGACCTTCACCTCGAGAATGACCTTTCGGAGATGCACGACGACCTAGTCTCTCGTAATTAGCGTACCGCACTTTGTGTCCGATAAATTCGGGTTCCAAACACTCGAATTCAATGTTTACGTTCGTCACCAACAATCATCGTTATCGCGAGAGATGTCCCTGTACACAACACCTATTCCGAGCTCGCGACCGATAACAACATGTGCACTTTCTTCTTCAGTCCAGTGTGGTGCGTTCGGGTTTAAGACGGGGTATAGCCCGGGCGGTCTCGCGGTTGTTGCTGTTACGTCCGCCTCGGTATTGGTGTTTCTTGTTGTGTTTTCTTGTCGGTTTCTTTGTCGATCCATAATCCACATAGTCAGGGTGTTCCATAGGCTGGCCAACAGGGTTATCCCGCATCCAAAAATCTCATATAGGTGTAGTCCATTCAATATAACTCCTATTCCATATTTTATTATTCGGAATATCAGATAGAAACCCATGAGTCCGCTCATAAACAGGAAGTCGGTGAACCATCCTCATATCTGTCTTGCTGGGTTGGGTGCCAGTTTTCTCATCTCTTCGGTGTTGACCATGTTGATCGTTTTGAACCATTAAACCATTTGTCAAAAGTCTCCATTTTTTTTGGTACTCGTCGATGATGTTTTCCACGGTTTTCAAACGGTAAATGAAGTTTATTATACCCGCGGCCACGATTAAGTTACGCCTATGATTCCCGCAATGTTTAATCAGTAATCGCTCAAGCTTACTCGACACAGTCGGTCCATACGGTTTTTTAATTGTTACTATGTCCCTCTGGTAACACGATCCCTTTGACGGATTAACTTCTGTAGATGTTCTCGAAGTTTTCGCGGCTTCGCGTATAGACACCGCGGTTATCTCACTGTTTTTCTTCGCACATGCGTACGCGATTAGCGCCTCAGTATTGTTTTACTTTTACGAATAAGGTCATTCCTCTGGATAGGGTCAGTATCTTTCTCATACTGTTAATGGGCTTGGATCCTCTTGAAACATCTTGTGGGGAAGTGTACAATAAATACAGTAGCAATACAAACAAACAAAAAATTAAATTTTCACAATTTTACATAAATTCATAGAACAATTTAAAATGAAAAATACGTAAATCCCCTTTTTCCCTATTCGTCCTCCTATGATCGCTTACATAACTAGTTCCCTTTTAATCATCTGAGGAAGAATACCACAAAAATACATCCACATTTGCTTTTTGTTGTGGGACACAAAACGCAAAATCTTATCACGATTGTTCCAAAACGATTCCCGCAAACAGTATATTATACCTTAGCCCTAGTGCTATAACTGAAATTATAAAGTCGAGTGGTATTTCTTGATAGAGGAAAATAAAAGTTTAGGAAAATGTTGAATATGCACTGAAAAAAATTTTCAATTTCGCTGCTTCAATGAAAAAATTTTGGCGTTAAAAAATCGCCATCAAAGACTTTAGCACAGCTACTTCCAAATTACCACAAAGACGTTTCAAATGACTGGAATCTACGAAATGGGCAGGAGTCGATTCACTCCTCCTGGAAGGCTGTTGAAGAATTGCCTTCTCGCTACCCGTGTTCCTGACTAGTTTATCCTTGGAATCTAACGAAATGGGCAGGAGTCGATTCACTTCTCCTGGAAGGCTGTTGATGAGTTGCCTTCTCGCTACCCGATTTCCTCAGCATTTATTTCCGGGATGACTACCCGACTTCGATTAGGGTTACCTGCTAGTCGCTGATTTCGACACTCTCGGGCAAAGTGTCCTGCCTGACCACAGGAAAAACATTTTTTCAGTCTAATTCTCCTCGGACCCTCTCGCCTACCTCTGTAACAACTTTTCCCTGCCCAATATCCCTGCTGGTTGCAGTTATGACACGCTCCCGGTGTCATTGTTCCGTTTTGCCTATTATTCCGGCAATCCCTCGCGAGATGGCCCGTTCGACCACAAGAATAACATGTCCTCCTAAAGTCTCTTTCCCCATTTCCTCGGTTCTGCCTAATACTCCTACACCCCTTCGCGGTGTGACCTTCTTTATCGCACAATTGACACACTTTTTCGGTGTCAACTGTCGATACCCTCATATTCGCCAACCTTCCCTGCAACATTCTCCCAGTGGTCTCCTGCAGCCTAACTAGTTCCTCTGCCTTTTCCAGATCCAAGTTTTCCTCTTTCAACAACAAAATTCCTGTTTCCTTCATTACGTCCTTCCTTAATCCTATCTTAAATTGATTCAACATTAATTCCCGGTTCTTCTCAAAGTACCTCATCGCATCTTTCCCGGAAAAACTCTCCAAAGTAGTCGAGAGCATACCTAGCGAGTACATAGGTGTTACCTGACCAGCGGGAACATTCACGTTGGATGCGCCAGCTGGTTGAGCCATTTTTCAAAAATTTAACCAAAACCCAATTATCTTAACCAAAATATGATTTTTTAATGTATTCAATGAATTATTTACTTTCCAAATCAATGAATAATTTTAAATTCTCACCCTCAAATTCCAACAGAACTGAAATACGCTCAAGATTACGACTTCAACTTTCACGAATTAGAAAAAAATAGCAAAATGATACCCTAATGATCCCAATTCAAACAGCCTTACCCAAAACACCAAAATAAAACGAATCACCTGGAAACGAGTTCAAAAAGACCAACGCCAAAAAGAATTCAAGAAAAATCTGGCGAAATGATGTAACCAAAAAAACAAGAAAATCACCAAGTGTCGAATTCCTGAAAAATAAAAGTACACAAAACCACCTGAAATAAAAATAATTCTAATTTTTTATTCTACAACTCAAAAGATCACGATCAGCGGCTCATCAACTAAAATTTCAACCAAATTTTTACTTTTCCCGACTTCTGAACCTTCAAAATGAACTCAACCTGAAAAGATAAAAATTTCCCTTCTATCAAAGTGTTTCCCAAAATTTCAAACTCAAGTTAAAACAAGGAAAGCCAAATTCAATTATTCTCCAAATCAAACTCAATACAAACCGAATGATGTTATTTTGTGAAAATAAATTTTTTCGAGATTTAAACGAAATCCTGAATAATAGGATAACCAAAAACAAAACAAAATTTTCACGCAATACGCCCTGAAAGAAAGTCAATCAAAATTTAAATCAATCAATAAAAGCACAATAATTTTCAGAAAAACAAAAATAACCCTCCTGAAACAAAATTTGATCCGCTATATCACCAACAGAAAAACCAACACCTTCAAACAAAATCAAGTAAATGGATAAAGTGACCAAAAAAATTTTTTTTTCATGCAATACGCCCTGAAAAAAAAAGTCAATCAAAATTTCAATCAATCGATAAAGGCACAATAATTTTCAGAAAATCAAAAATAACCTTCCTGAAACAAAATTTGATCACAAACGTTCAACAATCAGAAAATTCAACGTCCTGAAAGAAAAAACAATGTCCTGAAAGAAAAATAAATGTCCTGTGAGAACAAACGTATGCCTTTTTCCCTATAAAGCCGCAATGAATCTAAAACCTCTCTAAAGTCTTAAAATCTCAATATCAACTTGACTCTATCAAAAATCCTTCACATAAAATGATAGAACATCACAGAAATATGAACTGTTCTATAATAATTTCAAAAAAAAAAAAGAAAACTCGAATTTATCCAAAGAAAAACCAATTGTATTTACTCAATTCTTCAATAGCTCATAAAAAAAAATCTTTAGTTCAATAATTTTTTACTCTACTTTAATTCAATCCTAAATTCTGTCCCTACCAATTGCAATTTTTAAAACTTAATTTCAAACTCATAGGCATATACGTTCATACAGAAAATATAATCCAATTCAACATAAGAACCTGAAAACCTTCATCCGGAAATCTTCCAACAAGTCAATACACACTATTTCGATCACCCATAAAACAACAGGATAAAATTCCCTATACCTCGAAATTTCTCTGAATTTCTCAAAATCTCATTAAAAAATCTCCCTTGAAAATTTAACAGATTTGACTCTAGAAATCTTTACATTCACACTGATGCGACATACACAAACCAAAAACTTTTTATCTACCGGAAAAATTTAACGTATTATAAAAGAAAAACTCTCCCCCAGAAAATTAAACACATCCCACCGGTAATCTTTACGTTCAAAGCTAATGCAACACAAATAAAGATTACACTTTTTCCGACGGAAACCGTCAGCACGGATGCAAAATTCTAACAAACAAGAAAAAAAAATTCTCCCCTAGAAAATTAAACACATCCCACCGCTGTCACCATATGTAAAAAGCACCCTCTTCGTGATTGGACGGAAGAGCGGCTTTCCACCAATCAAGGGTGTTATTACTTAAAGAAAAGAAAAGATGTTATTTTAATTTTGAAGTTCTTTCTCCAGAAGGGAGAAAGTGTGGGATCGGCCCAACGCACTTGGGTCGGGACTTAGTGTTTAAAAATATTCTCTAGGGAGAAGGATGATAAATGAAACTTTTTGGGTTAAATTTAAGACGTATATTAAGACCAAATCAAACTAAACAACTGTACATTCGTTACGTATGTGTCAACGATATAAATTATCGAAAGTACTCGAATATTTCTTAAATCAAATACAATTAATCACAACAAATCGAATTATTACATCATCGTTAGATTGTAAAACAGAATCCAATTATCGAAATCAAATCAACCATCGGTGTGAATTCCAATTAAAAAATGATGAAGTCAAGTTATCAACAAAAACAAGAAGGGTTTGTCAAAATAACCCCCAAGATCATTAACATGGGATGATCTCAAAATTCACCTAATCAAACCTTCAGCTACTCAAGAGAGATTTCAAGAATAATACAAATTCAAACTTTCTAATATACAAGGGAAATCTCAAAATTAATTCCCACTTAAACTTTCCAACACTTAAGGGAACCCAACAAGTATTTCCATATACACTTTCAGTTACTTAAGGGTGATTACAAAAAAAATACAATATACTTTAAAAGACATTTACGACTTGTGGGAGATTTCAGGACTCTGGACTATAAATATATTTTGGGCTTTCATGCAGCTTTCTACCAATACTCAAAATAAGCTAAGCATAAACAAAATAGTCTGACCTTTTCCTGTACCAATAATCCCAAGAATGATGAACCTAGGAGAATAATTCTACGACGATGCTTCTTTCCTGAAACAGACAGATTAGACACGAAACACGACACCCACACGTTTTCGCCAAATTGACCTTCACTCCCGAATATACCGACGATACGCAATCTAAATAATTCCAAGTAATTTTGGACACTTTACCAATTACGACTTAACACTTTTTTATATGTCCCTGTTTGAGACTGATTTTTCAAAACTTCAAAAGAAGCCAAGATCTATGAGTTACCCTAATGCCGTCTTCCGAATAACTTTAACTGTTTTCGTCTCCGCTTTGAGACGGTACTTCCAAACACTGAAGTACCTACCCTAAAACCGTACTACCCTTAGTTTCCGATTCAAACTTAACTGTTTTCGTCTCCGCTTTGAGACCGTACTTCCAAACACTGAAGTACATACCCTAGAACCGTACTACCCTTAGTTTCCGATTCCAAACCTGAGTCAACTGAGGACCTTCCCTTTAGGTTCCTCCAGTTACTCCCTATTACCGACGCGAGCACTGGCAACCTTTTCGTTTTAAGATTCCACCAGCCACTGCCTTTTTCGTCTCCCGAGCAAGTCGAAGTTTTTCCCCTCTTCGTCTCCTCCAAAAACCAATCGTCAATCTTTCAAAACCAATCAAATCAAAACTTCTACCATCTTTGTTTTTATGAACCAATCAAATTAAAGATTTTTTCTGCTTCCCACCTTCTTCTTGATATATCGCTACGTGACAATTCTCAACAATGCCTGCGTTGAATTTTATTCCTGTCATCGTGTGCAGTAATTGCAACCAAATTCGTGGGACAATTATAATTTATGATTTAGTTCTCTAAATAAACTTAAACTGAAAATCAACAATTTCGGTCATTAACGTTTCGCCAGACATTCCTATGTGGACTTGATAAACGATCCATTAATTTTTCTAACACAAGGCTATTAAATTTCTGAAGTTGAAGTGGAAAATACCGGTTAAATATTACAGGAAAGAAAACGTTCAAGTCCCAATTTTCAAGACATGTCTGTTTTATAGTTTCAAAAATTATCTCCCCTATTACACAATTTACTTCAGTTAATTTTAATGAACTTTTTAAAATCACATCGCTGATTATTCAATATGATATGTTGCCAATGGATATAAAAGTACAGAATATCTCCACCCAACTCACTGCATTAAATTTTAGAAGACGTTTACTAGAGGTTGACATTCAGAGATTTTATTGGATATAATAAATAAAACTGTAATCGAGTTAAAAAATGCATTCGTATCTGCTGGACTCTTTGTTCGGAGCTGGTTGTGGACAATTATAGCCGCAGATAATTACCTTCCCACCCATAAAAAACCTATCCACTGCTTCCAACATGGAAAAAAGAAATAAAAGTTGTATGCGGATTTATCATATCCAATGTTTATTGCTTCTCTTCAAAGGTCAGTGATAACTATGGAAATAACGTTCAGTAACATTTATTGTAATAAGTTCACAATTATAATAATAAAAAATTATAAAATGTAAATATATAAGATTCTAAGTATGAAAATACTTGGATAAAATCAATAATACACAAAAAGGAGGACATAAAATCTGATATAACTATACATAACATGTGAAACTGAATAAAATTCACGTCTATGGCAATAGAAACGTATAGATATAACTCGAATTATTCAGCATATTACAGTAAATGTATATTTTTGTCTATAAGTGTAGGTATATAAAGTTTTGTCTTTCAGATAGAACACAGGTGAAAATGAGCTTGGCAGTTTGATTTCAAGGTGTAAGCAAGCAAAATCATTCATTTGTATGAGATCCAAACATTAATAAATCCCTCTACCATGGCAAAAGTTGCAAACTCTTAATAGGTATAGAGAGAACCACTTACAAAAATCAACAAAATACTGATTAGAGTAAAAATGAACAATTGGTATCTGAAAAGAAAGTGAAAATATTGAACAGACGTCTAACATATCATAAATATTTATAAATTAAACAACAAAATTGTGATTTCTTCGTCAATAATGACTGCAACATCGTTGCTATCTTGTACTCACATTGAGTAGTTTGAACATTCATCTCAATTTGTGAGGGCTTAAGGTAGACATATCATTTTAATGCC
This sequence comes from Adalia decempunctata, assembly GCA_951802165.1. Classification (NCBI taxonomy): domain Eukaryota; kingdom Metazoa; phylum Arthropoda; class Insecta; order Coleoptera; family Coccinellidae; genus Adalia; species Adalia decempunctata. Next base: position 13,054,514 of record OX637696.1, on the reverse strand, counting down.
TTGACATAATGGTAAACTGCAGTTAAGTTAACTATGCACTAAAGTTATACAACTAAAAGCAACTAGGGAAAAGTACCTTTCTGTAGCACTTGGAACGAAAATTTCATATTGTCAAAATAATCACACTAAAATTATCAAGCAAATATATTGGATGAATTCAATTCAAGGGAAGCTGAGCTCCTCCAAAATCCGTTTTGACCTAACCAAAACGCCTAGGCAATGGAAGTTTTGTGTGATGTCCAATTTTACTTCACTTTCAAACAACATATTTGTAACTACACAGTGTTCACACATATGATAACGTCTTAGTGATTATGTTTAAATTACATTGATATTATGGGAGAAACAAGTTTGACCCTGTACAAAAAAATCAGAGTATTTTGGTACTAGTATTACCATAAATAAAGTCTACATAAAATACGACAATACAGAAATGGCAAGATACACAATGTTTTAGGCAGAACTGAATTGTTTACTTTATACAAAACTTTTGAATTTTAAACGTATTCAATAATCACAGCACATACAAAATAATTAACAAAAAATGATATAATAATTAGGAACAAGTGATCATTTGAGTGATGTGGGGAATGAGTATTATATTCTTTCGTTGTCTTGCTGTTAATTATTGCATTAGAGTTTGAATTTTATTCGTTTTGATTATCTCAGATGATGTTTGTCTTTTATCGAAATGACAATAAATAAATAAATAAATTTACAATAGCTACGACTACAAATTTCGGTTACAGATATTCCTAAAAATAAACGAAACTTAGAAATAAATTTAGAATAACATGATAGATATCTTACTGAATATTCAATATTTAATTTATGTACAAAAATTTTCGTAAACTATCGAAGTGAAATACTTCGAGAATAAATATAATATTATAAAAAGTCCATCACTAAATAGAATATTTATTTGTTTTAGATTCTGGTCAGTTTTGTTTCATTTCGTTTAATTTTCAGAGATATCATTCTCTTTCAAATAATTTTTCAGAATTGAATTTGGAAGTCCAGTGTTGTGAATTTCAAAATGGCTACCTAGATTTAGTTTTGGCGGGTGCAACATTGCCAGCTGCGGCTGCGTTTTTCTGCGCAATATGCGTTTGGTAATGTTTGGCCAAGTGAGCTTTCTGTCTGAAACTTTTGCCACACAAACTGCAAGCGAAAGGTTTTTCCCCTGTGTGCGTTCTTATATGAACGTTTACCGAGTATTTATCTTTAAACCCTTTGGAGCAAATACTGCAATAGTGTAGAGATCTTTCCTTCCTTATACCATTGCTGGTTGAAGTAGCATTCTGAACTGTTGTCTGGGATTTGTTTCCACTGTTCGACCTTTTGTATTTCTTAGGTGCTTGCTTGGTACTTGAAACCACAGGTGCTGCTATCTGTATTGGAGCCAAGTTGTTTAAAAGACCAATTTGTTCAGGACTTATGCTGTAAACGGTGTTGTCGACAGAAGTGTCGATTTGGCAGAATTGGTTTACAGATTCAGCAACCTCGTCAGCTATTCTTTTTAGCTTCTCGTAATCATCTGGGTATTGTTCAAGCTGGCAGAGAAGAAGATCGTTCATACTTTGAGTACTGGTAGGGTTTTCTTGTTCGTTGACGTTTGTTCTGTTGGTAATGTGTTCCTCAAAGATGACTTTGCCGTTCGCATCTATGCCTGCTACTATGGTTGGTATATGGTGATCACTGTCGTCTTTGATGTAGATGTTGTTTTCTGATTTTCCTGGTGGGGTTGATAGAGCTCGTCTGAGTTCTGTAGTGTTCTCTGTTTTGACTTTGACGTTACCGTTGTAGCGTCCGAAGGTTTTACCTTGTAAGGCGCTTCGAAGAAGGGAGTCTGCAGCACCATTGTTGGTAGTGTTTTGGTTTGTAAGTTTCCAATCGTTGTTGTTATTGTTGAAGGTGTCATGGGCCTCTAGTAAAGGCGTGTCTATTATCAAACTATTAGCTAATTCTTCTTTGTTATCCGCGAAACCACTGTCTTCATAGGTGTAAGTTTCGGATTTGATGAGGCCATCTGTGTTCGGACTTATGTTGCTATCGCTGTAGGTGCTACCAAAGCCGTTCATTTGACTAGGCATGATGCTAAGGATGGAGTCTATGTCGAGATTAGCCTGGAGCTCCATGGAGTTGGGGCTGGACATCGATGATTCCTCTTCCTTGGTCGTCAACGGCGGCCGGTACCACGTGGGCGTCTGGTCCATACCATTATTTAATACTGTGAGAGTGGTGTAAATGTGTCCGTCAGTGTTCGTTTTCGTATTTTGCACAACACTATTACTAGCCTCGTCGGAGCTCCAACAATACTTATTTAAGTCTTCTAATATGGCAGTTTCTAACTTCACGGTGTCTTTATCGCTCCAAAAACTCGCGTCGTAAGTGTTAACACAGTCCGTGCTGGTCGGTATGTGCGAACTCAGATCGGCGGTCAGCATGTTGTTGTTGTTGGTCTCTTTCTCCTCGGGACTGCCGTTGCTCAGGAAGGCGTTCACTGATCGCATCTGCTTGGTGAACTGCTGGATGGAATGGGAGTCGTTGGCGTCTGGGGTAACAACGAAGTCGAAGAAGTCCGTCTTTGAAATGTCCTCGCCTCGGAAAGCTTCCGTTATGTCCATTATCACAGATTCTGTCAGCTCCATGGGATCAGTTTGCATTCATTTTTTGCCGCAGCAGTTTTTACCTGGAACAAAGAAAATTCATTAGATTTCATTTTCAGAAAGTTTTTTATAGACTATACAGGGTGTTTCAAAATAGTCCAAGAAATTTGAGAGGGGGATTCCTTGTTCGAAATAAAGGGTAGTTTGTTATATAAATGTTGGGTCAGAAGTCAATAGTTAGGGTGATATCGCGGTTCAAAGATGACGGAAAAATTATGTTTTTATTTTGTATCTTAAAAACGAGAAGCGATAGAATAATATGATATTTTATGGAAATAATACTATTATGAAAACACACTTTCTTCATATTTTTTCACATTTTTATAATGAGTGGAGGGGATTGAAGTAGACTACCCCTATCATTTTTGATAACTAAATTCGAAAAAAACTTACGCAACGACTTGCACAGATAAATTCAGATAGCCTGGTTTGGTTAGCAACTTTTTCATCTCTTGTATTTTTCTCGTAAAATATACCGTTTTGAAATAAAAAAATAAAACGTAAATCATAACGTGTCGTTCTAAAACACATGGTGTATTTTAAGGTCGGGCTTTTCTTTTGACAGGTGATAGAACTCATCAAAATAAGTCATTTTACCGATAATTTCTTATATGAAATATTCAATTTAAAAAATAAAAATTTCGGGCATAAGGAAAATTCAGATTTTAGTTATGACTTGTTGACTCAGAATTAACACCTTTAGTTCCCTCCCATCAAAGAAGCCTCTCCACAAAAGAGTTACATACATATACTCCATTCACTTTTATTTAATCACCTAGGAGGTCATGGTTTCGTTTTCAGGAATTGGTGCACCTGATGAAAAGCACAGAACATATGATGAGTCAGTGCGCGCACACAAAATATCGTTAATGACAAAACGGCGTTGCCAGTTTCTTTGTTTACATCAAAGTAAAAGTATCAAAGATATTCCACATTTTGTTAGGCTTACAAATTGTTCGCAGATTTTTGGTATTTAATCGATATTTGTAGGTGAGTTTTTCATCGAATATCCAAGATTAACGTATGTTTGGAGTTTGGAGCGTGAGGACGATTTTCAAGATCAGGAAGAATGTTTACATTTCGAGGTTAAAGGGGTACACGGGAATTTCGTTGAAAAAGCTGTTATTTGGACAGATATCGCAGAAGATGGATCGGATGGAGCCTCGAGAGGTCGATAAGGATGATATTTTTCAGGTTTTCCAAGAAATTTGGCGATATCTGAGCAGAATTTGCAAAAGTTTGGTACCTCACTAATGAGGTGGAACTTAGACCTAATTCTCCTATAAGAAACGCCTTTCAAAGGTCGAGATGGTGAAAAATGTATTCTTTAGATGTTGTTTGAACAAATGCAGCCGAGTTTTATACCCCAACATTGATTTTAAGAAAGTTATCAACAAAATAAAATTGACATTATTCTTGATTCTTGTAATTACCCATCAATTCATCTTATATCTTTGGGTTAATTTTTTTTAATGAATTCTTGAACTTTCAGTTCAAGAGGATAATAAACATTAAATCTTCACAAGCACGCATATGAAAATTATGAGAAAGCAATGCAATTTTCTTCCATGGCGAAAAATGATATATTTCAACAGTGATCTCTTGTACTTTTCACGCAAATTACTAGAAAAGGAATCCTTTCTATCAATCCATATAAAAGTTAATTATTTTCGTCCATCACATCTATTCCAATTCATTCATTTTCCGAATAAATTCACATTCTGAGAAATACGCTAAGAATGTAGAAAGGGCAACATAGTGTTGACTTGGAACATAAAAATATTTTGAAAAACGTCATAACTTCGATACAGAGTGGAATGTGTCAAGTTTCCAAGGCCAGAGTTGTGATTTTATAATTGTGAATGGAGTATACTAATCTGGAGTTCCTTCAACTTAAGTTACATGATCAAAGTGATCTTGGATCAATAAACTTACAGTCGTAACCAAACAAAAAAATAATAAAAATAATTTCGAGCAAGAACTCTGCTATCATTAACTGGGAGGACATCTTCGGTTGACCGTAATTTTTGCAAATATTTGAACTCTGAAACATAAGAGCGAGCAAACATTACCTTGCCAGTAGCCTAATATGGCACCTAATTGTTATTTGCTTGTACACACATTTTAAACAAATAGAAAATCCTAACAACTCAAATGGGCATGCTGAATTTTACTCTGACAACTTTCACACAATTCTAAATTATGGGCTGAAGAGTATAATTAATAATTCATTATTAAATCAGCATAATTGGTATGAATTTCTGCATTCCATGAATACCAGCAATGTTTGCGTTGATTTCGGCGTTTCATGACTCGGATTTCACAGAGCTAATGAATGTTGCACCATAGAATTATACACGAAACTTAATTAGATTGTTATCGAAAGTTTCTAAGTTTTGGAATTTGCTGTATTTGTATCATTTACATCAGCAGATAATCCAGTATATTAAAATACATTCATCGAGTTGAAAACGACTTAATGCTGTTTTTTTAACTTTGACCTTCGTCCCATTAAAAAATCTGCAAGTCAATTATGTATTGACGTCAGAAAAAGAATATGCGTTCGATAAAGAGTGAGTAGGTAAATTTAAATATCCTCAAAATGTTTATTTATTAACTAATAAAATTATAATGCAGTCTTTTCGGATTATTGAAAATGTTCCAAAAGAACGGTGTGATACAAAGATATCTCTGAACTTAAATGGCTATCAAAATTCTCTTGACATATTTCGTTACGGCATTTTGAAGAAATAATAATAAATTTCGTCAAGGCGTTTTCGAAGAAATAATAAATTATTCCCGTTCTAGTTTCATTGTCCAAAAACTCAATTTTTTAATTGAGGAATTTGATTTCATAAGCTTCTGTTCATCTATAAAATATAAAGGATAATGAGATTATTCAAATATTGGAAGCTATGGTACCTATTAAGGGAAATTATTGAATAATTTTCCAGAAATTAGACTGGAAAATAGCTTGCAAATGCTACCCAGAAGTTTCTACATCTATAGGCACAATATCATTGCTTTGACCAGGACCGTCTTAAGCTTTTTGCTGGTAGGAAGGTACCTATTCATATTGACACATAACAGCATCATTGAATTGATGTTGTTCATTATGAAGACATTATGGATACATTCGATTCATATTTAGTTATTTCATGACCTTTTTAATGATGTGTCATTCCTCAGGTGGAATTGGCATATAATTACTGATCTGATTAATTATCGAGCATTGTTTACCTGTTGGTGGTAGAAATGTCAAGTAGATACTACGAAAAGTAATGGGTACTCTCGAAAGGAACAACCTAGAAACTTGACAAGGTAAAAAGGCTTCAAGTCACTGCTTTGGAGGACCCATTTTTTAAATCGTATACGATTCCCAATTTCAAAATGAGTTTGGAGTTATTTCATCAACTTTTTTATTAATCAAAGCGACTAATAAGACCATCAATCGCTAGATCATCTATTTTTCTCAATCTGAGTCTTCCAGGTCTGCCATTATTCTAGATTGAAAAATATGAATATTAAAGTGTTTATTGTCCAAGTTACTAAGACTTATAGCCGGCCCTGATTATGAGATGCCTTGGACCATTTTCAATTGCGTTTCAAACGTCCAACATTATTCAGTTTCCATTTTGCAGACAATTTGCTGCGCATCGTGCAAAGAATATTCGGCATACCGCCATAAAATATTTAATGGCAAGTAGCGGGCATCTCGTCCGAGGCAGAAGAGAAAGTTGCTAATCTTTAATGCAACAGTTCATGCCAGCATTTGCTTGCAATTTGTGCTCGAATTGCTATTCGTAAAAACTCCAATATCACCTCGTTCTTAGATTAGTTCTCGGATCAAGAAGCCTATCGACAGAACGCACTTCTTTTACCCCTGGCATTAGCGATGTTTTTTGCAGGATGTGTCGATTTTGCAGCTTTCATCTTGGAGGGATTTGAATAATCCGCATCATCCGCATCATCATAAGAAGTGCTGAAAGTGACATATTTTCAGATTCACCAGAACAAAATTGAATGCACCTTCAAAAAGTTTTTTATATATATACGAGGATATATTGAAAAATTCTTAGCCTACTATAGAACCAAACAAAATTTCAATGTCAAAATATTTTATTACTCAACATATTCTCCTCTTAATTGAATACATTTATTACAGCGAACCTGCAACGTCTCTAGACCATTAAAAAAAAATGTTTCTTCTTGCTCTGCAAACCAGTCCTCCACAGCTTTTATTACCTCCTCGTTGGAAGAAAATTTACGACCTTTTAAACTTTTTTCAGTTGAGGAAAGAGCTGATAGTCAAACGGAGCCAAATCTGGTGAATAAGGGGGATGTTCTAGTAATTCTAACCCTAAATCACGAATTTTTTGCATGGCAACATGAGATTTGTGTACTGGGAAGTTGTCCTGTAAAAACAGAATACCTTTGTATAGCTTTCCGCGTCTTTTCTCTTTAATTTGTTTCCGTAGAGTGGTCAGTATTGTCGAATAGTAATCTCCAGTTATTGTTCTACCCTTATCCAAAAAATCGATCATGATTACTCCATGGCAATGCCAAAAAACAGAAGCAAGAACTTTTCCAGCAGATTTTTGGACACGAAACTTTTTAGGTCTTGGAGAACCAGAGTATCGCCATTCCATCGATTGTTGCTTTGTTTCTGGATCGTAGAAATGTACCCAAGTCTTATCCATAGTAACAATTCGGTTTAAGAAGTCTACATCGTTTTCAAATCGAGCACAGATCGAACGCGATGCTTCTACCCTTGCACGCTTTTGGTCAACATTCAAACAGTTGGTGATCCATTTTGCAGAAATGTTTCTCATGTCCAAATTGACGTAAACTATATGATGAACGCTTTCGTATGAAATCTTCAGTGTTTCAGATATCCGTTTTAGCCCAATTCGACGGTCTGGTTTACTTTTTTGACTTCGAACTCTACACTGACACTTCTGATAAGTTATTGTTCGTTTATATGATATCGCAATATTTTGTTTATGCATGGAACTGGTCTAGGCTACCTAGATATCAATACATCCTCGTATACAGGGTCTTTCACGAGGAACCTCACCCATATTTATACGGGAAACTACTGAACGTATTTTCATGAAATTCAGCACTTATAAGTATTTCACGATGCTGATGAAATCTAAAATATTTTCAAGGCATGAGCACCTCCGCTTTTTCCGGAAATGACGTCAACTTCCGTTTTTCAAATTAAAACACCATTTTTTTATTGCAGAAATAGATTCCTTAGAAAATTTCAAGTTATTTTGATGTAACATTTTTCAGTTTTGGTTGGAAAATTCTCTCTGAGCGGGAAAATTCGAAAAAAAAATCGAAAATAGAGCTCCGCTGAAACAAGAATAACTTCGAGGTTTTTGGATGGAAAATTTTCATTTTTGGGATTTTTCAAGATGTAAGATTGATTCGAAATCGCGATTCATGATACAGGGGGTGAAAAAATCGCTTTCAAAGTTAGGGATGACAAAATCGTGAAGAATCAATTTTTTCAAATTAGAACCCCATTTTTTTATGGCAGATATTGAATCTACGTCAAAAAATAATGTGAGTGTATGCATCACACCCTTGCCCTAAAATGGATATTATCTGAGTTATTCACAAAAATCTGTTTTTTGTCTTGAATTTTCAGCTATTTCTTTTCCCTTCACGCCAAAAAGATGAAATTTTCAGGAACTGTTACTTAAACCATGTTTTAGATTTTACTACCCTAACATGCAAGAGAAAAAAGTTACAGGTTGTTCCTAAATAGATGGCGAATTTGGATTCGAATTTGTATCGGCAACCCCTTTATTTCAACTAATCGGCCATCGATTTTCTCTCCAGTGATAAATAAATAATTCCTTATGAACCATATGCAAAAACTTACCATGTTTTACATTCTTTTTTTTTAATGATAGATATCATTAATTACATCTGCCAAATTCCTCTTTATTCAGTAGCATGTAATTAATGATATCTATCATTAAAAAAAAAGAATGTAAAACATGGTAAGTTTTTGCATATGGTTCATAAGGAATTATTTATTTATCACTGGAGAGAAAACCGATGGCCGATTAGTTGAAATAAAGAGGTTTCCGATACAAATTCGAATCCAAATTCGCCATCTATTTAGAAACAACCTGTAACTTTTTTCTCTTGCATATTAGGGTAGTACAATCTAAAACATGGTTTAAGTAACAGTTCCCAAAAATTTCATCTTTTTGGCGTGAAGGGAAAAGAAATAGCTGAAAATTCAAGACGAAAAACAGTTTTCTGTGAATAACTCAGAAAATAACCACTTTAGGGCAAGGGTGTGATGCATACACTCGCATTATTTTTTAACGCAGATTCAATATCTGCCATAAAAAATGGGGTTCTAATTTGAAAAAATTGATTTTTCACGATTTTGTCATCCCTAACTTTGAAAGCGATTTTTTCACCCCCTGTATCATGAATCGCGATTTCGATTCTTAAAGTGGATACATCAATCTTACATCTTGAAAAATCCCAAAAATGAAAATTTTCCATCCAAAAACCTCGAAGTTATTCTTGTTTCAGCGGAGCTCTATTTTCGATTTTTTTTTCGAATTTTCCCGCTCAGAGAGAATTTTCCAACCAAAACTGAAAAATGTTACATCAAAATAACTTGAAATTTTCTAAGGAATCTATTTCTGCAATAAAAAAATGGTGTTCTAATTTGAAAAACGGAAGTTGACGTCATTTCCGGAAAAAGCGGAGGTGCTCATGCCTTGAAAATATTTTAGATTTCATCAGCATCGTGAAATACTTATAAGTGCTGAATTTCATGAAAATACGTTCAGTAGTTTCCCGTATAAATATGGGTGAGGTTCCTCGTGAAAGACCCTGTATAAGTCTTTTATACACGTTTCAGAGTGTTTGAGTTCCAGTATCTTGCTAGAAGCTGAAATAGTTTTCTATGATCTTTTGGTGATTCTATATTGTGATGGAAGCTTGATATGGACTTTTACCTACAGCTGCTTGAAAATTGGACGCAATACGCAATGATGTGCCCAACAAATAGAGCTTCTTTTTATGGACCCTAACTCCAAGACCAGCAAGGAAATCAGCTATTTCATTTCCTCTAATGCCACAGTTGCTCAACAGCCATATTACTCGCAGTTTGTTCGTACCCTCTAGAAATGGGAGGACAATTTTAATTGATCTCCCTATCCATTTACTCTCCAATAGCAGAAAGCATCCAACAGTAGGAAAATTGTGGAAAATTCCTTAGGCTGTAACTTGGGAGGAGAAATGAGGACTTAGCCTGAAAGAAAAGCTTTAGATGGCGAAGTTTTGAGAACAGCTCTGGTGGGGTACAGAATACATCTAAAGGACACAGTGCTGCCCTAGTTGCAGCTCTGACAGCCTCTAACATCACGAGGCAGGTACTTCTTACACTGCCTTCAAGCAATGAAGCAGAAAATTTGAGTGAACCAACAGAATTCGTTGAAATGTTTCGTAATAATATGAAACAACTGGTGGTCACAGGGGACGATATAGGAGTTTTCAACAGATCACCTCGAGCAGTCTCTGCACATTTAACTGAAGAGCAATACTACAGACCTCTTCTGTTATGGACCTGAAAGGCCATGTAGAAGAAAAATATGGAAGTTGAAGTCGAATATACGAAACAGTTGAGGTTTAAAGTTTCTTCAGCTAGGTAGAACTTGGAAAATACAAGCTCTTGGGGGTGTTATCTATATCGTGGTTTTCTTTAGTGATTCTAAGGCTATCTGTCTTTGTTTCCAGCAACCACAGTCCCCATGGGAATTGATACTCAATTCAGAGCATGTACCACCAGGAAATCAATCTAAAGCACAGGACCCGACTGCCCCAAGCGGCGAAGCTTTGAAACAAACCGAGAAACATATATCTCCCGAGCCCACGTTCATTACTTCGCCATTTCCAGCCAGATCCGATCGGAACTTCTCAGATCGCAATCGTACCATAAATTGAGGGTATTCGGCATATCGCAAGCCACCTGTGGAACTCCAGAGTTATGTAAATCACCGTCTATTACGTGCCAACAGTTGTACCAATATAACTAACTGAGAGCGAACGTCAGAACGTTTTGAAACTCGCCACGATGTTTTGGAATTCCGTTTAGGAGTGAAACTTAATTGACAGTTCGAGACGCCTACGTCAAACAGAAGAGGCCGCCTGCGACTCTAAATCAGAGGACTGATCTATTTATTCGTTTCTTGATTCAATTCAATGGGCTATACGAGATGCTGTCGTAGTTTGTGGTGCAATTATGTTGTGCTTACTCCGAGCGCGTGTCAATTTATTGGTTTCGAGGTTTCTTTAGTCCACGATGAGGACAGTGGCGTTACGGGGGATAAGGGTTCAATCTTTGTGATCTCCTTGCAAAGAACGTATCTCATTCCATTCTACCATATCGCCATGGATACCAGTGGTGGTTTTTGGTCTCAGCTCTGATATCTTCATTCTTCCAACTTCTTTCCAATGTCTTTCATTTGTCTTGGCTTCACTAGTTCATTATATATTATCCATGTAGGTGCTCGTAGACAATGAGATTCTCAGAAGTAGTGAATATACGAGGAAATATTGAAAAATTCTTAGCCTACTATAGAACCAAACAAAATTTCAAAGTCAAAATATTTTATTACTCAATATATTATACTCTTAATTGCATACATTTATTACAGCGAACCTGCAACTTCTCTAGACCTTTCAAAAATAAAGTTTCTTCTTGCTCTGCAAACTAGTCCTCCACAGCTTTTATTACCTCCTCGTTGGAAGAAAATTTGCGGCCTTTTAAAACTTTTTTTCAGTTGAGGAAAGAGACGATAGTCGGGCGGAGCCAAATCTGGTGGATAAGGGGGGTGTTCTAGTAATTCTAACTCTAAATCACGAATTTATTTTTTGTATGGCAACATGAGATTTGTGCACTGGGGCGTTGTCCTGTAAAAACAAAATACCTTTGGATAGCTTTCCGCGTCTTTTCTCTTTAATTTTTCCCGTAGAGTGGTCAGTAATGTCGAATAGTAATCTCCAGTTATTGTTCTACACATATCCAAAAAATCAATCATGATTAGGTACTCCATGGCAATCCCAAAAATCTGGAGCAAGAACTTTTCCAGCAGATTTTTGGACACGAAACTTCTTAGGTCTTGGAGAACCAGAGTGTCGCCATTCCATCAATTGTTGTTTTGTTTCTAGGTCTCATCCATAACAATTCGGTTTAAGAAGTCTACATCGTTTTCAAATCGAGCACAGATCGAACGCGATGCTTCTACCCTTGCACGCTTTTGGTCAACATTCAAACTTCAAACATTTGGGGATCCATTTTGCAGAAATTTTTCCCATGTCCAAATTGACGTGAACTATATGATGAAAGCGTTCATATGAAATCTTCAGTGCTTCAGATATCCGTTTTAGCCCAATTCGACGGTCTGATAAAATCATGTCATGAACTGCACCGATATTTTCGGGGACTGACACAGAAACTGGCCTTCCTGATCGGTGATCATCTCCAATGGAAAATTTACCTCTTTTGAAGCTTGCAGTCCAATTTTTCACGGTCGCATACGAAGGACATTGATCACCAAGGGTATTAAGCATATCTTCGTAAATCTGCTCACCTCTTAACCCTTTTAAATACAGGTACTTGGTTGATGGCTCAATACTCCAATTTTTCGATTTTTACAATTTCGAATATACAAATTTGTAATTCAGAAATTGATAAATGTGCTAGAGTTCCTTGAATGAAACTAATTTAGACTCTTGAAGAACGGAAAATAACAGATACTTTGGAATGTTTGGAACAAAATTACAATTAATTGGCTTCATTCAGTTGCAGTTTGTGTTGATTTCATTATTCGTATGAATTAATCGAGTAGTCTGATCAATCTAGACGACTACTCAATTCATATGACAATTAAATATGGTTTACCGACCTTGCCCTGACTTTGTCCATAATCTTACCATGTATTGGCAAACATTATAATTATTGCCATTAGCTATGGGTATCGTTTCAGAAGTGGTAGACAGTTTTTGTTCACATTCCTGTATAGAAGGACGAAAATTGTCGAAACAAGGTGACGTCAGTATCAATCTCCAAGAATCGATATATTGTGTTGAAACTTTGAATAGGTAATACATCCGTATCCTGGTGATTCATTTCTGATCCAATTTTTAAATCAGTTCATCAGAAACTCTCGAATTTATTTAGTTTTATACATTTTCATTTTCTGGAATCATAATTGATTTTCTTATAACCTTATAACCTTCCATGTGAATATCTTTCTCAGGGGAGAAAGTCGTTTCTATAAAAAAAGCTGATTGTGGGATGAATTTAATGCTTGAATAGAGAATCTCATCCATTTGATTTTCATGTAAGGCATTAACAAACTTTCGAATATTATGAAAACTGACATATGACCCTAAGACTTATTGCTTCAATCAAAGAAATCCCATAACATATGTCAAAGTTATTAGGTATTTCCTTTTTTGTAGTACCTACATCTTGGATGTACGCTTCTTTTGTGGGCATAATGTTGCATATTTTCCTGTAATTTTTTGCAAATACACCGAACGTATAGCTGTCTCATTAGTCAATTATAATAACCGTTATTGAGGAATCTATGGCCGTTAGTAGGTTAGTTTTCTTCACTCAATCGGAACATAATAAAAGCGTGTTGTTCTGAATGAGAACATATGGTGTAGAAGCTCCAAAATTGATTGGAATAAGTATTGTGAGCTTGTTACAGATTACTTGCACTTGAAACTTCCAATTGGATTTAGCATCTGGAGTTTCCGATCTGTTTTTGTTTAGGAATTATTGTAATTGTTGCTTATTGAAATCAATTTTAATTTCACTTCTTTATCACTCAAGAATTCGATCAGGCATTCAAAGTTTGAAGTTAGAACACAGTTACAGATTGAAAGCGGAATGTACTTTCTTTTTTATTTTGTTTCTTCGAATTATGAGATTTTTCAATGTTTGAAGTGATTTAACAAAGTACCTACCCAATTTTTGTGGCATTGCTCCAAATGTGTTTTTACCTACAACTTGCTTGGCTTTAGGGCTAAATATTTTCTATATATAAAGTACAATGAAATTAAGCAGCGATTTTTTTCATCTACAATTTTAAAGATATGACACTAATTTACAAAGTTCTTCAAGCCTGATGATGCTACCACAAAATCAAGATCACAAAATATTTCATTAGGAGCATTCTTTTCAAATTTTTCAGTTTTTTGTCTCTTGCGCTCTGAAAAAGCTTTAAAACGGGTGATTTATCAACTATCTTCTTTTTGGCCACACTGATTTTGACAGCTCACACACGCTTCATGTTTTGTGTCACTTGGTCGCCTAGATCGTGCGATTTTGGACAATTTTTTATTGGGCTTTGTCGAGGCTCATGTCTATACTGACAAGCTCGATTCGATTGACGCATTGGGAGACAACATTGAAGCATTTAATCATGAGATACCGGCCGAAATGTTGGAAAGAGTATGCCAAAATTGGACTAAGCGGATCGACCATTTGAGGCACAGTCACGGACAACATTTGCATGGAACAACATTAAATTATACTGCTCCACAAGAGTTAGGGATATCGTATTCAATGGTTTTTAAAAGTATGTAATCTTCGAGAAAATCGCTGTAAAATCAGTTAAAACTCAATAACAACTTGAATCTATCCAATAAAAATCAGTATGAGACATTTCGTCAATCTGGTCGGCTTTTTTCTGAAGTTTGGTTCTTTGCATATGTTTCATGAATGTTCTTATTTTGAAATGAAGTCAGTTCATCAACGGCTTCGATATGAAACGAGTTTTCTGAAAATGCCAAGAAGTAAATTAACAAACGCTGAGGCTAATAGGGCTATCGGAATGCTTTAGGGTGGCGTAACTCAGGTTGTTGTAGCGGAAAGGCTCTAAGTCAGCCAAAGTGTGATATCTCGACTTTGAAATAGGTTCAGGGAGACAGGTTCCGTGTAGGAAAGACCAAGGTTTGGTGGGCGACGAAAAACAACACCTACATGTAGAATGCTACGGAATGCTCTTCAAAATACAGATGGGGTCTAAGTTTCCATCGAAACCATCAGACGACGTTTGAGGGAGGTGAATCTAGGTTCTAGACGTCCATTAAGAGGAGTTCCATTAACACGTGATCATAAGCGTCAAAGACTGGAATGGACAAGGCAACATATCCATTGGAACGATCAATGGCGTAGTGTCCTTTTCACTGATGAATCCAGATATGGACGATTTTCAGATTCTCGAAGAATAAGGGTATGGACAATCCCACGCATACCCCGTAATCGTCGCTATGTCCAAGAAGTCCATCCATTCCGAGGGGGTAGTGTTATGGTATGGGCCGGGATATGTTTCAACGGGCGCACAGATCTACACATTTGTCCTGGGAATATGACCAACCCACACTATAGGGAGCATGTCATAGACAATGTTGTGCCAAATTTTCACGCTGCTATTGGTGAAACTTTTCAATTTCTAGACGATAACGCTAGACCGCACCGTGCAGCCATAGTTGCATTGCACTCACCAGATTTGAATCGCATAGAACATGCATGGGATATGCTCCAAAGAAGATTAGATAATCATCAACCTACCCCAGAATCCTTAGATGATCTGAGAGAGCTTCTGCCCCGTTTATGGTACCAAATTCCTCAAGAAATGTTCAACAACCTCGTGTGTAGTATGCAAAGAAGATGTCAAGCTGTTATTGATGCCCGTGGAGGCCATACATTGCATTGATAGTCTTAAAATGCTTGAATTCTCTGGGAATAAAATTTCGTTATTTCACTCGATTTTTCTTAACCACCCTGTATACGCTGCAGACCTACAGGCTAAAATTAATATGCTACTTGAAATCATATTAAATGAATTTTTATCACAAAGATCTTATTTTAACTATATTTTTTCGCAATTTAAGTCAATATCCCTAACTCATGTGGAGTAGTTTATATAAACTCCGTTTTTGATGCCTATTGTATGCTCTCGAAGGTTTTAGGGGTGAGGGAAGATCACAGCGAGAGCAGAGAGTTTAATCAATATATCGTGACATCTGAGGCGGGCTGAAATGGTCCAAGCAACATCCCAAGAGAGTAGCAATCAGCGCAAGCTTCAAGAACGTTAATTTCATCAGATGACTAGTAATAAGTGTTGAGGTCAGATCAAGATGACTTTATTTGAAATATGGGGGCCATTAACACCTTATTCAAGTCGCAGAAATGCGATAACTAACGAGAAAACGTTTGTTGAGAATTCAGGTACGATCGCCTGGCCGCTTTCTCCATTTTTCCCGCTATGCTCTAGGAATAAAAAATAAAAAGATCGTGTCGATCGCAGTGAAACGCCTTATATATAACAAATTCGTGCAGGGCGTTTACCGACATTTCTGCATGTTTTTTCGATGTAAAAATAACGGACAAACTTATCTACCGTCCGGCCAATATAAAATCTCCGCGTCGCATTTTTGAGATAATAAAATATAGATCATGAAAGAAATTAAATGGGGCCCCGGTGGAATACAACTCTTGTTATTGGACGGCGGACAAGATCACGTTATGACTGCTATTACTTAGATATAGTTGGTGGGTTGAGCTATATTTAATAAGTTCAGCTGTTGTGGTACGATATTTCTTTCGGATTTTACGAGATCGTTTGGTGTTACGGTTTACTGGAGTTCTTTGTTGGCAGCCGTTTTTTACGCCGTATTGGTACGATTCGACTCGGCGCACCTTAGAGAGGTTATAGAATTGTTGGGAGAAGAAAAAGATCTCATTAACGTGCTGAGTCTATCGGCTGATTGGATCTGAACTTTGGAATGATCACGGTACAACTGATTGGAGTTGGGTAAATCGATAGAACAATCCTCTGAGAAGGCACTAAAACACTGAAAAGCACTTTTTTTTTTAGCAAATGATCAACGTTACAGGGTGAATTCATTTGATTACAGAAAGGATAGTTCCGCACAGTTGAATGGCATTTTGTGTGTATCTTTCTACAAATAAAGCGGCTACCTATGAATATGTTTTTAGGTTTTTTTGTGATCTTTTGAAGATGTGAAAAATGCTACCCCTATTCGATTTTCACCATAACTTTTTGAACAAAGAGCATCTCTTGATTTGAAAATAACTGTTGGAAAGAACTATTCATTGGCAATCTTTTCAAAATTCCTGTGCTGTGTCCGAAAAAAGCAATACTTCCCTAATAAAAAAAATCAAGAAATTGTGTACGAAAGATGAAAGGAATTCAAAACATCTGCTATAGTTAGCTGCTACTTTGTTTGCATATAGGTAGCCTTCTAATTGGTAACAAGCAGGCCGTCCCAGCTACGCCCGTGTATAAATTCGTTTCACGCGGCGGTTTCATCTTCAACACTTCAACCTGCCATATCTTTTGATGTACTCGCTGTAATTGTATGATGTGAAAGGCAATTTCATTCTAAACTAAATACTGGGGATAAATAACGTATTATCTTGGATGAGGATCAATACCCAATTCATAAATACGCACTCCCAAATAGTGCATAATTTTGGAAAACATCTGATTACCATAAACAGGTAATAGCAAGTCAATCTTGAGAGATAGATATATGCTATCGCGACTTTTTTGTAGAACTATTTAAGGGGTACATTTCCGTCATACGTATCCACGTAAGGCTTAAGGTGCAGACACATTGTTATCACGTCACGTCACATCACGTCATCTTCCCAAAATGTGCAACCACGATAATGCATGGAAATTAGAGCATAGGAAGAGAGACACACCTTTCAATAATAAATAGTGAAGCCAAATCATCAAAACTAAACTGGGTGAGATTGTACTACAACGGAATCAAAGTGTAGTAAAAATTTTCGCAACATTGTATCTGCTGTCACGTTATAGTAGGTACTAATAGCACGCAAGATCTATATTCCGCAAATTTACATTTTCTGAATGCACGTGATATCACGTCTGATATTTTGTGAAATGTCATTCTGACATGAATTGAATTAATTGATGAAATTCCCCCACGTCCTCTGTTCGTTGATTCCTTTGGTAAATCGAATCCCTTCTATGAGAATCACCAGCAACTGTAAAAGCAGCTATATTTTCCATATCTTCTTCCCATTTCCTCGCGTGAGCTCACATGACGTGATAACAATTTGTATGCACTTTTACGGGTTTTGCAGCGCACGTGAAAATAGCTGATTTTTTTGTAATTATTAAAGTTATAGTAGGTATCCTTAATTTTTTCGGGTGAAAAGTCAAGGTGCTTCACGACAACCCAACAATGTCTGAGTGCTACGAACCGTCTCTTCCAAATTTTGACCACATTTATAGTGAATTTTAACAATTTTAAATGCGTTGTTGAAACGTGTATCTTCCCATTTTTACTATAAGCTTTTATTTAGTTTCACCTGTCCCAGTGTCTGTCTGTCTGTTTGTCTCTCTGTCTCTAATCAAATCTTGCAAGTTGAATATGACACACTTCTAATCGTCCGATTGATTTGAAATTTTGCAAGTGTACCTAATTCTGGTGACAATGCATCATGAAATATTTTTCATAGAAAAAAACAAAATGGCGACTCCAAAATGGCGTTTTGTAATTATGATCCGATTCCATTCAAAATTAGTATCTGGGGGTATTTGGGTTCGAAAATGATGATACTTTTGACGAAATTGGTAAATTCAAGATGGCGGCCACAATATGGCGGACGACTTTTGTAATTATGATCCTGTTTTATTCAAAATTGATATATGGAGGTTTTCTGGGTCAGAAATTACGATTCTTCAAAATTGAGGAATTCTCAAGATGGCGGCTTCAAAACGGCGGATGAGTGTTGTTATGAAAGCTTGTCTTCAAAAATGTTTTTTGAGAATTAGGCTTGTTATTGAGTAATGGCGTAGTTTCTGTTTGTCAAATGTGAAAAAATGACAGCTTCAAAAGTGACAGATAGGTACCGAAATAGCGAGCTATTCAAAATAACACCACTTATTGAGAAACCATTAAGAACATTTCTCCAAAAGTCGTCCGTAGTTTCAAGAATTTTTTTTCACAATTTTGAATGAAAAGGCTCTAGAGCTTCTGTTTACGTGGAAGACCCCTTCAACTTCTTATACCCCTGACATTTATAACCTTGCTACTCCCCAAGACCTACAGTTCCTTCATAAAAATGGCTTCAAAGGAAAGTAATGAACTTTAACGTCCAAGAATTTGCAGCTTTCACAAGACCATTTCCTGGATAACTCAGCTTTGGTTCATCTCTCCTGTACCTCGAGATATTAGTCATTTTCTCGATAACCTCGACCGTCCTATCAAAACCGACTGTGACTCAACAAAAAACCGTCTAAGGCCGAAGTTCACGAATGCAATAAATAAAGATCACCGCGGCAGCGCTCAACGCAGACTAGAAATATGCAAATACAAAGCGGGCGAGGTAATTTCCTCGATAACCGTAAATTCATTTTAAATGTCACGTGGAAAGCCGGCAACCCGCAGGTACGCCAACCCGATAGCGAAAAATCCCTATGCGGTCGGGCGACTGCGTTATGAGTTACGGTCGAAAAATTGAATATCATGTTGGGCGCGAAACCATGGCGCACTGCGCGCTACCTCAAAGGTTAACCGTCTGACATTACGAAGGCGATCGTATCTCGCGGCGAAAAGGAGATTTTCCCGTCGATTGCGACGTTCTTTTTTCCGCCATTTCTTCGGTTATTCGAGAAATATGTAAATGCCAGTTGATTTCGGACAGTCGAGACCCGTTTGGAGGACAAGGTTGAGGCTTTTGTGGTGATAACCCTTGCCTTGAATGTCTGCGAGGTAGTTATTCTACTGGAACTCATTGCGGGAGTTTATTCACCTCGTTTTCTTCCTTACTTTCGTGTGGACATGATTTTCGTGTTACCCGCTTGATCGCACGTTGAAGTCTCTTGCGTTTCGCTCTTTTATTACACGAAATTCGAGGCAAATCGGACTTTTTTCAATTGAAGCCGTGATATTCAGTTCAAAACTCTTAGAAACTGGGATGGTAATGGATTTTTCCAATTGAATTTAATATGAAATCTTACTAAAAGCTTCATTTATTGAAACTTGGTAATTTTACTAATTTTAATTATAATTTTTACGAACATTTTCAACCGATTTTTCAATGCAATCGTTCGGAAACAAAAATATCGGAGAAATTTTGGTTGGATTTCGGAGTTCGTCGCTTAATCGCACGTTGAAGTCTCCTGCATTTCTCTCTTTTGCTGCACGAAATCCGGAGTGAATCTGATTTTTTTCATTAAATTGATACGAATTGAGTACGAAACTGTTAGGAAACTGGGATCGTAGTTCATTCTTCGGTTTTGATTGATTATAAAATCTTGAAAAGAGCATCATTAATTAAAACTAGAATATCATACTAATTTGAATTATATTTTTCATGAACATTTTTGCGTGCATTTGAATTTGTTCGTTTGGTATTAACAATATCAGAGAAATTCCTATTGGATTTTGTGGTTCGTCGCTTAATCACACGTTGAAGTCTCCTGCTTTTCTCTCTTTTACTGCACGAAATTCGGAGTGAATCTGATTTTTTTTTCATTCGAAGCCGTAATGTTGAGACGAATTGAGTCCAAAACTCGTAGGAAACTGGGATTGTAGTGCATTATTCTCTTCAAATTGATTATAAAATCATAGAAAGAGCTTCATTCATTGAAACTTGGTTATTGTTCAAATTTGAATTATAGTTTTCACCAAAATTCTCAAGTGCCTTTAAATTTGTTCCTTTGGAAACAACAATATCAGAAAAATTCGAATTGGATGTTGTGGTTCGTGGCTTAATCGCACGTTGAAGTCTCCTGCGTTTCTCTCTTTTACTGTACGAAATTCGAAGTAAATCCGATTTTTTTCATTCGAAGCCGTAATGTTGAGACGAATTGAGTCCAAAACTCATGATATAAAAGATGAAAAATCTCATCGAAAACTTCATGAATTGAAACTTGGATGTTTTAAAAACTTGAATTATAGTTTTTTTGAAGATTTCTGAGAGATTTTCCAATTTATTCGCTTGGAATCGCGAATATCCAATAAAATTTGGATTCTTGTGGTTTGTTGCTTAATCGCACGTTGAAATCACCTACGTTTCCTTATTTTCTTTCATGAATTTTGCAGTAGGTCCACAAATTCAATCGGTGAACTTGAATATTGGAGAATTTATTGATTGCTGTTTGATCACCATGAATGGAATAATGTTCTTCCACATATTTCAAACCACTGACAACGACAATGAGAAAACAATCTTATTCTCGCCCTAAACCGAAGAAAAACCCGTACCTAACAGTTATGAGCTATTTCAGCCGGTACATTAAATAATTCCACAACTTTCCAAAGAGAGAACTCAGTTTAACACTATCTATAAGTTGTAGCAGCAACTTTATAGATACAAAAAAGGAGAACAATAACATAAAATGTATAAGAACAGCGTTGGCTCTGTAATTGGGGTAATTATTCGGATGACTAGTCCACATTAAGCAGTGTGTGAAAATGGGAAACTCTAGAAGAATGTGCTATAGGGATTCGTCGAATAGGTTGACGAGATAGAGTGATCTTCTGTTAGAGTGGAAGATCAGGAAGTTTTTCAGTAGAAAATTTCGTTAGAAACATTTTTGAATATAAAATTGTCCATCTGAAGCATCAGTCGGTGCATATCCGCAAAATTAACAGAGAAAGTTATTTCTAAACAATAAGCACAGCTTCTACCCATGTAGTAGAACTTATATTTTCATGAAACCATTCAGTCCTTATTAGAAAACATAAAACATTTGTTTGCACTTAATTTTATCGTAAGAACATTCGCATTTTTCGTCTTTATTGTGAACAAACATTCTTTGAAGGCACTTGTCTAGACAGAAGAAAAGGATCTTGTAAGGTAGGTCAGTATGCGAAGGTGTTACTTGATCCTAAGCAAAGTTTACACAAACAATTTGTTGCTAACCCGTGCACTCAACTCTTTTATTCGCTATTGTCAACACCACGTCGTTCAAAATCACAAATGATTTCTGATTATGACCCACTTCGCCACAATGTTGCATATTTCCTCAATTTCGCTTTGCATCGATTCTGATTACTGATTGACGTTGAATGAAATACACAAACATTGTAGTCAATGAGATTAAGTGAGAACGGTTGGTTGTCGTCCATATTGTGACGTAGTTCATTGAGGAAGTAGCGACTAACGGAGACAGCTAGTGTTTTATGATGACTTGTGTGTGTTATTAAGGAAATTGTATAAATTTTTTATTCCAAGATTCGAGTAAAGTTTCGTCCGCTTGACTTCATCGCTGAGTGATAAATGCAGTTTTTAACTTTCACAGGAATCGAGATAGGATCTTCCGTTTCATCGCTTATTCGCACGTTGGAATCTCCTCGAATTGTTATGGAAATTCTAAGTGGCGTTTATTGAAACAGCTCTTTTTATCAAACTCTCTAATTTTCCATCATAATATAAGACAAGCAGACTTTGAATTGTTGTTAGATATCAAAATATAGTTCTGTTATATTAAAGATCTCATTCATTAGAAATTGGATTCGATAATTATTTTAAATAAATAATAATAAACTGCTAATTTCCACAAAATTTTGTGGAAATTAGCAGTTTATTATTATTTATTTAAAATGAATTTCCATCAAGTGAAGACCGAATCAATCAAATATATAATTATTTTATCTAACTGGCCTAAGCGAATCTACCTTTGAGGTAGAAGAACGTGTGGTCAAACTTCCCTGACTATACAGAGTGATTCCGGAGGAGACCGTCAGATTGTAGGAGGAGTGTACACTAGTCAAGGCATACAGCTTTACTATCTACACCTTTCACAGTTGTAATTCAGAAATTCAAAGTTGAATTTCAGAAAAGGTAACATGTATTTCAGAATAGCAATATGTAATTCAGAAAACAGAAATTGAATTTCAGAATAGTTAATTCAATTTCAGAAAAACGAAATTGAAATTCAGATTAGAAAGTTGTAATTCAGAAAAACAAAGTTGTAATTCAGAATAGTAAATTGAAATTCAGAAATGTCAAATTCAATTTCAGAAAAGGAAAATTGTATTTCAGAAGTTATCAATTCAATTTCAGAAAATGTAACATGTAATTCAGAATAGTATAGAGCTCGATATCAAGTGATGCAACATAGGAATTTAGGACAATGTGGCATCGAACTTGTCTTAAGTATTTCGTATTTCCAAATTTGTTTTTTTCCTGTTTTCGTTTTTGACTGTATATAACTCCATTCTATTCTTGGAAATAAAGTTATTGTTATTATATTTCTCACTTTTATGAAGGTATCTAAGTACTTTGAGAGTCGAAAATGACCTCAAGAATCATAATTAATATTTTTCGCCGCCCATTTTGAATGAAATCATGTCTCCATTGGAATAACATACATATATTAGAGAAAGTGGAAAGCAATTGAATTACAATTTCTTTTTTCTGAATTACAATTTCGTTTTTCTGAATTAAAATTTCCCATTTCTGAATTTCAAACCACCAATTCTGAATTACAATTTATATTTTCTGAAATTCAAATTACCGTTTCTGAATTACATATCACTATTCTGAAATTCAAATTACACTTTCTGAATTACATATCACTATTCTGAAATTTAAATTACCTTTTCTGAATATCAACTTACTATTCTGAATTACAATTTCCATTTTCTGAAATTCAATTTGCTTTTCTGAATTACATTTTACGTTTTCTGAATTACAATTGGAAAAGGTGTAGTTCAGAATATTCTCACTGCCTTGGAGCAAAATAACGATATTGTTCATTCTCAAAATTTTTTTATAGGAAAACTGGACGTGTAGGTACAAAATAAGTAGAAAAGCGCCAGTATTGTAAACTTATGGAAGAATCTCAAGCAGGTAGCGAATTTTTGAAAACGGAATGTATTTATGAAAAGCACAGAAAATATCGTTAATGACAAAACGACGTTGTCAGTTTCTTTGTTTACATCAAAGTAATAGTATCAAAGATATTCCACATTTTATTAGGTTAACAAATTGTTCGTAGATTTTTGGTAATTAATCGATATTTCAGGTGAGTTTTTCGTCGAATATCCAAGATTAACGTATGTTTATTGTTTTTAGCACCAGTTTGGAGCGTGAGGACGATTTTCAAGACCAGGACGAATGTTTACATTTCGAGGTTGAAGGGGTACACGGGAATTTCGTTGAAAAAGCTGTTATTTGGACAGATATCGCAGTAGATGGATCGGATGGAGCTTCGAGAGGTCGATTAGGATTATATTTTTCAGGTTTTCCAAGAAATTTGGCGATATCTGAGCAGATTTGCAGAAGTTAGGTACCTAACTAATGAGGTGGAACTTAGACCTAATTCTCCTATAAGAAACGCCTTTCGAAGGTCGAGATGGTGAAAAATGTATTCTTTAGATGTTGTTTGAACAAACGCAGCCGAGTTTTATACCCCAACATTGATTTTAAGAATGTTATCAACAAAATAAAATTGACATTATTCTTGATTCTTGTAATTGCTCATCAATTCATCTTATATCTTTGGGTTGATTTTTTTTAATGAATTCTTGATTAGAATCAACAATTGATGTCGTCAAGTCTTGAACTTTCAATTCAAGAGGATAATAAACATAAAAACTTCACAAGCATGCATATGAAAATTATGTGAAAGCAATTTTCTTCCATGGCAAAAATAATATATTTCAACAGTGATCTCTTGCACTTTTCATGCAAATAACTAGAAAAGGGATCCTTTTTATCAATTCATATAAACGTTAATTATTTTCGTCCATCACATCTTTTCCAATTCATTCATTTTCCGAATGAATTCACATTCTGAGAAATACGCTAAATGTCGAAAGGGCAACATAGTGTTGACTTGGAACAT
The DNA here is from genome assembly GCA_951802165.1 of Adalia decempunctata. Classification (NCBI taxonomy): domain Eukaryota; kingdom Metazoa; phylum Arthropoda; class Insecta; order Coleoptera; family Coccinellidae; genus Adalia; species Adalia decempunctata. Next base: position 13,029,925 of record OX637696.1, on the reverse strand, counting down.
AAAAATATTTTGAAAAACGTCATAACTTGGATACACTATACAGAGTGGAATGTGTCAAATTTCCAAGGCCAGAGTTGTGATTTTATAATTGTGAATGGGAGTACCTATACAAGGTGTTTTTTCAACCTGCAAATTTAATCTGGATTTATCAAAATTTCCACCCTGTATTTGTGAAAAAGTGTTAGAATTATTGAATGTAGACAATCATATTGTTCTACACTGAAAATTTCATCAATACAAATAGTGCCTTACCAAAGTTATGAATGAAAGAAAAATCGGACAAATCACCCTGTAGACTCTCAATACACCCCCAACCATGAACCAACCATGGAATCACTCTGTATAGTCAGTACCTACTTTTAATGACAGAAATTGAGATAGGATCCTCGGTTTTATCGCTTATTCGCACGTTGGAATCTCCTCGAATTATTATGGAAATTCGAAGTAGCTCTTATTGGACTAGCTTTTTTATGTATTTCTCTAATTTCCTATCATAATATGAGACTTCTAGGGCTTGTATTGTTGTTGAAATCAAAATAACAAGTTCTGTTATATTAACAATCTCATTCGTTCGAAATTGGATTCGACAGTTAGTTTCCATTCGGCTTGAAGATGAACAACACATTCCTTTCTTTCCTATACACAATTCCCGAGAATAAGATGCCACAACTAGCAGATGACGTCTTCAATCAAAGTCTTTTCTCGACTGGAGACCGACAAGTTGGCTATCTAAACAATGAGATAAATACATAATACTCAATTACAGATCCACCATGGGTGAGACAGAACGTGTTCACACAAAACCTTGATAATACGTCATCATCCTAAACCGTATAATGGATTTCCCTAGCATATAGAGTATGAATTATAGTGCAAACATCATGAGAAACTGTTTCTCGTATCATAAATTGTGTTCATTCATTCTTATGTGAATACCGACCATTTATGGCGAATTATTAGCATCAAGCATTACAATTAAACTGAAATTGTAGTTTCACATTCAAGAATAAACACAATACACCCAGAAGAGATTCAATAGAAAGTTTAATGGAACAGTGAGTTATTTTAATTGTTTATTAAACGAAAGAGGAGTAGATCGATAATTAGGTATCTCATGAGGAAAGTGGGCTTCTTCAGCATTTACATTTTGTCTTTTCTCTGCTATGTAAATATCAAAGAACTGCACTAAGACACATCGTCTCCAGATAGTTCATCGCCAATCTTTTGCTCTTGAAGAATCCATTTTTCTAGATGAATAAGAATCATAAAAGTGGAAGCAAAGCTTTTATACAAATTCATTCAGTGGCAACAAGACAACATTCATGGGAATTTGATGAGGAACTGGATCATGATCCATATATCTGCAGATTCCATTTCCATACTGCGATATCCGTTTCAGTCAAGTGAACATTTTTGTCTCTCAAAACATTCCTATTGACCTTAATTGAAAGGACTTATTAAATTCGTTAAATCAATGAAAGCGACCGTAAAATACTGTGAATACTGGACAGTACCAATGAGCAAAGACATGCTTATCGAAACAATCTGCGTTACCATTAACGATAATGAATCCGAAAATAATTCTCAAGTTTTTAATTGTGGGCAGTTCATGGAAATTGAAAGAAATCACCAGATTCCCAAGGAATCTTGGAAATGAAGGTTAAACTGTTTTATTGGTGGCTTTCATGACTGCGAATTTATGTGGAATTAATTATTTGACAATTTATCGTGGAGTGGGTTGAAGAATTTGAAAAGTTATCATGCAATATTTCCCCCATGGACTAAAAAGTAGGTACAGACCACTTCATGAAATTATGAATTGAATATATCAACTTCGTTCATGGACAAAATTCTACATTGAGATAGAAAACGACTTCTTCAAGCTGCATATGAGAATTCCCAGAATTCTCCAAGGGTTTTTTCAATATTTCGCTAGGAACTTCTGAGCATCGAAATAGGTTGAAATATATACTAACTGACAAAGAAACTGCAACATCTGGAAGGGGCTGTTCAAACTTTAATTTTTTTTAGTGAAACATAGACAGTGCAGGGTGGCCAGATTTCGATGGTTTAGTACTACAACTCCTAAACTATAAAAGGTAGGGAAAAAGTAGGATACATGACATGTTCTCTTTTTCCGAGAAACAGAAATTGATGAAAACCTCGAGTTGCTACGGCGTCTAGTTTTGGGCGATTTTGGTATTTGGTCCATTATTATAATTGGCTATAACTTCCGTATTATAGGATCTACGTTCTCAAAATGAACACATCTTCAGGGCACTTTTTTACTGCTTTTCTTCTGTTCTATTGGATTTCTTGTATCTGCTCAAATGTCGGAGCTGTAGTAGGGGAGCGAGGGGCTTGTTGTAACAGTTTTCATGAAAACTAATATATCTTGAAATCCATTGATCGAATTGCTACCGATTGAAGATGGATGGATGCTGTAACTCCTCCTCTACCAAATCAAGTGAAAATAATACCAAAACTATTGTTCATTATTTCATAATCAATTATTTTCTAGAAGAAGTACGGTGTTACAACTTACCTCGTGCTTGGGGCCAGTTGTAACGTCTACCGGGGCAAATAGTAACGACAAAAAAAGAAAACAATAACACCTCTGACCATATATTTTTTGTTTATTTTTAACCAAATTAACATCTCTCTAAAGTAGGTATTATGTAATTCTTATCGAAAATCAACTTGAATACACTTTTTTAGTGATCAACACCTAAAAATTCAGTAATTAACAGTTTCATTCAGATGAACACTCTTTATAATCATCATGGCACTTTTAAATCACAGAAAAAGTAATGAAATTATTTATAACTGAGGTATGCTTCGTAATTATCTCCTTTTGATATCTATCAAACAAAGTATTGCACATACAAGAATCAACATTGGGCGGGTATCATCATAATTCAATTCATTCTTCATCGGAGCTACAATTAATACGAATAAAAGATATTGTGTCTCCTGTAACACATCTCAATTATGCCCACATTTCACAAATGATACACTCGAACAATCTTCCTTATTTGAATCTGTGTAAGCTTCACCACATACAAGACAACATACTCTCTGTATAAAAAGTACCCGGAAAATATTATTTAAATGAACCGCCAAAAAGGAATCGGTAATTTTTTTTTTCTTAAAGTTGGTAGGACCTTCCTTTATTACCAAGCCAAATTTGAGCGCGATCTGTCAACTAGTGTGTTTACAACAGCTGTCAGTATCAGTCGACCTCAAAAGTGCTCTGCGAATTTTACAATGGAAAAAATAGTTGATCAAAGAGTTTGCCTCAAATTTTGTCTTGCAAACGAATTTTCGTGTGCCGATTCATTGAAAATGTTAAAAAAAGCCTTTGGTGATAATTGTATGTCAAAAACACAAGCATACGATTGGTACAAATCATTCAAAGACGGTCCGAAAAAACCACGTCAAAGTCGATCGAAAATTAAAGTTTTGCTCACTGTTTTCTTCGATTATCGTGGTGTTGTGCACTCAGAATTTCTTCCTGAAGGACAGACAGTGAATAAGGAGTATTACTTGGGTGTATTGAGGCGTTTGCGTGAGAATGTTCGTCGTAAACGGCCAGATTTATGGAAAGACAATTCGTGGATTTTGCATGATGATAACGCGCCGTCGCACCGAGCCATAATTATTAAGGAATACAAGACCAAAAACTCAATAAATACCATCGAACAACCGCCGTATTCACCTGACTTAGCTCCGTGCGACTTTTTTCTATTCCCAAGACTCAAATTGCCCCTACGTGGAACGCGTTTTGAGTCCATTGAAGCCATCAAAACAAATTCGCAACGAGAACTGAAGGCCATACCTTTGGCGGCGTATGAGCGGTGCATGGAAACGTGGGTTCGCCGATATCATAGTTGTATTGTAAGCAATGGGGACTATTTTGAAGGAGACAAAATAAATATTGATGATTAAATTTAAATTTATGTGTTTTTTTTACAATTCCGGGTACTTTTTATACAGAAGGTAAAATCTTTTTTTAGCTCTGTCTACTCCGATTTTATTTTTTGTTGATTTACCTTTGCCTGTTCCCTTCCCTTTACCTTTTCGTTTGATTTTGTCATATTTTTCCACTTAATACACCCTCATCATAACTTGAGGCATGTTGTAACACGTTACAACAAGCCTCGGGATTTTGTTACAACTAACCGCATGGTATGATTTTTCACATTTATCAAGATAACTATTTAAACAATTTAGCAATCTTAAAAACTGTTACACATTATCAAAGATGGATGAATTTGAGTGCAAATAGGATACAGAAAGTTTGAAATTAGTCGATAATATTAATGGCAATGCAAACCAAAATTTTACGACAGTACAATTTTATATTACGTGGCAAAAGTGAAGCACGAGCACACTTCCGGTCACTTCGCAGGCTGACAGGATACTTGATATGGCAACATTATGCGGCGTGGTTTATTGGTGAAATCGAGTCAAAGAAATACGCCAATAAAGTTTAAGCTGCTATTGAAAAGAGTCTGTTATTGCTTGCCCCTGTTACAACAAACCCCTCGCTCCCCTACTAAACCATCGAAATCTGGCCACCCTGTACAGCAAGGACTAAAGGATTGAATTTGAGCGTCATGTATACACCGGACAGTAGGCGTTATGGTATGGGGTGCTATTGCAAATGGAAGAAGGTCACCTTTAATCTTTATTCGATGTTACATGACAGCGCTGCGATACCTCCAAGAAATAGTGGAGCAAAATGTTCTTCCTCACCTTAAATAGCTCGAGAATCCAATATTTCAGCAAGATAATGCTCGACCTCATGCTACCAGAGTTAGTTTGAACTCTTTTGAAGCGACCCATGTAAATCTTTTGCCATGGCCGCCCAGATCCCCTGATCTTTCGCCCATAGAGCATGTTTGGGACATCATCGAAATTTGGAATTTCACCCCAGTCCCCACGGACTTTGACGTCTCTGAGACATGAAGTACAGGTAGCTTCGGATCGTTTCCCTCAAGAAGTGGAAGACCATCTTATTGCATCAATGCCAAGACGTGTTGGGCAGTGCATAGATAATCGCGGTGGACAAACTTTTTATTAACAAATTTATTAACAAAAATTGTAAACCCTTCGTTTTTTTCCCCAAAATTTAATCATTTACTCATTCCTATACTTTCTAAGTTTTACCAAAAAAAATTAAAATTCAAACAGCTCCATCTGATTGTTGCAGTTTTTTTGTCAGTCAGTATAGATGAACGAGCGTTCCAAACCTCCTGAGATTTATTATTATTATTTCTGATATTCTTCATGACCCACGGAAGCACCCATGTGGCAATCCAGACTCTAAACGAATTTCTCCTCACATATCCCGGAGCGTATGTGATGGGCGGAAAGAGAAATTCTGTAGCAATGATAAATGACAGAAAAAAAAAGGAATTCTCGTAATTTGTCTGCAACTGAGGTAGCAAAACCTGATAAAGCAGCGAAGACGATTCCTCTAATAGCCATTTAATGACAACTTCGAACGCCCTTAGGCAGACCCGATTTTACCGACGTTGCGACACTGCCAAATCTACCCAGTCATTTAATTGATATATTATTCAATTCATAGATGTCCGTAGGGCTAGATTTGTAACATAGATGAAAATCAGGTCACGCAGACTGGCTTGCGTGAAATTCTCCAAACAGGATATAATTAATCTAGTGAAATCTTTGAGTATCGCTGGTCTGGTTTTTGTCGCGTCCATTATATACGGTACGATGCAGAAAAAATCTGCATATGAAAAAGGTGATTGAATTTTCTAGGAATTATCCAATCGCATGCTAACCCGTTAAAAATTACCGGTGTTTACTGACCTTGCAGTGGCTCAACGTACGGTACAACATGACTAATGGAAGTAAAAATAGTATTGTAAATCGTAGAATTACAGTAGGTAGACGATATTTCGATTAGTGGTAATTAGTATGCGATTTTTTTTATAGTTGGCTCGAAAACAAATTCTTCGATGTTGATGTTAATGAGTACAGAATCACTGTTAATGGATAGGAAGAAGAGACAGGTCAAATATCCCCACAGAGGACTTTTTAAACAGCTTGTTTTTCAGACTAAAGAATTTTCTGGGGATTTCAGCGTTACTTTCAAGTGTTCATAGTTCAAATGATGGTTAGGTATTCTCCCTAGATGTAGTTATGTTGTTATTTTCATCATGAAGACGATCAAATAAAGTACTCTGAATGAACTGAGAATTGATAGAAAGGGTTTTTCAATAAGAGGTGTTATTTTGACATTAAAAGAAAAATGCCATTTTTCAGGTGGATCTTCGGATGTTGATTTCATTATAAAGAGGAAGGTATGGCGTTGATAATGGAAAATAACATCAGCCAAATGACCACCACGACTACACTCGATAGCCTCACGAATTCCATCTTTGAGGTCTTGAATCGACGCTTGGCTCTTGGCGTAGACCTTCTCTTTCACATGGTCCCAAAGGAAGAAGAGGCAACGTGTTAAATCACATGATCCCGGAGGCCAATTGTGATCACCTCTTCGAGAGATAACACGGTCCGGAAACTTTTTCCGTGAAAGATCAATGGTTTCGTTGCTTGTGTGGCACGTTGATCCGTCTTGTTGAAAGTCAATGTTGTCCAGAGAAATATCATCCATTTCCTTCCATAAAAAATCATTAATCATCTCTGGATAAAGCAGTCCAGTTGCTCCAGCTTCATTCTCAAAAAGTAATGTCCAATGGCCTCGCTGGACCATAAACCGGACCAAGCAGTCACACGTTTAGGATAGAGAGGCTTTTCAACAATAACTCTTGGTTTTTACGAGCCCCAGATGCGACAATTTTGCTTGTTGAAGAAGCCACCGAAGTGGAAATGGGCGTCATCACTCAAGAAGATTTTTCGATGCAATTTAGGATCATTTTCATGCATTTCAAGGACCCAATCAGCAAAGACACATTGTTGATGATCGGCCGGTTTGTGTTTTTGTGTTATCTGAACGTTATAAGCCTTCAGACTCAAATCTTTATGCAAAATAGGGTGTAATGAGGTTTGTAGAATGCCAAATTCCAAAGAACGACGAGGTATGGACTAATCTGGGTTTTCGCCTACATTTTCGGCTACAGCAGCAATATTCTCTGCTGTTCTTGATCGACGTGCATGAGGTTTACTCTTCACATCACTAACTTGTCCCAAGAGCTCAAAATTTTTTACCAATTTTTTATTGCGGTTCGACAAGGTGCTTCACGATGAACCTTAAATGTTCGAGTTTTACGAACCGTCTCTGCCAAATTTTCCATGTTTTTATACAAGGTGACAAATTGTGCTGTGGTCTGGAACAAAAGTATTTCAGCGCAGCCAAATAATTTTTATTCCCTTGGTTTCTCTACACTTTCCTGTACTAATATGTGAATTTTCAGTTTGATATAATTTCATTTCACAGAGTTTAAGAATGTCAAACAAACGTAGTGCGATTTTGGAGCTGTTTCGTCAAGGTAGGCGTCAATGCGAAATTGTTCGTTTGCTCAATGTGCCTCGACAAACCGTCGTTTCAAGGAGCTTGGCCATGATGGTCGTCGTCCAGGAAGTGGTAGAAAACGCACTGTCAATACACCTAGCAATCGCAACATCGTCAAGAAGCGAGTCAATCGAAATCCGATGGTTTCCATGAGGAAAATAGCCTGTGAGACCGGTATCAACCGCGAATCAGTCCTTCAAATTGCCAAAAAGGAGCTCAACCTCAAGCCATACAAGCTCCAAAAAGTTCAATTCCTCACGGAGGAAAACAAGCGCGTACGACTCCAAGGGTGCCGCCAACTCCTTCGTCTCGCCGCAGGTCAGCAATGGGAGCGAATTCTCTTCACAGACATAAAGCTTTTCACCGTAGAACAATCTCACAACCACCAAAACGACAGAGTCTAGTCCGTAGAGGCTCCCGGTACATCGGCCATCGTCGAACACCGTCAAAATCCGCAATCCTTCATGGTCTGGGAATTTGCGGCAGTGGTAAAACTCCCTTAGTTTTCGTGGATCAAGGGGTCAAAATCAATCAAGAAGTCTACCGCTGCGACATCCTCGAGGCCGTAGTACTTCCGTGGGCCAAGCAGCATTTCGGCGATACGCATTGGACCTTTCAACAGGACTCCGCTCCGGCTCACAGAGTGAAAATGACGCAAGAATGGTGTAAGACCCATTTTCCTTGTTTCATCTCATCTGCAGAATGGCCGCCCTACTCACCTGGTCGATTTTGGAGCACAGGGCTTGTGCTAAAAACACGAAAATTTGGAGTCGCCGAAGCAATATCTGCGCCGGAAATGGGACCGATTAACGCCCGAGGGGCTGCGGCGCATTGTCGAAAATTTCAAGAAGCCTCTGAAGCTGTGTATCGCCGCCAAAGGAAGCCACCTCGAAACGGCTTAAATATATTATTAACAAATGTTCAAGCTATTATTATTTGTTGTTGTTTTTTTCAATTTCTTCTGTTTAATAATATTAAATAAAAAAGAGTTTGTCCGAGGTTTTTCTTGTCACACTGTAGTAAATTTTAATAATTTCAATGAGTTGTTGAAGCGTGAATCCCTTCATTTTTAATAATGGCGTAGTTTCTACTCGTCAAATGTCAAAAAATGACAGCTTCAAAAGTGACATCTATCGCAATAGCGGGCTATTCAAAATAAGAACTCTCATTGCGAAGCCCTTTATTAATGAATGAAGAAGAAACATTGTATGATAATGAACAAAATAATCAAACTCAAATATTTTACAGATCGACATGGCATTCATGGTGTGATCATATGAAGGTTCGTACTTTCAGAAAGTTCATTTCTTGATGAGTTCTTGAGATGTTGCTGTGTATAAATGGAGTGTTTGATGCAATACGAATGGTCTTTATCTTGCACATTCTTTTTAACTGTAGAGTCTTCTCATCAAATAAAACTCTTTTTCCTTTATCATTTTTCAAAATTCAACTTTCGAATAAACTTGGATTATTGGCAACTGTGTCACAGACGCGAAACTATTCATATAATGGAAAATGAATAAAGGGTTGATTTTGGCCTCAGGAATCAACAGTTAAAAAAATGCACAAGGCAAAGATTCAGCCTGTATATGGGTATACATGATGGCGCTTAGAATCATCTGAAATGCACATAGTAAGCATTTTGCCCGAAGATGAACTAATCTCCAGCAAGGTCTCGCCGCGATAGTCATCGCTCCAGCGAACCAGGAAATGTGAGAAGTTGGAGGACAAATAGCTGAAAAAAAGCAGAACAGAGCACTCGACTGTGACTCTCAAACCCAACAAATTGTGGAGCACGGCACAGCTCACAATACTGCGCACAGATAGAGCCATAAATTCGGCCTGTAAATTGAAAGGAAGCGTGTTCCAGTGCATCCTCAAGTAGTGTGTTATAATGGAACATATATTGAATGTATTTATGTTCGGGAACTGACTATTGTTAATGAAGTCACGATTTCGAACCTTGCTTGCATTTCAATTACAAACTATATGAATCGAGTTGTATTTTTAATCTTCGCACTGATGCTTAATGCCATTTGTGATGTCATCCGTGTTGTTTATGGTGATGAGGCGTCCGAAGTGACCAGATCTGGGAAAGTCCTCAGCTTCCTACGGTGCTCATTTAGATATCGCCACACGTAAAACGGTGGACGGACCAAGCAGAAAAGGTTAATTGACGTTTTATATTCAATATCTATGTGTTACGCAATGTTTATGCGGAGGAAGCTTGGAAAATATAATATTTCTGGATTCTCACAAGGATGTACTTATTTAAAATGTCCATGCTACACGTAGAATCACCTACACATACAAAGAAATTCGGTATTTTTGGGTGAAACTTTTATCAGATAAGAAATGTGATTTGAAGGGTTCTATATTGCATCAATATTCTCGGCTGTTCTTGCTTCACAACAATCCAAACATGTTCGAGTTTTACAAACCGTCTCTGCCAAATTTTCACCTTTTTCAAAGTGAATTTCAATAATCAAATACGATGTTGAAGCGTGTATGTTCCATTCTTATCAATGGCGTAGTTTCTACCTGTCAAATGTCAAATAATGTTAAAATTAAAAAGTGACGTCTCCCGAAATAGCGGGCTATTCAAAATAACAGCTCTTATTGGAAAACTCTTTAGCATCCTGCTCTAGAGTCTAGACAAATGACTCCTGTACAAGGCAAAAAAGTAGGTTTGCCAACGGCAGAAATGAATCATCTGACTCATAGTTCCGTTATCGATGAATAGACCATTTCGAGCACTACTCTAAAACCGAGATGTCAGTCGTGCAAACTCTTCAGACTGTAGAAACAGAAACTTCGTTTTGAACAATGAGCCAGCGAAGGCAACAATGAAACCATTATTCGTTCCAATGACCGAGTGATTCATTCGATTCCCTGTATACCTTTGAACTTGTGAAATTCTCGACATGACTAGATGTGTGCTATCTAGGAGGTTGGGATAGCAATAATTTGCATCGATTGTTTGAATAGACTTGCATATATGAAAAGAATTGATGGGTTTGTTTTCACACACCCATACTTGAATTATTTATATATTTATTTATAGCCAATAATGATAGGAATTACGGTTCCCATTCCCATATTATCGGGCAATTCTGTAACGAAATTGTTTGGTGACTTGATTGCAAACCGCAATATATTCTATTTGTATTCACTGCAACTATAAATAATCGTGGTTATGAGCCACTAAATCACAAATGTATTTGTGTTGAACCTTTCAGTCGACTTCGATACAAGGAAATATTTACAAAATGACGTCTTTCGTTACAATGTAACTAATCCATTTTTTCTAAACCCAGAAATGTTCAGAAATGATTACAACATTGCAAAACGGAACAATATTATCGTAAATACAATGGAAATGATAAAAAATCTTTCGATCAAGATTCTCGGAAGGATCATAAAATTAGTCACCGAGAGATTTAGTTCCATATTGAAAATAAAAGGAAGCATCATTTATGCAAACTAACACTCATTTGCATGAAATAATCGTTCGAAATCTCTAATAGGTATAGGTGAATAAAAGCGAACTGACCAGGTCATTCCACAGAATAAATCTCAACAACCGTAAACTCATGAATTTTCCTTTTCTGTCACATTTCTTTAGCCGAAAGAGATACGAATTCCATTCCAGTGGGCTTTATGGGTATTCAAATTTTACCGAATTCTTGGTCCAATAAACTGAATTCATAAATTTGATCCTAATTGATGCATTTTAATGCTCTATAAATAGACCGTAAACGTCTAAAATTGTCGATGAGTTCTCAATTTATAGCTCTATTTTTATCCCAGGAAAAAACTTGAATTAAGATTTTTTATGAAACCTCTTGATCAGTTTGGACTTTCTTCATCGTGAAGGGACCTGACTGACATATATTTCAATTTTCAAGCGAACCACTGATTATGGGAAATCATTTCTCAAGGAAAGCCATATTAATTTAGCCTTCATTCCATCAGTAAAGAACAAAACTGATGATTTATCAAACATCGAACCAACACAAAAAACGATCTCAAGCAGTGATTTATCCATTTTTCCAGGTTGGTATCAATAGAAAACCTTGTAGCTATATGGCGTTGTGCTAAGTTTATGTAAGGGCTACCAAAAGGATCACTCAAACACAGATCAAAGAAAACGAAAGGTGTTGTTGACTGTTTCAAAAAGTGGTCTTAACTAGCAGAACATGCTTTTATCAATGGACATAGCATGGGTCAATATGAAGCCCATGGAATTTTATAATCGCAAAAATAAGAGGAGAAGAGGAAATGGGACTCCTATTATTCATATTGCATGGATGCCTGCCATCTGCAACGGTAGTCCAAAGCAGAGGACTTGCATTCGTTGTTTAGTTCAATTCTATTCTAAAGGCTTTCCCAATAAGAATTTTGAGTGGTCCGCTATTTAGGTATTTAAAGTATTACGTCTTCGAAATATCATTGCCTTATGACACATCCAAATGGTTATAAGTTGAAACCGTCTTGTGAGAAAAACCAAGGCCTATATAACTTCATATCGACAGTTCCAACTCCAGATTTATTAATTTCACGTTTCGTCAGTCCGGAATAATAGTCAACAGAAACAATACGAAGAATGTCGATATTCGTTTGTGTTCTTGTTAATAACAAGAGGGTTTGGTAACGTTCGGCATCCATTGTAAGATATATAGATAGATATGGGTTTAGAAACACAACAGAACAACCACGAAGCATTGCTCAACGGACCCAACGTTACAAAACTGCTAAACCTATTATTTGACGCGCATGTACACCTTGATATTGTACCTTAATAATATCAGAATTGTGCACAGAGCAACCTTGTATAATCAATCACTGTCTACAGTGATTATCTTTGTATTCACGATAATTTATGCAACGAAAGAGAATAGGAACAACCAGACTGATCTAACGTAAGATATCTTTGGTTGTCGGTGGGTATCTCATGGCACCCACACCGCAAGTAATGTTAGGTTAGGGCGTTGTTGAGTGTCTCGAATTTCAAATGTACCTGAGATCATACGCGATTTCTAATAGGAATTTTACACGCCCCCCTCTGGGTCCTATTCACGAGTATTCGCGAATCCAAAGATCGACACGCCCTCTTTCGGCAAAAATTCCGAACTAGAAAATGAGTAATGTTTCGAGATCTTGTTTATTTCGCGTGCTTTTGCGCTATAATATTTTGTTTCATATCCAGGTATTCTTGAGGGGTATTTACAGGTTTTAATCGATTCTGAGCGGATTGAGGTCGCCGTTCAGAGCGAGTAGGAAAACTAATCTGATAGAGGCGCCACCGTGCATTTTATGGAATATCTCCATAGAACTTACATTATCACTATAAGTTCTATGAATATCTCTATCCTTATGAATGAAATGTACAATGGCGCTCTATCCGAAAATTGCTGAACTATGAAATTAGTGAATATGTGGGTAAAGCAGGAACTTTTTCCCGCCATATATTTGAATTTGGCCATTCTCTGCCAATTCTGTATTTCAAGCGGTTTTTCTGAACGAAATTGCCTGTAGATTCACTTTGGATCGGAAGTTGAACTATTTTCATGGGTCTTTCGTTTGAAATAAAACAGAAGCATGAGTTGGCTCATTTTCTTCTATTTTTGAAGGAAGAAAAATGAACTTTCGAAATGAAATCGATTTAAATTATCTCATTAAGGACTCCAATCCTTTCTGAGTTCACCCACAAAATTTCAGGTCTCAAAGTGAAACCATTTTTAAATGCAACTTGAACTAAAAACACACCACATTGAACGCCCACCTTAATTAGTATTGAAATAAAAATGGTTGAGAAGATATTTATATCAGTTTAAAGGTGAATACAGACTATTCTGACGTGACGTGGAATCACGTCACGTGACGTGACGTGATTCCACGTCACGTCAGACGTGTAGCAGTGCTTCCATTGGCCTAATATGAACGTGAAGGTCAAAATGTGAGTGATATAAAATGCAACACATCGTTCTGTGCGTTCACGTTCATATCAGGCCAATGGGAGCACTGACGATGCCTGACGTGACGTGGAATCACGTCACGTCAGAATAGTCTGTATTCACCTTTATTCATTTAACATATTATTCACAAAGTTGTCATGTTTTAGGTTACAAGGCGTCTTGTTTGAGTTTGATTTACTGGTACAGTTTTAACTGATGAGAAAGGTTAATACCATAATTATCAACAAGAGTGTTATGAAATTGATCATCGTTATTCAGGGTACTGTGCTGTGCCTTTATTCATGTTTTGATGCTTATATTGTATATGTATAATTATAGGCCAGTGGATTGATTATAAAACAATGAGTGATGCTGAAAAAAACTGTATTCAATTGTAACTGTTGTGATTTTAATTGCTTTTCAAGGAAAAATAAAACCGGTCTATACGTTTTCATAAATTTCCTGAGAAAGATGCCTCAAAACTTTATATCACTAATGCCTTTGGTATATTGGAAGAATTGGACTGAAGAAAAGCTTGGATAAACCATAGATGGAAAAACTTTGCTGAAAAGATTTTCGTTAAGATCTTCTCGAACAACTGCGAACAATATTTTTGGTGAATATATTAAGGGGCAGTATCACCTTTCGAATCGTGGTAAATCTCTATTCAAAAGTGGTCTCTTTATTTCACGTGTAAGTACCCTAATTTACGACGTAGAGACCTAATTTTTTTTAATTGAAGTTGAAGAACATCCCGAGGGCAAATAGTTTTCTTTTTTTCGATTTACTTAGTTTTTCTATTAAAAAAACCAGGGTAATCGTTAGATCTGGGGTTTTTGAATATGTTTTTGTTTTTCATGAGTACAAGCTATATTTTTGAGATAATAATCATGAAAGTTCTTGTAGTTTATAGGAGATTAAATTGCCGAGGGCAAATAGTTGCGATTTCTTCGATTTAATTAGTTTTTCAATTAAAAAAAACAGGTTGAACTTCAGCTTTTTGGTAACAACACTTGATGATTTTTTTCCGACGGCTATTCATCATTTTTTGGAAAAAATCGCAACTATTTGCCCTCGGCAATTTGATCTTCTATAAATTACAAAAATTTACATGATTACTATTTCAAAAATATAGCTTGTACTCATGAAAAACGAAAAACATATTCAATAACCCCCGATCTAACGATTACCCTGGTTTTTTTAATTGAAAAACTAATTAAATCGAAAAAAAAACTATCTGCCTTCGGGACGTTCTTCAACTTCAATTTAAAAAAAAATCAAGTCTCTACGTCGTAAATTAGGGTACTTACTCGTAAAATAAAGAGACCACTTTTGAATGGAGATTTACCACGATTCAAAAGGTGATACTGCCCCTTAAGTATTTAGCAAATATTTTGTAAGTTTGTATTCAGTGACCAGGTTCTGAGGTTGAATCGATGAATTTACCGCCTAACTTTTAGGGAATATTCAAGTTATACTTGATCATAAGAAGATACCAGATACCATACATAGATCATCATGTTTGTCGTGTCGCATCAGAACTTATTCACCTTCAGATCGTAGCTTATGGCAGATGTAAATCTTTTTGTGTTGCTATTTGTAGTATATTTCCATGAATATAATGAACATTCGGAACAAACATTTATTTTTATAATTTCCATCGAAAAACTCGTTAAATGTCGATCCAATTGAAAGGAAAAAAGCCAAAATGTACACCAATATTTTATAAATTTGAAACTGCACTGTCAATAATACATTAATTCACTGAAGTTCTTCACAAAATCATCACGACATCGAAGAAAAACACTTAAAATATTCTGTTTTGCTTCAGAAAAGATTTTCAGTGGTATAATATTTTTATAATCTTGTCTATCGTCTTTTTCTTTCTTTATGTTACAAAAACAATGCATACTTGTTTGGAGGTATTGCCAGGTCCATCCCAATCAACCTTTCGGTTGTTTTCGTGATCAGCCTTCCTTACGTAACCGATTCAATGTAAAACAGCAAAGAACAATAAACAAAGCTCAAATAACGGCCCACTCCATCTCCCTTCAGGTCTTTCTCGGAATAACCCACCGTTTCAACGAATTCTAGTGCCATTTCCATACATAATCTCTATCTGGAGCAAGCCTTATTGACATTCAACACCTGTAGTCAGTCCCATTCAGTTCCACATTGTTATCCTATGTCTTACGCAATCTCAAGTTTCCTTCTACACTACACCTGCATCGAAACAAACCAGCTATCAGAACTGATACAGCTTAATTGACGTTGCGATGGAGTCGTTTGATCGTCTTAAATTGAGCGTAACCTCGATATCCCGAGAAATTTTTTGAATAGGAGATATGCATCTTCTTGGTGAACTAGTTAGAGGAATTTGCTACCAGTCCCTGTGGACAAGAGCCTCTGGCTGAAGTGCAGGTATGCGACGAACGTCAGTGCCAAGTTGACAGGGAACTGGATGGATCATTTAATTCAATAAAAGGAAGTATCCAACGTTAAAGTACTTTATTTGGTGGGAAGATTGTTGGGTTAACAATTAATGAATGAATCTACACTGCGCAAAAAAATTAACGCACATTATGGAAATCTCAAACTTATTTTACAACTGAAGGTGTTCTCAATGATAATTATTTTTATCAGAATTATGCATGCATATGTTATCCACTTTCAACGTTTTTCTTCAATACAGATGTTTTCTCCCAGCAGGAATAAAAAAAGATGATATTATCAGATTTTGAATGTATTGGCTCCATTCTAAAATTAGTTGTTCTCGATCAATTCTAGTGATCAATAGTTTTTCTTTCGTTTGATTTTCTACACTCGATCGCTATGCAACGCGAAACACGCAATTTGAACCAAGAGGAATGTGCCCAAGCGGTAGTTTTGCGAGAAGAAGGGTGGACATAAACAAGAATTGCAGAAAGGTTTGGAGTTTCCCATACAAGTGTGTCCAGAATGTTGCAGCGATTCAGGGAGACAGGTATGAATGTCCGAAGACCAGGACAGGGTAGACCACGGGTAACAACTGCCATTCAAGAACGTTACTTGAGAGTTTCTTCGTTGAGACAACGGTTTGCAACCGCTCGCCTCCTTCAAAATCAGCTTGAGCAAACTCATGAGGTGCAAATTAGCACTCAGACAATAAGAAATCGCCTCAGAGAATATGATTTAAGGCCTCGTGTCGCGGCAAGAGGCCCAGCCCTTATCCCAGCACATCGAAGGGCGCGTTTGGATTTTGCGAGAGAGCATATCCATTGGGAAGAGAGCTCTTCACAGATGAGTCTAGATTCTGCCTCTACCATTGTGATCGACGTTCCCTGGTATACAGACGTCCACATGAAAGATATGCTCAGTGCAATTTCCTGAATACTACTGGTTTCGGGGGGGGGATCGATTATGGTATGGGGTGGAATATCTTTGACTGCTCGCACAGACCTAGTGGTCGTTGATAATGGAGCTATGAATGCTGATTAGTATATAAGGAACATTCTTGAAGAGCATGCGGTGCCATTTGCGCCATACATTGGTGAAAATTTCATTTTTATGGACGATAATGCCAGACCTCATCGTGCGCGCATCGTTCAGGAGTTCCTTGAAGAGGTTGAAGTCTCCCGAATGGAATGGCCAGCAAGAAGTCCAGATCTCAGTCCGACTGGGCAGGTTTGGGACAACCTCAATAGAAGGCTGAGAAGTTCAGAAAATCATCCAGCTACTCTTAATGACTTAGGAATCCAACTCGGAGAAATCTGAGAAGGATTAGATCAGAAAATTTTAAGATCACTCATTTCGAGTATGAACCGTCGTTGCCGAGCTGTAATTAACGCAAGGGGTGGAAATACCAAGTATAAAATCACTTATCAGCATTTCAGTATTTTGAAAATTGTTCATTTCTCTTCTTTCACATAAGTTTCGGTGAAATCCTGAATTTTTCTTCCATTTAATGTGTCTTGTTTCGTTCAAAACCTTCCCGAAAGAACATTAAAAAATAAGTTATAAAGTCAATGTAGAGTAAACTTTCATTAAAATTGAGATTTTCAGAATGTGCGTTAATTTTTTTGGGCAGTGTATTTCTCGAGCCTAATTGCACCCAGAAATGAGGCAATTTAAAAAAGGAACTTCACTATTGTTGCTAAAGGGTTTTCCAATAAGAGTATTTTGACATTCAGAGAAAATGCCATTTTTTTGAAAAGCTGAGTGGAGGTAGTATGTCTGCATCTTTTGAAAACTCAAACGAATGGTTAACGCGAAGTTTGGCTACAGTTTTGAGCTGATGCTTCGAAATATAGCAAACTACAAGAACTAATCGATTTTTACAAACATATCAAGTTCAACCATACAGCTGCAGTGTTAAACACGTAACAAGCGTTGTGAATCTCGACTCCATCCCAACTGGAAAGAGCACCAAGACATATCACAAGATTAATGAGCGGTAAACATCAAGATAACAAAATAATCACTGAGTGAGACATCCAACTTGAAATATTTTGTCATACTCTTTCCCTCATATAATACATTAATAGCTTCTACTAAATTCTCGACTGAGCATTTGTGGTTCGAAACAGCTGTTGATTATTCAATTAAATTTCTTTTTCAACGTTCATGGTTTATAATTGCGAGTCTAGTTGGCAACGATGGTCGTTTCTTCTTCGTATCGGAGGTATATGGAATGTTATTATGAAAATATCACGAGAAACATGAGATACTGCTTGATAAATGTTTGATGAAATCGGCGTGGATTTTGTAAGTTGGAATTTTCTATTTCATAGACATTATTTGGAAACTCGATCTCTCTCCACTGGAAAAACCTAGAAACAGTCGAAGAAATCGTTCATGATGTCAAATATGTCATTAAAGAAATATTTTGAATATTTTTTATAAATATTTCGCTAGAATTATTAAGGATTTTTCAAAGAAAGGGGTAATTTTTGATTGTCCGCTATTTCGGTATATGTCACTTTTGAAGCTGTCATTTTTTGACATTCGACAAGCAGAAACTGCGCCATTAGTTAAAATGCTTCAGCAACACATTAAAATTATCGAAATTCACTTTAAAAATGTCGAAAAGGACCCCGCACTTTCCTTATGGCGAATGGCGTTCCGTCAAATGTTCTAAAATTTTGGTATAATGTAGTACTCGAACTACTGATCAAAATTGTCGCCCCAACTCAATCCTATGACTAGTTTTTGAGATGATTGAAGTTGAGAATTACCTACCCATTTTTACTACGCTCGTATCCCGGAACAGAATCGAATGAACTTCAATTTTTCCCAAGAAACATTTCATTACATCCCCAGGGAGCAATCATATAGAGGAATATGACCGAAAATCGTTACGAATACAGGGTTATCCATAATTGAATGCATGCCCGATATTGAAAGTATAAAATATGTCAGTTTCAGAGCGAGAACATTCGCAAAATGAACTATTTCACTAGATATGTTGTTGTTACATCGAAATACCTGAAATACCGAGAATTCATACTGGGTGATCCATTATTATAGAAACTATTCAGAATGAAGGTTAAGGGGACACCCTGTATTTTTGGATTGATTTAGGATGTTTGTGTGATTTTTTCAGAACATATCACCATGGAGTTCGAAGAATACAGGGTGATTCAGTCATGAAATAAACTGTGAACCTCACGAAAATACCCAAAAACCACCTTTTTTTTTTCATCACCCTCTATTTCAAGATTAACTCCGATGAGGTGGGAGTTTTCTTTCACCACTGTACTTGATATAAAAATATCAATGCGGCTGAGAGATTTTATCCACTTCCTAAGACCAGATTTTTTTTATGCTGGAATAAGAATAGAATAACATAAATAAATAATTTTCATATTAGGTACATGAAAAAAATCTGGTCGTGTTATCTCTCGAAGAGGTGATCACAATTGGCCACCGAGATTTTGTGATTTTTCACCCTGCGACTTCTTCTTTTGAAGGAGAAGGTGTACGCCAAGAGCCCAGCTGTGATTCAAGACCTCAAAGATGGAATTGGTGAGGCTATCAAAGACGTAGGGCAGCTACTTTGCGATTTGGTTATAGAAAATTTCATGAAAAGGATATGGTCTTGTAGTCGTGGTCGTGGTGGTCATTTGGCTAATGTTATTTTCCATTATTAACGACTTCCTCTTTATGATGATATAGTGTTCGATCGGGTCATGAGCCTAAATCATTTTTGACTCTGCAGGCTGATCCAAAAGTGATAAAACACAATACCACCCTGTGTTTTCATATGAGAATGCCCATTTTTTATGTCAATTCTGATTATTCGCAGATTACTGTCCATTTCGTCAAAATTTGCATCATTCTCCTAGAACAAAATTCCAAGAGTTATCAACCGATCCAGCACTTATATATCCACCCTTTATATGGTTCAGAATGTGTGATACTGGTACTTTTGGATCAAAATACATCGTATTCACAAAGATATGACCAAAGGAACAGTTAATTACAATTAGATCCTGATTTGAAACCTCCTATTTAAGGGGCAGTATCACCTTTTGAATCGTGGTAAATCTCCATTCAAAAGTGGTCTCTTTATTTCACGAGTAAGTACCTTAATTTACGACGTAGAGACTTGATTTTTTTTTTAAATTGAAGTTGAAGAACGTCCCGAGGGCAAATCATTTTCTTTTTTTCGATTTCATGAGTTTTTCAATTAAAAAAATCTGGGGTTATTGAATATGTTTTTCGTTTTTCGAGAGTACAAGCTATATTTTTGAAATAATCATCATGAAAATTCTTGTAGTTCATAGGAGATTAAATTGCCGAGGGCAAATTGTTGCGATTTTTTTCCAAAAAATGATGAATAACCGTCGGAAAAAATCATTAAGTGTAGTTTCCAGAACGCTGAAGTTCAACCTACTTTTTTTAATTGAAAAACTAATTGAATCCAAGAATCGCAAATATTTGCCCTCGGCAATTTAATCTTCTATAAACTGCAAAAATTTTCATGATGATTATTTCAAAAATATAGCTTATACTCATGAAGAACGAAAAGCATATTCAATAACCCCAGATCTAACGATTACCCTGGTTTTTTTAATTGAAAAACTGATTAAATCGAAAAATTTGCCCACGTGACGTTCTTCAACTTTAATTAAAAAAAAAATCAAGTCTCTACGTCGTAAATTAGGGTAGTTACTCGTGAAATAAACAGACCACTTTTGAATGGAGATTTACCACGATTCAAAAGGTGATACTGCTCCTTATGTCGATGGGTGTTTTCTTCGAGCCTCAACAATGTGGCCACAACCTCACGAGCATTGCGAGAATCTCCGTGGCAAGAAATGGAACAAATGCATTCCCAAGAACTCGGGCAGTCATGCAGCAAAATCCAAGCGGCTCTAAATGTCAACGCGAGGTACATGTTGTGGGTGTTATGTCACTGCACAATAATCGCTCTGCTTCTGTTTTTCCTCCCAAATGAAATTCAGAACACGAATTAGCCATAAAGAATAAAACAATGCGGATCACAGGTGCCGCAACCAGCGAACCCACAATTGAATAACGTCGAATGTTTTCATGCTAAATAGACAACTCGTTTCTGCAGTTAAATGGCACTGTATACGCATTTTCTATATGCCATAAAATCGTTCGGCGTTTTGCATTGGATACGGCCAATTCCGAGTCGATCAAACGATAAAATGATCGTAAAATCGGTTCATTCTGGCGTTCCCGCTACTTGCGATGCTTTCGAAACTGCTAAGGCGACGCACGTCTCTATTCTGATTCCTATCGATCCCTAAAGACGGAATTTAGCCGATTCCGAAGTCGGTAAAAAGGCCATCGGGCTCTAATTGAGGACTATCTTGATTTCATCTGTAATCACGCCTTCAAAGAATACTGCTCCACAAATTTTGTGATGGTTTCAAAATTGGCTCACTCTTGAGTCTTGTCTCTCTTATACCTAAATGTTTTTTTTGCTCATCGTTTGATAACTTTTCAGTTCCGGGTAAGTTCTTGTCGTTTGTGTTTCTAGGAATTTCCGATCAGTTATTGTTTTACGTTCTTTAAATCAACTTTGATTCAGGAACTGAAAACTGCTTTGCGATGATGCCTAGACGTACACTTAGAGAGGCAGTCAAGAAGGAAATCTTCCAAATTGAAACCGCTATGCTAGAGAGAGTGATGGAAAACTTCTGCGAAAGATTCGGATGAGATTATATTCATTGATGCCACCATGAATGCCCAGATTTACACAGAGCAATAGACAATAGACAATATTATTCCTTTGATTCATGCTGATGCTATTGGTCCAAACTCATAAGGTTTATTATAAAGTTCCAGAATGTGTTATCAGTTGAACTAGACGATGAGGACCTAGAATAATTCATTGAAGATGATGAAGAAGAAATGAAAGAAGCATCACCGAATGGCAAAATCCCTCACCAATTTGAAAACAAGAAAGGCTCATGGAAAAGATAAAATTACAGATCTCATGCTGAAGAAAATGTAAAAAAAGGAACAGCAGCCCTCACAAGCATCAGCAAACGGTGTGATGAGAACAGAGTACTTTCCAAAGAGATGGAAAACTGCCGAAGTGATTGTTTTCAATAAACCAGGCAAAGACAACAAGTTTCCACAGAACTATCGACCCATAAGCCTGCTCTCAGCCCTGGGAAAAATTGTGGAGAGAGTATTAGCCAGAAGAAACCAAAGCCCTGGCGACGATACCGAGTGAACAATTCGGATTTCGAAAACAATATTCAACTGAACAACAGCTCCTAAGAATGAATGAGTATATTACAGAAGGATTTCAGAATAAAGAAGCCACAGGACTACTACTTCTAGATGTAACCAGAGCTTTTGATAGAGTATGGCATGAAGGAGTAGCATATAAAATGATAACCGCAGGGTATTCACCCAAGATATGCAGAATAATAAGAAATTATTTGAGGGATAGGAACTTTTGTGTGAGAATAGATCATGTTCGTTCCATACTCAGATATTTAGAAGCAGGAGTTCCTCAAGGATCCATACTAGGACCGCTACTTTTTAATATATACACATGATATACCAAGAAATCCAAGATGCCTACTCCCTCTCTACGAAGACGATACAGGCATAGACATTAGGCACAGAAATACAAAAATATGTAATTCACAAAAGACTTCCAGAAGCTGCAGATGATATCAGTCAATGGTGTAACAGATGAAAAATAAAAATCAATGGAGAAAAGAGTCAAGCAATACTCCTTCAGAAGAGAAGACTCAAGATGGAATCGAAAATATCCATAGACGATAATGAAATTGAATGAAAGAATGGAACTAAATACCTAGGAGTAATATTAGACGAAGTACTAACGTGGAAACAGCACATTAAGTATGCAGTGGATAAAACTAATGTAGCAATGAAAAGATTATACCCGATTAAAGGCAGAAGAAGCCAAATGAATAGAAACACGAAATTGAGGATCATAAAAGCAGTCGCCAGACCGCAGCTAACATATGGATCAACAGCATGGGGCTTTGCAGCGAGAACCCATATAAAGAGGATACAATGTACAGAAAACAAATTTCTGAGATGGGCATTAGACGCCCCCTGGTTTGTTAGGAATGAACAAATCCGAAAAGACATAAAATGGGAGTCCATTACTACATTTATCAAACGAAAAGCTGCAAATGCCTATGAAAGAGCTAGTGAACATCCTTAGAAGGTTAGTTGATTATGACCCGGTTGAAGATGAAAAAACTGCGAGAATTTACCGCAAAAGACCCAGAGACCAATTGCGAAAATGAAGATATAGAACCCTAAACTTAGAGAGAGATATTCAATTGAAGGATGAACACAAACACTCGGCATAAAGAAGGCGAAAGAGGAAATAACAGATGAGAAGTGAAAGGTTTATAGGGTTATGCCCGGAATCAACCGCAGGAGAGGTTTTTAGTCGGTAAGAATCTGATACTACCCAGAAAGACTAAGTGTCTGATGTAAGATTCACCTCTTCTATAACAAAAAAAAACAGTTGAACTCTGCATCACTTGCTGCTTGAATCAATGACCCAGAATCTCTGAATTGATGTCATTTTTTCTCGATAGATTTTCATTTTGTCACATTTGCATATCGCGCCTAGAACCTTAATCGTGCCATCCCGTCTTATCTATCCATTTCATCTTGAACCTGACAGGCGAAAATTTCGGAATTCAAACACGAATTCCCTTAATTTGCATTCGTTAATATGCGTTCACACGGTTAGAAGTTGAAGTTTCCAACGCTGATTGCCTGGGGCTTTAGCATACTCATTATGGCTTTGTAATCACACTAAAAATCGATCAATTATCGAATATTTATTGTATTAATTCGTTTTGTTGTGGCGTAATAGAATGAAGTTGCGTCAGAGGTTTCTTGATAATTAAACAGTGCACCTAGCTTTGAGTCCAGAAGAATTATGAAACTTTGACCTTGTTATGAACAGAAAGAAAAAAATGGCGAATGACATTCGGAAACAATAGCTCTACAGTTTTTGATGATTCCTGGAATATACCTTCGAAAGGTCCAGTGGCGTGGTGTTAACGGTATTGAGGAATGGAAATAAAATTACAAGTGAATTAACTCTACAGTCTGCAACACGACCAAAAAATGACTAAAGGTGTAAAATCGGGAGGACTTGGAGGACACTGAATATGACCTAGCTTTCTTTCCAATAGCCCACAGCATTGATGTGGATTAGAAGATTTAAACAGCGCACAAAATGGTGTGTTTTCAATAGCTGACTAGATTGGCACAATAGAACTCCGAAACGATCCGTCTTGAGCTTCTGGCAGAGTGTATCAATTAAGGAATAACTAACGGAACGAGCATAAAATTGTAGGGAAGTACTGCACATCATAAAAGCCCATCCGATCCATCGTTATACGCGACTTAATTGTGATGCGAACTGCTCGCACAATATACTTAATCCGCAATGACCAACACGAGTACTATTTATGTCACATTTTGATGAATGATTCTTTGTGAATAGAACCTGTTAATGCCTATCTTCGACTACTGATTAGTCGGGAAGATAGATATCGGACTACATACGAATACCGGGTGTATAGAAACGGAGAATAGGAGGCATTGAACACGTTTAATGCTACTAGATTGTGCTACACGGCTCGTTTTGTTACCTTCGTTATAATTATGAGTTTGGTGTGCTGCTTTGTCGTTGGTCGTGGGAATGGGGTTCGATAGATACCTATAGGTCCTTCTTCTCAATTCTGATCATGCTTCTTGGAGGATGCAGTTCCGCATTTTGCGGTTGTTTCACCCCTAAACAAAATTCTATGGTGGGGTGAAGCGTACCATCAATTTTGTATGTTATGGTGTAAGGGTTTTAAGCGCAGAAGAATCTGTATGTACTTTTGGCATTCAGGAGGCCCTAAAAACACCTAAATGCCCTCAACACAGATCTGAAAGCTGAAGTCTATAATTTCAATTTGATGGCCATGCATTTGGCTGAAAAGTATTAAATCCGTATTAGCTTTCTGGGCATTGGAAGTTTCTGGATTATGATGATGAATATCAATTCGTCCTTGCCTGCAATACATTGTAGCTTCCACGAAATATTCATATTCAAGTATACAGGGTAAGTCTTTGACTAGAACATTTATTTGAGGCCAAAAGAAACCTCTTTTTCCCTTTCCATTCTTCCGAATTCGGCTCTGTTGAAAAGATATAGCCATTTGACGAAAAAATTGGGCTAAATACGAACCTGTACCGATTCTCTGAAAACACCTCAATTGAAATTGAGTTGATACTGTTAGGCGATGCTCAAGTAAGAACCTAATTGGAATAAAAAAGCTACAAACACGATATTTCTTTACAAAAACACTTAGTTTTGTCCGATTATATCTGCAACTAAAAAGCCATATCTTTCCCATCAGAATAAGTTCATTTTTCGATTTTCCCTATGATTAGTTTATAAACACTGATAACTTGTTCATATTTTCCTCGATATCGTAAAAATATCACATGAAATAAAGTTTTTCATTCACTTTTTGATTGAACAAGCTATATCAAACTATTTCGTATTGAAAACAATGATTTTCTGTGGATATTTCACAGAACTTTTGAGAACATGTTGTCAGCTTGTACATTGGTTCATTGAGGCAAAGGATTTTCATGTAACACATAGTAAAAATATCTATGAATTCTGACATTTCCATCAAAAACCGACTAGGCCGCATAGAAACATCGCCACAGATTATTAAGTGCTAAGTATCATTTGATTTCGCATGAATTTCCAAATTAATACGTGATTTGTATCGACATTCATCATTCATATACAGGGTGGCCATTTGAAAACGAAACAGACGAGATTACAGACGAAATAAATTTTTTCGATAGAAATGCTCGGACAGGTCGATTTCTGTTTCGAGGGGGACAACTTAAGATGTAGGTTACGGACGCATAGCGCTTCAACCCTTGCAGCTACAACCCCCACCCCCAATTTTTGAATGGGGAAGATGGGGTGAGTGATACCTCATTTGAAAGTATTTTTATACTGATTTCAGCACAGTAATTGTTTTTTCATTTTATGCATTAGTTCTCGAAATATTCTTAACTAAGTATTTGAAAATGAAGTGGTGTTTCCATGGCACTTGTAGTGTTTTTTGTGAAAAATCGACATCTTGATTAAAGATTTCTATGTCAGTGGATTGGAGGAAGGAAGCCACAATCATGGTTGTTTTGAAGCTCAAAATGTCGATTTTTTACAAAAAAACACTACAAGTGCCATGAAAACACCACTTCATTTTCAAATACTTAGTTGAGAATATTTCGAGAACTAATGCATAAAATGAAAAAACAATGACTGTGCTGAAATCAGTATAAAAATACCTTTCAAATGAGGTATCACTCACCCCATCTTCCCTATTCAAAAATTGGGGGTGAGGGTTGTAGTAGCAAGGGTTGAAGCGCTATACAACTACATCTCAAGTTGTCCCCCTCGAAACAGAAATCGACCTGTCCGAGCATTTCTAACGAAAAAAATTTATTTCGTCTGTAATCTCGTCTGTTTCGTTTTCAAATGGCCACCCTGTATCTGAATTTTATATTTCATCTTTCATTTTTTTTTCAATATGGACCGGTAACAATAATTTTTTTTATAAAAACGGTGCGTATTAAATATACACTTTCATGACCCTTGGTGTTCCATTTCATCTCCCACATTTGTGTGACTTTATTATTACATATCTCTACATCAAACGTTTTTCCATCATTCAGATATTAGTCTCGACAAAGTTGATAAACATTCTGACAACATTGTTTACATGTTAAGAGACCAGAGAAGAAATAATATTGGATGATATTTCATCCAGGGAAGCATCCAGATCATCCTGGAAATTCATGATTTTTGCCTCGATTTTTATTGTATAAAATTAGGAATAATTATATATTGACGCGTTTCTTAAAA
This sequence comes from Adalia decempunctata, assembly GCA_951802165.1. Taxonomy (NCBI): domain Eukaryota; kingdom Metazoa; phylum Arthropoda; class Insecta; order Coleoptera; family Coccinellidae; genus Adalia; species Adalia decempunctata. Next base: position 13,003,053 of record OX637696.1, on the reverse strand, counting down.
AAAACATGGGAATAATTTATTTTCTAAAATGATTGATTCTTTCGAAAATATGAACCGCTTGTCTTTTTCAAGTGGTTCATGGTATTTTTGCGTGGATTTATGAGTCGGCAACGCTGTAACTTTTATAGCAGGAGAAATATTGAACTCGTCCTGATTGAAGAATATGTAACCAATCGACCAAAATTCAGTTCATTTAAAAGATGTTTAGAACTAATCGAATTCGATATCCATGAATGCATAAATTTCGACTCCAAATCGTTCACTCGTACATTGAGAACGCAACTTATTGAATGTTATTAAAAACGATTACCGACTCTGTAACGAATTGAATCTTACGGAGAGCAAACTAGCATGCAGGAATCTTGTAAATATGTTAATTCCCATATAGAGTAGGTACGAAATTCATTTTAATCAAGGTTTTCTTCTAACTGCGTGAACATATCAATACAAGTTTCTGAGATTATTATATGTTTTGAACTTGTTCCGCTTTTTGCTTATTTCCTGATATGAATGGGAGCGGTGCTTTTCAACACAGTTTTATTTATCTTGTTGATAGGAATATAAAGCATTCTGTTGAATAGTAGAGGAACCTTCAATCTGCGTAAGCTTTTCGCGAACAGGGAGTTTTTCTCAGGAGATTGAAATAGGAATCATGAAGTGATGAAGTTAAACCATTGGTTTTTCACAAACTATTTGCTATGAATTAGTCCACAACGACATATTTGGTATCACACTGACGAAGGTATTCAAGCGGAATGATATTATTTTGCAGCAATTTCATTTTATAATATCACCATATAAAGATGTCATTTCCTGAATGAATAGACGAATAATTTCTTGGGAAACACATAGAAGGTACATCATTATCCAGAAATAACTGTTAATTTCCAATAGGCAGACTTGCCTACACGCGTTATATGTAAACTAAGCAGTCCGAGCAAACACACGTGCTTATAAATTCTCAACGATATATTTCAAACCATCAATATTGGCACTAACTGCCCTTCGAAGCTATTTAATTGATGATCCAATCGAGATACAGCCCATGGAGGAGCAAATGACTGTTGAACATGGAACTGATTTGGTCTAACAGTACTCACTAACGTATTTACTACACTTCCTTTTGGAACAGCTGGAGCAAGCCAGCTACAGAGTCATTTCAATAAATTTTCGGAATTATATTGAATCCACAACATCCAGAAAATTACAGTTGCCTGAAATTTGATTTTACACGATTATAAAACCTCTAATGAAAGTTTTTACATAATCAGGAAACTCCGAAATCAGGACTCAAAATTACAATCAAATGAAAAAATAAATAAGTTGAAATCATCTGAAGACTGCATAGATATGCAAATAACCACCGGATATAATTCTTCAATTAATTTTGTTGATACCAAATTCATCGTACCTATCATTTCTATCGAAATAACAGTCAACATGCAAGTGTTTCAACGATTCTGTACACAGAAACTTTCACTGCCACTAATATAGCGGGTCTTATGCATATAAGTGGTATTTCTGTGAAAATCATTATCCTCTAATTATACGCCCGTAATTAGTTATAGCGATAATTAAACATTTTCTATTCTCCCATTATGTCGGTCTCTGAACCAGATGATTTTGACTCATTGTTTGCCTTTTCATGCGAAAAAACCTGAATGGATTTTCTATGTATGCATTTTGAAATCTAGAGATGTGTCAGAGAAAGTTTTCTCAAAACTAACACCGCAATTTTTCTCATCCTGGTAGAATCCCAAATCTCGCTCATTGAATACCTTGATATTCGGGCTCTAAAAAGCCTCGTTTTCGTACTAGATTCAAGAATAAAACCATATTTCACGAATAAAACCATATTTTACGAATAAAAGCATATTTTACGAATAAGAGCATATTTTACGAATAAAAGCATATTTTACGAATAAAAGCATATTTTACGAATAAAAGCATATTTTACTACTAAAAGCATATTTTACAAATAAAAGCATAATTAACATATGAAAGTATATTTAACGAATGAAAGTATAATTTAAAAATTGGAGCATGTTTTACGAACAGAAATATTTCATGAATAAGAAGTTCTTTTGGAATCAAAGTATATTTTAAGAGGACATGCATAATTCGCGAATATTGGACTATTTAATAATAGATAAATATTTTACTGATATAGGCACAGTTTGAGATTTAAGGCATATAATATAATTCAAGACGAACAAAGACTCATTTCACAAATAATTGCATATATGCAATTATTTGTGAAATAACGAATAATGGCAATTTTTCGCGAACAATGGCATATTTTTGAGAGTAACGGCATATTTTCTCGTATTTAGGCATACTTTACGATCAGAGGCGTATTAAACGAATAAAGGCATATCAAACGAATAAATGCATATTTGGGAATAAAGGCATATTTGGCGAACAAAGGAATATTTTGCGAAAAAAAGCATTTTTTGCGAACAAAAGCATATTTTGCGAATAAAGGCATATTTGGCGAACAAAGGAATATTTTGCGAAAAAAAGCATTTCTTGCGAACAAAAGCATATTTTGCGAACAAAAGCATATTTTGCGAACAGAAGCATATTTTGCGAACAAAAGCATATTTTGCGAACAAAAGCATATTTTGCGAACAAAAGCATATTTTGCGAACAAAAGTATATTTTGCGAACAAAAGCATATTTTGCGAACAAAGGCATATTTTGAGAATTGAAGCGCATAATGTAACCACACTAGGTCTAATGCGTATTTATTTGAATTCCTTGATATACTGTCCTCTTCTGGACATGATGCGTATCATTTCAGTTGAAGTTATCGAGCGTACTCTCATCTAGATTTATGTAGGCACAACTGAAGCGAGCTCTGGATTAGAACCAGACGTGCAGGCATCCCAGCCGAATTAACATTCATATGCCATAATCACGAAGAACATGAATTTCTTTCTTGACATGCTGAAGGTACATTCAGAACGTTTAATGTCGAAAAATACACGTTCAGGTTACCATTTACGAGCGATCTTCGGGACAATCAGACATTTTATACACTTTCCCATGGTTCTGGGAATGATGAGGATGCTGATGTTGCTAACGGTACTTTTCACGACTTTTTTATACCCTTCTTAATATCTTTTTGAGCACGATGATTTTCTGTATCGATCGGACGATTGGAATGGAGATATTCGGGTGGACGTTTGATGTGAAAACATCCGCGGAATGTGCTGAGATTCCTCTCTGGGATAGCTCAGTCACGAATGATTTTTGGAGTTGATTTCTGTCTGGTTCGGATGATGGAAAACATTGAGGAATGCACCATCGATGAGAAAAGTATTCATGAAATTTTATTACCAATTTGGGTACGAGGATGTATTGATATCTAGTTAGCCTAGACCAGTTCCATGCATAAACAAAATATTGCGATACCATATCAACGAACAATAACTTATTAGAAATCTCAGTGTAGAATTCGACGGCAAAAAAGTGAACCAGAGTTACGCAATAAAAAAAAAAAGATGTCCACCGAAATTCACCGAAATCAAGTACCTGTATTTAAAAGGGTTAAACGGTAAGCAGATTTACGAAGATATGCTTAATACCCTTGGTGATCAATGTTCTTCGTATGCGACTGTGAAAAATTGGACTGCAAGCTTCGAAAGAAGTAAATTTTCCATTAAAGATGATGACCGATCGGGAAGGCCAGTTTCTGTGTCAGTCCCCGAAAATATCGATGCAGTTCATGACATGATTTTATCAGACCGTCAAATTGGACTAAAACGGATATCTGAAACACTGAAGATTTCATACGAACGCGTTCATCATATTGTTCACGTCAATTTGGACATGAGAAAAATTTCTGCAAAATGGATCCCCAAATGTATGAATGTTGACCAAAAGCGTACAAGGGTAGAAGCATCGCGTTCGATCTGTGCTCGATTTGAAAACGATGTAGACTTCTTAAACCGAATTGTTACTATGAATGAGACTTGGGTTCATTTCTACGTTCCAGAAACAAAGCAACAATCGATGGAATGGCGACACTCTGGTTCTCCAAGACCTAAGAAGTTTCGTGTCCAAAAATCTGCTGGAAAAGTTCTTGCTCCAGTTTTTTGGGATTGCCATGGAGTAATCATGATTGATTTTTTGGATAAGGGTAGAACAATAACTGTAGATTACTATTCGACATTACTGACCACTCTACGGAAAAAAATTGAAGAGAAAAGACGCGGAAAGCTATCTAAAGGTACTTTGTTTTTACAGGACAACGCCCCAGTACACAAATCTCATGTTGTCATGCAAAAAATTCGTGATTTAGGGTTAGAGTTACTAGAACACCCCCCTTATTCACCAGATTTGGCTCCGTCCGACAATTATCTCTTTCCTCAACTGAAAAAAAGTTTAAAAGGTTGTAAATTTTCTTCCAACGAAGAGGTAATAAAAGCTGTGGAGGACTGATTTGCAGAGCAAGAAGAAACATTTTTTGTAAAGGTCTAGAGACGTTGTAGGTTCGCTGTAATAAATGTATTCAATTAAAAGGAGAATATGTTGAGTAGTAAAATATTTTGACATTGAAATTTCGTTTGGTTCTATAGTAGGCTAAGAATTCTTCAATATATCCTCATACCATTATCTTCATGAATTAGGCAAAGGGGCGCTCAATAAATTATTCTGGTAGCAGGAGGGATATTCACAACAGTATAAGAAATTAGTGCAAAGTTTCAAAAATACCTTCTTATGGTTGAAAAGGAAACAGAATCGATGGCAATCGTTATAATGGCGGTTTGGTACGTTTACTCGTTTTCCAAATACCACAGACCACCCAAAAATGTCGTATCGGTATCAGCTAATTTGGCAGAATCGGACTGCGGCCTCGTATGCGTAAAATTTGAATAATTCCATAACAGTACCTCGACAGAAGTCGACTGGTCGTAAATTCGTGGTAGACGTAGTTGGTCAGCGGATCTGAAGAAAACAATGAATCCTGCCACAGTGATTTATCGTGTCTCAGCTATAATTGACAGATCATTTCAGAAAAGAACTTTTTCTGTCCAATTATAGCGCAGAGTCCCCTTTAACGGCTATCAGATATCTTACTGTTTGTTAAAGTGAACCGGCTGCAGTTTCATTGCCTCGAAAAAATAGGTTAGGATTTATGAGCAATGAGGATCTATAGGCAGGCATCGGCTACTAATCATATCGAGTAGGACGACAATATATAATTTATAGGTTATTGAAATATGCTCTCCTACTTAGATTCGCTTCGGAGAAAATCGAGCACTTCCTGGTGAATGAATCTTATGTAACTTAATTGAAATTTATTAAAACAAGCTTCTCTTGTACATTCTTTATACTCCTCTTATATATTCTTTATACAGTGTTCCATATTTCTGATTAGGAGACTGATTTGTTTTGCAATAATTTTACCTTATTTTTCCAATTCAACAAAATGAAAATTTTCGGTCGAATTTTCACTCGAAATTATTGAATTAGACAGAATGATGAATTTTTCACATAGTTGAGAGAATAATAGATATCGGGAAAAGCAAATTCCGATTAATTCAAAAATATTTCCCATAAATTCAGATATTGTCATATTCAAATTTGACTCGAAAATATTTGGACAGGGAGGACTAAGCTTTTTTGAATGACGAGTAATCCATATTGACATTTATTTTTCTCGTAAAAAAATGGTAAAGATACAGGTTGTTCTTGAAAAACACTGTTTTATTGTGTTTCCAGTTATTTCTCATCTCCCACATTCGTGGATTTTACAGCTATCCTGAATACGTATAATTTTTTCTAAATTGAACGAATTTGATATTTTCAGGAATCTTAGATGACCAGAAGAAAGAATTCAATCAACAAAACGATTTCCTCAGTTCGTATTCTCCAGTTAGCAGAGTTCTTACACATTTCCTGCTACCTACACAGCGACCAGCAGGTACATCCGCTATATCGAGAATTGGATCAGTTATTTCGATACAGTTCAGCAGACAATTCGATTTAAATTCCAGTTTTACAAAAAGACGGAGCTCATTGAAGACCTGAACGGAATTTTTTATATTTTTACATTTTCCGCCAGACGACCCTGGCTAGCCTCAATTAAAAACCGTTAACTTTTTTATTAGCATATGCGCAGACAACTTCGGAGAATATATTGTTGCTTCTGTTAATTGGAGCTTGAGCAGAGCTCTCAAGTTGGTCCAGTGAGTTTGGGACTTATTTGTATAAGATATTTTTCATCCAAATGCAGAATTTTTTGATCTCGATCTATCAGTAGTTTTTGAATTATTGAAAGGAATATTCAATACTTTTGAGACATCTTTAGATAGTAGATAATACTAACATAACATAAAACTGGAGGGTCCATTTGAGAGCAGCAAATAAGTAGGTACCCATTTGGGATAAAACCAAATACCGTTCAGTGAGTTTTCAAGCGAACTTTTTAATCAATGTACCTTTTTGGCAACGATTGATCTAAGTTTCACAATAAAGATCTTCTCATGAAAACAATCAGTGTGATGAGATCCATAGTACCTTTATACAATACCTATTTAGATATACTTTGTAGGAATAGATAAAAATGTCCTTAAATAAACCAACAATTGAATTTCTTCGAAAGTTCGAAACAAGAAATTCGTAGAGTTACTCGCTTCACGCACTGTTGGGGTCTCCACATATACCCAGCTTTTTAAGACGAATGCAAACGTGCAATCGGAATATGGTTGTTTTTCTTGAAAATTTACATAATGTCAACATGCATTCTGGAGAGGAATGATTAACTGATGTTTTATGATCATCATATAGTTTGAAAACAGGATAAAACTTGTAAATTTCATTTTAGATATAAGAACATCATTGTTAGTGGATTTGTAGTATCATTTTATGATGTTTTCTACGTGAATAATAATGCACAGTAATTCTGCAGTTTAACTGAGTACTAACAAGTAACGGAATTCTTTTTTGCCGAGTTTTTCGATAAGTACGGGGTGTCCCAAGTTCGAGTGCCTATTAGACGTTTCTGGAGAACTGGGCATATAAGAAATCTGAAAATTGGGATTATGATATTGTTCGAAATTCTCTACCGACCTAAAATATTTTTGGAGCCTGAGCACATTTTTCAATCTTTTCATTTCTGATATGATTGAGTATTCAATGCTGAATACGTTTCTGTTGAAACCATTGTATTCATTCGAATAGTTTTCAAAATATCGAAAAAAAAACCTGAAAAAATGTCAAATATTCATAGTCAGTATTATTTTCATTTTTCTTATTCTGAACATTCCGAGTGTAAACCGTTCTCACAACGTCAAAGTAGAAGAATGTGGAAAGGTCTTTTGAATTTCATGAATATCATCACAGGGTGTTCAAAATTTTGTGTCAAAAACTGTGATCGAAAATCGGTCATAACTGTTTTTCAAATTAGAACCCTACTTTTTTAATATTTGCGTTGGATTCTGCGAAGAAAAATAATGATAGCACTCTCAGATGCTCTTGTTCCTTAAATTCAGTAATTCCCGAGTTATTTGAGGTTTTCTGGATTCATGTTGTACGTAGAATCAAATTCATCTAATCTTCTACTTGAGAATATTCTGCGACCATAGAAGATAAGTTATCCCATTAATAATTCACAAATGACAGGTCTAATTTTAGGTTTTATATTTACTTTTCGATTTTATTCAATGGTTTCATAAAAATATTCATCGAATATGTTGCATGAGAATATACTGTGACCATAGAAAATAAATGATTCCATTCATAATTCACAAGTGGCAGGTCTAATTATCAGTTGTTACCATGGTTTCATGAGAATATTCATCTAATCTAAACAAAAAATTGAATTGATAGTCGACACATAACAATGATCTAAGTTCCACAATAAAGATCTCTTCATGAAAACAAACAGTTCGATGACATCGTTAGTACCAATAAAGAAAATATAACACAATAACTCATCAACAAACATAGCTTTAAAAAACCGAACTTCAATTAAAAACCTTGAACTTCAAGCCGAAATCAAGCTGATTCCTATCGTGACTTTAACTCTCTTCTATCTCGAAACGAACAATATGATTGATTAGATGAAGAAACCCGAAATTTTTGATACCAAATCACGCACACGCTTGGGCAACTCCATAGTGTAGAGCACTATCGGACCTAAGATGAGAATGGTGGAGAATAATGAGGCAATAATGGGAATATTTATATAGAAACCCGTAGCCGTACCAACCTCCAAGACATTATCGATAAATCAAGTTCGTACCCAGTTATATTTCAATTTTAATGAAAATTGCTCACTGATCTGTACTACGATTAGGAAAGTTTTCAGTTCTAGTGTGGAGATGACGACTATATTAGTTTCGTATCGATTTGATACACTGGCATTCATCGAAATTGGACTCTTGGTTTCCAGCTCACTTCTATTCTTCAATAAGAAAATTATTCATTCCATAAAAAAATTTACTTTTCATTTTCAACTGAGAAAAAAATTTAATAACCGTTTCAGAAGTTTTTTATATTGATAGAAAACATGTAATGAAGTTTATTCTCTTAAGGATTATTTTTAACGGACCAATTACATCGGCTGATTAAAATAAATTATGTGTGATGAAGCCATTGGAGCAGCACGATTTCCTATGGCGATATGTGTTGATTCTTATTCTTGTTTAATTATTGGATAAGTAGGTACTTGCGTTATTCTGGTTGGTAACTAGGTGGTAGAGGTTGTTACATAAAGGTGATCTCGAAACTGAAATAATGTGTAATATCTAACGCTTGAGTTTTGTTTGGAGCGAGTGAAATATATATAATTCAATTAATAGAAGTTAAAATGTTGGTGTGAGAATTACATGTATCATTACTATCAGTGGCTGGATATTTGCTGCAGGATATCTATAACTAGGTACAGCTTGACAAGTGGAGAGAGTGTGAGAAAACTTAAAGGAATTTCAGCAAAGGCGATAAACAATTTTTTTCCCATTCCGAAATCCAGAAAAAAAAACTAAAAAAACTGTTTAGTATACATTATTGGGTAATTGAAATATTCTCTTTCAATGAAATCAATTTTACCGAGATAACAATTCAATTGAGAATGAAGAATTGATACAGATTTTACTAGACATAATTCATGAAAAATCAGAGAAATTTTACAACAATATTTTATACTGGATTATAACTTATTCTTCTTTCATCGAATTCTGAGAAGGAGAAATTCTTTAGAATCATCTTTAAATCATTTCATTTTTTTATTGATCCCAGCAAAGTTATTCAAAATGTTTAATCTATTTTATTTATGTATAGAACTTTCTTTGTTTGCTTGGTTTGTTAAATTTTGTACTTGCTGAGTACTTTCGAAGATCCAATAAATCTTGTTTCATTCTCAAGAAATTTGGTAAACACAGGTCATTTCCATTACTACTTCTCAAACTAAAAATTAGAATTTCTTCATGCATGCTTAAATAAATATTAAATAAGTTTAATTAATTTTATTATAATTCGGAATATTGACTCCATCAGGAAAATTAGCTCCGATTCCAAATTCATTTTCCGCAATCATTAGCGGATACCACTAATTTCAGTAATTAATTTTCAATATCCTGCACTTGGAATTCAGAGCAAGGTCAAAAATTCTATTAACTTTAAACACATTCCAGCTTTCGGAGTTTCCTCTAATTTATGAATTCCCTTAAGTTTCCTCTTCTTAAGCGATATACTTTGTAGAAATAGATACAAAATTCCCTTAGTCAACCAACTAATCCAGAGAAGAATTGAATTTCCTCGGAAAAAGAATTTCGTAGAGTTACTCGCTTCACGCACTGTTGGGGTCTCCACATAAACCCAGCTTTTTAAGACGAATGCACGTTGAATACGGTAGTTTTTCTTGAAAATTCACATAAGTCGGACATGAATTCTTGATAGGAGTGATTCAATGATGTTCTATGATCATTATAGAGTTTGAAAAAGAAGTAAACATCTTAATCTTTTGATAGGTATAAGAACTTCATAGTCGGTGGATTTGTAGCATTGCTTTATGAAGTGTACGACGTGAATATTAATGCACAGTCATTCTGCAGTTTAACCGAGTACTACCAAGTAACGGAATCCATTTTTGACCGAGTTTTTCGATAAATATCCTGATATATCGCGCTATGAAAAGAACCGGAGATGTTCCGACCCGAAATTCATTCAATTAAGATAATACCGCACCAATTAAGAGCTCTTCAATTAAAATGAGTCAAAACAGTTGGATGTACCCCAATTAGGTATTCTCTGTTGGGCTATTCAACTTCATCGCCAACCAACGGTAGCAGGTACAATGACTTGAGTCATTGCACCCGAAAAAACTAGACCGTTGTTCTCATCAGACCATTTATTCGTTCAGCCTATTGCCTCCTCCTGCTGATCAAACAACCGCAGCAGGATTTGACCGTTCCGGAAATTTTGAGAACATCGTGATTTTCTTCACCGAAAAACTTTATTTGAATTCATCAAACTACCGATATATTTGAAGCATTTTTCTGCTTGGAATATAGTTAACAGTGCAATGATTCATTCGAATATTGATCTATATTGACAACAAGGCGTTGTTGAAACTAACAATTGAATTTTAGTTATGTTGATATTTGTGTCAGTTTTCAAATTTTCGTTTTGCCAAATTTCAAATTCCAAATAGGATGGTACTCATATTTCAAAAAACGAGATGAAATGCAGGACTGACTTGACAAATATTGATGGGAATGTTTCAAATGAATGATTTTATGAATTTACTAATGTGGGTATCAACAACAGTAAGTGATCATTGAGGTTCAAAAATCAAATTGACAAGAATAGTGCAGGGATTTCGATGATATTTCAAGCAATTCAAATTATCATTGAATTAAGGATTTTTTGCCAAATCTCGAAAACTTTTGAAGCAAAATACTTGGGAATATTTTCCAAAATAATCTATTCTTTCGAAAGTATGAACTGATTATCTTTTTCAAGTAGTTTTATGAAATTTTTCCGTGGATTTAGGTGTTTGTTAGGCTATAACTTTGATCAGAAATGCTCTTCGAAAAAAGTATTTTCTCATGGATTTTGGACACACAGTATCTTTCAAACAGAGTCGAATTTCGAAATGGTAAGAGAAAAAAGTGTTTCTTTCGATAATAAGAACCTACAGTGGAAAAAATTTACAAGGCAAGAACTATCACAGAATTTGTTATTTCGAAAGAAAAATAGATTTTTACGAGGAAAATAATTTTTTGGATTTTATTCTGAGCGACAAATATTTCTAGGTACTCTGAGGTGTTTCAAGCTTTAATATTAATTCTGGAACAGCCTGTATATCCTCAGATTCTTCTTGATTCTGAATATATTTGTCAAATTTCTAGATGTAATTTCGAAACTATTATTTGCTAGGATTTCCAAAGAATCATGCTGAGAATAAGAAAAAATAGAGATATGAGATCCCGAAAAATGCTTTTTGTAAGAAATCATCTCATGAATTGTTTATTGGTGTCCTCAGATTATTAATTCGTTTTTAGTATGACATCGTTTTTTGTGTGTCAAGAGAAAACTGGCTGAAAAAATAAGCGCAGCAGGATTTGAATGAGCGAAAAATACTTTTCCAAGGACTAAAACAGAATCAGAACTGAAATCAGTATTTTCGTATTTCGTCACCAATTATTTGAAACTTTATGGAGGTCTAATTGTGAATATAAGGAGTATATTTGAGTCTTTGTTTTGTCAGGACTTAGTTATCTTCCTAGATTGCATCATACTCTTGTTCCATGCAGTAATAGTCAAGAAAAGTTTGAAGAAAACTCGTCAAGAGGTTATTTCATAGAAATGTGGATCTCGGATTTTTCTTCAATGAATAAATTCTTGCGGCATCCGCGTTCAAATGATTACCGTTGAATATTCAATTAGCAGTATCCGGATGTGAAGTAGAACTTGATGTTTCATACGAACTCACTTAAAACACATAACTCCAGAAATATCCAAAAATAATGAAGAGGTCCTCCAGTCTCCAAGTCCGAAAATATGGATGGAACAAAACTTAAAATCACTAATATCACAAAGAAAGCACAACAAATCAAGCTGAGAGAAACACGCGCAACGAACGAACTAAACAACTAGGTTACCATTTTAGTGGGACTGTGACTTGAAACTAACTAAAGGCTAGTTTCTTCTTACAAGGTTGTTCATGGACGGCTGCCAGCAACAATCTTAGAAATCAGAGAGGTGGGGAACTCTTCGGGCCCGAGACCACCGACCAAAATTGAAGGTATCCGGTCTGTCCACTAGCGGTTTATGCTAAACGCGCGGATAGTCCTTTTCTATCCTTTTTTTCTACGATTTAATTATAACTCCTTTTCGACGAGACAAAAATAACTCTACACACATATGAGTGAAAAGCGAAGCGTCATGTGAAAGTTATTAGGTTGTTGCACTTATTGTCGGATCGCTGACGACTCGGATGTGTTGTTGTGGATGAGGATAGGGTACGGGCTGTAGGGAACTACCGACTGCGGGGGGATTTGTGGCTAGCGGTTCCCGGCTTGTGGAATTTGGCTTCTTATTCGATTCCTGCGGAATAAAAATGTAGAATGGAAGGCGCAACTATTCGTTATATCGAAATTTTCCTTTGACGATACAACCAGAAAATTATTCCAATCGATATGGAAGATCTTCAATCCATTCGAATCATTCAGAATGCCCATTTAATAGATCAATATCACCTACACAAGTTTGGTATCAAAGTATATGTTTTCGGGGACGATGAATTCAATAAAAATAGTTCAAGTCTCTAACTATGATTGTTTAGATTTTCATCTGGTAAAAGGTATTTTTTCGAAAATCGGAATTTCAAATTGTCATATCTCCTGCTTTTGGGGTCGTATCCAAATTTTGTTTGTTTATTGTTAATCAGCCATGTCCAGAGTATCGCTGAGCTCGAAAAAATTGATATAGAGAATTCCAAATTTTTGTGTGAAAATGATCAAGGGGTAAGACCCCCCAAAAACACTATATTGGTCATCAACACGAAACCCCTGGCAAATCTAGAGATATTTTTTAATATGTAAGATCTTCAATCCATTCGGATAATTAAAAAAACTCATTGGTGTGATCGATAGCCCCTATACTGTGAGTGCTCTGAGCTTGCGAACAAAATACCTAAATGAAATATAGAGAAAATAAAAATAAAATAACTGGGGTCAATGAGGGACTATATGGACAAGTTTGGTATCAAAATATAGGTTTTCGAAGATGCTGAGGTCGCTGTCTATCATAGTTTAGATTTTCACCTGTCAAATGCTATTTTTTGAAAAATTCGAAATTTCAAACTGTCACAACTCCAACCCTTGTGACCCTATAAATTTTTATTTGTATATTATTAATCAGCATTGTCCAGAATATTTATGAGAATAATAAAATCGATATCAAAAATCCTAACTTTTTGGGTGAATGAGGACGAAGGGGTAAGGCCCCCCCAAAAACACCATATTTGCCATCACCAAGGAATCCTTGGCGAATCCAAAGGCGTTTTTTCAATATTGAAGATCTACTTTCCATTCGAATCTTGAATAATACCCTTATGGCTGATCAGTATAGCCTATACTTTGAGTATTCAGAGCGTCTGAACAAAACTCGAAAATGAAATATGGAAAAATTAAATAATTAAAATTCGACTCAAACAAGGCCTTTATGGGCGAGTTTGGTAACAAAATGTAAATTTTCGAGGATGCTGAATTCAATAAAAAATAATTCGAGTTGCTATCTACCATAGTTTAGATTTTCACCTGTCAAATGCTATTTTTTGAAAAATCCGAAATTTCAAACTATCAGAACTCCCTTGTGATCCTATCCAATTTTTATTTGTATATTATTAATCAGCATTGACCAGAGTATATCTGAGCATAATAGAATCGATATCGAAAATCCCAACTTTTTGGGTGAAAAATACGTAAGCGTTTTCGGGGACGCTGATTTCAATGGAAACTGATTCAAGTCTCTATCTGCCATAGTTTAGATTTTAACCTGTCAAATGGCATTTTTTCGAATTTCAAAGCGTTATAGCTTCCGCTCCTGTGGTCGTATCCCCTTCAAGTTTGTATATTAATAATCATCATTGTCCCAAGTATCTATCAGCATAATAAAATTGAATTCGAAAATCCCAATTTTTTAGGTGAAAAATACGTAAGGGGTAAGACCCCCAAAAAACACCATATTCTTCATCAACACGAAATCACTGGGGAATCTAGTATTGATATTCGATCATGAAGTTCTTCTACCCATTCGAATCTTTCAGAATATTTATTTTGCTGACCCATAATACCTAAACTCTGCATGCCCTAAGCGTCTGAACAAAACTCGAAAATGAAAAATTGAAAACAGAGAACAGAAAACTCAAAAAAATCACGTTGAAGAAGGTCCATACGGACAAGTTTGGTATCAAAATATCGGTTTTCGGGGAAGCTTAATTCAATAAAAAATAGTTCGAGGCTCTATTTATCATAGTTTAGATTTTCACCTGTCAAATGGCATTTTTTCGAATTTCAAATCGTCATAGCTCCCGCTCCTGTGGTAGTATTCACTTTTAGATTGTATATTGTTGATCATCATTGTCCCAAGTACATATCTAGGCATAATAAAATCGAATTCGAAAATCAAAACTTTTTTGGTGAAAAATACGTAAGGGTTAAGACCCCCCAAAAACACCACATTCTTCATCAACACGAAATCCCTGGGGAATCTGATGTTGATATTCGATCGTGAAGTTCTTAGACCCATTCGAATCTTCCATGACATCCATTTTGCTGACCCATAACACCTAAACTCTGCATGCCCTAAGCGTCTGAACAAAACTCGAAAATGAAAAATTGAAAACAAAAAATTCATGTTGAAGAATGTCCATATGGACAAGTTTGGTATCAAAATATAGGTTTTCGGGGACGCTGAATTCAATAAGAAATATTTCGAGGCTCTATCTATTATAGTTTATATTTTCACCTGTCAAATGGCATTTTTTCGAATTTCAAAACGTCATAGCTCCCGCTCCTGTGGTCGTTTCCACTTTTGGTTTGTATATTGTTAATCATCATCGTCTGAAGTACCTATCAGCATAATAAAATCGATTTCGAAAATCCCAACTTTTTGGGTGAAAAATACGTAAGGGTTAAGACCCCCCCAAAAACACCATATTCTTAATCAACACGAAATCCCTGGGGAATCTGGTGTTGATATTCGATCGTGAAGTACTCCTACCCATTCGAATCTTTCAGAACATCCACTTTGCTGACCCATAACACCTGAACTCTGCATGCCCTAAGCGTTTGAACAAAACTCGAAAATGAAAAATTGAAAACAAAAAACTCAAAAAAATTCATGTCAAAGAAGGACCATATGGACAATTTTGGTATCAAAATATAGGTTTTCGGGGAAGCAGAATTCAATAAATAACATTTCCAGGCTCTATTTATCATAGTTCAGATGTTCACCTGTCAAATGGCATTTTTTCGAATTTCAAAACGTCATAGCTCCCGCTCCTGTGGTCGTATCCACTTTTAGTTTGAATAATGTTAATCATCATTCTCCCAAGTATCTATCAGCATAATAAAATTGATTTCGGAAAATCCCAACTTTTTGGGTGAAGAATACGTAAGGGGTAAGACCCCCCAAAAACACCATACTCTTCATCAACACGAAATCCCTGTGGAATCTAGTACTGATATTCGATCGTGAAGTTCTTCTAGCCATTCAAATCTTTCAGAACATCCATTTTGCTGACCCATAACACCTAAACTCTGCATGCCCTGAGCGTCTGAACAAAACTCGAAAATGAAAAATTGAAAACGAAAAACTCGAAAAATTCATGTTAAAGAAGGTTCGTATGGACAAGTTTGATATCAAAATATAGATTTTCGGGCACGCTGAATTCAATAAAAAATATTCCGAGGCTCTATCTATCATAGTTTAGATTTTCTCTTGCGACATGGTATTTTCCTCAAAAATGGTGATTTCAAATTGTCAAAATTGTATTCTCCCAATAAACGAGGCAGAAGTACCTGTTGATGTAAAATCGACCACACTCATTGAACGATATGAATCGTCACACATTTCTTAGCCCCTCCCACGTAGTATAGTAATGTCAAAGGATCCGTTCGAATCAGAGCGGCACTGGAATGTATGAATAAATAATGAAGAGTAATATTCCTTTGTTATTCATGAGGCAAAATTGTTGCTGTTCATTTTACGGGTAATTCACCACGGAATGAAAAAATCGGTTTCCTTTTTGATCTATTATTTGGACTTGTGCAGATTTGCTAATGAAGACCTGATTATTCTTGATAGCTTATTCTGTCTATCTGATTAACAAATTTGAATCGAGTATTTTCAATTTTTTTTCTTGCAGCAGATTGAGTCAGCAATTTCAACTAAAATTTACTATCCAGTTTAAAGAATTGGAAATATAAGAATATTAGAATATTAAAAAAATATATAACAGGTGGTAGATCCTGCGAACTACACTGCGCAAAAAAATTAATGCACATTATGGAAATCTCAAATTTATTCTACAACTGAAGGTGTTCTCAATGATAATTATTTTTATCAGAATTATGCTTGCATATGTTATCCACTTTCCACGTTTCTCTTCAATACAGATGTTTTCTCCCAGCAAGAATAAAAAAAGATGATATTATCAGATTTTGAATGTATTGGCTCCATTCTAAAATCAGTTGTTCTCGATCAATTCTAGGGTTTTTCTTTCGTTTGATTTTCTACACTCGATCGCTATGCAACGCGAAACACGCAATTTGACCCAATAGGAATGTGCCCAAGCGGTAGTTTTGCGAGAAGAAGGGTGGACATACACAAGAATTGCAGAAAGGTTTGGAGTTTCCCATACAAGTGTGTCCATAATGTTGCAGCGATTCAGGGAGACAGGTATGAATGTCCGAAGACCAGGACAGGGTAGATCACGGGTAACAACTGCCATTCAAGAACGTTACTTGAGAGTTTCTCCGTTGAGACAACGGTTTGCAACCGCTAGCCTCCTTCAAAATCAGCTTGAGCAAACTCATGAGGTGCAAATTAGCACTCAGACCATAAGAAATCGCCTCAGAGAATATGATTTAAGGCCTCGTGTCGCGGCAAGAGGCCCAGCTCTTACCCCAGCCCATCGAAGGGCGCGTTAGGATTTTGCGAGAGAGCATATCCATTGGGAAGAGGCCGATTGAGAAAGAGTTCTCTTCACAGATGAGTCTAGATTCTGCCTCTACCAATGTGATCGACGTTCCCTTGTATACAGACGTCCACATGAAACATATCGCCTTGTCAGATTGAAAATCAGATAAAATCTACAGACACCAGTATTGTAAACAACGATAAATTATTCAAATCATCAATAAAAAAACAGATGCAAGAAATTTGGATCAAATGAGTCAGTGGAGAAACGCTACTTATGAATCATTCATGATATAAAAATTCCACGATATAATTGGCAACTTTTGGTGATTTCACTCACTCAAAATCTAGAATTTATATCATTAAGCGCAGTTTTGCTGATTATCACCTAGTACAATACTGTAATTTTATTCATAATAATATCATTATCGTGTTATAGAACAATTAATTGAAATGTTAATGAATTGTTATGTGCATAAAGCCCATAAAGCATATAGAAATGATCCCAATTTTACGCAAATCTATTACATAACTGAATAGTCTGCACATAAAAACTGTTTCATGGATTTTGATGGAAATTTAACTGTTAGGGATTCTGAACCCAATTTCAGATTAATATTTGACAGCCAAGGAAAGTATGGTACTGCAAGGAGCAACAAGATTTCCATCATTTATGCGAGAAATTAAGGAAAATTTTTGGGATTCTCGCTTAACCCACTATTGGAGTCACCAAAAATATATGATGTATATAAGCTGAAAATGGTTGATTTGGGTCGAAAATTTTCAGCAATTAGCTAAGTTGGTACTTTAGCTTTCTACAGGATGGAGAACGTTTCGAAATTCTTATACAGGGTGGAGAAAATGATACTTTATTTGCTGCTTGTTCCAAGCGCGATTGTTCTGTTCTAGTTCCTCCACTCGGATAATTCCTTCGAAGCATCTGTAGTATCTATCATTCGAATAGGAAAATGGGCACCCTTTGCACATGCAATCTGTTGACACGAATTCTCCAAGTCGTTCCGTGCACTATGTGCAATTATAAAAATCCAATCCGATACGTTTCCGTTGATAACCCAACAAATTGGAAGCTTGTGAAACGTCCAATATGCAAATTATCATATTGGAATACGTAACTAATTATTTATTTGTCTGGCTAATCAACACACTGCTGATCAGCAAAACAGGAACGGGTCTAAGGAACTGGCGAGAGATTTATCTCTCATGTTTCTTGTTTGCGAGGATGTAGAGCGTGCTATATCCGGTTTGGGACTGAATTCGGAAACGTGAAAAGGCGTGGAAAATGATAGACTCGAGCCACCGAGTTTAGATGTGTTACGAGGATGTATTGATATCTAGTTAGCCTAGACCAGTTCCATGCATAAACAAAATATTGCGACACCATATCAACGAACAATAACTTATTAGAAGTGTCAGTGTAGAGTTCGTCGTCAAAAAGGTAAACCAGAGTTACGCAATAAATTAAAAGAAAAAAGATGTCCACCGAAATTGTAAAAATTGAAAAATTGGAGTATCGAGCCATCTCATCAAGTACCTGCATTTAAAAGGGTTAAGAGGTGAGCAGATTTACGAAGATATGCTTAATACCCTTGGTGATCAATGTCCTTCGTATGCGACCGTGAAAAATTGGACTGCAAGATTCAGAAGAGGTAAATTTTCCATTGAAGATGATGACTGATCGGGAAGGCCAGTTTCTGTGTCAGTCCCCGAAAATATCGATGCAGCTCATGACATGATTTTATCAGACTGTCGAATTGGGCTAAAACGGATATCTGAAGCATTGAAGATTTTATACGATAGGGTTCATCATATAGTTCACGTTAATTTGGACATGAGAAGCATTTATGCAAAATGGATCCCCAAATGTTTGAATGTTGACCAAAAGCGTGCAAGGGTAGAAGCATCGCGTTCGATCTGTGCTCGATTTGAAAACGATGTAGACTTCTTGAACCGAATTGTTACTATGGATGAGACTTGGGTTCATTTCTACGATCCTGAAACAAAGCAACAATCGATGGAATGGCGACACTCTGGTTCTCCAAGACCTAAGAAGTTTCGTATCCAAAAATCTGCTGGAAAAGTTCTTACTTTAGTTTTTTGGGATTGCCATGAAGTAATCATGATTGATTTTTTGGATGAGGATAGAGCAATAACTGGAGATTACTATTAACATTATTGACCACTCTACGGAAAAAAATCAAAGAGAAAAGATGCGGAAAGCTATCTAAAGGTATTTTGTTTTTACAGGACATCGCCCCAGTACACGAATCTCATGTTGCGATGCAAAAAATTCATGATGTAGGGTTAGAATTACTAGAACACCTCCCTTATTCACCAGATTTGGCTCCGTCCGACTATCATCCTTTTCCTCAACTGAAAAAAAGTTCAAAAGGTCGTAAATTTTCTTCCAACGAGGAGGTAATAAAAGCTGTGGAGGACTGGTTTGCAGAGCAAGAAGAAACATTTTTTTTTGAAATGGTCTAGAGACGTTGCAGGTTCGCTGTAATAAATGTATTCAATTAAGAGGAGAATATGTTGAGTAATAGAATATTTCGACATTGAAATTTTGTTTGGTTCAATAGTAGGTAGGCTAAGAATTTCTCATTATATCCTCATTTTTGTGTTTATGTGAGATTGAAGATCCTTGAATGGACAAGAATTTTCTGAATATTTCTGACTAAGGGGCTGTATACAAGTACAAAAATTCAACGAGTACTAAAAAATTGAAAAGCAAATCACTATAAGATCAACTTGCCTATAAACCAAGATGAACAGCCGATGAACATCTACTTGGTCGACATTCCTTCAAATTAATGATTAGTTACGATTTCTTATTTCACTGATGAATGGAAAATTACTGGGTGAAATTCTTCTCGAATTCCTCAAATCCAAGAATGCAAATTGATACTCAACGCCACTTTTCATCAATAAACAAACCAATAAACTTTATGGCGAGCCAGAGAGAGAACTGGTTATCCAAATAAATCCCATTTACATATTTATCAATTTGGAATAGGCCTACGGGTAGCTTGTTAAGAGTAACATGGAAAAATTGAGCCGTGAATCAATTCAATCAATTACTGCGACGAAAAGTCCACAGAGCTCCGCCAAAATACGTTTAAGGTTCTAATTGATTGTCGTTTCCAAATTAGTAGATATTTATATCAGTATTCCTTCGAGGTGTGTCAGTCCTGTGAATATAAATGACCGATTTACCTTCTAAATCATACGAATTGAGTTGAACCAGTTAAAATTTGACAGATATTTGATATTCAAATTTGAGATGCAAGGAAAATAAATCAAACTGGGAAAAATGTCGCAAGGATATTAACTCTTTCAATAACGCAATTAAAATCAAATTAAATTATAGGATCAGAATGATTTTGGTTTCATACGTGTCCAGATTATGAAGTGTCGACCTCATTATCAAAATATGTTGAGTGGAATCGATTACTGAATTGCTCCGGGGTTATGTTATAATATGATATCATTCATATTAATTATTTTATATAGCTTAGTTTTTTTATGCTTCTAGAATGATTAGGCAAGATTTTAAATTGACAATTCAACATTAATAAATATAAGGGTGGAAATTCAATGTTTGAGAGTGTCCTGTGTGGTGAACGCTACAGGGACAGTGGTAAATATTTGATTGACAAAGGTTGTGAAGACACAAAATTGAAAAGGGTTTCAAAAAATGAATTGTGGCTGCTTAAACTCTTCGACAAAAACTGAAATCTTGCAGAGCTACTGCAAAATAGAGCATAAAGAGTTTGAGCAAAATGTGGGCATGCTATAAGTCAGCTGGAATATATTTAAGAAGTTGTCAGCTGTAGACATACCTAAATATTCCATGTCGAATTATCTGGAATTGTAAAATTGCACAAAAATGCGAAATTTATCTGTACCCCAAACCAGCTTGGCCTTATTTCAATAACCAGAAAAGCAACTATGTTAACAACTCGACATAATGAATTGAAATGCGAATAACGACGGTGGGCAAATTTGCAAGAAGAAATTCAGGAATTGCAATTACGTAACAACCTCATTAGAGCCATATCACCCGGAGAGTAATATAATAATGCCAATTTTACTTTATGGTAAAATTTAACGATGATTAAGTAATTTGTTAAATAACTCACGTCTTGTTCTGTTTACTGGACGCCTCAGCAGTATAACTCGTTCATTTATCTGAAAAGAGGAAAAAAGGATTAGAGTAAATTTGCAAATTCATAGAACCTGTTCTGAGCAAAGTGGGTGTTGGACTAACGACAATTCTATAATTTATGTGGAGCAATAGTTCTTCAAGATCGTGAAGTTCTCCTATAATTCATTACAATGAGAATATCGTGGTTGGATTCAAGAATATGTGGAGTTTCTCGCTTAACCCACTGTTGGGGTCACCACTTGAATCGACGACAAAAAAATTTAATTTTCATTGAAGGGCATTTTTGGGAGTAGAATCTTATGAATA
This sequence comes from Adalia decempunctata, assembly GCA_951802165.1. Lineage (NCBI taxonomy): Eukaryota > Metazoa > Arthropoda > Insecta > Coleoptera > Coccinellidae > Adalia > Adalia decempunctata. Next base: position 12,981,401 of record OX637696.1, on the reverse strand, counting down.
TTACTGAAATGTATAAGCGAAGAGGTCAGGGTATTGAATTCATTTCATTTTCTTAGATGAATTGCTACAGTTTCTCGCTTAACCCACTGTTGGGGTCACCACACACATTGACGGCAAAAAATGCTATTCCGACTGGGCTTTTCATTCGCGGCCACCTATACAGGTCTCATCCCACAAATCTGAATCAAATGTATAAGCCAAGAGGTCAGGATATTGGACTCATTTCATTGTATATCTGGTCACGTTTATATTCGGGTGTCCGTTTCAAATTACACTAGAACTGCTTTGTGAGACGTGGGAAGACAGTTTTGATTGATACGTTTTTTGTTCGGATGGTCCTCGAGGAAAACAATTTGGGTCATTTGATCCTATGTACAATGGAGGGTGATTTTGAAATGATAGAAGTCTGAGGTTGATGGTTTGACAGTGGATGGTGATAGAGAAATAATTTTTCACTGATGCACTTAAAAACAAATTGAGTCCATCCAGTTATAGTATATCTTCCAACAGCCACATCGTACCATCTGACAGTTTGAAGAACAGTCGTGGTGAGGTAATATTGTCGCCTTGTTTTGGACACCAATTCATGAAGAAGACGTACAGAGATGCTCTGACTTTCTCCATTTGAAACTAACCATTTATTACTTGTATAGAGCTTTCAGAACCACCTTGGCACGTTTTACTGAACTCCTTTTTTTATAGAAGAGGTGAACCTTACATCAGACATCCAGTCTTTCTGGGTAGTGTCGGATTCTTACCGAATAAACACCTCTCCCGTTGTTTGGTTCAGGGCATAAGCCTCTAAACCATTCATCTTCTTGTCTGTTATTTCCTCTCTCGCATTCTTTATGCTGAGTGTTTGTGTTCATCCTTCAATTCGATATTTCTCTCTAAGTTAAGAGTTCTATATCTTCATTTTCGCAATTGGTCACTGGGTCTTTTGCGGTAAATTCTCGCTGTTTTTTCATCTTCAACGGGCTCGTAGTCAACTCACCTTCTAAGGTCGTCATTTGGATGTTCAATAGCTCTTTCATAGGCTTTTGCAGCTTTTCGTTCGAAGAATGTAGTAATGGACTCCCATTTCATTTCTTTTCGGATTTTTTCATTCCTAACAAACCAGGGGGTGTCTAATGCCCACTTCAGAAATTTGTTTTCTGTACTCTGTATCCTCTTTATATGGGTTCTCGCTGCATAGCCCCATGCTGTTGATCCAAATGTTAGCTGTGGTCTGGCGACTGCTTTTATGATCCTCAATTTCCTCAATTTCCTCAATCTATTCATTTGGCTTCTTCTGCCTATAATCGGGTATAACCTTTTCATTGCTACATTAGTTTTCTCCACTTCATACTTAATCTGCTGTTTCCACGTAAGTCCTCTGTCTAGTATTACTCCTACGTATTTAGCTTCATCCTGCTATTCAACACCATTATCGTTTATGGATATTCTTCTGAAGAAGTATTGCTTGCCTCTTTTCTCCATTGATTTTTATATTCCATCTGTTATACCATTGATTGATATCATCTGCAGCTTCTTGAAGTCTTTTGTGAATTATTTTGGCATTTCTATGCCTAATTGCTATGCCCGTATCGTCTGCGTATAGAGCAAGCAGGCATCTTGGATTCCTTGGTATATCATGTATGTATATATTATAGAGTAGGTCCTAGTATGGATCCTTGAGAAACTCCTGCTTCTAAATATCTGAGTGCGGAATGAACGTCACCTATTCTCACACGAAAGTTCCTATCCCTCAAATAATTTCTTATTATTCTGCATATCTTGGTTGAATAACCTGCAGTTATCATTTTATATGCTAGTCCTTCATGCCATACTCTATCAAAAGCTGTGGTTACATCTAGAAGTAGTAGTCCTGTGGCTTTTTTATTCTGAAATCCTTCTGTAATATACTCGGTCATTCTTAGAAGCTGTTGTTCAGTTGAATGTTGTTTACGGAATCCGAATTGTTCACTCGGTATCGTCGCCAGGGCTTCGGTTTTTTCTGGTCGTCTGGCTAATACTCTCTCCACAATTTTTCCTAGGGCTGGAAGCAGGCTTATGGGGCTATAGTTCTGTGGAAGATTTTTGTCTTTACCTGGTTTATTGAAAACAATCACTTCGGCAGTTTTCCATCTTTTTGGAAAGTACTCTGTTCTCATCACACCATTTGCTATGCTTGTGAGGGCTGCTGTTCCTTTTTTTGACATTTTCTTCAGCATGATCTTTTCCAGGAGCCTTTCTTGTTCTCAAATTGTTGATTATGTCTTTCATTTATTCTTCATTATCTTCAATTAATTCTTCTAGGTCCTCATCGTCTTCTTCACAATAATTTATTCTTGACTCCCTTTCTATAGTATCGGCAAGGGCGTTAGATTTATCGCTTTTTGAATATGCCATCTCATGCATTCCATGCAGTGGTGGAATTTGCAATGGTGATTGCATTTAATCCGATTTATGGACAGTCTTTTATTTTTCTCATTTAAAAAAAAAATCAGTGGGCAATCAACTGTCTCTCCTCCTCCCCATGCTAATTCAACAGCAGCAATATCGTAAAATTTATACATAATACTCTCGGGAGTCTCCTTATCTCATTGCAATATCATTTTGTTAACTACAGGCATACTTAACGAAACTGAACTGGATGTTATATGGACCTGCTTGTAGATCCTTCTTGTATTGACCGCTCATGCTGGATTGTTTGAAGGACCAATCAGGAGAATGACATAAGGGGAGAAAGGACTTTGAGATACGACTTGGTCATTTAAATTTTACGGTGAGAACAAATTGGTTTCAGTATTTATGGCTCACCAATCCACTTGTATCAGTATTGTTACGAAAATATTGAACAGAAATATGGTAACTTATACCATCATTGTTTATGCATAACTTCAGCCATCAATCATCTTACCCTCTCATCTTTTGAAATCTATATATATAAAAGAAAGATGTTGGTTACACCATTTATAACTCGAGATCGGATGGACTGTTTGTTATGAAACTACATATATGGATTCGTCTACGGTCTGGTTATTATAAAATACAATAAAACTTTGAAAAAATCGATGAAAATTTTACTTTAACAGGAAATGCTTTTCCTCCTTTTGAGTAAGGCCACTAGATGTCGCTACAGTTACAGTTACGCTACCGCTTATTCGTTTGTACTTCATTTGATATTCTCCGCGTTAGATGGCGATATAAACAAATAGTTTATAGTACAGTGACTATATTCCATCACTGTAATAGTGTATAATTCGAGTTGCCTACAACTCTGCGCTGTTAGGCAACACCAAAATGTCTTAGCGTAGGAGTACAGATGTCTAAAATGATCAGATTTCGTTGAGATATGAGAAAAGCTTCGTTCTTACCACTTCAGATGGCGCTATTCACACATTATGACTGATGATTATTAGTTATTTGTATAGTTTTATTTATTCCAAATAACGTAATCGTGAGGGTTCTATATTTGACATTATCACAATTAAATGGCGATGAATTTGTTAAGGCTTTCGCGGCCATCCATTGATGTCATCTGTTCTTTTTTCGAGCATTTCGGTCGTCGTGGTTTGAAATGGTCGAAAAAAGAACATATGATATCAATTACTGTGTAATTTACATAGGGCTTATAGTACCATGAAAAGCTATTAACAGATCCAGAAGCGGGTGAATATCACAGTGAATTTTTATCGAAATGTCAAGTAAATCGGATTTTGGCGATGAGTTCCAATCGTGAGATGTCCATTCTCATCTTTTCTCATAATTTTTAAAATGTTTTTTAATTTCTGTTTGAGTAATAAATATATTTGCGAAAATAATTTAATCCAAAATTGCCATTATTAGTGATTGACATATTATGACATATTATTTTTGTGTATCTGTTCTGTGTGATAGCTCATATTCATGGAAACATTTGACAGTTCAAAAATCAGAGAACCAAGCCGTTGATTTCCGATCACCGGTGATTACGATTTGTGAAATCCACCGCAAGTATCATTTAGGCGGAACAAAGTTCGCCGGGCCAGCTAGTACATAATAAAATTCGAAATAAAAGAAGGACATATTTGAAATTAATGCACGAGTCTCATAAAATCGAAGTAGAAACTTAAAAAAAACGTAAAAAATCAAGAAGAAAAGCCGAAATGAATAAAAAACGAAAGATGAAATATTTAGTTCATAAGAGAAACATAACTAGATTATCTATTTCCAGCATGCCGACAAAAAGAGTATTTGAGCCCCTTTCACCCAAAAACGTAGATTCAGAGGCAGATACTCACTTTCGAAGGATTAAAACAGGACTTAATTTGTGTACATTAGATAATATCGCTTTCAACACTCCAACAAATAACTCAGCCCACCCTCAAGCCCAAAGAACTCGCATACAAGCTTCCATTTTCACCGCGTTGCAAAAATTCGTAAGATTGATTGACAGATATCTCTTTAACATACCAGCACACATGAATTCGTTTCTAATTTGATGCAAGCTATGCATGCCGCAGGCGTTAATTTCTCAATGAAACGATTTTTGTGGTCAACGCCGCCATAAACACTAATGATCACACTCCATCCGCCGTTGCAAAATGTCTATGGCTCGTATGAGGATAAAGGTAGATATTTCGATTAATTATAGTGGCTAAAATCAGCAGGTGCTCATAAGAAATGTTTAGAATTACGCAAACGCCGGGATGAAGTTCTCAAAATTAGTAGTCGATCGTATAAATCTCCATGGAATGCAATTTATAAGATACGCATGAGATCTTGTGGAATTGCTTGGTTTCTGCTGTTGCACACAATGTGGCAGTACTTGGCAAATTGAAATGAAATTGGGAAGGTACACATATATCGTATGTCCCATATGTTTTGGCACGAATTTCATAGACCAAAAAATTATACATTTGTTAATTGTATTGTGATACCTAGGGACTGAACTAGAATAAATGCGCTATCACAAAAATGCCTATATCTCTTGAACCAATTGGGAAAAAATCAAAATTTGATCATAGTTAGCTTTGTTGTGAACGTCAGAAATATGTGGAATATTTACTTCATAGATATTCCAATTCTCTGTCGCAAAATGTCAAGCGAAGTTAAAACACGAGAATTTATAGTGAAACTTTTTCAAAATATTCAAAAATGGAGCTTCAAAAGAATCTCAAAAGAGGCTCGCGTTTGTCCGGAAACGGTATCAAGAGTTGTTAAGCGCTTCAACGAAGATATTACAATTAACCGGAAGGAAGGAACCGGGAGGACAAAGGGGTTTCATAGCCCAAAAAAAGTGAAGAAAGCCATCAGCCTTTTTCAGAAGAATCTTTTCAGGACGGAAAGTGGCCCAAATAGTGGGTTGTTCGCAGTCAACCGTTCAGAAAATCAAGTCGAGTTGTGGGCTTAGAACATACAAAGTGCAGAAAGTGCCAGACAGGAACGCTGTGCAGAATCAAGAAGCGAAATCAAGAGCAAAGAAATTAAAAAAAAGATTTCTTGAAAAATTTTTCCTGTTGCGTGATGGACGACGAAACCTATGTCTTGGCTGATTTCTCGCAACTTCCTGGTCAGGAATTTTATACTGCAGATTCTCGTGGAAATGTTGACAAACAATTTCACGTGAAGAAACAAGCAAAGTTTCCTAAAAAATTCCTGGTTTGGCAAGCAATTTGCACTTGTGGGAAAAGGAGCAAATTTTTCGTTGGCCAAGGCTCTGTTGACTCGAAGGTATACATCGAGGAATGCTTGAAGAAGCGACTTTTACCATTTTTACGTGAGCACGATGTGTCAACAATCTTTTGGCCAGATTTAGCTTCATGCCACTACAGCAAGGACACCAAGGAATGGTACGAAGCTAATGAGGTGGTTTTTGTCCCCAAAGAGGACAATCCACCAAATTTCCCAGAACTCAGGAAAGAAATTGGGCCCTGGTGAAAAGAGAATTGAAGAAGACTAAGTAATCAACGAAAACATTAGCGGAATTCAAGCAAAATTGGAAGACAGCATCCCAGAAAGTGACTGAGAACACTATAAGAAGCATGATGGGAAGAATTCCAGAAAAACCCATGAATTTTGTAAAAAAATTGTTTTGTTTTATTGTAAAATAATTTTTAATAAGAATTAAAAGATGATTCGAAAATGAGTTTGATTTTCGAAATCGGTCCAGTGGTTCGAAAGATATGAGCGTTTTTGAGATAGCGAATTTATTCTCGTTCAGTCCTTACTCATTGATAAACGATTCAGAAGTAACTAAACTATCAATTCAAATTAAATGAAGAGGGCCATTATCTTCCACAGAGCGCAACTTTCTGCAAACACCTAGCATCAGGTTTTGGACAGTATCTACAGGGTGACTGGTGACGTGAGGGACAACGGCTAAGTGGAGATAGAGGACCTCAAACTGAATGAGAATTTGGGTATTCGTTTCGGAGATATAGGGTGATTTATGAAAAAATGCTAAATCTATGAACTCCCATATCTTCGTTAATATGATATGTTCTTCGCTGATATTTTACATGTTTTTTCATACAGGCATTCTCTGTCAGTATAAGAAGAAAAAATTGAAAAAATTGCTGGCCCTTACTCAAAAATTTCAATTTACATGTCAAGTGAGAAATATCACACGGTATATGAGATAAAATAAAATCAAATAGAAATTTGGAAAGAGGAAAAAAAAACTGATGAAATATCTGTTTTTTGTTTGAATGGCACAAATTTTCTTTCGATTCTATGATATGTTGAAGTAAGAATATTACAATATTTTTATATTCAAATCATGAAAATTAGTACTACTGATAGAAAAAACCTTGAATTTGAGGCGCTAGAATGAGCCTGGCATCAAAATATTTCTTCAAATCTTGAAATCTATTTTTATCAATTAATATTTCGATGCCATATAAAATTTCAAAATAAAATTTGTTGTAGATGGGGTGATGAAAGAGTGGATACTCAAACACAAAAATAGAAAAAGTCGCAAGATTTCAAGATTTGAAGGAATATTTTGATGCCAGGCTCATTCTAGCGCCTCGAATTCAAGGTTTTTTCTATCAGTAGTACTAATTTTCATGATTTGAATGTAAAAATATTGTAATATTCTTACTTCAACATATCATAGAAACGAAAAAAAATTTGTGCCATTCAAACAAAAAACAGATATTTCATCAGTTTTTTTCCCTCTTTCCAAATTTCTATTTGATTTTATTTTATCTCATATACCGTGTGATATTTCTCACTTGACATGTGAATTGAAATTTTTGAGTACGGGCCAGCAATTTTCTCAATTTTTTCTTATGCTGACAGAGAATGCCTGTATGAACAAACATGTAAAATATCAGCGAAAAACATATCATATTAACGAAGATATGTGAGTTCATATATTTAGCATTTTTTCATAAATCACCCTATATCTCCGAAACGAATACCCTTATGGGACATTTGAAACCCAAATTCTCATTCAGTTTGAGGTCCTCTATCTCCACTTAGCCGTTGTCCCTTACGTCACCAGTCACCCTGTATATCGAATTCTGGCATCTTCCTGTATATTCGACGTCGAAGTTCCTCTTCATTTTGTGCTTCCCACCCTCCATCGTAAACTTTTCGCGATAAGAGAGCCGAAAAATATTCTATGGGTCGAGCCAGTGAATTGTTAGGGGGATTGCCGTTTCGCGGAAAAGCTGGTACGTTTTGGTCGGCTAGCCAATCTTGAGTTTCTCTTTCATAGTCCCTGGACGCAAGGTCTGGTCAGAACATTATATCGTCTCCAGCGTGTTCTGTTCCAATAAAAATAACTAGCGATATAGTTAGATGACCTATATCGACGTGCCAGTTTTCTAAGCGAAGTACCAACCTTTGTTTCCGCTCTTCTTACCAGTCTTACGGTCCTTGCTTGGGCAAAAATTCTAGGTCTTCCACTTTTTGCAAGGTTCATACAAGGAATACCTTGCTCACATTCAGCGTATGTCCGATAGATAGTTCCACAGGATATATTCTGATTTTCAAAAATGAGTATTATTTCGGCTTTATCGTCTCGCCCAACTAAATTATGAATACTTTACCGAATTTCTTTTATATGAGAAGCCATATCGACTTATCCACTTCAACAACTGAAGCGTTAAAGTGAAGCTAAGGTTACAAAGAATTTTTATTTCAATAGCAACCTATTGTCTTATTCTTATCACCACTATACTGGTCTATTAGATTTGTGCCAAAACTTATGGACTTGTAGTTTTTTTGTGTTGATCATCTCAGAATTAAGATCAATTAATTCAACCTTCGCTCACAATCTGGATTCCGATGTGATGGGTTTCTCAATAAAGACTATAGGTAAGTTCAAAAGAGTCCATGCCAGCACTATAATAAATTAGTTATCTTCAGCAACGAATACCGCTAGAGGAAATTGAAAGATATCAATAAATAATCCATGTTCATTTCTTGCCACTCATCGTATCATTATTTGTCGTACCCTGCTATAAACTCCCGTCAAAGTCAACCGATATCTCATGTCGCACGCCCAAAATGGCTGATGGCCATAGCCCATACCATGTTTGGTCCGAATTTCGGATCGAGTCAGCCTACTTTCTATAATTGTTCCTTCGGTCTATCGGTCAGCTATTAAACTTCTTTTGTTGTGGAAAGATGTGCATGTCGTAGATTGTTATGCAGATCGATGGGTCCTGGGGCTTTCTTAATGGATGTCGGTGGATCGATGTCGATCAGATACGCCTCAGTCGACCATCTAGGATGGGACTGCTGCCCTAAGCGTGGTGAAATTTGGCTGAGGTAATATCTGATTGGTATAAATCAAAAGAATTTGTTGTTTTGAAATAATCGTTACTTCCGCGGTGCTCTATGGGAAAATGAAGAGAAATTTGTATTGAGACTGTAGGGTATAATTAAATCGGTAGGTTAGAATTTGTTTAGGTCATGATAGATCACCATTTCTTCGGGAGTGATTCAAGAAGAGATAGAACCACGAAGAATTTCCTGTGGAAAAGACATAAGTCAATCTTTTAAATAACACACCTTTATACAGGGTGATCTTTGTCTTGTACATATATTTTAACTGTAGATTCTTGAGGCCAAAAGAAATCTTTCTTTCATTTTCCATTTTTCCGAATTGAGCTCTGTAAAAGAGATGAAGCCATTTGAAAAAAAAATTGGTCGAAATACCTGCCTGATACGATTCTCTGCAAACACCTCAAAGTTCCGATTGAAATTGGGTTGATACATTTAGGAAATACTAACCTTAGGAAATTGTCGAGGATATTGTTTAGAAAGAAGCAACGCCACAGATTATTTAGAGTATCATTTTATTTTTTCCTTATTTCAACTCAATACATGATTTGTATTGTGATTCAGCTCATATATCTGAATTTTATATTTCGTTTATGCGGTGCGTATTGAATGTATACTTTCATGATCCTTGGTGTTCAATTTTATCTCCCACATTTGTGGGATTTTATTATTACATATCTCTACATCAAACGTTTTACCATCATTTGGATTTTAGTGTCCACAAAGTTGATAAACATTCTGACAACATTGTTAACTTGTTTAGAGACCAGAAAAGTAATAACTTTCGATGATATTTGATCCAGGGAAGCATCCAGAGTATTCTTGAAATTCATGATTTTTTCTTCAAATTTCATCATATTCAATTAGAAATAACTCGAAGAGGAAGCGTTTCATTAAAAAAACATAGGAATCCGTTTATTTTCTGAAATGATGGATCCTTTCGAAAATATGAATCGTTTATCTTTTTAAAGGGGTTTTATGGCATTTCTGCGTGGATTTATGAGTCGGTAACGCTGTAACTTCTATACCAAGAGGATTATTGAATGAATTTAGATCGAAGAATATGCACCTTGAATAGAATAAACATTCAATCAAGATTCAGTTCATTTGGAATAGCTGTTCCGAAGATATGAACAGAAAAGGGATTTTTCATGGATTTTCGACACCCTGTATCTTTCAGAAGAAACCGAATTTTGAAAAATTACATAGAAAAAAATTGTTTGGATTGATATGAGGAATCTACACTCAAAATATACAGAGTGTAACAGCCAAATGGAATAAATTCGATAAAGAATAAATGAGGGCAGGGCGTATTGGGAAAAACGCTCGGACAGGTCGATTTGTAATTTTGAATGCGCATATTTTTCAATAGAATAATATTATATAGAGTGTTCCATGTGACCGTGGCCAATACCAACTTTCTTATTTCAAATGCAACCCCCTGTATATTATTTATTTTTTGGATTCTCCAGATTTATTGCAAAAATCAACGTTTTAAATAAAAATTATTTTATTTCATAAATTCGGTACATTACATTTGAAACCTAATAAGTAATACTGATTATTTCTTAATTATTGAAAAAAAAAACATTAATGTCAATGTAGGAAATGTTCAAAATGCTCCTCTTGAACGTCTTGGCAACATGCTAATCTGGAGTAGACTGATCTAATCGCAAGCGTGATTCGGTTATTTAGGTCGTCTTAGTTTGAGGGTTTAGTTTCGTATACATTACTTTTGACATATCCCCACAAAAAGAAGTCTAATGGTGTCAGATCAGGAGATCGTGCTGGCCATTCTATCGATCCGCGCGTCCCTATCCACCAATTTGGAAAAATTTGGTTCAAGTACTGCCGGACATTGATTTGGTAATGGGGCGGTGCTCCATCTTGCTGAAACCATATTATATTGGCAGGAACTTGTGGATTTGCTGGATCAGGATATGAGTTTATCAAAGTTGGTACGACATTATTTTGGAGTAGTTCTAAATATTTTTCCCCATTCAACTTGCCGTCAATGAAAAAGGGACCTACGATATGATTTCCAACAGTTCCTGCCCAAACATTAACATTTTCAGGATATTGCGTATTTTCTGCTCTCATTCAGTGAGGATTCTCATCAGACCAATAGCGGCAATTTTGACGATTAACGTGACCGTGTAGTGTAAATGCACTCTCATCAGAAAACAAAACATTTTCTGATTGGATCACATTGTTATCTAACATTGCCATCATTTGCGCACAAAAATGCGTTCCCCTATCGAAATCGTCTTCTATGAGCTCCTGAGTTGCCATAATGCTATAGGGATGCATCTTACTTTCCTTTAATATTCGAAATATTGACGTGTGGCTGACGGTGAACAGCGGGGCTACTTTTCGAACAGAATTATGTGGACTTTCTTGAAACTCAAGCATAATCTCCAATTTCGAATCATCACTTACTGCATTGGCAGCAATGTTTTCATTTGTCTTACATGACCAAGCTCTCGAAACTGCTTTTCTATTTTGCTAATTGTTCCTTGGGATATAGGCGGCAAATTCGGAAATTTTTCGTGAAATAAGCGAGAAACTTCCATTTGTGTCCGTGTGTAATCTCCATAACCAATCATTTGAAGAATGGTTATTTTGTGCATTTCTGTTGAATGAACCATTTTTCTAATATTATTACATACAGTTATCGAAATTCGAAAGACAATAGCACTTACACTGATCACTTATTGTCATGCAAACAGACAACGTGTTACTAAATGATTTTATGAGAATAAACAAATCTGTTTTTGTTTTTTTTTTAAATTTCTTTTCAGTAATGGATTTTGCTTACTTTCTTCATATCAAGAGGTAAATGGGAAATAAGTATTGAGTGTAATATATCGAATTCGTGAAATAAAATAATTTTCATTCAAAATGTTAATTTTTGTAAAAATCCTAAAACACCTAATATTTCCGAAAAAGTTGAAGATAGGTATAGAACATTGTACATGACTTTTGTCTAGAATTTTCTGAAGAATCCAAAAAATAAATAATATACAGGGGGTTGCATTTGAAATAAGAAAGTTGGTATTGGCCACGGTCGCATGGAACAGCCTATATAATTTTGTTTTCTTGAAAAATATGCGCATTTAAAATTACAAATCGACGTGTCCGAGCGTTTTTCCTAACACCCCCTCATTTATTCGTTATCGAATTTATTCCATTTGGCTGTTACACTCTGTATGTACAAGTCAAAGACGCACCCTATATACCCACATCGTCAAAAGCCTTGGCCTTCCTAGGTTTATTGAGGAATAAACAATCTATATCCTGGAGATGAGATGACTATTTTCCTCTATTCCAATTGCAATAAGTATATTGATAGAGAAAATTTGACTTTATGCAGGATGAGAAAAAATAGGAAAAATTAGAAAAAATAGCGGTTGAGCAATTGTCCTGCAAACAAGAAACGCAGGTTCGATTCCTGCTCGGGTGGAATTTTGTCCTGGAATGTATCTCCTCGCCGATAATTCTTTTTCACAGATGATAAGAACTCCTTCTTAATATTACAGTGCCAAATATATTCTTAACATTCTTGGAGCTGTGTTATGTATTAATTTTTTATGTTGTTGATGTGCAAATTGAATCCTGATTTTTCCTTCACGGACAAGTCACCTTCAAGTAATATGGGTCACATTGAAAAAACCGTTTTTGGAGAGTCTATAGCTATTTCCAATAGATAGTTGTACATTCTAGACATTGGTGAACTTCATCAGATTGCTAAGGAAGGAGGAAAGAAGAGGAAGAACTTCAATCAGTTTTTTCCATCATGTTTATTCCTACACAAAGTGGTATATAATACAATTGATTTTTGGACACCTGCACATACCCATTAGAAAGTCCACAGGAAACCCATCTCTATGATTATTCAATCAACAAAATCCGACCCTTTCTAACACTCTTTATAACTTCATAGATTAGGACCAAACATCCAATTGCAAATCCTGTTACCGATAAAGAACTTACGACTATCTCGAGTAAAAAACCAAACGGCTCAATTATAGCCACAATGGACAAAATTGACCAGTTCCTCCGAGACATCAAAATCGTGAAGTCTGACATACGGACTTCCCCTCACTGTGTCATAGACCGTAAAAGAAATTAGCCGGTCAGAAATATTCGAAACGAAGTGAATCAATTAGCGGTACTCTTCGATTACAACCGACTCGCCTAAAATTATACACATTTTTATGTACCAATTTGCTTCAGTTTAATGTCGTGACTTGCTGAAAATGCGGACGGTCACTAGGAGAGCCTGCTGGTCGATTAGAAGCGGTAATTTTCCTACTTTTGTTGATGATTCCATCTACCGAGATAGAGATTTTCGGTACTGGAATGATGTAGGTGGAGATTTAATGTAGTATAACAGTGGCACGACTTATCCATTCGATCTTGGGCTATCTCTGTCTAATCTACTGGAAATTGTCATTCGAATTGGCCTAGGAAAGCATCATTTATGCTGATTCAATCACAGCAATTCACTTTAAATCCTTCTATCCCTATTGTTTGGATGTTCCGATTCGAATTTAGCAGCGAAGAATAACTCCTTTGAGTTGATGCTGCTTCATCACCAAAGGTCGAAACGAGTTGATTGTCACACTGCTAGGGTTTGAGCGACGTCAGGATTCATTCATTTCAAGACCAAGATTGTTGACCCATTTTCGGGTCTATGGCCTTCATCATTTGAAAGAAACCCTGACTCCTTTAAGGACACATCGAATCAGATTTTTGGAGAACTCTCTAATTCCCATCCTCACTTAGAGAGCCTGTATTCGCAAAGTATCTGCGAGCGTATAGAGCCATTGAGAATTACGTATTTCATAAGCTTGAACACATTTATTTGTGCTGCGGGAACGACAATTAACTCGCATCAACAAGAAATTATACTAAGGGCGGGTTTCACAAAGCTTTAATCGCACGATTAACCGCTTAATCATCCGATTTGACGGTGCCAACAAGGATTTGACGGTGCCATCCAGGATTTGACGGTGCGATGAAGGATTTGACGGTGCCATCAAAAATTGCACAATCAACGCGCTTTGACGGTCGATTCAGAAGGAAATGCGTTTCACAAAACATTTTTGGCCTCTGATTAACGAACAAACCGCGTCTGTGCTCATAATCAAATTGATTCGACGAAATTGAGCAATCAAACAAGTTGACGGCCGTTAAAATTAATAATGTTGAGCGATATACGTTCATCCTCCTCAGAGGAAGAAAATAATGTTGTAATTCGTAGGAATCTTATATATAGGACAATCAGAGACAGAAACGATCCTTTTCTAAATTATAATGAACATGATTTCAAAAACCGTTTTCCAGCGAAATTGAAGCACACACAAGAATAGATAGATCCACTGATGCAAAATTACAAATATTGGTGGCTTTCAGGTTTTTTGCAACAGCAGGTTTTCAAATGACGATAGGCAATCACGTCAATATTTCTAAATCGGGATAGTTCTTGCCTCTCAGAGATTTTTTCTGGTGTTCCATGATGTATTTGAATACTTAAATAATGAGGTATTCGGAAAAAATCAACGAACTGTAACAAGTTGATTAGTTGAATCCACGTAAACAAAAATCTAACCTTATTCTTGGATTCTTAGCGCTTGTCTGTGTTCACCGTTAAAATTTGATCGTGTGATTAACGAGAACAGATTTGCAGCCGTTTTCCTAAGTAAATGCAACGTTGTCAGATTGTTTTCCACCGTCAACTGACGGAGTCGTTAAATTGTGGGATCAAGTTTTGTGAAACCCGATTGTAGTTAATCGGATTGTCAAATTTGACGGAGGAATCTGTTAATCGTGCAATTAACGCATCTTTGTGAAACCCGCCCTAGGAGTTCTAGACGTCAGAGAGGTAGCATCTGAGAGCAAGCATGGTCCTTGTATTTGTCTTGATATCCGCATTATGAGGATAAACAGGGTGAATCTTCGATTTGTTCATGTATTTTGACTGTAGATTCTTGAGGCCAAAAGAAATCTTTTCTTTTTATTCCATTTTTCTGAATTCGGTTCTGTTGAAGAGATATAGCCATTTGAAAAAAAAATTTGGCCAGATACGTGCCTGATATGATTCTCTGGAATTGATGCAGAGTTCATATTTCTCGATTGAAATTGAGTTGATTATTAGATGTTCTGTGGTGATGACATTTAGGAAAGACTCAAGCACTAACCTTTTTTGAACAAGAATGGTTCAAACACGATATTTCCTAACAAAAACACTTAGTTTTGTCGGAATATTTCTGAAATTGAAAAGCCATATTTCTCCCACCAGAAAAAGTTCCTTCTCCGATTTTTCTGAAGATTAGTTTGTAAACACTAATTATTTGTTCATATTTTCCACGATATCCCAGAACTATCTCATACAAAATTGTTCTATCATTAACCTAACCTAACTCCCTTAACCTATGTCATAGGATTCGAGGTCAGTAGTCTAACCTAACCCATCTTCTGTGATTTTTGCATTTGAGAAGACGATGCTAGATTGTTGAATTTCTCTTCAAACTATGGTAAAGGCAAAACCAAGGGAGCAGTAGGTCTCCTATTGATAACGAATGAACTATCACAAGGGCACAAGATTTGTTTACTTTTCACTCAAGGCGTCTAGGAGTTGCTCTTTGGAAATGCCCAACGAGTAGTTCCCGCCGATATAGGGCTACGATCTTAATTTCAGTCGCCTATAACGGTGCGCTACCTCGCAATGCGAGGTAGCCGGCACGCATGACAAATCGTTGTTCTGTATCTCCAACGTGAGTTCCATCACAGAACAGTCTGTGGTCCCATGAACGACGCTTGCATATAGCGATAACCTGTGCCATGGACTTCGATTTATTTATTTATCAATTTGTTTATAGAGAATAATGTAAACAGTTCATGGCTATGTGGAGACTTTCAGTGAATTGATGTCATATTAACTGTGTGTTGTCCAGTAAAAATTCCAAGAGGATAATCTTCAGATAATTTTATTTTCCTGAAGGGCCGATAACCATAAATTTTTAGTAGAAACTGTGCGTATAAAATGTATAATTTCATGCTTCTTGAAAGTCAATTTTATCTCCCATATTCGTGGGATTTTATTCTTATTCATCTCCACATCAAACGTTTTTCCATCATAGAGATTTTAGTCTTGACGAAGCTGATAAACGTTCTGACAACATTGTAATCTTGTTAAGAGACCAGAGAAGAAATAATATTCGATGATATTTCATCCAGGGAAGCATCCAGATTATTCATGAAATTCATGATTTTTTCCTAAAATTTCATCGTATACAATAAGAAATAACCCGAAAACGACGCGTTTTATTGAAAAAACATAAGAATACTTTTATTCTCTAAAATAATTGATTCTTTCGAAAATATGATTCGTTTTTCTTTTTCAAATAGTTTCATAGTATTTTTGCGTGAATTTATGAGTGGGCTACGCTGTTTCTTTGATATGAGGGGAAATATTGAATAAGTTTTGATTGGGGAATTTGCACCATCATTAGAGTAAACAATCAAAAAAGAATTCAGTTCATTCGAAATATCGGTTTCGAATATATACAAAGAATAGTGTTAGTTTAATGGACCTAATTTTGAAAAATGTTATGGAAAATAGTGTTTCGTTTGACGAGAGGTACATTGCGTAAGACCGAATGAAATCCACAAGTGCTTAAAATCTTGGGAAATTGATAATAGCACTGCTTTTCGAACTGCAGAAAAATAAAACAACTTTAATATACAATTTTGGTCCTGTTCAGCACAAACTTCATTCATGGCGCGATCTACTGAAAATACGGGTCGAGGAGTCAGGGTTCTTTTGAGCACTCTTCCCTCCATCTTGTAAGTCGCTTCACCTTGTAGGTAGATTCACATTTGCCAGATCAAGAAACCGACAGCTTGTCGAAACAAATATTTCACAGCAGCTGTCATAGGAATCATCCAGATCATGGATAAGTTACAGCAAATTTTGTCGATAATCTGGTTGAATCTTGAATCAGTAGCTTCGAAATTATCAGGATAAATATTTTCGGAACTCCTTATGGAATTCTGCCCAATGACTACCAAATTTTAACGGAGCTCGAATGAATCAAGTTCACACCTAAATTCCATATCCCACAAATCAACAAAATTTATCACTGTTCTCAAGCATTAAACCACGCATTCATCTAACGGCAGCTGTTCTAATCATCAAATATAAACACTGACACCTCCGAGCATAATTGAGCAATTAAACGGAAAATACCAAAACCCGCGCATATCGCTTATATTTTTCGTTCTCGAAGCCGAAATTGTTTACCTTGTGTCCCTAATTAACGGCACTGATTCACAGCTACCGGTTTTAGCGACCACACCTCGCTCAAATTTCAATTTTATCTATTTCACGGTCCGCATGCACTGCGATCGAGTAGGCGCCAATGTTTAATGTATTCAGCGTGTGTGAGCGATTTCCCTTCTATGCTCTCGACAGGTACCATCTACACTGCCCCAACGCATAAAAAATAACATAAGTACCACGAAAGAAGTGAACGTGCCACCAAGTTTTCGATCTGATTATATTTTGGCGAAAGTAGAAAAGACACTGCGAAACCCAAGTGGAACTCTAGGGATGTCAAAGAGAAGGTGCTGCCATCTGCAGAGCCTTGACTGGACCCTAAACATCTAAAACCTCTGCCTTCTGGTGTGCTCCTCATCTTAGTTAAAACAGGAGTAGAAGCAGATTGGATGCTCTAGCAATGTTTGATGACAGTCAAGCTGTCGTAAGCTGCTTGAATACCATCAAAATATTTGTGAATTGACCTGGAAAGTCCAAAGTAGTATCATCGACATTCACAGGGTATCCTTGGCCTAGAAGTGAAGTCCTTTTAGGACTACACTTACGCCGGTAGTATTGTAGATGCTGAATTATGAGAGGGGCTAGAGTAGAAGCTTATAGACAAAACGCCTGTTTCACCACTTATAGATAAGGTTCCGGATATGAATCCAGTGGATAAAATATCGGCTGGATAAATCTATGGTATATAGTATACATGGTGAGTTTTGACTTGTACATACATATATTTCAACTATAGATTTCTCTCATCAAACTAAACACTTTTTTTCTATACCCTTTTTCAACATTCAGTTTTATTTGCAAGATACAGGGTGTCTAAAATCCATGAAAAAAACACTATTCTGATGATATCTTCGAAACCGTTATGTCAAATGAACTGAATTTTGGTTGATTGTTTACTCTATTCATGGTGCATATACCTTCATCAAAATTTATTTAATATATCTCCTGCTATGAAAGTTACAGTGTGGCCGACTCATAAATTCACGCAAAAATACTATAAATCAACTTGAAAAAGATAATTCATATTTTCGGAAGAATCAATGATTTTTTAAAATGAAAGTTTTCCTATATTTTTTCAATAAAACGCGTCGTTTTCGAGTTTTTCCTAATTGTATACGATGAAATTTGAGTAAAAAATCACGAATTTCAAGAATATAATAATCTGGATCCTTCCCTGGATTAAATATCATCGAACATTATTAATTTTCTGGCCTCTTAAAAAGTTAACAATGGTGTCAGAATGTTTATCAACTTTGTCGAGACTGTGGGAGAAAACATTGAATTCTAAGAAGCATGAAATTATACATTTTTACGCACAGTTTCTATTAACAATTAATTGTTTGCGGTCCATATTAAAAATAAATCTCGATGAAATTCAAAATTCCAATATTAATGATGAATGTCGCTACAAACCACGTGTTGAATTGAAATTGATGAAAAATTGAATGATGCTTAGCACTAAATAATCTGTGGTGATGTTTCTATCCGAACAATATCCTCTAGGAATTTCAACTCGACACTGCACTGTTATTATTACATCAATTCACTGAAAGTCTTCACCTAATCATCAACTGTTTGCATTATTCTCTGTAAATAAATAAATAAAAAAATCCGAAAACCTGTAAGATATCTGTTGGATAAGTGATGAATTGCTTATAATTGACTCCTGCGAACCTTCGATTTCATGCTTCGAGTAGAAAAAAGGCCTCCTGTCCAAAACGAACAGATAAATTGTAACAATGGACCGACAAGTGCGACTGTGCAAGCGCCAAGTTTTAATGTATTCCGCGTGCGCGCTTCCCTTCTTTTTTCACGACAGGTAGCATCGGCTCTGTCAACAAACGCACCCGTACCTCGACATCAAATTTGAATATAATAAAAAGCAGGCGCGAGCATGATTTAAGGAGTATGCGATCCACGATCGGCTCACAAAGGAACTGTAACACCTCCGTGGATGTTTATGCATTTGTCAACGACAATTCGCACGTAAATCATCGCAGCCAGAAAGATTCGACAGCGACTGATTTATGGCGGACGATTTGTTGGTGAGTTATTGCCCAAGATGGGTTTTGCACAACTGTGGGCCGTAAACTGTGGGTTTATTTCGGTATTGCTATCGAGAGTAATGAACGATTGGTACAGAGCGTGAATGGTTCTTCGGTGAGGTAAGATGGAGATTTTGATAGATGTTATTCAATTTGTTTGCTTATGAGCGGTTATGACAACATCTTGTCGAAATGCTGGGCATGGTTCGGCGTTAGAAATATATCAGATTCTGATATGATTTCCCGTTCATAATATATAATGAGTTTTGCTTCCACTTTAATAGTGCTCATGTTTCTGTGCATAAAACACATATTTTCGGAATGGTTATGTCAAGCTCTACTGAAATATATCAAAATATATACGACAACCCATTCGTAAACAAAGTGATTTTTGAGAATTAAATATTAATACGTGGTATCTTCGAATAAACTGTTGACACCGTTGAATTCTACGTGCGAAGATGCTTGGGATATGATTTCAAAAGAAGAAATTAGCGAAAACGAAAATTTTTATTTTTCAAATGGAAACCATAGTGGGAAATGATATTTCCAAAGTGATCTTTCTTCAACGATTTCAAAAATATATACAGGGTGAGTCTTTGACTGAAGATTCTTGAGACCAAAAGGAACCTTTTTTTCATTTTCCATTTTTCCGAATTCGGCTCTGTTAAAAAGATATAGCCATTTGAAAAAAAACATTGGGCTAAATACGTCCCTGAAATGATACTGTGGAATTGATTCAAAGTTCATATTTCTCGATAGAAATTGAGTTTATACATTTAGTCCCAATTTAGGGAATACTCAAGTAGTCAAGTACTAACCTTATTGGAATAAAGATGTTGCAAACACGATAATTTCAACAAAAACAGTTAGTTTCAAAACAGTTAGTTTCATCGGATTATAGCTGCAACTAAAAAGCCACATTTATTCCATAAAAATAAGTTCCTTCTTCGATTTTTCAAGAAGATGTTGTCAGCTTGCTGATATTTTCATTGAGGTTAAGGATTTTTTACGAAACATAGTATCAATCACGATACATTTGTGTACCGTGGTATAAATATCTATGAATTCTGCCGTTTCCATCATAAATCGACTTTGCCGCCAAATTTTACCACGCATGCGTAGAGCGAAAACCGAATTATGGTTATCTGGAGCTCTGGAGGCCAACGTTAAACAATAACAAACCAGAGTCTCTGAACAAACTGTAAACATTATGTGAAGTTCTGAATAATCTCAATAAATTCGGTGACTTATTGTTCTAATGTGATTATTATGTGAAGTGAATTAATATAATATCAACCGTGTCGAGTTTATAAAATTCCGAGAGGATGTTGTTTAGATGAAAACATCGCCACAGATTATCAGGTATCGTATTATTTTTCATTAATTTCAATTTAATGAGCAGTTTGTATCGAGATTCATCATTCATATCCGAATTTTGTATTTCATCGACATTTAACTTCAATATGGACCGGTAACTATTAATTTTCAATAGAAACTGTGCGTTTTAAATCCACCTTGGTGTTCAATTTCATCTCCCACATTTGTGGGATTTTTTTATTAAAATATCTCGACAAAGTTGATAAATATTGTGACAACATTGTAAACTCGTTTAAAAACCAGAGAAGGAATTCATATTAGATGATATTTAATTCAGAGACGCATTCAGATTATTCTTGAAATTAATGATTTTTTCATCAAATTTCTCCGGGTAAAATTGGAAATAACTCGAAAACGACCGCGTTTTATTGAAAAAAAAACGAATACTTTTAGTTTCTCGAATGATTGATTCTTTCGAAAATATGAACCGTATTGATGAGTCGACTACTACCCTGTAACTTTTATACTAGTAAAGATCTTGAATAGGTTTCGATTGAGGAATATGCACCATGAATAGAGTAAAAACTCAAGCAAAATTCAGTTCATTCGAAATAACGGTTCCGAAGATATAGACAATCAATTCATGAATATCCAACTTTTGTATTCAGAATACTGTTCAATCGTACGTATGAGTGAGAAAATAAAGATCTCCATAGTATTAATTGAGGTTTTACAGTCCATGGTACTTTATATTCTATTTCTCAATTTGAAATCAATCGTAGAAATCAACGGATCTATAGACAACAAGATTTTATCTTAGAATGATGACCCTTCCCAATAATCGTCTACACCAAGTCAAAATCTCTCGATTACGATTAGGCCATACCAGGCTCACGCACGCCCATGTCTTGAACAGAGAAAATGCTCCAGTATGCAAAACTTGTGATAGAACTATGACCGTCAAACATGTTCTTGTTGACTGCCCCAACTTCAGACCACAAAGAGAACAAACTGGTATGGTGGACTCCTTTCAACAGGCCCTAGTAGGATAAGGTAGGACAATAAGCCGAAAAACTGGAAAATACCATCAAATTTCTGGAACTCATCAATTTGATCAACAGTATCAACACAATTTGAATTCTTTATTTAGTTTTATATACATTTTTTACTTATAAACTGTAAATGAGATGTAACCGTCCGTAGTGCTAATGATCTGCGAAATCGAAGCACAATAAACTTTATTTAAAAAAAATGTTATCTCTTTTCTGCGTCTCATACTCTCATATCTATGTCTTATCGGTTTCATGCGACAATTTTAAATCATCGTGGAAGTGGAGCATTCGCCAATTTGTAACTCGTAATATTTAAAAACATTTTTTTCTGAATAATTTATTGTAGAGTTCGAAACAGATTCAATAGTGTTTTATATGGAAAATTTTACCGAAGCTTATGCAACAAGCTGTCCAACACCAGGGGCGTAGATATTTCTTTTTCTTGCTTTGAAAAATGTAGTTTGGAAGAACATGCGAGAACATCAACTCTTCAAAAAGATCAAATATCATTCGACGCGTCATTGATAAATGGAAGATTGCCTCGGTAGCTAAGGAAACTATATCAATTATTTCTAGCGCATTGCTGCCTTCAATAATCCACTTGAAGGAGAGGTCACATCGGATATTACTATTCTCTTGAGCATTCGAACGGGTGACATAGGGCCGGCCTTTCACCAGGTGGTTCCACTCAGAGAGAAGCTAAAAAACCAGCATTCATGAAAAATTGATGAACCTCCAGATCTTCCTCATAAAACAAGCGTGTACATTTCGCAAAACACAACACTGAATTCCAAACACCCCGAGCGAAACAACATGAATCGAAACCAAAAAAAGGCAATTTTCTGTATGGACTGAATTCAATATCTCTCAACTTCTTCACCACCGATTACACTACCCATAAAAAACCCAGCGAAGCCTTGCAGCCTCATTCAAGCAAGGCGGTCCTGGTCTTCCGAACGGTAGCAAAAACCTCTAGGACAGATCGTCCGCATGAAGAATTTATACATGCGTGTGTCACATTCATGAACGCCTCGCTCGCATTATCATTATCGTGTTTTCCACACAATTACATTATTTTATACCGCGTGTATAGAGAGTTGTTCCGTGGCAGAAGAAGAGGAATACTTATGGAAATCCAACGTTACCGGCTTACGGTTATGAGATAATTACTGACATTTATGACAGTGTCAGCTGAGAACGTGCTCCTCAACCGGATACGAGAGCCGGCAGTGTCTCTGAAAAAGCGGAGCTGAATGCTGCATTTCCACAAACTAAAGGAAGGGATGACGTGAGGATTTCTCGTGGATCTCCGCCACACTTCAATAATTCCGATAATTTCTCGTGGGATTCCCCATGGTTCTGTTTGGGGCCCTGTTTCTTTTTTGAATGGTGGTCGTAGAAGTCACCAATCGAGAGGGTTTACGTCAAAGGAGTCTTAATTATCACTTTAAACGTCATCAGTTTTGTGTCCAATTGATCTAAGATATGGCCCCAAAAATGATTTCGATCTATTCGAGTTCAGTGATAAGTAGAAAAAAAGAATGATTATTGGAATGATTTGCCGGAAATTGAATATAAGAAATTGGCTGAACAACCATCAGAGGTTAATCATAACGGCAGATTATTCACCCAAGCTAAGCAGAATAATGAGAAATTTTTTGGGGGAAAATTTTTTGACAGTTCTAACAACAAATCCAATTTTATGATTTTGTATCATATGGAACCATTTCAGCCAATCATGTCAACATTACATCGAAAACTACATCCAATGCAATTTTCAATCCCAATGATAACACGATAGTCTTATAAAATTACATAATAGTTCCGTGGCAACATCATTCCAAACAAATTTCAAAATGTCATGTTTTGGTTATGTTAAAAATATAAATGAGCTTATCAAAGAAAACATTCCCAGAAATACTTCCAATAGCCACAAATATATTTGGAGAATATTTATGGAATTTTGCTACGAACGATCTTACGAATTGAATGAACGCAGAAGCTTGGAAGAATTGGCGTTTATACTCAAAGATTGGGCTATCAATATGAGAAAAAAAGACGGAACAGAATTCAAAGAAGCAACGGTAAAGACAATGTTGAATGTTTCGGGCAAACTCTTACAAGAAAAGTATTATAAGGACTACAACATTATGATTGACCCGTTTAATAATATAATATTTAAACCAGCCCGAGATGCCCGCGATGCAATCAGAAAAAAATTGCAAGCAGACCCAGGTAAACGTAAATCCAGTTCAGTTTCGTTAAATTTGTCTGAAGTTAACAGAATAATATTGCTATGGGATGAAAATACTCCTGAAGGTCTTATGCGTGAATTTTATCATATTGCTGCAGTAGAACTAGCGTGGCGAGGAGGACAGGCAGTTGCTTGTTTGGTGAACTTTTTTCAAATCGAGAAGAATAACGATGGTTCTCCAACAAATCGCATTGAATACAATCCGGTATTCAGTAAAACGTGCCAAGGTGGTTCTAAAGCTGTACAAGTAGTAAAGTGTTGGTTTCCAATAGTGAGAGACAAAGCTGCCCCTTACGTCTTTTTCATAAACTAAAATCAAAACTAGGCGAAAATATTACCTCACCACGACTATTCTTGAAACCAAATCGATATTGGAAAAATGAAACTGACAAATGGTACGATAATGTACCTGTTGGAAGGAATAAATAAATGGACTAAATATGCTGCCGAAGCAATTGGCTTGAATGTCAAAGACAAAAAGATAACGAATCATTCAAATAGATCAATAGCTGTCAGTCAATTAGCAAAAAGTGGTGTAGAGGAACAACAATTGCTGAAGATCACTGGTCATAGCAATCAAAATTCTATCAAACCATACCTAAACCTCGATCAAGAACACCACAACAAGATAATAAATATTATGCGTGGAAATAGATCTTCTATACAGCAACAGCAACGAATCTAATGTTGAGTTGAATTTTACGAATTGCACTTTCACTAATTGTACTTTCAATAAATAAATAAATGTTTTGTTGTGTTGAGTCATACATTTTTTCTGTCAAAAAATTTTCTGCCGAATATTGCTCGGACATTGATAAATGCCTCATAATTTTATAACCAATATCTCAAGCTCGTTGCTTGATAACAGCCCTCAGCCTTCGGCTTCGTGCTGTTACCAATGAACGAGCTTTCGATGGTCATAAAATTATCTCGTCTATTATCAAGGTCCTAGAGATATTACTACTGAGAAACTCCACAGTGCATACCACCTTTAGCCAGTCTCATGGATCTCCGGACTGCTCCACTTCAAAGCGATGAAGGAATGAGTTGCGAGAGTCGCAGCATTGTAAGATCGTGGAATAGAACATCCATCGTCACCGAAATGGCATTCTGCCGTTCAACAGTTTTATTGCGCCTATCGACGATGTTAATCGAAGATATAAAACTTATAAGATATTCAGGGCGGTCATATGTGATCAAAGAACGATTAAAATAAGTATCGGTGACAAGAAATTGATATAGACTTGACCGAAAAAGGAGAAGCTTTTACTGGTAAAAATTTTATAAGAGTGGCATCATCTCCCCGAGAGGATACTCGAAGAGTTTTATATTATAATAAAATTTTATTAACTTAATATCTGTTCGTTTTGTGGATGGATATTCGTTTCCAATAAGGTTAACGGACGTGTTTTCGTTGAGTGGTTATCGAAGAAATTAAGGAAATTAAGTTTTCAGTCTTGGTTATTTTCTTCAATCAAATGCGGGAAGATTATTTCATTAGGCTTTTACGTTGTGCTATTTGGAGAGACTGATTAAATTTGGACAGTTTTATCATTGAATTTGTATTCGCCATTTCAGAATGAATATGCAAGTATATAATGAGATTAAATAAAATATCCATAAGGAGACAATAAAATGAGAAGATATCACCAAATTAAAAATTATATAATTTTTACAGTTATTTTAATAGAACAACAATAATTATTTTCACCACACTGTGGCATTCACACTTCGATTTTGTTCCAT
This sequence comes from Adalia decempunctata, assembly GCA_951802165.1. Taxonomy (NCBI): domain Eukaryota; kingdom Metazoa; phylum Arthropoda; class Insecta; order Coleoptera; family Coccinellidae; genus Adalia; species Adalia decempunctata. Next base: position 12,955,877 of record OX637696.1, on the reverse strand, counting down.
GTGGAAATGTCATAGGTTTTCAACAAATACGATGATGTATTGATATCTGGTTAGCCTAGACCAGTTCCATGCACAAACAAAATATTGCGATACAATATCAACGAACAATAACTTATTAGAAGTGTCAGTGTAGAGTTCGGCGTCAAAAAAGTGAACCAGAGTTACGCAATAAATAGAAACGAAGATGTCCACCGAAATTGTAAAAGTCGAAAAATTGGAGTATCGAGCCATCATCAAGTACCGGTATTTAAAAGGGTTAAGAGGTAAGCAGATTTACGAAGATATGCTTAATACCCTTGGTGATCAATGTCCTTCGTATGCGACCGTGAAAAATTAGATTGCAAGCTTCAAAAGAGGTAAATTTTCTATTGAAGATGATGACCGATCGGGGAGGCCAGTTTCTGTGTCAGTCCCCGAAAATATCGATGGAGTTCATGACATGATTTTATCAGACCGTCGAATTGGGCTAAAAGGGATATCTGAAGCACTGAAGATTTCATACGAACGCTTTTATCATATAGTTCACGTCAATTTGGACATAAGAAAAATTTCTGCAAAATGGATCCCCAAATGTTTGAATGTTAACCAAAAGCGTGCAAGGGTAGAAGCATCGCGTTCGATATGTGCTCGATTTGAAAACGATGTAGACTTCTCAAACCGAATTGTTACTATGGATGAGACTTGGGTACATTTCTACGGTCCAGAAACAAAGCAACAATCGATGGAATGGCGACACTCTGGTTCTCCAAGACCTAAGAAATTTCGTGTCCAAAAATCTGCTGGAAAAGTTCTTGCTTCAGTTTTTTGGGATTGCCATGGAGTAATCATGATTGGTTGGTTGGATAAGGGTATAAAAATAACTGGAGATTACTATTCGACATTACTGACCACTCTACGGGGAAAAAAAAATGAGGTGAAAATACGCGGAAAGCTATCCAAAGTTATTTTGTTTTTACAGGACAACGCACTAGTACACAAATCTCATGTTGCCATGCAAAAAATTCGTGATTTAGGGTGAGAATTAATAGAACACCCCCCTTATTCATCAGATTTGGCTCCGTCCGACTATCATCTCTTTCCTCAACTGAAAAAAAGTTTGAAAGGTCGTAAAGTTTCTTCCAACGAGGAGGTAATAAAAGCTGTGGAGGACTGGTTTGCAGAGCAGAAAAAACATTTTTTTTAAGTTCTAGAGACATTGCAGGTTCGCTGTAATAAATGAAACAAATTGAGAGGAGAATTTGTTGAGTAATAAAATATTTTGACATTGAAATTTTGTTTGGTTCTAGGGTAGGCTAAGAATTTTTCAATATATCCTCGTATGTTCTCATAATCTTGAGCGTACTATTAAATCTGAAGATGGCCACAAAATCTAACGGATTGAAGCAGATATTCTTAATTGTCAGAGAAACTAAGGCGAAAAGAGGGAATTAAAGATAGCGTGGTTCATACTGTCAACTGGTATTAACTGCATTTCATTTCTAACGGTTGTTGTAAAATGAGTCATAACTCAGATACTGGAGTTCATTGGAGCTCTGGAGCTGGGGTCGAGCTGTAGATAGGGCAGCTGCGATGGGGACAAACCTTGAGGTCGCAGGGGAATGAAACCCACCTCGCCAAACTATATATGCTAAAACCAAAGTACCTACGCCACTGGCGCGAACAATTTACGAGAATGATCCGTTTTCGATCGATCTCATTCTCTCGGCATCGTACAAGCAATAAACTAGCCGAGAACAACACTTTTTATGTCATCTGCGATTTTCAACAACATTTCGCTCGTGTATTTCACGGGGATAAAAAGCTATCGGATCTTTATTATTGATTCACTTCCCACACGAAAATATTATGCTGCATGGTAGTTAATCGATTGCGTTGTTCTATTTTATATTCGTGGGAACTATGGTCCGCCGATGCGGATTGATACTAGTTCCTAACGTTCTTTGTCGGGCGCTGAAGTCAAGAGGTTTAGCTCACATGACCGTTGGTTTTATTGGATGTTTTGACGCGTATATCTTTGGATTCACGGAAAATATTTCAGCTGCTCCTTTTCTCATTTGAATTCAAGGAATGCTTCATACAGGATGTTCCAGAGCTCTACCACACTAGGGCTACTGCGAATATTTCACCTAAAAAACGATAATCTCATTTATGTTTTGAAATAGTTATTTATGATATGAGTGTTAAAAGTGACGTTTTATTTTGTGAGTGAAAAAGTTTGTGAAATGAGCGGAGCGAATTCAACAATTTCACGAACAAAATGAAATCACTTTCAACACAAATACCATACAATGTTTTTTGTACAACTGCCCTATTTTGATAATGAAATGGGCGAATTTGCAACCACAACAAACTTCAAAATGCATTTTAATATTCAAATAATCAAAAGGTTGTTGTGAATGGCAATTGGCAAACGTTGCCAACGTTAGGATTACTAACAAATGAGAAAAGACGCTGTCAGTTGAATTTCGTTCCTGTCCAATTTTCGTCCTGAGTTTTAAACTTTATAATATGTTTGTCGAGAGTCCAATTATTAATAAAACTGATGATTTGGTTGTTCCTGTGGATATTGAAGAGTCTGCAAGAAGAGCAAATCTGGAACTCCTACTTAAAAAAACTGTTCAGCAGTACGATATTGCATATAACAATTTCCTGGCGTGGTGTCAATTGAAAAATATAAAAGGGAACTTCAGTGAACCTGTTTTCCTGGCATACTTAGAAGAAAAATCGAAAATATGGAGTTCATCAACTTTGTGGAGCAAATTTTCAATGATAAAGTCAAGCGCCCTTATTGAAAATGGTGTGGATGTTATATAGTAAATATTTCAAGGTAATTGGATCCTTAAAACGAAAAATCGAAAATTCTTACTCGTGAACAAGTTGAAATGTTTATAAATGAGGCACCAGATGAGAAATACTTGATGGTTAAAGTTGCAACTATTTTCGGATTATTTGGAGCCTGTCGGCGTGAAGAATTGTGTTATTTATCAGTGGAAGACATCGAAATAACAAATAAATCATTGGTTATACAACTTCCAAACACAAAAACGAAAGTCAGTCGTTCTTTCAGTATTATTGGGAAGTATGTTGAATATTTTCATAAGTACTTCGCACTGCGCCCTTCTGTCATCATACATCGTCGGTTTTTTCCTGAAATACATGAATAATAATAGTGTCACTTTTAATGGCAGTTGTACAAAAATAATTTTTGACATATTTCCACCAATTTTCGGCAACTTTTTCGAGTAAATCAGGCCATAATTCAGCAATGACATGAGTTATGTTGGTCCCCAAAGCGTCTATTGTTTCTGGTTGATCAGCATAAACCAATGACTTGACATAACCCCAAAGAAAATAATCCATTGGAGTAATGTCGCATGATCGTGGAGGCCAATTAATTGGACCATTTCTCGAAATAATGTTACATATTGCCAAATCTTACTCTCAATAAATCAATTCCTACGGTTACGGCGTAGCACCAAAACACTTTTGATACAATTAACCATTGATCATCGATTTGTAACGAGCACCATTCACTGTGACATTAGCTTCAGCATCGTTTTCAAAGAAGTATGGACGGATGATGCCTCCAACGTGTAAAGAACACCATACGGTGTATTTTTCAGGATACAATGGAGAACCTGCAGAACTTCCTGATGATTGTACTCACTCCATATAATGGCAATTTTGCTTGTTTACGTAGCTTTTCAACCAGAAATGAGCTTCATCACTAAACACAATTTTTCGATAAAAAGTTGATCAACTTCAAGCTGTTCTAGGGTCCAATCACAAAACAAACGATGCTTATTAAGGCCAAGTGACTTTAGTTATTGCACCAGTTGGATTGTGACTGGGTGTAGACTTGTCCAGCTTGTTGTGAACGTCGACGAATAGACAAATCTGGATATTCATTAACACTGTCACAGCAGCGATGTTTGCTTCTGTACGTACAGATCTTTGTCTTGTTGTTGTTGCATCGAGCAGAGAAAATGTTGTCCTAAATCTGAGCTGCACTGATGGAATATTATATAAACCATAAATTTCACAAAGAGCTATGGAAGTTTGGCGAGTAGAACACAGATTTTGAGTCTTTCCATGATAATTTGTCAATGCTTACTGAACAGAAATGTCAAATCAACGTGGCTTGTACCTTCTATCCAATCACAGTTAAGCCTATTCTTATCTATTTTCATCTTTGGAAGTCAACTGAATAAAAGGAATGCACAAGTAGAGAAAGGACCCCGCACTTTTTCTATGGCAAATGGCGTTCCGTCAAATTTTCTAAAATTTTGGTATAATGTAGTACTCGACCTTCTGATCAAAAGTGTCCATGGCCCCAACTCAATCCTATGACTAGTTTTCGAGATACAGGGCGTTGAAGTTGAGAATTACCCACTTTTACTACGCCCGTATCTCGGAACAGAATCGAATGAACTTCAATTTTTCTCAAGAAACATTTCATTACATCCCCAAGGAGCAACCATATAGAGGAATATGATCGAAAATCGTTACGAATACGGGGTCATCCATAATTTAATGCATGCCTGATTTTGAAAGAATAAAATATGTCAGTTTCAGAGCGAGAACGTTCACAAAATGAACTATTACACTAGATATATTGTTGTTACATCGAAAACGTCTCAAATACCCAGAATTTATACTCGAAAACTAGTCATAGGATTGAGTTGGGGCCATGGACGCTTTTGATCAGAAGGTCGAGTACTACATTATACCAAAATTTTAGAAAATTTCACGGAACGCCATTTGCCATAGAAAAAGTGCGGGGTCCTTTGCAAAATATCAGCACAAGTTCAATAATTTGATAGCTCTTTTACCCAAGCTGCAGATTGCGATCTCAAACTCGAACTAATCTATTTCGTGACCTTGTTGAAAGCGTAGGTCGCTTCTACAGTAAATGAGTACAAATTAGATTACATTGATGAACGGAATTCCTCACTACACCCATCATTTTTCTATTCCCTAATCACCAATAGAAATCTGGACCTGCCCATAAATTCGGCTCATTCATATCGAACCGAACCGCCTATATAGTCGGCCCGATACTCTGATCTCATCTCGCACACTTTTCCAGTCCAGCATCCCAGCCCACGTCCTCACCGTCGAAATAATTATTCATAAACAACGCAACGAAAACCATTTTGCACTCAATTACCAATAAATTCGATCAGTACGTTCTTATCTTCGAGATAAAACGAACCACACTAATGGCCGGTTGCAAAACTGCCTCAGAATCGAGGTCAACTATGAGAAATCAAACACTCAAGTGCGGACATGGAAAAAGTTCTTAAATCATGGCCCACCCACGGAAAACAAAGACATGCGTCTGCACCATTGCAGGGGCGTAGACGCTTCATCGATAATCAGACAAGCAGGATGCCAATAATGCTTTCATTAGCTCAATTTTCTTGAATTCTGAAGAATTTGAAGGTGATAGGAGAATAAATATGAAAAAGAAAAAAATTCAGGTAAGGCAATAAGGTAAGGCTGTACCGAAATTATGGCAACAAAATTTGGTAACACATTCTCGAGTCGAAATTGATAGACCCCTGTTTTTCATCTTGCCAGGAGACCCCCTCTTTCAGAGTTCCAGCCCCCTGAATTTTGCCCTCGAAATAGTCCTTTCATCTTATTTCAGAATCTGGTGATATGAAAATCACTCAACAATCGAATAGCCTTTGTTTCCATCAAATTCCAGAGAAGCCGATTTAGCTTTGCATAGAATCCCTGAAAATTATGAATCCGTTAAGTTTGATAGCCACATTTGCTGTCAGAGCGACTCTCAGATAAGAAATGGTTACGAAGCTCATGTCAGTGCTATCAGCGTCGCGATTTTCATGCGATGTTGCTGGAAAATTACAGAGGAATGCCATTTAGGTAGTGGAGTTTCAGTGTCTTTTTAGCAATTAACAATAGATGGGTGGATAAAATTTTATAAGATGCATTTACATGACTGAAAACATGCTTTGCCACCTTCTGCGACGGAAAATTGTACAATATCGCTTGTAGACTGTCCATCACGTTCACTGAGAGGAAGTAACAGAGTTAACAAAGCGGTTTTCATCATTTTTCGTTATTCCTACTTTCAAGAAGGTTAGTGGTGATCTAGCTTGATCTAATCCATAGGGTTTGACGTGATGTTGGGATAATATGATGAAGGAACTACAACCTTTGCCACTCTTTTCGTGGGCAACATTTTTTCAATTTGCTTTTTGCATAATATTCCAGAATAGATGTTCTATCTAATGTCAATTATGATTTTTTTGGGCAATGCATAGCATTGTTTTAAACGAAGATCAAGCACTAATGTCATGTTTCGCAAATGTTTTTTTGTACAACTACCATTAAAAGTGACACTTTTAATGACAGCAAACAATGTTAAAATTGATTGTTCACGTGGAAACGTGTTGAAAATATTTTTAACAATGCTGTTAAAAATATTTTCAGCACTCCATTTTCTTATGATGAAATCAGATGAAGAAAATTAAGCAATTGCAAATTTTTATTATCAATATTCAACAATCATTACTTATGAACATTATTATTAATCCTAAAACTAGAACAATTACTAACATTAATGCCCTGTGACGTAAGGGAACTTCGGAACACATTATTAGAATCCTCAGCACCATTAGTACTTGTAGAAACCAGAAGTACAATATTGGATGATGATGATCCAAAATCTGTTGAGGTTGGGAGAATTTTTTCAGCAATGACATTTCTAATGCAATGGAATGATCAACATAGCCCTCGGCTACCGTCGTAGACTTCCATCCACCATGTTTTTTTATATCCGTAATATTTGTTACTGATTCTGCTAGCAATGAAGCGGAGGATCTTCGAAAACAGTGTCCTGTATATTACTTTGGTTCTGGCAGTTTGAGGAATTCGGCAACAGTAGATGTAATTTTCCCAAATGTATTGATACCAACTGGATTGGCAGTGCATTTCTATTCATGTATTTCAGGAAAAAACGACGATGTTTGATGACAGAAGGGCGCAGTGTAAAGTACTTATGAAAATAGTCAACATACTTCCGAATAACACTGAAAGAACGACTGACTTTCGTTTTCGTGTTTGGAAGTTGTAGAACCAATGATTTATTTGTTATTTCGATGTCTTCCACTGATAAATTACACGATTCTTCTCGCCGATAGGCTCCAAATAATCCGAAAATAGCTGCAACCTTAACCATCAAGTATTTCTCATCTGGTGCCTCATTTATAAACTTTTCAACTCCTTGACGAGTGAGAATTTTAAATTTTTTGGGACGATATCCTTCTCTTTCCCGTTTTGAATATGCTATTACCTTAAAATATTTACTAACATCCACACCATTTTTAATAAGGGCGCTTGACTTTATCATTGAAAATTTGCTCCACAAAGTTGATGAACTCCATATTTTTTATTTTTCTTCTAAGTATGCCAGGAAAACAGGTTTACTGAAGTTTCCTTCTACATTTTTCAGTTTACACCAGGCTAGGAAATTGTTATATGCAATATCGTACTGCTGAACAGATTTTTTAGGTAGGAGTTCCAGAGTTGCTCTTCTTTCAGACTCTTCAATATCCACAGGAACAACCAATTCGTCACTTTTATTAATAATTGGACAAACATATTAAGCAGTTAAGAACCCAAGACGAAAATTGGACACGAACGAAATTCAAATGACAGCGTTTTTCTCATTGTTAGTAATCATAACGTTGGCAACGTTTGTCATTTCACAAACTTTTTCACCCACAAAATAAAACGTCACTTTTAACATAATAACATATCATATCATAAATAACTATTTTCCATTTTTGATCCCAAGTGGTGTGAAAAAAAATGGTCACCTGAGTTCAAATTCGGTAAAAATATGCCTGTACCATTGAGATAGTGAAATAGTATAACTCACTGTTTTTACAGCATTTGAGGAAAAATAAATCCCTATTACAATAAGTCAAGAGCTTATTCCTAATAACAAAATTGTTAAAATTTACTCTTTTACTTGAAATCAACTTAAAAATATGAATCAAATAACTGTTGGATTGAATAATGGAAGAAAACGAAGAAGAAACAATTCCAAAATATCGTTCAATGAAATTAAATTTCACAAAAAGTGTTCAAAGCGATAACAAATTTTGTTGTAAAATTATGAATTTAGATCCGCTAAAGAATATCCACAAATAATAAACCGATCCAACGTTTAAATTGCACCACGTTAAATTGACAGCCATGCATGTATCATTCAAATTCATCATTGTACATAAAATAAAATAACGTCCAATAGAATCGCTCATTACTCCACTGAACTTGAACAGCCGAGGAATTTATTATCGCTCTACATGAAAGACCATCATTCAGTTTTTTTACTATTCCGAAAGAACGACCTGAATTCCGACAATGAGACAGAAATAGGAGCACGGTTTGCATGTCTAGCTTCATTTTACCAACGACAACTTGGATCGAGACCAGCTGGATTTATTTCTATGGTCCGTTTGAATGAAACCATCAATAAATTGTCAGGAGTGGGTTAAAAAGTGTCCAAATTAGACGTGGGTTCACGAAAATGTTAGTGTTTACTTTTATTTCATCCTGAGCAAATTTAAAAGATTGTTCAAATATTTTGATTTGAACGCTTGAAAATAGTTGTACCCTGAGATGAAGAAAAAACGCCTAAGAACATTCTCAATACCCGTTAAATTAGAAACTACTGCATTCATCCTAGTGGCATCTATCAATTACACTGTTTTTCAGATTATAGGGTTCGTCGCTTAACCCAGAGTTGGGATCTCCGATGTATTTAGATCAATTCGACCGGCTGGGACCATTAATATCATTCTTTCTGAACGAAATAGTGTAGAGTATAAGAAATCATTTTTAATCGGTAATCAGACAAATTTTCGAATTTCGGAAAAAGTTTTCACTTCGAACGGGAGTCGAACCACGTATCTTTGAATTTCCGGTCCAACGCATTATCCAATTACACTACCGAAGTTACTCATCTTTCCGAAATTCGATGTTAATGATGCCGCGCAGACCAAGATGTCTGCGCGGGTTAGAAGGTTAATAGGTGGGGGGAAACTCATTCGCTATCATCGATCAAAGAATTCCCTTTTTACCCTTCTCCTATGCGTCATCGATATTTTGTCGACATCAGCGGGGATCGGATTTCAGGACTCCGATCGATGAACAATTTAACCGAAAATATGTAAATATTGATATGAAGTTTAATGTCTGTGGAATAAATATAAGAAATCATTTTTAATCGGTAATCAGACAAATTTTCGAATTTCGGAAAAAGTTTTCACTTCGAACGGGAGTCGAACCACGTATCTTTGAATTTCCGGTCCAACGCATTATCCAATTACACTACCGAAGTTACTCATCTTTCCGAAATTCGATGTTAATGATGCCGCGCAGACCAAGATGTCTGCGCGGGTTAGAAGGTTAATAGGTGGGGGGAAACTCATTCGCTATCATCGATCAAAGAATTCCCTTTTTACCCTTCTCCTATGCGTCATCGATATTTTGTCGACATCAGCGGGGATCGGATTTCAGGACTCCGATCGATGAACAATTTAACCGAAAATATGTAAATATTGATATGAAGTTTAATGTCTGTGGAATAAATATAAGAAATCATTTTTAATCGGTAATCAGACAAATTTTCGAATTTCGGAAAAAGTTTTCACTTCGAACGGGAGTCGAACCACGTATCTTTGAATTTCCGGTCCAACGCATTATCCAATTACACTACCGAAGTTACTCATCTTCTACTCACCTTCTAACCCGCGCAGACATCTTGGTCTGCGCGGCATCATTAACATCGAATTTCGGAAAGATGAGTAACTTCGGTAGTGTAATTGGATAATGCGTTGGACCGGAAATTCAAAGATACGTGGTTCGACTCCCGTTCGAAGTGAAAACTTTTTCCGAAATTCGAAAATTTGTCTGATTACCGATTAAAAATGATTTCTTATATTTATTCCACAGACATTAAACTTCATATCAATAGTGTAGAGTATGTTATTTCATGACGGAAAATCTCATTGAGCTGCATGCCCTTTATATTATCTTCAAGAGATTCAAAGGTGTTATTTTAATTGAAACAAATAAAATGACCCAACTTCCTATTATAAAATGAAAATGGCGAATCAAGAATGTAGGTAGCCTCTTCCAATAAATCATCTACTATGTTCTCCTGTCATTTTCTCTCACATACGTCAATTTTTACTCCGATTGGGCCAGAATTGAGGTCAAATCAATTTCGCTTCGGTCAAAATCAAGTCCACAACGCAGTTTTACTTATAATTCAGACAGAAATAACATCGATCCATATCCAAATTTTCAGGACATCTATCAATTTCGAAACTACGAATATTGACAGCTAATTTGCCTAGGCAATAAAGTAGCACGAGCACAACAACATCCAGAACATTAAAAAAATAGCCAACAGCCGAAGATTCAAAATATATGGCTCAGCCTGGCTTGGAGGCATGGCTGCTTGAAAAATTGCACCCAAATCCTTTTACATTAATAACATATAATGCGATACTCTTTATGGATGTGATGCGAGAAGCCATTAATCCTGGTGAAATATGATATATTGTTTGTTGTTCCTCTTCATACGGATTGACAGTGCTTTTATCTACTTTCTTAGGTGGGTGGCATTTTTCTGCTCTCTATTTTATCGCTGCCATATATTTATTCGCGATTGTTATTAGTTATCGGGAGGAGATTCGTGTGGTATGATTTTGGAGTATGATAAGCCTGAGGACTTGTGTTATTCACATGAAAAATATGCATATCCTCGGGGTATAAGACAATTCTTCAGGAGAAATAAGAGATCTTGAAAGGATATAACATAGCTTGAGTTAAATGCTGATTACATTTCAGTCTACAGTGTTTTTCGGTTTTAGTGGATTGCTATGTATACTCCATTCATAATTATAAAATCACAACTCTGGCCATGGTTTCGTTTTCAGGAATTGGCGCACCTGATGAAAAATCTGTGCTCGTACATAGAATATGGTTAATGACAATACGACGATGCCAGTTTTTCTGTTTACATCAAAGTAAAAGTATCAAAGATTTTCCCCATTTTGTTAGTTCGTATCGATCGGTGATTTTGGGGAGAAAAATCGATAGGAAATCGCCTATTTTTCCGTTCTTCGGCGTCCAGAAGAAGTTTCGTGCAAGTGTCATTTTTTCCTTTCACGAGTTTTGGCGTGAGTACGAACGGCAAATTTGAATTGGACCAAAAATCGATTTATAAGCATACATAAAGCGAAAGTAAGTACTAATCGACCTTTTTACACTTGATAACGAAGTTTTTTTAGGTATCTGGCCGTTTTGAAGGATTTCAAACGAAATTCCGGTCCCCCAGAAGTTTGGTTAGTTTCGGTATCGATTTTGGTGCTCAAAATTTATTTGGAATGTGTAAATGGACAAGAAAGGCTTCCTTATACGATCATCTAACGGAAGCGACCGGAAAATATGGTTCAGGTAGAATTGAAATGTGTCCCTGGAGCTTTCATTCCTTTGCCGAAAGTAGAAAAAGGCTATATTGAACCAGAATACATCGGTTTTTTCCATATTCCAGGAGTTTGTGTCTTATTTTAGAACAGGTGAATGATAAATGTGAAGCATATGTTTGACCTATTCCATTTTATTTGTACAAACCTACTTGGTAGTAATGTATGAATATTTTTTAATCCAATAAATTACTATACAATCAGGATATTTTACTCCTTGTTCATAAGATCAAATAAATAAAATGTCGTCAATCTTGAACTTTCAGTTCAAGAGGATAATAAACATTGAATCTTCACAAGCATGCATATAAAAATTATGTGAAAGCAATGCAATTTTTTTCCATTGCGAAAAATACTTAATATATTCAACAGTGATCTCTTGTACTTTTCATGCAAATAACTAGAAAAGGAATCCTTTCTATCAATTCATATAAACGTTAATTATTTTCGTCCATCACATCTTTTCCAATTCATTCATTTTCCGAATAAATTCACATTCTGAGAAATACGCTAAGAATGTAGAAAGGGCAACATAGTGTTGACTTGGAACATAAAAATATTTTGAAAAACGTCATAACTTCGATACAGAGTGGAATGTGTCAAATTTCCAATGCCAGAGCTGTGATTTTATAATTGTGAATGGAGTATATATTTTTATGTATTTTCATTCTCTAGGAAAAGGTAAAATGTTAGAAATATTTTTCTTGCGGTACACATCTTATTCAGAGAAACCTGATGAAAAAATACTCCGCTAAAAAGCTCAAACGAATGGAAAAACAAGACTTTACATGAATACGATACGATTTTTTTTTTCCGATAGATTCTTTTGATTCATAGAGTCATCATGATAAAAAAATTGATCTGCCATACCCAGGATGTCCTTTATTGATTTCCCAATATAATGAACTTAAGATTGATATTTATCGAGTTTTTCAAAGGAAACGGACCATTAATTTTTTTGCTATAATGGAGAGAATTAAATGCTGCCCATTTGTCCACTAGGAACCTTGGGGCTTTTGTCACTCCATTTTTTTAACAAAATTTTTAAGACTTCTGGGTTGGCAGCTATGGAAGACCATGTATACAGCATATTATCACTTCGTCTTGTTCGCTCTTAAGGTGGACGTTCAATGTAGTGTGTTTTTCTTTCAAGTTGAATTTGAAAATGGTTTCACTTAGAGACCTGAATTTTTGTGGGTGAACTCAGAGAGGATTGGAGTTGTTAATGAAATAATTCAAATCGATTTTATTTCGAACGTTCATTTTTTTCTTTCAAAATTAGAAAATGAGCCAACTCATGCTTCTGTTTTATTTCAAACGAAAGACCCATGAAAATAGTTCAACTTCTGATTAAAAGTGAATCTACAGATAATTTCGTCCAGAAAAACAACTAGAAATGAGAATTTGGCCGAAAATGACTAAATTCAAATATATGGCGGGAAAAAGTTCCTGCTTTACCCACATATTCACTAATAACATAGTTCAGCGATTTTTGGATAGAGAGCGCCATTGTACAATTCATTCATAATTGGAGAGATATTCATAGAACTTATAATGATAATGTAAGTTCTATGAAGATATTCCATAAAATGCACGCTGGCGCTTCTATCGGATACGTTTTTCTACTCGCTTTAAACGGCGACCTTAAGAGCATTGAAAAATTATACTGAATTATTTCGGTATTGATTTGATGATATTTTATTTTGGCTCAATATGAATACTGTATCAATATGACATTTTCATTAAATTCCACTACAATTGTTTCTTCATACTATGACTTCTTCAATAAGGATATACAGAACATTCAATTGGAATTGTTGATTCGTTCATTTAATTCACGATTGGATAATTAACTAGGAAATATTACTTTTTTTCAATAAACTGATTGGTCATTGTTTGTAGAAATCAACATTTGATTGCACATTCATGATTTTGATTATTGTGAATGATACAATGAATTTCACTCATTTTCGTTCACAATGAATGACTCCATTTATAGCTTTAAGTCGTGGATATAATTATATCATTACGTAAAGTAAACTGCGTTGATCAAATAAAAATTACTTGTGCCACCTTGTATGAAACAACGGCTGCTGATGAGTCTTATAATCTTATACGATAAACAAACTTTCTCAAATGTGGGAAACAAATCATTATTCGCGGTTATTACACTAATTTTCGATAGCAGGGTTTCGCGCTTTACCAAGAGTTGGGGTCTCCAACGTATTTTGATTAATTCAAGGCTTACCGTTGATATTATCAACGTTCCCTGGATGAGAAGAGGACAAGTGCATCTTTTGGAGTGGACACAATAAATCTTCAGACACATATAATTTATTAAATGACAATTTTTCATGATCCAAATAACCCAATTAACGACTTCATTATAATCCATTCTCGTGTCCCTTTCATCAATAACCCATGCTCTAAACGATGCAAAATCTCAACTGCCTCCCGAGAAATCCCCAAATTAAGCGAAATTACGGCCGAAAAAGGAAGAAGTGGCCGGTTAAACTGCATAAACTACCGAGAACGGAACGCAGTAAGAAGGCAAATTTATATTAATGCCATCATTCGATATCTCTGACAGCAAAAATATATGGCACTCAGGCTCAAAGAGGCCGCAACTGCGGGCCGGCAGCGTTTGTTTTCGGCACGATACGAATTTCCGAAACAATGATTTTTTGCCGGGGCCCATCGAAAGAGCTCAAGGGGCGTGGATTTGATTACGATTGAAATTTGGTTGTACAGTTAGACCGTAATAATATGACTATCATGTCTTGCGTGATATATCAATGTGTGGCCGCTTCGGACCAGCTACCTAATTGACAAAAAATCGTACGGACGCAATTCATCCGAAATAATAAGCGGGAGGTTTTTTCCGCCATGATTGCGCCTGGGGCGGAGGCCTGATGGGCCCATTGTTTGATGGATGGATTGGTAATGATGCTTCTGATTGTTTTACGAACACATTCTGGTAATATTGAAATTTTATGGCAGGAAGGTGTAGCTGGGCTGAATTCCTTTGTTGCGTTTGTGACGAGAAGAAGAAGAAAATTGAAAGAAGAACTTCTTGCTACATTTCTCTTGTCTTGTGATATAGGATTCATGATTTATGGTTTGTTTTAAGAAATTTCACTGCACCTCTTGATTTGATGACCTAAACGTCAGGGAGTTTTGCGCTCTCATGTTTATAGGTATTTTCGCATTAAGTGCGTAAAATGAGTTTTTTTTCATGGTACATGAGAGTGTCAAAAAATTCGTTCGAATGTGCCATGACAACATGGATTTTATACGTACGGAGTACAAACAAAATTTTTGTACAACTGTGAATGTGAATTTACTTCGTCTGAAATATAATAATTATTAATGATGATGCTTCCAATACAATATTTCTTTGCATCCAGTGATCTTTCTGTGTTGCTACTATAGAAACGATTTGTTTACACGACACGGGTTCGAATGTTTGACTTTATTTGCTAGTAGTTGCTTCAATTTCGAATTATTTTAAGAATATGGATGTTGATCATGATAGCGGTAGTGATGCCAGATATGGCTGAAGATGCAAATACAATTGTATCCAATATGTTACCGGCTGAATCAAAGCTAGTATATGAGAAAACATATGACCAATTTCGTGAATGATGAAACAAGAACCATGTAAAAAAGATTTCTGAAAATGTGCTTGTATGCTATCTTGAGGAAAAATCAAAAATTTTAAAACCTTCCACGTTATGGAGTGGCTACTCAATGTTGAAAAGTACATTGAATGTTAAGGAAAATATTGATATAAGGAAGTTTTCAAAATTGGTCCTGAAGAACAAAAGCATCGGATACCGAGGGAAGAAATCTAGTGTTATCAAGGGATTATATCATTAAATTCATTCAAGATGCTGATGACGAAACTAATTTACTTTATAGGGTAAAGATATAATCAGAATTTCTTGAGATTTGTTGTGATTTCAATATTCCTTATTTGTAGGTTGTCCCGATTTTGGGTATCAGCAGTGCTTGTCTTCGTGAAGAATCATTAACTATTGATGGCATTGAAGAAGCTGGATCTATACTAATTTATAAAAATACCTGATACAAAGACCAATCGCACAAAAAGGAATAGACCATTTTTGAAATATTCGGGAGGAAAATGTGTCAATCAACATGTGGGGATAAATGAAATAGGAGAAATTCCAAGATTGATTTCAAAATGGCTTGGAAAATACATGTTTGAGAGCTACACAGGTCACTGTTTCAGAAAAAGCTCTGTAACTCTTCTGGCCAATGCAGGGGGCAACATTAAGTCAATAAAACATCACGGTGGCTGGAAATCTGCCACTGTAGCGGAAGAATATTTAGAAGATAGTTTGAATAATAAAATTGAGATTTCAAACACAATATTGAATTGTTCATCTACTTCCAAAAATATAACTGATAACACTGTGGAATCACCTCTTCACGAAGTATCTAACGTTGCTGATCAGCAGCAACCTGAAACATCTTCGGGAATTTATATTGAAAGTAATTGTTCACACTTCACTATCAATTATTGTTCCAATGAATGAAAATGTTTATTGTTGTAACAATTGATAAAGAAGTTCGAACAGTCAGTTCTGAAATAATATTCCTGAAGATTTTCCATGTTGCTGCTGACGAAAAACGTTAAATATTACTTATGGAGTTGATTCTAGAATTATTGATAATCAATAATTGGCTCTGTGAGAAATAAATCTTTCAAAAAGTCATATCTCATATTTATTGTGTGTTCTCCATTTTCTCATCGTTAAAAAGGACTATTTTCACGGTGAAGAAAAATGATCATTTACGCATTCATTGTGATGAAGAGTCAAGTTTTTTTGACAGTTGTACAAAAATGTACTTTCGTACAACTGCCATTAAAAGTGACACTTTTAATGACAGCAAACATTGTTAAAATTGATTGTTTACCTGGAAGCGTGTTGAAAATATTCTTAACATTGGTTTTAAAAATATTTTTAGCACTACATATTCTTATGATGAAATCAGATGAAAAAAAATTCAGCAATTGCAAATTTTAATTATCAATATTTAACAATCATTACTTATGAACATAATATTAAGCGTAAAACTAGAACAATTACTAACATTAATGCCCTGTGACGTTAGGGAGCTTCGCAACACATTATTAGAATCCTCAGCACCATCAGTACTTGTAGAAACTGGAAGTACAATATTGGATGATGATCCAAAATCTGTTGAGGTTGAGAGAATCTTTTCAGCAATGACATTTCTATATGCAATGGAATGATCAACATAGCCCTCGGCTACCGTCGAAGACTTCCATCCACCATGTTTTTTTATATCCGTAATATTTGATCCTGATTCTGCTAGCAATGAAGCGGAAGATCTTCGAAAACAATGTCCTGTCTATTGCTTTGGTTCTGGCAGTTTGTGGAATTCGACAACAATAGATAAAATTTTCCCAAATGTATTGATACCAACTGGATTGGAAGTGCATTTATTATTCATGTATTTCAGGAAAAAACGACGATGTTTGATGACAGAAGGGCGCAGTGCAAAGTACTTGAAAATAGTCAACATACTTCCCAATAATACTGAAAGAACGACTGACTTTCGTTTTTGTGTTTGGAAGTTGTATAACCAATGATTTATTTGTTATTTCGATGTCTTCCACTGATAAATTATACAATTCTTCACGCCGACAGGCTCCAAATAATCTGAAAATAGTTGCAACCTTCACCATCCAAGTATCTCTCATCTGGTACCTCATTTATAAACTTTTCAACTTGTTCACGAGTAAGAATTTTCGATTTTTTGGGACGATATCCTTCACTTTCCCGTTTTAGATATGCTATTACCTTAAAATATTAACTAACATCCACACCATTTTTAACAAGGGCGCTTGACTTTATCATTGAAAATTTGCTTCACAAAGTTGATGAACTCCATATTTTTGATTTTTCTTCTGAGTATGCCAGAAAAACAGGTTCACTGAAGTTCCCTTCTACATTTTTCGATTTACACCAGGCCAGGAAACTGTTATATGCAATATCGTACTGCTGAATAGATTCTTTAGGTGGGAGTTTCAGATTTGCTGTTCTTGCAGACTCTTCAATACCCACAGGAACAACCAAATCGTCACTTTTATTATTGATTGGACTCTCGACAAACATATTAAGCAGTTAAAAACCCAAGACGAAAATTGGACAAGAACGAAATTCAAATGACAGCGTCTTTTCTCATTTGTTAGTAATCATAACGTTGGCAACGTTTGCCATTCACAACAACCTTTCGATTATTTGAATATTAAAATGCATTTTGAAGTTTATTGTCGTTGCAAATTCGCCCATTCCATTATCAAAATAGGGCAGTTGTACAAAAAAAAATGTATGGTATTTGTGTTAAAAGTGATTTTATTTTGTTCGTGAAATTGTTCAATTCGCTCCGCTCATTTCACTCACGAAATAAAACGTCACTTTTAACACTCATATCATAAATAACTATTTTTTTTACAGAGCAGTTATATTTATATTTTCCCCCAATTGGTTTTGTAGGACCAGTGTGCCTTCCACATTATTAATTCTGGATATTATGTTGTACAAAGTCAAGTTCATCTTTGGGGTCATTAGGTCCGGATCAAAAATCCCTAAAATCAGTATGACCAACGTCAGCGCACGAAATCCCTAAATTCGTGCGCGTCGTACTCCATTATCGACCAAGCTCCAGATTTCAGAAACTACCGATAGCAGTTTAATTGCTCTTTTTTCGAGGTAATGCAGAAAATCGCGTCGAGGGTTCATAAATAAATTAACGATTATTCAGTACGCTGACTACGAATCTACGGTCGTGATAAATTGGTTGACACAGTTTATAAATCAAGTCGATTTCCATTTATAATAAACAGAAAAGGTGTGTCCGGACACTTCTTCACATTAATTACCCTGTTCTCCTCTTCTTATAGTAGGTGCGTGTTGACTGACTCCGTGTTGTGTTTTTAAGTGACAATTTGAAGGATTTATTCCGCTGTAAATGGTTCCATCCGTTTAAAAATTCCACTCGGGAATTGTCCTCATTATAACCCGGTGAATTTTGAATCGAGTGGTCAGCTTTTTCGTAATGTTATCCCCAAATCTTTTGTACCTACATTTCGAAAAGTTCACTGACGAAAATTCTGACGCACTCTTAAGTGATTAAAATTGATCCTTTTAATCACCAATGATAGTTACCGTACGTATTTTGAAGATAGTGTATGGGGATATACACTGCGCAAAAAAATTAACGCACATTCTGAAAATCTCAATTTTAATGAAAGTTAACTCTTGACTTTATAACTTATTTTTTATGTTATCTCGGGAAGGTTTTGAACGAAACAAGACACATTAAACGGAAGAAAAATTCAGGGTTTCACCGAATCTTATGTGAAAGAAGAGAAATGAACTATTTTCAAAATACTGAAATGCTGATAAGTGATTTAATACTTGGTTTTTTCACCCCTTGCGTTAATTACAGCTCGACAACAACGGTTCATACTCAAAATGAGTGACTGTAAAATGTTCTGATCTAATCCTTCCCAGATTTCTCCGAGTTGGATTCCTAAGTCATTGAGAGTAGCTGGATGATTTTCTGAACATCTCAGCTTTCTATTGAGGTTGTCCCAAACCTGCTCAATCGGATTGCGATATGGACTTCTTGCTGGTCATTCCATTCGAGAGACTTCAACCTCTTCAAGGTACTCCTGAACGATGCGAGCACGATGGGGTCTGGCATTATCGTCCATAAAAATGAAATTTTCACCAATGTATGGGGCGAATAGCACTACAAGCTCTTCAAGAATGTTCCTTATATACTTATCAGCATTCATAGCTCCACTATCAACGACCACTAGGTCTGTGCGAGCAGTCAAAGATATTCCACTCCATACCATAATCGATCCTCCCCCGAAACCAGTAGTATTCAGGAAATTGCACTGAGCATATCTTTCATGTGGACGTCTATATACAAGGGAACGTCGATCACAATGGTAGAGGCAGAATCTAGACTCATCTGTGAAGAAAACTCTTTTCCAATCGGCCTCTTCCCAATGGATATGCTCTCTCGCAAAATCCAAACGCGCCCTTCGATGGGCTGGGGTAAGAGCTGGGCCTCTTGCCGCGACACGAGGCCTTAAATCATATTCTCTGAGGCGATTTCTTATTGTCTGAGTGCTAATTTGTACCTCATGAGTTTGCTCAAGCTGATGTTGAAGGAGACGAGCGGTTGCAAACCGTTGTCTCAACGAAGAAACTCTCAAGTAACGTTCTTGAATGGCAGTTGTTACCCGTGGTCCACCCTGTCCTGGTCTTCGGACATTCATACCTGTCTCCCTGAATCGCTGCAACATTCTGGACACACTTGTATGGGAAACTCCAAATCTTTCTGAAATTCTTGTGTATGTCCGCCCTTCTTCTCGCAAAACTACCGCTTGGGCACATTTCTCTTGGGTCAAATTGCGTGTTTCGCGTTGCATAGCGATCGAGTGTAGAAAATCAAACGGAAGAAAAACTATTGATTACTAGAATTGATCGAGAACAGTGGATAACATATGCATGCATAATTCTGATAAAAATAATTATCATTGAGAACACCTTCAGTTGTAGAATAAATTTGAGATTTCCATAATGTGCGTTAATTTTTTTGCGCAGGTCTCTGGAGTTCGCAGGAATCTGTTCAGTTCGCACAGAAATCGCACAGGTTGCTCTTGCCACAAGTGTGCATTTTCCCCATTCCCGACAGCCAATTACGTCAAACCTTCGCGTGTACAGACGCCATAATTCGACTTTAATTAAAATCCGCGTTTGCCAGTTCCAGATAACCCTCTCGTATTTCATATCTGTTAAGGAATTACATGTAATTATTTGTTTTTATGATTTAATCTGGTTCAATTTTTGTGTCAGATGAAACAGTTTGCCTGTTAAATGGAGTGTTACAGAGATACGAGGATAAGCAGGAAATTGAGACATTTCGCAATTATTATTATCTATAATGGTACGCACAATGGGTTTCGCATTATTATTTTTGTTGTGGCTGTTATTCAATATTGGCAATGAACGAAAAATATAAGTACATTCGATTCTGACATTGATAGCTTCTATTGAAAATTCTGGGCTCTTTTATTCTCAACCTTTTTCAAAATTCAACAATATTTAATACATATATTGTCTTCAAAATGGGTCAAAGGATGATTCGCTCGAATTCCATATCATTCTCACTGAGCAATTCAGATGAAATTCTGTATGTATCTTGAATATTTTTCAGTAGTAATATCCCTAGGACCTTGATAATAGACGAGATAATTTTATGACCATCGAAAGCTCGTTCATTGGTAACAGCCCGAAGCCGAAGGCTGAGGGCTGTTAGCAAGCAACGAGCTTGAGATATTGGTTATAAAATTATGAGGCATTTATCAATGTCCGAGGAATATTCGGCAGAAAATTTTTTGACAAAAAAAATGTATAACTCAACACAACAAAACATTTATTCATTTATCGAAAGTACAATTAGTGAAATTGCAATTCGTAAAATTCAACTCAACATTAGATTCGTTGCTGTTCTCTTGTATAGAAGATCTATTTCCACGCATAATATTTATTATCTTGTTGTGGTGTTCTTAATCGAGGTTTAGGTATGGTTTGATAGAATTTTGATTGCTATGACCAGTAATCTTCAGCAATTGTTGTTCCTCTACACCACTTTTTGCTAATTGACTGACAGCTGTTGATCTATTTCATCTATTTGAATGATTCGTTATCTTTTTGTCTTTGACATTCAAGCCAATTGCTTCGGCAGCATATTTAGTCCATTTATTTATGGTATTCCTTCCAACAGGTACATTATCGTACCATTTGTCAGTTTCATTTTTCCAATATCGTTTTGGTTTCAGGAATGGTCGTGGTGAGGTAATATTTTCGCCTCGTTTTGATATTAGTTTATGAAAAAGACGTACAGGGCAGCTTTGTCTCTCACTATTGGAAACCAACCATTTACTACTTGTACAGCTTTTAGAACCACCTTGGCACGTTTTACTGAATACCGGATTGTATTCAATGCGATTTGTTGGAGAACCATCGTTATTCTTCTCGATTTGAAAAAATTCACCAAACAAGCAACTGCCTCTCCTCCTCGCCACGCTAGTTCTACTGCAGCAATATAATAAAATTTACGCATAAGACCTTCAGGAGTAATTTCATCCCATAGCAATATTATTCTGTTAACTTCAGACAAATTTAACGAAACTGGATTTACGTTTATTTGGGTCTGCTTGCAATTTTTTTCTGATTGCATCGCGGGCATCTCGGGCTGGTTTAAATATTATATTATTAAACGGGTCAATCATAATGTTGTAGTCCTTATAATACTTTTCTTGTGAGAGTTTGCTCGAAACATTCCACAGTGTCTTTACCGTTGCTTCTTTGAATTCTGTTCCGTCTTTTTTTCTCATATTGACAGCTAATCTTTGAGTATAAACGCCAATTCTTCCAAGCTTCTGCGTTCATTCAATTCGTGTGATCGTTCGTAGCAAAATTCCATAAATATTCCGCAAATATATTTGTGGCTATTGGAAGTATTTCTGGGTATGTTTTCTTTGATAAGCTCTTATATTTTTAACATTACCAAAACGTGACATTTTGAAATTTGTTTGGAATGATGTAGCAATGGAACTATTATATAATTTTATAAGACTCTATCGTGTTATCATTGGGATTGAAAATTGCATTGGATATAGTTTTCGATGTAATGTTGACATGATTGGCTGAAATGGTTCCATATGATACAAAATCATAAAATTGGATTTGTTGTTAGAACTGTCAAAAAATTTTCATTTGTATTTCAAATTTTATCTCAATTAAAAACATTCAAGGGTGCTTTCTTATTGAAAAACCAGATAACTATACAAGCCCAAAACTTGATATATACATATGTTAACAAAGGATTGAAGTGTGTCCTAAAGATTATTTTCTTATTCTGCAACGGACTGCTGATGGGAATATTTGAACTTATATTTTTTGTCCTATCTTGTTTACAACAAACATTTGATTTAATGAGTTTGTAGTTACCCAACCTTACCTACCTATGCACATATTTTTCTCTGCTTCGATATCTATCACGAAAATCAGCCATGAAAAAACCAATTTCATAGACGAAAGAACACATCATGAGAGTGAAAGCATGTTGATACATGTATCAAACCGATAAAGCCCAATCAATAGAGTAGAAACTTTCTAATTCACGGGTGTGATAATGCAATTTTCAATGGGTAATACACCTTCAAAAATTAGTGATTTATTAGTTACCATACCGCCAACACCAAAGATTTCCCATACAAAAAATCAATGTGTAATGTGATTTCGAAATTCGAAACAACATGCACTATTACATGTTTAATTATATCTGTTAAGACAATACGCAATATACGTGGTCCAGTTATCCTGTAATTAACCCAATAGTCTTCCTAATTACTAAGTCCTAAGTTATTGATTAATTGACGTTTTGAACGCGGGAAACTGTTATTAATATCGATACGTCCTTAAGGCTTTGCGCAGTGTATTAATGGCGGTCATTTCCTCTCAATTTAAGGATAGGTCATTTGGCCATTCTGCTCTGTCATTTCACAATAAAACATTAGTTATCTTGGCTGTATCTGTAGCAACTGAAGGATAGTTTTTATTGAAACCATAATGAGGATTCCCTGGATATACAAGGTGTCACATTGAAAAGAAAACAGAGGCTTTTTTTAGCAGAAAAATCAAGATTTGGACTCCTAAATATTTCCAAGGGTGGTATATTTTTCCACATAAAAATCGATATCATAACCCCTCAAATTTGAATTAAGAGGATGTATCTAGTTAGAATAATTATTCTAGACCTCTTAATATCAAAGAACAATATCTGCGTGCAAGGGTAGAAGCATCGCGTTCGATCTGTGCTCGATTTGAAAACGGTGTAGACTTCTTAAACCGAATTGTTACTATGGATGAGACTTGAGTACATTTCTACGATAATGAAACAAAGCAACAATCGATGGAATGGCGACACTCTGGTTCTCCAAGACCTAAAAAGTTTCGTGTCCAAAAACCTTCTGGAAAAGTTTTTGATTCAGTTTTTTGGGATGGACTAATCATGATTGATTTTTTGGATAAGGGTAGAACAATAACTGGAGATTACTATTCGACACTACTGTCCACTTTACGGGAAGAAATGAGAGAGAAAAGACGCGGAAAGCTAACCGAAGGTATTTTGTTTTTACAGGACAACGCCCCAGTACACAAATCTCATGTTGCCATCCAAAAATTCGTGATTTAGGGTTAGAATTACTAGAACACCACCCTTATTCAACAGATTTGGCTCCGTCAGAATATCATCTCTTTCCTCAACTGAATTTTTTTTTTCCAGCGAGGAGGTATTGAAAGCTGTGGAGGACTGGTTTGCAGAGCAAGAAGGAAATTTTTTTTAGAAAGGTCTAGAGACGTTGCAGGTTCGCTGTAATAAATGAATTCAACTGAGAGGAGAATATGTTGAGCAATAAAATATTTTGACATTGAAATTTTGTTTGGTTCTATAGTAGGCTAAGAATTTTTCAATATATCCTCGTATATTAATAACCCAGAATAAAGCAGTGTATCATGGAAAGATATCTGTTGATTTTCGTATGAATAAGCAAACTGGATATATTATGATGGACAGGAATGTAGGGGCGATCTCTTTTAAATCAATTCATCAACAGAACTATAGCTGAAGTTTATTGATCCTAAAACCAGTCATATATTCTGATTGTAGCAGGAAGAAAAATGGAAAATGTCAAACTGGTGATTGATTCTATAAGGTTAGCAAGTGTGGGCGATAAATAATGAAATAATTTACTTTGGAGCAATTATGTGTAAGAGAGCATGACAAATACATAACAGGTGGCCTGATTTTTGTGAATTGGTGCTTATGATTGATCACATAAAGTGTTACATATTTTGACATAGACATAGTTGGTTAGCTGATGGAAAGAGATCACTGGAGCACAATGGTTGTGTTTGAATGGAACTATGAGAAGGTTGCATGAAGAATTGGTCTCATATTGACATTGCTCAAGCTTTTTGAGAGCCGGTGAATAAAGAATGAATCTTCATTCACCGCTAATCGTTTTTGATCATTTGATCAACTATTCCTCTTCAGGAATGAATTTTCAGGTGTATTTTGGTGAAATAATAATAATAATGATATATTTTTGATAAACACAGCATCTCTGCAAACATTTTAGAGCTCCCGATGCTTTTCAGGCGCCGTTTTCTTCGAATGATAGAATAAAACCAACACTTCCTGCCAATGACGATTATTTGGCACAAAATCAGAGTCTCTTATTGAACTCGAATTGTTCATTAATCGTAGAACGGAAATCCTTCATTTTTCAACCATCCTGGCTATTTAGCATGTCGTTAACGTCAAATTACCTTCTGTCACACCTTAATCCGTCCTACAACATCTCTATAACGATTCAGTTCAGGACCATAAACGAGACCAAGGCGTTATACGAGTAAGAGAAAATGGAGCCCACAGCAATATCCGGAAAATGAATATCCAGTTTCTCTATGGTTCGTTAATTCTCCACGAATGTCTCCATTAATTATGAGACAGTTTCTGGTCAAAAATCAGGGAGAAATGGGCCTCTATTCATACTTTATTCCACCGCTGAAAGGTGGGAAAGATGATCTGGTATTCACCTGGTATATTACAGTTATGAGGATGTTTGCCACTTGACATATTAGTTACCTTGAATACCTGCCTATCTGAAGTATCAATGTTGGAGATGCCACACGATCTGCGATTTATTTTTCATTTGTAAGCAGTGTACGTCATCTGATATTTCCATTTTGCTCGATGTGCACAAAGTGGGATTATTGGTTGTGCATTATCTGTGCTATCAGGTAATGAGCGTACTAATCACGATTCCAATTGTTCGAGTTGTATTGCATTCAATTTCTCTCCTATATCCTCTCTTAGAAACCAGGGTTCAAGGAGCTTATTACAGATTAAATCTTGTATGTATAGAGTCTGCATTCTGCTTTATTCTTCTCTAATTGAGATGGAATTTTATCTCCCCAGGAAACGTTAGTGATATTGTGGGTTATTCGTTGGAAATTGCAGTGATGTACGTTGACTTCTTGCATTGAGTTTAAATATACATAAAGACACAACCCAGTACATTGATTTGATGCACAAATTTTTGGCAGTTTACTTGCCAATTTGCCAACTTATGTGGCGGCACATAGTAGCTACTAAAGGAACTATATTCGTCGGATCCATTTTGTCACTACTCATTCATAGAAATCTGTAGGAGATTCATTTTCCTCTAGTTCTATGAATCGTGGGCAGGGTCGGATTCGTCTAAATTCGTTACAAACGGCGTGATTCAATAATGATGAACTATTAGCCATGTATTTCTCCAAAGGAGTGTTCCCGGGTAGGAAATGAGGGGTGAAAATGTTTCTTGGAGGGACATGAAAGAAACGTACTTAATCGATGAAATGAATTTGTCTTTCTCGTACTCTCTTGAAGATAAGTGAGAACCACATAAATCCAAACGCCTTCCAGAAAATGAAGGTTAAATTGGCCACGCAGATTTTCATCAGAACTTTATATTCGGCTATGAGAACAGTCATTGCAACAGGTGAGCTGAGGTCGAGAAGTGCCAATTCAACTGCTCAGTTCATTCTGAAAATGAATGATCTTTTCGACTGCCTCAATCCAATGGAATATTTGAGGAAAATTATCGGCCATCAGCAATATAAACTCTGACGGAATCAATTGAATTCATTAAGTCTTGGACAGTTGGGAAAAATATTCCCTATTGTTTCAATGGTTCGATACAAACCATCAGTAGCATCCTTCAATTGTGGGAGGAGACGAAGGAAACATTTCCATATTTGATAAAAAGTCGGCTCAACCAGGACCCAATCGAGAATTCATTCTCCAAAATAAGACAGCGTAGGGGTTATGATCCAAACCCCTCAGCTCGATGCTTCAGATTTGGGTTGCAGTCGGTCATGACGAAAAATGTTCCGATAATTCTAACTGCCAAGACGACAATAATTTCGACCTGTGTACAATGGGAGAATCTGAAAGTAGGCCTATTGATGTGGTTATTGGACAGATTCTTCTGCGGATTCGGGCAACGGCGAACCTAGTGAGGGTATATAAGGGATAAAGAGTTAATTGAACCCCTAAATACCCTAGAATCCAACACAATCGCAAGTTTCTCGGGGTATTTGATAACATCGCCAAAAAAAAAACAAATGCGGTAAGTGCGAAAAAGCACTCCTCATTGATGATTTGAATGATTTGTAATGATTGGATATACAGGGTGAGTCTTTGACTTGTACATATATTTTAACTGTAGATTCTTGAGGCCAAAGGAAACCTTTTTTTCAATTTCCATTTTTCCGAATTCGGCTCTGTTAAAAAGATATAGCCATTTGAAAAAAAAAATTCGGCTGAGTCCGTGTCTGGAAACATTCTCTGGAACCAATGCAAAGTTCATATTTCCCGATTAAAATTAAGTTGATATATTTGGGGAAACTCAAGTACTAACCTTATTTGAATAAGAATGTTAAAAACACGATATTTCTTAACAAAAACACTTTGTTTGCTCCGGCAATTGAAAAGCCATATTTCTCCAATCAGAATAAGTTCATTCTTCGATTTTCTTGAAGATTAGTTTGTAAACACTAAAAACTTGTTCATATCCTCCTCGATATCCCAAAATTATCTTATAAATTGTAGTTTTCAATTCAATTTATAATTTCGATCAAGCTTTAACCTATTAAAACAATGTCAATAAAATCTTCCGGATATCACTGAAGTGAAACAGTCACAGAACTTGGATTTTGTTGCCAGTTTCAGCAATATTCCTGAAACTAAGGAAATTGATTTTTCTGATTACATTACTGAATAAATATCTATGAATTTGACCATAGATCCTATAGTGATAATAGGGCGTGATTAAAATAAAACTACTGTTCTATTCTATCTTTCTAATCTTCCAAAAATAATCTCGTGATACACACTTTACCAGGATTCAGGATACCTTCCTTCATCAAACTCTTCATCTCCTAACTTAATCCACCTAACCTCTCTTTTCCCAACCACAGAACATAATACATAAAACATTCACAGAACATATCATTCGGTACTAGGACCGACGCCCTCTGGTGTTCATATCAACAACCCACATGAGATACACTATTCAATATAGAATATACTGCAAGTGGAATTTTCTTCGTCAGTGTTGCTTCAGGATAGTTTTTGATATTTCAAATCATGAAAACTCAATTGTTCACCCATTAAATGCCTAAGATAATAAAATTCCTCATATTTACTACAATCCAGCGACCTGTCAGAAACGTTTGGAGGTTGAAAAATGAAAATGGTGGAAAAACACGTGGTTTGGATTGTCTAGGGCATTTTCAAAGAGGAACGCCTAGACGCCATTAACGAAAAGTAAAGAATACTAAATTGCCCTTGAGTTAGTTCATTCGTTAACGATAGGGCACGCGACGTAATGCTTCCTTGGCGAAACAAAGGAGAGGCTATGGTTCGGCACGATATAAAATGCCAAATTAGGTAACCATAGATACATAATGACATGTGAACGACGCATGCGTATAGCGCATATTCTATGGCTTCGTTAAGTCATCATTTCCCGCGAAAATTGGCTATTAACAATGAACATGAACTCATGAACTGATTCGGTCAGTTAATTGACTATTAATTTGGGTGGTGTATGTATTACACGATACGATTTTTAACTTTTTTTAATTTGGCACGAACTTAAGATAACATCTGTAGGCTGTTTTGAAGAGCATTATTTCTAGTGATGTTTTGTGTGAAATGGCTGAAAAATTCAGCCTAGTTGGTTCTAGTTTTACTGTTCCAGTTAGGATTTTTGCGAATTATGGCAGAGGATATTATTCAGACAGAAACATCTCTAAGTATAATTTAATTTTTCATTTATTTCAATTTAGTACGTGGGTTGTACTAGTGATTCATATACCTGAATTTTGTATTTCATATCATTCATTTTCAATATTTTCTCGAAGGTTGGACAAACAAATAAATTACTGGACGTATAATTTCGAAAAAAAAAACGTTTTCCCATCATAGAGATTTAAGTAGTTTTCAGGTCAGTCATTTCCAAATGAAAATTCGACAAACATTCCGGCAACATTGTTAACATTTAATTCGATTACAGAATATTAATACATCTCCGATTCGGTGATCTTTAGAATGCAGTGGGGTATTCAGGTAATTCTCGAGATTTATGATTTTCTCGTCAAATTTAATGGGATTTAATTAGGAATAACTTGAAAACGACGCGTTTTATTGAAAAAACTTAGGAATAGTTTTATGTTCTAAACCTATTGCTTTTTTCGGAAATAGGAACCATTCTTCTTTTTCGCGTGGTTTTATAGTATTTTTGTGTGGATTTATAAGTTGGCTACGCTGTAACTTCCATACCGGGAGGAATATTGAATAAGTTTTGATTTGAGAATATGCACCATGAATAGATTAAAAACTTAACCAAAATTCAGTTCATTCGAAATAACGGTTCCGAAGATATGAACAGAAAAGTGTTTTTTTCATTGATTTTTGACACCCTGTATCTTTTAAACGGAACCGAATTTTGAAAAATGGTATAGGAAAAAAGTGTTTCGTTTGATGCGAGGAATCTACAGTCAAAATATATGTACAAGTCAAAGACTCACCCTGTATATTGCGAATCGAAATCGGATACATTTGAGAATTCCCTCAACCGATTTCAAACATTTGATGAGGAAAGCGCTGTTGGTCATAAAGAAAATTATGGTCACAAAATCAGAAAAGATATGACTTCAAAGGTATATTTTAGGAAAATTAAGAAAAAAAGATATTATAAAAGATTGTACCTCTCCGCTAACTCCACAATCTGAAAAGCACAGGATCCATTTGTTCAGACAACTGATTAGAGAGAAGCTGTACAGGAGATAGAATAAAACCAAAAAAATCTCGACACAGAAGCATCCCGCTGTTTATAAAAAATTTAATATTTTCAAAAATTCATAGGAAATCTATTTATAAATACTTGTGAATGAAGAAAAAATAGCATGCATTTATTTTTTCATACATCAGTATTTCATATTCATGAAAGTTCAAAAATAATTGTCGTTATATTGCATCAAAAAAATCAGGTGATGAAATATTGAACATCCCACATTTCCATATGCCGGTCCTGATCGTCATCGCATTCGGCTTCGGAAATAGTGCCTTATAGTTCAGCTACTTACCGCCAGATGCGGTAGTAAAAATTTTCGCTTCTCTAAAACACACTTATCCATCTATAAACCGGTGAAGGAACTACACAAAATTTAGCTTCAAATCGTTGAACTGGGCTGTGTCTCTATGTATATTTAAACTCAATGCTTCTTGAATGAAATTTATCTGGATATGCTCCAAAATTCGATACACCTTCGACTTTGGATAATAAGACTCCACCTCCAAATTTTTTGAGTAAAAATATTCACTAGAGTTGTATTGGTCGTAAAGGTCCTGCGGTCACCAGATCTGACGCCCCTTGTTTTTTTGTTCAATGAATACACTTCAAAAACTAAAAATATCGAGTGTTTTTTTTAATAGAACTTTGAATTGAGATAAAACATAATAAAATTAAGTTCTTTTCGTAAAAAAAAAGAAATTTCACGACATCTTTTAAAATCTTTTTCGGCATATGTCCACCACGACTAGCTCTGAGAAACCGCATTTGGACCACTTTTTTGAATAAATCGGGCCTTATTTCAGCAATAACACGAGGAATATTGGCTTCCAAAGCGTCTATTGTTTCTGGTTCATCAGCAAAAACCAAAGACTTGACATAACCCCAAAGAAAATAATCCATTGGGGATATGTCGCATGATCTTGGAGACCAATAAGGTAATTGGACCATTCCTCAAAATAATTTTATCGCCAAATTTTTCTTTTAATAAATCAATTGTAACGGTAGCAGCATGAGGTGTAGCATCATATTGTTGGAACCAAATCACCCGATATAAAACTGAGACATCTCATTCAGAGTACTTGAAGTTGTATACTTCTAATAACGCCTCCCTCCCAACAGTTGGAGTTATGTCAAAAACACGAAGTAGGAATTTTGCGAACCAAGCATCCTAACGAGCTTGTCTTCGGCTATGGGTTCATTAAGAAGGTCGAACTCCTATCTGTATGCAACCATTGTTTGACCACCTCTATGAAGAATGAGTAAGACCCACTCGACATACTCGAGGGGACCGCAAACATTTACCGATTCGAGATTCATTCATATATTTGCTGTCAAATTGCGTCAATATTTGAACAGAATACTGAAACTCTTCAGCTGCTAACGCGTAGACCCGACTGAGTAGGTACCTGTCACGATTATTTGAAACTTACTCTACCGTATAGAAAGTGGATGGCTGGTTTGCATATTCGATATCTGCATGAAAAAGAGAAACATGATGATTATTAGATGAGAGCATTTTAGTGCAGTTTTACTTGTAGCGAGGGATTTTTAACTATTTTTTTTGGCAACACAGATTCTGACAGCTGACGCATATTTGGTGTTTTGTGTCACAGTTAAACATCTTCAGTTTGGTCTATAATTTAACAGTGAATCGTCACAAACAAAAAACGCTCGCAAATCATTGAATTTTATTATTAAGGTGGGCGTTCAATCTAGTGTGTTTTTATTTCAAGTTGCATTTGAAAATGGTTTCACTTTGACAACTAAAATTATGTGGGTAAACTCAAAAAGGATTGGATTCCTTAAAGAAATAATTGAAATCGATTTCATTTCGAAAGTTGATTTTTTTCTTTCAAAACTAGAAGAAAATAAGCCAACTCATGCTTCTGTTTTATTTCGGACGAAAGACCCATGAAAATACACTGCTCAAAAAAATTAACGCACATTCTGAAAATCTCAATTTTGATGACAGTTAACTCTACATTGACTTTATAACTCATTTTTTATGTTCTCTCGGGAAGGTTTTGAACGAAACAAGACACATTGAATGGAAGAAAAATTCAGGATTTCACCGAATCTTATTTGAAAGAAGAGAAATAAACAATTTTCAAAATACTGAAACGCTGATAAGTGATTCAATACTTGGTATTTCCACCCCTTGCGTTAATTACAGCTCGGCAACGATGGTTCATACTCAAAATGAGTGATCTTAAAATGTTCTGATCTAATCCTTCCCAGGTTTCTCCGAGTTGGATTCCTAAGTCATTAAGAGTAGCTGGATGATTTTCTGAACTTCTCAGCCTTCTATTGAGGTTGTCCCAAACCTGCTCAATCGGATTGAGATCTGGACTTCTTGCTGGCCATTCCATTCGAGAGACTTCAACCTCTTCAAGGTACTCCTGAACGATGCGCGCACGATGGGGCCTGGCATTATCGTCCATAAAAATGAAATTTTCACCAACGTATGGGGCAAATGGCACTACATGCTCTTCAAGAATCTTCCTTATATACTTATCAGCATTCATAGCTCCATTATCAACGACCACTAGGTCTGTGCGAGCAGTCAAAGATATTCCACCCCATACCATAATCGATCCTCCCCCGAAACCAGTAGTATTCAGGAAATTGCACTGAGCATATCTTTCATGTGGACGTCTGTATAAAAGGGAACGTCGATCACAATGGTGGAGGCAGAATCTAGACTTATCTGTGAAGAGAACTCTTTGCCAATCGGCCTCTTCCCAATGGATATGCTCTCTCGCAAAATCCAAACGCGCCCTTCGATGGGCTGGGGTAAGAGCTGGGCCTCTTGCCGCGACACGATGCCTTAAATCATATTCTCTGAGGCGATTTCTTATTGTCTGAGTGCTAATTTGAACCTTATGAGTCCGCTCAAGTTGATTTTGAAGGAGGCGAGCGGTTGCAAACCGTTGTCTCAACGAAGAAACTCTCAAGTAACGTTCTTGAATGGCAGTTGTTACCCTTGGTCTACCCTGTCCTGGTCTTCGGACATTCATACCTGTCTCCCTGAATCGCTGCAACATTCTGGACACACTTGTATGGGAAACTCCAAACCTTTCTGCAATTCTTGTGTATATCCACCCTTCTTCTAGCAAAACTACCGCTTGGGCACATTCCTCTTGGGTCAAATTGCGTGTTTCGCGTTGCATAGTGATCGAGTGTAGAAAATCAAACGAAAGAAAAACTATTGATCACTAGAATTGATCGAGAACAACTGATTTTAGAATGGAGCCAATACATTCAAAATCTGATAATATCATCTTTTTTATTCCTGCTGGGAGAAAACACCTGTATTGAAGAAAAACGTTGAAAGTGGCTAACATATGCATGCATAATTCTGATAAAAATAATTATCATTGAGAACACCTTCAGTTGTAGAATAAATTTGAGATTTCCATATTGTGCGTTAATTTTTTTGCGCAGTGTAGTGCAACTTCCGATTGAAAGTGAATCTACAGATAATTTCGTTTAGAAAATAAAACGAGTGCAATATTTCTAACGGGAGAAATAGAAAATACGGGACATGTGACTGGTTTTCCGGAAAGAACTTTTGCTGCAGGAATCAATAATTACATCTAATTTTGCAAAAAAAAAACATAATTTATTTTTTCTACAAACGTCAAAAAATGACAAGGTTCGCGCATAGACAAGAATATGCGAAGTGACCCTTTTTTTCATTTTCCTTCGTTACCATGACATGCACCGTGCGCGAAGTAGTGTGCGAAATACTTACTTCGCACACTGCATGTAAACTATATGGGATTTTTATATTTTAACCTTTATGTTCCTCAATCAAGCAAAAATCCAAGGAATCATTTATTTATTGATGTATAACAATAATTAAGGCTTTCAAATTGTGAGAAAATTTAACACTACCTAATTTTTTTTATTATTTACAATTTATGGTGCAGCCAGTGCACGAACGTTTGTAGAAAAAATTTTGTTTGCATCTCATGCGCGAAAAACTTTGGTGAGCTCGACTATTTTTTTTTAACTCGGCTGCGCCTCGTTAAAAAAAATGAGTTCTCGATCACCAAAGTAGCATTTCGCGCACTAGATACAAAAATAACTATTGTAATCACAAGTCCACTTGTACAAAAAGTGTAGTCTTGAGGAGTATAACATTTTGATAGCTATTGATAATCGTTTCTATAATTGGATATCAAGATGCGTATCTATTCCATCTGCGCATGCATGCTCTTCGAAAATTCCATTCGCTTCTCGCATCCTATCCCCGGTATGCATCCGAGATCCAATAAGATAATCTCCGAAGCAGATGAAGAAATTTGACATTGACATTTCTAGCAGATTAAGATCAATGCTTCTGTGTTATTAATCACAGATCACAACAGATAAAAAGGGAATGAGTCCGCGCAGCTAGATGATCTCTTAATTAATCATGCCGCACAATGTGGTATTTTCAACGAACGACCGAGCTGCTGATTTATCTCCCAATAATTCTGCACCTCTGCAGGGCTCTGCACTACCACTGAATGAAAATCCATAATTCCTCGAGGTGAGGCCAGAGATCGATGTTGGTTAATACCCATAAACATTTCATTTAATGAAGTATGGATGTGTTTGTACACCTCCAATACCCCTGGATGAAAAATATTGCGGCTAAGTCTAGTATTCCTGGAGTGTTTTATTATGAGGAAGAATACAAAGTCTGTCGACTTCTGTAAACTTATAGAACGGTTATCGTAGATACAGAAGTATTTGTTTGTATCTGTGACTGTATATCATTCTATGAATCGTATGTTTACGATTATCTGCGTTTTCTATCTGATCGGCGAGATCACTGGGGTTTCTTAATCAGCTTCGATAATTTGTGCTTGAATAAGGTTCTTGGTTCTTTGATGCCGATGTAGAAAACTCTTTCGTCACTCACTTCTACTGAGGAAGAGAGCGTTCTTTATTGATATGAGGTGCTTTATAAAATTCTGAAAAATAATTTCGACTGACACGTTGTCTGTCGTCTGCTCCACAAAATCCCTAGAATTTCATACTATAACGGGATGTATACACCCTGTATAATTCTAGCAGTCTTATTCATCGTATTCATCTTCTAAGTAACCCTGATTAGTGCTTATTATTGACGTTTTTCAAAGATAATTTTCGGAAGATCGAAGCGTCTCCATACCCCGTAATCTTGAAGCATTATCCTCGTGGGGCACTCTGTATATGGAATTTCGTTTTATAGCACTTTTTCTTACGTACGCGACACTTACGAGGATATATTGAAAAATTCTTAGCCTATACTATAGAACCGAACAAAATTTCAATGTCAAAATATTTTATTACTCATCATATTCTCCTCTTAATTGAATACATTTATTACAGCGAACCTGCAACATCTCTAGACCTTTCGAAATAAATGTTTCTTCTTGCTCTGCAAACCAGTCCTCCAAAGCTTTTATTACCTCCTCGTTGGAAGAAAATTTACGACCTTTTAAACTTTTTGGCAGTTGAGGAAAGAGATGACAGTCGGACGCAGCCAAATCTGGTGAATAAGGGGGGTGTTCTAGTAATTCTAACCCTAAATCACGAATTTTTTGCATGGCAATATGAGATTTGTGTACTGGGGCGTTGTACTATAAAAACAAAATACCTTTGGATAGCTTTCCGCGTCTTTTCTCTTTAATTTTTTCCCATAGAGTGGTCAGTAATGTCGAATAGTAATCTCCAGTTATTGTTCTACCCTTACCAAAAAAATCAATCATGATTACTCCATGGCAATCCCAAAAAACAGAAGAAAGAACTTTTCCAGCAGATTTTTGGACACGAAACTTCTTAGGTCTTGGGGAACCAAGTGTCGCCGTTCCATCGATTGTTGCTTCGTTTCTGGATCGTAGAAATGTACCTAAGTCTCATCCATAGTAACAATTTGGTTTAAGAAGTCTACATCGTTTACAAATCGAGCACAGATCGAACGCAATACTTCTACCCTTGCCCGCTTTTGGTCAACATTCAAACATTTGGGGATCCATTTTGCAGAAGTTTTTCTCATGTCCAAATTAACGTGAAGTATATAATGAACGCGTTCGCATGAAATCTTCAGTGCTTCAGATATCCGTTTTAGCCCAATTCGACGGTCTGATAAAATCATGTCAAGAACTGCATCGATATTTTCGGGGACTGACGCAGAAACTGGCCTTCCCGATCGGTCATCATCTTCAATGGAAAATTTACCTCTTTTGAAGCTTGCAGTCCAATTTTTCACGGCCGCATACGAAGGACATTGATCACCAAGGGTATAAAGCATATCTTCGTAAAACTGCTTTAACCCTTTTAAATACAGGTACTTGATGATGGCTCGATACTCCAATTTTTCGATTTTTACAATTTCGGTGGAAATCTTTTTTTTTAATTTATTGCGTAAAATGGTTTACTTTTTTGACGTCGTACTCTACACTGACACTTCTCATAGGTTATTGTTCGTTGATATGGTATCGCAATATTGTGGTTATGCATGGAACTGGTCTAGGCTAACTAGATATCAATACATCCTCGTATGGTTCAAAAACTTGTTTTTGGGTTACAATCTGTGATATAAAAATAAAAGGCCTTCTCACAAAGACCACCAGCTCAGTTCCCATGATTCAGCTCCAGTTCTTCCATATTTTCTTCCTTTCTGCCGTTAAAAACCTAATCAGAAAAATTCGCAGCTGCATTTGTCATGCCCCCTCGTTACAGCCAATTCAGTTTTTATCACCTTCTCATTACAGAACAAAACCGGAAACAACGATTCCTACGAAGTGTATGTTGAAATTCGCGAATGATTATTGTTATTATCGGTACTAGTAGTTGTTCGTGTACATGTCGAACGTATTAGACAGCTGTTAAATTGCGTTTAATACAGCGAAACAATAAAATCCTGTTGCATGAAAAACAGGAGAAAGTTGAGCTCGTGATGGACGGTAATGATAATCAAATTTCCAGAGATTTTACGCAGACGTGACCGAAAAAAACTGCAAAATCGTTAACATAATGAATTGGAGGCAAGAAAACATGCCTTTATTTGGTCGAAGTGAGTATCGTATTCTGATGCATCGGTGCTAATTACTAGGCAAGTTGGAATTTAAACATGCATTTGGGTAAATGCAGTTGAGATAGCGTATTGGGAAAATATAGCTTTACCCAACGGTATACAGGGTGATTCACGAGAAACTGTACATATTCCTACCACGTATAGGCTACTCAGGTGCAGGTTTTGCATTTCTATAGAGAATAATGTTTTCCAAATTCTGTTTTTTCAATGTGAATGAACATTTTGATGAATACGTAATTACTACGATCTATATGTAGAAAGGACTGTAGTAACGGGGTTGTTACTTAGGGTTTGAAGGAGAACACTTTACTATAAAATTATCTATTGAGCTCATTAGGTACACTGATGTCTTACTTCTACAATAAATGACTAATGACTGATCAATGATTCTTCTATCTGTCCTACTTAATATAAGACAATGGGTACAGTGCTGAGTACGCAATATTGAGAAATATCTATTTAACATTCCAACGTTAGGTACACTACACCTTTCCCGAAATTTCAAAAAGAATTTTTATTACTTGGGGATAAAAATTCTATCAATTTCAATTCTTATAACTAACTTTAAACTAATCCCAATAGAATAATAAACCCATTTCGCTTATTCTTCATATACCTAACTAACCTAGCTTAACTAGACATAAAAATGTTTAACTCGTAATAATATCGGATGGCTAGTCTCACATTCAGGATTTCACTTTTGTCATTTTTAATTCACAACACTGTCTTGTAATAGTTACATGTCCTTGACCTCGCGCACAAAAGGTTTAGTTCGATTCTTATGAACCACACACTCTTTACCGTTTTTGCTGATTCGAACGTTCGGAGAATCATCTTTTATTACACTGAAAGGACCTTCGTAAACACTTTGCAGTTTATTTCCACTTTCGTTTTTCAATAAAATTAAATCGTCTTTTTCGTATTTTATAGGATTTATCTGTCTGTCATATATCACTTTTCTTTTGAATTTTTCTAATTCTAAATTTTGCCTTGCATCTTGTTGTGCTTTTTGCAATCTAAATTTGAGTTCTAAAGGATACGAATCCGCGTTATATAAGGGTTCGACAGTGTCACTATTCACTAGATTATTAGGCAAATTACACTTTTTTCCGAAAACCAGCTCATAAGGTGAATATCGTGTACTACAATGATACGATGTATTATACATGAAACAAAAATATGGGATCCATGAAGACCACGAAGAGCCATAGTTTCTCATTTGTATTCTTAAGAAAGAGTTTAATGTTTTATGTGAATTTTCCAAAGATCCAATGCTTTGATGATGGTATGCTGTAGCTTTTATATGAGATATTCTTAAAAATTTACAAATCTCCGACATTGTACTGGAAATGAATTCTGTTCCTTGATCAGTAGCAATCTCAGAGGGAACGCCATATCTTAATATGAATTTATCTACGAAAGCTTTCGCTACTGTTACTGTATCCTTTGATTTTAAGGGATATGCTTCGACAAATTTCGTTAGATCGCATTGTAGAGTTAGAACATATATAAAACCATCGTCATCTTTTTCTAAGGGGCCGACAATATCTAAGTAAACTTTTTCGAAGGCTGAATGCGCAGTTGGTGTTATTACCATCGGTTCTTTTATGGGTTTACTAAACTTTTGTTTTTGACAATTAGCACATTTCTTAACATAAGAGACACAATCATTTGATAATCCAGGCCAATAATAATATCTTCGTATATTATTGATCATTTTACGCACTCCCGAATGACCAGCCGTCGGCAATATATGAAAGTCGTTTAGAATAAGTTTTTTCGTATCTGGATTGAAAATTCTTTTTACACCTGTAATTACGCAAATTCGTGGACCGGTCCATTTAATTTTAGCAATCGTCTGCATAAAAAATTCCACTATAAATGCATTATATTCATTTTTCACTATGATTAGCTCTTTTATAATCATTTTCGTACATAATTCTTCCAAATCTCTCAATAATTCGTCTCGCGAGATTATCGATGGAGTATCTGGATGTATATAAACTAACTTCGAATTCGGTTCATAACATACACATTTTGATTTCGAAAATATATTCTCAGAATTTCCAAAACTACTTAAATCATCGTTTCTTTTTAGAACAATTAATTCGTTACCTTCATTGGGTTTTTTCAAAATTTCAACAACATTTGGTTGATCAGACCCATTATTCGTTGAAGTTTTATTTTCAAAATCAGGAAGGTTTCTCGATGCTTTAGCCTGGGCCCTGGTTAAAACAGCAAGTACGTTCCGATTCATTTCATTTAATTCCTTTGATGTTATGCGAGACAAAGCATCTGCTGGTCCGTTCATTGAACCTTTAACATATTCAATATGATATTGATATTCTTCCAGACACAAACGAAATTTTGTTAGACGACTAGAAGGGTCGGTATGGTTAAAAAGATAAACAAGAGGCCTATGGTCAGTACGAATTTTAAAATGTCTACCAAATAAATATGGACGAAAATATTTTACTGCCCATACCACTGCCGCTAATTCTTTCTCTATAGTAGAATAGTTGATTTCGGATTTATTGAAAGGGCGACTAGCAAATGCCACCGGCTTATTATTTTTGTTAGAAAGGACTGCACCAGCGCATGTTCCACTTGCGTCAGTTTGCACAATAAATTCGTTTTCATCTGAGAAATCGGGATAATCAAGCACTGGAGCTGTAGAAAGAGCAATTTTCAATTTTTCGAAAGCATTTTGACAATCGTCTGACCAATGGAATTCTGAATATTTTCTGCATAACTTATTCAGAGGATTAGCTATTTCCGCAAAATTTCTAATGAACTTTCGATAGTAATTAGCAAAGGCTATAAATCTTTTGACGTCATCGGTGTTTTTTGGGACTGGGTACAACTTAAGAACTTTCGTTTTATCAGGATCAGGTGAAAGACCTTCGGAAGATATGAGATGACCTAAATATAAAATTTGTTTTTTAAGGAATTCGCATTTTGAAGGGTTTAACTTTAAATTTACCTCTCTAAGTCTGGAAAACACTTTCAGAAGATTTTTATTATG
The DNA here is from genome assembly GCA_951802165.1 of Adalia decempunctata. Lineage (NCBI taxonomy): Eukaryota > Metazoa > Arthropoda > Insecta > Coleoptera > Coccinellidae > Adalia > Adalia decempunctata. Next base: position 12,916,200 of record OX637696.1, on the reverse strand, counting down.
TTGTTCTAAGTTTCTACCAAAAACAATCAAGTCGTCCAGATAACAAAAACATTTTTCGTAATTCAATCCGGTCATTGCAATTGAAATTAGCCGTGAAAACGCACTGCAGGATATTTTCAATCCCATAGGCAGTCTTTTCATTTGATACTGTTTTTTGTGGGTTGCGAACGCTGTGTAAGGTCTGCTGTCAGCTGCCAGCTCTACCTGGTAATAACCTTGACTTAAGTCTAAGTGAGAAAAATATACCGCTCCGGTAAGCGAATCGAAAATGTCGACTATGTTGGGAAGGGGGAATTTGTCGTCTTGAATTTTTTCATTCAATGATCTGAAGTCGATTACAAGTCTCCATTTCTTATTGCCATTTTTATCAGCTTTCTTAGGGACTAATAAAATTGGAGAGGACCATTCACTCTGGGCCTCCTCTATAATGTCGTTTTTTATCATATCCTCAATTTGCTTGTCTATCTCCTGTTTTTGTGAATGAGGAATGCGGTACGGTTTTCTATATACTGGCGCTTCATTTGGTTTTAAGGTGATAGTTTGCTCGAAAACTCTAGTTGTGGTTAATGTGTCATTTGGAAGATGGAAAATGTCGCTGAACTTAGCACATAACTCTTCGATAGATAATTGTTCTTCCTTATTCAAACCGTTCAAGTTTATCAATGAAAATAATTCTTTTACTCTAGTAGGTGAAATCTCGGTACTCTTTGTAAACGAACAAATTTGATAATTATCGAGATTATGAATTTCTGGTACACAATTCTTGAGGGTTACTTCGGTTTCTCTTGTATTAAGAATTTTGACAGGTATGATGTTATGCTTAGGTTTCACCACGGTTCCTGCTAGAAAAACGCCTCCACATATTTCCTGAGGAATTACAACACATTCGTTTTCTGTATTTATTGATAAGTATTCAATAATTTCGCATCTAGGTGGAATAGTCAAAACAGAATCAGTTTTAGAGTTCAGAGAAACCTCCACCTTATTATGGCGGTTATCCAGAATTAACGTATTCTCTTCAAAATTTAATATACCTTTATATTTTTGCAAAAAATCTTGACCTAAAATACCATTGTAATTACAAGGGATATCTCGAAACACATAAAATAATTGCTCGAAAGTAACACCGTTGGTATGCAATCTTAATGAAATATTTCCGATAGCTGTTATATTTCCACAAATACCGTTCACAGTAAGATTATCTTTGCGTATCAGAGATTTGTCTCTAATAGAATCTAATTTAATTGCACAGAGTGAAGCTCCGCTGTCTATTAAAAATTTTAATTTTTGAGATTCCACTGAAAATTCTACATTATTCAAACCCAAGCAAGCGAATATAGACTCAGTTATCGGAGTTAAGAAAAAACTGCTGATTGTTTGAATTTTTCTTTTCGGTTTCGTTATTTCCTCGATTCAAATACAAGACTCTGCTTTCTTGTGAATGATAACTCGATTGTCTTCCTCGAGAATTGAAGTTTCTCTGTGTTTGACCACGAGAGCGTCCTGCAAAATTCCGCGTATTATCATTTGATGGTGCCCGACCGACAAATTTATCTGGCTTATAATTGGTATTATATCTTGAATTATTACCATGAAATCTATGCGACGGGCCTCTGAATCTACCACTGCCTCGGTTTTGCCATTTTCTACCTCTTTGCACTTGAAAATGATTCACAGAATGCATATTTTCCGATGAAGAAGCTTCGTCTAGTGCTGTGCGGATGGCAACTTTAAGTGAAGAAAAATCGCGTGCTGCAATAATGGTACTTAATCTTCTATTATTTAATCCGTCTGCGAATTGCTTTATAGCATTCCGCTCATTAATAGGTTTCAAAACCGAATATGCATTGTCGTCACCTTTAGCCTGTGAAATAGTCAAATCGACAAAAAGTTCTTCTAAAGATTTACCGAAAGATTCAATCGATCTATTTCCTTGACGTGAATTTATTAATTTAGTTTGGAGAGTAGTATCAGATTTAATGGTGAGGAGATGGGTTTTCATATCAGCCACTAACGAAGATGTTGAAGCATAATCCTTATTAAGACGAAGTTTAGCACTTGAAGATAACCGAGTTTTCAATACGAATTTTATTAGATGCTGCTTTTGGTCCGCTTTAAGCATTGAATCATAGAACTCTATAGCATCTATCAATAGTCGAACTGTATCTTCGCTATCATTGAGCATCGGTAACAAAGATGACGCGGTTTTCAAATCAAACGACTCCATTTCTATCAAACTAGGGCTCTCCTTGATCTGTAACTTTGATATTACACTATATATTTCCCGTATTTCGGAGGAAAATTGCTGAATTGCGCTCAAAACATCGGGTGGGATTTCTGAAATACTTTGTTGAATTTCCTGAAGAACAATCTCGAACCGTTCATAAATAACTGTAGCTTCCTTGATTTTAATTTTGAGAATCTCTTTCTGTCGCCTCTCAGGGCCAATTTTCCTCAGATATACTTTTATTGATTTCAGGGATTCCAAAATTTCCTTTAAATTATTGACTGCCATACATAAAATTTAAAAAAATAATGCTAATTCTCTAGTTTCTACTAAGGTATTATCAAAAATCAAATTGAGACAATAAAAATTCAAATAAAAATGTCATCATTATTCATTGCATATTATGTATATCGTTATGATCTGGGTCAACTCACGAACTTTGCAATTGCCACATGACACGGGCGTCACCAATGAATTTGTACAACTGTCCGGTGCTACGTCGGTTCCGCTTATGTGGACGAAAAATAAAGGTGCGGCTACAGAGTGTCCTTTGGAAGCTCACCTGATTTATATCAAACAAGCTTTTGGAGTCTGTTAATATCACCTAGGCGTTGTTGATGGGAGCTAACATCTGGCTTCTCGTGACTTCTCGCCTGATTTTCCTTTCCAACCTCTTCTTACATAAGTTGAAAGTGTAGAATACGGCCGCTGCTATAACCAGAAGGAAGATTACCAATTCACATACCTCTCGAGTGGAAATTTTTTCGCTGATTTGTCCATTAGTTTGGCCACCACTATTACCAGCCTGTGCGATGATAATCTCTTCTCTTTCTTGCTTAGCTTGGCTTGACCCCATTTTTACTTTTCTCCTTACTCTCCACTAAATATTCAAAAATTTCCAAGGTTTCGCCATCAGGATCGCCATGTAGTAACGGGGTTGTTACTTAGGGTTTGAAGGAGAACACTTTACTATAAAATTATCTATTGAGCTCATTAGGTACACTGATGTCTTACTTCTACAATAAATGACTAATGACTGATCAATGATTCTTCTATCTGTCCTACTTAATATAAGACAATGGGTACAGTGCTGAGTACGCAATATTGAGAAATATCTATTTAACATTCCAACGTTAGGTACACTACAGGACAACGTAGCTTAGTCCTCCGACAGGAAAATGACTATAACCTAATATTTTCATTATACGGTGAAATGTGTCAGAATTTCATGGCCATGGCATACATTACGAAAGTGAATGGTGTATGTATGCCCAACACCCTGTAGATACTTCTACGAATATTTAAAGAATTATTAGACATGCATGCATTATTATAACAACAGAGGACTAATTAGCACCCATAGGGGAAATTTCACAACTAGAACACACTGGAGAAATTACTTGAGTAGCATTCCATAAGATTTCCTTATCTAGAATAAGGTCCAATAATATCTTGATAAGAACCTGTTTATATAATAATAATTAACGAGAACTACGACTGATTATGAACTATTAAATTCGATATGAAGTGTGCAAAAAGCCATTACGGTCAAGAATTGTTATATCGCTTCATACCCAACAGATTTTCATTCAATTTCGATCGAGAAAGTTCCTAAATTCAACGCATTGTTGCCAAAATATAAGTGTCAGTTAGGACTAATAAATTATGGTTATTCAACATCTTCGTCCGCTTGACATGTACCAGATAATAGGATATTAGTGATTATCAGCTTCCAAATATGGTTCCAGTTGGAACATTGGTAGTTAGGATAATAAATTGGCTGACATATGGTTCAAATGGTTTAATGACTGTTTAATTGCTGATCCCATGTGGATTTTGAAGTAGAGTTAATGTCACTTGCCTGTTCGTGGTGAAATTTATACCTTCTTGGTGTACCTGCATAGCCTGGTTCGAGGCCCATATTCTGTTACAACGATCGCATAATTTTTAAGGCTTGGAGATCATGTAATTAATGTTGTACAGTTGTTGGACTCGCCCATTTTGTAGAGTTTTCGATACCAACACTGACTGGCTTTTGAGAAAATTAGGAAGTGATAAATGATGTATATTCAAAAGAAAATTTGATGGAGCTGATCGAAATAATTGAACTTCATTCCGAAAAATATTTCGATATTATTTTACGTTTCTACTGTGGGAAGTGACCCATTGGCCATTTCACATGAGTGGGAGACAAGAGATTAATGCATAGGTAAGTGCCAAAAAAATACATAATAGTTATTAATGATATAAGTGTTGAAAGTGACGTTTTATTTTGTGAGTGAAAAAGTTTGTGAAATGAGCGGAGCGAATTGAACCATTTCACGAACAAAATGAAATCACTTTTAACACAAATACCATACAATGTTTTTTGTACAACTGCCCTATTTTGATAATGAAATGGGCGAATTTGCTATGACAATAAACTAAAAAATGCATTTTAATATTCAAATAATCAAAAGATTGTTGTGAATGGCAAACGTTGCCAACGTTATGATTACCAACAAATGAGAAAAGACGCTGTCATTTGAATTTCGTTCCTGTCCAATTTTCGTCGTCGGTTTTTAACTGCTTAATATGTTTGTCGAGAGTCCAATTATTAATAAAAGTGACGATTTGGTTGTTCCTGTGGATATTGAAGAGTCTGCAAGAAGAGCAAATCTGGAACTCCTACCTAAAAAATCTGTTCAGTAGTACGATACTGCATATAACAATTTTCTGGCCTGATGTTAATTGAAAAATGTAGAAGGGAACTTCAGTGAACCTGTTTTCTTGGCATACTTAGAAGAAAAATAAAAAATATGGAGTTCATCAACTTTGTTGAGCAAATCTTCAATGATAAAGTCAAGCGCCCTTATTAAAAATGGCGTGGATGTTAGTGAATATTTCAAGGTAATAGCATATTTAAAACGGAAAAGTGAAGGATATCCTCCCTAAAAATCGAAAATTTTCACTCGTGAACAAGTTGAAAAGTGTATAAATGAGGCACCAGATGAGAAATACTTGATGGTTAAGGTTGCAACTATTTTCGGATTATTTGGAGCCTGCCGGCGTGAAGAATTGTGTAATTTATCAGTGGAAGACATCGAAATAACAAATAAATCATTGGTTATACAACTTCCAAACACAAAAACGAAAGTCAGTCGTTCTTTCAGTATTATTATATTGACTATTTTCATAAGTACTTTGCACTGCGCCCTTCTGTCATCAAACATCGTTGTTTTTTCCTGGAATACATGAATAATAAATGCACTGCCAATCCAGTTGGTATCAATACATTTGGGAAAATTCCATCTATTGTTGCCGAATTCCTCAAACTGCCAGAACCAAAGCAATATACAGGACACTGTTTTCGAAGATCCTCCGCTTTATTGCTAGCAGTATCAGGAGCAAATATTACGGATATAAAGAAACATGGTGGATGGAAGTCTACGATGTAAGCCGAGGGCTATGTTGATCATTCCATTGCATAAAGAAATGTCATTGCTGAAAAAATTTCCCCAACCTCAACAGATTTTGGATCATCATCATCCAATTGTACTACGGTTTCTACAAGTACTGATGGTACTGAGGATTCTAATAATGTGTTGCGAAGCTCCCTAACGTCACAGGGCATTAATGTTAGTAATTGTTCTAGTTTTACGATTAATATTAATGTTCATAAGTAATGATTGTTAAATAATGATAATTAAAATTTGCAACTGCTGAATTTTTTTCATCTAATTTCATCATAAGGAAATGAAGTGCTAAAAATATTATTAACACGCTTCCACGTAAACATTCAATTTTAACATTGTTTGATGTCATTGAAAGTGTCACTTTTAATGGCAGTTGTACAAAAAATATTTTTCACTGCATTTTGAGAATTTGAGAATTTTACGAAGAAAAGTAATATTTGTACAAAATATTTTTCAGGATTATTTAGATTCAAAAATCTGGCCACTACTCTACGTATACATATTTCCAATTTTGTTTATGCCACCTATACTTGTTTTGAGCATTTTTGGCCTCTATCATCAAGAAAGGTAGTTGGTAGTTTTTCGAAGTAACTAATAGGGTGATCTTTGTCATTTTCGCTTGTGGTCGTCGAAAAAATGTATACCTGCATGTTTTTTCCATCCTTCTATCAATGTCTGCGGAGACAAAGCCAGAAAAATATGTTCACTAACAACGAAACCACATTCATGCGATCTCAGATCATCGAAGGCTATCTCGAGCATAGAATCGTGAACCTCCGATGCAGATATTCACGACCAAAGTCTCCCATCTCACACCCATACATTTTCAATGTTGTTAATTATGTAATTGTGTTGAAGTTTCAACGAGATTCATGCAACAGCTAATAAGATTCAAACAGTCATAATTTTCACTCAAGGATTTCTCTGCAGGAACATTAGAATCAGAGCACTCAGCGTGATATTTGATAGATACGAATACGGCAATTTCGTTTAACAGTTCCTCCTGCGGTGTGGTATAATTAATTTGGATTTATCATATTGTCGGATATTTGTCAAAGAAATTCGAGAACGGGATCTGGGGAATTGAACATTGTTTTTGCGTTTCTGCCCAATGTCAGGGCGGCAAGATTGGTTTCATTGAGTTGTGCGATAATGCGTGAATCTGAAATTTGATGACAGAGGTCGATAATTATATCTTGCGGTAAAATTATTGGATATTCAAGGTGTGCGAAATGACATCAAATCAAATCAAATCAAATTTTTATTTCCACATTTAAAGTACATACATTGTTGTCATATAATTCATCATATTAGAAACGCCAAAGAGTGACAGGGAGTACCTAGACAATTGTCTGTTTGTACTCCTGAATCCTCTAGGGTGTTCAATGAAACGTACAAGTCCCAAGGAAAAAAAAATGGCAGCAAGACGCGACCCTCAGATGGAGAGAGCAACAACAGCAGGCGAGGAATCAAACCATTAGACATATTATTCCAAGTCTATGGTCAAAAGTTACTGAATCAGCATTGAAGCTCATAAATTTCAACAAACTGAATCAAATTTCCCAGGATTCTCAATTATAAATCGTCTGATCTCTGATTTAAAGTAATTTATGTTTTTACACACTTTTAGATCGTTCGGAATGAGGTTAAAAAATCTAGGACCAAAATACATGAAAGATCTCTGGGTTGTCGACTTTTTGAAAAATTTAACTTTAAAATTCATATTTCGTGCTGACCTAGTTGATCCAGATCCCCTCTTCTCATAAATAAACTGTTTTTTGTACATTCTAATTATACATTGGTTCACGAATATAGTCCTAATCTTCATTAACTTACTCTCCGCATACAACAGACTCGTTGAGAATAATCTTCGTTTCTTAAAAATAATTTTTAACAAAGTATTTTGTGCGGTCTGCAACATCTGCAGAGAAGTGGAAAATGCACCTCCCCAAGCAACAACACAATACCTAATTATTGATTCCGCTAGGCTATTATACAATAAAAGAAGGTTTTTTCTTGGCAGAATGTCCCTCAACCTATAAAACCTATGACTTAGACACCTTATTCTCTTCGTCACGTGCCTTATATGTTCTGTCCATCGTAGATGTTGATCCAATATAACTCCAAGATAGCTTATGCGAGAGGTTTTCTCCATTTTTTGGCAAGTACATGTTTGTGAACTACAGAGAGGCGAATGCAGTCTCAATTCGAACTGCACGGGCTGGTCGACAATTGACGGAGAAAATGTTATATATTTTGTTTTCTTCAAATTTAAAGTTAGAAGACTGCTATTTAACCACAAATAAACTTTTTTCATGTTAGATTCTGCTATGATTTTTAATTCTTCCCAGGTTTTCGCAGTGAACGTTATTACCGTATCGTCAGCATAGCAAACTAAATGGGCCTGCAAGTTTTTTATTTTAGTGATATTATTTATATATATCAGGAACAATAATGGCCCCAATACCGTCCCTTGTGGTATCCCAATCCTCAGAGCCTCACCATCGCTCCTCTCCCCCCCAATTGCAACACTCTGAAATCTCCCGGACAGGTAGTCTCTGAGAAGTGTCCAGGCAACACCTCGAATTCCACAACTCTCAGCTCTATCGAGTAGTTTATTATGTGGGACTGTGTCAAAGGCCCTGGCAAGGTCAATGAACACTGAGAGGCTCTTCATCGAGGCATCCATGGATCCTATTGGCTTCTCCAAGAAATCAAGAACTGCATCCTCCGTACCAAGACCCTTTCTGAAGCCAAATTGGCTATCTGTAATTATGTTATGCTCATCAAAAAATGCGGTTATTCTATTCTTAAGTGACTGTTCAAATAATTTTGCAAAATTGCTAATTACTGAAATTGGTCTGTAGTTATGCACCTGACTTGGATCTCCAGCTTTATAAACCGGGGTGACAAGACTTTGCTTCCACTGTCTAGGAATTTTACCCTGCGCAAAACATAAATTTATAACATGTACTATAGGTGTTACAATGTATATGTGCAATTTTTTTATAATTTTTGAGGTTATATTGTCAGGCCCAGGGGAACAGTTGTTCTTCAACTTCGATATTAGAATAATAGTTTCATTAGCTGTTACTGGTTTTAAAAATACCGATGATATTATAGGAGTTTCCTCCTCAAAATCCTCAGGCAAATCAGTTGTTTCGATTTTTTTAGCCATTTCATCACCCAGGTGTATGAAGTATTTATTGAAGAAATCTACTTTCTCTTTATTTTCGCTGACCGTTTCGCCCTTATCGCCCTTTATGGTGATGTTATCTAATGTTCTAGATTTCTGTTTCCCGGTAATATCGTCTATTATTTTCCAAACCTTTTTAAAATTTCCATCAGCCCTAGCAATTTCATTTTGATAATAGTCGGTCTTTGTTTGTTTCAGCAGGGAGTTTAGCTTATTACGATAGCATCTGTATTGAGTTTCAAGTTGATCCGAATGATTTTTCCGTAACTTTTTTTTCAGTTTACTTCTTTCATTTATTGATTTGATCAAACCCGTCGTTATCCACGGTTTAATTTTCCTATATTTACATGGGTTCAAGATTTCCATGCGAGTACTTTTAGACATATAGGTATTTCCCAGTGGGCACGCGCACGTAGAAAATACGTTGAAAAGATGTTACATAACCAAACGTTGAAAAACAGTAAAAATGTCGCGGGAAAAAACGTTTTCTTGCATCGAGAATTTAGTTATAAATAAACGTTGTCTTTCAACGTATTGATTAAATATAAATTGGGCGCAATATTAACGTTAATTTATAACGTGTATGTATATTATTTTACCATACAAGTTTACTGTCAAACCGATAACGTATAAATAACGTTTATTTCCACCATATCATATATACTTCATAAACGTTGTCTTTCAACGTATTGATTAAATATAAATTGGGCGCAATATTAACGTTAATTTATAACGTGTATGTATATTATTCTACCATACAAGTTTACTGTCTAACCGATAACGTATAAATAACGTTTATCTCCACCATATCATATACCTATACATAAACGTTGTCTTTCAACGTATTATTATAATATACCTTGTGCTCAGTCTGAAAGTTAGTTTATAACGTGTATATATATTATATTACCCTACGAGTTTATATGTTCAATCATTAATGTATTAATAATGTTTATTTTCACCATAACGTATATCCTCATTAACAGTTGTCTTTCAACGTAATGATTCAATATATTTTGAGCATAATCTGAACATTGTATTGAAACGTTGACCTATATTATACAAATTTCATAAAATAATGTATAATGTTCCTTGAACAAGAAGTCATTATTATGATAAACATCTTTCAATGGAAAAATATAAATCTTGCATGAATAATTCAATTGTTGAACTGAAACGTATGGGTATATACCTATAAAGAATATATGGATTCTATATTTGAGTTTTCACAAATAGGTACTAATAAATCATAATTGAATCGAAAGTTACCTTGTGTTTTCAAATTGGTGAACCTCAAGAAAAAAAAACATTTCTGATTATTATGAAAAATATATTATAAAAGGAGATATTCACTACAAGAGATCAAAGAAACAAAAATAAAATAAAAGTTTGTCTATTTCACTTTCTTCAGCCTTGCCGAGGCGAATTTCAGCCATTCCTTCATGACTGTGCAAAGTCGAAACTCATCAATTTCCTTGGTTGGGAAGGAAATCTTAACAGCCTCTATAAATATGGAAAAAAAAATCAGACACGAGCATTCTATTCTGAAATTTATATGAAAATTTTTTTCTGGTTAACACATCTATATCTAATAAGATTTTATTTCTTTTAAGAAAAGTATTTTAGAAAACTAGCATTTTCATACCATTCATGGAAAAACTTGGAGAAACAATATATAGATATTTCGAAAATACTAGCCCATAATTAATGATAGTCAGTAAACTTCAATATAATTCAGATTCAGAGACTGGTGTATGGTGATTGCAGAAACAACATGAAGTATATTATTATTCAACCAAAAACTTATTGGGGGTGATGTCCTTAGATGCCTTGAAATGATTGATCTGGGGAGAGTCTATACAAGATATCCGTATACAATGCCTTCTACTTTCATTCGTGGGTGTCTGAATGAAAATGAAAGTCTAACAACAGCATTCTTGAAATAAATCACAATGTTACTCAATGTTGGTCGGGGTGTTAACCAAAAAAATCATATTTCATAATAATTTTAGACAGTTTTATGTTAAGCTCCTTTACAGAAATACCTATATTCACCGCCTCAGGTGACTGATATAAGTTCTCAAATGGAACTGTTCATTCATTTTAAAATATCCCTTTTGCATAATATTAATGGACAAACAATGCATGTATGTCAATGCAACCATTTATTGAAAATGAAAATAATAAGATTATTGGTTACCCAAAAGAGTCAGCCTTGGTTTAATATCAACTTGTATTTGCCATTATACGGAACACCATTACTCATTTTCAAATATAGATGTCAATATGTGCCTCATAAACTAGATTAGGATACTAAAGTATATTTTTTTTATTTACCCAACAGCAACTCCTTGGTTTTGTATTTTTCGAAGGCTATTTTGTCTCTTCCTTTCCAATTAAAAAGTTTGGCCACATCGTCAGCAATGAGGTATCGGAGCATTCGTCTGGTCAGGCCCTCTGACCCAGACCCTCCAAGACATGCCAATCTCCTTACCTGGAACAGATATGATTTATATTTACTACAGTGACAGGAAGATTTTTCTACAAATATTCAATTGAATATGATTTCTAAGAACAGTTCTACTGAAATCTTCATCTTTTCAACCTCAAAATGCACTAAATTAGTGCATTAGTGCAGTAAATTACCCTTATTTTTTAAATATAAAAAAAGTTTTTCCATCTCATCGAATTGTCAATATAAATATTATTCTGCTTGAAATAGTATTGCTACAAATATTGTTGTGTTCTTACCATATATTCCCAAACCATTTTATCAGCTAGTTTCTTCTCAAACTCTTGAAAACTGGAAAGAGTTTGAAATGGAAAAGTTTCAGACATGATACACTCTGGTGGATTCAAGTGTTCCGAGCCTGCCAAACTCGTTCGTCTGTTTATATCAGCCAGAATGATTGAGAGTTGGTCTACACTTGCCGATATCTTTGACAGAGCATTTAAAACAACACTCTCAAATTCTGAAAATATTAAAAAAAATATATAAAATATATATTTGTAATCAAATTAAAAAAAAAAGACTAAGTTATTTTGAGATGCTATAGGTTATTGAGTTTTTTTTTATTGCTTTGAGGTGTCAACAGACACATTATGGAGTCTTGGTTTTTAATATGTACTTGCTATCAATATATTATGAAGGAACACATTCAATTTACCTGCGTTTCGTGAAAGGGAGACATGTCTACCACCATCATTTGCAATGGTAGATGAAAATGAAGAGGATGTCGGAGACTTTCCTCCATATCCACTTCTACTAGTAGAAGCTCCTTCAGTTGCCAGCGAAAGCGTAGAGTATGAGGATACTGTTGGAGACTTTCCTCCATCTGCACTTCTACTAGTAGAAGCTCCTTCATTTGCCAGGGAAAGCGTAGAGTATGAGAATACTGATGCAGCACATAAGTCATCCTCACGACGTGGTTTTTTAGCAGGAACAGGTTCAGAATCAGTGCTGGAGTTCGAATCATTCAAAAGTCCTTTTTGAGTCAAAGTTCTGACTGATTCTGCAGATTCATAATTATCTGCTATGATTTTATTTAAATTTTTCTCTGCTAACTCATAAGTTGCTGGAAACAGATCAGATGTGAACAGAATTTTACCAGTTTCAGGAAAACCTTACCACATGTGAAGCGCGTGTTAACCTTATAAGTGGGCCAACTTTTTTTAAAGGGGGTGAGATCTTCCACAAATTTTCTGAAGGGTACTTTATTAGTACGTATTGGCCAATAACATTTTTTCCCATTTTTCAGCAGCCAAATTAATGGCACAATAGATATTTCCCCTGTGGATTCCATTTCGGAATTCAGGAACTCCACTACCGCATACATTGCTTCACTGATGGAAATCACAGAATTTATAGTGGTTAAGAGGAAAAGCGGCAAAACCTTCTTTGAAAGGCATAATCATACATTTGTGTGAAATGTCACCCAAACTGAATGTTTTTGCTCGAGATTCATCAATTTTCTTAATATAAAATATGCCCAATTTGGAAGATTGCAATGGTTCACTATATAAATCATCATAATATGTGAAAGGCTCACCACCAAGTACAAACGCGTCTTCAATGTATCTTATGAATTTGATAATATACATTTTTTTAGAATTCAACATAACACAATTGTCAGGCTTGTGAATAGATAAACATGTCTCATTAAATTGCAACTTTTCACAATTGTAAGAAATTAATTTACCCTGTGCATTATACAACTTCTTACATAGGTTTTTTGGTTCATGTTTAGAAATTTTTTTAAGATTGACATGTTCTGCTGAGACATATTCATGCTCATGGATTCTCCTATGCAGCTGCTGCAATGGATTATTTGAAGAGTGTAATTTCCTTTTCAAAAATGTCATGTAATTTTCAAAAGGAAAACAAGAATATTGATTGATTGTACCGTACAACTTTATATCATCAACCAAGTGCACCAAATTATGGATATTGAATACAACAAAATCTCTACCAAACACTTCAGCAGATTTTACAACAAATTTTTTTAAGCTTTCATCAGCAACAGATATATATTTTGAGATCAAGTTCTCATCTGTCAATATGAAAATAGCGCAATGTAATAATAAAACTAATTTGAATTGGATAGTATTCACAGCATTATAGAAAATGACTGGAAAAGTGTATAAAATGAAAAGTTTGAATTCTGTTGCTTTCCACCTTCGTATTTCTTTGAAGGTTCTGCATTTTCTAGGGAAATCTGATGTAATATACTCATGGAGAATGATAGTTTTATCATCAATTTCTTTCATTATTTTCTGGGATAACTTCACTGGAGAAGTGGCAAAAAAATAGTTCACTAATAGTCGCTTCACTACACCCAGGAATAGTAGATGCATGGGATCTATAGGAAACTGTGTTACCATTTTAATGTTTGCTCTAAGAAGAGGACTTTTTCCTTTGATATATGTAGGAAGTGGTTCAGTTATGAAGTCTTGGTCCAACTTAGAATTAAACAATTTGAGATTGTTTTGAGCATATATAATTCTGTGATTTTCATATTCACCAGCAATGTGGCATTTCTCACACCCTAATTTTGACGTATGACCTACAGTTTGGCGCAAGTAGCTCCTAGCAGGAGCATCACAAATGAAGAAATGTATATCGAATGTGTATACTTTTTCATTGTAATTTATTCCACGTTCTTTCAACGAAATAATTTCATCTATGAAATTTTGTAAATAAATTTCTAAAGGATCTGGTTTGCCAGTACCGCAAAATAAAGCAATGGTGAATGGAGAATTATCTTTCAAATCCTGACACATGCCCAAAATAGGATAGAACTCTGTAGAACTGCTTTTGAAGAGAGGCAAACCATCAATATTGATTTGTAATGAAATTTTCTTCACATTTTCTTTTATACCATATTGACATTTTTTCAAAATTGTATTTTCAATTCCGAAATAGTGCATGTTCCCATTATTCAGTTTTACAATTTCTGTGTGTCTCGGGGTCCCCATGAGTGTTCGAAAATCTTTAGGTATAAAAGGTAAAACTGGTTTTAGTATATGTAATAATGCAGTTGTAGAATTACGGGTTACATTATATGTATTGACCCATTCCCTCAGTTTATTCTTCAAATCGATAGCAATATCTACAGATTCTTCTAGTTCAATATCACTATCAGAATCAAAATCAGTTTGGTCTGTACCGATCTCCAGAAAATCAGTATTGCTACTAACATTATCAACCTCTCTATTATTATGTGAATCCAATTCGGAACTGATTAACGGGATTTTTAAATCCATATCATTATTGACAGCTAATATTGAACTAGAAGATTCCCCTACTCCATTGTTTATTTGATTTTGTAAAAGTTTGGTTTGGCGTTTTATTCTACGCTGCAACTGCCTTTTTCCCACTAATTTATTTTTGAACATTTCACCTTATGAATGAGTACCTACGAAGTTACCGCTTTCCGTTTAACCACTTAAAATTTATGACAAAAAGAGTTCGCCAATGTTTCGTATATCCTAAAAAAGATGATATTGTCAGTAATGCTGGATTTCCATACATCCGTCATCCGATGATACGATCGTCCGATCATCGTTGTGATTGGTTGAAATATTCAATTTTGAAAATTTCTGCCAATCGCAACGACGATCGGACGATCGTATCATCGCATGACGGTTGCAAGGAAATCCAGCATTATCTACTCATTTTCACAAGAACAAATAACTAAAATCATCGAATATACAATGCAATCAACATTTTGTGCATTATTTAATGATCAAAATGGATAGAAGAAATTTCTTAAATAATTAACAAACAGGAAGATCGAAAAAAATAATTATTGAAGATTATTTGCATATCATTAGTTGTTGAATGATTGTTTGGGCTATTGTCACGATTTATTATATTGATGCTGATCTACACTGTGTTCCTAAAGTATGGAATTTTAGCTAAACTGGTCATTTTAAGAAATAATCCTGAAACATGTCGATTTTTGATGTTAATTTACCGTATTTCAAAAAAATAATAACGTCACCGTCATTTTTTTAATGGAACACCCCCATTTTGTCTCAATTTTCGGATTACTCTAACTGAGCTGATTCCAATTGGTACAGGGTGGACAAAAATACAATAGTTTTTGTTTGTAAACAGCTCATTTGGTAATCCTGTTGAATTAGAAGGTCGATTTGCGCATGCGCGAACCGGATTTTGTTGCCAGATTGTGCAAATCAATTCCTTCAGAGTGAATTGTAATGTCATAGAAAAGGAATAAGAATTATCAACTTATACTGCGTTCAGGAATTGGAAGGGTAATTTTTATTGGCCTCTCAATGGCAGGAATCACCACTAGAAAATATCTTCCGCATTTTTCGATGAAATTTGTTTTAATTCCATTAGAAACTAAATTATGTGTTAATAAATATTGGCTAAGTTGAATTAATCAACTACTGATCAGAAGGAGCGTAAATTTTGAAATTAGTGATTTGAAATTTTTTCGCACCTTAGTGGCATGAAATAAAATGCGAGGGTAAAAATCCAATTCAATTTCACTTAATTGTTTCTTAATCTCGTCTATCGTCACGTTATAAAGATATTAGAAAATTCTAATTTGATAAATAATTAAATTCTAATTTAATAAATTAGAATTTAATTCTAATTCCATGAATAAGAATTGTTTTTGGATTTAACACTATATTGAAAGAAAATATATGATTTTTAATAATTTATTCAGGGTTGCTTAGTTCGAAGTGCTAATGAAGTAAAGAACTAAGCATAGAAAACCATCACTCATCAAGCACCTAATTAAAAAAAATACATCATATTTGTTTGAAAAAAAGTTCCAGCATGCTATAACATTGGAATTACAATAGAGCATTTATAAAAAAGTTTAAATTACTGCCAGAATTGGTCGCGGAAAATTACCGTACTGTCAGATGAATGCGGTTCTATGACCTTTTCTTCAAATACCGGAATAATCGCCCGATCTGGCAACGTTGCTGCGAATTTGACGGACCCCCCACCACTACCCAAATTCTACTTGATTAAACAACGTCAGGATTACCAAGTATTATTGATAATATTGTTAATTTACCTAATAAAGAATGTTACGCGTTACTTTATGAGCACACACAAAACTATTGTATTTTCGTCCATCCTGTACCAATTGGAATCAACATGTGATACATTTTTTGAATCAGCTCAGCTAGAGTAATCCGAAAATTGAGACAAAATGCGAGTGTTCCATTTCAAAAAAATGACGGTGACGTCATTACTCGAACGTAATTCCCCTGTATATTAGATTATTATTTTAAAATACGGTAAATTAATATAAAAAATCGACGTGTTTCAGGATTATTACTTAAAATGACCCGTTTAGCTGAAAATGAATTTGTTCCATACGGACACAGGACACAGTATATATCGGTATACATCTTCTACCAATTTCAAGGAATTTCTTCGAATAAAGCAGAAGAGAATTATTCGAAAATAATTCAATTTTCATGAAAATATCAAGATTATTATCGATATCCAAAATGCAGATGCAAATATTAACCAATATTTTATAATTGGCAATCAATAAAATACAACTTGAGGAAAAAAGCGAATTGAAACAGAATACTCACCTAAAATAAAACCGACGCTTGGCAAAATCAAATTGGTGGAAAATGGAGGTAGAACGGGCACACCCAGAAGTATAGTGATTCAACTGAAATTTCCAAGCATTTGCATCATAGGTGTTTGAATGATTATTATAGTACTCACCAACTCAAATGTAATTAACAACACTATTATAATAATTTATACAATATTCCAATATAAGCGAAACTCTGGAACTCAACACACTGAACCATCAACGAAACTAACGAGAGTATAGACCTGTTGCTTGCGAATGGCGGTTGCATTTGCGACCACTCAAGCACTCAGCAGTAGGCGCAGAAGCACACGCAAGACGCAATGTCATAAGTCAATCAGAGAGAAGCAGTTCCCGCGCATTCCCGAATGATGCGCCCGTCACAGACGAGTTGCGCTGTTGCGCATGCCGCGAAGAGTGTCGAATGCTGATTTTGTTGCCAGATTGTGCAAATCCGTTCTTTGAAGGTGGATTGTAGTGTAGAAAAGGAATATAAATTATTATTGCGTTGAGGAATTGGAAGATAAATTTTTTTGGTGATTCATTGGAAGGTAGCGCCACCTGAAAATATCTTCCTCATTTTCCGATGAAATTTGACAAATTTGTGCTAATTCACGAACTCCATTTGAAAATAAATTATGAGTGTCAATATTTATTGGCCCAGTTGTTAACACATGTCAGCTTTCCTTTTGTGTAAATCAATCTATTGAAATTTTTTTCACCCCTTTGAATTTTACCTCATTAGCGCGTGAAATGAAATGTAAAGGAAAAATATATTCAATTCGATTGCACCTTATATTGTTTTTCATCTCAAGTATTGTCACGTAATAACAGAGTTGTCTCTGCGTAAAAATTACTATTGATACCATTTTCTGCCAAAAATTCGAAAATTACAGACATTTGGGCAAATTAATATGCTCTCAGTTCAGCTCAACAAAAGCGCCAAAAATATCCTAATATGTAAAATAAAGAATAATTTGGTGACAAACTGTTGGCTGTTGATGAGTAGAATTTTCAACCTTTAATGCTGGATTTCCATGCATCCGTCATCGGATGATACGACCTTCCGATCGTCGTTGTGATTGGCAGAAATATTCAATTGAAAATTTCTGCCAATCACAACGACGATCGGACGATCGTATCATCGGATGCATGGAAATTCAGCTTAATGCCCTATTAAACTTAACGATAGACAGGAGAGGCAGAAAAACTGTCATCTTATCAAAATCGTGTCCAGAGTAGTCGATGCTTCTCAAACTTTTTGGAATTGTGACCCATTTTTGAAGTAAAATGAATATCAACAGAAGAATAAAATGTTCACAACTGCTGGTGGAGCCTGGCGAGGCACTCGGAACGTGTTTTTCGGCACGGGTAGACTTCCATCAAATCAATCAGAAATTTTGGAATTGTTCTTAGATAACGTTTAGTTGTGAACGTATTCGTATTGTTGACTGGATACATATTTTCAACAATTCAAATAGACTAGAAAGTTGAAGAATGGACATTAAAAAAACGTTCAGAGCACACGTTAAAATTCGATTTCAAAATAAGGTATTTTCAGATGAACTATTCTTCGGGAAGTAAGAAAAGTAGGTTAAACATACGTAAATCATTAACGTATTCATATTGTTTACTAGATACGTATTTTAAACGATTCAAATTGATGAAAAATAGTGGAATTGTTATTAGATAACGTTTAAATAACATTTTCCATAAACGTATTCGTATTGTTAACAGGATACGTATTTTCAACGATTTAAATAGACTAGTAGTTGAAAAATTGACGTTAAAAAAACGTTCAGAACACACGTTAGCCGTCTTTTTCATAATAACGTTTTTTCAGATGAAATATTCTTATGGAAGTAAGAAAAGTACGTTGAACATACGTAAATCATTAACGTTTCCATATTGTTGAATTGATACGTATCTTAAACGATAAAAATTGATGAAAAATAGTGGAATTGTTATAAGATAACGTTTAGATAACGTTTTCCATAAACGTATTCGTATTGTTAACAGGTTACGTATTTTCAACAATTTAAATAGACTAGTAGTTGAAAAATGGACTTTAAAAAAACGTTCAGAACACACGTTAGCATTCTTTTTCATAATAACGTTTTTTCAGATGAACAATTCTTCTGGAAGTATGAAAAGTACGTTGAACATACGTAAATCATTAACGTATCCATATTGTTGACTGGATACGTATTTTAAACGATAAAAATTAATGAGAAATTGTGGATTTGTCATCAGATAACGTTTAAATAACATTTGCCATAAACGTATTCGTATTGTTGACTGGAGACGTATTTGAAACGTTTCTAATGAACTAGAAGTTGTGGAATCGTTACATAAGAACGTTAAAATAACATATTTCATAAACGTTATAATAATTTCGGGAGGAAACGTATAAGCACTCAATTTTATAACCGATTATTGTAAAATTACGTTTAATATATGTTATTGAAACGTATTTAATTAACGTTATAAATCATAACTGAAATGACAACGTTGAAAAATCAACTGATAACGTATTTTTCTACCAATCAACGTTAAAAAAACATTTATTCAACGTGTGTGTGCCCACTGGGTTAGTCTGTTAATGAATAGGTCGTAAGATGTTTGTGGATCACTCGTCATCAATACATCGCCCCAGTCCTCATCACTCAACAGTTTTGAGAGATTCTCAAAATTAAGTTTTTTCAAAATTTTTGTTCGTGTGTGTGAATTCTCAATGCAATTCGAGTTTTTGATGACGATACGCACAAAAATAGGGAAATGATCGGTCATATCTGTGTGAAAGATAACTGGATCGATATCAACCTTATCGAGCAAACTATTTCGCATCTTAAGGAAAATGTGATCGATTGTGGATTTACTATTTTGTGTTACTCTTGTTGGCTCATTTATATATGAAATGAATCCATTTGAGTTTAAAATATTCAGATAAGCATTGGTATCATTGTGATCAGGATGAAGTAAATCAATGTTTATATCCCCCACGTGAATTTCAAGGCTCTGATGATCTATTTCATTGAGATATGATTCTAAATTCATTAAGTAATTTTTTGTATTTGTTGCTGGTGACCTATAAAAAGCCGTTATACCCACTCTGCCATCACAAGGCAGAATTTTGTTTGCTAAAATAATTCTGAGAAATTTGTTCTCGTTTACCTGATGAATAGTTACATCTGCTGTTAAATTATTCCTTATATATACCACAACACCGTCACATTTATTAATTTCTGATTCATTATAATGAATTGAATAATTTGGAATAGAGAATAAACCTACGTCCTCTATTTTTCTCGTTTCTGACAAAACAATGACATCGAATAAATCTTCTGACATAGATACCTGAATTAAAAGTTCCTCATAATGCTTCTGCAAACTTCGTATATTAAAATGAACAATATTAATAGCCCGCATGCTGCCGCCCTCCCCATCCCGCACATACTCCTGAATACTGCTACATATTTTAGTATCAATTTGAATATTTTGATCAACCAACTGCAAACAGTCTAACATAGCAGCGGAGTACCTCTCTAAAGACAACGAAAGCCCCCCAAAACAAATTCAGTAAAATAAATTGAATACAACTTAAAAACAATTCGACAAATTTTCTTTATTATTATTTTTAGACATAAAAATCCTATTTAAATTCACAGATCATCAATTTCTGACGATAATTCCCTCTTCCCTAATTGCTAGATATAATGTTTCTTTGTTTTTCACATTCTGTACCTTATTTCTTCCATTTTTGATATATACATTTCCATTCAACGTCCATACATTCCTCATACCAAACTTTTCAAGAGCTTCATTCAGTATTCCGACCCTCATGCTAGTCAAATCTTCCCTTATGACCACTCCAGTACCTTTCAATAATGTTTTCTTCATATAAATTTCCTGTTTTATTTGGTGTTTAAAGAGCTTCAGTAAAATTCCTCTACATTTTCCACCAGTTGGTTTTCCAAGTCTAAAACATAAATCAACATCCTCTGCAGTCAATTTCATAGACATTTTCGAGTTAAGTAATTTAACGATTTCTTGCTTAGTATCTTCTCCTGTTTTCTCTACAAGGCCAAACACTCTCAAGCTCATTCTTCGGCTTTCTTGATCCAACTTTTCCATATTTTCTTCCATGTATTTTTTACCTGAATTTGCCTTCTTCAGTTCATCCTCGAGAGTATTTATCCTTTGTTCAAGATTCGACTTTAATTCTCTTTGATTAGTTTGAATCTCTGCCATCGTCTCCTCTAGATTTGATAATTTCTCGTTTATGGTTTTTATGACGGCTTCGGATACCATGTTTGTTATTGCCCTGATGAACGAGTCACTTTTTATACACTCATTGACCGCTCGACTAACTGAAGATTGTATTTCTTCACGTATTTCTCTCGTTATAACCATTTTAAACGGAGCAGTGGTAAACTGTGTAGTTTATATTATTATACGATAATAACAAAGAATTTTAATTATGCGTGTAATATAGAAATTTTCAATGTTTTGAGGAGCCTTCCAACACGAAGTCACTCGCCCGCCATGCGCAATATAATGATGAAGATAATATTGAATTTTTGGACTGATTATTTGCGAATCGAGCGTAAATTTGCGAATTTGTTTCAAATTTTTTGATGCTGTATCCAATTTCATAGAGTTCTTGAAACCTCCTTCATTCCGAATTTTATTGTGACACTTTTTATGGGGAATAATTGAAAGGTTAAATCAGTCATGAAGTTTTGTCGTGTTTTTTCAAATCTTATCCATCAATACAATGAGGTATATTTTGAATCATATCTCACATTTTATTTCGTGGTTCCTAGGTGGAAAATCGACACAAAAAAGTCCTTGAAAAGTATTATCGAGAATATAGAAAGAATTTACCTACCACTTGAACAACTAAATATGATTTCGAATGAATTATCATTCTGACAATTCCACCCATAATTTTTGGAGATTCCAACACTCGGCCAAGCGGGAAACTCTTTTCGAGTCTCATTGAAACTAACATTTCTGAGCCACAGACAAGAGCCTACTGAATAATAGTAAAGTTTCCGGATGCAGAAGTATCGTAGTTTCTATTTTCCCTACAATCATTTCTTCACAGAGTGAGAAATTAGACTAATTTCGATGTCTTCGATGTTCAAGGATTTTGCGATAGTATTGATCCAATCGTTTAGGGATAAGAAAATCAGTGAATTTCTGGCGGAAAATGAGATTTAAAGAAAAACTTGAGCAACGACTTGAATAGAATTAAATTCTGATTTGGTTGGAAACTTTTTAATTTTCTGTATTTTTGTCGTGAAATTTACCGTTTTGAAATAACAGAAAAATTTAATTAGGTGCAGGAAGGAGAAATTTATTTTAGAACTGATTTAAATTTTATTTCTTCATTTCAAAACCGTAGGTACATTTTCCGAGAAAAATACAGGAAATGAAAAAGTTCCTAACCAAATCAGGCTATGCGATTTTCATTCTATATAAGTCGTTGGGTAAGTTTTTCTTTAGATTTTACCAAAAATGATAGAGGTAGTCTGCTACTTCCCTCTCCACTCATTCTGAAAATACGAAAAAATATCATGAAAGTGTGTTTTTGTACAACTGCCATTAAAAGTGATACTTTTAATGAAGCAAACAATGATGAAATTGATTGTTTACGTGGAAGCGTGTTAAAAATATTTTAGCATTAGTGTTAAAAATATTTTCAGCATTCCGTTTTCTTCTGATGAAATCGGATGAAAAAATTCAGCAATTGCAATTTTTTATAATCAATATTTAACAATCATTACTTATTAACATTAATATTAATCGTAAAACTAGAACAATTACTAACATTAATGCATTGAGACGTTAGGGAGCTTCGCAACACATTATTAGAATCATCAGCACCATCAGTATTTGTAGAAACCGGAAGTACAATATTGGATGATGATGATCCAAAATCTGTTGAGGTTAGGGGAATTTTTTCAGCAATGACATTTCTATATGCAATGGAATGATCAACATAGCCCTCCGCTACCGTCGCACATAGGGGTATTTTGCTGATCTAGCTGGCCAAAATTATTTTTTGTGTTTTCTTGCTCCAAGGAGTTGCTCTGGTTGACAATAAGCTATTTTACTTTTTTTTTATGAATAATAGGAATAATGACAAAATATTGGGTAAAAAATTTAATGAAAATTAATTTTAGTAATTTACAACTTCGAAAATTAATACTTTCTTGAACAAAATCTGATGTTAATTAGAACCATGGTTCTTTATCATCCTTATCACTTTCAGTTCCCTCAGGAATCTCTTCCAAATCAGAATCTGAGTCGCTAATAAAGGTGTTAGCTGATTTTCTTGGTAATCTTGAACTGTTTTATATGCTTTTTTCAACTTTGTAGCTCTCTTTGGCGACTTCATGATCTGCTTTAGTATACTTGAAGCATCTTTTTTTCCAGAAGTTTGTAATTTTGTTTGTGCAGCATGTATCAACACATCAGAATCCACTGTAATACGTAAAGTTTCAGTTTTCCTTCTCTTGCTTCGTTCGCTCAGCTCATGAAATGATTTTAATGGTCGACCTGAACTCTTAGCCTGCGCTCTCGGTATTTCGAAAGTTTTTTTTAGCCATTCGTCATTATTATGGAGAAATCTAGCGTCCGTTTTATCTGCTTTATTCCACCTTTGTTTGAATTCCGACTTAATATACGAAAACTTGTGCTTCATCGTCTTTAATTCATCTTCGGAATAATTTTCACTGGATAAAATCCAATTCTCCAAATAATTTAATTTTTCTTCGAAATTTGGTGAAATTTGCTTTTTTATTTGATCAAAAAGTGATCTACGGGTCAATACTCTAACACCTGAGTGACCGGGTAACCCTGAAACCCAATAATTACCATCTTACATAGTGTTAATTCCAAATATATATTTTTTTACTTTTTTCACTGTCTTGGTCTGTCATCTCTGGCAAAAAAGGGGGCGGGTATGGGCGGCTAATTAGGCCATAATAATTTTATATAAACTCTAACCTGTTGTTATCAATAAATATAAGAACCGGGACGAAACCGGAAATACAACAAAAACCTTCTTAAACTTGAAATTGGATTAGAAATTTCAAAAATTTTAAACTATATTTTCAAAGGTCAAATGACAGTATCCTGCCAAAAAAAAACTCAGCTTTATATTTTAAAAGTATGCATTCTTACCTCCTTGATCCCTATCCATAACAATATTTTCAAAGAAGTTAGTAGTCACGCAAATATTTCACTTTTTATCATAGGCTATAATATTCACGAAATGCGGAAGATACGTGCATTCGAAGCAATGACAAACTTCTGTCAAAAAAATCGTGCATATGCATACGATAAGGAACCGAGATGGCTTGTATAGATTGTTCTCTAGTAATTCGAGAACTATAAAAACCAGTTTTTTTTTATCTGCGACAACTTCTAATAATTTGATTTTTGACCAACTGGATCAGCAAAATACCCCTATGTGCGTCGTAGACTTCCATCCACCATGTTTTTTTATATTCGTATTATTTGTTCCTGATTATGCTAACAATGAAGCGGATGATCTTCGAAAACAGTGTCCTGTATATTGCTTTGGTTCTGGCAGGTTGAGGGATTTGGCAACAATAGATAGAATTTTCCCAAATGTATTGATACCAACTGGATTGGCATTTCATTTATTATTCATTTATTTCAGGAAAAAACGACGATGTTTGATGACAAAAGGGCGCAGTGCAAAGTACTTATGAAAATAGTCAACATACTTCCCAATAATACTGAAAGAACGACTGACTTTCGTTTTTGCGTGTGGAAGTTGTATAACCAATGATTTATTTGTTATTTCGATGTCTTCCACTGATAAATTACACAATTCTTCACGCCGATAGTCTTCAAATAATCCGAACATAGTTGCAACCTTATAACCATCAAGTATTTCTCATCTGGTGTCTTATTTATAAACTTTTCAACTTGTTCACGAGTGAGAATTTTCGATTTTTTGGGACGATTTCCTTCACTTTTTCATTTTAAATATGCTATTACCTTGAAATATTTACTAACATCCACACCATTTTTAATAAGGGCGCTTTACTTTATCATTGAAAATTTGATCCACATAAAGTTGATGAACTCCATATTTTTTATTTTTCTTCTAAGTATTCCAGGAAAACAGGTTCACTGAAGTTCCCTTCTACATTTTTCAGTTTACACAAGGCCAGGAAATTGTTGAATGCAATATCGTACTGCTGAACAGATTTTTTAGGTTTGAGTTCCAGATTTGCTTTTCTTGCAAACTCTTCAATATCTACAGGAACAACCAAATCGTCACTTTCATTAATAATTGGACTCTCGACAAACATATTAAGCAGTTAAAAACCCAAGATGCAAATTGGATAGGAACGAAATCCAAATGACAGCGTCTTTTCTCATTTGTTAGTAATCATAACGTTGGCAACGTTTGCCATTCACAACAGCCTTTTGATTATTTGAATGTTAAAATGCATTTTGAAGTTTATTGTCATTGAAAATTCGCCCATTTCATTATCAAAATAGGGCAGTTGTACAAAAACCATTGTATGGTATTTGTGTTAAAAGTGTTTTTTTTTTGTTCGTGAAATTGTTCAATTCGCTCCGCTCATTTCACAAACTTTTTCACCCACAAAATGAAACATCACTTTTAACACTCATATCATAAATAACTATTTATTTCATAACAGTAATAATTCCATGGAATATTATCCTTCTATCGCTTCTCGTTTTCAGGATACAAAATAAAAACATAATTTTTCCGCCATCTTTGAACCGCTATATCTCCCTATCGTTCGACTGTTGGCCCAAGATGTATATAACAAACTAACCTTCATTTTGAACAAGGAATCGTCCTTTGAAATCTTTCGCTTCAATTCTGAAAAATCCTGTATTCACGGAGACTTCAACGTTGGACCGAGCGACGAACCCACCGCAAACAACGCAAACTGAGCAAATCGCCTGTTAGACGTTGCACAATCATATCACATGAGATAAATCGCAGATGCTCTGATCTGTAACAAAAGAAGACCACCATCACACTCCGATGGCCATTCATCATGCATTTTTCAATGGCTCGGAGGAGAACTTCCATGAATTATCCTCCAATTTACCATAACACCGCCCGTTTCTCACATTTTCGCTAAGAAACGATAAAACAAATAGTCACGTTAATTTGCCGCTTAACCTTAAAACTCGTTCCCAGCCAATAATTTAAACGCAATTTGTGATATCATAATTGCAGTTTCCTACTCAGAACGGCCCTTACATTCATACACAGGACTGGTAATATGTAAGCGATTTTTGCTCGTTTATATAATTGTGTTACATTACCTGGTGGTGCCAATTCTGTTCTGCTTGTAATATCCAGCAGGTACTTTAGAAAGTGCCTTAATTGTAATTCGGAATTCAAATCACATCGTGATCTACGGGGTTAATTAACGCTGTTGATGGAATTTCAAAAACTAATTGTTTATGACTTTGATTCCAAGAAATAACGAGTACGGTTTGTTAGATAAGTCGTTCTTAATTGAATTAGGTTTTTACCCGAAAATATTGACTAGCTAAACGAAATTTTATTAAATTAAAAAATTCAAAAAAAATTAAAATATTCACTATCCGTTAAGGATATTTCTGTTCTCATTATATTGATATTGTTAATTTGATAATATCTTTGACTCGCATATTTAAACGGTAGATTATTCATATCGAGGTGAGCCCTTTTTTCATGTTTCATTCAGTTATATAGCTATAGTCCTTTTCAATGAATATTAGGAGAAGTACCTACCCGCAAAATGAATTATTAGTGAATCACAGTAATTTCATATTCTTCATCTACAATGATCTTTGCTCCTTTCTTTATAAAATCTTATCAACATTCATTAAATAAAAGTAACAAGAAATAAAATTATAGATGAATTCGGATAAACGAAAATTCATTTCGTCCATATGCTATCAACAAAATGACAAACAGAAGTATGCAACTACAGGGTGTATTTAAAGGTGAGGCTTTTCTTTTTACAGATGGTAGAACTCTTCAAAATAAGTCATTTTACCAAAATTTCTTTTATGAATTATGCCCCTGTTTCGAGAAAATGAAACTAGAATATTTTCTAGTTTCTAGGTGTATCTGAAAATTCCTCAACCCAAACCTGCTTCCTCGACTGCTCCTCCGTAGATATCAACATCAACATCTTGTTTTTTGTCTTCTCATCATACAAGACTCAGAATATCGATTGTGATCAGTAATCTTCGATTGTGTTACGGCGAGGGTACGGTGTAGATTGTGTTTTGTTTCGAAAATGCCGTACGCTTATTCAAATAATGAACTTGTTGATATGCTTTTTCTTTATGGTGAATCAAGAGAAAATGCCAGATCAGCGTATAGGTACCTAAGTTGTAGAGGAAACAATATTTCTGCTAAGAAATCACCCAACTTCGCGGATGTTCATAAACCTGGTGCAGAGATATGATGAACAGAGAGGTGCAGACCAGAGTAGTACGAAAGTACTGATGCTCAAAATCTGTTTTTTTTTTCCAATTGAACATTTCATTTAACAAATTTTCGGTAAAATGACTTATTTTGTTGAGTTCTATCACCTGTCAAAAAAAAGCCTCACTTCAAAATACACATATATTATAATACAGTGTTTATGTTATTATACATTTAGGACATATGTTCATATAATTTTTTTTTCAAAATGGGCCCAAAAATCAGCACCATAAATATTGACATTCAATTAGGAAACACCCTGTATGATAAACAAATAGAATTTTCTTCATTTCCAACAAAGTCGTTCATCATGAAGAACTGTTCAACGAAACATAACAAAATTCGTTCAGTTCAAACAAAATTCCTAACCATTGAAGTGTTAGGTTAGGTTCCTAAATATATACTGCTCCACAAGAGTTAGTGATATCGTTTTCAATCGATTTTAAAAGTATGTAATCTTCGAGAAAATCGCTGTAAACTCATTTAAAACTCAATAACAACTTGAATCGATTCAATAAAATTCAGTACGAGACATTTCCTCAATCTGGTCGCCTTTTTTTCTGAAGTTTGGTTCTTTGCATATGCTTCATGAATGTTCTTATTTTGAAATGAAGTCTAATCAACGGCTTCGATTTGAAACGAGTTTTCTGAAAATTCCAAGACGTGAATCAACAAACGCTGAGGCTAATAGGGCCATCGCAATGCTACAGAGGGTGGCCTAACTCAGGTTGTTATAGCGGAAAGGCTCCAAGTCAGCGAAAGTGTGATATCTCGACTTTGGAATAGGTTCAGGGAGACAGGTTCCGTGTTGGAAAGACCAAGGCTTGGTGGGCGACGAAAAACAACACCTGCTCAGGATCGTTTCATAACCGTTTCGGCGAGAAGAAACCCTACATCTACGTATGTAATCTACGAGAAAATCGCTGTAAAATCGTTTAAAACTCAATAACAACTCGAATCGATCCAATAAAAATCAGTATGAGACATTTCGTCAATCTGGTCGCCTTTTTTCTGAAGTTTGTTTCTTTGCAAATGCTTCATAAATGTTCTTATTTTGAAATGAAGTCAAATCAACGGCTTCGATTTGAAATGAATTTTATGAAAATTCCAAGACGTAAATTAACAAACGCTGAGGCTAATAGGGCTATCGGAATGCTACAGGGTGGCCAAACTCAGGTTGTTGTAGCGGAAAGGCTCCAAGTCAGCCAGTGTGATATCTCGACTCTGGAATAGGTTCAGGGAGACAGGTTCCGTGTTGGAAAGACCACGGCTTGTGCCAAATTTTCACGCTGCTATTGGTGAAACTTTTCAATTTCTAGACGATAACGCTAGACCGCACCGTGCAGCACCAAATTTGAATTGGATAGAACATGCATATGATATGCTCCAAGGAAGATTAGATAATCATCAACCTACCCCAGAATTCTTAAATGATCTGAGAGAGTTTCTCTGCCCCGTTTATGGAACCAAATTCCTCAAGAAATGTTCAACAACCTCGTGCGTAGTATGCAAAGAAGATGTCAAGCTGTTATTGATGCCCGTGTAGGCCATACATTGTATTGATAGTCTTAATGCTTGAATACTCTGGGAATAAAATTTCGTTATTTTACTCGATTTTTCTTAACCACCCTGTATACGCTGCAGACATACAGGCTAAAATTAATTTGCAACTTGAAATCATATCAATATGAATTTTCATCACAAAAATCTCATTTTAACTATATTTTTTTGCAATTTAAGTCAATATCCCTAACTCATGTGGAGCAGTTTATATTTATCCACTTGCTTAGACACATTTACCAATCATTCTCTCCTTATGGGGGATAAAAAGTAGTTTACTAACATTATTTTTGTCAGTAGCGCTATTTGAGAGGTAGTTGAATTTACCGGCCCTTAGTCTTATAGGAAGCCCATAGAATTCATCT
This sequence comes from Adalia decempunctata, assembly GCA_951802165.1. Taxonomy (NCBI): domain Eukaryota; kingdom Metazoa; phylum Arthropoda; class Insecta; order Coleoptera; family Coccinellidae; genus Adalia; species Adalia decempunctata. The sequence goes on along the minus strand of OX637696.1, from coordinate 12,886,782 downwards.
CGCATTGAAATGCACCTTCTCAAAAAAATAAAAACCACATCAAAACCGGTTTCTCAATTAAAAACAACGAAACGTTTCCTCCTTTTATCTTAACTGCCATCCAGATAGCTCGGGAGAATCAAAGCCATACAATATCTCACCGAAATTCCTGCATCTAGTCAGGAGCAGATGCCGCAACGAGCACCGAACGCCCGCGGCCATAGAACAGTAGTGTTGGTCAAGAGCAAGAAAACTCCGGTTCACCGGACAAGGCAGGAAGAGCGAGGGGATTTCCCGAGTCACGACCTACGCCGACGGCACCCTCTGCCCCCCTCGCCCGCGGCACTGGCCAGCTGACCATGCGGAACAGCCGCTCCAGTGATAAATTTCCAGTTGTCTTAATGGTACTGCTAGATCTAAATGATTGATAGATCTCGTGGCCTTTTCGAAAGCGCCTTTTGGGATCTGATAATAATAATGGGGTGAACTTCTTCACATTACTCAAGACCGCTGATAAAGTTGGCGGTGGTAGCTAATGAAGTTGCTGCATAAATCTGCTCAGCGGTTTATGAGCCTCTGAAAGTGGAGCGATCAATAATTTCGGGACCGCAGGGAACTGCACTGAGGTAGCCTAGTGATCTGGGCGAGATATTTTCACTGCGAGCCATAATATGATGGTTTTAATATTATTACCAGTATCTTGGATGCTGGCGAGTATTTATTAGGCTGGGTTGGGAACGAGTCATTTTGTTGTTATCGATAGGATAACTCGATAAGATCTCGTGGGAGGTCTAACAAGGTAATAATTTTTAATCTTGAACGACGATCGTTTCGCCTCACTGAGGCTTCGTCAGGTTCTACATTTGAACTAAATAGGTGGTATAATAACAGGCCATTATGTAGGATATATAGGGGTGTTTAGTTGGTATTCCCAAGTTACGATAAGATGTACCGACAGGGGTAATAAAAGTTATTCGGTTTTTGCCGCTAGTTTTTCCCAATCTACGTGAAGATATTCAACAACGGCGATCTAATAACGTCCGTTTGGTCATTTAACAAAATTTTTTGAGAATTATATCTGTTAATTTCGAGTGATTCTAAAAGTGAAGAAGATTATTATTATTATTTATTAGAAAATTCAAAGGACTTCACAACGTTGCAAAAATTTCTACTACATTTTGATTCCGTAGTCGTACCCAGTTTAGTTCTGATGATTTTGAAAATTGGCTCTGCTATTCATTATTGAATAGTACGCCTCCTCTTTTTCTACAGTTCAAGGTTTTATCAATGGATATAGGTACATAACATTTAGTTCGGTGAAGCGGAAGTCAGTCCGGCAACAAAAGTTAATGTACAAGAATTAAAATGAAGGCCATCAGAATTATAAGCACAAAAAAGACATAAACAGGTAGGAGAGGATTATTCATTGTGCATGGTTGCCTGCCATCAGCAATCCTAGAGATTATCCTGTCCGAATTGGTGATAAACCTACCGGTGAAGCTATAGCTATAAAGTCGTCAAAGATGGTAATACAGTTTTTGATACACAGTGAATGGAATGAATTTTATAACAATCTACATATTTTAGAAACCAGGAAAAACGCCATCCATAAATACCGCCGCAACTACGATTATAACGTCACTTTCAGCGGCATTGTTAGCGCAATTTAAGGATCCGGTCAATATATTTCCAATGCAAGACCATTTGGACGTCAACCGTCAGACGAGAGAAAATGAATCAAACGTAAATCATCATAACCATAACTCGGAGAGTTATTGTTACGGAAATTGTGCGTTGTGATGTACGTGCGGCAGGCAATCTGAAAATCATACATTACACGTGAAATTATAAGGATCTGATAGAGGAATCAATGGTGAAAACAAGGAAACATAATGGACAAGATAAAAGGTCGATTTATCGACGTTATTGTAATGGAGCTATCGGAGCTATAGTTCAATCTATATCGAAGTGCAGGAATGGATCTAGGGGTTTTCCTCTTCAATTGACTGAATTTTGAACATTCTCCGCCGGGAAAATGCATTTAGGCATTTTAAAAAGAATGATTAAGAAAAATGCAAATATTGAGAGATAGGAGAAATGGTCGTGAAATGAAAAAAAAAACAACAAAACCAAAAAAGTTAAGGAAAGTTGAGCTTCTAACTAAGCTTCCCGATCTGCGTATGGGTCTTTAGCTTACTTCGAAAGGGACGAGGAAGAGGAAGATATAAATCAATGAAGGATGGCTCAAGGATAGGTTATGAAGGAAATCGTTCCAAATTACCGATCGAACGACAACTGGTGTTTGATGAACGACCTGAGTTCTGCACTTGTTGGCGTTTCGACGGGTGACACTGCTTCGAATTTACATTCCGGGACCTCCAAAAGATGGAGTTTGAAACAGGAGAGGTATCCGATGCTTCCATTGGGAAGGAGGCTGCCGACAAGACTGGATGGACTTGTTCAATAGGTGACTGAGACGGGTTGTCCTTGTGCAATAATGTGTGCTGTTTTTCGGATCCATATTTCTCGCATTTATATGCTGACTGACAGGAGCGAAGATTGTGAGATTTAAGGTGAATACAGACTATTCTCACGTGACGTGATTTCACGTCACGTCAGGCACCGTCAGTGCTCCCATTGGCCAGATATGAACGTGAACGCACAGAACGATGTGTTGCATTTTTATATCACTCACATTTTGACGTTCACGTTCATATTAGGCCAATGTGAGCACTGCTACACGTCTGACGTGACGTGGAATCACGTCACGTCAGAACAGTCTGTATTCACCTTTACTCAGACATTTGCAACGATGGTGTGAATATCTACAGAAATCGTAGCGTTCATTTGGAGATTTCGGTAAATTGTGTGTTTACCTTTGCAGTGGAGACAAGTTGGCGAAGATGAGGTGTTCATAAAAAGCGTGGTGGATTGATGTTGAGGTTTTCTGACTTCTTTATAGCGTGTTGGACATATTGTTGTGGGAATTCATATTTCCATGAGAGGAACTGATAAATTCAAAGTTTATAATGCTGTGCAGTGTCTCTCAAGAAATTACAGCAGATCTCTCTTGTCTCTTGCCATCATAAAAGCCGTGAAACAATGAGGCAACGTCGTTTCTATATTCGAGAGGGGAGCTACGAAAAGGGTCACTTTTTGAGGAAGTTCAATTAGAATGACCACTAGAAACTTTTCGGTGTCGAAACCTCTATCGTCTCCTGCTGCAGATCCACACCGGCCTTATCAGCAGGCCGATCCGATCCTGATGCCAACGCATTGATAAACGAAGAGGCGTGCTACGACGAACATAAACAATATGAATTATCTATTGACAAGAGTAGGACGTATTGGTACTCGTGGGCAAGCCGCAATATTGGATCACTCGCCCGCTTCGTCCTGGCAGTCGGAAAAATCCTTACGCTCTAATGCTCCTCCTGATAACAGATCGCGGTGTGCCTTGCAGGTGTCTCGTAGGCCGCGCGATCGAGATGGAATATTGCGCTGACTAAATAGTGTTTCTAATGATAGACTCCGGACGGAATGTTTAGTAAATTGTGCAAACCGAACTCTCCGCGAGATGTGTTAATATTTCGTGCTTGTTTTAGGTGTATAATTATGGACATTGTTATGGGCACATCTCACCTCTCCGACTGCCTGATTTATGGCGACTATTCGTCTTCGTTGCTTCGGATTCTGGGTCGTGTGAGGGCGAACGAATGGGTTTTGGCTCGGGGGTTTGGGGTCTAAGAACGTGCTGTTTGCTCTGGGTGCGCAAATTAGATGGTTTACCGTAGAAGACTGGGAGAAATGGTCGAGTAATTAATTCGAAAAATGCATCCGGCTTGGAGCTGCAGCGTTTCCTTGTTTGGAGGGAAAATTAGAGTGGGTGGGAAGAAATGAATGGGATAAAAAGAAAGATGAATGCAAGAACATATTTTTTGTACAACTGCCATTAAAAGTGACACTTTTAATGACAGCAAACAATGTTAAAACTGATTGTTTACGTGGAAGCGTGTTGAAAATATTTTTTACATTAGTGTTAAAAATATTTTTAGCACTCCATTTCCTTATGAGGAAATCAGATGAAAAAAATTCAGCAATTATTATCAATATTTAACAATCATTACTTATGAACATTAATATTAATCGTAAAACTAGAGCAATTACTAACATTAATGCCCTGTGACGTTAGGCAGCTTCGCAACACATTATTAGAATCCTCAGCACCATCAGTTTTTGTAGAATCCGGAAGTACAATATTGGATGATGATGATCCAAAATCTGTTGAGGTTGGGAGAATTTCTTCAGCAATGATATTTCTAAATGCAATGGAATGATCAACATGGCCCTCAGCTACCGTCGTAGATTTCCATCCACTATGTTTTTTTTATATCCGTAATATTTGCTACTGATTCTGCTAGCAATGAAGCGGAGGCTTTTCGAAAACAGTGTCCTGTATATTGCTTCGGTTCTGGCAGTTCGAGGAATTCGGCAACAATTGGAATTTTCCCAAATGTATTGATACCAACGACGATGTTTGATGACAGAGGGGCGCAGTGCAAAGTACTTATGAAAATAGTCAACATACTTCCCAATAATACAGAAAGAACGACTTTCGTTTTTGTGTTTGGAAGTTGTACAACCAATGATTTATTTGTTATTTCGATGTCTTCCACTGATAAATTACACAATTCTTCACGCTGACAGGCTCCAAATAATCCGAAAAGAGTTGCAACCTTAACCATCAAGTATTTCTCATCTGGTGCCTCATTTATAAATTTTTCAACTTGTTCATGAGTGAGAATTTTCGATTTCTTGGGACGATATCCTTCACTTTTCCGTTTTAAATTTGCTATTACCTCAAAATATTTACTTACATCCACACCATTTTTAATAAGGGCGCTTGACTTTATAATTGAAAATTTGCTCCACAAAGTTGTTGAACTTCATATTTTTGATTTTTCTTCTAAGTATGCCAGGAAAACAGGTTCACTGAAGTTTCTTTCTAAATTTTCCAATTTACACCAGGCCAGTAAATTGTTATATGCAATATCGCACTGCTGAACCGATTTTTTAGGCAGGAGTTCCAGTTTTGCTCTTCTTGCAGACTCTTCAATATCCACAGGAACAACCAAATCGTCACTTTCGTTAATAATTGGACTCTCGACAAACATATTAAGCAGTTGAAAACCCAAGACGAAAATTGGACAGGAACGCAATTTAAATGACAGCGTCTTTTCTCATTTTTTAGTAATCATAACGTTGGCACCGTTTGCCATTCACAACAACCTTTTGTTTATTTGACTATTAAAATGCATTTTGAAGTTTATTGTCATTGCAAATTCGCCCATTTCATTATCAAAATAGGGCAGTTGTACAAAAAGCAATCTATGGTATTTGTGTTGAAAGTGATTTTATTTTGTTCGTGAAATTGTTCAATTCGCTCATTTCACAAACTTTTTCACTCGCAAAATGAAACGTCACTTTTAACACACATATCATAAATAACTATTCTCGAAATCGCAGAAAATGAATACACTAAGATTTCCGATTGTATAAAGGTTACAGTGCACTTCAACTTAAAGGTCTAATGTCACAGTTTTAAGTCTTAAGGAACAGTTTATTCACACAGCTGTGTGAATAAACTGTAAATAAACTGTTCCTTAAGACTGAAAACTGTGTTCTTCACTTTTGTATCTGTTCCAGTTGTGATTTTTGGACCATCTGTATACAATAAGATGATATTTCTTCGGAAGTCTGAAAGGTTGATTCCCTTGTCCTAGTTTTTCATCTTACATTTGATCGTAGTCAAGCCTTTCGATATTCACATTCCTGATGAGAAATACTGGATAAGGACCAGACTTTCTGTCCTTCACCAGCTATACCTATCGTATAGGCTAATCTGACCATCACTAGATGAAAAGGTATGATGATTTCGAGTTCTTCAGTTGGACACAATCCCATAGCCTCAGTGATGCACACGCAAAACATTATCTGTAACTTTTCGAGGGTTTTTCCTCGTGCTTTTCTGAGTTTTTTAGGGAACTCAAAAATGAAAGTCGAGTGGTTTAAGGTCCAATGTCTCAAAAAGAAGGTCTATAAAAATCCCATACCTCAGTGGACCAGCTATAGAAGCTGACCATATTTGTTTTACACCACGTGAGGATAATTTAGGAAAAAAAAATCAAAACATAAAGTTTCAGTAAGCTCTTTGTTAAACAATAACTGGGCATTCGACTCAAAAATCATAACTCACATTCGATAGCGGTTTTGAATTTTCGAAAATGACGAATATCTCAAAAACCGTGAAACTTTTTCGTGACATGAAACATATTTTTCTGAACCGCCACTAAATCCTCTACCCCTGAGAACAATAATATGCCTTCATTACGCCCCATCTTGTATAAGGACTGAACGAGAATAAATTCGCTATCACAAAAACGCCTATATCTCTTGAACCAATTGGGAAAAAAATCAAAATTTGATCATAGTTAGCTTTGTTATGAACGTAAGAAACATGTGGAACATTTACTTCATAGATATTCCAATTCTCTGTCGCAAAATGTCGAGCGAAGTGAAAACACGAGAATTTATAGTGAAACTTTTTCAAAATAATCAAAGATGGAGCTCCAAAAGAATCGCAAAAGAGGCTCGCGTTCGTCCGGAAACGGTATCAAGAGTTGTTAAGCGCTTCAACGAAGATCTTACAATTAACCCGCAAGAAAGGAACCGGGAGGAAAAAGGGGTTTCATAGCCCAAAAGAAGTGAAGAAAGCTATCAGCCTTTTTCAGAAGAATCCTAATCTTTCAGGACGGAAAGTGGCCCAAATAGTGGGTTGTTCGCAGTCAACAGTTCAGAAAATCAAATCGAGTTGTGGGCTTAGAACATACATAGTGCAGAAAGTGCCAGACAGGAACGCTGTGAAGAATCAAGAAGCGAAATCAAGAGCAAAGAAATTGAAAAAAGATTTCTTGAAAAATTTTTCCTGTTGCGTGATGGACTACGAAACCTATGTCTTGGCTGATTTCTCGCAACTTCCTGGTAAGGAATTTCATACTGCAGGTTCTCGTGGAAATGTTGACGAACAATTTCGCGTGAAGAAACAAGCAAAATTTCCTCAAAAATTCCTGGTTTGGCAAGCAATTTGCACTTGTGGGAAAAGGAGCAAATTTTTCGTTGGCCAAGGCTCTGTTGACTCGAAGATATACATCGAGGAATGCATGAACAAGCGACTTTTACCATTTTTACGTGAGCACAATGTGTCAACAATCTTTTTGCCAGATTTAGCTTCATGCCACTACAGCAAGGCCACCAAGGAATGGTACGAAGCTAATGAGGTGGTTTTTGTCCCCAAAGAGGCCAATCCACCAAATTGCCCAGAACTCAGGCCAATCGAAAGATATTGGGCCCTGGTAAAAAGAGAATTGAAGAAGACTAAGAAATCAACGAAAACATCAGCGGAATTCAAGCAAAAATGGAAGATAGTATCCCAGAAAGTGAGTGCGAACACTATAAGAAGCATGATGGGAAGAATTCCAGAAAAAAATCCATGAATTTTGTGAAAGATAGTGTTGGTTTTTTTATTGTAAAAACAGTTTTTATAAGAATTAGAAGATGATTCGAAAATGAGTTCGATTTTCGAAATCGGTTCAGTGGTTCAAAAGATATAAGCGTTTTTGTGATGGCGAATTTATTCTCGTTCTGTCCTTTTCCATTCATTACGACACTGATGATATTGGAATTGCTCAAAAGCTATTGAGCCTCAAAAGTCAAAATAATTGTAGTTTGAGTGTTAATGGAAATTATTAAAGCAGAAATTCAATCCATTATGGTTTCGAGCTGAAACTGGCTCACTTGAGATTACGACTCCCACTCCTTGATTGATTCATCCCAAAATGCAAATTTCGACGTAGTCCTTCATAGATAATCACCAGCCGAACCCCTTTTCGCTCACTGAATTACGCCATCGTGTTAACATCGTCGCCATCAAGTTGCAACCTACCACCGGAATTACTTACAGCCGTGTCTGCGATAACAAGAGCAAAACTGGACCAGTTTACTACAAACACGCACTCTATCATACTCGCACTTCCAAGTAGTGCCTACGTGTGAAGGTCGCCTATTAACACATACACAAGGAAACGCATTTTTAGGGTGGTACCCGTGGTTCAAATGGGTAAATAATTGGCCTGCATCGACGACGAGGTGTATTGCATATGGAAGTGCACGGCTCTCAAGTATTGGGTTCGCTCACTATGATCTGATTAGATCTCAATCAGATAATGACTGTACTTAGTTCAGCGAATATTTGCGTGTGGTCTGAAGCGCATCTCGGTTTTCTTGTTAACGAAGTGTTGTCAGGAACTGCTCTCGTTTTTCCATTACTGGGGATCACGAAAATGGTGTTTTTGCTGAAGGGATCACCGCTCGTTTACGTCACTCATTTTCAACAGATCATGGATGAGAGATTGGGAAGGAGGCTTCTATATTATTGCCATACATGTACAGGGGACTTTAGTAATAACAACCATGTTCTAGGGAAATCACTCCGACCTCTCAATTTGTTTTTGTGTGCTTGGCAACCCCAGCCCCTCAAATTTCAAAAAAGAATATGGATCGTGTTGTTTAAAAGCTCTTTTCCTCCGGAATATGGCAACGGACAGTTTTTCATAACCTTGTTATTCTTTAAGCTGATATTCAACTTTGAAAATGAGACACCCCTCAATTCAGCTGGAGTAAAATATTATTACCGATGGCAAATTACAAGGAAGACTTAAAATAAAGGTCCTGAATAGAGGGGTTTTTCAATAAGGGGTGTTATTTTGACAATCAAAGAAACCTTCCATTTTTAAGAAGAATGAACGGATGTTTATTTCATTATGAAGAGGAAGGTATGTTGTAAATACAGGGTGACAAGAAAAACTTCGGACAAATTTTGCTGTGGTCTGGAACAAAAGTATTTCAGCGCAGCCAAATAATATTTATTCTCTTGGTTTCTCCTGTACTAATATGTGAATTTTCAGTTTGATATAATTTCATTTCACAGAGTTTTAGAATGTCAAACAAACGTAGTGCGATTTTGGAGCTGTTTCGTCAAGGTAGGCGTCAATGCGAAATTGTTCGTTTGCTCAAAGTGCCTCGACAAGTGGTATAAAACGCACTGTCAACACACCTAGCAATCGCAACATCGTCAAGAAGCGAGTCAATCGAAATCCGAGGGTTTCCATGAGGAAAATAGCCTGTGAGACCGGTATCAACGGCGAATCATTTCGTCAAATTGCCAAAAAAGAGCTCAACCTCAAGCCATAAAAGCTCCAAAAAGTTCAACTCCTCGCGGAGGAAAACAAGCGCGTACGACTCCAAAGGTGCCGCCAACTCCTTCGTCTCGCCGCCGGTCAGTAATGGGAGCGAATTCTCTTCACAGACGAGAAGCTTTTCACCGTAGAACAATCCCACAACCACCAAAACGACAATGTCAATGGGTCCAGACAGGAGAGTGAAATAAGATAAAAAGGGTTCTGAATAGTCCCTCGAAAAAAGTTTTGGATGAACTCACAAAACAATTATCCCGATTTGGAATTCAAATACCACACCTCTGTATGTTGCCCAAGAAAGGATTTTAACATAGATTCGAACACACCGTAAATTCCTCAGCTATTGTTCTCCAGTGACTCCTGCGGCCTGTTCAAAAATAACCAGCATGTTCACTTGAATATCTGTAAGAGCCAGGAGCTGATGCATTAGTTATAGATAAGAATAAGACTGAATAGGTTTTGTGGGTGTATTGAGCCTTAAGGCAACCGCATCAAGAGATCCTAGAATATCCTCGTGCATAATATGCTTCATTGTGGGTTTTAGTGAAAGTTCGATATGTTTTTCGGTTGTTTTGGGTTATTGCTAATTCTACCGATTATATTATTGCTATTTGTTCTATGGGTTATGGATTTGCCGCTTCTAAATTTCAGCAAAAGCCTTTTTTGTACAACTGCCATTAAAAGTGACACTTTTAATGACAGCAAACAATGTTAAAATTGATTGTTTACGTGGAAGCGTGTTAAAAATGTTTTTAACATTAGTGTTAAAAATATTTTTAGCACTCCATTTTCTTATGATGAAATCAGATGAAAAAAATTCAGCAATTGCAAATTTTTATTATCAATATTTAACAATCATTACTTATGAACATTTATATTAATCGTAAAATTACTAACATTAATGCCCTGTGACTTTAGGGAGCTTTGCAACACATTATTAGAATCCTCAGCACCATCAGTACTCGTAAAAACCGGAAGTACAATATTGGATGATGATGATCCAAAATCTGTTGAGGTTGGGAGAATTTTTTCAGCAATGATATTTCTATATGCAATGGAATGATCAACATAGCCCTCGACTACCGTCGTAGACTTCCATCCACCATGTTTTTTTATATCCGACATATTTGCTCCTGATTCTGCTAGCAATGAAGCGGAGGATCTCCAAAAACAATGTCCTATATATTGCTTTGATTCTGGCAGTTTGAGGAATTCGGCAACAATAGATGAAATTTTCCCAAATGTATTGATATCAACTGGATTGGCAGCGCATTTATTATTCATATATTTCAGGAAAAAACGACGAATGAAAGAAGGGCGCAGTGCCAAGTACTTATGAAAATAGTCAACGTACTTCCCAATAATACTGAAAGAACGACTGACTTTCGTTTTTATGTTTGGAAGTTGTATAACCAATGATTTATTTGTTATTTCGATATCTTTCACTGTTAAATTACACAATTCTTCACGCTGACAGGCTCCAAATAATCCGAAAATAGTTGCAACCTTAAACGTCAAGTATTTCTCATCTGATGCCACATTTATAAATTTTTCAACTTGTTCACGAGTGAGAATTTTCGATTTTTTGGGACGATATCCTTCACTTTTCCGTTTTAAATTTGCTATTACCTCAAAATATTTACTAACATCCACACCATTTTCAATAAGGGCGCTTGAGTCTTGTCTTTATCATTAAAAATTTGCTCCACAAAATGCCAGGAAAACAAGTTCTTTGAAGTTCCCTTCTACATTTTTCCATTTACACCAGGCCAGGAAATTGTTATATGCAATATCGTACTGCTGAACAGATTTTTTAGGTATGAGTTCCAGATTTGCTCTTCTTGCAGACTCTTCAATATCCACAGGAACAACCAAATCGTCACTTTTATTATTAAGTGGACCCTCGACAAACATATTAAGTAGTTAAAAACCCAACACGAAAATTGGACAGAAACGAAATTCAAATGACAGCGTCTTTTCTCATTTGTTAGTAATCATAACGTTGGCAACGTTTGCCATTCACAACAACCTTTTGATTTTTAAAATGCATTTTGAAGTTTATTGTCATTGCAAATTCGCCCATTTCATTATCAAAATAGGGCAGTTGTACGAAAAACATTGTATGGTATTTGTGTTAAAAGTGATTTTATTTTGTTCGTGAAATTGTTCAATTCGCTCCGATTTTAACAAACTTTTTCACTCACAAAATAAAACGTCACTTTTAACACTCATGTCATAAATAACTATTAGCTTTGTGGATCTGCACCTACCCTATAGCTCATTCGATTTTTAATTGACAAAATCGGTTAGTTGTTAGTTCCAAAGTTAAAAAAATGGTGTTACACAAATAATGTTGCATCAAAGTGGTTAGAAATCTGATTTCTGGAAATTTCTTCTTCGATATTTTCGTAGTTGCATCTACCACGCGGAAGCCGACAAAAGGACACGCATGAAAGCCGCCAGTCATCAAACAATTACACAGCGAATTTGAATAAAATACGATCTTAGGTCGCGTCGACATTTACGACGAACAATACATCATTCAAACAAAACTCCTACAATCAGGTAGGACGTCGTACGCGCCTAAACGTTTTATATCCTCTTACAATGTTGGATTCAATACGAAATTATTGGCCGGTAGATATTTTAACTGCGTCCATAAACGGAGTGGGAACTCGCTCCGAATTTTTCGTGCTCGCCCGATTCATTGATTTACGGCTTCTAGATTCCAGGAGGAACGATCCATTGGTGCCATGAGATTTTGGGAACCTTTGAATTTTTCCTGGGGAGATGCTTCGAGGTCAAAGATGTGAAATATAACAACCGCATAAGTTGAAAGGTTATGATTTTATTTTACTTACACCAACAAGATATTCTTCACGTATCTAAAGGAGTTTTTCAATCATGCAGAATACTCATTAGGCTGATCAGTATCACAGCTATACTTGAAATGCTCTGAGAGTAATGAATAATGGAAAAATAAAACAAAAAAAAACGAGTAATAAAAGGGCCATATCGAGAAGTTTGGTATCAAAGTATAGGTTTTCGAGGACGCTGAATTAAATTGAATATAATTTGAGACCCTATTTATAATGGTTCAGATTTTCTACTCTGAAAATGTTATATTTTTCAAAAAAACCAAATTTCAAATCGTCATAGCTTTCCTTGTTGGAATCGTATCCAATTTTTGTTTCTATATTGTATTATCCAAGATATCTCTGGGTGCAATAAAATCGCTTTCGAAAATGTCAACTTTCTGGGTGGAAAATGTCAAAGGTGTAAGTCCACCCAAAAACACCATTTGTCTAGAGGCGTTTTTCCATCCGGAAGATCTACTATCCATTCGTATCATGTAGAATACCCATTAGACTGATCAGTACCACCTATACTTTGAGTGCTCTGAGCGTCTGAACAAAACTCGAAAATGAATTATGGAAAAAATTAGACTTCAACTCACAGAAGGCCTATATGAACAAGTTTGGTCTCAAAATATGGGTTTTCGAGGATGCTGAATTCAATAAAAAATAATTCGAGGCCTTTCTATCATGGTTTAGATTTTCACCTGCAAAATGGTCTATTTTTCAAAAATCGAAATTTCAAATCGTCATATATCCCCTTGTTGGGATCGTATTCAAATTTTGTTTGTATATTGTCCATTGGCATTATCCAGAGTATATCTTGGTACAATTCTATCGCTTTCTAAAATGTCTTTTTGGGTGAAAAATGTCAAAGGGGTAAGACCCCCCAAATACACCATATTTGTCATTATCAAGAAATCCCCGATGAATCTAGAGGCGTTTTTCAATCTGCAAGATCTACTTTCCATCCGTATCATGCAGAATACCCATTGGGCTGGTCAGTATCACCTCTATTTTGAGTGCTCAGAGCTATGAATAAAACTAGAAAATGAATTATGGAAAAAATAAATTAATTGAAAGTCGACTCGAAGAAGGCCTATATGGACATGTTTAGTATCAAAATATAGGTTTTCGAGGACGTTCTATCCAGATTCAAGCCGCCATCTATCATAGTTTAGATTTTCACCTGTCAAATTGCAGTTTTTGAAAAATCCGAAATTTCAAATTGTTATAGCTCCCGCTCTCCTGAGTTTATATATATTTTTTCTGCACATTTTTAATCAGTATTGTATAGAGTATCTCTGAGCATAATAAAATCGACATCGAAAATCTCAACTTTTTTGGCAAAAAATGACAAAGGGGAAAGACCACCAAAAACACCATATTTGTCATCACCTAGGGATCCCGGCGAATCCAAATTCGTTTTCCAATCTCGAAGATCTACTACCCATTCGATTCATGCAGAATACTTATTGGTTTAATCAGTACCACCTATGCTTTGGGTGCTCTGAGCGTCCGAACAAAACTCGAAAATGAAATTTGGAAAAAAACAAACAATTAGAAGTCGACTCAAAGAAGGCCTATATGGACATGTGTGGTATCAAAATATAGGTTTTCGAGGACGCTCTATCCAATAAGAACAAATTCAAGTCGCTATCTATCATAGTTTAGATTTTCAATTGTCGAATGGCATTTTTTTGAAAAATCCGAAATTTCAAATTGTCATAGCTCCGGCTCTCCTGCATTTATCAACATTTCTTTTGTACATTGGTTATCAGCATTGTCTAGAGTATCTCTGAGCATAATAAAATCAATATAGAAAAACTCGACTTTTTGGGTGAAAAATGACAAATGTGTAAAACCGCCCAAAAACACCATATTTGTCATCACCAAGGAATCCCTGGTGAATCCGAAGTCGTTTTACAATCTCGAAGATCTACTACCCATTCGAATCATGCAGAACACCCATTAGGCTTATCAGTATCACCTATATTTTGAGTGCTCTGAGCGTCTGAACAAAACTCGAAAATGAATTATGGAAAAAATAAAACAATTAGAATTCGACTCACAAAAGGCCTATATGGCCAAGTTTGGTATCAAAATATAGGTTTTCGGGGATGCTGAGTTCAATTAGAAAAAATTCGAGGCCCTATCTATCATAGTTTAGATTTTCACCTATGAAATAGTAAATTTTTCAAAAATCGAAATTTCAAGTCGTCATAGCTCCCCTTGTTGGGATCGTATCCAATTTTTGTTTGTAAATTGTCCATTGGCATCCTCCAAAGTTTCTCTTGGTACAATAAAATCGCTTTCAAAAATGTCAACTTTTTGGGTGAACAACTCGGTGAAAAATGTCAAAGGGGTAAAACTCCTCAAAAACACCATATTTGTCATCATCAAGAAATCCCCGGCGAATCTAGAGGCGTTTTTCAATCTGAAAGATCTACTTTCCATTTGTATCATGTACAATTACCATTAGGCTGGTTTGTATCACCTATACCTATGTTGACTGCTCTGAGCGTCTGAACAAATCTCGAAAATGAATTGTGGAAAAAAACAATTAGAATTTGACTCAGAGAAGGCCTATATGGACAGATTTGTTATCAAAATGTAGGTTTTCGAGGATGCTGAATTCAATGAAGAATAATTCGAAGCCCTATCTATCATGGTTCAGATTTTCACCGGCGAAATGGTATATTTTTCAAAAATCAAAATTTCAAACCGTCATAGCTCCCCTTGTTGGAATCGTATCCAATTTTTGTTTGTATATTGTCCATTGGCATTATCCAAAGTATCTCTTGGTACAATAAAATAACTTTCGAAAAATGTCATACTTTTGGGTGAAAAATGTCAAAGGGGTAAGACCCCCCAAAAACACCCTACTTGTCATTAACAAGGAATCCACGGCGAATCAGGCGTTTTTTAATCTGTAAGATCCACTATTCATTCGTATCATGGTCAGTATCACCCATACTTTGAGTGCTCAGAGCGTCTGAACAAAACTCGAAAATGAATTATGGACCAAGTAAAACAATTAGAATTCGACTCACAGAAGGTCTATATGGACAAGTTTGGTATCAAAATATAGGATTTCGAGGATGCTGAATTCAATAAAAAATAACTCGGGGCCATATGTATCATGGTGTAGATTTCCACTTGCGAATTGGTAAAGTTTCCTGAAATCGAAATTTCAAATTCTCATATCTCCCGCTCTCCTGCTCTGATCCAAAATTAATATGTTCATTGTTATCCAGCATTGTGCTCAGTATTTCGGTGCATGTAGAATGGATTTAGAAAATCCTACTTTTCGGGTGAAACATATTCTAGGGGTATGACCACCCAAAAACACCATATTTGTCATCAACAGGAAATCCCTGGCGAAGCCTGATGCGTTTTCTAATCTGGAAAATCGACTACGGACAAGCTTGGTCTCCAATACATTACTATGTATATAAGACATAAGGCGAATAATTGTTTCAAAGTTGGTCCTTCTGCTTGAAAACTTAGGTTATTTTAATCTCTAACTAGCTGGCCCGGCGAATTTTGTTTCGCCTAAATGATACTTACGGTGGATTTCACAAATCCCCGGTGATCGGAGATCAACGGCTTAGTTATCTGATTTTTGAACAGTCAAATCGAGTTGATGGTAGATCAAGCTCCTATCACCGGTGTTTACGCTTTATAAAACCCACCGTCAAAGTCATTGCTATTTTTTCAGGCAGGAAATAAATTAGGCAAAATATTCAAAATTTAAGTACCATTGTTATTCGCAGGAAAAGAATTCTCCTCATTTAAGCGGTATCTTATTTTTGACCATATAACTTTTTGTTTTAAATGTTTTTCAGTTTTCTCTTTGCAGTATCTATTTTGTGATGAACGACATCACGAATGCAAATATAATTCACGATCGAAAGATATGGATGAGAAATAGTTCCAATGATTAATTACCTCTGATCTGATAAAAATTAGAACTTATTTTGTGAATAGCGCTTTCTGAAGTGAAAAAACTAAAATTTTATATTATTCTTAATGTTGGCTAATCAAAATATAATTAGTGCTCATACCATAAATATCCTAGCCCTTTGGTGCTCAGCTAAAAATAATTGATAAAAATCTCAGTTGGTGGAGCAGCGAGATTTCCATGTTTCTATGGATATGAGCTGTCACACAGAACAGAAACACAAAAATAATATGTCAATAACTAATTATGGCAATTTTGGATTCAGTTATTTCCGCAAATATATTCAAAAAAAATTCAAAAATTATGAGCAAAGATGAGAAAGAACAACTCACGATTGAAACTGATCGCCAAAATCCGATTTACTTGACATTTCGATTGAAATTCACTGTGATATTCACCCGCTTCTTGATCTAGTAATAGCCTTCCAATAAGTTCTTTGCAAAGTACTTAGTTATTGTATATACATCGCCATATAATGATGATGATATCAAATATAGTACCTTCACGATTGCGTTATTCTGAATAAATAAAACTGTTAAAATAACTAATAATGATCAGTCATAATGTGCGAAGAGCGCTGCCTGAATTGGTAAGAACGAAACTGCTCTCATATCTCAACGAAATCTAATCATTTTAGATACGCTAAGACATTTTGGTTTTGGTAAACAGCGCAGAGTTGGAGGCAACTCAAATTACACACTATTTGTTCACGCCATCTAACGGAGGGAATATCAAATAAAGTACCTTCGAATGAGTTGTAGTGTAACTGTAACTTTGGCGACACCTAGTAGCCTTTCTAAAAGCAGGAAAAGCATTTTCTGTATAAGTAAAAATTTTCATCGATTTGTTCAAAGTTTTATTGTATTTTATAATAACCAGACCGTTGACGAACCCATACATGAAGTTTCATAACAAACAGTCCATGCGATCTCGAGTTATAAATGGTGTAACCAACATCTTTCTTTTATATATATATATATATAGATAAGGCTTTCCCACATTTCATTTCATGGCTTGTTTCAGAGGCGGCTGTTAGCTCATATAAGTAAGATTCGATTAATCGGCATTAAGTCTAATAATCGAATCCAGATCAGTTTTCCATTTTCCAATCGGACCCATTCCTCAGATGAAAGTCGATTCGATCAACCAATTCCATCATTTTTCTCGACAAAAACGACCCGATTCTCCACGGCGAGCAAGCGATCGATAATTAAATTTGTTCGGAACGCAACATCGCCCTGACATTTCTTGATTGGTGTGCATCTTAATGAAATCAGGGCACCGGCATAGTCGCAGCAATTCCGGCAGAACCGAACCAGCAACCAGGCACGATCGCTATGAAAGTGATACTCGCCGAGTTCAGGTACGGAATCCGGGCAAAAAACGATGCCCACCTTATTGCCTTCTCTAGCTCTGCGTCCGAAGAAAATACGAGCGAAAGATTAATAATAATAATATGAACTATGATAGCGACGACGAATACTACGATAACGTGTACGATATTCCTTATTCGGAGTCCATTCAATTTAATATATATTGTAGGGAATTAATATAAAGTGGATTCGCGGTAGTTTCTATTAATTAAATAGCAGTCGGTTTCTTCGTCTTTTATGCTTGACCCATGGCCTCGGTCATTTACACTGAGTGTGCAGTGGACTAATGCCTTTGGGGGTATTGATATATCCGGTTGGCCACAGACTACGTCTATGATCACATTGTGCCGCTGAAAGAGATACCATCTGCAGCTTTTTTGAATATTCAACAATGACTTTTTTTCGAATTCACACTAGCGGAACTAGGCAGATTTTCAGGGGCAGGTCTTGAAAATTGTCAGGTCAGAATAAGGCGTAAGCCAAATTGGACACATTCGAGGACACATTTGAATGTAAAGTCCTATTTATAAACTAGAAACTGTAACATTTTTTCCTGTGGAACATTTTGCGTTTGTGTTAAAACATTTCTGTTGCACTTTTTATATACCATTCAAAGACGTCAGTATATAGATATTTCATTTCGAATGGGATTCTGACAATTGAGATTTCTGTATATTTCAGTAGAGCTTGGAGTTACTATTCCAAAAACCAACAAAACTAGATATTTTGCCAGAAATATTCACTGCCCAAATCAGAATTTCACATTTATCATTAACATTATTTCAGTATAATCCCGGTAAGTACGGTATTTTCTTGAAATTGGAATTTCAAGCTCTACTGAAATATGATATTAAGGACGTTCCCTAAGGAATACGAAAGAAGGAATGTGTTTCCAGTATAAATAAAGCCACTTTACAGCAAAATATTTTTTTAAATATCAATTTAGATGTAAAGTTTTTGGAAAAACTACTGACATCATTCTACGTGAAAAAGTTCTTCACTTGGTTCAGCAACTTTCCAAAATACCCCTTTACGAAAAACACTCTATAACTCGAACAATGATATGCTGTTTTCCCAATGAAAATTAACTTTAATATTTTTGGGTAGTCGTTAAGCACCTTGTCGAACCGCAATACAAAAATTAGTGGAAAAATTTGAGCTGTTAGGATAACTTGTCCTAACAGCTCAATGATTTGAAGAAAAAAACCCCGAGCACGCCGCTCAAGAACAGCCGAGAATATTGCCTCTGTAGCCGAAAGTGTTGAAAAAACCCAGGTTTGTCCATCCCCTGTCGTTCTTTGAAATAAGACCGTATTTTGCATAAAGATTTTCCGATAATCAACAACATCGGTCTTTGCTGATTGGTCCCTTGAAGTTTCCGGACCGTATTATCTCTCGAAGAGGTGATCACAATTGACCACCGAGATCTTGTGATTTAACACTTTGCGACTTCTTCCTTTGGGGCCATGTGAAAGTGAAGTTTTACGCCAAGAGCCCAGCGTCGATTCAAGACCTCAAAGATGGAATTCGTGAGGCTATCTAGGACATAGGCCAGCCATTTTGCGATTTGGTTATGAAAAAATTAATGAAAAGAATATGGTCCTGTAGTTGTGGTCTTGATAGTGGTTTGGCTAATGTCATTTTCCATTATTTTTCATTAATATTCAACATTATTAACGCCTTTTTATAATTAAGGTGGGCGTTCAATGTAGTGTCTTTTTATTTCAAGTTGATTTCGAAAACGGTTTCACTTTGAGAACTGAAATTTTGTGGGTGAACTCGGAAAGGATTAGGGTTCTTGTTGAAATAATTTTAATCGATTTCATTCCGACAGTTAATTTTTTTTCTTTCAAAAATAGAAGAAAATGAGCCAACCCATGCTTCTGTTTTATTTCAACAGAAAGACCCATGAAAATAGTTCAACTTACGATTAAAAGTGAATCTACTGATAATTTCGTTCAGAAGATCAACTTGAAATACGGAATTGGCAGAGAATGGCCAAATTCAAATTTTGGCGGGAAAAAGTTCCTGCATTACCCACAAATTCGCTTATTTCATAGTTCGGCGATTTTCGGATAGAGAGCGCCATTGTACATTTCATTCATGATTACAGAGATACTCATAGAACTTATTGTGATAATGTAAGTTCTATGAAGATATTCCATAGAATGGACGGTGGCGCCTCTATCGGCTGAGCTTTCCCACTCGCTTCAAACGCCGACCTTAAATAAGCATTTGATCATTTATCTAAAAAATGGCATTTTTTATTGTCAAACTTGTTATGTCCGGAATTGGCGGATGTTAATTTTGCGATCCCTGATCGTAGTCACGCCACTGCATTACGACGAGGTTGGGGGAAAATATGTTTTCTTGTCGGGAAACCTGTTGTATAACCGCCTGCGGTGTGGGAACGAGATAGAATTTTGGAAATTTCGATTTGCGGGACAAGGATGAGGATATACTGGTTAGGGATTTAAATTGAGGATTTCGGAACTGAAATACAGTGATAGATGAATCTGATTTACGTGGAGACTAGTGGAATGGTTGTTTTCTGCACATTCTTCAATTTAATGGTGGTTTTCGAAAGTCGAGGAGTTTTTATATGAATTTCGAAAACGTTATATACAGTGGGATTGTTTCGTTTAGCTTCAGAGCTTATTTAGAGGATTTTGTCTGATCTTACTGTGCCTGAAAAGGGATTTGCCATATTGAGAGGTTAGAAACATCATTCCTTCAATTATGTCTCGTGCAATTTGTGTCTTCTATTTTAGAACCAGGATCAATATTCTGCTGGAACTCTCTTTCGGTGAAGTATTCTCATTCATAATCAGTGAGAAAACTGTACTTAATTTGGTACTGAGAGAACCCTCTGAAAGAGGTAGGTATTTCTGACTGGCGAGTTCGCCATTTTGATTTATCTGAATTTGTGTCCATAGGGTCCTTGTTCTGGGACATTTCAGTGGTTTCGCTGGAATATCTGCAACATCTATTGAGGATTGATAAGTCACCGAGTCAGGTAAGCCCAAGAAAATCAGTCCTGCTGCCGACAGATACCTTTAGGTGATTTCAACATCGTGGAGGATGTGAATCGTCAATACCTCTTCCTTTTGGATCGAGGAACTTTATTAAGGTCGTATCATCAATTTCTGGAATTTATCAGCATTAATATCGGACTGTGTTATTAAGTTTAAGTCAGATAATACTTGTATCATTAATAAGTCTCATCACTATTAGGTTAAAGTATGAGTCCTATTCAAGTTATTTTGGAAGGAACCTCATACGGTTTCTGTACATTATTTTACACATAATTCGATATCGTCGTATGATCTATTTATATATACAGTGTGAGCCATATATAGCGCTATAAAAGGACCTCGAGGTAATTACTCCCCCTTTCGAATTATTGTTATAGATCCTTTATCTAGATTTATTTAGTGATTTTTCGAAAACTAGAGCAAGTGTGCTGGATGTGAATATTAAATCACTTGGCGCCCCCTTGATAATATCGGTTTTGTATAACCCACTCCCATCTTCAACTGAGCTTTGGGACCATCCAGCATATAAGCGAGATTTTTAGTCCTAAGCGCTAATAAATAATATTATAGCGTAGCAAACTTGAAATAGTAATCCTTTTTTCATTTTACATCTCTAAGAATTCGACTTTGTTAAAAAGTTATAGCCGTTATTTTAAAAAATGACTGAGTCAGTAATAATAGTATATTTTATTTGCATATAATAACTCAACCTGAATACAACAAATTGTGTAATCAATAATGCGAATAAACATGAGAACTGAGGCTTTCTATGCAGATCGCCTGTTAGTTCTTTCTGATGCCTGGAATTATGCTATTTCTGGATTGAAACCGATTGAAGACATTAAGGTAATACTCTAATACTAACCTATTGAAGCAAAAATAAAAAATTCACACAACATTGCTTCATTTTCAGTTTGCAAAAATTTTTCATAAATAAACGTTTTTCATTCAATTATCTTGATTAATTTATAATTTAGAACAATTTCGATCCAATGTTTGACAGATTCAAGATAAAGCATAGAATAAAGATCAATTAATATGATTTGACAACGTGGCCACCGCCGTATTAAAGACGGCTCTAACATGGCTGCAAAACTATTTATATTCAATCTAGGACCTTTCAATCGTAGTTGCCACTTGGATAATTGACTTCGTTTCTGATTAAGTTATTGGTTATTTGTCGATTTTCAACATAGTTAATAGTTCTTTTTTCTTCTTTATCTCATGGTTCTCATCTATCCAAGATTAGTTTTTCATAATCTCTTCGTCTGTATGAAATCTTGTCTCAGTTCTTCTCAGTGCGCAAGAACCAGCTCACAGTAAATACTCGAGATGATTTAATTGTCCGTCCGCCTTATATGCAGTTCCTCGTAATGATTTATCCGGTCTGGAACAGTCCGAACCAAGTACCGGTTCACACCCACGCACAGATTTATTTGTCATATCATTATACTCTCGCACATATCAAGGACATAACCTTGGGCGCTAACGTCTGTTCGCCCAAGATTTGTACTACAGCTCGTGAACCAATTTGACCCACCCTATATATCTGGGTCCATTCCGCAGCATCAGGAAACGGCGTTTGTCAGACAAATGGCCAGCCTCTTTGTGTATCGCGAAGTATATTATATGGCCGATAAATCGAACATCTATTTCTACAAATCATTTGTAGGAATTAGTCCCATATATGACGGTAAATGGAGGGAAGAGGAGATTTAAGATTAGTCCGTATCGTGAATACGTTTGACCTTCCTCTTTTGTACTTCGCTGTGACCTACACGAAGTGAATATGTTATGGGCATGGGTGTATCTGGTCGCAATTACATTTCGTTTCTGGGATTAGAAATTATCGGTGTTCATGGAGCGAACATCTCGTTTCTTTCTCTGTCTCTATCGTTAATTTATTTCTTTGTTTTTGTCTTCCGCTAAACGATTCTTGAACGCATTTGGATACATTCTTTCTCAACCTCGCCCAAAATCTTTCGGAGGATTACTCAATAATTTACTTTTCTTTTAATTATCACATTTTCGGATTTCTACCTAATTTTTCTGAGACCTTTGATCATGTGATTTCAGTGATGTTCTTAAATTGAAAGTTGATAAATCAAATTCTCAGCCATTTTCATAGAGAAAATGCAGGAAAGCAAAAATTGTTCAGAAAAACGAGAGAAATATCCTGATTAGTTAAATACGAGGATATATGTATTGAAAAATTCTTAGCCTACTATAGAACAAAACAAAATTTCCAATTTAAAATATTATATTACTCAACATAATCTACAGTTATTGTTCTACCCTCATTCAAAAAATCAATCATTATTACTCCATGGCAATCCCAAAAAACTGAAGCAAGAACTTTTCCAGGAGATTTTTGGAAACAAAACTCCTTAGGTCTTGAAGAACCAGAGTGTCGCCATTCCATCGATTGTTGATTTGTTTATGGATCGTAGAAATGTACCCAAGTCTCAGCCATAGTAGAAATTCAGTTTGAGAAGTCTACATCGTTTTCAAATCGAGCACAGATCGAACGCTATTCTCCTACCCTTGCACGCCTTTGGTCAACATTCAAACATTTTGGGATCCATTTGCAGAAATTGTTCTCATGTCCAAATTGACGTGAACTATATGATGAACGCGTTCGTATGAAATCTTCAGTGCTTCAGATATCCGTTTTAGCCCAATTCGACGGTCTGATAATATCATGTCATGAACTGCATCGATATTTTCGAGGACTGTCACAGAAACTGGCCTTCCCGATCGGTCATCATCTTCAATGGAAAATTTATCTCTCTTGAAGCTTGCAGTCCAATTTTTCACGGTCGCATACGAAGGACATTGATCACCAAGGGTATTAAGCATATCTTCGTAAATCTGCTTACCTCTTAACCCTTTTAAATACAGGTACTCGATGATGGCTCTATAATCCAATTTTTCGATTTTTACAATTTCGGTGGACATCTGTTTTTTTTAAATTTATTGCGTAACTTACTTTTTTGACGTCGAACTCCACACTGACACTTCCAAGAAGTTATTGTTAGTTAATATGGTATCGCAATATTTAGTTTATACATGGTCTAGGCTAGCTAGATATCAATACATCCTCGTTTTTTTTTGGAGTGATATATTCCTGGGAGATTCCGCAAGAGTGCTTTCCTTTCGGTTTTCTCCTTTCTTATGGATGCTGTTCCCTATACCACAGACAGGTTCTGGGCCATTGAATGACATTCGTGCGCCCTTTCTGGCGAGCATATTGGCCTCTTCGTTTCATTTGTTTTCAGTATGGCTGGAAAAACAGATTAGTGAGACCTTAGTTTTCTCTTTGAGTTTAGTCAAATACTCAAATTGAGCATAGTCGATTTTTCCTCTTGATGAGATTCTTGTTTAGCTCTTCAATGTGACATCCTACATATCTGTGAAAAGAAGGTTCCAATTTGCACCGAAAGTTCAGAAAATGTTGTTACGAATTCAAGAAACGTTCTCATTAATCAGGCCGTTTTATATGCAAGAAACGTTCAATTTTCAATTAATCTACTAAAGTCGTAAATTGCAATATAAGCCCGCCAAAGTAATCAGATCAGGGTTTCAATCGAGTTACTTATATACATAATGAATGAAATTAATCAATAACTGACACCTCCTCATTGCCGAAAATCGAAAAATGAATTGGAACTTCACGACGATGAAAGCCAGGGAATCAATCATTAAAAGAGTATCCTCCTACTATATTTAGGGATGTCAACGATAAATCGATGTCTTGGAGAGATCCATAAGAATATCTTTGAACGAATATGGCGAAATACAAGAGGAAAAATATGAAAGGTAACTCCGCGCGCAGAGTTATTGCCATAGACAGAGAGTTTCATGCCGTTTTTGTCCAAATAGTTTCTACAACAGTTTTCATCCAATTTCCATTGAACTCAAAGGATTTGAATAGCTGGAACATGCAGGTATAAATTTTCCAAATTATCAACCTCAGCCCCGATTTTGTCAACTCAACTTGACGGTGTTGAAATGTCTTCAGAAGTCGTTACATCGACAATTTCATGCCGACATCCCTAATTGATGCAACCATGATCTCACTCCGCAAATATTCCCTTGGACGAAAATCACCATAACCACTATTTGTGGGTGACATTGAGACAGTGATAATACAGAAAAAAAAAGAATTCCACGCAGGCGAACTTAATTATATTCCTTAATTATTCACCTGTATCGATTTGATAACGATTCCGTTAAGTGCACGAGCTAATTACAGGTATATACGGCTCAAAAAATGTATCGCAGTTCTGGAATAAATTGCTTTTTGCGGCAATACGGAATTTTAAACGTCTGGTGGTCATATGCATGTAGATCGGAATCTTGAAGGATTTATATGTCAGCGGATACGTTTCTGGGTTGGATATTAGGTTAATCGGATGTTCGTGAGATGAATCCCTCAAAAAAATTCTTTAATGCAGACAGAGCCAGTGTATTGATTACATTACGAAGTTCAAATGAAATAAATATAATCATTCATTTAAACAGTGGTTTTTTCTATAGAAAATCTGTGTTTCAATAAAAAACTGGTGGAAATCCAAATCTCCATTCAATTCGACTTCACACATAGGAGGTCTTGGTTTCGTTTTCAGGAGTTGGTGCGCCTGATGAAAAGCACAGAACATATGATAAAAAGTCAGTGCGCGCATAGAAAATATCGTTAATGACAAAACGACGTTGCCAGTTTCTTTGTTTACATCAAAGTAAAAGTATCAAAGATATTCCACATTTTGTTAAGTTTACAAATTGTTCGCAGATTTTTGGTATTTAATCGATATTTGCAGGTGAGTTTTTCGTCCACTATCCAAGATTAACGTATGATGATTGTTTTTAGCACCAGTTTTGGAGCGTGAGGACGATTTTCAAGACCAGGACGAATGTTTACATTTCGAGGTTAAAGGGGTACACGGGAATTTTGTTGAAAAAGCTGTTATTTGGACAGATATCGCAGTAGATGGATCGGATGGAGCCTCGAGAGGTCGATTTAGGATGATATTTTTCAGGTTTTCCAAGAAATTTGGCGAAATCTGAGCAGATTTGCTAAAGTTAGGTACCTCACTAATGAGGTGGAACTTAGACCTAATTCTCCTATAAGAAACGCCTTTCAAAGGTCGAGATGGTGAAAAATGTGTTATTTAGATGTTGTTTGAACAAACGCAGCCGAGTTTTATATCCCAACATTGATTTTAAGAAAGTTATCAACAAAATAAAAATGACATTATTCTTGATTCTTGTAATTACCCATCAATTCATCTTATATCTTTGGGTTGATTTTTTTTTTAGTGAATTCTTGATTAGAATCAACAATTGATGTCGTCAAGTCTTGAACTTTCAGTTCAAGAGGATAATAAACCTTAAATCTTCACAAGCATGCATATGAAAATTATGTGAAAGAAATGCAATTTTCTTCCATGGCGAAAAATAATATATTTCAACAGTGATCTCTTGTTCTTTTCACGCAAATAACTAAAAAAGGAATCCTTTCTATCAATTCATATAAACGTTTATTATTTTCGTCCATCACATCTTTTCCAATTCATTCATTTTCCGAATAAATTCACATTCTGAGAAATACGCTAAGAATGTAGAAAGGGCAACATAGTGTTGACTTGGAACATAAAAATATTTTGAAAAACGTCATAACTACGATACAGAGTGGAATGTGTCAAATTTCCAAGGCCAAAGTTGTGATTTTATAATTGTGAATGGAGTATATGTAGTTATTTTTTCAGTTTCGCGCTTAACCCACTGTTGGAATCTCTTTGGAAAACTCCAATTATTCGGTGGCCCAATGTGTTTTTTGGATTCCTATTTTCGATTTTGAGTTCCTATCCGGGTATTTCTTCATATTTGAATCACAAAAACAGTATTTTTACACTGAATCAAGTTTATTCACAAATAAAACTTACAAACATCGTCAAAAGACTTGCCCCTCCTAGGTTTCGCATGAAATGAACGATCTATGTTCAGAAAATGAGATGAATATTTTCCTCTATTTCAACTGAAATATATTTGATAGAAAATCTTTGTTTTTACTCTGTGACTTATGCAGGATAAGACAAAATAAGAAGAATGAGAAAAATCTAAATGTCATTAATTATAGTTATTCCACAACTGAATTCGCGTTCAAACGTCCGTATTACCACCTCTTCTTTCAATCAGCTGCCCAATAAGCCTAGGAATCCCACGAATAAAGTCATTAGTGAAATTTTCAGGCATATGGATCCATTCTTTCTGAAGGGCTAAACTCAATTCCTGAAAAGTTGAAGGTGGGTTTTTCCGATTGAATATTGCTCTCCCTAAGTATTCCCACACGTGCAATTGGATTCATGTCCGGGTAGATTGATGGCCAGTTGAATGTCCTGGGATTTTCCACGGAATATTCTCAGAATTACAATTATTGTTATTTCCTTAAAACTGATTAACTTCGAATACACTTTCATTCTCCGAAACAAGAAAATATTTTGCTGGTTTATTGTTTTCATTTAAGTGATAAGATAGTGAAGATTCTGCACCCAACAAATTGTCATGATACAGTCGAGAGTTGATAGACGGGGCCAAAACTTTTGACGATGCATGTAGATAACTGTACATATTTTCCTCATATTTCCATCTAGCATTTTCTAAGTGTACAGTTTTGTTGCCTAATGTTTTTCACTGCCTGACTGTGTAAAATCAACTAAGTAATCAATTAAGTATGATATGATAATATCATCTTGAACTAACTTACAATTTGAACAGTGCATTCCATACAGTCGACCGAAAACCATTAATATTTCAATTTAATGGTTTATCCGGACTTTTACAGAACAAATAGTTTGACGACGGTCATAATTCGATGATTTCAAGGCTATTTTCAACAGATCCCCATGCACGAATGCCACCAAAATCGAGCTTTCTTTAGAGGTCTTTTTTCAGATTCATACCATTTATAATATCAAGAGATATTCAACTTGGCTGGAGTATAATGAATCGATTTCGTGGATATTTCATGTGGAAAATTACTTTTCCTGATTCAATACTGGCTTTGTTTTATTGTTTTATCATTTAGCAATCTGATGCAAGCTTCCTCTTCAGCCAGTTTCATTCCGACTATTATTGGATAGCTTCTAAATAGATTTCTTGAGAAAAGAGGTGGAATTATGGAATTATAGATCTGTTCATCTGACTTCTCCATTGATACTAGGAAGTCATTCACGGTTTCCGCCATTAAAGCTTCCTGTCTTTAACTGTTTAGTTCCAAAAGTATTAAGGAAACCAGTCTGCATCAAGCCGTGCAATTCATACTTTGAATTCGGGTTCGTACAGTAAATTCGCCCATCAACTTAATGTTCCCATGGAAAACAGCCATGTTAATTGTATAAAGGCTAAATAATATACCGTGCAGGAATATGGGACGCTAAAGACATCGTCACACCCACTCACCCATTGTTATGATCCATAACTGTTCGAAGATAGTGTGCTAGCATTCATCTCAGCAACGTTTAAAACGATAACCTTCGCTGTAGAATAGATGTTCACGAGCTAATGACGGTTTTGATGCGTTTTAGCAGCTATGACGTATTCGCTTTCTTCTGTGGTGCTCTGCATTAATCGCCCTATATGTTATTATGATATATGAATACATACATAGTTACTCACCTCTACAGTTGTTTTTAGGTCATTTGAGATCTGAAAATATAAAAAAAAATTAGAATCTTGGATCAAACAAAGAAATTACATTCATGGAATTGAAAATGGAGGTGAGTACTTCTATCAGGCGTTTTTTTAGAGTGATGGAATGAAACACTTTTAAATTATTATTGGGGACAGATTATCCTATATTCTTAAGGATAATTTCATGACAATTATGTTTTAAAAATAATATCCGGCATATTATGTCCACCACGACTAGCTCTGAGGAGCCGCATTCGACCAGACCAATTTTGGACTACTTTTTCGAGTAATTCAGGCCTTATATCAGCAATAACACGATTTATGTTGGCTTCCAAAGCGACTATTGTTACTGGTTTATCAGCATAAACCAATAATTTGACATAACCCCAAAGAATATAACCCAATGGAGTTGTCGCATGATGTTGAAGGCCAATTAATTGGAACGTTTCTCGAAATAATTTTATCGCCAATTCTTTCTTTTAATAAATCAACTGTTACGGTAGCTGAATGAGATGTAGACACATCTTATTGGAACGAAAATACTTTTGGGTCGACAACTTTCAAATTTTGAAACAAATAATCAATGACCATCGATCTGTAACGAGCACCATTCACTGTAACATTAGCTCCAGCATCGTTTTTTGAGAAATATGGATCGATGATGCCTCCAACGTGTAAAGCTCACCACACAGTGCATCTTTCAGGATGCAATGGAATCTGCAGAACTTCCCGAGGATTTTTTTCACTCCATATACGGCAGTTTTGCTTGTTTACGTAGACGTTTAACCACAAATGAGCTCCATCACTAAACATAATTTTTCAATAAAAAAGTGGATGAACTGGAAGCTGTTCGAGGGCCCAATCAGCAAACAAACGACACTTATTATGGTCAAGTGTCTTCAGTTCTTGGACCATTTGGATCTTGTATGAGTGTAGACCAAGATATTCAGGTTTCCCAAAATTTTCCTTGTAGTGGATGCACAGAGTCCATCTTGTTGTGAACGTCGACGAATAGTCAAATCTAGATCTTCATTATCACTATCACTTACAGCCGCGATATTTTCTTCTGTACGTACAGGTCTTTGTCTTGTTGTGATTGTTGCATCGAGTATACAGGAGGGTGTCCGGAAAAATGTGGGAAATCTCTCGGATTCAGATAAAACATAAAAAAATATGATGACAAGTTCCCATCATTTGTTTTCTTAGCAGCCCTCCCTACGGAGATACGGCCTCCTGAATGACGTCACTGGAAATCCATTTTACTGGAATAAAGGACCCCGCACTTTTTCTATGGCAAATGGCGTTCCGTGAAATTTTCTAAAATTTTGGTATAATGTAGTACTCGACCTTCTGATCAAAAGTGTCCATGGCCCCAACTCAATCATATGACTAGTTTTCGAGATACAGGGCGTTGAAGTTGAGAATTACCCACTTTTACTACGCCCGTATCTCGGAACAGAATCGAATGAACTTCAATTTTTCTCAAGAAACATTTCATTACATCTCCAAGGAGCAACCATATAGAGGAATATGACCGAAAATCGTTACGAATACAGGGTCATCCATAATTTAATGCATGCCTGATTTTGAAAGGATAAAATATGTCAGTTTCAGAGCGAGAACGTTCACAAAATGAACTATTACACTAGATATATTGTTATCACATCGAAAACGTCTGAAATACCCAGAATTTATACTGGGTGATCCATTATTATAGAAACTAGTCTCAAGGAGGGTTAAATGGACACCCTGTATTTATGGGTTGATTCAAGGTGTTTGTTCAATTTTTTAGAACATATCATCATGGACTTCAAAGAATATAGGGTGATTCAGTCATGAAATGAACTTTGAACCTCACGAAAATACCCAAAAACCACCTTTTTTTTCATCACCCTGTATTTCAAGATTAACTCCGATGAGTTTTCTTTCACCATATGAAAACATCAATACGACCGAGAGTTTTCATACACTTCCTATGAGCAGATTTTTTTTTAATGAAATATGAAAATTATTTATTTAGGTATGTTATTCTATTCTTATTCCAGCATAACAAAAAATCTGGTCATAGGAAGTGGATAAAAACTCTCAGCCGTGTTGATGTTTTTATATCAGGTACAGTGGTGAAAGAAAACTCTCACCTCGTCGGAGTTAATCTTGAAATACAGGGTGATGAAAAAAAAAAAGGGGTTTTTGGGTATTTTCGTGAGGTTCGAAGTTCATTTCATGACTGAATCACCCTGTATTCTTTGGAGTCCATGATGATATGTTCTAAAAAAATTAAACAAACCCCTTGAATCAACCCATAAATACAGGGTGTCCATTTAACCCTCCTTGAAAATAGTTTCTATAATAATGGATCACCCAGTATAAATTCTGGGTATTTCAGACGTTTTCGATGTAACAACAATATATCTAGTGTAATAGTTCATTTTGTGAACGTTCTCGCTCTGAAACTGACATATTTTATTCTTTCAAAATCAGGCATGCATTAAATTATGGATGACCCCGTATTCGTAACGATTTTCGGTCATATTCCTCTATATGGTTGCTCCTTGGGGATGTAATGAAATGTTTCTTGAGAAAAATTGAAGTTCATTCGATTCTGTTCCGAGATACGGGCGTAGTAAAAGTGGGTAATTCTCAACTTCAACGCCCTGTATCTCGAAAACTAGTCATAGGATTGAGTTGGGGCCATGGACACTTTTGATCAGAAGGTCGAGTACTACATTATACCAAAATTTTAGAAAATTTGACGGAACGCCATTTGCCATTGAAAAAGTGCGGGGTCCTTTCCAAACTACTTAATATAATTTGAAGAAAATCGTTATGATGAACAGTGGTAAGGACCTCTTAAAATACTGCCCTTAAATTTAAATTAGCTCTTTTGTTTACCAGGAACTAGGTTTTACATTTCAATGCTTACATTTTCAACACCCTGTATGATAAGGAGTGAAAAAAAACCGATTTGGATTGCTTGAATATTGAGCTAAAAAAAAGCACTCTTGTTTATAGTCGATAAAATGATCTGTTTTCGAGAGAACTGGCATTTTATGATAAAAACAAATTTGCTTACGCATGGTACATTTCTTGTAGGTAATTGGAAAAATGAGTGGTGATAATTAACAAGGTTATTATTTCCAACAAAATTTGACAACTAGGTTTCTGAGTTGGAATTGCAAAGTTATTTTTCATTATTTTAAGCGACCACAGTTAATTATCACTACTCATTTTTTCAATAACAAGAAATTTACAATGGGTAAAATAAATTTCAACAATTTGTGAACGTTGTTACTGCGTGAGTCTTTCCGTAATAATTTGTCAATGCTGAACAGAAATGTCAAAACCACATGGCTTCAATCTTCTGTCAATTCACAGTTATCCCTATCAGAAATTCTATCACTCTAAAAAAAACACTCGATAAGATGAATTTTTTTCTGGGGAACTTTTGCATTGTGTTGCGAAAAATTATCATGAGAACATACCTACAGTGCTTCCATCAATATCTCAATAAACGACTGTGGAACAAGTTCAATTATCCAGAATTTAAAAAACATATTTTCTCTTAAAAAAACGACGAAACCTTAACGGCAGCTTCGCCAGAAGCGCTACCGTATCCGCTAATACATACGATATTTCATACTTGATTTAATGGGTCAATTTTACCAACACCACCGTCAATTTGCTATTCAATTCGTCGAAAATCCGCCATTCTCATTTGCGGCATACGTGCCTCCAATTTAAGAAGCCAAACGCAATATGAAATTCAGTCAGCATCTTCGCATATCATTAAAAACAGATATCGACTCAACGGCTTCTCTGATATGGTAAGTCTCAATTAACTTGATTCTTGATTAATTTCGCAAAAATCCAAAACACCTCATCAGGTATGCATGAATTCGTATCTGAGTTTTTGAGCTGGGATTCAGCTCGACAGCGAAATTAACAATTTTCTATGACGTTTTTTTTTGCTGGCAGGAGGATACAAGCCGCCTCTGTTGAAATCGAATGAAACCGTTCATCAAATAACTTTCTCTTAGGCCTGCAGGTTTATTTGCCTCTATTTCGCGATGTTTCAGTGTAGTTCAATATTTTGAAGTTATGATTTAGGTTTGGATATGAAGGACGAAACTTCTATTACGACTTTTCTACAGGTGAAAACATGTAATTTCATTTCCGCATTTGTGAAATCCTGAAGAAGTGGAGGAAATAGTTCTTGTTCATTGTTCCAGAAACTACATAGCTCTTAAGAAATGCGTCACCTACAACGAATATTTGACAATAATCATTCGTTCAATAAGTAAGAAAAAAAGTTATAATTTTGCGGTGACACTTTACATAATGAATTCTATTGATGTTACGGATGAATTCGTATGATTTCTCAAGGACTCCTAGAAACAATCATGAGATTAAAATATTCAGAGGTCTAAAAAAGATGGATTAGAAGAAAAAATAGGAAAAACATTGATGAAATCATCAAATTTTCTAAATGTCCTCATGGACGTAGACACGAGCTGGGTTGAATCCAATCTATATGCTTTACATAGTTTGCTCTATCGGTACCTACGCGTTTTCATTCGAAAAATTATATTGAAAAATATTTCTTTATGATAGGTATCGAGTGTTTTTTTTTTGAGTGACTATTCCACTCTTTTCGTTTTGAGTGAAAAAGTTTCCGTAGCAACGATCGTTTCATCACGAAAAAATTTTCAAGCCGGCAAAACCAACATGTTGGTTTTTCAGCGACAAAATTTTTGACGTTTCTCGAATTCATAGATAGCTTCGGAAATAAATATCATAGAGAAAACAAACAACGTTTAGTGGTTTAGTTAATCTATGATGAATTCTAATTTGCCAAATAGCGCAATACGCGTCAAATGTGAACATATTACTCTATTTTCTCGTGGAATAGTCATGCTGAATTCCACTCGAGATGAAATTTAAGCAGGTAAAATTTCTCTCTTGTAATATTCAAGTTTGTTGCTTTTCGGAAATTTCGCTCATGCCATTTTTTCCGACAAATGTCATTAGTGAAGTTTCCGAGCAACAAACTTTAATATTACAATCGAGAAATTTAGCCGGCAAAATTCCATCTCTAGTGGTATTACATATCATAAAACTTCAAATTGAAATAAAACACATTTGAATTGGGATTGAAGCCAAATTTTTATTTACTCGAAATATAATTTTAGGACACTCATGTTTTGAAAGAATTTTCGGCATATGTTCACCACGATTAGCTGTGAGGAACTGCATTCGACCAATTTTGACCTTTTTTGGACCCCTTTTTCGAGTAATTCAGGCCTTAGTTCAGTATTAACACGAGTTATGTTGGCTATTGTATCTGGTCTATCAGCATAAACCAATGACTTGATATAACTCCAAAAAAATAATCCATTGTATGGGTGTAGACCAAGATCTTCACGCAAAATTTTTCATGTGGTGAATGCGAAAAGTCCAACTTGAACATCGACTAGTAGACAAATCCGGATCTTCATTAACACTATCACTTACAGCAGCGATATTTTCTTCTGTACGTACCTTTGTCTTGTTGTAGTTGTTGCATTGAGTAGAGAAAATATTGTCCGAAGTCTATCGATAGTTCGATGGTTGATTATGTAAAACATAAATTTCACGAAGTTCCCTTTGAGTTTGGCGAATAGAACACTGATTTTGAGGATAAATTTCAACAATTTGTAAACGTTGTTGGGGCGTGAGTATTCCCATGATAATTTGTCAATGCTCACTGAACAGAAATGTCAAAACAACATGGCTCCTACTTTCTGTCGAATCACAGTTATCCCTATCGAAAATTCTATTACTCCAAAAACAACACCCAATACATATTTTTCCTGAAGAATCCTCATTACTTCATCAGCTAGAACGTCTTTGGTTCTATTTTCTCTATAACCTTCAGTTTTCAAATAATCTAACATAACCCAACCTACAGTTTTTTCATTAATGCCTTCAGGGTGGCTCTGAAATTATTTGAATGATTCATTAAAATCTGTAGCCCATTTATTACCCTGTACAAAGTCCATGATTTGGACCATAAAATGAAAAAACAAAACCGAACAATATTAAAGTGTTTAAAATATTGAGAAATCTTTTACGAATAAACAAGAAAATGAGAAACAATTTGCCAAAGATATTGAGGAAACGCCTATGGTTTTCTTCTTGATCAACAACCGAAACCACAGGCAAATCTTCTCGACCTTTAAGGCTATTTTCAGATGTAACCGAGTGCCAGCAATTTGCTCAATGTAATCGAAACTGAAGAAAGAATCATGTGCGCGAACAAAAGGTTACACTTTTAATTATTATTTACCTCCACTTCAGTGCCCATAGGCTTGAATGAAATTACCTTAATGAATTAGATGACCTTCGTACACTTTTGTTCTTATAATCATCGATCTAGTGCACATGGACGCAACATTGCCAGACTGGAGGGATTTTCCCCCTGTTTCATATCATTTGGGTTGCCAAAGAACTAATATCACTTTGTTATTTTTGCTTTTTATCACCCTCAGAGGACGAATCTGAGTGGAAACGTTTGTCAGAATAACAGAAACTACTATTTCAAATTCAGAAGCGACTGGGTACGTATTGAGCATCGTCAACTTTTTTCTCTATTTCTGTTTTTTTCCTTCTATTCACGAATTGCAACTCTTATTCCCACACTTGCTTGAAGTTATCAAAGAAGCTTCTATTCACAAGTTGAACTTGTAAGGACTGAACTAGAATAAATTCGCTATCACAAAAACGCCTATATCTCTTGAATCAATTTAGAAAAGAATCAATATTTGATCATAGTTAGCTTTGTTATGAACGTCAGAAACATGTGGAACATTTACTTCATAGATATTCCAATTCTCTGTCGCAAAATGCCAAGCGAAGTGAAAACACGAGAATTTATAGTGAAACTTTTTCAAAATAATCAAAAATGGAGCTTCAAAAGAATCGCAAAAGAGGCACGCGTTCGTCCGGAAACGGTATCAAGAGTTGTTAAGCGCTTCAACGAAGATCTCACAATTAACCGCAAGGAAGGAACCAGGAGGAAAAAGGGGTTTCATAGTCAAAAAAAAGGGGAAGAAAGCCATCAGCCTTTTTCAGAAGAATCCTAACATTTCAGGACGGAAAGTGGCCCAAATAGTGGGTTGTTCGCAGTCAACCGTTCAGAAAATCAAGTCGAGTTGTGGGCTTAGAACATACAAAGTGCAGAAAGTGCCAGACAGGAACGCTGTGAAGAATCAAGAAGCGAAATCAAGAGCAAAGAAATTAAAAAAAGATTTCTTGAAAATTATTTTCCTGTTGCGTGATGGACGACGAAACCTATGTCTTGGCTGATTTCTCGCAACTTCCTGGTCAGGAATTTTATACTGCAGATTCTCGTGAAAATGTTGACGAACAATTTTGCGTGAAGAAACAAGCAAAGTTTCCTAAAAAATCCCTGGTTTGGCAAGCAATTTGCACTTGTGGGAAAAGGAGCAAATTTTTCGTTGGCCAAGGCTCTGTTGACTCGCAGATATACATCGAGAAATGCTTGAAGAAGCGACTTTTACCATTTTTACATGAGCACGATATGACAAAAATTTTTTGGCCAGATTTAGCTTCATGCCACTACAACAAGGCCACCAAGGAATGGTACGAAGCTAATGAGGTGATTTTTGTCCCCAGAGAGGCCAATCCACCAAATTGCCCAGAACTCAGGCCAATCGAAAGATATTGGGCCCTGGTAAAAAGAGAATTGAAGAAGACTAAGAAATCGACGAAAACATTAGCGGAATTCAAGCAAAAGTGGAAGACTGCATCCCAGAAAGTGACTGAGAACACTATAAGAAGCATGATGGGAAGTATTCCAGAAAAAATCCATGAATTTTGTCAAAAATAGTTTTGGTTTTTCTATTGTCAAAACAGTTTTCATTAGAATTGAAAGATGATTCGAAAATGAGTTTGATTTTCGAAATCGGTCCAGTGGTTCAAAAGATATAAGCGTTTTTGTGATAGCGAATTTATTCTCGTTCAGTCCTTATATCCTAAAACCCATATTCTCAGATTCGAACAAAAACTGACGGATTTACAATCCATGAAGAATTGGTGTGATGTGAATGGGATAATCTGACAACGCAGCATTGTATAGATTCTTCTGCAGGCATAGATCATAGAGGTCCTACAGACGGAGCTGATAAAGATCTCCGGATTCTGGTCAAGGTTCGTAGTTATTGAATTTGATGATGCTGTGGACCAATTCTTCGAAACGATGTGGTAACGTTGTTACTAATGAATTGGATTTTTACTCCAGGTGGTTTCGTTGCCATCAGAACTCATAACGATACAAACGTCTATTACATTTATGTAGACGTTCAAATGCGTTTTGTAATGAAGGGGAGTGTTGAACGATTTTATCGAGTTTATTATTTATAGGTAGGGTGTGACGCCCACGCATTGAGTACGTAAGTATCGAGAAACATCGTTGCTCTCAATTCTCACAAACTCATGATTCATCGATCGATTGTAGTTATGAAATTGAATATTTTCATCAGAGGTTGAGGTGCCGAAGTTTCTTCAATAGAGGTTGTTCAAGTTAGTTAATTTTGACCAGGTGTGTATATTGCGTTTATAAACATATGTTTATATGTTTATATGACCATGAAAAACGCAGTTTTTATAATGGTAATTAGAGTTATACACTGCGCAAAAAAATTAACGCACATTCTGAAAATCTCAATTTTAATGAAAGTTATCTCTACATTGACTTTATAACTTGTTTTTTATGTTCTCTCGGGAAGGTTTTGAACGAAACAAGACACATTAAATGGAAGAAATATTCAGGATGTCACCGAATCTTATGTGAAAGAAGAGAAATGAACAATTTTCAAAATACTGAAATGCTGATAAGTGATTTAATACTTGGGATTTCCACCCCTTGCGTTAATTACAGCTCGGCAACGACGGTTCATACTCAAAATGAGTGATCTTAAAATGTTCTGATCAAATTCCTTCCCAGATTTCTCCGACTTGGATTCCTAAGTCATTAAGAGTAGCTGGATGATTTTCTGAACTTCTCAGCCTTCTATTGAGGTTGTCCCAAACCTGCTCAATCGGATTGAGATCTGGACTTCTTGCTGTCCATTCCATTCGAGAGACTTCAACCTCTTCAAGGTACTCCTGAACGATTCGCGCACGATGGGGTCTGGCATTATCGTCCATAAAAATGAAATTTTCACCAATGTATGGGGCAAATGGCACTACATGCTCTTCAAGAATGTTCCTTATATACTTATCAGCATTCATAGCTCCATTATCAACGACCACTAGGTCTGTGCGAGCAGTCAAAGACATTCCACCCCATACCATAATCGATTCTCCCCCGAAACCAGTAGTATTCAGGAAATTGCACTGAGCATATCTTTCATGTGGACGTCTGTAAACAAGGGAAAGTCGATCACAATGGTAGAGGCAGAATCTAGACTCATCTGTGAAGAGAACTCTTTCCCAATCGGCCTCTTCCCAATGGATATGCTCTCTCGCA
Organism: Adalia decempunctata; assembly: GCA_951802165.1. Classification (NCBI taxonomy): domain Eukaryota; kingdom Metazoa; phylum Arthropoda; class Insecta; order Coleoptera; family Coccinellidae; genus Adalia; species Adalia decempunctata. The sequence goes on along the minus strand of OX637696.1, from coordinate 12,849,041 downwards.
AAATCCAAACGCGCCCTTCGATGGGCTGGGGTAAGAGCTGGGCCTCTTGCCGCGACACGAGGCCTTAAATCATATTCTCTGAGGCGATTTCTTATTGTCTGAGTGCTAATTTGCACCTAATGAGTTTGCTCAAGCTGATATTGAAGGAGGCGAGCGGTTGCAAACCGTTGTCTCAACGAAGAAACTCTCAAGTAAAGTTCTTGAATGGCAGTTGTTACCCGTGGTCTACCCTGTCCTGGTCTTCGGACATTCATACCTGTCTCCCTGAATCGCTGCAACCTTCTGGACACACTTGTATGGGAAACTCCAAACCTTTCTGCAATTCTTGTGTATGTCCACCCTTCTTCTCGCAAAACTACCGCTTGGGCACATTCCTCTTGGGTCAAATTTCGTGTTTCGCGTTGCATAGCGATCGAGTGTAGAAAATCAAACGAAAAAAAACTATTGATCACTAGAATTGATCGAGAACAACTGATTTCAGAATGGAGCCAATACATTCGAAATCTGATAATATCATCTTTTTTTACTCCTGCTGGGAGAAAACATCTGTATTGAAGAAAAACGTTGAAAGTGGATAACATATGCAAGCATAATTCTGATAAAAATAATTATTATTGAGAACACCTTCAGTTGTAGAATAAATTTGAGATTTCCATAATGTGCGTTAATTTTTTTGCGCAGTGTATATAAAACCCCACAGTAAAGTTGAAAATTCTATGTTGAAACGGATATGTGTGGTTATAAAACCTCATCTCTCAGTAGGTCGCTGTAATAATATATATTTCGAGCATGAAGGTATAATGACAACTGACAGATGGTAACCGTATAAATGCTCATGTGTACTTAGGCAAATGAATATTCAATATCGGTTCCTACTGCTCTTAAAGTTCGAACACTAGAATTACGTAGGGAATTACCACAAGGTCTAATAATACATATAGTATTGTGAAATTTTCGAATATAATTAATATTTGTTATCATCTATACCAATAATTTTATTACTGCAAAATAGTTGGCCATTATAAGTCGCCTCCTGAAAGATTGGAGTTTTGATTTAACAGTTAAACTAGCAGAAATGCAAATTCATATTCCAATATTAATGTCAAAGATTAATCCACCGGAACGTTGACATTAATAAATGAGATCTCGTTTTGATAACGTCAAATTTGGTGTAAATATTTATGTCTTCTATCTGATGTCCCCAGAAAAAATTCGAAACGCATTCTTAAAGCGTTTTTTCATCACTTTAATCAAATGAGCGAATGTAGAAGCATGGAATTAATGGTTGTAAATAATTCATCAGTTTTTTCGGGATGTTCGTATGCAATTTGAGAATAATTCCGACATTTAGTTAGAAGAAGAAAGTGCTAGACAGTTATGACTGTTGAGTCCACACAAGGTGAATTGAATTAAAATTGACAGCAGATGTCAAAGACATCGTCCGGGATCCTGGATATGGTATCACTGAAATATTGGGATTTTTTGTCAATTATACGCCATTGTTTTATATGGTTCTAGTTGAGCAATCTGAACAGAATTTTGCACGTAGTTTTGAAATGTTATTCTCTATGTGAATGCAAAACTTTATTTCTGTATAATCTATAGTTTTGAAACTATCACGAAAATCTGGAATATCGGTATCAAATTTGAATCATACAGGGTGTCCCACTAGTGCCGCAGCGGATGATATACGCCTATATTCAGTAGTGTTTGTCAATTCTCTGAAACTTCCTGCATGCTTTCGCATACTTTTCACATATTTTTGTTCGACAGTTTTCGACATATTGGCCATTTTGACAAAAAAATAATACTTGTAGAGGCTATGTTATCCAATTATATTTCACGAACCCTTGCACATACCAATAACAGCTTTATATGGATTGAAAGACTTTGAAGTATCCTAGCCAGCTATAATTAAGCATCCCCAGCATATGGAGTGTCCACAAAAAGACTATGCAAATCTGCTATTTGAATTCGAAGGTATATGTAGATTTTAGGGAAACATCTCGAAAAAGCTCTTAAAAATCGTATTCTGTTGAAAATAAGGATATCATGCATTTAACAAAAAATGAAGTAAAATGAATGGTTGTTATTACAATAATGAAAAAAAATTATATGCATCCATATGCTGGATATGCTATATTGTAGCTGGCTAGGATACTTTGAAGTCTTGTCTTTCAATTCATATGAAGCTGTTATTGGTATGTGCAATGGTTCGTGAAATATAATTGGATAACATAGCCTCTACACAAGTATTATTTTTTTGTCAAAATGGCCAATATTTCGAAAACTGTCGAACAAAAATATGTGAAATGTATGCGAAAGCATGCAGGAAGTTTCAGAGAATTGAAAAACACTATTGAATATAGGGTGTCCCATTTGAAAAAACAAAGTCACCCTCTATTCCTCTTTTGTGGGCCACCCAATATATTCGAAAATATTTTTAGGTTATGCCCTTCTTGGAGTATATCAAGTCTGCATCAAAAAATTTTGCCAAACTCAGACCGTTACGCATATATATCGTCCGCTGCGGCACTAGTGGGAAAACCTGTATATAATATTTGTGAACATTGTTTGTTCGTGCACTTCACCATGACGAAAGAGGAACCATTTTTTCGGATTGATCATTTTTAAACGGATCTGGCGAACTTAATAGTTCGATCTAGATCAAGAACCCAATGGAACATCCGAAGATGGTATCCATTAAAGAACCAGAACACGGCATAATTTCAATATCAAACGGACGTACTTCAACGTGAAATCTGCATTGAACACGACCGAAAATCTGAAAACAATCCCTCATGAATAAACGAGATAAGATCTCGAGATCGAGTCAAGATCAACGAAATAATTGTTCCATACACACCGGATGCGTCGGCTCCAATGGTACCTTAAACGTTTTCACGCCGCTTCCCATGAAGATGTCTTCAATTTTGGCAACCAGCACGCCGCCACGGCTCATTAAAATGAGGAATATTCAAGAAACGCCGAACAGGTCGAAGACAATCGGTTGTTGTTCGGCCCTGGGAGAAACTATGCTCCAATTGTGCAAAACAATGCGTAACTGATCTCCTTGCGCTTGACTGGGTTCACACATCTCATATTCGCTTTTATTCATGGTGCCGACTGAGTAGGTAGGTGTATCTGTTAGAGAAGTTGCTCGACTAGGACATCTAGTTCTGATTTTTGGTGTCCCGTTCAGTTCCTGCCCCAGACCTAGGACAAGTTGACCAACTACCCAGGCTACAACAAGAATGATCTGGGACTTCTTTTCAGGAAATCGTGTCTACTTTTGGTACTTCATTAAGATGCTGTTGAAAGCTCTATATCTCCTCCAAATGTCCGGCACCAGATTACTCCATCAAAGTGCTCAACGACAAACGAATTTAGGCAATTCTTTAAAACGGGCTTTTCGAATGAAACATTCGTGGTACCTTTTAAGCTTCATTAATTTTTATGAAGTATCCCGCTTAGCCTCCTTATCCCTTAGTTGTTTCCTCCATTATCTCAACTCCAAGTAATTTTTTTTTTCATCGGAATTTTCAAATTTAATTTTTTTTCGTTCGAAATTTTCAAAATCTCTATTCATCGACTGCTTCTGGAATTTGTGAATTTTATTTTTCTTCTCTCATTGCTTTATTTTAAATGAGATTTTTTGTTGTTGTATGATGAAAAAGTTGATATTTTTTGTTATTGGTTGCACTTGATTTTTAATATTGTAATTTAATTTGAGACCTTAGCACTGTCCGGGTTAGTGGAACTCTGATAATGGGACCTTTTGTTGTCCCATATTGTGAGACTTTACAATAATTGGATTTATTATTATTATTATTTAGGTTTATCAATTTTTTTATCTACTCCCATAGAATAATATATCCATTATTCAACTGATTTTTATCTGTAATAGTCTCTATAAACCAATAGCGTGAGTTATAATAACTCACTCTAATACAAATAGGAAAAATTGAATTACTTACGAAATGAATAAAGTAGTCGAATCGTTTGTGAACTCTATTTCAGACATCAAGACAGATATCGCTTTTGACAACTGTTTTGTAATTTTTAAAATGCAGATTAATTCGAATTTTACTGAAGAAGTCGAAGATAAAGTATACGGATATGTATTGATATCTAGTTAGCCTAGACCAGTTCCATGCATAAACAAAATATTGCGATACCATATCAACGAACAATAACTTAATAGAATGGTCAGTGTAGAGTTCAACGTCAAAAAAGTAAAACAGAGTTACGCAATAAATTGATAGAAAAAGATGTCCACCGAAATTGTAAAAATCGAAAAATTGGAGTATCGAGCCATCATCGAGTACCTGTATTTGAAAGGGTTAAGAGGTAAGCAGATTTACGAAGATATGCCCCCTTACCCTTGGTGATCAATGTCCTTCGTATGAGACCGTGAAAAATTGGACTGCAAGCTTCAAAAGAGGTAAATTTTCCATTGAAGATGATGACCGATCTGTAAGGCCAGTTTCTGTGTCAGTCCCCGACAATATCGATGCAGTTCATGACATGATTTTATCAGACTGTCGAATTGGGCTGGAAAATCTGAAGAATTGAAGATTTTATACGGACGCGTTCATCATATAGTTCACGTCAATTTGGACATGAGAAACATTTCTGCAAAATGGATCCCCAAATGTTTGAATGTTGACCAAAAGCGTGCAAGGGTAGAAGCATCGCGTTCGATCTGTGTTCGATTTGAAAACGATGTCGACTTCTTGAACCGAATTGTTACTATGGATGAGACTTGGGTACATTTCTAGGATCCAGAAACAAAGCAACAATCGATGGAATGGCGACACTCTGGTTCTCCAAGACCTAAGAAATTTCGTGTCCAAAAATCTGCTGGAAAAGTTCTTGCTTCAGTTTTTTCGGATTGCCATGGAGTAATCGTGATTGGTTTTTTGGATAAGGGTAGAACAATAACTGGAGATTACTTTTCAACATTACTGACCACTGATAACTGAATCTTCCAACCATGCTTATATAAGTTATATAAGTGAAATATATCCAGTATTAACAGAGAAAAAATTTTCTTCAACATTCCCCAGTTGGAATTATTGAATTCACATAATATTTTCTCAAATCTGACAGGAAAATGACTATAACCTAACATTTTCAAAATATATACGGTGAAATGTGTAAAAATTTCATGGCCAACTTGGATACATGTCGGAAATGAGCCTCTGAAGGACAATTGAGATCTCTGTTCCGAAATAATCTAATTACTAGATTCTAGACAAACAGCCAATGAATTTTTCATAAACTTGTTTCTAAACCCTGGCACCTATTCAGTTTTCCTACACAGAGTTTTCCGGAAAAAAATCCGCTGTGTGGATTTTCACACACGCACTGAAACCTGCAGTAACGTGACTCAGATCTATATCCTCGCTTGAGCACTGCTATAACCTGAGATTGATGTAGAAACCATCTCTTCAGCCATAAAGATATCTGTCTAAACTTCTGGTGGAACTGTTGGTATACGAAACACATAAATAGACAAGAATCTTTGAAGTGTGGAGAATGGTTTTTCGTGACACAGTGTGGGTTAGATATGTGTAATGGGACAGAATGCAATATTTTATCACACGAGGAGTTTTTATTAGCGTGCATACTTCATAGGAACAGCAAAGTGTCGTTTTGTATTGAGGGTATGATGATTCTAAAAGGAACTTTGTTCTACGTACAGTACAGAAACTCTTGTTTATTTTTACATATGGCAGTGAATTCAAGACTTATCATGGCAGATGTATCGAAAACTCTACGTCCTATACTGCGAAATTTTACAGAGTTTATCTTAAAAAAAAAAAAGAAGAATTCAGAATTTGATCATTTTAAGAATTCGTTGTGGAGATTCATTCCACACATTAGACCATATCGGAAGCTGTAGAATCTAAAGGAATGGAGACGTCTCTGGAATTCGAAAATCTCCGGCATTATACCAGAGCTTGGCGCACTTAAGGCTCTTCTGATACAATAATTTCAGGGAAGACGCGCTTTGTGGTGTTGAGTTTACGACCATTCGCCATTAGGTCATTTCATTATCATCCAAGAAGCGGGACCACATGCATTTTTGAGAAAATAATCTGTTATTAGTGGTAATAAAGTGATCGTAAATCACGTTTGAGAAATCAGAAGATAATTGCACCCGACTGCTGCCAAGATGTTTATGGTGGTTTTTCAGAAATCCGATCGAGTCTTGAAGGACTTCCTCAGAACTGGATGATGGTTAAGTCCCCAGTTCGAGTTTCAGATAAGCAACAGAAAAAACTTCGGAAAAACACCATCATTTCAATATGCATTAAATATTCATACGACGGGCTTCAATAAAGAAGTTCATTGACAGAGTAGAGTTGTCTCTACTTGATGATAGTTAGATACACCTGAAAAATTTTCCAATAAGAGGTGTTATTTTGAATACCCCGCTATTCCGGTAGATTTCACTTCTGAATCTGTCATTATTTGACATCTGACAAGTAGAAACTACGCCATTAATAAAAATGGTGAAAATATGGCAGAGACGTTTCGTAAAACTCGAACAATTTTGGATCGTCGTGAGGCACCTTGTCGAGCCACAATACAGAAATTGGTGTGGTGAATTAAAGATACAGTTCATCCAAGAATTATTGACATCTCAGGGGGCTTTGGAGAATCGAAATTATGTTGGTAATAGCCCATTCAGTAATATTTTGAGTTACAGAATTCAGGTTGGTGTTGGAAATAACACTGACGTTTTGTTCTACCATTAGTATATAATATATAACTGCGCAAGTGAAAAATCTTCGGAATGAGGCTCTTGAAGAATGTACATCTAATATATCAAAAACCTGCACAGAGCACGTAGAAAAAAAAATAAGTGATCATTCAAAATATATGGAATGTTATGATATTGCTGACATAAAGCCTTTAATTATGAACATGACAAGTTCTGCCCAGATGAGGAAATAATAACAGTGGTTGTTGAAACACAATAATAGGAATATTTACATTTTAAATATTACATATTACACTACTTCATTTTTCACAATGTCATGACAAAATTCTTCATAGATTAAATAGATCCATTAATTGAGTTTTGTTTCTGTTCTGATCCATTACAATTTTTCCAATCCATTCACTTTGCAGCAACACGCCTCGAATTACGAGGATGTATCGATATCTAGTTAGCCTAGACCAATTCCATGCATAAACAAAATATTGCGATACCATATCAACGAACAATTACTTATTAGAAGTGTCAGTGTAGAGTTCGACGTCGAAAAAGTGAACAAGAGTTACGCAATAAATGAAAAAAAAGATGTCCAACAAAATTGTGAAAATCGAAAAATTGGAGTATCGAGCCATCATCAAGTACCGGTATTTAAAAGGGTTAAGAGGGAAGCAAATTTACGAAGATATGCTTAATACCCTTGGTGATCAATGTCCTTCGTATGCGACCGTGAAAAATTGGACTGCAATCTTCAAAAGAGGTAAGTTTTCCATTGAAGTTGATAACCGATCGGGAAGGTCAGATTCTATGTCAGTGCCCGATAATATCGATGCAGTTCATGATATGATTTTATCAGACCGTCGAATTGGGCTAAAACGGATATCTGAAGCACTGAAGATTTCATACGAACGCGTTCATCATATAGTTCACGTCAATTTGGACATGAAAAAAAATTCTGCAGAATGGATCCCCAAATGTTTGAATGTTGACCAAAAGCGTGCAAGGGTAGAAGCATCGCGTTCGATCTGTACTCGATCTGTGCTCGATTTAGATTTTTTAAACCGAAATGTTACTATAGGTGAGACTTGGGCACATTTCGACGATCCAGAAACGAAGCAACAATCGATGGAATGGCGACACTCTGGTTCTCCAAGACCTAAGAAGTATCATGTCCAAAAATCTGCTGAAAAAGTTCTTGCATCAGTTTTTTTGGAGTGCCATGGAGTAATCATGATTGATGATCCAACATTACTGACCACTCTACGGGAAAAAATGAAAGAGAAAAGACGCGGAAAGCTATGCAAAGGTATTTTGTTTTTACAGGACAACGCCCCAGTATACAAAACTCATGTTGCCATGCAAAAAATTCGTGATTTATGGTTAGAATTACTGGAACACCCCCTTATTCACCAGATTTGGCTCCGTCCAACTATCATCTCTTTCCTCAACTGAAAAAAGTTTAAAAGGTCGTGAATTTTCTTCCAACGTGGAGGAGGTAATAAAAAAATAGAAGGTCTAGAGACGTTGCAGGTTCCTGTAATAAATGTTCATTCAATTAAGACTAAAAGGAGAATATGTTGAGTAATAAAATATTTTGACATTGAAATTTTGTTTGGTTCTATAGTAGGCTAAGAATTTTTCAATATATCCTCGTACCAACTGGATTTTTCTGGTTTAGCAAATATTCATATTGAACTTTTGAAAGGAACATGCTTTTTAAACATCCACAATATTTTTCGTTATCGGACCAGAATTTCCAAGCTGTATGCTCCTATAATTGATCGTTCGAAAATGTATCAATACAAGATGAAACTAATATACTGCTGGTATGCAGATTCACACGATGGTAATCGTATGTGATAAATGAGGACATTTTCATGTTCAAAGTGCCTACTTTGAAAAAATACCATTTAATTTTGAGGTTATATTTATTGATATGATGAAAGATCAGGAATTTTCTAGTTTTCCTTTTGTAACTAGAAATAAAGCTGCGACTGGACTTCCAAAGCTTGCTTTGATGTCAATAATTCTTTGAAGGAGTATACTTTAGTTATCAGTCCCAAGGCCAATAAAGGTGGAAAAAAGTTTCTTCTTAGCTGTGAGGGACGGTCTTGCACTGACAAGACCAAAGCAGTCGCTCATCACAATTAAATATATCGTTTTTCTTGCATACGTCTCCTTCTGTATTATGAAGATTCCATTCGAAGTTTATTTTTCGATCATGCCCAGAAGAAGCTTCTTATGCCAACAAATAAATGATTGTTTGGCTCACGTTCGGCAACATCTATTATTTCGGAACCCATTCACACCCATCACGCCGGTAACAGGTCTGACAGGGGAATAATTCTCTCCGAATTGTTTAATAGATTTAAATAATATGAGACATGTCACGTCTGAACGATGTACGCTTCGCCATCTTAACGTGAGAAACAGGTCTGGTATAATTTGGACTGTGGTGATGCAGTTCGAGTGAACAGAACCATATGAGAAATAAATCGAGCGACCGGTCATGATCGGACATCAAAGGTGCCGCTCTGGATGAAAATGATGGAAGTGAATAAGATTTTATGGTCATTGGGTTGAGTGTAACCGGGTAATTTTTCGGTTTTGCGGTTTGAGGGAAAGTCACTGACTCCTTCCAGGTTGATCGCTGTGGAAGCTAAAACGATGTACCAGGGACGTCTTGGTCAGATTCAAGCAGCATATGAACCATTTAGGTCCAAACTTTTTGGAAACATCGTAAGGTGAAAGTCTGAGGGCAATATCTGGAAATAACCCTAGGAAGTAGGTCAGAAGCTTCTGTGGAACAATCATATTGAGGATACTGTTTGCAATCGGAAGATGTCTAGATATAAATCTAGAAAGAAACTATCAGAAGTGCGATATAGCTATTCATAAATACAGATATCCAAGCTGCTATTAAAACACTGAGCTCCTACGTCATTGACTCAAAGCTGATTTGGGAGTGCCGAAACAAACTCAATGACGTAGGCGAGAAGAATAAGGTCTTCTTAATCTGGGTTCCCGATCATTCGGGAATCGTAGGAAACCAAGAGGCCAGTACACTGGCCAGAAAGAGCGCACAAACGCCACTCACTGGCCCAGAACCCTTCTGTGGTATAGGAAAATGCACCTATAAGAAGGAGTTCATGCTGAAGGAGAAAACCGAAAAAGAAAAACTCTTGCGGAATCTCCCAGGGATGGATCATTCCAAAAAGTTCCTCCGGAACTTTGAAACTGCTAGATCCAAAAAATATCTGGATCTCAATAAAAACCAACTTCACCTACTCGCTGGCTTTCTCGCAGGACATTGTCGCCTAAAGAAGCATCTGTTGAGAATGAGTTTATCGGACACTGATGAGTGTATATTCTGTGGGGAGGAGGAAGAAACTCCTATTCACCTGGTTACGGAATACTATACCATTGAAAGCCAAAGGAGAGAGTGCTTTGGACAAGAAACTTGTAGTAGTGGGGAGTTGAAGCCGTCCCAGATACTGAATTTCATCAAATCTCTGGAACTGGAGGGCGAGCTGTAGGAGGCGCGATGACAACAGCTCTATCAGGGGACACAATAGACCTTAAGGTCGCAGTGGACTGTAACCCGTTTTCACTATAACTATATACTGTTTGCAAAGCAGCAATGTCCTTGATGGCCTGCAGAAGTCTGGCTGGTAAGCCTTATGGATCCAACTCATGATTGTGGGACAATAGTCTGGTATACCAAGGCAGGTCAGAAAATTTGAGGAGGACTCTCGAGAGAATATAAAGTCTAGTCTGCGTTTGTATCACTGAAGCTATGAGAACGTACGCAATCAAGACATTGTAGAGATTACGAGAGATCTCACACCACTGCATCTTGTAATAGATAAGTTAGTCCATGAGGCCATTCTAAGACTTTCCAGGAAAAGTACTGGCAATGTGAGAATTGGGAATCAGAGAGACTGGCCATCTCTTACCAATACATCTCATCAGCAAACTTTCCCAGTGACGTGATAAAGATTCAGGATCGATAAAACCTTAAGAAGAAGATTGAGAAAAGGGTCCCTTAATGCCAGCTCGACAGAGGAATACCATCAGATGGAACATGACAAGACGTCTCTGAATGCACGACGATGACTGACGTTGGAGTATTTAGGGCTAGCACCCGATGCGTACTACCTTCAGGCGGTTGTCCAATCGTTTTAAACGCTGAAATACTTGCAACCAAATGTGTAGACATTTTTCTAGGAAGAAACTATCAGGAATGTAATATAGCGAGCAATCCCTTCTGAAAATGAGGCTGCGATTGGAGCACTGAGCTCCCATATCGTGGATTCCAAGATGGAATGGGAGTGCTGAAGAACCCTCAATGATATAGACAAGAAGAACAAGGTATATTCAGTCTGGATTCCTGGCCACTTGGGAATCAAAGTAGATGTCCAACCCACTTGCCGTAGACCTGCATAGACAAATGTACCTACAGAAGTTCCACGAGCAAGAAAAAACAGAGAGAGTGGCATTCCGGTGGAATCTTCTGGGTTTGGATCTTCCTTTGAAACTTTAATACTGCAAAATTTAAGAAAAATCTGGATATCAGCAAGAATATGCTACACCCCCTCACTGGATTCCTCATACGACTTGGCCGCCTCAGGACACACCTATTGAGAATAGGTCTAGTAGAAAACGACGAGTGCAGATCCTATTTGAAGAAGAAGGAAATTCTGAACCTCCTATTTTATGGAATTCTTTTGCCTTTTTTAGCCAAAGCAAGGATGCTTTGGACAAGAAACTTGTAGAAGTGAGGAAGAACCCTCTCTGAAACTCAGAGAGGCGCATATCTTCATCACCACTGTCAGCCAGGCTTCGTTGAGGTCCCTGGAATCACACTGCCAGGGATCTCTGCTGACCTGGGAGTGCCGTAACACCATAATTCAACTGGCTAGAGGCAACAAAGTGACTTTAGTATGGGTGCCAGGACATTTTGATGTTGAAGGAGATGAAAAAGCCGAAAAGCTTGCGAAAAGTGCATCAAGGTTAACACCTGATGGACCTGAGCCTTTCTGTGGGCTTGAAAAAGACCAATATGAGACAGAGGTCCAACAATGGGAGTTGGACGAAAGAATAACTCTCTGGGGAAACACTCCGCCTGGACTCAGTCCAAGAACTTTGTGATGATTTCACCAATAAGCTCCTGAAGCTGTCACGTACTGAGCTTCGGGTGATGGTTGGTCTGCTGACAGGGCACTGTCGGTAAAAACATTAATTGTGGCGTATGGGAAAGTCAGCAGATGAGATTTGTAGGCTCTGTGGATCAGAACCAGAAGCAGCTGAACACAAGGTATGCAAGTGTCCAAAGCTGGCTGGCCTAAGAACCATTTATAAAGGAAAACCGGTCCTGGATACCCACGAGGTAACGGCCAAGGCTCCTAAGGGTGCTGCAGGTCTTATCAACACCCTCGATGACCTTCTTGGGTTTCAACGAATGAGTAGGGTACAGAAGAAGAGATCTATGTGGTAGCATAGTTCCGGAAGGCTAACCGAGCCAAAACGACCCCAATTCAAATGATAATATTAAAAATAACCTTTCTGGAACCATGCATGATACCTAGTTCATCAGAACTGGAGAACTGTAGCTCGAGCTGAAGACGAGAATAGCTCTGATGGGGACATAACAATCTTAAGTTGTCTAATCTGATCCCAGTGTCCCGGTTTCCTCAAAGGGGACGTCATACTAATTAGCTTAAAGTAGTAAGTTTCCCACTGCTATAGCTACCTGAACACGAGATGATTTTTTATCCCAGATCGACCAGAGAGTCTCTTCTTTCGAAAGTCTAGGAGTTTTAATACTTACCTGATTTTGGGATTTGAATTTCGAAAACGTTATATACAGTGGGATTGTTTCGTTTATCTTCAGAGCTTATTTGGAGGATTTTGTTTGATCTTACTGTGCCTGGAAAGGGATTTGCCGTATTGAGAGGTGAGATTCATCATACCTCCAATTTAGCCTCGTGCAATTTGTGTCTTCTATTTTAGAACCAGGATCAATATTCTGCTGGAACTCTATTTCGGTGAAGTATTCTCATTTATAATCAGTGAGGAAACTGCACTTAATTTGGTACTGAGAGAACCCTCTGAATGAGGTAGGTATTTCTGACTGGCGAGTTCGCCATTTTGATTTCTCTGAATTTGTGTCCATAGGGTCCTCGTTCTGGGTTTCGATGTGGTTTCGATGAAATATCCGCAACATCAATTGTCGATTGATAAGTCACCGGGTCGCATTTTTCCGTTCCCTATACAGTCAGCGCGACAGGTCGCTCTCACCGTATAGGAAACGGAATGCACAATGGAACTCCGTTTCCTAGCAGATATGCGCGATGTGCTCACTGTCCTGTTATAGTCTTCTGGGTGCCGATGGGACAAATTGCAAATTATTAATAAAGTTTTCTTACTTCCTGTATAGCTTTATTAGGTAGAGTCTACCACATTTTTCCTCTGTGAAAATTTTTGTAGTCGCGGTTTTTTTTTCAGCAAACCTCTCGTAAGTCGACCATATTTTCATTTTTTTTAATCATACGTACTCTTTTTTTGTAAAATGCAATCATAAAAACAATCTGGGAGAAATGAGAAAACATGATTGTCTACCAACATACCTAAACATGACTGAAAATCGCATTTTTTCAAAGTATTAATACCTATCTCCAGAATTTTTCAGAATCGGTTGATACACCCATATGAAGTATAAAAATGCAATTGTCCGACAAAAAAATGTGGCGATTTCCTTGTCCGACAAATGGAAAACGAAGATTTTTTGGGATAAAAAATTATGAATAATGTCTTTTTTTTTCTTATTCTCTCTCCACCTTGAAAATACAATGTAGTGCACTAGTTGTCCGACAAAAAAATGTGGCGTTCATTCAAAAATTGAAGAATTCACTGCTCTAATTTGGTTATGAATAGACTATATGCATTTACCGGATGTAACTTAGCTCATTTTACGAATAAACATTCGATTTTTTGAGGACCATTTATGAAGGATGTGCTGAATACTATCATCTAGCTGTCCGACGAATAAAGTTCGGCAATTTCAGTTGTTGCCGATATAATATTGCTAGTACTAGTAGTGATGGAGTGTTTTTTATGCAGACATTTAAAAAATATTCGTGGCTTTAAAACGAAAAAGGAGGAAGTGACATCCTTAAACTGTGCAAAATATTCTTGGCATCAAGAGAACATCATAATCACAAATATGTCATTCTACCTGACGATTGGTGTGATACTTTTACTAGATACCATTACTCTTGTTAAAATGAATTCAATGTGAGGACGGAGTATTTTCATTGTTTTTTTTCAGACTTGAATAAATAAAATGTCAGTAAACAATTTGAATTATACACTTTCAATCGAAATCAATAGTTTCATTTCAATAATAATCGAAAAAAGATTCTGAAACAAAACCATTATATTCAACTAGACTAAGGATTTGCCGCATTTTATATGGTGGACAGTTGTTTTTTCTATGAAACGAACCTGTCTAAAATATAAATTTATTTTTGTCCGACAAATATTAATGAATTTAAAAACTCAAAAAAAATCGTCGATTTTCATCTGTCGGATAAGAAAACATTTTTTTTGTCGGACAATTGTATTTTCATATTTCATATGGTTATATAAACGGATTCTGAAAAAATAAGGAGTGTATTAATATTTTAAAAAATGCGATTTTCAGTCATGTTTATATTGGTAGACAATCATGTTTTCTCATTTTTCCCAGATTGTTTTTATGATTGCATTTTACAAAAAAAGAGTACGTATGATTAAAAAAAATGAAAATATGGTCGACTTACGAGAGGTTTGATGAAAAAAACCCGCGACTACAAAAATGTGCACAGAGGAAAAATGTGATAGACTCTACCTAATAAAGCTATACAGGAAGTAAGCAAACTTTATTAATAATTTGCAATTTGTCCCATCGGCACCCAGAAGACTATAACAGGGCAGTGAGCACATCGCGCATATCTGCTAGGAAACGGAGTTTCATTGTGCGCATTCCGTTTCCTATACGGCGAGAGCGACCTGTCGCGCTGACTGTATAGGGAACGGAAAAATGCCACCGGATCAAGTAAGCCCAGGAAAATCAGTACTGCTGCCGTCAGTTACCTTTTGGTGATTTCAACATCGTGGAGGTTCTAAATTGTCCTTTGGATCGTGGAACTTTATTAAGATCTAATATCGAACTGTGTTATTTAGTTTGAGTCAGATAAAACTTGTATTATTAATAAGTTCGATCACTATCAGGTTAAGGTATGAGACCTATTTAAGTGATTTTGATAGGAACTTCATAAGGTTTCTCTACATTATTTTACACATAATTTGCTATCGTCGTATGATCTATTTATATATACAGTGTGAGCCATATATAGCGCTATATAAGGACCTCGAGGTAATTACTCCCCCTTCAGAATTATTGTTACAGATCATTTATATCTAGGTTTATTTAGTGATTTTTCGGAAACTAGAGCAAGTGTGCTGGATGTAAATATTAAATCACTTGGCGCCCCCTTAATAATATCGTTTTTGTATAACCCACTCCCATCTTCAAATGAGCTTTGGGACCATCCAGCGGATAAGCGAGATTTTCAGTCCTAAGCGCTAAGAAAGAATAATATAGCGTAGCACTCGTTCATTATGGAACTCCCCTCGTATCTAATCGGCGGTTTTCACCTAATCGAAGAGCTGGACTATTTCACTCATCCTCACCATCGCTTCCCCATCACGAATACGCATATTTCAATATTTATAAGTGAGATCGAAGTGGTATACCTAATTCAATGGTTTCAAATTACAAGACCAAGATTATTTTCCCACATTTAAGATAATTCACGAAGAGCGCGGGACCCAGGAGGTCGAGGGGGGGCAACTAATATTACCATAATGGGTCATGACAATTGAATAAATGATAGGGTCATGAAAACTCGTTCATAATTTTCAATTATGCTCACTTATGCATCGGCGTACGAGACTGACTGCAATAATTCATCTTAACCTGCATTATATCTGCTGAATAATAAGGAGTTCATTGCTAACAAATCATCCTGCACAGGGAAGACGTTCGGCAATTATGAATATGCATCAACGAAGCTCGCGCTTGCGATGGTATCCGAAGGAATTAAATTTTTATGGGTGCATAATATCGTATAATGAATTTTCCATGTAATTCGAATGGAATGGATTCAAGGGAGATGCTGGAATTTAAGATTGTTTATGACCCGTTCCCACCCAAGGGATGTCTCCTCTGAATAAAGTAGCTTCTGGCAAGAGCAGGTAAACAGGTTCCTGAAACGGTTAAGTGTTCGCGTTACTTGGGAATTTTCGAAAATTCCACCTTTCAAGAAACGCTAGAACCAAATGGTCTTATAAATTCTATCCTTCATTATGAACCTCCAAATATTTCCAGTCGATCTGTCCAATGGTTTAGTTCACAAAGCTCTTTGGAATGACTCAGGAAAAATTAGAAAGTCGTAAAATAACAATTCAAAGTACTTTTGAATATTTAAATATTGGGCTTCGATAGACAGAGCTTCTAGATCTTAGGAATTTAAGTATAATCAATATTGGCGATCTTCACTTGTATAACACCAGACACAAAGACGACTTAGTCATTAACTATCACCGTTTGAAGACAACACAGACTTCTTTGAATCATTGGTGTTTCAAGTTCTATAATAAAGTTCCACAAAGTCTGAAAAACTTACCAATGCCGAGGTTCATACTTGCTAGTAAGAAGCTGATGTTGGAGAGAACCTTCTATAGCGTAAATGAGTACCTGAGTGCGGATTTCACCTGATCGTCACAACTGACTGAATTTTACTTTATTGTGTGTGTATATGTATATATTTTTAAATGTATGTGTATATGAGTATATGTCCGAGTAATTTAGAATTTATTGCCTTTTGACGTGCCATGTAATTTATTTAAATGTAAGAAATTTAAATTTGATGGTGAATAAAATTATTATTATTATTATTATTATCAGAGTTGGTTTCATTAAACAATTAAATAGAGAGAGCATCGACAAAGATAGGCAACAATCTGAACTTTTCAGATCATATTATTTCATCTACGAGATCACGAGGATATATTGAAAAATTCTTAGCACCGGTTTCACCAAAAATTTTAATCTGGTTTAAGGAGATAACTGAGATTACCGATTGATTTTTGACTGGAAAACCACAGAAAATTATCGTTTACTGCCTTAAACGAGATTAAAATCGTTGGTGAAACCCGGCCTTAGCCTACTATAGAACCAAACAAAATTACAATGTCAAAATATTTTATTACTCAACATATTCTCCTCTTAATTGAATACATTTATTACAGCGAGCCTGCAACGTCTCTAGATCTTTCAAAAAAAATGTTTCTTCTTGCTCTGCAAACCAGTCCTCCACAGCTTTTATTACCTCCTCGTTGGAAGAAAATTTACGACCTTTTGAACTTTTTTTCTGTTGAGGAAAGAGATGATAGTCGGACGGAGCCAAATCCGGTGAAAAACAGGGGTGTTCAAGTAATTCTGACCCTAAATCACTAATTTTTTGCATGGAAACATGAGATTTGTGTACTGGGGCGTTGTCCTGTAAAAACAAAATACCTACGGATAGCTTTGCGCGTCTTTTCTCTTTAATTTTGTCAGTAATGTCGAATAGTAATCTCCAGTTATTGTTCTACCGTTATCCAAAAAATCAATCATGATTACCACATGGCAATCCCAAAAAACTGAAGCAAGAACTTTTCCAGCCGATTTTTGGACACGAAACTTCTTATGTCTTGGAGAACCACAGTGTCGCCTTTCTATTGATTATTGCTTTGTTTCTGGATCGTAGAAATGTACCCAAGTCTCATCCATAGTAACAATTCGGTTTAAGCACAGATCGAACGCGATGATTCTACCCTTGCAACATTTGGGGATCCATTTTGCAGAAATTTTTCTCATGTCCCAATTGACGTGTACTAGGTATATGATGAACGCGTTCGTATGAAATTTTCAGTGCTTCAGATATCCGTTTTAGCCCAATTCGATGGTCTGATAAAATCATGTCATGAACTTCATCGATATTTTCAGGGACTGACACAGAAACTGGCCTTCCCGATCGGTCATCATCTTCAATGGACAATTTACCTCTTTTGAAGCCTGCAGTCCAATTTTTCACGGTCGCACACGAAGGGACATTAATCACCAAGGGTATTAAGCATATCTTCGTAAATCTGCTTACCTCTTAACCCTTTTGAATACAGGTACTTGATGATGGCTCGATACTCCAATTTTTCGATTTTTACAATTTCGGTGGACATCTTTTTTTTAAATTTATGGCGTAACTCTGGTTTACTTTTTTGACGTCGAACCCTACGCTGACACTTCTAATAAGTTATTGTTCGTTGATATGATATCGCAATATTTTGTTCAGGCATGGAACTGGTCTAGGCTAACTAGATATCAATACATCCTCGTAGATTCTTCTTCAACAGGGAACACAGTGTGACAATATATCGCTGGCTTTCTTCCCGTTGCTCTAGTAACCTAATGGCATCCACCAAGCAGTACCCGTAGTCAACATCCGGCAAACCGGCGATACCACAATCTTGAACGATTAGGTTAATTCCCTGCACATGTATTGATTTAATATGCCATAAACCATCGGTGCCATACTAATAAATATGGCATCAAACCAATCAGACGCTCTACCTCTCGTACTACCAAGAGTACTAAGTGCATAGCCGAGTTCCCCATAAATCACAATGGCGGCCTTGACTCCGTCGCGTTAGTCATCTGTTTCTCACGCGCCACGTACAGTGTTGACAATCGATCCGGAAGTGTGAAACGGAGTGAAGCGGAACTGGCTTCCTGACTGTCAACTGGCCCATTGTTGTCAAGGTCACGTTTGGTTTTGATATGGATCATCAAGTCAGTTGGACGCATGGTGGAGCGAAGATGTAGATTGTCTTATTTGAAAAATTTCAATTTAGAGATCTATTCTACAAATATACTGCTCCACAAGAGTTAGGGATATCGTATTCGATAATTTTTAAAAGTATGTAATCTTCGAGAAAATCGCTGTAAAATCATTTAAAACTCAATAACAACTTGAATCGATCCAATAAAAATCAGTATGAGACATTTCGTCAATCTGGTCGCCTTTTTTCTGAAGTTTGGTTCTTTGCATAATAATATGCTTCATGAATGTTCTTATTTTGAAATGAGGTCAGTTTATCAACGGCTTCGATTTGAAACAAGTTTTCTGAAAATGCCAAGACGGAAATTAACAAACGCTGAGGCTAATAGGGCTATCGGAATGCTACAGGGTGGCCTAACTCCGGTTGTTGTAGCGGAAAGGCTCCAAGTCAGTCAAAGTGTGATATCTCGACTTTGGAATAGGTTCAGGGAGGCGGGTTCCGTGTTGGAAAGACCCAGGCTTGGTGGGCGACGAAAAACAATACCTGCTCAGGATGGTTTCATCACCGTTTCGGCGAGAAGAAACCCTACATCTACGTGTAGAATGCTACGGAATACAGATGGGGTCCAAGTTTCCATCCAAACCATCAGACGACGTTTGAGAGAGGTGAATCTAGGTTCCAGACGTCCATTAAGAGGAGTTAATAAGAGGTAATAACGATTGAAAACCATTAAATCAGGTACACAATGTATAATTTATTTTGTGCACCACCTTTTTCTTAGGTGTTCGATGCTCATGGGGGAGGGGTAGTTACCCCCAGTACACCCCCCGTAAATCCGCCCTTGGCTGGAACCCCTAACAGCTCTCATTTTTTAATAGGAAAAAGGGGTCGAGCAGCACCTTGTTGGAAAGGCAATTCAATTTTCTGCATTAGTGAATTTATTTTTGATCGCTTTATCATTGTACGTACAGAGTGACTCAGTATTCAGTACTCATTTCAATTCATCCTGTTTCAACTCATTTAAATGCCTCAGTCAGTGGTACTGCCTGATACTTGGTGTCACAATGAAATACACTGTTTGCCTAACCTATAAAATACACGGTAGACACTCTCCGAATTCGTCTCGGCCAGAAAAAGCCCATCGTTGCGAGAACCAGACCCATAAAATCAATCCAACCAGATCTGGAAATCCGCCAAGAATTAGTCATCCGAATCGCCCGGGCTTCAAGAACGCCATCCAAGAATTAATTGATTCCGTCAAAAAACTCGTTCCTGAGGACATTGTTGGCTGTTAAATTGAAAGAAGAATTTCCTGGTAGGTTCGTATTTTTACGCAGGGCTGCGGTTGGGAGTTTCTTATATTTTTACGGAATATTGTGTTGAATTTCCGAGGTGATGGAAATGATTAGATTTCTCGGAATGGTCAGGGGTATTCCGCAGTGGAAGAAAAAGGCTTTGATCGACCTGGTTTTCCAAAAAGAGATGCAACATAATGGAAAAATACTAGACAATGCTGAACTCTTTTAAACTTCTTCAACTGAAAACCATACAAAATACTTGAAATGACTTAGTGTTGATGCTGTTCAAGACTATCACATAACAATTTTATTTGTTTCTCATTTGTAAACGTCAGCTTCCAAAAACACAATATTAATCAAGAAAGGTTATTTTATCAAGTCACTAACTTGTAAAACTGACAGTTCACTTGAAAAATTTTTACAAGTTAGTAGTATTATTTACATTAGAATTAGAAAATTTTGTTTTATCGTCATATACGTTGAAAATCATGGTACAATTGTGATTTCCAGTAACACAGATTTTTGACAATGAAAGAGTTGATACTGATGATGATGAACCATATGTTGACTCAGAAACTGCTGAACTCGAGGACTGTAGAACATTTGTACTCTCCTTACTACCAAATAATTTGCTAGACATTTCGATTTTTCTGTTGACCGAATCATCGACATAACTCATCGCAATTTCGGTGCTCTTCCACCCTCCTGCACGCTTTAGTGCTAAAATATCTCCACCCGAATCCGCAACCATAGTGGCTCCAGTTCTGAGAAAAGAGTGGCTGGTGTATAACTCTGGGTCTTTTAAACCTAAATATTTCGCAATTTGCTTTGGGACACCACCAATAGTGTGCTGGCCAGCATTAAGGGAAATGCACTTTCCATATCGGTATGTCAAAAAAAATCTTTGGCTTTCTGTTCCAGGAGGCCGAAGATTTACATATTTTCTGTATAACATGCAGGGCTTGAAGCTGCAGCCATCATCGGTTATGGTGAATCTTCTTGTTGTTAAATTTTTTGTTTGCCGCAATGTCGCAATAACGTATTTTCCCATATCTTCTACATCATTCATGTTTAAGGAGAGAATTTCGTCACATCGACAACATCCAAAAATCCCAAATATTGTTACAATTTTCGCCAGCAACCACTGTCATCAGGAGCATGTGAAAGAAATTGTTCAGCCTCTTCTTTACTTAATACCTTGGCCTTTTTTGGCGTATAACGCTCATTTTTTCGCTATTACCTTTTGAAATCTGCAAATGACAACTAAACGTAATATTTTTCAATAAATTTTTGAAGGAAAACAAACCTGCGAACAGGGGCATTTTCTTTCATTTCCAAGCAGCTTTTCAGCATAGACCATTTTGCCCATAAAGTATTAGGGCTGAATCTAGCTGATAGTTGATTCAAGTAGACCAACAAAACATCTTCAGTTACCCCAATCACACTATTTTTGTTTTGCCACTTTTTGAAGTCGTTCGTACCTTGAAGCTGATTTTGCAGGTAATAAACTTGAAGCTACACTGCTGGCTGCCTCAATAATTTCTTTTGGTACATTCATTTTCGCTTTCGCCAAAACAAATGTAAAGAAAAATAAACAGACATGTTCATGGCAACGCTTCCATAGCTTACGACATTTGCGACAAATTATTGAGATTTTTTTGGAATTTATCTAACCTCTTTACAAATGAGAAACAAATAAAATATAAAACAATACACGCAAGGTAACGGGTTTTACTGGCTCAAGGAGGTTATATCCTCCATTCGCCAGTAAAAACCCTCTTACCTTGCTAGTAATGTTATATACTATTTTCTTTTATGATATTAACATTAGAAACTCTTAATCGCTTGATTCATAAACATTCGATTCTCTCTGGGTCAGATAAAATTCTCGGTCTTGTCCCACTAAATCAAATACAGATTTAGAAAAATGCAGAGGCCGGTGTATTCAATTAATTCCGTAATTAATGGACATCGAAGATACACTTAGCCACTATTAAAACGTCAGTGGTAGGACATCATGGATTTCACACGTAAAGATATAAAACAGGTTTGCTATCGGGCCTGTCCGATGAAATTTTACCGGAGAAAAAATGAACGCTGAGGGACGTAAGACGTGCAACATGTTAAGCCAATTTGAAGGACACGATATTACGATAGCCGAGGGTCTTGAGTGCCTTGTCAGGACCCATTTCCGAATATACAGTTGTGAAATTTTTAATGCTGATTACGAGGTCTGGCAACGTGTATGCCCTCATAAAATTAGCGGTTTCATGATCATAAGGATCCCAAGTTCCCTCCATTTCAATAATTCTCAGTCGCTTGGTAATGGCTTCTTATGCTGAAGAAGGCTCATACCTTGCAGATACCTTATATTTCCAACAATGTCATCAATGAAGTCAAAAGGTTGTGCTCTACAGAATCTTATACAAGTCTGCAAGAAATAAAAAAACTTTTCCAGTGTTTAACTTCAAGTAGTTCACCTATGAATAGAATGATGTATGGAAGTAAGGAAGTTATAGAAAAGTATGATTTGGATTTCTTCAATAGTTCTGTAAGACAAAGAAGACCTGTGATTTTGGTACTAAAACATAACTATAAGTAAAGGTATTCATTGTTGTATAATCTGATCTGTTGTGTATTCGTATCATTTTGTGATGCCTGTTCTTTTAGTTATATAGTAGTAGCTACTTATATGTTAGTTCTAGTCTTCATTTGCGTCCTGTCCAGGCCAGTAAGAACACATCACATGTACGAGGATATATTGATATCTAGTTAGCCTAGACCAGTTCCATGCATAAACAAAATTTTGCGATACCATATCAACGAACAATAACTTATTAGAAGTGTCAGAGTAGAGTTCGACGTCAAAAAAGTGAACCAGAGTTACGCAATAAATAAAAAAAAGATGTCCATCGAAATTGTAAATATCGAGTATCGAGCCATCATCAAGTACCTGTATTTAAAAGGGATAAGAGGTAAGCAGATTTACGAAGATATGCTTAATACCCTTGGTGATCAATGTCATTCGTATGCGACCGTGAAAAATTGGACTGCAAGCTTCAGGAGAGGTGAATTTTCCATTGAAGATGATGACCGATCGGGAAGGCCAGTTTCTGTGTGTCAGTCCCCGAAAATATCGATGCAGTTCATGACATGGTTTTATCAGACCGTCGAATTGGGCTAAAACGGATATATGAAGCACTGAAGATTTCCTACGAACGCGTTCATTATATAGTTCACGTCAATTGGGACATGAGAAAAATTTCTGCAAAATGGATCCCCAAATGTTTGAATGTTGACCAAAAGCGTGCAAGGGTAGAAGCATCGCGTTCGATCTGTGCTCGATTTTAAAACGATGTAGACTTCTTAAACCGAATTGTTACTATGAATGAGACTTGGGTACTTTCTACGATCCAGAAACAAAGCAACAATCGATGGAATGGCGACACTCTGGTTCTCCAAGACCTAAGAAGTTTCGTGTCCAAAAATCTGCTGGAAAAGTTCTTGCTTCAGTTTTTTGGGATTGCCATGGAGTAATGATGATTGAGTTTTTGGATAAGGGTAGAACAATAACTGGAGATAACTATTCGACATTACTGAACTCTCAACGGAAAAAAATTGAAAAGAAAAGACGCGGAAAGCTATCCAAAGGTATTTTGTTTTTACAGGACAACACCCCAGTACACAAATTCATGTTGCCATGCAGAAAATTCGTGATTTAGGGTTAGAATTACTAGAACACCCCCCTTATTCACCAGATTTGGCTCCGTCCGACTATCATCTCTTTACCCTAAGCTGAAAAAAAAGTTTAAAAGGTCGTAAATTTTCTTCCAACGAGAAGGTAATAATAGCTGTGGAGGAGAATATGTTGAGTAATAAAATATTTTGACATTGAAATTTTGTTTGGTTCTATAGTAGGCTAAGAATTTTTCAATATATCCTCGAAATTACATTTCTGAGTTGTTTGCAAGAGTATAATGAATAAATAAAAATTAATAAATAGTTCCAGATCTGTGCAGATTACAAAAGGATATTCTGATTTTCGGAGTACCTACAATTGAATTCATTAATTCATAAGAGGTGATAATGAATATGCATTTAACCTAATTACTCAAGCACCGACAGAGAAACTCTTTGGGAAATCTAATTTCCTCACATTAAATTTTATCGTCCTTTGCAACGCTTTATGTGCCTCCAATGCTAAAGAAAACTCATTAAATCGGAAATATTACATTTCCAAGCGTAAAAACCTACGCAATTTCTCCTGTTTCCTCATGAAACTCCCGATAGCTGTGCGTGTATGAGATATATGAGTTATTGCTATTTCGCTACTGTAGTAACTTTTGTCTGCTCAATGAGCACATTGTCGAGATACGGGCGATTTCACCGTGCGAATTTGGCAACTTTGATTGATTGTTATGTCTCCGACTTATCACAAATCAAATTAATGAGTTATGTCAAAGATTATGGTCGCTTGAAAACCGTTATCCATATTTCAGTTGTGAGCCGATGTCATTTGCTGCAGACACCCAGCAGCTTAGCCCAGGTATTCTGTAGGATTCTATGATACGAACACAATCAAAAGCATGCTCCTTATACAGATTGTTCACAACATGAACGCCTTAAATTAAAATATACTGCTCCACAAGAATTCAATCGTTTTTAAAAGTATGTAATCTTCGAGAAAATCGCTGTAAAATCATTCAAAACTCAATAACAACTTGAATCGATCCAATTAAAATCAGTATGAGACATTTCGTCATTCTGGTCGCCTTTTTTCTGAAGTTTGGTTCTTTGCATATGCTTCATGAATGTTCTTATTTTGAAATAAAGTCAGTTTATCAACGGCTTCGATTTGAAACGAGTTTTCTGAAAATGCCAAGACGTAAATTAACAAACGCTGAGGCTAATAAGGCTATCGGAATGCTACACGGTGGCCTATTTCAGGTTGTTGTAGCGGAAAGGCTCCAAGTCAGCCAAAGTGTGATGTCTCGACTTTGGAATAGGTTCAGGGAGACAGGTTCCGTGTTGGAAAGACCAAGGCTTGGTGGGCGAAGAAAAACAACATGAAGTCAGTTTATCAACGGCTTCGATTTGAAACGAGTTTTCTGAAAATTCCAAGACGTTAATTAACAAACGCTGAGGCTAATAGGGCTCTCGGAATGCCACAGGGTGACAACACCTGCTCAGGATAGTTTCATCACCGTTTCGGCGAGAAGAAACCCTACATCTAGGTGTAGAATGCTACGGAATACTCTTCAAAATGCAGATGGGGTCCAAGTTCCCATCGAAACCATCAGACGACGTTTGGGAGAGGTGAATCTAGGTTCTAGACGTCCATTAAAAGGAGTTCCATTAACACGTGACTATAAGAGTCAAAGACTGGAATGAGCAAGGCAACATATCAATTGCAACGATCAATGGCGTAGTGTCCTTTTCACTGATGAATCCAGATATGAACGATTTTCAGATTCTCGAAGAATAAGGGTATGGACAATCCCACGCATACCCCGTAATCGTCGCTATGTCCAAGAAGTCTATCCATTCCGAGTGGGAGTGTTATGGTATGGGCCGGGATATGTTTCAACGGGCGCACAGATCTACACATTTGTCTTGCGAATATGACCGCCGTACACTATAGGGAGCATGTTATTGACAATGTTGTGCCAAATTTTCACGCTGCTATTAGTGAAACTTTTCAATTTCTAGACGATAACGCTAGACCGCACCGTGAAGCCATAGTTGAGAATGCGCGCGAAGAGCTTTGTATTCCACATTCACCAATACCTCCGCACTCACCAGATTTTAATTGCATAGAACATGCATGGGATATGCTCCAAAGAAGATTAGATAATCATCAACCTACCTTACCTACCCCAGATTCCTTAAATGATCTGAGAGAGCTTCTGCCCCGTTTATGGAACCAAATTCCTCGAGAAATGTTCAACAACCTCGTGTGTAGCACGCAAAGAATATGTCAAGATGTTATTGATGCCCGTGGAGGCCATACATTGTATTGATAGTCTTGAAATGCTTTAATTCTCTGGGAATAAAATTTCGTTATTCTACTCGATTTTTCTAAACCAGCCTGTATACGCTGCAGACCTACAGGCTTATATCAATTTGCAACTTGAAATCATATTAATATGAATTTTCATCACACAAATCTTATTTTAACCATATTTTTCTGCAATTTAAGTCAATATCCCTAACTCATGTGGAGCCTGTGTCAACTCCACGGAGTCAGTTTTATCTTGATAGTGGATTGAGAGTTGTCTACTGTATCAATGCCGCATGGTATTAGTTACGAGTTACTCCAATGGAGATTTGTCATGAATAGTATTTAAAGAATAGTGCCCAGACCCGACCCCTGTGGAACCCCGATATTAATACTGTGTCTAGGAGAGGGCTGATGATATTATTATTGCCAACCGTCAACATCAGACCCTATAAAAGTGATCGGAACAGTTTGAAAGCTCCTCAGCTCCACTCAGATTTTTTTCTGTCGTTTTCTAAGTTAATACGGTGAATTTCACAGTCGATACCTAATGACCAATCACTGTTTTGAGCTTCAATTCAGCACGAGTGCCGTCAGTGTCAACAGCGTGAGGTACGTAAAATGTTTCTTCATTAAGAGCGATGTTCACTATCTAATTACAAAATAACTCAACCATAGTAATAACCCGTATAAGAAAACGAAGATCGGACAAAAAGTCGGCCGATCGTAATTAACTACGGATAAATGACCCAATTTTTCGTGGAATTTAATGCTTCCCGACAGGACAAGTTCTTGTACGTTTTCTTATGGCATTTCCTCCGTTGTTCTTCCTTCATTAAAATTTTAAGTGATACAATTAGCAGGTAATTGGACGGTGTTGTATTTGGACAGCGTCATTTGGCGGACGGACATTTATTGTCGATGACAAATAACCAAAAACTCACGAATTGGAGCTGTTTTTGTCGCCGCAGTTGGAGAGATTTCTGTGGCGAAAGTGGTCTTCGGATATGAGTGAAAAATTGGGCGTAAGTGGATCAATATCACTAATTTTATGGGCCAATTTTGAAGATGATCGAGTAAATAAATTGAGCACATTGACAGAATTTATTGAAGTTTGGCACCCATCCATAAGATGAAGATCGCTCACAAGCTTCTGACTTCACTTCAGTGCTTTATTTTAACATTCGTAAGTCATCATTGATCCATTGCCACAGCGAAAGCTTCAGACTCTTACTGAAGCCGAGAAGAGGCGAGAGGTCGTTTATAATGGCCCGTAACTTATGCCCTTAACTTATGCCCTTAAAATTGTTCTCTTTAAACAATGGTAAGGGAATAAGTTAAAATTCGAGTATAAACCATAGCATGAAATTTCTATGTTTCAACTCTTAGGGTAAGGAAAAAGTTTAAGTTAAGGGCCAGTTTAAACGACCCTTTCCTCTTATTTATTTCCACTCGTTGGAGAATGCATTAGGCACGCCTCTGAATAAGCTACAACCATCATACGATAAATTAGTTCCACTTTAGCAGGACGGCTAACAGATAATCTTACCCAAGCTAGTCTAGCCCAGCCTAACCTAACCTAACCTAACCGAACCTAACCTAACCGGCCATAATCTAACACGAACTAACATAACCTAACGTAACCTAACCTAGCATAGCCTATGAAATACGACAAAATTCCAATATGCTTTTGATTTCACCCAAACTCAAAAAACTCAATCCGAACTTGAGAAATCTCCTCTTACACTATACAATAAAATTGCATCCTGCTCACCAACTTTCTAACGAATCATCAGCGATTTCATACTTAATAAAATGAAAATGGATAAGAAAATCATTAATTATCAATACTTCTCCGACGAATATCATTAATATATTATTAAAATTGAATTTATCTTCCAATTGACACACAAAATTTATGCCTAACTTGTTTCGGAATGAGAATCATCAGGGTATTTGTGCGAGGTGTTAGTTTCATTCATCAAAATAAATGATTGATGATCAACCGAACATAAAAGGTTAATTATGCTTGAGGAATGGTTGCCTTTGAATTCGCAGCAATTCTTGTTCTTATATTTTTGGGCTAATTATGTACTCTAGGATTTTTCGAGCACTGTGGTGTTACCAGAGTGAGTCAAACAACTGGTTTAAGTATCTACTGGCTTGTGGTATATAAGAGAATTTTTATCATAACTGCCTTCCTGATGAATAATTGGTTGGTCTATAAATGGCTGAAGTGTGAGCCGAAGGGAGTGTAGTTGTTTCTTTAAGGAATACTTGTAGTCTATCACAAGAAATTGCCAATCGATTTTCACAAACAGCTTTCCTTATATGAACTAAGTTTTTCGAGCAATTAATCTATTGGTCGAAGTAAATTCGTGTGCGTAAATAGAGAAATTCCTCATTTGTAAAATTAATGTTCGACATAAACAATTCTTGTTTTACTACTTTAACAACTCCGATAAGATCTTCACTTTCTTGCATCTAGTCAACCTTTATTGGAATGTAATGTCATGCTTACTATGGAAATTACACTCACCATTATTATCCATACGACTTTTATTCCTGTTATTTGGTTTTATTTTACGACTGTGATTTTTTCACAAATTGTTATTTCATGAAATGGACTATTTCTTATTGCTATGGGTAATGATTATGCTAAGAGAATTGAACCCGTGATCCACATGCTTCCTGGAAGGGGTCAGTTCGAGGAAATTTCGTTAGGACTCGGGTGTTCCCCAGGGCTCAGTTTCATCACCCACGATCTTCTTGATACATATACACGATCTCCATGGTTAGATCAGGAACTGTATAGTACTCCCTTGACCAGTGATACTCCCTTGAGCTCCACAGACACTTTGATTGAGGATTTGAAGAAGATTTTAGTAAATGGTGCCATCAAAACATGGTGAATATCGAAGCCACTGGGAAATCAAACTTTGCTGCAAATTTCCAGACGTTTTTAGGGTGTTAGAAGTGGGGAGAAGGGAAAGTATAGTGGTCTGGTGGATAAATTGATGACATCCTTCAGGTATATCTTCATTATTTTGTGATGGTCGAGTGTATGGTATTCTGGGTGTGCATGCTCTTTGGCACTTAGTATATTTAAATTTATATCAGGTTGGTGTGGATCTAGAACGGACAGGACGTCAAGTCCATACAATGTAAGTCGGCAATTTTCTGGTGATTACTTCATATCCTCCGAGTCCGATTCGGAGCGCGCATTAACTCTTTTTGCCCGATAATGCGTTGCCTTATACGACGGGTTCTTTTATCTCTCCGATGTGTACGAACAGCTTGGAACCGGCAGATATGTATCATATGTCATTTCTGCTGAATAAGCGTCATTTCTTCTCGAAATAACTGTAACAAGAGCCCTCGGGTGGCTTTTCTGGTTTAATTTCTGATGTGGAATATTAAAATCGATTAGAAGTGGTCTGAGGTGTATTTGCTTAAGTGGTGTTACGCCGTTTTTGCTTGTTGCTGCTTGTTTTGCAGTTAGGAAGTCTCTCATTTTCTAAATGTTGTGTAATTTCTCGAATAGATTCGAGATTATGGCCACGATGTGATGGAAGGCGGTGTCCGTATAACTATCATCAAGAATCGTTAGATAATATGAGTAGTTTCTTTCTACTTTGAGAAATGCCTGAGGGTAACTTTTGATGACAACATTGTTTATATTAAAACATTGACATAATTCGTTAAAACTAGAACCAGAAATGACGTCACACTCACACTCTATGGAAGGACTCACTTCATCTCATCAAAAGATTGTTGAAAAGAGGGAGTCAAATAAAGATTTCATGAATTTCTTTTAATTTCATCTGTTTTTCTTAATAATATTCTTAATATATACAGGGTGAGCCTTTGACTTGTACATATATTTTAACTGTAGATTCCTTTCATCAAACGAAACACATACAGGGTGTCGAAAATCCATGAAAAAATCACTTTTCTGTTTATATCTTCGGAACCGTTATTTCGAATGAACTGAATTCTGGTTGAATTTTTACTCTATTCATGGTGCACATTCCTCAATCGAAACCTATTCAATATCTTCACTAGTATAAAAGTTACAGGGTAGTCGACTCATCAATACACGCTAAAACACCATAAAACCACTTTAAAAAGATAAACGGTTCATATTTTCGAAAGAATCAATAATTTAAGAAACTAAAAGTATTCCTATTTTTTTCAATAAAACGCGTCGTTTTCGAGTTATTTCCAATTTTACCAGGAGAAATTTGACGAAAAAATCATTTATTTCAAGAATAATCTGAATGCGTCTCTGAACTAAATATCATCGAATATTATTCCTTCTCTGGTCTTTAAACGAGTTTACAATGTTGTCACAATATTTATCAACTTTGTCGAGATATTTTAATAATAAAATCCCACAAATGCGAGAGATAAAATTGAACACCAAGGAGGATTTAATACGCACAGTTTCTATTGAAAATTCATAGTTACCGGTCCATATTGAAATAAAATATCGATGAAATACAAAATTCGGATATGAATGATGAATCTCGATACAAACTACTTATTAAATTGAAATTAATGAAAAATAATACGATACCTTATAATCTGTGGCGATGTTTCTATCTAAACAACATCCTCTTGGAATTTTATGAACTCGACACGGTTGAAATTATATTAATTCACTTCACATAATAATCACATTAGAACAATAAGTCACTGAATGTATTCAGATTATTCAGAACTTCACATAATGTTTACAGTTTGTTCAGAGACTCTGGTTTGTTATTGTTTAACGTTGGCCTCCAGATAACCATACTTTGGTTTTCGCTCTACGCATGCTTGGTAAAATTTGGCGGCAAAGTCGATTTAAGGTGGAAACGGCAGAATTCATAGATATTTATACCACGGTACACGAATGTATCGTGACTTATAGTATGTTTCGTAAAAAATCCTCAACCTCAATGAAAATATCAGCAAGCTGACAACATCTTCTTGAAATTTCTGTGCGAAAATTCACAGAATCGATACAAATTAGATTAGGTTAGGTTGTTTAATAATAAATCTGAATGAAAAGTCTCTCTTCATGATATTGTTTGGGAATTTCGAGGAAAATATGAACAAGTTATTAGTGTTTACAAACTAATCTGCAGAAAAATCGAAGAAGGAACTTATTTTGGTGGAATAAATGTGGCTTTTCAGTTGCAGATATAATCCGATGAAACTAACTGTTTTTGTTGAAATTACCGTGTTTGCAACATTTTTATTCCAATAAGGTTAGTACTTGACTACTTGAGTATTCCCTAAATTGGGCCTAAATGTATAAACTCAATTTCTATCGAGAAATATGAACTTTGAATCAATTCCACAGTATCATTTCAGGGACGTATTTGGCCCAATGTTTTTTTTCAAATGGCTTTATCTTTTTAACAGAGCCGAATTCGGAAAAATGGAAAATGAAAAAAAAGTTTCTTTTGTGCTCAAGAATCTTCAGTTAAAATATATATACAAGTCAAAGACTCACCCTGTATATACAACTTTAACAGAGTCTCATTCCAACTCACCGAGTCTTGTTACTTCATCCCTGTTGAGGATTTCTTCAGTAATGAAGATATACCCAAAATTGAGCGACAAAATGAACATCAGTTAAAGTCCTTATAATAACTGGCAATAAATAACCTGAAAACGAACAAATCTAAACGTAAGAACAGAATTTAGGATGACACCACAATAGAGAATATTTCAATCAGCAACAGACAGAGCAATATCCATTCTGTTGAATTCCTTACAACCATCTAGAAAAACATCACCTCTGGCCCATATCGCCGATCACCTCGGAGAGAATAGCCAATAAAATAATACTAAAATCAGCATTAACCACAGAATCGGCCATATACGCGGACGCAACATCTATTGAAATAATTTACTCCAAGACAAGAAACTGCGGAGATAATATCATAGACGTACACATTAGAGTGGATGAGGAGGACTGTGGGCGTTTTAGTAGGTGGGCTATTGTCGCGTGTCCCAGTGCCATCTTCGATTTAATGAACGATTACGTTGTTTCAATTAAAGCTTTGATGTGGTACCAACAAGGAATGCCGGTAGAATGTTGATCGATATGCTCATTGGAGCATGCTTCCTGTTCTATTTCAACGAGTACTAGCTACCTGCCACGGTTTCGTTCTTCCATATCCTTGGAGCCTTTTGACGAACCTGAATGTAAAATTGGATCTTTTTCTTCAAATCATCGTGAAATTTGTTCCATATTCAGTAAAAGTTCCTAAAATTTCGAGATAGGTATTTGACATTCTCGAAAATTAAAAAAAAAATTAACCCTTTGCCACTATTTTTAGTGGCAAGGCTCTAAATGAAGGACTTTTGTCAATCTACCTTTTGGATGTGATTCCTCGATACATGGGCTATCAAATGTGAACTATAATTTTCGGAGCGCATGCATAGTTTTTTTTAACAAAGATCTTACACGATGTTCTTGTTTTGCTTATTCTACCTAAGTTTAACCTAAAGTGCTGTTTCATTGAGATTCCGAAATGGTATAACACAGCATTCAATACAGAACAAATTCTTCTCACAACGAGTCAAGAGCTTTTATCCTTCGATACAAATGTCGGATGATAGTACCTCGCTGAGATCAAAAATCTGAGGCATTCTTTTTGGATCATAATTAACTCGATGTATGACGCTCTAAATTAAACGCCTCGCGTCTCAATTAAACCGATTCTTGTCGCTGCAAAAGCACTCACAGCTAATGAGTATCCATCACCTTGACAAGAGAATCCGCAGTGAGCCTAATTCCCGTAATTAGCGCAAAAATCATTACAAATCAATTTTCTCATCATTATATCGGCAATTATAACCATATGTTTCGTCGCAGGTATTATTCTTATTAGTCAATTTGCAGGATTGTCTATTGAAAACAAATTATGATAATATTGATATTCAAAGGTAGTTGTTTATTGTTTTCAACTTGATCTTCGTTGAGAAAAAAGAAATTCTCGATCGGACTAGTTCAGTTATGAATAATGTGAACGTTGTGTGTTTTCTGATTCGATATAAATAAACTACCGATCGACTAATTAATGTTGGAGGGTGTGTCCAATTCACCACAAATAAACTTCTCCTGAAGAGTTAGGGATATTGACTTAAATTGCAAAAAAATATAGTTAAAATGAGATTTTTGTGATGAAAATTCATATTAATATGATTTCAAGTTGCGAATTAATTTTAGCCTGTAGGTCTGCAGCGTATACAGGGTGGGAAAATCGAGTAAAATAACGAAATTTTATTCCCAGAGAATTCAAGCATTTTTAGACTATCAATAAGTACAATGTATGGCCTCCACGGGCATCAATAACAGCTTGACATCTTTTTTGCATACTACACACGAGGTTGTTAAATATTTCTTATGGAATTTGATTCCATAAAAGGGGCAGAAGCTCTCTCAGATCATTTAAAGCTTCTGGGGTAGGTTGATGATATCTAATCTTCTTTGGAGCATATCCCATGCATGTTCTATGCAATTCAAATCTGGTGAGTGCGGAGGTATTGGTAAATGTGGAATACCAAGCTCCTCGCGCGCATTCTCAACTATGGCTGCTCGGTGGGTTCTAGCGTTAGAAATTGAAAAGTTTCACCAATAGCAGCGTTAAAATTTGGCACATCATTGTCAATGACATGCTCCCTACAGTGTAGGACGGCCATTTTCCCAGGACAAATGTGTAGATCTGTGCGCCCGTTGGAACATATCCCGGCCCATACCATAACACTACCTCCTCGGAATGGATGGACATAGCGACGATTACGAGGTATGCGTTGGATTGTCCATACCCTTATTCTTCGAGAATCTGAAAATCTTCCATATCTGGATTCATCAGTGAGAAGGACACTACGCCATTGATCGTTCCAATTGATATGTTGCCTTGCCAATTCCAGTCTTTGACGCTTATGGTTACGTGTTAATGAAACTCCTCTAAATGGACGGTTAGAACCTAGATCCACCTCTCTCAAACGTCGTCTGATGGTTTCGATGGAAACTTGGACCCCTTTTGCATTTTGAAGAGTATTCCGTAGCATTCGACACGTAGATGAAGGGTTTCTTCTCGCCGAAACGGTGATGAAACGATCCTGAGCACGTATTGTTTTTCGTCGCCCACCAAGCCTTGGTCTTTCCAACACGGAACCTGTCTCCCTGAACCTTTTCCAAACTCGAGATATCACACTTTGGCTGACTTGGAGCCTTTCCGCTACAACAACCTGAGTTAGGCCACCCTGTAGCATTCCGATAGCCCTATATTAGCCTCAGCGTTTGTTAATTTACGTCTCGGCATTTTCAGAAAACTCGTTTCAAATCGTCGTTGATAAACTGACTTCATTTCAAAATGATAACATTCATGAAGCATATGCAAAGAACCAAACGTCAGAAAAAAGGCGACCAGATTGACGAAATGTCTCATACTGATTTTTATTGGATCGATTCAAGTTGTTATTGAGTTTTAAATGATTTTTCACCGATTTTCTCGAAGATTACTTACTTTCAAAAACGATTGGATACGATATCCCTAACTCTTGTGGAGCAGTATATTATCAGGACTCAGGAGAATGAATAAGTTGATAACAGATATCGCTACTAGCTTATAATTCCATTCTCAGACTATGGAAAGAAGAGACGCACCTTTCAATAATAAATAGTGAAGCCAATTTTCAAAATCATCAGAACGTAACTGGGTAACTGTACTAATACGGAATCAAAATGTAGTAGAAATTTTGGCAACGTTGTGATGTTCGTTGAATTTTCTGATACATAAACTTTCAGTCGAAATATAAAGTACTTTGAATTGGAATTCATTCACTCATTTGTGTGTGAATGTCAGGAATGAGTATTTGTTTCTTAAAATATTGAGAATTTCGCACATTACATATACTAAATCATCGGAATGTTGCTTCAGATAATGAAAGGCACGTTATGGCAGCACCCTTTTCTGAATCTGTGGCCAGTTCATTCATTTATTTCGTTCCGATATTTCAATTTTGTCTAACTAATGAAGTTTTGAACGGAGTTTTCATCAAAACATCACATAGGAAAAATGAAATTTGGATTTATTTCTGAATATTTTCAGCAAAATGAATTTTGGCTTCAGCAATTCTCGAATTTATGGATGAGATGCCGTGTCTCCTCTTTCTATGGTCTAAGGTCAAATTCCTATAACATTGAGTCAAGAGATTCAAAACCCAAGAAGACCGTTATAAATTGCACGCAGTGGCCTCAAATGACAAGAATTTAATCTGGACCTGAACTCAATTTCAGTTAATCAATCTACGACAACTTACAGAAAACTACCACATACCCTAACTGGCATCCTTGGATCTTTCCATACAAGGAATTCGTTAAAATCCCACTCGAAATTCCAGAATTTATCGATTTACCGCAAATCCTCCATTGTTGCACTCTATTTGCATGCCTCTAGAACTGCAGGACTATCGCGTTATAGATTCCCAACTCCGAATAAGAGTATCGCAATTCTTACACCTGTTCGTCCTTTACTCGTATCTTAGGCTGATATTCTTGTCGGCACCCTTTTCTAGATACCGCAGGTATATGCACGGACTACTTGAATTTATCATCAAATGAATGCTGTGATATTGTAACATGTTCCTGCATTATGAATGAGAAGAATCCGGTTGGTATGCCTGATCTAGAAGGCACGTGTGCTTGGTAATTACAACACAGCCTGCCGAAGAGGATGTGGGAACAGTGCGAAACTAATACATCCTGGATTAGCGTAGCAGAACAGTTTCGCCAAAGACTGGCCATTTGCAGACAACATTCGAGATTTCATTTCACGAAAAAAACACGGGATTTGATTTGCGAGCGTCAGTCAATTTCCTATCTTCCCGATCATTCCCATGGCTTTTGAACGATGGAAAAAGGCTTGACTCCAAGTGTTTTTCTATAATTTTTAGAATTCAACTGTCAATAAAAATAAGTTTCTCAGCTTCTTGGGCAGTGATCTTGGCCGAATGTGTTCTCTGTTCCTAAAATACAAATCCACTCATTTCCTATTTCAAAGCTGTTATCGAACAGAAGGATATTTAGGAAATATTCCGATTTGCCTGTCCCGTTAGAAGGCACAAGCCAGCAGGAAGACATCTTTTGTCCACGTTTCCTTCTATCTCTATCTAAATCTCGGCCAATAAATCCACCAATATACGGGTCTTGATTTTCTCTCAATTATTTATGGCATCCTATAGATCAGCACCCTTGAGCAAAGAAACGCTCTACGCGGACGATGCAAGCATTCCAATGTAATATTTATCGTACACAAAAGGCAGTATAGGTAACGTTTTATATACGTCGAGTCGATTTCACGAAAAATACAAGTTTGCATCGGAAGCCTGCGGTCTGGTGGAGCCAATAATAATTCCTCCATTTCCACGTGTGACAGAATGAAGAAATCTTCCGATAGGATGATATAGATAGCATTCATTGGTCGGTCGGAGCCTTCAACTTGTAAATTACAAATTGCTCCATTCATTCTTCGGCAGCGGTCCGTTGGGTGTAACAAAGGAAGAAATGTGGGATCGAGTTTAAACGGTCAGAGGTCAGACTTGGAGAAATTCGAGCTGGACTACTGGGATCCGATTAATTTGTTGTTCGGGTCGAGAGGAAGGTTGACAAATGACTGTCGAGACGATCCTTGGGTGTTTCGAGTTGTTGGTGATGACTTAATCCGCTTCAATCCATTGGAAAATCGATTTCAATAGGAAAAAGGAAATAAACATTGAATAAAAACTCGAAATTCGACCGAATCTTTAATCAACGTTTGATAAACGTAAATGATTTTTTGTACAACTGCCATTAAAAGTGACACTTTTAATGACAGCAAACAATGTTAAAATTGATTGTTTACGTGGAAGCGTGTTAAAAATATTTTTAACATAAGTGTTAAAAATTTTTCAGCACTCCAATTTTTTATGATGAAATCAGATGAAAAAATTCAGCAATTACAAATTTTTGTTATCAATATTTAACTATCATTAGTTATGAACATTAATATTAATCGTAAAACTATAACAATTACTAACATCAATGCCCTGTGACGTTAGGGAGCTTCGCAACAGATTATTAGAATCCTCAGCACCATCAGTACTTGTAGAAACCGGAAGAACAATATTGGATGATGATCCAAAATCTGT
Organism: Adalia decempunctata; assembly: GCA_951802165.1. Classification (NCBI taxonomy): domain Eukaryota; kingdom Metazoa; phylum Arthropoda; class Insecta; order Coleoptera; family Coccinellidae; genus Adalia; species Adalia decempunctata. The sequence goes on along the minus strand of OX637696.1, from coordinate 12,811,900 downwards.
TGAGGTTCGGAGAATTTTTTCAGCAATGACATTTCTATATGCAATGAAATGATCAACATAGCCCTCGGCTACCGTCACAGACTTTCATCCACCATGTTTTTTTATATCCGTAATATTTGCTCCTGATTCTGCTAGCAATGAAGCGGAGGATCTTCGAAAACAGTGTCCTGTATTGGTATTGGCAATTTGAGGAATTCGGCAACAAAAGATGGAATTTTTCCAAATGTATTGATACCAACTGGATTGGCAGTGCATTTATTATTGATGTAGGTACTTCAGGAAAACAAACGACGATGTTTGATGACAGAAGGGCGCAGTGCAGAGTACTTATGAAAATAGTCAACCTACTTCCCAATAATACTGAAAGAACGACTGACTTTCGTTTTTGTGTTTGGAAGTTGGATAACCAATGATTTAATTATTATTTCGATGTCTTCCACTGATAAATTACACAATTCTTCACGCCGACAGGCTCCAAATAATTAAAAAATAGTTACCCTAACCATCAAATATTTCTCATCTGGTGCCTCATTTATAAACTTTTCAACTTGGTCATGAGAGAAAATGTTCGATTTTTTGGAACTACATCCTTCACTTTTCCGTTTTAAATATGCTATTACCTCAAAATATTTACTAACATCCACACCATTTTTAATAAAAGGGCGCTTGACTGTATCATTGAAAATTTGCTCCATAAAGTTGATGAACTCCATATTTTTTATTTTTCTTCTAAGTATGCCAGGAAAACAGGTTCACTGAAGTTCCTTTCCACATTTTTCAATTTACACAAGGCCAGGAAATTGTTATATGCAATATCGAACTGCGGAACATATTTTTTAGGTAGGAGTTCCAAATTTGCTCTTCTTGCAGACTCTTCAATGTCCACAGGAACAACGAAATCGTCACTTTTATTAATAATTGGACTCTCGACAAACAAATTAAGCAGTCAGTAACCCAAGAGGAAAATTGGACAGGAACGGAATTCAAATGACAGCGTCTTTTCCCAATTGTTGGTAATCATAACGTTGGCAACGTTTGCCATTCTCAACAACATTTTGATTATTTGAATATTAAAATGCATTTTGAAGTTTATTGTCATTGCAAATTCGCCCATTTCATTATCAAAATAGGGCAGTTGTACAAAAAACATTGTATGGTATTTGTGTTGAAAGTGATTTTATTTTGTTCGTGAAATTCACTCACAAAATAAAACGTCACTTTTAACACTCATATCATAAATAACTATTTACCTGAAATGTCCCTCACAGTAATAGGCCCAATCTTGAATTGAGTAATCACGCCAATCGAAAATTTCAATATTTTTTCACTCATTCCATTTTTAGTGAGGAAGTTTTTGTAGCAACTCTCGTTTCACAGCTATAAAACATGCAAGTCCGTAAAACTTAGCAAGTTAGTGTCTTAGCGATACATTTCTCAAAGTCATAGACTTTGGGAATGACCATAGAGAAATCGAACTACGTTTAGGTAATATATGATGAATACTTCTTTGTCAAATAAAGCAATACGTGTCAATTGTGATCATATTACTGATAGTCATATATTCTCGTGAAAAAGTCATTTCGAATACCACTCGAGATGAAATTTAAGCTGGTAAAATTTCTCTCTTGCAATATTCAAGTTTGTTACATTTCGGCAATATGGCTCATGACATGTTTTGAGGACCTGAACACGGATGACCCCAACCAGTGCAATAAGGGAATGATTGCATTCCTCGAATTTAAGGGCAAGAAGACCTTCAAGAGTACCTCGGCTATCACCTGGACATAGAACTACCCGTCGACAATGGGCAGAACACCACCAAGACTTGCTTCTACCACAGTGGCGCACATACTTTCCACAAGGTGATAGCCGACGAGAAAAGGTTTGGAGAGGTCCAGAGACAGACTAGAGTGACTCAATTTCGCCCAAGAAGTTGTGCCCTTTCAGTTGTTTCAATAAAGTGCTGGGGAGTATAATATTCGGTTGCGTAGCCCTCTTACTATCGTTGAACGAAAAATTACTGGCGCCATCTATGCAGAAAATATCATTGGGCCAATATTCCTCTGCGCAACCAAATTGGGGATAATGTCATTCATCAGGACCTCACCACAGGGTACAAAACATTCTTCAAGATAACAATATTCAGAGAATGAACTAGCCAGCAAACTAACCGGACATGAATCCAATTGAGCACATATGGGATTACTTAGGGAGAGCAATATCCAATCGCCAAAAGCCTTTCTTCGACAATTAAGGAATTGAGTTTAGCCCTTCAGCAAGAAAATTTCATTAATAACTCGATTCGTGGGCAGTTGATTGAATTGATAAATTTTTTTTTCATATTTCCTATTTTGTCTCATCCTACATAAAGCAAAGAGTAACAGACATGGATTTTCTATGAAATTAATTGCAGGTGAAATAGAAGAAAATATTTATCTCATTTCCAGAACATAGATTGTTTATTTCTTGCGAAACCTAGGAGGTTCAAAACTTTTGACGATGTATGAAAATATCCTTAGCTACACTGCCATATTTGATTGTATAACTGTCATTTCGAAATAACCACCACTAATATCGCATAAAATATAGACGAAAACAAATAAATAAATATAATAAACGGATAATATTCAGCTATTCAAACTGATAGTTTTGAGTAGTAATATGAAATACCTAATCTTCCCAGTTATGAAATAATTCAATGTTTTATGCTTCCTCATATCGTATATAAGCCATAAAATCAACCGATAGTTACTTCATTTATATTTCCTCAGTTGTGGGCATATCTATTAGTAGACGCGATTCTAGTTAATTTACAAAGTGTTCACATCTGACTACCTTATTAGGCTCGACGAATTAATATTTAATGGCAGTCAGCATAATTGATTTCGTATTTTAAAGAACCATTTTTTGGAATTGCTCAGTTGTGGAAGAAATGTTGACTGCAAATGTCAATTTATTCAAATTGGTGATAAATTGGAATTCGTAAAAAAAATTCTGGGTCCCCTTGTATAGGCTATGTTACCAGAGTGAAGAGAGCTATTTTCAGGCATCGTGGCATGATGAAGAGTTAATAAGAAATTCGATATCAATCTCGGAACACTTCTTGCATAAAAATGCCGACACTGACTTGCATCGGTCCCATGTATAATTTCACCTGATGCATCTGGACCAATTCGGGTATAATGACCGGGGAGAAAAACTGATTAGCAGATTTTCTCCGAGTAGGCCTCTTCGACTCAAGTCGCGTTATCTGATTTTATTGCGAATTCGCGTGAATTCCCATACCTCTTCATCACGAATCACCTGTGCTGATCCACGAACGAATTATGTAATATATATTTTTATCGACGTATTCGTGTTACATCTACATCAAGTTATTCATTATTTCGACTCATGAGCCCTCAGAACACGAATAAGATTAGAATTCCGACCCTGTGTTCAGATGATGCGATATTGTTCTAACACTTCCTGGACGATTTCAAAGCCGCGCTTGGATGCTTCAGTAACACGAATCCTGATCTTCGTGTCTGTCAATTCAGGATTTGTGTCCAAGAATGAGAGCAACAGCTTTATCCCCAAAACATAGAAATCGGATTCCAGCTTATCTACTCCAATCAAATAAAATCTAAATATGTTTTTGCTTCATCCAGTTTTCCTAGTAATCTTATTCATTATCTTTGAATATAAAGGGTTTTCCTAAAACAGATGTTATTTTGAATAGCCTGCTATTTCATTAGATGTCACTCTTGAAGCTGTAATTTTTCGACATTTGACAAGTAGAAACTACGCCATTAATACAGTGTGACAAGAAAAACCTCGAACAAACTCTTTTTCATTTAACTTTATTAACCAGAAGCAATTGAACAAAACAAAAATAAATAATAATAGCCTGAACATTCGTTAATAATATATTCAAGCCGTTTCGAAGTGGCTTCCTTTGGCGGCGATACACAGCTTCAGACACTTCTTGAAATTTTCGGCAATAGGCCGCAGCTCCTCGGGCGTTAATCGGTTCCATTCCCGGCGCAGAGATTGCTTCAGCGACTCCAAATTTTTGTGTTTTTAGCACATGCCCTGTGCTCCAAAATCGACCACACGCTGTGGTTGAGATCCGGTGAGTAGGGCGGCCATTCTGCAGATGAGATGAAACAAGGAAAATGGGTCTTACACCATTCTTGCGTCATTTTCGCCCTGTGAGCCGGAGCGGAGTCCTGTTGAAAGGTCCAATGCGTATCGCCGAAGTGCTGCTTGGCCCACGGAAGTACTTCGGCCTCGAGGATGTCGCAGCGGTAGACTTCTTGATTGATTTTGACCCCTTGATCCACGAAAACTAAGGGAGTTTTACCACTGCCGCAAATTCCGCCCCAGACAATGACGGATTGCGGATTTTGACGGTGTTCGATGATGGCCGATGTACCGGGAGCCTCTACGGACCAGCTTCTCGTCTGTGAAGATAATTCGCTCCCATTGCTGACCGGCGGCGAGACGACGGAGTTGGCGGCACCTTTGGAGTCGTACGCGCTTGTTTTCCTCCGTGAGGAGTTGAACTTTTTGGAGCTTGTATGGCTTGAGGTTGAGCCCTTTTTTGGCAACTTGACGGACTGATTCGCAGGCTATTTTCCACATGGAAACCCTCGGATTTCGATTGACTCGCTTCTTGACGATGTTGCGATTGCTAGATGTATTGACAGTGCGTTTTCTACCACTTCCTGGACGACGACCATCATGGCCAAGCTCCTTGAAAAGACGAATTGCAACGGACATGGTTTGTCGAGGCACATTGAGCAAACGAACAATTTCGCATTGACGCCTACCTTGACGAAACAGCTCCAAAATCGCACTACGTTTGTTTGACATTCTAAAACTCTGTGAAATGAAATTATATCAAACTGAAAATTCACATATTAGTACAGGAAAGTGAAGAGAAACCAAGAGAATAAAAATTATTTGGCTGCGCTGAAATACTTCTGTTCCAGACCACAGCAAAATAAGTCCGAAGTTTTTCTTGTCAGCTTGTAAAAATGGAACGATACACGCTTCAAAAACGCATTGAAGTCATTAAAATTTACGCTTCAAATGGTGAAAATTCGACAGAGACGGTTCGTAAAACTCGAAAATATTTGGGTCGTCGTGAAGCACCTTGAACCGCAATACAGAAATTGGTAGAAAAATTTGAGCTGTTGGAACATGTTAATGATGTAAAGAATAAAACCCGTGCACGTCGCTTGAGAACAGCCCAGAATATTCCTGCTGTAGCCGTCAGTGTTGAAGAAAACCCAGGTTGGTCCATTCCTCATCGTTCTTTGGAATAAGGCATTCCACAAACGTCATTACACTGTATTTTGCATGAAGATTTAGGTCTTAAGGCTTATAAAGTTCAGTTAACACAAGAACTCAAGCCGGCCGATCATCAACAACGTCGTGTCTTGGCTGATTGGGCCCTTGAAATGCATGAAAATGACCCGGAAATCCATTGAAAAATCGTCTCGAGTGATGAGGCCTATTTTCACTTCGGTGGTTTCGTCAACAAGCAAAATTGTCGCATTTGGGGCTAGGAAAATCCAAGAGTTATCATTGAAAAGCCTCTCTATCCTCAACGTATGGACATTCGATCACTTATAAAAAAGTGGCATTTTTCTTCGAATGTCAAAATAACACCTCTCATTGGATAACCCTTTACTCCAACAGCACTACACTGCCTACATCCACTGTATAAAATATCGTGTAAATTAGATGTAAAATATAGGGAAGTATCATTAAATTTTTATGATCTATTACGAAAGTTTGAGGTCAGCTATGAATATCTTTTCTTGGGTGTTATATGGTAACACCTTCTACATGCATTACTGTGATACGTGACTGAACGGTATTTTTGCGGAAAAATTGTATGTTTCAAATCAATCTTTCGTACGTGGCTCTCCGTGTGAACTCAAGGAGAGAAGGAGTTAATGATTAAAATTAGGCAGTGACCTTAGGACCAAAATATCTATCACTCCACTAATGTGAATTTGTTTGTGTGCGGTGTATTATTATCGAATTATATGAAAGTGAATAAATAATGAAGGGTGTTTCAATAAGTGCACCAGATGTCAGTGTTCAATAAAACGTAGTTTTCCTTCTAGCGAAGTATTGAAATATTTATTGGTAAAAGAATATACATTTGGCAGTTGTGCATGAGGTGCAAGAAACTTTGCCATCATAGCACGATAACGTCCGCCTTTCACCATTACTGGATTTTTTGACGATCAGTCTAATACTCCATGTTAACTAACTCCCATCTGTCAACTTTCAATCTGTCACGTTATAATCAAACATGGCGCGCAATTCAAATCTTGCGCTCTCATTGAAACACCCTTCAAAATAAGTTCAGAGAAAGTTAACTGATTGATGATATAAACTGCTCCACATGAGTTAGGGATATTGACTTCAATTGCAAAAGAATATAGTTAAAATATGATTTTTGTGATGAAAATGCATATGATTCCAAGTTGCAAATTAATTTTAGCCTTTAGGTCTGCAGCGTATACAGGGTGGTTGAGAAAAATCGAGTAAAATAACGAAATTTCATTCCCAGAGAATTCAAGCATTTTAAGACTTTCAATACAATGTATGGCCTCCATGGGCATCAATAACAGCTTGACATCTTCTTGACTACACACGAGATTGTTGAACATTTCTTGAGGAATTTGGTTCCATAAACGGGGCAGAGAAGCTCTCTCAGACCATTTAAGGATTCTGGGGTAGGTTGATGATTATCTAATCTTCTTTGGAGCATATCCCATGCATGTTCTATGCAATTCAAATCTGGTGAGTGCGGAGGTATTGGTAAAAGTAGAATACCAAGCTCCTCGCGTGCATTCTCAAATATGGTTGCACGGTGCGGTCTAGCGTTATCGTCTAGAAATTGAAAAGTTTCACCAATAGCAGCGTGAAAATTTGGCATAACATTGTCAATGACATGCTCCCTATAGTGTAAGACGGTCATATTCCCAGGACAAATGCGTTGATCTGTGCGCCCGTTGAAACATATCCCGGCCCATACCATAACACTACCCCCTCGGAATGGATGGACTTCTTGGACATAGCGACGATTACGGGGTATGCGTGGGATTGTCCATGCCCTTTTCTTCGAGAATCTGAAAATCGTCCATATCTGGATTCATCAGTGAAAAAGGCACTACGCCATTGATCGTTCCAATTGATATGTTGCCTTGTCCATTCCAGTCTTTGACGCTTATGGTCACCTCTCTCAAACGTCGTCTGATGGTTTCGATGGAAACTTGGACCCCATCTGCATTTTGAAGAGTATTCCGTAGCATTCTACACGTATAGATGTAGGGTTTCTTCTCGCCGAAACGGTGATGAAACGATCCTGAGCAGGTGTTGTTTTTCGGTCGCCCACCAAGCCTTGGTTCCGATAGCCCTATTAGCCTCGGCGTTTGTTAATTTACGTCTTGGCATTTTCAGAAAACTCGTTTCAAATCGAAGCCGTTGATAAACTGACTTCATTTCAAAATAAAAACATTCATGAAGCATATGCAAAGAACCAAATTGACGAAATGTCTCATACTGATTTTTATTGGATCGATTCAAGTTGTTATTGAGTTTTAAATGATTTCACAGCGATTTTCTCGAAGATAACATACTTTTAAAAACGATTGAATACGATATCCCCAACTCTTGTGGAGCAGTATATTTTACAAACGAAGTTTTATGTTACTAGATTTTTTGCTGGAATAAGCACTGAATTGCTGAATTGAGAGGTCCCGTTGAGGTCAATTCACCGAAAGTATTCAGAATGGTTGAAAGTAGAACAAAGTACCACATAAGCATACGAACCACCAAAACGAAAGAAAGAACCGACTAACGGAGATCTGCATGGACCAAACAAATAAATACACAACACAAATATCCCTCGAACAAGTAATACTTATAAATCTTGCCCATGATATGCGAAACCCATTCACGGAGATAAGAGCCATAATTAAAAAGAAAACTGTGCCCAGACAAAGCCACATCGTATTGATCTTCACAATGGCCACGTCCCAGCCACATACACGAATCCAATAATTAAAGACTTAATGATGAACACACAACGATATTCAAACAAATTACAATACACTGTTAGACGAGAACGAATTCAGATTTCCCATGGACGAGAAGACGAATAGGAACCGTGCGAAAGAGATTCATTTTCACATAGTGCGATAAAATCTTGAGATGCAAACAATTAGTTAATTAGACACCGAAAATCGTGAAAAAATTCCAACCCCATTCTCGCAGTTCGATGGTCTATGGATGACGGACAAGAGTTCGGTGATGCCTGTGGCCGACAAAAGAGGTTCAACAGATCATTTATCATTGGGAGGACACAATGGAGCTGAAGAAAGCTCATAGAGATTTGAGCGAGTGTTTGTTTATTCGGTTGGAAGATTTTGAAATATATTGGACAGATCTGCTCCTTCATCTAGCTGAATTGATTCTGAAAGTATATGAGCGATTGTGTATGGAAGAATTGAGGTGATGATGGGATTCTTAGTCGGTTCCATGGGTCAGAAAAAAATTCGATACAATAATTTGTATTTAGTTTGGCCAAGATTTAGGTTTATCAAGTTTTTTTACTTGAAACTGACGCAGGTTGGCACTCGTGAAACATCGGCAATATCGGAATAATTCTCGAAGACGTTGCCAATGATAGTTTCTCTTCACTCTTTTTCAACTTTGTGAATGGAGTTTGTTCTTTTGAGTTTTAACAGGTTTCATAGTACTACTACATTTTCATACTGGAGTACCTATTTCAAGTTGTGCAAAAACATATTTAGATGTCTTCTGTCGGCTTATTCCCTGAGAATTTTGAAAAGTGGAGAATTTCATAAGTCCATTTGTTGGTTTAGAAGTTTTTCTGTCGGGTTATTCGAGTACTTTTGTTTTTTTGCCATGTTTTGGAATTATTCGATTCACATAATTTATTTCTCAGATTCATTATTTTCCAAAGTAAATAAACATTTTCACAAATACGTAATCACTACAATTTCTATGTAGAAACGACAACGTTGCTTGTTCTTCTGACAGGTAAATGACTATAACCTAACAATTTCAAAATATACACGGTGAAATGTGTCAGAATTTCATGGCCAACTGGGATACTTTATAAAAGTGAATGGAGTATACATGTCTATAAAGTGAGCAGTACCACTTGCGAGAAAATCAATAAAACTTATTGCATTAATTGTCGAATAATTGTCGAGAATTTGTCGTGAAAGAAAAAAATTTGTCGCGTCCTTAGTTTTTTTTCTACGGGGTGGTTTTGCTAACTTAACGTTAAGTTAGCAGAACCACTTTCTCAATATCTACCAAATATCATGAAAATGGTTATAAATAATTGTAATAAATTTCACAGGGAATTGGACATTCTTTATTATCAATATATAGTTATAATTTCGCCGACGTTTCGGAACGATTTGTTCCTTTCTCAAGGCTGAAAATGATACATTTAAATAAACAAAACAATGCTGGTTTGAAAAAGTGATTACCTCATTAAATAAAAATTAAATAACTTCGATAATATTTTTTCATTTCCGTTAAATATAAGAATAATAAGAGTATCCGATAAACAACTGCGCGATATGGTTCTCACGCAAAACATAAACAATTCACCAGCTGTCAACAAGATTAAAATATTATAATTATGACTGAGAAAATGTGCTGTCATTATTGGTCTTATACTTTCAGCATTTTCAACCAGCCAAGTCAAAAACAGGTGAACATGGACATAAATACAGAAACACGAAAACTCGAAAACAAATATTTACAATAGAGTTATGAATAATAAAATATAGTGAACAAGTTCCAATAAATAACATAAACTATATATCTGCTCTATCTATGGGGTAAATTTATTACAGAAATCAGGTTGTTGTACATATTACTCAGATTTTCGGTATCCTCTCTATAATTCACAGCGTTATATTTTTGTATATGAATCATCTCGCTCAATAAACGTCTGGAATAATTGGGTTCTCTATCTAAAATGGTGGTATTGTTGAAATTGAATTTATGTCCCTCTGTATGCGTGTGTTGGGTCAGTGCCGTCTTGTTAGTACGTTGTAGATGTTTTGTGTCATTTTCGTGCTGTCTTATTCTGTCATGCAAGTATTGCTTTGTCTGACCTATGTAAACCTTTTCACAGTTCTGGCACGCTATCTTATATAAATAATTGTCGAGTAATTGTCGAAGTCCATATGAAATAAAGGAAAACAAAAAAGCCATTCCTTCTTGTTTATTTTACGTCTTCTTTCCGCGATATTTCTAGAATTATTACATTTTTGGCAACAGCGCATTCGTAATGGACTCTTTTTCTATTGCATTAATTGTCGATACCTGCCTCGAATTTGTCGTAAAAGAAAAAACCTTCGTTTTTTCACCAGGTGGCTTTGCTAACTTAATTAATTAATTAAGCAAATAGTAGTCGAATATCATCACGATGAATGATTGTCGAGTAATGGTTGATGTTCAAATAATGTAAAAAACACACAAAAATTTAATCTTTCTACCAATTTCCACTCCATTTTCTCGCGATTTCCCTAGGCATATTTCGACCACTATTTGCTAAATTAATATAAAGTAAGCAAAGCCACCTAGTAAAAAAAAACGAGGGTCGCGACAATTTTTTTTACGACAAATTCGAGGCAGGTATTCGACAATTAATGCAATAGGAAAAGAGCTGTTGACAAAAATACGATAATTCTAGAAATATCTCGAACTCGCGGGGAAAAGACGTAAAATGAACAAGAAGGAAAGAATTTATTGTGATTTTTTTACTTTATATGGACTTCGACAATTACTCGACAATTATTTATAACCATTTTCCTGATATTAGGTAGATATTGAGAAAGTATGGTTCTGCTAACTTAACGTTAAGTTAGCAAAGCCACCTCGTAGAAAAAATCTAAGGACGCGACAAATTTTTTTCTTTCACGACAAATTGTCGACAATTATTCGACAATTAATGCAATAGATTTTATTGATTTTTTCGCAAGTGGCACTGCTAACTTTAAAGACATGGAGTATAGATAGATAGATAGACTTTTATTCGATCATATGATCATAAACAAAGTTACATTTCACCACATGGGAGTAGATCATGTCAACAAGTTAGCACAAATAACACAAACAATGAAAAACAATAAAGCACCAATATGAAAATACCATAAAAAAATCTAGAGACTCGTGAAGTCACGATCCTCCATAAACTCTCTTAAACTATAATAACACTTTCCGATTAGGATTAGGAGCTTAGTTTTGATCCCCCAAGGGTCTACACTTAAAATTCTGCAGTGATATACACATATCACTGTAGAGAGTTTTTTAACTTTTCATCTCTAGGGTGTCATCATATTTTTCAACAGCTTTATTTTTATTGCCATTCAACCTCGATCGGAATAGGTGCAGAGATAAGCATGACCTGAAAAAGCAATTAAGAGAGTGATACAAAATACAGAATAGAATTATCGATACAAAAAACGATATAAAAAGTGCGATAAAAAAAGCATCGTTAATAACATGCCTCCTGAGCTCATACTAAACTACAACACGAACCAATCTAATTTAAATTATCTCTAATATGAGGTTCCATCATATTTGGAGGCTGCTACCATGGTTTTTTCCACCTTCTACAGACATGCAGAGATGTTGTTAATAGATGATCCCATTTTCTGCGAGCAATCCGGTATACTTAAAATAGAGGAAGTTGCTGGTTAACTTGTGCAGTTTGTTCAGCATACTGCGAAGGTGTTGTACAGAATGACAGACCATAAATTGAGTCAATGATGTGACATCTCGTCGTTCGAACACGGAGTCATTCGTGCGTTTCGTGCTGGTCGCACAGCCGAAGTAAAAACGAGGAATTTCTCCCTGTTTTTGCTTTCATGCATGACACGATGGATGGTTCTATTTCGAAAGGATTTGCTGAGAGTGAATTTTAATGGTGATACCATTTGTTGGAGTTTGTTTTGGATCAGTCTTTCTGTTTCATGTCGTAGTATCAAACCATTGATTACATTATCGTTTATTGGGGTCTCTTTGTAGTTCCTGGTTGTTCATTCAGTACAAACAATAATACGAATCAATGAAATTAAATTTCGATGAAATACTGCTTGTTGAACCCTTGTATCCGCCTTGGAAGTAGCCCATTCGTCCACTCAATTAACGAACGTCGATTTTGAGTCATTAGAAATTTTACAACTGCTTCATCACTTATCCGAACCATTCCAGGCAATTTCTCAACTTTTTGCAACGTTCCACTTCGCCTCATCTCTTTCGATTCATCATCGCAGGTCTTTTATATCGAAAGATATACAGAATGCACACCGGGAGTTGATTCGTATGCATTAAACCTCAATGGGTTCGCTGAAAGGATGGGATGTAATCTTGGTTCTTCTAACTCTCGGTTTCAGACATTTCCACTTAGTAATGTCGGAATGCGGAATAAATAAGTAATTGAATAAATGAACGGCTGTCAGAAGGCATCAGCTAAGACGTTGTAGGCCTACTTACTCGGACAAAATTTCTCACGTACTATTTAAAAGGAAAAAAATTTGTGCATATTTCATCAGCTTATTAAGCGCAAGAAGATGCTTTGCTGTTTCCGTTATAATGCTTCGCGTTGAGCTTTCATATCCGAGGTGTATGTTCACAGAAAATTACACTTCACACTTCAAACAAACGAAAAATTGCAACTTTTATAGAGGAGACTCCAACAGTGGGCCAAGCGAGAAACCCTCGAAATATCGACTGATGAAATTTCGTTCAACCTTGTTATTTTATGCACACATTATATTGCGGAGACATCGTGTTTCTGTTGTTAAAAATAACGTGGACAGTTTTTCAGGGGGAGGGGGAAGCAAATTGTCAGCCAAGAATACAGAGTGAGCCAAACTGGATTGATTTGGATGTGAGGTCCTATTTATAGACTAGACAATAAAAACTGATTTCGGCGTCTCATCCTTTTAGTGTAAGAGGATTTTTGTGACTTTTTGGAAAGTGATTGTGACGTTCTACAGCGGAAAATTCTGCTTTTCTGTGAAATCCCTTCTGTGGAACTTTTTTGATGTACCATTCAATGGTAAAATAATTTTTTATCAATATTCATTCATAGAATAAAATTGTTCATTCTAAATGGGATTCTGACACTAGAGATTTTTGTATATTTCAGTAGATCTTTCCAAAAACATACAAAACTTGATATTTTGCCTAAACTCTTGTCCATTCCAATCAGATTCTCTCATACATCATAAACTTCAAGAAACATTCCCATTCTGTTCATCACCTCTTCATTGGATTATACACGAGGAAACTTGTAATCTCTTACTTTTGAAGACGATTTTAGTATAAAACCAAGTAAATTTTTTCAAGATTTAATTTCAAGCTTCACTGAGATATCAATGGGGAAATAAGAAAGGAGTTCTGTGTTTACAGTAAAAATGATGCCATTTCACTCCAAATATTATACACATCATCCGAGACTTATCCGGCAGCCAAATATATTTTTATAAATGTCTAATTATATGTTAGATTTCTGAAAAACTATTGACATCAATGAATTCTACTTGGAAAAATTGCTTGAGGAAAACTGGTTTGAGAAGGAAAGATTTGAAGCAACTCTTGTCAAATTCACATTTCCGAAAAAATCCCCTTAACCCGAATGTAGATATGGAGTTTTCACCATGAAAATTGACTTTAAGCCACCAAATACCGACGTCACTTATGTACCTAGTAGCGCGTATCTTTTTTTCATTGGTTCATTTATTATTCCTTTTCGATTATAGGGAAGTATACATAAAATGAATTCGAAGCATTTCGACACCGTAACCCTTTCCAGGCAGAATTAATTTTTTTTTGTTTTAGTTTCTTTTTTCATTTTCCTTTCAACTGATAGGGCTTATTGAATACCGAAATGGACGTAGAATTCGATTTTTTCTATTAGATTTTATAAAAATCAGTGGTTTCACAGCGAAACCACTGGGCGATAAAAGCATCGTGAGCAAAATTGAGGAAGGTGGTTTAGCAGCGAAACCACTGGACTCGAAAGGGTTTTAATCGGTCTTCAAGATTTTATTGAGTCTTTCAGTTTGAAAAAATCGGATCTGTATTAGATTAACAAAAGTTCATTTTCGACCTCGAAGGGCAGGGGGTATGGCCCCCCTTCAGATCCGCCAGTGATCTAGGTCAACAAACAATGCCAAGCGAAACTGTTTAGAACTAAGGGAATGAGAATTGGACCAATAATCGATGAAGAAACATTTCTTGTTATTCAAAACGGCATAATATGCAAGAAAAAAATTGGTTTTTATTGTAAATCTTCAAGATTCTGGCTTTTTAATGACAGTAACTGATGAATAGAGCGAATATTTACTCAAAATCGATGACAGAAATCGAGGAACACTTCGAACCACCAAATAATTCGTGTTTTAAAAAAGAGACCCCAACAGTGGGTTAGGCGCGAAACTCGAAAAATATCTGTTCGTATTATACGATTGAACCCAGAAGAATATTATTCATTCATCTTCTCAAATTTTCTGATATGCATTAATTTATGGCATAGCAAATCAGTCTCTGCCTAGGTCAATAGACATATGCGCGGCAACAGCATCAAACGAGGCACGTTGATTCCAAGTTTTCAACCTAATGGTGCTCGCACAAATTGATGCTCACTAATGGCTCTAATAAATAGACCGACTATGAACACACACGATGTACGCCTGGGCATCTTCCCAATGCTTCTCCCATAATAATTATTGCGGCTACGTGTAAGAAATTCTAACGTATGCCAGGTCGATACCAATCATATACCCGGTGTACATACCTGCCTTAATTACGACCTACAAAAATATTGATTATAAAATGATCGTCTTCGCTTTCTCCAGCGGCAGCAGCATGGATGTTTTTTGCTCAGGATTTTCCGTTAGACGATGTTCCACATTTTAGAGGATTTCGTATTCTTGATTGCATAGATATAGGATATGCAGAATGTGGCATGGTAGGATTGGTTTTGGAAGCGATTCCTCGCAAGTTTATGAATTGGAACAGTTTCAGTTATCTTTCCTCATCTTTTTTTATTGGGTGATTTAGGATTTTTAGGCGATTTCAGGACTTTTAGGCCCTCAATATCGTGAAGTGGTACAATAATTCAAGTCAACACTCCCTAAAAATCAAAATAATGCCTTCAAAGAGTTGTCGATTGTCTTGTGTTTCAAATCATCCGTTTAAAATTAATGATCCTCTCATTCCTGCACAACCATTGTTACGATGTTGAGAATGAAAGAATCAAATATTTGATCACCGAATAATCCTGAGGCATCTCACCTATTCTAACAGTTGTTCAATACCTACCTACGTAAAATATTGACAGTTGAATATGTGCCGTACAACCTGCTTGAACCTGTTTACTACTAGGACGTCTGCCGTTTGTTTGTCCGTTGTTAATTGAAAGATTTAATGGGCTCTATAACGCACTATTGTGGCGGCAATTTGAAATAACATGTACTATGTAGATACAAAAGTTATTTCTTTTTGTTGTTCCTTCTGGCTGTGAACACATAGAAGTTACGAGATTCTATGTGTGAGAAATTGAGAAGAATCAATCATGTTGATCCGTTCTTCGAAATTTGTTTTGTTCGATACTAAAAAGGAGCTGTCAACTTGGAGAATATTTAATTGAAGTGTAATTTTCAAACTGTATTAAAACCTACCAATCAAAGTGCTTCATTTTCGAAGAATCTATATAGTTGAGAACAACACAAAGCCTTTGAATGTGTACTACCACCGTATTCATATGACACCTGTTGTGTATTTGAATAAGGAAATATGAAAGTTATTGAAGGGATTAAATAACCTAAAATCGTTAGAACATTTGACCTGTATTCTTTGCCTGAAGGAATTTTTTTTAGGTCCGTTTTGAATCATTGGAATAGGGATTTATTTTGTATTGAATGCTGAATTTTTATGGTAGTGGCATGTTTTTCATCAATTTTGCACACAGTTGACTGTTTTTTCACACCACGTCAGGTTTAAAAATAAGCAAAACATAAAATTCAAGCTAGATCCTTGTTTAAAAAAAATCTATGCATCCGCCACGAAAATCATAGGTTACGTTCGCTAGCGCATCTATCGGGGAATACCATCCGAAAAACGTATTGAAAAATGTCTTCATTTGAGGTCTTGTCACGAAAGAGGAAAGCAAAGTGTAATTTTTTTTTAATTTTCGAAAATGTCAGGAATTGAAGGATTTTTACATACACTGCGCAAAAACATTAACGCACAGTATGGTAATCTCAAATTAATCCTACAACTGAAGGTGTTCTCAATGATAATTATTTTTATCAGAATTATGCATGCATATGTTATCCATTTTCAACGTTTATCTTCAATACAGATGTTTTCTCCCAGCAGGAATAAAAAAAGATGCTATCATCAGATTTTGAATGTATTGGCTCCATTCTAAAATCAGTTGTTCTCGATCAATTCTAGTGATCACTAGTTTTTCTTTCGTTTGATTTTCTACACTCGATCGCTATGAAACGCGAAACACGCAATTTGACCCAAGAGGAATGTGCCCAAGCGGTAGTTTTGCGAGAAGAAGGGTGGACATACACAAGAATTGCAGAAAGGTTTGGAGTTTCCCATACAAGTATGTCCAGAATGTTGCAGCGATTCAGGAAGACAGGTATGAATGTCCGAAGACCAGGACAGAGTAGACCACGGGTAACAACTGCCATTCAAGAACGTTACTTGAGAGTTTCTTCGTTGAGACAATGGTTTGCAACCGCTCGCCTCCTTCAAAATCAGCTTGAGCAAACTCATAAGGTGCAAATTAGCACTCAGATAATAAGAAATCGCCTCAGAGAATATGATTTAAGGCCTGGTGTCGCGGCAAGAGGCCCAGCTCTTACCCCAGCCCATCGAAGGGCGCGTTTGGATTTTGCGAGAGAGCATATCCATTGGGAAGAGGCCGATTGGGAAAGAGTTCTCTTCACAGATGAGTCTAGATTCTGCCTCTACCATTGTGATCGACGTTTCCTTGTATACAGACGTCCACATGAAAGATATGGTCAGTGCAATTTCCTGAATACTACTGATTTCGGGGGAGGATCGATTCTGGTATGGGGTGGAATATCTTTGACTGCTCGCACAGACCTAGTGGTCGTCGATAATGGAGCGGTGAATGCTGATAAGTATATAAGGAACATTCTTGAAGAGCATGTAGTGCCATTTGCCCCATACATTGGTGAAAATTTTATTTTTATGGACGATAATGCCAAACCCCATCGTGCGCGCATCGTTCAGGAGTACCTTGAAGAGGTTGAAGTCTCTCGAATGGAATGGCCAGCAAGAAGTCCAGATCTCAATCTGATTGAGCAGGTTTGGGACAATATCAATAGAAGGCGGAGAAGTTCAGAAAATCATCCAGCTACTCTTAATGACTTAGGAATCCAACTCGGAGAAATCTGGGAAGGATTAGATCAAAACATTTTAAGATCACTCATTTTGAGTATGAACCGTCGTTGCCGAGTTGTAATTAACGCAAGGGGTGGAAATACCAAGTATTAAATCACTTATCAGCATTTCAGTATTTTGAGAATTGTTCATTTCTCTTCTTTCACATAAGATTCGGTGAAATCTTGAATTTTTCTTCCATTTAATGTGTCTTGTTTCGTTCAAAACCTTCCCGAGAGAACATAAAAAATAAGTTATGAAGTCAATGTAGAGTTAACTTTCATTAAAATTGAGATTTTCAGAATGTGCGTTAATTTTTTTGCGCATTGTATTTTTGGAACTAACAGAAAATCCTCTACCCGCAGGTCCAAACAACTCAATAATTACGCCACACCCTGTATATTAAACTCTGGAAACGGACTCTGAGTGGAGAAAGAGACGAACTAAAGAAGCCATTTCGATCCGAGCTGAAAAATCTGATTTCTATGCTTCCAAATTGAATCGTGAGTCGCCATACAATATCCTGAATGCAGAAACTCAACACATACCAAGAACCATATGATATAATCGCAAAAGACGTTTCCTTTAACCCTTTTACAGCACTAAGCTGTATCCAATTAAACCGACAAATTGAAATTCGAGTTTCATTTAGCAGACTCAATAAATTATTCGACTAAGCCTGCCAATGCCACTTTGATCCTTTCATGTGTTCATGCTAGAGGCAATTATGGTTAGAGGCATTGTCAAGAACATGTTGAATTCTGTGAATTACGTGTCTGTCCTTTGATAGGCTAATAGATATCTAAATTACCGAAGATTGTTGCGTTTGGTTATATGGTTGGTATTTCCGATATGTCCTGTATACTCCATTCACTTTTATTTAATCACATAGGTCTTGGTTTCGTTTTCAGGAATTGGTGCACCTGATGAAAAGCACAGAACATATGATGAAAAGTCAGTGCTCGCACAGAAAATATCGTTAATGACAAAACGACGTTGCCAGTTTCTTTGTTTACATCAAAGTAAAAGTATCGAAGATATTCGACATTTCGTTAGGTTTACAAATTGTTCGCAGATTTTTGGTATTTAATCGATATTTGCAGTTGAGTTTTTCATCGAATATCCAAGATTAACGTATGTGTATTGTTTTTAGCACCAGTTTGGAGCGTGAGGACGATTTTCAAGACCAGGACCAATGTTTACATTTCGAGGTTTGAAGGGGAACACGGAAATTTCGTTGAAAAAGCTATTATTTGGACAGATATCGCAGTAGATGGATCGGATGGAGCCTCGAGAGGTCGATTAGGATGATATTTTTCAGGTTTTCCAAGAAATTTGGCGATATCTGAGCAGATTTGCAAAAGTTAGGTACCTCACTAATGAGGTGGAACTTAGACCTAATTCTCCCATAAGAAACGCCTTTCAAAGGTCGAGATGGTGCAAAATGTATTCTTTAGATGTTGTTTGAACAAACGCAGCCGAGTTTTATATCCCAACATTGATTTTTAAGAAAGTTATCAACAAAATGAAATTGACATTATTCTTGATTCTTGTAATTACCCATCAATTCATCTTATGTCTTTGGATTGATTTTTTTTAATGAATTCTTGATTAGAATCGACAATTGATGTCGTCAAGTCTTGAACTTTCAGTTCAAGAGGATAATAAACATTAAATCTTCACAAGCATGCATATGAAAATTATGTGAAAGCAATGCAATTTTCTTCCATGGCGAAAAATAATATATTTCAACAGTGATGTCTTGTACTTTTCATGCAAATAACTAGAAAAGAAATCCTTCCTATCAATTCATATAAACGTTAATTATTTCGTTCATCATATCTCTTCCAATTCATTCATTTTCCGAATAAATTCACATTCTGAGAAATACCCTAAGAATGTAGAAAGGGCAACATAGTTTTGACTTGGAACATAAAAATATTTTTAAAAACGTCATAACTTCGATACAGAGTGGAATGTGTCAAATTTCCAAGGCCAGAGTTGTGATTTTATAATTGTGAATGGAGTATAGGTAAAGATACGATCTTTCTGGTTTAGTCCTGTCGATCTATTGGCTGTCAATGTCTATGGAATTTTGGAGCTGACGCCAATGACAGTTCAATGCAATGATTTCAGTATTTTGTTTCGGAATGTATTCCGAAAGGTAGAATGGACCAAAATCCTATGCCAAGAAATTTCAAGGTAACTTGAGGAGGATACATGGTGACTCAGGAATGAGTGCTGGAGCTCCATAACAATTATGATATTCAAGCTATCGACTATCTTGCTGTCGAAAGATAGGACCAATAATTTGGCATATTCAGAAAATATTTTTTTGTACAACTGCCTTTAAAAGTGACACTTTTAATGACAGCAAACAATGTTAAAATTGATTGTTTACGTGGAAGCGTGTTAAAAATATTTTTAACATTAGTGTTAAAAATATTTTTAGCACTCCATTTTCTTATGATCAAATCAGATGGAAAAAAAATCAGCAATTGAATATTTTTATTATCAATATTCAACAATAATTACTTATGAACATTAATATTAATCGTAAAACTAGAACAATTACTAACATTAATGCCCTGTGACGTTAGGGAGCTTCGCAACACATTATTAGAATCCTCATCAGCACCATCAGTACTTGTAGAAACCGGAAGTACGATATTGGATGATGATCCTAAATCTGTTGAGGTCGGAAGAATTTTTTCAGCAATGACATTTCTATATGCAATGGAATGATCAACATAGCCCTCGGCTACCGTCGTAGACTTCCATCCGCCATGTTATTTTATATCCGTAATATTCGCTCCTGATTCTGCTAGCAATGAAGCGGAGGATCTTCGAAAATAGTATCCTGTATATTGCTTTGGTTCTGGCAGTTTGAGGAATTCGGCAACAATAGATGGAATTTTCCCAAATGTATTGATACCAACTGGATTGGCAGTGCATTTATTAGTCATGTATTTCAGAAGAAAACGACGATGTTTGATGACAGAAGGGCGCAGTGCAAAGTATTTATGAAAATAGTCAACATACTTCCCAATAATACTGAAAAAACGACTGACTTGTTTTTGTGTTTGGAAGTTGTATAACCAATGATTTATTTGTTATTTCGATGTCTTCCACGGATGAATTACACAATTCTTCAAGCCGAGGCTCCAAATAATCCGAAAATAGTCGCAACCTTAACCATCAAGTATTTCTCATCTGGTGCCTCATTTATAAACTTTTCAACTTGTTCACGAGTGAGAATTTTAGATTTTTTGGGACGATATCCTTCACTTTTCCGTTTTAAATATGCTATTACCTTAAAATGTTTACTAAAATCCACACCAAGGGCGCTTGACTTTATCATTGAAAATTTGCTCCACAAAGTTGATGAACTCCATATTTTTTATTTTTCTTCTAAGTATGCCAGGACAACAGGTTCACTGAAGTTCCCTTCTACATTTTTCGATTGACACCAGGCCAGGAAATTGTTATATGCAATATCGTACTGCTGAACATATTTTTTAGGTAGGAGTTCCAGATTTGCTCTTCTTGCAGACTCTTCAATATACACAGGAACAACCAAATCGTCACTTTTATTATTAATTGGACCAAAAATTATCCAAAAATGGTCTCAGAATGATCTACAATATTTTCCAATCTTTTTTTTTCAGGACGAAGAATAGACATGGGGAACTTTGTATTTGTTTACTTCAGAAGTTTTCAAACTGGATGGAATTTTATCGGTAGATGAATCTGGTCCTATCTTTTCGACACATTCCTCAGGTACGTGTCGCGCATATTTTGTTACTTCATAGGTCAAAAGGCAGCGATGATCCTTAAGATCTGCAGAATGTCGCGCACACCCATTACAGAGGTCGCTTTGATCGCAGGAGGCGGTAGAATGAAGGTCACCCACGCGAGAAAATGTCATGGGAGGTATTCTTCTTCGAGATGTTGCACAATCTTAACGAAATGCACGGGTTCACTACCGGGCTTTTGCAGCTATTCACTGAAGGCGGTGTTTTCCAAATGTCAGTGAAGATATTGCTCAGCAATATCGTGAGGATTTGACGGGTTTGAAGCCTCAATTTGTGCATGAAAGACTGGGAATTGTTTTGATTGAGCTACTGGTGATTATCGGTTGAAGACCGATGTCCTCATATTTCTATGTTTGGGTTAACTCTCCTTACTGGTAAAAAGGACCGCATAGAAATTTGGTGAAAAATATTAATGATTATTTCTAGCCCAAAGCCATAATAAGGGTCGTACTAGTCCAAAATATCCGTGGAAAAGGCTATACGATCATAGACTAACTGTGCAAAATTGTGGACACATGTTTCCCGCATTTTAAACTATAGTACGATAAAGTTATTGCTATAAAGAATATAGGAATTAGAAAAGGATTGCAGTTGGGTATGGAATATTTTCTCCGGTATTTCCGACGTAAAATATGACACCGAAGACAGCGGACATCTCGCATGCCAACTCATCATCTTCCCAAGCACACGAAAACATGGGCACCACGAGAAAAATCCCCATTCCTGCATCAATCTTCGTTGACGTAATAAATCACCATAATGAAACTTGACATACGGCTAGGCCCCCTCGGGCCGTGTGCGCCAAAGTGCACGGAAAACTCATGCCCCCCACGCGAGGACTTTCGGCCCATCAGAAAAATCAGACAGACGGATATTTTCGAGCCAACAGGTGTTTTCATAGCCTCAATTAAATATCAATTAAACCGCGAAAGAAACCATCATTAAATACGCATTAGAGCCCCTGATTTTTCCGGGATTTTTCCCAGCTCGTGACACCCATTATGCCATCTTCCCATCTCGGACATGACGACAGTGAAAACGATCTCGGGACTGACATTTTGAACTCCATCAATCAAATTAAGCCGCTTGTGCGTCTCGTCGTTCATCAAGTGGATGCTGAGACCATTAGGAAGAAGAAGAAGGGGATAGGTACAGTTAGTTCTGTGGTTCAGTTGTTGATAAATTGTCAGGATGGAAGTGGGTGTTTGTTATTGATCTCGATTAGTGGAAGAGGTGTTCGAGGACGAGGTATTTAGTGGATGCCGGAAGGGGTATTTACGGAGGAGTTATGCCAGCGAATATGCATATTTGTAATTTGAGATGATGATAGGTTCATTTCGTCCAGATGAATGTTTATTGGAAAATCATTTCCATAATAATAAGATGGAGTCGTTATTGAAAAAAGCTATTTGCATGAATAATGATATTGTTATGCTTTAGTTCCTGATCATAAATAATGGCGAGAAGGATTAATGTCTTCTGCTGAAAAAACGGAATGAATCATGCGAAGTATGTCCAGAGACAATGAAATATGAAGACCTACACCAAAGATTTTTATATACGATCAGTTTCTATGAGACTTCATCTTCCAATAGGTAATTCCATGCTAGAGATGGAAATAGATATATTGTCGAGGACCAAAGGAGTTCCTCAGGTATCGGTAATGAGTCCAATCCTGTTCATCACCTTACGCAGAATTTCTGAGGTTGATCAAATCGTTTTCGAAAATGTCACCTTTTCAGTGAAACGTTACAAAGGGGTAAGACACCCCAAAAACACTACATTTGTCCTCATCAAGGAATCCCTGGAAACTCTAATGTTGATATTCCTTCGGAAAGGTCCATTGCAATCATTAAGAATAATCATTTTGTTGGTCAATAATACCTATCTTCTGAGTGCTCTGAGCTTGTGAACAAAACTCGAAAATGAGATATTATGCAAAACAAAACCGAAAGAATTCATGGTACAGAAGGATCAAATGGTCAAGTTTGGTGTCGAATAATAGGTTTTCGAGGATGCTGAATTCCATAAAAAATAAACCAAGGCCCTTTCTATTACAGTCAACACTTTGACCGAAAAACGAAACGGTATTTTTTCCAATTCGCTCACATTTTTTGTGAGAACTAACATGAAATTATATAAAATATAGAATCGATCGAGAAATAAATGGTAAAACAAATGACTTGTGGTCGTAAGACTTTTTATCTACTCCCATAGAGTAATATACCCATTATTCAACTGATTTTGATCTATAATAGTCTCTATAAACCAATAGTGTGAGGTAATAATAACTCACGCCTATAACTCACTCTTATACAAAGAGAAAAAATGTAGCTTACGAAATGAATAAAAAAGTCAGGACAATGGGGAACTCTATTTCAGACAACAAGGTAACGTTCTCGCCATCCATTTCTACATTTTCTTAGGTCTGCATATCCAAAAATTGCATTTGGAAAACGTGAATTTTTGACGTTTTCTACGGGATTCGATATCGATTCAATTTTCGATCACAGAAATCGCTTTCGACAACTGTTGTCAATTTTGAAAATGCAGATTAATTCGAATTTTACTGAAGAAGTCGATGATAAAGTATAGTGTTCAATTCGCGGTAATGGTTATAACACCCCTCCATGACGGCTCGGGCTACAAAATTCATCTGCGTGTGTTATGACTTACATTACTGCTCATTGAACAATATACTATTAAATTATTATGTTTTTCATGGATAGTGGAAAAAATTAGATTATGGTTGGCGTTCAATGTAGTGTTTTCATTTCAAGTTGCATTTGAAAATAGTTTCACTTTGACAAATAAAATTTTGTGGGTAAACTCAGAAAGGATTGAAATTTTTAATGAAATAATTGAAATCGGTTTATTTCTAATGTTCATTTTTTTTTCTTTCAAAAATAGAAGTAATTAAGCTCATGCTTCTGTTCTATTTCGAACGAAAGACCCTTGAAAATAGTTCAACTTCCGATTAAGCCTAGAGATAATTTCGTTCAGATAATAAACTTGAAATACGGAATCGGCAGAGAATGGCCAAATTCAAATACTTATATGACTGAAAATAGTTCCTGCTTTACCTGCCTATTCACTAATTTCATAGTTCAGCGATTTGGGGACAGAGAGTGCCATTGTACATTTCATTTATAAGGAGAGAGATATTCATAGAACTTATAGTAACACTATAATATGTTCTATGGAGATATTTCATAAAATGCACGGTGGCGCCTCTATCGGATTAGTTTTCCTACTCGTTATGATTGGCGACCTTAAATTCAAAATTCGAGACTGCACCAAATGATTTCATGTTTATGTTATGTCCTTCTGGGAAACCCTGACTACAAGGAAAAAGAAATATTCTTCAATATTGAGTAAATCTTGAAATCTATCAGCTTGAGACAAACAAGGTTTGTATATGGCGAAACCTTGTATGTAAGCACTTAATTTTCTTCATTTTCTCAGACAATTTGGGTCGGTTTTATGTACTTAACCAATAGTTAGAAATTCAAATTCAATCACTCCTTGTATCCAACGCTATTAATGGTAGGGTTTATTTGCCAATATGCTTTTTATTGTTGATTGTATCACAATGTATAATCATTCAACAAAAGACTATCTTCATAAATCAATCATGTGTAAATCAAGACGGCCGATACGCTGATTTATGCGCATTGAAAACGAAAAATCACGACAAAGGAAATGATAGAAGAGGACGTAAATTTCACCTACACTCTCTACCTATACTCATTTCCTGGTTGCTTAAGCCTAGTCCGTCTTTTTTGCCAACTTCATGCCCCGCCACATTGGGCATGTTCATCGAAAATTCAGAGCCCGAAGAGATCCTGATTATAATACTTTCTTCACGTCTTTCCGAGGTGGATGTTTGGATCCGCAAAAATACGCACGCAATGTGGTCTTCACAGAGTTACCGCAACGTCTCAATTTTATTATTGCCTTCAAAATAAGGAATTATTCTAATAGCATCATGGACATACCTCATTCAACTTATTTAAAATATAAATTATAGAGCCCGCGAAATTTGAATCTTCGGCTAACTACCTGTTATTACTGAAATTGTTGACGGTGCCGGGAACATATGGAAAATGATATAACATTAATGCCACGGTGCTGTACCTGTCTCATTTCAGATTCCGAAAGTTGAGGAATATTATCTGGGCACGACCTTTTTTCAATTGTTTATGTTTAGGGTTATTTAGCACTCACTTCCACGAACAGTTAGGTTGATTCAGGCACGCGATTTGGACGGGCACATCATCAGCGAGGCTTTAATGCCCATAGCCATACTTACGCCACGGGTTCGAAAACACCATTAGGATCTTGGCTACACATTTCTATTGACTGGATTCCATTGTGACAAAATTTGGTTACAGATTTCCTACACGATATCAAGAGACCACCATGTTGATTTTGTCAGGAATCTTTCCGATTTACAGCCCTCTGAAGTTCACTCCTTTTATCTAAGAAAGATGTAGATGATTTTTGCAAAGCAAAACCTCATAATGAGGGGACCATGCCCTCACCTTGTTCTCTCCTGAATAGAAAATGATGACGACAATGTCAATACGAAGACAAAAGTTCTCCAAGTATGCAAAACATTTTTCCCCAGATATGTTTTCTAATTTTTTCATAATAGCCGTGCACCCGTGGGTAGAAATAGATGCATTGTGTTCAAATCGTCAAGAGGCGATGTACATCAGAATCTTTCAGCGGAAAAGTTACAGGGACAGGCTTGAAGAATCGGTTTACACGAGGTCTCACCGTGGCGCTGAAGATGACATGTCCATTATACAAAATTCATGAGATATGTCACACATGCGTTACATCTCAATGCGGCATCGGTGAATCTTATGTTTGTGATATGACAGATTGAATGAAGGTTTGTAGTATTCGATTTGTCTTCGTTCGTATTGGTTTCGGTGAGACATCTTGGTTTTCAACTGTCAGAATGGATAGCTGAATAAGTATTCCCTGGAAACTGTGATGTTGATATTCATTCGGAAAGGTCTTCAATCTATTCCAAATATTCAGAATAAACATTTATTTGGTCAATAGCACCTATCTTGTGAGTTCCCTGAGCTTGTGAACAAAACTCGCAAATGGAACACGCAAACGATAAAACCAAAAAAATCATGGTACAGAAGTATCATAACGTCAAGTTTGGTTTCGAAATAAAGGTCTTCAAGAACTCTGAATTCAAGAAAAGATAAATCAAGGCCCTATCTATTACGGTCCAGATTTTGACCTGCGTAACAGTATTTTTTCAAAAATCGGACTTTCAAATTGACATAGCTCTCGTTTTAGTGGTCGGATCCGATTGAAGTTTGTATATTATTATTCAGCATTGTCCGGAGTATCTTTGAGCTTGATTAAATGGTTTTTGAAATTTCAACTTTTTGGTTGAAAAATGACAAAGGGGTAAGACCCCCAAAAAAACTATATTTGACATCACCCTGGAATCCCTGGGAACTCTAATATCGGTATTCATTCAGGAAAAGTCTTCAATTCTTTCGAATCATTCAGAATAACAATTTTTCTGATCAGTAGCACCTATACTTTGAGTACTCTGAGCTTGTGAACAAAACTCGAAAATGAAAAACGCAAAACATAAGAATTCATGGTACAGAAGGATCATAAGGTCGATTTTGGTATTGAATTATAGGTTTTCGAGGACGGTGAGCATAATGAAAATTAAACCAAGGCCCTTTTATTCATGGTTTAGATTTTGACCTGCAAATCGGTATTTGTTCAAAAATCGGAATTTCAAATTTACAAAGCTACTGTTCTGGTGGCTGGATCCAATTGAAATTTTTCTATTGTGAATCAGCATTGTCCAGAGTATCTATGTGTGAAATAAAATCACAATTGATAATTCCAAATGATTAGAAATCATTCGAATGAAACATTTTTCCTCTCGATGCAGATTTCTTGTTCTTGAGAAAATCCGAAATTGCTGAAGTGCTTCCTGGAAGAAACAGCTATTCGAATCTTCCATAATGTCTATCATCCGTTTTTCTGCGATCTTTTCAAGGAAGAACAACAAGACCAGTTTTGGAATCAAAGCCAGGAAAAACAACCTCCGTTTATAACTTACTTAATCCGCTAAAATCGCTGCAAATTGCCCGTAAGAATGCGCTAACATGTGAACAGTTCTGAAAGAGAATGAATACGTACAGTTTTTGCCTGAATTCCAGATCCTTCATTAGTGTGTAATTGACGGAAATATCTAACCAACATTAATAATAATCTTAAAATCTATCGACCAGCATCAGAAATATCACCTGAAGCTTCTACACCACTACCTGAGGACGGATATTTCATAATGTCACACATTAAACTGATGGAATATTTATGTGTAATCTATTTCATGGGTAGGAAAAAGATCTGATTGTAGATATTGCCTATTTATCATAATTTTCAACAAACGTCTTTCAGCACATGCAAAGAGTGTTACGAGTAATGCATTACGCTGATGTTGCTTAATAGGGTACGTTGAAGAGAAATCTGCAACCTCTCGGGTTTCTGGCGATATTTCTATCATTAATTATCAAGTTTATACAGTAGCTGTATTCATTACATTCAGCCGTTAGCACAACGTTATACTTTGCGATTTTATGGACTGTCTTTATTTTAAATGCAAATTTCTCTTTTGGTAACTTAATGCTGCGCATTTATTTATGCATGGAAATATTGATATGAGATGACTAACTCTTTTTTCATTTCTATGGTTCCATATTTGTCAATCTTCACGAATTTGAGAGTGCGGTGATCTGATGTTATTAAACTGCTAAAGAAATAAGCTGAATTATTGAATTTAGAATGACATCTTCTTCCTCATTCTATAATGGGTGATTTTTTTTAAGAGCTTTATAGGAAATAGACAAAAACATAAACAAAAATAAAATGCATTAAATCTTCATTTAATATAATTTAATGTTTGAAGATTATTTCATGCAAAATTCATAGAAAAACTCATAACTTCGCAGTCTCAATCTGCACAGGTACGCTTCAGAGAATGCGGATTGATGACAAAAAATTTGCCACCCAATTACAGGACTTGAAGTTAATTTAAAAACTCGATAATCTTGAAAAAAGAAGTTAAAGCCCTGTTCTCCGTCCGGTTTCATTCCACATTAATTGAAAAGTAAAATCAGCTTTCGAAATATGTCGAATCGAACCTACTCTCATTCAGGTTTTTAAATTTCCCTCCTTATAAGATACAGCGATAGCCTTAACCAGTGCATAATATTCACAAGTTACTACATACACAAGATAAGGAGTAATTAACAATATCTAACCGATCTTCGATGTAGATTCACATTAAATCAGATGTAAGACTTTGCAATTAAGAAAGAACATTCAATATATCAGACTCCTACCCAGGAATACATAGAAAAAAATTGAAACACGGGTAAGAAATAATAAAACAGTTTCGCAAGCTTTTCCTATACATATGGAAAACATTGGGTACAGCGGACATCTTGGTAATTAACGCTATCTCTTCGGCATCTATACTAGAAGTCGATAGTTTAAATTTTTCAAGACGGACAACACTGAATGAAAGTTTGACTTGAAAGCATATTCGATGGAAATTTTCCAAAGGCGGTATTTTTACTACACAACATACGACAAGTCAATTTGGCCACCAGAGCCATCTCATCAATCACCTCGAAGTAAAATCTTCTAGGCTACGCCAAGACAAATCGTGTTTTATTGGGATAATTGATGGATTGAATTTGAAAGTTACAAGTGACAGATGGTGTCCACCTCGATTCTGAAAATTGGAATTTTCATACGTGAACCAGGCTTAAGAACGCGGTTCCTCGAATCACTGTCCGTTAGTTTTAATCAAGTCAAATCAAGCGTTGCAAGAGTCTTGTATGATACGATGATCATTAGCTTTTCTGTGGAGACTTGTATCGTTAATGAATGGGCTATGTACACAAGTCAATGGTTGATCATTCGAGTTTTTGTAGCTTTCATAGCCGATTATTATCCGATTCTAAGTGTTGAAAAAAGATAGTTATCCTTAAGGGGAATGAGATTCGAAATTGCATTTAAGATTGATTGGAGGATAAATATGTGTGGAGACAATGAAATGAGTGTTCATTATGGGATCCTTGATTCGTTATTCTTTCTATTCGGCACGAAGGACTACATAGTATAAATTCTACCTTTGAACGCCGGAGGATCAAATACTATTTTCAAATTAGATATGACAGGTTTTTGGTCACAAATTTCAAAGGCAATTAGACGATTAGAGCTTCAAGACAATTCTATACTCGGGAAGATCAAAAGGAGCGAAGCTCTTACCCTTGAAAGTTAAAAGGATGAAATTTTCAGGATCTGTTATTAAAAACATGTCGAATATTGTGCTCTTCGATTTTGACGAAAAAAATTCTACGGCGTGTTCATGAAAATTTTCCAAATTCCCTCATTCCAAATAAAAATGTGTATACTCCATTCACTTTTATAATGTATACCGGTTGGCCATGATATTCTCACACATTTCTCTGTGTTTATTTTGAAAATATCAGGTTGCAGTAATTTTCTTGTCAGATAACTAAGCAACGTTGTCCTTTCTACATAAACGTCGTATTAATTACGTATTTATCAAAATGTTTATTTACTTTGGGAAAATAATGAGTTTGAGAAGGTATTATGTAAATTTAATAATTCCAAAGATCTTGCGAATGATGAAGAAACCTTTTGCTCTGTTAATACTGGAATTATTTCACGTATACAGGGTGCCTCAAGTTCGAGTGCCTATTATACGTTTCTGGAGAACTGGGCATATTTGAAATCTGAAAATTGGTATCATAATATTGTTCGAAATTCTCTACAGACCTGAAATATTTTCAATGCCAGAGCACTTCCGGTTATACAGGGAGTGAAAATAAATTTGCTCAAAATTTTTTTTTTTCAATCTTTTCGTTTCTGATATGATTGATTATTCAATGCTGAATACATTTCTGTTGAAACTATTGAATTCGTTCGAATAGTTTTCAAAATATCGAATAAAACCTGAAAAAGGTCAAATATTCATTGTCAGTATTATGTTCATTTTTCTTATTCTGAGCATCCTGAGTGTAAACCGTTCTCACAATGTCAAATGTGGAAAGGTCATGCATCTTTTGAATTTCATGAATATCATCACATGGTGTTTGAAATTTTGTGTCAAATACTGTGATCGAAAATCGGCCATAACTTCTGTCTTTCAAATTAGAACCCTATTTTTTTATTGTTGCGTTGGATTCTGCGAAGAAGAATACTGATAGCAGTCTCAGATGCTCTTGCTCCTAAACTTAGTAATTCCCGAACTATTGGAGCTTTTCTGGATTCATGTTGTACGTAGAATCAAATTCATCTAATCTATTACTTGAGAATATTCTGTGACCATAGAAGCTAAATTATTCCATTAATAATTCACGAGTAACAGGTCGAATTATTAGTTGTAACTATGGTTTCATGAGAATATTCCTCGAATCTGTTTAGATTCGATGAATTTGAGTCTACGTACAACGAGAAAAGCTCAAATAACTCGTGAATTACTGAATTTAGAAGCTCCAAAATCTTAGAGTGCTATCACTATTTTTCTTCGCATAATCCAACGCAATAATAAAAAATAGGGTTCTAATTTCAAAAACAGAAATTATGGCCAATTTTCGATCACAGTTTTTGACACAACATTTGAAAGACCCTGTGATGATATTCATGACATTCAAAAGATGCATGACCTTTCCACATTCTTCTACTTTGACGATGTGAGAACGGTTTACACTCAGGATGTTCAGAATAAGAAGAATGAACATGATACTGACTATGAATATTTGACCTTCTTCAGGTTTTTTTTCGATATCGAAAACTATTCGAATTAATACAATGGTTTTAACAGAAATGTATTCAGCATTCAATACTCAATCATATCAGAAACGAAAAGATTGAAGAAAAAATTTTGAGCAAATTTATTTTCACTCCCTGTATAACCGGAAGTGCTCTGGCATTGAAAATATTTCAGGTCTGTAGAGAATTTCGAACAATATCATAATCTCAATTTCAGATTTCAAATATGTCCAATTCTCCAGAAACGTCTAATAGGCACTCGAACTTGAGACACCCTGTATAAACATGGTTGGAAGATTCAGTGATGTTATTTTCTTGTACGGAATCAAGAATCCAGTGTTGAAATTTCACTATAAATTAATGAACAGAATATTCCGTTACTTTGTGATAGTTCATTCGAAAAAATAATGAAATTAGTCGAGTAACTAGACAGAAAAACTTTCAAACAAATAGACAGACCTATGGAATTCCCCACTTATCAAGATTCTCAAGAAATAAGCCTACAGAAGACATTGAAATAACTTTTTGCACAACTTGAAATGACTCAGTATGAAAATGTAGTAGTATTACGAAACCTTTGTCACAGGTGAATCTTAAAAGACCTAACTCCATTTAAAAAGTTAAAAAAGAGTAAATTTGAATTAGCATTGGAAACGTCTCTGAGAATTAATTGACATTTCACGAGTACCAAACTGCGTCAGTTTCAAGTAAAAGAATTTGATAAGCCCAAATTTTGTGGGATACTGGGATACTTTGTGAAAGTGAATGGAGTATATGTTTTCAAGTATGTTCCAAAAATCTGGTTTTTTCTCCAGCTTAACTTGTTTCCATGGAGATGAATGTAAAGGAGTTAAATATCATGAAAACTAATTAAGTATTAGCAACGACAGAAATTATCTCCAATAGTCTGTTTTTCCCATTACTAAGGTCTTAATTAGAAATTAGTAAGAGATGGCGGATTAATGATGGAAATCTTCAATTAAAAAAAAATAAGACTGGTCATACGAGTACACTGAAAGTTAGTTCTTGAGCGCGACAACTGGTTAAAAACTTACCTTCAGTGGAAATCAGATAATTGGTCTCTCTTCTATGTCCTAATTTCAACAAAATACTTATATACAGTGTGTTTCGTTTCATGTGGCAAAAAGTCAATCTTTCATAGCCTATAGTCCAATTTTCAAAAAAAAACTTCCAAAGCCTGGCGAGCATTATTCAGATCTTCGCCATTTCCATAGCCTACTGAAATATTGAAAAAAACACAAAAACATGGAGGAAATAGTAGAATTTTTTTTTAAATCAGGCGAATTACTATTTTCTGTGTGTGAATTGTTGAATATTGATCCATTGGCAATCTTATATTGATAAAAGATTCAGAACCCCAATCATATCACGGCACTCCGAAAATCCTTTTATTTTTAGGTTTCTAACACTCGGTGATCCTATTACGAAATAATCAATTGTCTTTCTTTAAGCAAATCACACTGTATATCAGAGATT
The DNA here is from genome assembly GCA_951802165.1 of Adalia decempunctata. Taxonomy (NCBI): domain Eukaryota; kingdom Metazoa; phylum Arthropoda; class Insecta; order Coleoptera; family Coccinellidae; genus Adalia; species Adalia decempunctata. The sequence goes on along the minus strand of OX637696.1, from coordinate 12,779,231 downwards.
TCGCAGTTTTCTAATCATCTAAACCCACAAACGATTCATTTCCTGTGGAGCCACAAATGAAGTTATTACAGTACGATGATGATGTTTACATCAGAAACAAACAATAAACAATCCACCTCTATCAGATTAAACGACAATAAACAACGGCTCCTTCCCTAAAAATAACGTTAACGCATAGTCCCGCGATACTAATCGTTCACAAGTCTATTAATTAAGCTTAATAAATTATATTCTCTCGAACATTATCGGATCCACTGGAAGAGCGTATATTCTTAGGTAATTATTTCTAACATTTGTCGAGGAAAAAATTTGACGCCGTTATTTTTATTCGGTACACGCAGGTTGGAATGAGTAAATGCCTCATTACGATATGATGTATTGCCTTCCGATAAATATTAGAGGCGTTTAGAGTGAGCTAGGTGGGAATCAATAATTAACTTCCAAGTGTTGACTTGAAGTTTTCTCCTTTGAATCTGCAGGGGTCCTACAGGACTTGAACTCCTCATGTGTGTCAATCGATTTTGACGGATGAGAAAGACCTATGTATTTTGATTTTGAACTCATTTCTACGTCCTTATGAAGGTAGGTACCTATTCAATGTTGCATTGTTAAATAAACCCACTGACAAAGAAACTGCATCACCCAGAAGGAGGTGTTTGATTTTTAAATTTTTTTTGGTGCAACATAGATAGTATAGCAAGGAGTAAATGATTAATCCCACCAAAAACATTCTGTAAAAACTAGCCAAGTCTCGATGGAGCTGCTTGTTTATCTCCAAAGAGTAATGAAATCCATAGAAAGTCGAGCCAAGTTTAAGGCTCCTTACTGCGATTTCTTTATTATTATAGTTAATGTTGTGTGACTTGGCCGTTGAACATTCTTTAAACGTTAGTGGGTACTATAGTGAATTTTGTTTACACGTTATGCTATATCTGTTGTAACTACCTATGTTTGTTAAGCGAGATAATAGCCCATGCTGGTATTGGTAATTGGACGCTAGTGTCTCATTTTAGGCCGTAGTTGATTGTGCAACACATATGCATTCAGCATTGACAATGCTGACTTCTGCTCTCTGCTTTTTGGAGCGTCAAATCGACCACCGATCTAAAATAAAATAGACGTACAGACGGTCTTCTTATCATCAATGATTAGAAGTTCGTCTGTACTGGAAATAATTTTTTATACTGTTTGTTTCAGGCTCGTATTATTGAATACGCAGCTTTATCAAGCCTACAATTGATTGGTTATTGAATGAACGTTTTCCAAGTGGAAATTTTCCATCGTCAATGGGTAGCGTTTCTGGCGGCAGATTGGTGCAATGGTGTCATAGAACACCTGGTTTTGTACCCTTGTGTACTCTTCAACGGCCAAGTCACACAACATTAACTATCATAATAAAGAAATCGCAGTAAGGAGCTTTGAACTTGGCTCGACTTTTTCTAGATTTCATTACTTTTTAGAGATACACAAGCAGCTCCATCGAGACTTGGCTAGTTTTTACAGAATGTTTTTGGTGAGATTTCACTTCTTTTTGTAAAAACGTGGGCATATTGATCTATTTTATTAGATTTTTTTATTTGACACTTTTTTTAGGATTGGTTTTTTTATTACAAATCTTTATTTTTTTCCGGTTCTGAACTATGCTAGATAGAGCCTCCGATTATTTTTTATTGAATTCAGCGTCCTCGAAAACCTATAGTTTGACACCAAACTTGTCCATATAGCCCATCTCTCACCCGATTCCTTTTCGGATCCATTTTTCACTCCCAATCTAACCACCGCAGAACCATCTGATGATGTTTTTTCTGAAGAGCAATAGACGTTCTATATTGCACCAAAATTTCATAGCATTTTTTTATTCAGTGATACAGCGAAACATAGTTCTTCATCGAGCTCTTCGGAATGGAAAGAAGATAATATAGAGAACATAACTGCTTTTATAGTTGCTGGTGATTCTCATAGAAGAGATTTGATTCACCAAATAAATCAACGAAGAGAGGAAGTGGGAAAATTCCCTCAAATAGTTCAACAATTGTTGAATGAGCACTTAGCACCCAAGCTTGTTGTCGTACATTCTGATCCCTGTAATCTGATGAAGAATGATCATCACTGACAAGTTCGATCAAATTTTCATCCATTTTCACTTCAATCACTGATATCACTTACGGTTAGAAAATGTAAATTTGCGGATAGTTCTGATGTGCTATCAAGTCAAAGCAAATGCTAACTTCGTGAATGCGTGAAATGATAACAATTGAAAAAGGATAATAATCGGGTGATCAGTCTTATACACAGTGATAACTTTTACTGTCTCATTTATTGTTCCGACCTATCGTTTCCCTGAACAATAAATGAGACAGTAAAAATATCACTGTGTATAAGACTGATCAAGTCACCCGATTATTATTCTTTTTTCAATTTATATTCTAAAGTCGATATTCACATATTGAGTATGATAACAATGTGTTTCCAAGCGCATAAACTTCCATACATTATTGTGGTTGCACATTTTGCGAAGATGACGTGATAGCACGTGAGCTCACGTGACGTGCCAACAATAGTACTCCAGATTTTCGATTATCCTGGTTTTTATAGTTTTCCCTTTATGTGGCCATTAAACCCTAACTCTGTACCAAATTTCAGCTCTCTGAGTTTATGGGAAGTACTAGTTCTATTTTGATGATCATGAGTGAGTGAGGGTCGAAAATGCGAAACTTTGCTTTCGCTTAACTTCGGAACTAAATGACCTACACACTTGAAATTTTGGATTTTAAGTTCGTAATTATAGCTTACTGGATGACGAAAATTTCGGCGTTCTGGTCTTATCCGGAGCTTCTTAAATAGGGGCCTGAAAATGCGGCGAAATGGTTCGGGTAAAGATAGTACGGCAGTGTGCTTCGCGCTCGACTTGGCGGGACCACTGCCGTGCCCCCAAATATTTGGAGAAAGATACGGAGGGTTTGAAATTTTTTTTAATGAATTTGTTAATAATATGTTTGTCCACCGCGATTATCTATACACTCTCTAACACGTCTTGGCATTGATGGATAAGATGGTATATTTCTTCTTGAGGAATACTATCCCAAAGAACGACTACAGTATACAAGTTCCAAAAAATGTTTAACTAAAAAAACATCCACGATTTTTTCTACAAATTTAATCATTTACTCCTTGCCACGCTATCTATGTTTTATCAACAAAAAAAATTTAAATTTGAACAGCTCCTTTGGCAGTTAGTACCTACCTACATAACTACTATAACTTGTTATTCTTCAACGCATAATTGCAATTTTCCAATCTAAACTATAGCAACTTAATTGTTCCCGTGGAAAAAATTCAGTGTAATAAATCGAACGATGTAAAGACTTCACGATTATTGTGTCGCAATAAAAAATAAGCGAGAAAAACGCCATCAACCTAATAGGTGCACTGCGTACGAAAATTACCGAGACTCGTCGTCGAAATGACATTATCTGCGGGAATATCGATCACATACCATGGAAGTCATGTTTTTTCTTCTCAATTGCGTTATTGAGTCCGTAACCCAATTGGACTGAATTCTCCGAGTACTCGATGTCAGATAATAGAACTAGACGGATACCAACGCGAAAAAAATGAGATAATATCTGCCCATAGTTCGTAGATTACAAAATAGATTTATCGGATCCTTTACATGATTCTAATTGCGTGCAACAGAAAAACCAGATATTATTTACTCCGACATCGGAGATACTTGTCTGATAAAACGATTGGTATCTCGCAGTAAAACTGTCTCCCTCAATGTTTTTGTGCGTTTTAGAAAGCTCCAGCCATATGCAATTTTTTAGCGTTATGCAAATAACGTCCGAGGAAATTGCTCTATTATACTCTCTTGGGGCGAGCAGATTGGAGTGAGTATTGGCGAATTTCAACACGAGTATAACTTATGGGTAATCTATGTGATTTAAAGAGCTTTTTTTAACGGTGCTGACCCGATTCGATCGGTTTCAATGTTATGGTTTATTTGTGCGGTTGTTATGATTGCATTTTCTCGAATCGCAAAGATAAATATTGGGTCTTTGTGTAATAAGAATGGGGTATTTTATTTGTCTGCGAATCGCATAAAATAGATGTGTGGTAGAGAAACGATACTCGATGGTTTCGGAATCAGGAATCGGTTACAGTTATTCGAATCCTATATTCAATTTTCATTTATAATAATTCCTCGCATACAATGGAAACACCAAAAAAATACAGGTTGGATCATTGATTTTTTTCAACCTTGAACTATAGAAAGAGGAGTCTTTCAATAATAAATAGTGAAGCCAATTTTCGAAATCATCAGAACTAAAATGGAAAACTGTACCAAGGACTAAACGAGAATAAATTCGCAAAAACGCCTATATCTCTTGAACGAACTGAGAAAAAATCAAAATTTGATCATAGGTAGCTTTGTTATGAACGTCAGAAACATGTGGAACATTTACTTCATAGATATTCCAATTATCTGTCGCAAAATGTCGAGCGAAGTGAAAACACGAGCATTTATAGTGAAACTTTTTTAAAATAATCAAAAATGGAGCTCTAAAAGAATCGCAAAAGAGGCTCGCGTTCGTCCGGAAAAGGTATCAAAAGTTGTTAAGCGCTCCAACGGAGATCTTACAATTAACCGCAAGGAAGGAACCGGGAGGAATAAGGGGTTTCATAGCCCAAAAAAGTGAAGAAAGATATCAGCCTTTTTCAGAAGAATCCTAATCTTTCAGGACGGAAAGTGGCCCAAATTGTGGGTTGTTCGCAGTCAGCCGTTCAGAAAATCAAGTCGAGTTGTAGGCTTAGAACATACAGAGTGCAGACAGGAACGCTGTGAAGAATCGAGAAGCGAAATCAAGAGCAAAGAAATTAAAAAAAGATTTCTTGAAAAATTTTTCCTGTTGCGTGATGGACGACGAAACCTATGTCTTGGCTGATTTCTCGCAACTTCCTGATGGTCAGGAATTTTATACTGCAGATTCTCGTGGAAATCTTGACGAACAATTTCGCGTGAAGAAACAAGCAAAGTTTTCTAAAAAATTCCTGGTTTGGCAAGCAATTTGCACTTGTGGGAAAAGGAGCAAATTTTTCGTTTGGCCAAGGCTCTGTTGACTCGAAGATATTACATCGAGGAATGCTTGAAGAAGCGACTTTTACCATTTTTACGTTAGCACGATGTGTCAACAATCTTTTGGCCAGATTCAGCTTTATGCCACTACAGCAAGGCCACCAAGGAATGGTACGAAGCTAATGAGGTGGTTTTTGTCCCCAAAGAGGCCATTCCACCAAATTGCCCAGGACTCAGGCCAATCGAAAGATATTGGGCCCTGGTAAAAGGAGAATTGAAGAAGACTCTTTAAGAAATCAACGAAAACGTTATCGGAATTCGAGCAAAAGTGGAAGACAGCATCCCAGAAAGTGACTGAGAACAGAATAAGAACCATGATGGGAAGAATTCTAGAAAAAATCCATGAATTTTGTAAAAAATAGCGAATTTATTCTCGTTCAGTCCTTACTACGGATTAAAAATGTAGTAGAAATTTATGCAACGTTGTGGCGTTCTTCGAATTTTCTAGTAATTGAATTCTCAATCAAAATAAACAGTACTTTAGATTGAAATTCATTTATTCATTCAAGCGTGAATGACAGAGATGAGTATTTGCTTCTTCACATATTGTGCATTCTTCATATTATACTGAAGTATTGGAATGTTCGCGAAACGGCTCAACAGTTGATGCCTCAGAAAATAAGTGGGCACGTTATGGCAGCACCGTTTTCTGAATCTGTGTCCAGTTCATTCATTAATTTCGTGGCACTATTTTAATTTTGTTTTACTTATAACGACTTGAACAGTGTTGTCAATATCGCGTAGTAAAAGTGAAATTCGGATTAATTTCTGAATTTTATTCGCAAAATACGTTGAAAAAATGGTTCGTATGTGTCTTGAATTGGACTACTTGGATCTTGATTTGAGTTTACACAGGTATGTTCTACTCTTATCATTTCTAAATAACAATGGCGTAGATTCTTCGATTTTTTGAATTTCACTTTTCAGATTCCCTTCTGAAGTTGAGAGGAGAAAAATCAATTCTAAATTCTGTTCACCCAACTCACAATCTGTTTCAGTGCTCGGAACATTGTATGAATTCTTCAAATAGAGTTGATTCATTTGTAATGTTATTTCCATTCTTCAATACCGATAACACATCACGCCACTGGACCGTTCAAAGTTAGATTCTGTAATGTTTCCACGGCAATATAACATTATATTGCTATCCTTTATGCTATCTTCGTCCCACTCATTGAAAACTAACTAAGTTTTGGCTTCATCAATTCTCGAATTTATGGATTTGATGATGTGTCTACTCTTTCTATGGTCTAAGGTTTCAACAGTATAGATTTTGAGGCTACAGAAAACCTTTATTCATATTCTATATTCAAATCTAGTGGAAAATATGGGGTGAATTCAAATTAGCATTTTTGGATTCTACCTACTTGAAATAAATCACATCACTTCTGTAAATCCAAAATCCAAATTCATCAACAAGACATAATAATCAAAAATGATAATATCGACCTATGCATGTGTTCATTCACCACGTTGATGTTATGTTCTTTTTCTTTCTTATTCTCTTTCCCAATATCATCTTCAGGCACCGCACACAATGTACAACATCCAATATTGCAATGTTAGAGCCGTCATGGTTGGAAACGGTTGCAATGCGTTCTTCAGAATTGCCTGTTGCATTTACATTGATTTCAATGCAGGGAGCCAATTTGTATCAATCAGAGTCATTTCCACTGGTAACACTTCAATAATACAATTAAAGGTAATCATGAATATCTCATAATTCTATGGGAACTTGTATCAGATCTCTTTATTGAAGAGTAGGCTTTCATAGGTCTGCATGGATCAGCGAGTAAATTTAATCTCACGGTGGAGTTATTGCTTCATTTCCGAGAGTAAAGTGTGCACTGGAATGCTATTAATAGAGAAAAGTTTGGAGAATGCCATTTAAATTTTCTTTTCTCTTCATTTTTCAATCCAATCTATTCAAATGAACCAAGATCCAAAGAAAGAATATAAGGAGCTGACCAATATGAGGTGTTATTTTGAATAGCCCGCTATTTCGGTAGATGTCACTTTCGAAGCTATCATTTTTTTGACAGAAACTACGCAATTAATAAAAATGGAACGATACACGACTTGAAATCATTAAAATTCACTATGAAACTGGTGAAAATTAGGTAGAGACAGTTCGTAAAACTAAAATATTTTTTTGTTCGTCCTGAAGCACCTTGTGGAACCGCAATACAGAAATTGGTGAAGAAATTATAAATTCAAATTGAATTCCACCTAAGAATTATCTTCCTAACTTTCAGAAAGCGACCCCATGAGCAAAAATAGTTGTCAGTAACATATAGAGAACATAGAATAAGTTTCCATAACCTCAAAATATGTCTTCATCAATTCTCAGCCGAATCTTCGAAACATTCAACTCCATAATCTATTGCTGTCGCATCGAGAGCGAAAACTGGGAGAATGGGTTCATCACCATCCCTGCTGCATTCCTGGAATAGCTCCGTTCGAACAGATGGCAGCGTATCAAATGCTAAACGATTGCATCTCCAACATCTCGCCCAGAAAAAAACGCATTCTCTAGTTGTGGGTGCAGCGATCTTGCAACTGACAGCAGGATTCTCATACGGTAATGTTACGACTGAACCGTTGCACTAGTTTTAATTTTAGAAATGGAGTACTCCATCGTTTGTAACGCGATGTCAGCTAACGTACCATTGTGATCGTTTGGTTCGATAGTGACAAGGTTTCTATCGATCGTCTCTCGAGTTTCTATGTTTTATCTTTCAATTTGCATCTTATAGGACAGCCTGTATACTATTGCATTTTTGAATTAAAGCTTAATCATTTCTCTAGAAGGTGTTTTACTCGCTTTTCCATGTTTCAATTCGTATATTAGAAAAAAAAACCTGTTGAGCTGTAATTTCATAGAAATCTTGACAAACGACTTTATTTCCATAATATCTCCGTCAATTTTTCGGGAAAATTTGTTGACAGTTCTAACAACAAATCCAATTTTATGATTTTGTATCATATGGAACCATTTCAGCTAATCATGTCAACATTACATCGAAAACTACATCCAATGCAATTTTCAATCCCAATGATAACACCTAGGAGCATAAAATATTCTATGCTCCTAGATAACACGATAGGGTCTTATAAAATTATATAATAGTTCCATGGCAACATCATTCCAAACAAATTTCAAAATTGTGAATAATTTTATCGTCTGTGAATTTCAAAAATTGTCTGCATGCCGCTAAAAATCTTCCTTTCTAAATTGGTAATGTTAAAAATAGAAATGTGCTAATCAAAGATATATTTGGGAAATATTTATGGAATTTTGCTACGAACGACCATACGAATTGAATGAACGCAGAAGCTTGGAAGAATTGGCGTTTATACTCAAAGATTGGGCTGTCAATATGAGAAAAAAAGACGGAACAGAATTCAAAGAAGCAACGGTAAAGACAATGTGGAATGTTTCGAGCCAACTCTTACAAGAAAAGTATTATAAGGACTGCAACATTATGATTGACCCGTTTAATAATATAATATTTAAACCAGCCCGAGATGCCCGCGATGCAATCAGAAAAAAATTGCAAGCAGACCCAAGTGAACGTAAATCCAGTTCAGTTTCGTTGAATTTGAAGTTAACAGAATAATATTGCTATGGGATGAAAATACTCCTGAAGGTCTTATGCGTGAATTTTATCATATTGCTGTAGTAGAACTAGCGTGGCGAGGAGGAGAGGCAGTTGCTTGTTTGGTGAATTTTTCTTCAAATCGAGAAGAATAACGATGGTTCTCCAACAAATCGCATTGAATACAATCCGGTATTCAGTAAAACGTGTCAAGGTGGTTCTAAAAGCTGTACAAGTAGTTAATGGTTGGTTTCCAATAGTGAGACACAAAGCTACCCTGTACCTACGTCTTTTTCATAAACTAATATCAAAACGAGGCGAAAATATTACCTCACCACGACTATTCTCGAAACCAAATCGATATTGGAAAAATGAAACTCACAAATGGTACGATAATGTACCTGTTGGAAGGAATACCATAAATAAATGGACTAAATATGCTGCCGAAGCAATTGGCTTGAATGTCAAAAACAAAAAGATAACGAATCATTCAAATAGATCAACAGCTGTCAGTCAATTTGCAAAAAGTGGTGTAGAGGAACAACAATTGCTGAAGATTACTGGTCATAGCAATCAAAATTCTTTCAAACCATACCTGAACCTCGATCAAGAACACCACAACAAGATAATAAATATTATGCGTGGAAATAGATCTTCTATACAAGAGAACAGCAACGAATCTAATGTTGAGTTGAATTTTACGAATTGCACTTTCACTAATTGTTCTTTCAATAAATAAATAAATGTTTTGTTGTGTTGAGTTATACATTTTTTCTGTCAAAAAATTTTCTGCCGAATATTCCTCGGACATTGATAAATGCCTCATAATTTTATAACCAATATCTCAAGCTCGTTGCTTGGTAACAGCTTCCGATGGTCATAAAATTATCTCGTCTATTATCGAGGTCCTAGGGATATTACTACTGATAAATGTATGAAACTGTTCCGCATGTTTACTGAAAATTTCATCAATTTATCTCAGAAATTGACGGAGATATCATGAAAATAAAATCGTTCGTCCAGATTTTTAGGAAATTACAGTTCACCAGGTTTTTTCCTAATTTATGAAGGAAAACGGAAAAGCGAGTAATACACATTCTAAAGAAATGACTAAGCTTCAATTCGAAAAAAAAATTGTTGGTCTACGCCGCATACGAACTGAGATATCATGGAAATAAAAAGCCCAATTTTTGAAGGGAACTCGAACGTAGCACATCCCCTTAAGTGGTGAAGAATTAATGGATTTATTGTAAAAATTCCTGTAACACAATATAAAATTCACTTCCAGACGCCCGAGGTCTTGAGGACATATAGGTAAGTCACACCTGCTAGCACTGTTTCATCAACGGCACACCCCTCATCTATTTTCCTTTACCGTTTGACACAAGTGTAGTAACCTTGTTCTCCCCAAACGCGAACTGTTGCAGTAACACATCAATCGATCCCAACATATGATTAAACACCAATTAGAAGATTTTGTATTTATGTAATCAAACCGCATATAAGGAGGACGAATTTGTTAAAAGCTTATTAATTAGAAAATAAGCAATTAACTGTCTAGATCAAAGGAAACCATTTTAGGAATAGTCCGACTACAAAGTGCCAACTATGTATAATTATTTCTCCATTTGGGTGAAATTACACGTTTTGAAATGTGGAATGTGAAAAAGGCATGTACTTGCTATTAAAGAGGACTATATTTAGATGTTGCTAATTATACTGGTACATTACTCGCGACCACGACAACATCCAGAACGGTATGAATGAATTACAAAGAAAATGGCTCTCCATTTTCAACCTCCTGATCTTGAAACAGTGCGAGACATCAGGGAATTGGGTCGATGACGTAAGAATACATGAAAAATGAAGCTGACATAAACTAATATCCATATAATACACCTTCCGTTGATTTTCCTATAATTGATTCATAGAAACACCTAGAAAGCTCATTAATCTCGTGAATACAGGGTATTCAACAGCAATTTTTGAATTCATTCTTACCAACGATTTGGCTTCACTCTGTGGCTATGAATATCAGGGCTTCGCCATATTGATGTTATTAAAAATATTTGATTGAAACTCCACGCAAAAAGACATTATTTGACATTTTCAGAGCACACAGAAACTGTGTTTATAGTTTATAGTGCGGAGCATTCTCAGCGTACGTCAAAGTCTACCTACTTCTTACCCCTCACCACCCCTAAGAAATCGTCGATTTTCAGGACGTCCGAAGATATCTCAGACATTCGTATTTACCGTCCTTTTCTTCCACATGCGAGAATTCTGCTACGTACAGCCTTCACCAAAGGGAGGGCGAAAGTTGCCGAATGCTCTCGTATATTCACGAATGAATTGGAATTATTAACGAAACTGCCTTAAACACTGTAAATTCATAGGACAGAGATCCTTACGTTTTACCAGATGGAAAGAAATAATAGGGAATTCCTTAAAACTGAGGGAATTCACACTTTCAAGGTTGCGGTATATAATATTGATTTTAGCTGAAGGACAACAGACAGGAATGTTACCTGTTTTGGTAGATGTGAAGGAACAAAATAAGAATATATTACTCCTTCTTGGTTGTACGAATTTATTGCTCAAAAACTCAAAACCTAAACTATTTTTTTTTATGAATTCAAATTTGTTTATTGTATGAGATGCTGTATAAGAGGAATTGCATATACTTATTTACATAATTAGTTACAATCAATATAGGTAGGTATATGAAACTTTTCGTCAGAGAACAAAATATCGAAAATCGTTTTTCAAATAAGTATCCTATTTTTTATGATTGCGTTTAATCGTGCGAAAAAGAATGATGATAGTTCTGTAAGTATTTTTCCATTTTTTTTTCATTAGAGTAAAATCATTATTTTTCTTCGCAGAATCCAACGCAATCATAAAAAAGAGGGTTCTAAATTGAAAAATATAAGTGATGGCCAATTTTCGATCATAGTTTTCGGCAGAAAATTTGAACCACCCTGTGATGATTTTTCTGAAATTCACAAGATGCATGGCCTTTCCACATTCTTCTACTTTGATGTTATGAGGACTGTTTACGCTCAGGATGTTGAGAATGAGAAAAATGAACATTATACTGACTACGAGTATTTGACTTTTATTCCGGTTTTCTCTCGATATTTTGAAAAGTATGGTTTTAACAGAAATGTACCTATTCAGAATTGAATACTTAACACAGGAAAAAAAAATTTTAACAAATCTATTTTCACTTGTTGTATAACCAAGAGCGCACAGACTCCAAAAATATTGTAGCTCAGTAGAAAATTTCGAACAATATGATAATCTCAATTCTCAGATTTCAAATATGTCCAGTTCTCCAGAAACGTCTAATAGGCACTCGAACTGGGGACATTCTATATATTCAAGTTAGACTAACTCCTGTATTATAGTCATATATTTTTTGATATATGTAATTCATTTGAAATAGCTTTTTTATGTTAGTGACTATAATATCAAGAATTTCGGAAAGTTTTTTAAATTTGATGAGTTAGAAACACCAATTTATTGATTTGGATTTTTGAGATGAATGAATAAAATCAAAATCAGACAAATATACTTGTATTACCAAGATTATTTTACAGAAGCTGATGAACATAAGTTTTTAAATGACTTTATAAAAAAAATTATATGAAGATCAAGTGAAAAGTCACGACTCTCGTCTCTCGTCACGAGATCTAACTAAAAACTTAAAGACCGAATCAATAATTTGCTTTAGGCTTGCCGGTCCAACAGAAATAATAAAGCACATATTTTCACACTTTTACTTTACACTGATAACAGACGTCTTACAATAAAACAATAAATATTTGCCTCTGGTATTTACCGAAAACCCCAAAGTGCATCCTAAAATGTGCAGTATTGCCAGATAGATGGAACGATCAGTATTAGATGGAAATATCCAAGTTCGTCGATTAGGTGGCAGCACTTTACGATCGTTCAATTTTAATTTTACTGAAATCGGTTTTTAAGCGATTGGAAAAAACTTTTTGTATTGAATTTTGTGTGGGAATTCATAAAAAAAATAATCTAGGTCGGAAAGTTAGAATAATGCATATAAAATCACTAAGAAAAGAAAAAAAAAAATTTTTTTTCACTCGACGAAAAAAAAGTTATGAACTCTCCGACTTGAAGAATTCTTCAAATTGAATTGTGGCGACTTGCCACCGGCGTGCAGAAGTCTGCGACCGCGCTTCGCACGCCGCCCGCACAGAGGGCACCTCCTCCTAGGCAGCGTGGGTTACTGCGGTACCATATTCTTTATAGACCGACCAGGTCCTACTACCCAGTACCCACGCTCGTCTCGAGCAGGGCAGCTGTAACATCTACGTCATTGGCAGGCCTCGCTTACATTAGCCAATCTGATGAGTCCATCGTAAGCGAGGCTGGGACGAAACGAAGCCCCATCCCGATTCACAATTAAAAGCAACACGCTTCAAATTGGTGACCCCGACGTGATCGGGCATGGGGAAATAACAGCTCAACTTTCGTCCCCACATACGATGTCTGGATCAACCTTCGAGACAATTCTGGCTGCAAGCGCAACAAGGTGTGCAACCGTCCCTCGCTGGCGATGGCACACGTCCATCCCAGTGTCGGACAACACAAAGCACCGGCTGCAGCCCTCTCAGGTCTCCAGGCATCGTCCACTGTATCATGACCAGTTGTCCTGTTCAATGGGGGAGAGTCATGTGGCGACTTGCCACCGGCGTGCAGAAGTCTGCGACCGCGCTTCGCACGCCGCCCGCACAGAGGGCACCTCCTCCTAGGCAGCGTGGGTTACTGCGGTACCATATTCTTTATAGACCGACCAGGTCCTACTACCCAGTACCCACGCTCGTCTCGAGCAGGGCAGCTGTAACATCTACGTCATTGGCAGGCCTCGCTTACATTAGCCAATCTGATGAGTCCATCGTAAGCGAGTCTGGGACGAAACGTAGCCCCATCCCGATTCACAATTAAAAGCAACACGCTTCAGAATAATAGTGAAAACCCCATATAAATCGGTGGTCTCTATCGTGAGAAATCCCGAATCGCGTTTGGAACTGAACGTCAGAACGTTATAGGCGAAATCAAACAATGGCAAAATGGACTAGTAGCGATGTTTGTTATCAAGACCGGACGAACTAATTTATATTCCTGAGAATATTGTCATGAAATACGGGCATAAATAATCAATCCACACACGTTTGAAACCAGCTAGTTTCATCATCAACCCAGCATTATTCAACACGACGAAAGAGCCATGTTCAGCATCGTAGTATCGAGCTTCATAAACAAACCCTTCGAAAGGCCACACTATTTCGTCCTTCGGCTGATCCATCATGCACGCAAGTAACAATGCAACAATCAGCCTCACGCTGAAAAATTATATCACGAGTATCTTTTGTTCAACCTCACGCACGACTTGCTGAATTATGATCATTATTAATTTGTTAACCTTTCTGTGAAATATATTAATTATCCCCAACATATCTAACGTGACCGTTTACCACCGTGCGGAGTTGCTCAATTTCAAAATAAAATATAGAGCAATTTTAGAGCCACACCCTGTAGTAGGAGTTCCGCGTTAACTATGAATCAAACACCTACGTCATTCGATACTATGATTAGAATATAAACACTGGCCAGGGTCGTGGTGAAGAGATAACGAGAAATGCTTTATGGCTGTTTGGAAGGATATCGGAGAGGAATTGATTCGTGGCAAGGACGCGGACCGAATCACGATATTGTGGGTTTTTTAGTTCCCAGGATACTGACCGCCGCGCGAGATCCTTGAGAGGTCAAAATGCTGCTTTTATAGCGACGCCCCTAAGCAAAATACCCTAAAGTTCTCTCTTATAAAAACATAATTGGAAATTCCCATTGCGTCGTCCTGAAGATATCAGGAATCCACTAAAAGTGAAAAATTTCCATTGCTTGTTCCCGGGGATATCCTGAATATAATGAAAACAAGATAAAAACCTCCACGAAAACTCTGTAGACCCCTGCAAAAGTGAGGGAATAGTAATTCCATTGACTCGAAAATGAAACCTTCTTTTCTTATGAATTCTTATCACCACGGGAATTCAAGAATAAAATGGATGTATGGAATATAGAAATAAATACCACAAAGTACACACTGTGAGAATGGTTCTAACGGTTATTCTGACTGAAAGAGATGTATCTGCTGGCTGTCTGGTTTCGTGCAATGTTGTTGTATCGGGTAAGGTCCTGGCGAATCCACTTTTAGGTGCCGACGAGGGTATGAGTCTGTTTTAGGGTTGCGATCTTAGCGTAAGACCGTTGAGACTGATGGCAGAAGAGTGTTCGAACTGAGCAGGTAAAAAGAATGTTTTTGAGGTTCTAGGTGAACCACAGAAAAGGTTGATCTAGTCATAGACCTGTTCTTTTTTGATGCGGCACCATTCGCAGTAAGAAACTTTCTGATATAATGAAATGGAAAGAATAAATTTTCTCTATTTCAGTATCGTAATGAGTTCATTACAGTACTAAAAACAGTGCTGTAATGAACTCATTACAGCATTGTTTCCAGTTATATTTTTCGTTTTTTGGTTGTCAGCACTGGCTTCCGCTCCTATCAATATTCAACGCACGTCAATTTGGAAAAGTCAATTTCGTAACAGTCACCAACTGCCAAGATACAATATAAAAGTCACTAGGATGAGTTTTTCATTGAATTTCGACAGTATTTCATGAAATTTGACTGAAATAGAGAAAATATCGTCTAATACTCGTTGCAGAATGCAATTCCAACACTCATGCGTTCGAAAACTCGCTCCTTCGTCGCTCGTTTTCGAATTTCGCATTCGTATTGGAATAGGAGACCATTCTGCAACTAGTTTTAGAATATACTATTGCAAAACTAGATTGTTGGGTATGATTTCGTGATGATTTGGCTCAGGGACATGGCCTCTAATATGTTCTGAAGATCTTTATTTTCTGGAAAACGACATATGATTCACTGTCAGTTGCAAGCTACATTTTCGGCTCCCCCTAAGAAGCTACTTCTTTCTATAGAAATATTGTCTTTGTGTGGAACGAACTACATTGAATCTAGGAATCAAGATGTCGTGTTGCCTTACATCTGCAGGAAAGGAAGCCGTTTCTCTCGACCTCGTGGAAACGTGATACATACGAGGATATATTGAAAAATAGCCTACTATAGAACCAAACAAAATTTCAACGTCGAAATTTTTTATTACTCAACATATTCTCCTCTCAATTGAATACATATATCCCAGCAAACCTGCAACGTTTCTAGACCTTTCAAAAAAAAATGTTTCTTCTTGCTCTGCAAAGCAGTCCTCCACAGCTTTTAAGTTACCTCCTCGTTGGAAGAAAATTAACGACCTTTTAAACTTTTTTTCAGTTGAGGAGAGAGATGATAGCCGGACGGAGCCAAATCTGGTGAAAAAGGGGGGTGTTTTCATGGCAACATGAGATTTGTGTACTGGGGCGTTGTCCTGTAAAAACAAAATAGCTTTCCGCGTCTTTTCTCTTTAATTCTTTCCCGTAGAGTGGTCAGTAATATCGAATAGTAATATCCAGTTAGTGTTCGACCCTTATCCAAAAAATCAATCATGATTACTCCATGGCAATCCCAAAAACTGAAGCAACTTTTCCAGCAGATTTTTGGACACGAAACTTCTAAGGACTTGGAGAACCACAGTGTCGCCATTCCATCGATTTTTGCTTTGTTTCTGTATCGTAGAAATGTAACCAAGTCTCATCCATAGTAACAATTCGGTTCAAGAAGTCTACATCGTTTTCAAATCGAGCACAGATCGAACGCGATGCTTCTACCCTGGCACGTTTTTGGTCAACATTCAAACATTTGCGGATCCATTTCGCAGAAATTGTTCTCATGTCCAAATTGACGGGAAATATGATGAACGCGTTCGTATGAAATCTTCAGTGCTTCAGATATCCGTTTCAGCCCAATTCGACGGTCTGATAAAATCATGTCATGAACTGCATCGATATTTTCGGGGACTGACACAGAACTGGCCTTCCCGATCGGTCATCATCTTCAATGGAACATTTACCTCTTTTGAAGCTTGCAGTCCAATTGGTAGGTATTGAGCATATCTTCGTAAAGATTTACGTAAGTAAATAGGTAAGCAGATGCTTACCTCCTAACCCTTTTAAATACAGGTAGGCTTGATGGTGGCTCGATACTCCAATTTTTCGATTTTTACAATTTCGGTGGACATCTTTTTTTATTTATTGCGTAACTCTTAACTTAACATTGACTTTATAACTTATTTTTTATGTTCTCTCGGGAAGGTTTTGAACGAAACAAGACACTTTAAATGGAAGAAAAATTCAGGATTTCACCGAATGTGAAATGTGAAAGGAGAGAAATGAACAATTTTCAAAATACTGAAATGCTGATAAGTGATTTAATACTTGGTATTTCCACCCCTTGCGTTAATTACAGCTCGGCAACGACGGTTCATACTCAAAATGAGTGATCTTAAAATGTTCTGATCTTATCCTTCCCAGATTTCTCCGAACTAGATTCCTAAGTCATTAAGAGTAGCTGGATGATTTTCTGAACTTCTCAGCCTTCTACTGAGGTTGTCCCAAACCTGCTCAATCGGATTGAGATCTGGACTTCTTGCTGGCCATTCCATTCGAGAGACTTCAACCTCTTCAAGGTACTCCTGAACGAGGCGCGCACGATGGGGTCTGGCATTATCGTCCATAAAAATGAAATTTTCACCAATGTATGGGGCAAATGGCACTACATGCTCTTCAAAAATTTTCCTTATATACTTATCAGCATTCATAGCTCCATTATCAACGACCACTAGGTTTGTGCGAGCAGTCAAAGATATACCACCTCATACCATAATCGATCCTCCCCCGAAATCAGTAGTATTCAGGAAATTGCACTGAGCATATCTTTCATGTGGACGACTGTATACAAGGGAACGTCGATCACAATGGTAAAAGGCAGAATCTAGACTCATCTGTGAAGAGAACTCTTTCCCAATCGGCCTCTTCCCAATGGATATGCTCTCTCGCAAAATCCAAACGCGCCCTTCGATGGGTTGGGGTAAGAGCTGGGCCTCTTGCCGCGACACGAGGCCTTAAATCATATTCTCTGAGGCGATTTCTTATTGTCTGAGTGCTAATTTGCACCTAGTGAGTTTGCTCAAGCTGATTTTGAAGGAGGCGAGCGGTTGCAAACCGTCGTCTCAACGAAGAAACTCTCAAGTAACGTTCTTGAATGGCAGTTGTTACCCGTGGTCTACCCTGTCCTTGTCTTCGGACATTCATACCTGTCTCCCTTAATCGCTGCAACATTCTGGACACACTTGTATGGGAAATTCCAAACCTTTCTGCAATTCTTTTGTATGTCCACCCATCTTCTCGCAAAACTACCGCTTGGGCACATTCCTCTTGGGTCAAATTGCGTCTTTCGCGTTGCATAGCGATCGAGTGTAGAAAATCAAACTAAAGAAAAACTATTGATCACTAGAATTTATCGAGAACAACTGATTTTAGAATGGAGCCAATACATTCAAAATCTGATAATATCATCTTTTTTTATTCCTGCTGGGAGAAAACATCTGTATTGAAGAAAAACGTTGAAAGTGGATAACATATGCATGCATAATTCTGATAAAAATAATTATCATTGAGAACACCTTCAGTTGTAGAATAAATTCGAGATTTCCATAATGTGCGTTAATTTTTGTGCCCAGTGTAGATATCAATACATCCTCGTACTACTGTCAGTCATGCAGCACCAGCCCTAACGATCTCACTTCTTCAGAATCTCTCCGAAGTGGACCGAAACGAATACACCCTTCATGTTTATCTCCCATCTCCTCAGACTCCAACCATCGATCGGCATCATCGATGACCCAGCTGCCCAAGCGGCAGTTCCAATCGCAGCGGTCTATATGCATAACTAAGCGTGTCCAGTCGGCTAATTCCGACCGATATCTCATTGTTAGGCCGACCTTAGACCTCTTGATAAACACGGAACTTGAAGCGACCGGCCAGAGATAACGCAGCTGTAGGTAATAATAACGAAGCATAGCGCGCGGTGGCCGCAATGCGCGGCTGTGATTGCGGTGTAAAGGGCAGCCTGGCCTTAATTATAGCTTTCGGCGATGTTCACTGCCAAGGATTGGTCACTCATTGGCAGCACCGGTACAATTCCGTCGGTTGTGCGCTCGTATTATATTGTAATTGTTCGGTGAAATGTTTGAGACCGCAGTTAAATGAGCAGATTCCGATATTAGGACGAGATTTATTGATTGGAGGAAGGAGTGACAGTAGTTAAGATTGATTGCTTCCTGGGTCTTTGGGAAATGGAGATTTGCCGGTGTCTACGACATTCGAGACAATCTGTACGTCATGTAAAGATCTTCTGAAGTTGGTTGAGTTAATATTTGGGATAATCCAAAGATTCCAGAGCTTTGCAGCAAAACTTGTATCAATCTAATAGGTTCTTCCAATAAGGACGCAAGATTTGACTTGCGCGACATGTTTGACACTCATAATATCACACGATTATGACGTGACAGATCGAAAGTTGACATATGAGTGTTAGTAAACATGGAGCATGAACAGCGAAGAGAATTCACCAACTGGATCCTTGAGCAACCTGGTGATTTAGCAAACAAAATCATTTTCAGTGATGAGGGTCATTTTCACCTCAATGGCTTCGTTAATAGGCAAAACTGTCGTATTTGGGGCTTAGAAAATCCTCGAATGATTCATCGGAAAGCAATGCATCCACAACTGGCCACTGCAATGCAAATGAAGATCTAGCTCAAATCCCATGTTCTGCTTATTTTTCCCAAGTTAAAACTTACGTGTTGTAAAAAATTTTTTATTATTATGTATTTGGTAAGAGTTTAGAAAAATTCTATAAACTCAAATAAAATTAAAAATATATAGAAATGCACATAGCTAGACAAAAAATAGTATAAATTACAATTGAAAATAAAAAGCAATATATAACAGAAGCAAGAAAGGAGAAAAAACTTCAAAATTATGGTCACCTGGATGTCAAATTAAGAGAAACATGCCTGTTTCATTGGAATTACGAAATTGTGTATCTCGCTGAATTTCCAGCATTTAATACAAAACAAATTCCTATAACACATTTCATTCTTAATTAGACAGATATTCGTAGAACTTATAGTGAAAATTTTTTCACAGTTCTAACATCAAATCCAATTTTATGATTTTGTATCATATGGAACCATTTCAGCCAATCATATCATCATTACATCGAAAACTACATCCAATGCAATTTTCAATCCCAATGATAACACGATAGAGTCTCATAAAATTATATAATAGTTTCATGGCAACATCATTCCAAACAAATTTCAAAATGTCACGTTTTGGTAATGTTAAAAATATAAATGAGCTTATCAAAGAAAGCATTCCCAGAAATACTTCCAATAGACACAAATATATTTGGGGAATATATATGGAATTTTGCTACGAACGATCATACGAATTGAATGAACGCAGAAGCTCGGAAGAATTGGCGTTTATACTCAAAGATTGGGCTGTCAATATGAGAAAAAAAGACGGAACAGAATTCAAAGAAGTAACGGTAAAGACAATGTGGAATGGTTCGAGCAAACTCTTACAAGAAAAGTATTATAAGGACTACAACATTATGATTGACCCGTTTAATAATATAATATTTAAACCAGCCCGAGATGCCCGCGATGCAATCAGAAAAAAATTGCAAGCAGAAGAAACAAGTAAACGTAAATCCAGTTCAGTTTCGTTAAAATTGTCTGAAGTTGACAGAATAATATTGCTATGGGATGAAAATACTCCTGAAGGCCTTATGCGTAATTTTTATCATATTGCTGCAGTAGAACTTGCGTGGCGAGGAGGAGAGGCAGTTGCTTGTTTGGTGAATTTTTTTTCAAATCGAGAAGAATAACGATGGTTCTCCAACAAATCGCATTGAATACAATCCGGTATTCAGTAAAACGTGCCAAGGTGGTTCTAAAAGCTGTACAAGTAGTAAATGGTTGGTTTCCAATAGTGAGAGACAAAGCTGCCCTGTACGTCTTTTTCATAAACTAATATCAAAACGAGGTGAAAATATTACCTCACCACGACTATTCTTGAAACCGAATCGATATTGTAAAAATGAAACTGACAAATGGTACGATAATGTACCTGTTGGAAGGAATAACATAAATAAATGGACTAAATATGCTGCCGAAGCAATTGGCTTGAATGTCAAAGACAAAAAGATGAAGAATCCTTCAAGTAGATCAACAGCTGTCAGTCAATTAACAAAAAGTGGTGTAGAGGAACAACAATTGCTGAAGATTACTGGTCATAGCAATCAAAATTCTATCAAACCATACCTAAACCTCGATCAAGAACACCACAACAAGATAATAAATATTATGTGTGGAAATAGATCTTCTATACTAGAGAACATCAACGAGTCTAATGTTGAGTTGAATTTTACGAATTGCACTTTCACTAATTGTACTTTCAATAAATAAATGAATGTTTTGTTGTTCTGAGTTATACATTTTTTCTGTCAAAAAATTTTCTGCCGAATATTCCTCGGAAATTGATAAATGCCTCATAATTTTATAACCAATATCTCAAGCTCGTTGCTTGGCAACAGCCTGAAGCCGAAGACTGAGGGAGCTTTCGATGGTCATAAAATTATCTCGTCTATTATCAAGGTCCTAGGGATATTACTACTGATAATGTAAGCTCTATGGAGATATTCCATAAAATGCACGGTGGCGCCTCCGGATTAGTTTTCCTACTCGCTCTGAACAGCGACCTTAAGGGCTTGTTCGGACTAGGCCAGTAGATCAGTCGAGTAGCGAATGATTTTGTAATTTCCCGTGTGCGAACGCCAGCAATCGAGTCGAGTACAGTCACAGGATGATGTACCTACTACCTTATACTGTTTAAGAGTCTTTGATACTGTGGTAGAGTAGTCAGTGGGCGAATCGACTCTCCACTCGACTAAAATACTGGCCTAGTCCGAACAAGCCTTTAGGCTTGGAAGAGACCGAAATAATTTTTATAAAAAACGAACGAAAGCTATTTTTTTCTGTCCATAACAAAGTTTATGTTCGACTGCTTCATAAACACTTGATTCATGAATTCGTTCAGCGTCCAGAATTGACTACTTTATTGGACACCACTTTATTGGACACCACTTTATTGGACTCAACTGTCACAGTCTTCTCTCGATTTTGCAATTTTCTTCGTTTCTCACCACTTGTTATAGGCCGCATACAAATTTTCATAAGCACTTTTATTGGGTAGGAGAGATTCTTTGGCACTTGTGGCTAAATTATTCACGCTTTCCTCTTCCGAACTATCCATTTTTTGGATTATTATGACGTTTGTCACAGAATTAACGAAGTAAACAACGTTGTTCAGTGAGGTTGCTAAGGTCGCTGATGGTTACTAAGGTAAGATAAGCAAAAGCACACTCAATGTATTTCTTGAAATAAAGCGACGAATATATTAATTTCCATTTCAGAAAATAAAATGTCTGCATTGCAGTCAAACATAAAGCTTTGTATGCAACTCGTACATAATTAGGCTTATGGACTTGCCCAAATTATTGGCCTCGCTCGCTTTGCTCGCTCTGCCATAAACTTTGGACTCGTCCATAAAGACCTAATTTATGTACTTGTTACATAAATAGCTATTAAGGCATTACATAAAATTTTATGTGTCTATTTCGGAATATTTGCCGGCATCTCACGATGAACCACCAAATTTTTCGAAATACTCATTAGTAAAAAAGACGTCTTAAGGCTTGTTCGGACTAGGCCAGTATTTTAGTCGAGTGGAGAGTCGATTCGCCCACTGACTACTCTACCACAGTATCAAAGACTCTTAAACAGTATAAGGTAGTAGGTACATCATCCTGTGACTGTACTCGACTCGATTGCTGGCGTTCGCACACGGGAAATTACAAAATCATTCGCTACTCGACTGATCTACTGGCCTAGTCCGAACAAGCCCTTAGTGATTTCCAGAAAACATATCATTCATTATTGGAGGTAAGTCAGCCCTTGAAGAAATTTTTTATGGTTGTTCATTTTTCGTTTTTGTACGTTTCCTGTTCGAATTACCATGGCCCTCATTGAAACTCTCGCCATTCTGGGAACAAGATATCGGAACATAACGGAGAACTATTCATTGCACTTACCGCGTTTTAATTGACGTAGCGGGTAAATAATCAGAAATTGATTTTTTTCAGGCGTGGCTCAACAAGGCTTTCCGATGAATATTAATTCGGTATAAAAGGACTTTTGATCGGCCACGAACAAATTGATATAGCAACAGCTCGTTGATCGATATTGAGATTGCGACCTGTTGTGATCGCTGAACAGAAATTCCTGGTTCGACGGACTGCGTCGGGTCATTTGTTATTGTAATTTTTGATTGATAGTCGGAATGTCTGGGGAATTAATAAGATTCATTTGGTTCGTCAAGTTCCGGCTGGGAATTTTGCGCAGAAGAACACGGAGATATCTCGAATGAATAATAATATGCCGGTTCGAATTTAGGGCGGATTGAATTAAGAATAACTTCAAACAATAGTTTTCTAATATTGTTTTCAAAAATATCATATACCTACTTATAGGGTATTCCTCAATATCAATGGTCAACTTTAGATTTCTAATGAAAAAATAACATATTTTCCTCTTCCATTTCTTCCTCCAGGTCTTTGTTTCCGAGATACAGAGCGTCAAAAACTTTTTTAGGTTTTTGCTAATATCTCATGAACCGTTTGAACTACAGAATTGAGTTTCTGCACACACATTGTCACTAACAATAGCTACCTTCTTGTACCTTACTCGAATTTCTTCGATGAGCCAGTGGCAGAGATATTGAATTTGCACAAAGGTCTCACCCCCCAACTTTTACACCACTAGTCAAAGGACCCCGCACTTTCCTTATGGCCAATAGCGTTCCGTTAAATGTTCTAATATTTTGGTATAATGTAGTACTAGACCTACTGATCAAAAGTGTCCATAGCCCCAACTCAAACAAATGACTAGTTTTTGAGAATTACCCACTTTTACTACGCGCATATCTCGAAACAGAATCGAATGAACTTCAATTTTTCTCAAGAATCATTTCATTCCATCCTCAGGGGGCAAACATATAGAGGAATATGACCGAAAATCGTTACGAATACAGGGTCATCCATAATTGAATGCATGCACCATTTTGAAAGTATAAAATATGTCACTTCCAGAGTGAGAACGTTCGCAAAATGAACTATTTCACTAGATATGTTGTTGTTACATCGAAAAAACCTGAAATACACAGAATTCATACTGGATGATCCATTATTAAAGAAACTATTCACAATGAAGGTTAAGTGGACACCCTGTATTTTTGGGTTGATTTAAAGTGTTTGTTTGATTTTTTCAGAACATATCATCACGGACTTCAAAGAATACAGGGTGATTCAGTTATGAAATAATCTGTGAACCTCACGAAAATACCCAAAAACCACCTTTTTTTTCATCACCCTCTATTTCAAGATCAACTCCGTCGAGGTAGAAGTTTTCTTTCATCACTGTACTTGATATAAACGCATCAATACGGCTGAGAGTTTTTATCCACTTACTAAGACCAGATTTTTTTGATGTAATATGAAAATTATTAATTTGCAATTCTGATTGAAATCAAATGAAAAACCACTCTTGGAATCAAATCGAAAACTACTGATAAAAAAACACTACAAGAATCGTAACTTGAGGTTCGATTGTGGCCTTCTACGAATTAGATGAAAATGCAAGTAAAAGTGTTACAGAAATTAGAAAAACAAACGAGGTGCTAGAATGAGAATAGAATATCATAAATAAATAATTTCTATATTACATAAAAAAAATCTGGTCATAGGAAGCGGATAAAAACTCTCAGCCGTATTGATCTGTTTATATCAAGTACAGTGGTGAAAGAAAACTCTCACCTCAACGGAGTTAATCTTGAATAGGGGGTGATGAAAAAAAAAGTGGTTCTTGGGTATTTTTGTAGGTTCACAGTTTATTTTATGACTGAATCACCCTGTATTCTTTGAAGTCCATGATGACATGTTTTGAAAAAAAGCAAACAAACACTTAAACTCAATCCAAAAATACAGGGTGTCCACTCAACCTTAATTGTGAATAGTTTCTATAAAATTGGATCAGCCAGATGAATTCTGGGTATTTCCGGTTTTTTCGATGTAACATAAACATAGGTATCTAGTGAAATAGTTCATTTTGGAACATTCTCGCTCTGAAACTGTCATATTTTATACTTTCAAAATCGGACATGCATTCAATTATGGATAACCCTGTATTCGTAACAATTTTCGGTCATATTCCTCTATATGGTTGCTCCCTGGGGATGGAATGAAATTTTTCTTGAGAAAAATTGGTGTTCATTCGATTCAGTTTCGAGATACGCACGTAGTAAAAGTGGGTAATTCTCAACTTCAACGCCCTGTATCTCAAGAACTAGTCATAGAATTTGCCATAAGGAAAGTCCTTTACATTTACACAGCAAATTCTGATGCGCCAATATGTTCTACATAAGAAGAGTGTTACTGGTTTATTATTCTAAAGTGAAAACGTTTTAGAGAAAACCGGCATTTTATCATCAAAAACAATTTGGTAACGCATTGTAATAAATTTCTAGTAATTGCAAAAATGAGTGGTGAAAATTATCAAGTTTATTAATTTCAACAAAATTTGTCAAAGGTTATTGTCAGAATTTTTAGCGACCATAGTTAACAAGATTACAGAAATTTTTTGCCAATTACAAGAAATTTACAATGCATTAGAAAATTGTTTTTGATCATAAAATGCCAGTTTTCTCGATAAAATTTCACTTCAGAGTAACGAGCCAGTACTTTTTTTATGTAAAACACATTGGCGCATCATAATTTGCTAAGAAAATGCAAATTTGTCCAGTGGTGTAAAGGTTGGGGGTTAGAACCTTCGTTCAACTTCAATATCTCCGTCACTGGCAAGTCTAATGAAACGAAATAAAGTGCAAGAAAGTAACTGTTATTAGTGACAATGTGTGTACAAAAACTCAATTCTTCAATTCAAACGGTTCCTGCGATATTAGTGAAAAACTGAAAAAAATATAAATTTTTGAGACCCTGTATCTCTGAAACGGATAACCGGAGGCAAAAATGGTAGAGAAAAACAAATGTTATTTTTTCATGAGAAAGGGTTGATACACTTAATCAGAAACACTCTGTATGTTGATAATGAGTTTCTCGCTTAACCCACTGTCGGAGTCTCCTTTGTATCACTATTGATCCATCGTAGTCTCGTACATCTTTTTGTTTTTCCAAGGTCCAGAAGAGACCAAATCTCAAGTGGAACATGTTATTATCATGCATATACAGGGTCAGAGTTGTTTTCAACATAAACAACTATCATCTTAAATGTACCCTTTTGTTCCACAACGCATCTCCTCCAAACCGTTCCCGACTAATTATACATCACTCTCCTCCTGAATTTATTGTATCGCTACGGAATCCCGATGGTTGGAACATCGGAAAACCGTTATCTCCTCTTAATGGACGCACGAGGTACCATTTACGAAGGTCCGTGTCAAAATCGGCCCAAGCCGCCTCACTCTATAATTCGCGCCTCTGTGCAATTGATTCGAATGGTTTTCGGGAATATTTACGACTTCGGCGTGCCTGGTGTGTCATTAAAAGAGCCGTTTCTTCTTCGGTAACTGTTATTTCGTTATTTCGGGGATACCTCTAAATTAAGGTTGTCAAAACAGGAGAAACGTCAGGAAACGTGCGTGTTTCGCGAAGATATCAATCAAGGAAACAGGCAAGGACTGCCTGTTATGGCGGAATAACATTTGCACGTTAGTTTTCTCATTGGTTCCTCGAGAACCTAAACCCAAAGGTCTATGGAAAGAGGATCTAAAACATGAGATCAAGCTGATTCTGAAAGTTTCTTTTACAACCAATCGTCCCTATCATATTGATGATAATAATAATAGCAGAATAATAGTATATTATTCAATGAGCGGTAATGTAAGTCATAATACATGCAGATGAATTTTGCAGCCCGAGCCGTCGGGCAAGGGGTGTAATTCATCAAGTGTGTTATGACTTCATTACCGCGAATTGTACACTATACTTCATCTTCGACTTCTAAAGTAAAATTCGAATTAATCTGCATTTTCTAAATTGATAACAGTTGTCGAAAGCGATTTCTGTGATCGAAAATCGAATCGATATCGAATCCCGTAGAAAACGTCAAAAATGCACGTTTTCCAAATGGAATTTTTGGATATGCAGACCTAAGAAAATGTAGAAATGAATGGCGAGAACGTTACCTTGATGTCTGAAATAGAGTTCCCCATTGACCCGACTTTTTTATTCATTTCGTAAGCTACATTTTTCCTATTTGTATTAGAGTGAGTTATAGGCGTGAGTTATCATCATACCTCACAGTATTGGTTTATAGAGACCATAACAGATCAAAATCAGTTGAATAAAGGATAGTATCAGTGTTTTATTCACGACTTGAGATTATTTTTCTCTGAGATTAAAATTGAAACAAATATCTCGATGACGAAATCCATGGAAAGAACAGATTATTAAATCTTCTCTCAGCCCTTGTCGATTTCCATGTTTATATTCCTTTTCCAATATCCTAATGGATTCGAAATACTCTCAAATACAGGGACGATTTCAACCAACCCATAAACGCTCAGTTTCACCAAGACCATAGTTATCTCCATCCCGTAAACGTCTAATCATAATATTCTCACAGAAATCAATTTCTCAGCTCTTTTCGCACCCACCACCGAGAAAATTACCTCGTGAGTTCAATACAAGAAACTGAAAATTGATATTGAATTGAGCTTCATCTCAAGGCACCGGAGCAAGGAGGAGTCCAGCGCGCGAATCCGCCGCTAATTCGAAATAGATTGTGTATAAATTACGGTGAATCTTCGCCGAATGTAGCCCCAACCTTAACATTTAGCGGAAGTAGTACAAGGTGCAAAAATTCTAACTGTGAACTATGAACTCCGTTCTTGATTCACGCTCATCACTCCGATCGCCTTCGGAACGGATCCGTTGGGAGTCTGTTATGGTTTTCGTGCACGATATGGTGTGTTGTCTTTATTCCGGGTGATGAGAACATGCACACAATCAATTTAATTATTTGATAGGATGCCTATCTTGGAACTTCAAACATCGTTCGATCTCACATTATCCGGGGAATCTGTGAAGATAAGTAGATTCGACCTGATTTTGTCAGTTGAGGTTTCGTGAGTTCGTCGCTTAACCCACTGTCGGGGTCTCCGAGATAGATCGATATGTACAGGGAAAACTCCTGGTGCTAGCTCACTGAAAAGTTGTACACCGTGGTTTTCGAATATGTTCTGTCCAGCAATATTATTCGCAATATCCTACAACATCCAGTTCTGCCGGAACAGGAACTCTTCTTCGATATTTCAATAGGTGCTCCTTTATATTATTGCATTTTTGGAATCTACGATGAATATCAATTTATTGTTCCGAAACATCATAGGCGGGGTACTATTCTTGAGTTATTAAGTTTTTTGAACCTCTTGGCGTACAGGGTGGAAAAATAAAACCGTCCAGCTGAATATTTTCGAATATAGGTATGTGATCAATTTTCAATTGGAGAAGGACATCTCTGATGGCTGATTTGAAGACGTACAATCAACGGGATAGCAACCTCCTCGAGGAATCTGAAATGGCTATAGGTGTCGAATGACATATCATCTTGGAAATTTAGCAACTATATTGATGAATATGTCCAAATTCAGATGTTTGAAAATATACTCGTGAAGTGCAGGATTATGGCCAAGTTTTTCAACGAATAATTGATATGCTAAATTTTTTTATCATTTGCTTCTAGGCAGTATTAGAATTCTTGAACGATGTTCTTACCAACATTCTGTAGCACTTCTTGGAGTTCATAAATTCAGTATCATTCGATCTCAATTAAGTGCCGCCAAATGTTGATATGTACCTTTATATTCTTATGATAGAGAGCAATGCATATCCGATTTGAAATTAAATCAGCATCATGACAAGTGTAATGAAAAGACAAGAAAGTGATAATTCAACAAACAGATTGATCTATTCCCTGTTCCTAATCTCAGTATTAGCAGAAGAAAAGTAAAACCCTGCACCATAGAGTTCTACGTATGATACAAAGCACGGATTGAAACATCAGCAAAGAACTCTGTCTCCTCTGTATAAGTTAAGGGATATTGAATTTCTTTATTGAATTAGCTGACATGTATAATAAAGGGCTTTTTTTCTCAGAATACAATTTCTTGTTCTTTGCTCCAAAGAGGTTGATAAACCATTTTGTAATAATCTTTCTCTATTTCAGTATCGTAATGTGTTCATTACAGTACTGAAAACAGTGCTGTAATGAACTCATTACAGCATCGTTTTCAGTAACATTTTTTGTTTTGTGGTTGTCAGCAATGTCTTCCGGTCCTTTTGAATTTCAGCAGATGTCAATTTGGAAATGTCAATTTTCGTACTTCCTTATAATCACACCAACTGCCAAGATACAATATGAAAGTCACTAGGACCTATAATTTGAATTTTTTCATTGAATTTCACAAAATTTGACTGAAATAGAGAAAATATCGTCCAATACTTGTTGCAGAATGCAATTCCAATACTCATGCGTTCCTTCCGATCCTTTTAAATTTCAGCAGACGTCAATTTGGAAATGTCAATTTTCGTACTTCCTAACATTCACACCAACTGCCATGATACAATATGAAAGTCACTAGGACCAATAATTTGAATTTTTTCGTCTAATACTCGTTGCAGAATGCAATTTCAATACTCATGCGTTCGAAAACTCGCTCCTTCGTCGCTCGTTTTCGAATTTCGCATTCGTATTGGAATAGGAGCCCATTCTGCAACTTGTTTTAGAATATACTATAAAACAGAAGGAGGAAAATCAACTAAATACTCATTATCGAATTGTTTTGGAGGTAGCAACCCGTCATAAAAACGAATCAGATACTGAATGAATAGCCGTAAAACTATCTGGAAATTTAGATACTGAACCAGATTGACCAAATGGTCAATAGAGGCACCTTATTTTCTTGGGCAGATGAAAACCAGTAACTTTTTCAGAAGGATCAATAATGGAAATTTTATCGAAAAGAATTATATGAAGTCCATTACGAACTCCAAATTTCTTGATAATTTTTTTTAGATAAATCCATAAAGTTTCTCGAGAATTTAGCCTAGCAAGTCTTGCATCTGAGATATTACTTGCAACTGAAAATAAATTTGTAAAGGACTGAAATTTATCTCTGGACTTCATGGCAGCAACCTGTCTACGAATATTAAGGGAAACTATGTTCGAAAGAACTGGTAATCCAGCTAAAGGCGTGAATCTAATGGTTCCTCATACAAACATTAAGCTAACCATCAATTTTATGGACATGAGCACTGTTAAACCCGTATTCAGCAGCAGAAGAAAACCATGGCTAAAGCAAAATGATGATGAAAATATTGAATTAGAATTCAAAAATGTTGGGTTCACAAAGCTCTGTCATTTCATACAAATTGAACGAAAGAGAGCTCAAAAGTTCTTGAATTCACGTTAGTGCTTTGAGTGTTCTATTTTTTGTCCCTTCACAATCGAAAAATCAATACACTGAAGCAGAACTTACATTGATTCATATTTTTAAAATGTATTTGATACTTTTTGTGGATAGTGTATTTGCACTATCTTGCTAAGGTGTGAGAACTTCGGGCTTATCATTTTCTTGCTTTCCCAGACTAGCAGTTATTTGAAAATAATAAACAGAAAGATACAGAGAAATCAGATCTCACTAATATGCACCTAACAAATCACCTCCTTCTATACCAGGTGGGTCGTATCTTATTAGTCCCCAGCCGTACTATTAAACTCACATAACTCATTCGAAGTATGAAATTACACACAATACCAGGTGTTTGCCGTTTCATCACTTGAAATTCATCTCCAAACGTACCTACTTCTACGAGAAATGTGCATGGGAATCTCGATATGAGTTAATAAGCTGTTGTGCTGTCACGGGACATGTTTACAAGCTGAGCGGCATACGTTATTAGCTGCTCCAGTTCAGTCCGGCTTTAGGAAGTGGCTACCTACGCGGAATAACTTAAGAAAAAACAATGGGCCATTCGAGTTTAGCTCTTTGTTTACGAATTTCACATGACGACGAGCACGACACCAAGATACACAATGAGATAGTGTCGAATTGAAGTTATGGAAATGAAGGTGGGATCTTATTCTTTGTTGACCTTGAAAGGAAAATACTGTTTATTGATTCAAGGAAATGCCATCCTTGTATTCTCTTTTGTTGAAAATTCAGCTCTTCCAAAGGCTTTTTGTGTGATTCTTGTTGACAATTTCTTCTATTCAGAGTGATAGAAATTAAAACAACAAACATTTTAATTAAGATTGAAGCCATTTTTTTTTTATTTTGCATGATAATTTTATGACATTTATGTTAATTGCTTGAGGGTAGCACCATCTTGTCCGAACCAAATCTGACCTTTTCTGACCTTGGGTGAGGTCAAGTCGATATTTTTCGCTTGGTAGTAACCGCATATTACCGACTGTTATCGAAAGTAAAATATCAATTGTGTTCGTTTGAAGGACCCTGCAGTTTTCCTTATGGCAAATGGCGTTCCATCAAATGTTCCTAAATTTTGGCATAATGTAGTACTCGACCTACTGATCAAAAGTGTCCATGGCGCCAACTCAATCCTAAGACTAGTTTTTGAGATACAGGGCGTTGAAGTTGAGAATTACCCACTTTTACTACGAGCGTATCTCGAAACAGCATCGAATGAACTTCGATTTTTCTCAAGAAACATTTCATTTTATCCCCAGGTAGCAACCATATGGCCGAGAATCGTTACGACTACAGGGTTATCCATAATTGAATGCATGTCCAATTTTGAAAGTATAAAATATGTCAGTTCCAGAGCGAGAACGTTTGCAAAATGAACTATTTCACTAGATATGTTGTTGCTACATCGAAAAAACCTGAAATACCCAGAATTCATACTGGGTGATCCATTTTTATAGAAACTATTCACAATGAAGGTTGAGTGGACACCCTGTATTTTCGGGTTGATTTGAGGTGTTTGTTTGATTTTTTCAGAACATATCATCATGGACTTCAAGAAATACATGGTGATTCAGTCATGAAATAAACAGTGAATCTCACGAAAATACCCAAAAAACACATTTATTTCATCACCCTCTATTTCGAGATTAACTCCGTTGAGGTGGGAATTTTCTTTCACCACTGTTCTTGATATAAAACACCAATATCGCTGAAAGTT
Organism: Adalia decempunctata; assembly: GCA_951802165.1. Classification (NCBI taxonomy): domain Eukaryota; kingdom Metazoa; phylum Arthropoda; class Insecta; order Coleoptera; family Coccinellidae; genus Adalia; species Adalia decempunctata. The sequence continues at coordinate 12,747,088 of OX637696.1, read as the reverse complement.
TTGTCCACTTCCTATGACCAGATTTTTTTTATGCTGGAATAAGAATAGAATAACATAAATAAATAAATTTCATATTACATAAAAAAAATCTGGTCATAGGAAGTGGATAAAAACTCGCAGCCGTATTGATCATTTTATACCTTCGAGCAGGTTCTAATAATCCTGAAGTTTTTCTATAATTCAATTAATTCGACAACAAATTGACCAATGATAAAATTGTCTGAGATTCCAGCCCAAAAATTTTGTTTTTCTAGATATTGAGTATGTCCTTCTCAAATAGGGTTTACATCGCTCAAATATTGACAGCGAATGTCTTTGCGAATAATCTTCATTCGACTCTTTATTTTATGAAGGTGGTACTTGTATCTGGTGTTGTTTGTTTCAAAGTGAAAGAACTTCAAATTGAAATGAAACAAATGTAAACTGCGATTGGAGCCAATTTTGCATAATTGAAAGATAATTTTATGACATTCTTGTATTGAGAATTATTTCAGCAACAACATGAGTTATGTTGGCTTCCAAAGCGTCTTTTGTTTCTGGTTTATCAGCATAAACCAATGACTGGACATAACCCCAAAAAAAATAATCCATTGGAGTTATGACGCATGATCTTGAAGGCCAATTAATTGGACCATTTCTCGAAATAATGTTATCGCCAAATCTTTCTTTCAATAAACCAATTATTACGGTAGCAGCATGAGGTGTAGAACCATTTTGTAAGAAGCAAAACAATTCTGGGTCGATGTCATTTAAATTTTGAAGGAAATAATCATCGATTTGTAACCAGCACCATTCACTGTAACATTAGCTCCATCTTCGTTTTTAACGAAATATGGACCGATGATGCATGCAGGATGTGAATCACATCATACAGTGCATCTTTCAGGATGAAATGAAACCTGCCGAACTTCTTGAGGGTTGTCTTCACTCCATTTACGTCAATTTTGCCTGTTTACGTAGCCGTTCAACCAGAAATGAGCTTCATCACTGAACATAATTTTTCGATAAAAAAGTGCATCAACTTCGAGGTGTTCTATGGCCCAACCAGCAAACAAACGACGCTTATTATGGTCAAGTGGCTTTAGTTCTTGAACCAGTTGGATCTTGTGTTGGTGGTGCACCAAGATCTTCACGCAAAATTTTCCATGTGGTGGATGCACAGTGTCCAACTTGTTGTGAACGTCAACGAATAGACAAATCTGGATCTTCATTAACTTTATCACTTACAGCAGCGATATCTTCTTCTGTACGTACAGTTCTTTGTCTTTTTGTTCTTGTTGCCTCGAGTAGAGAAAATGTTGTCTGACATCAGTTGAAGTTCAAACTGCTATATGTTTATGGGTGTATCTTAAAACAATTAACTAAAAGAACGGACACAGTGGAGCATAATTACAGGACAAGCTATGTGGCTAGTTGCCCGAGACCAATACCAAGGTTCTACGGTAGTCACCTTCAGCGAAGTTTACCCTATCATGGAGCTAAATTTTATTGCTTGTTGCCCATGAAATTCAAAATTGATTTTGATATAAAAAAAGGAGAAAAGCCAAAATGAATTAAAAACTTTTATAAAACTGAACCCGGATTTGTTTCAGATTTGATGATGCCGATGTATTTCTCATTTTTTGTTTTGTTTGAACTTGCGTTGCCCTTTTGTAAGATGAAATTTTGGATAAGCATTTAATTAGTAAATTGAAAAATGTGTATGCATATATCTACAGGGTCTTTCACGAGGAACCTCACCCATATTTATACGGGAAACTACTGAACGTATTTTCATGAAATTCAGCACTTATAAGTATTTCACGATGCTGATGAAATCTAAAATATTTTCAAGGCATGAGCACCTCGGGTTTTTCCGGAAATGACGTCAACTTCCGTTTTTCAAATTAGAACACCGTTTTTTTGTTGCAGAAATAGATTCCTTAGAAAATTTCAAGTTATTTTGATGTAACATTTTTCAGTTTTGGTTGGAAAATTCTCTCTGAGCGGGAAAATTCGAAAAAAAAATCGAAAATAGAGCTCCGCTGAAACAAGAATAACTTCGAGGTTTTTGGATGGAAAATTTTCATTTTTGAGATTTTTCAAGATGTAAGATTGATGTATCCACTTTGAAAATCGAAATCGCGATTCATGATACAGGGGGTGAAAAAATCGCTTTCAAAGTTAGGGATGACAAAATCGTGAAAAATCAATTTTTTCAAATTAGAACCCCATTTTTTTATGGCAGATATTGAATCTACGTTAAAAAATAATGTGAGTGTATGCATCACACCCTTGCCCTAAAGTGGATATTTTCTGAGTTATTCACAAAAAACTATTTTTCGTCTTGAATTTTCAGCTATTTCTTTACCCTTCAGGCCAAAAAGATGAACCTTTCAGGAACTGTTACTTAAACCATGTTTTAGATTTTACTACCCTAATATGCAAGAGAAAAAAGTTACAGGTTGTTCCTAAATAGATGGCGAATTTGGATTCGAATTTTTATCGGAAACCTCTTTATTTCAACTAATCGGCCATCGGTTTTCTCTCCAGTGATAAATAAATAATTCCTTATGAACCATATGCAAAAACTTACCATGTTTTACATTCTTTTTTTTAATGATAGATATCATTAATTACATGCTACTGAATAAAGAGGAATTTGGCAGATGTAATTAATGATATCTATCATTAAAAAAAAAGAATGTAAAACATGGTAAGTTTTTGCATATGGTTCATAAGGAATTATTTATTTATCACTGGAGAGAAAACCGATGGCCGATTAGTTGAAATAAAAATTCGAATCCAAATTTGCCATCTATTTAGGAACAACCTGTAACTTTTTTCTCTTGCATATTAGGGTAGTAAAATCTTAAACATGGTTTAAGTAACAGTTCCTGAAAATTTCATCTTTTTGGCGTGAAGGGAAAAGAAATAGCTGAAAATTCAAGACGAAAAACAGTTTTTTGTGAATAACTCAGAAAATATCCATTTTAGGGCAAGGGTGTGATGTATACACTCACATTATTTTTTAACGTAGATTCAATATCTGCCATAAAAAAATGGGGTTCTAATTTGAAAAAATTGATTTTTCACGATTTTGTCATCCCCAACTTTGAAAGCGATTTTTTCACCCCCTGTATCATGAATCGCGATTTCAATTTTCAAAGTGGATACATCAATCTTACATCTTGAAAAATCTCAAAAATGAAAATGTTTCATCCAAAAATCTCGAAGTTATTCTTGTTTCAGCGGAGCTCTATTTTCGATTTTTTTTTCGAATTTTCCCGCTCAGAGAGAATTTTCCAACCAAAACTGAAAAATGTTACATCAAAATAACTTGAAATTTTCTAAGGAATCTATTTCTGCAATAAAAAAATGGTGTTCTAATTTGAAAAACGGAAGTTGACGTCATTTCCGGAAAAACCGGAGGTGCTCATGCCTTGAAAATATTTTAGATTTCATCAGCATCGTGAAATACTTATAAGTGCTGAATTTCATAAAAATACGTTCAGTAGTTTCCCGTATAAATATGGGTGAGGTTCCTCGTGAAAGACCCTGTATACATGTGTGTATATTGCATTAAATGTCCGATTGTGGAGGAATTTAGAAATGTGTTGTGTTTATTCATGAATAATGAGTGTGTTTCAGCATACAAACGAAAGTTTAAGCTGGACACACTCAAACTTTGTACATGTGAGTAATTTTTTGGTGAAATGAGAGAATGAATAGATTACTTATTATTGAATCTATCGATAGTTCGACGAATAAGCTGCTCTGATGGACTATTACGTAAACCATAAATTTCACGAAGTGCTCTATAAGTTTAGCTAATAGAACACTGATTTCGAAAATGAATTTCAACAATTTGTAAACTGTTGCTGCGTGAGTCTTTCTTTGATAATTTGTCAATGCTTGCTGAACAGAAATGTCGAAACAACATGGCTTCTACCCTCTGTCAAATCTTAGTTATCCCTGTCGAAAATTCTATCACCCTAAAAAAAACTGACAAGATTTCAAAAACACAATGAAGCTCTTGCATAAAACTGCAAGATGCAGCTTTCAACTCGAAATGTCTAATAATATAATCACATCAACATTGACGATCATTAATAAGCCTCTAACGATTTCATTTTCTTGTCTATTCATTAAAAACAGAACCGAACGCTGATATATTGCGGCAAAAAATTCCAAGTATCTATATACACTGACCTTTCCCGTAATAATGAAGAAATAAAAATGACAGCATCGCTGCCGACTGCCCAAATTTCCAATAATATGAATTTCTCATAAAGCGTATATACAATCCGAGAATAATTACGGTGCTAGTCGCTGGAGAAAGTGAACTATTAAAGAAGCATCTTTCATATAACAGTTTCTTTGCAAAGGACTTTGAGCCGAAACGGAATAATGCGGAATAGGGTTACGTGTCTAGCTCGATTTTGCCGTGAAATTAATATCTTCATCACCTGATTGTCGGGATATTGGATAATGCAGATGGTAGCTCAATTGGGTCTGATTTACAGCCTACAGCTCACATAAAAATAATATAGTTATTCTACTAGAAACGTTTTGCCAACAGTAGCAGACCATTGTTGGCGTCAGATTAGCAAGGCACACACGAAAGGGAAATCTGTCAGATCTGATCGGCAGTCCAGATCTGTAACAGATCTGGACGGCGTATCGGATCGCTCCAGCCGATCTGGTCCGTCGCGGATCATATATCTCATGGATCCGCGACAGACCAGATCGGCGGAATCGATCCGATCCGCAGTCCAGATCTGTTACAGATCTGGACTGCCGATCAGATCTGACAGATTTCCCTTTCGTGTGTGCCTTGCTATTGACTAGGAAACCATATTAATGAAATTTCTATCTGTCGAGTGTTTTTCAGAGATTTTCTCTCATTTATTATTATTATTATTTATTCTGTTTATGTATCTCGACTGTGTGGGCCATTGACACGGTTACAGTCTGTTTCAACAATATGTGTAATGTACAATATACAGGGTGTCTCATTGGTAAATGAACATACGGTTACCTGAGCTAGAGCTACCCTAGGCGAGTCCAAAAAACCGATAAATGATAGGTCTAATCAATTCCATAACCGAGATACAGGGTGGTTTACGTATTCACGAAAAATTTCAATTCCTCATAACTTTTGAACCAACCAGTATAGTCGGTTGATATTTGGGACGTATGATTCATTTTAACAGGTCGATCGATTTATTTTTGAATTCCCAAAAAATTCCAGGTCCGTATTTAAAAAATATGGGTCTTCTTCCAAGCTGAGATTCAACACCTTGTATATTGAAATTTTGAGATTTGATTGAGATATTTGAAAAGAGCAGAAAATTTTCAATGGGGTTCAGTAGATTTCACCCGCACGTCATTTTTCTCAAAGAGAGCATCAGAGAAAGATCCAATCGAATATTGGAATTCCACAAAATTCTCAGAAAAATCGTAAATTATGATCAAATTGAATTTTTTTTTGTCCGACTAACTGAACATTCGAATTACAAAATATTTTGAGGAATCATTTGGAGTTATTTCCGGAAAAACACTATTCTCGAGAAATATTTATTTGAAGTCAACAAAGATGAACAAATAACTGAAGAAACATAAAAACTTAACGTGAAATATACAGAAGGTGCTCGAAAGTACCACCATTTTGTTCAATACACATTCTTGCCCTCTTCAAAATGTGTCTGATACTTTTTTGATCATGTCTGGAGGCGACTTCGATACGTTGCATGAGGATATCCTCACTTCCTATTTCAGATTAATATACTGAACATTTCAAATAACCCAAAATGAAAAAATCAACAGGATTGAAATCTGGTGACCTAGCGGGCCAGGCATGCGGTCCACCTCTGCCTATCCACATATTTGGAAAGTTCTGATCTAAAAATTGTGGTGAATACATAAACCACCCTCTATCTTATGGATTTGATGAGACCTATCATATATCGGTTTTTTGGACTCGCCTTGGGTAGCTCTAGCTCAGGTTACCGTATGTTCATTTACCAATGAAACACCCTGTATATCGCGTGTTTTTTCAGAGTGTTAGACCTTTAAATTGAAATAAAACACATTCAATTCGGATTAAGTCCAAATTTTCTCATTCATTATTATTATTTATTATTGAGTAAATTGGACTCCATTCCTCAATAACATGCTTGTCCTAGGGACGATATCCTCTTCGTTGTTATTATTTATTATGTTTATGTGTCTCGACTGAGTGGGCCATTGACACAGTTGCAGTCTATTTTTCAACAATATGTGCAATGTACAATATACACACAACCAAACTTATATGGAATCACCCTGTTATTTGGAAAAAACGAATTTTAATTGAAAAAAAGTCGCTGAAAAGTGAAGAGCAGTTTTCCCAAAACAAGTTTATTACAAAAATAATATAAATTATTAAAAGATTATTTTTATAATAGAGCAGAAAATTAAAAGTGGAAATTTCTCTAAAAATAATTTTTATGTAACTGAGAATTGAACAACAAATAAAACGATTTTAACAAATCAATAATCAGTATTACCACCCCTGGCATTGAAACAAGCTTGAATTCGACGAGGCATGTTTTCTATTAAGTTGTTAATTTCTTCTTCTGTAACATTTGCCCATTCCTCTAAAGCCGCTTGTATAAGTTGCTCTGCGTTACCAGGATTATTTTGACGAGCTCTAATTTTTCTTTTGATCCTATCCCACAAGTGCTCGATAGGATTAAGGTCCGGTGAACAAGAAGGCCACTCTAAAACAGTCACACCTTCTGTTTCGAAAAAATTTTTTGCAACTCTGCCGGTATGTGGAGGTGCATTATCCTGCATAAATAGGAAATAATCTCCAAAAGCACCTCGCCAGAGCCTCACTACAGGTTGTAGCACTAGATCAACATACCTAGGCCCTGTCAGAGATTGTCTAATGGAAATTAAAGGAGTTTTCTCACCAAACATAATTCCGCCCCAAAACATTACAGTACCTCCTTTGTATTTAGGGATCAGTCTTGCAGCTTGGAGCCTAGCTTGCCTTCCTCTACCTCTTAAAATGCGAAAACGCCGGTCGTCTGATCGTAGGCCAATTCTGGTCTCATCCGAAAATAAGACATTTTTCCAATCTTCAATAGTCCAATTTTCATGCTCTAAACACCAATTAAAACGGTCAACTTTATTTTGCCTTGATAGTTCTGGAACTCTTAACGCTCTTCTCTTGAATAATTCCCGAGCGCGAAGTCTTTTTCTGATAGTTTCGACAGAAACACTAACACCTGTAGCTTGCAAAAATTGCCTTTGAAGCTCTGAATGAGATACTGCGGGATTTCTTCTTGCTGTTTGGGCTAAAAAGCGATCCTGCCTTTCTGTAGTTACTCTTCCACGACTTCTTCTCGGCCTATTCTTTAGGGTTCCTAACTCCAGAAACCTTGCATAGGTTTTTGAAACAACCCCTTGTGTAACCCCCACCGTTCTTGCAATCTGTCTTTGTGACATACCTTGTTCTGCCATAGTAATAATTCTTCCTCTCTGGACTTCCGATAACCCCACATAAGGCATTTTTTTTAAACTTCGCAAAAAAACAAAATATAAATTCACTGCGACGTTCGAACGAAATGGTAAAATCGACACTGCAAAGCCAAATCTTATCAAGTGCTTATGAACCTAACTGTTTTTGTGAGTAAACTTTTCATTTACTTCTAACGAAAAAGATATCAAAATAATATTTCATCTTAATACTGGGTGATTCCATAAGAGTTTGGTTGTGTGTACAGTGCGCGTCAAAATTAGGGAAATAATTCATTATCTCATATGTAATACCAATAGAGATGGAATTTTGCCGGCAGAATTTCTCGATTGTAATATGAAAGTTTGTTGCTCGGAAATTTTGCGAATGACATTTGTATCGAAATCACGAGCCGTCAGGCGAGTTATTTTGGAAAAAATGTTATGAGTGAAATTTCCGAAAAGCAACAAACTTGAATATTTCAAGAGAGAAATTTTACCTGCTTAAATTTCATCTCGAGTGGTATTCGGCATGACTATTTCCCGAGAAAATGTCTAACATTAAGTAATATGGTCACATTTGACACGGATTGAGCTATTTGGCAAATTAGATTTCATAGATTAACTAAACGTTGTTTCTTTTCTCTATGATATTCATTTCCGAAGCTATCTATGAATTGAGAAACGTCAAAAATTTTATCGGTTTTTTTATTATGATATTTTCGTTCAGGTTTGGTTTAATTTTTTATGCTCTTAAATTAATTAAGCTGTGTGGAACCCATCGTAAATGTTATTTTTGACGAATATTATGTTCTACAGGGGAAATATGCAGAATTGGAAGCTTCATGAACCAATTGATACAGGAAGATCACAAATATTCCTCATAAAAACCTCCATGACATCAGCTTTATATTAATTATGATATTATAATGCAAATTCTTTCACGAAGGTCAAATAGCAAAGATTTGCATGTTTCACCTACTACACGTAATTCTCTTCTCTAATCTTTTTACTAAGTAGATCTCGCCATTTTACATAATCCACAGCATTTTTTAAGTCGGCCAAGTTTGAATGTCAAGAGCAACTAATTGAAAGATTATCGTTATGTGCCTGGATCGTAGTAATGATAGAAATTAGCGATTGAATTTTTATGATTAGAAGTTGTTATTGGAGAATTTTCCATCATGCATATGAATACCTAATGCTTATCAGAGGAATTCAACAACAGTTGTCTTACAAGGTTTGGCAAGCGCGATTATTCGTCTTTATAATTTGCTGAAGTAGTGAAGCCTTGGAGGAAAATATTGATTTAATCATTGGTGTACTCGTAAGTTAGTCTATTTGCATCGTAATATTCATATCGAATAGGTTTTTATAGGAATTTTTAGTGAAAATCAAAGTGGAAGCCTGAAGGGAAATTGATTATTTTTATTTGAATGATTAAATGGGAATTTATTGAAACTGGGTTTCAATATATTCATTCCTTAGGCAACATCCTATAAGAGCCTATGTTGATATAAATTTGTTTTCTTCAAATAAATTTATCTATCGACTGTTTGTTGAAGAAGAAAGTCCTGATTGATCCTTTTTTACTTCTTTCGTTACCGAATATTATCCCAATTATACATATTTGAAACTGACCACATTGTCCCGAATACTGCGGTAACTCGTAAAATTTGATAATATCGATAATTGCCTTCAACAAAGCACTTCCTCTTAGTTTATCACACTTGTTCAACGAACCTTGTCGGATTCGATATCTTCCTTGTTGTTTCAACCAATGCCTGTCTATTTTGTTTCGGATATATCCAGAATCATTACTCAGATGTTATCGATATTGAGATGTATAGGAAGCATAGAGAATTGGCAATTAGATGCCTTGATCATGTGTACAGGAAGGACTACTGAGGTTACAATAGATCGGATTATTTGTGTTTCTTGTTGGTATTTCTGTTCATAAGATGTAGGGTTTGAATTTATATTTCTTTTAGTAGGTTTCTGCCATTGCAAATAAATAAATTCTGTCGAATGATTCAGTTTATATCTGAAGGGTTTTCGAATATGAGGTGATATTTTGACATTCAAAGAAAAATGCCAAATTTTCAAATAAAGGATTGGATGTTTATCACATAAGAAAGAGAAAGGTATGCCGTTTATAATGGAGAAAAAACATCAGCAAAATGACCACCACGACTACAGGATCATATCCTTTTCATGGAATTTTTCTTAACCAAATCGCAAAGTGGCTGCCCTATGACCTCGATAGCCTTACAAATTCCATCTTTGAGATCTTCTCTTTCACGTGGCCCCAAAGGAAAGAGTCGCATGGTGTTAAATCACAAGATCTCGGTGGCCAATAGGCCAATTGTCATCACCTTTGAGAGATAACACGGTCCGATGAGTTTTCTCGTAAAAATCAATGGTTTAATTTGTTGTTGATGGTCTGTTGGCTTGGGTTTTTGTGTCAACTGAACTCCAAGACCCAAATCTGATGACGAGGAATGGACAAACCTGGGTATTTTTCAACATTCCTTCTCCTTCAGTCAAAGATAGAAACCTAGGATTTGTCATAGCCTAGGGACAAACTATAAAAAATTCCAAAGAAGAAACCTGAATTTAAAAAATGATAAAAGAAGGCAATGAACAAGAAACAAAAGTCTGGTACAACAATTAATTAAGTAGTTTTGAAAGAAAGAATGCTCAATGCATGCATTCAACGAATGACAAATACAAATGACAAGATTACCGAGGAAACAAAAAATATTACGTTATCTCATAAAATCGCGTATAACTGTTGTGAAGCTTGAATAATTCATTGAATGCTGACAATTTTTATTATTTCCTGGTTTAATCTCCCATAGTTCCAATGCGAGTTCACACCTCAATTTGACGAGTCAATAGTTTATTTGTTGTCCTACAAGTTGAATCGTATGAACTTCTACAGAACATCTCCGATTGCTGTAAACCTTGAGAATATTCTCATACGTAATACCACTAGAGATGGAATTTTGCCGGCAAAATTTCTCGATTGTAATATGAAAGTTTGTTGCTCGGAAATTTCGCGAATGATATTTGTATCAAAATCACGAGCCGTGGCGAGTGATTTTGGAAAAAATGTCATGAGCGAAATTTCCGAAAAGCAACAAACTTGAATATCACAATCGAGAAATTTTACCTGCTTAAATTTCATCTCGAATGGAATTCGGCTTGACTATTCCACGAGAAAATAGGGTAATATGTTCACACTTGACGCGTATTGCGCTATTTGGCAAATTAGAATTCATCATAGATTAACTAAACCACTATACGTTGTTTGTTCTCTCTATAATATTTATTTCCGAAGCTATCTATGAATTCGGGAAACGTCAAAAATTTTGTCGCTGAAAAACCAACATGTTGGTTTTGCCGGCTTGAAAATTTTTTCTGGATGAAACGATAGTTGCTACGGAAACTTCCTCACTAAAAATGAAAAGAGTGGAATAGTCATCGAAAACACTTGATACTTATGAATGTATTATCGATCACAGTTCTATGAATTCAATGCACTCAAAGTTGGAATGATCGGTAACAAGTTTTGATATTGAACATTGTGATTTGTGAATTTCAGAGTTGCCTGAGTCAAAACTGGCATTTTTATCCTTCTATAGGAGGCTAATGAAAACAATGAATGCCAGCTTTTTAGGAACCTCTTTGGTATATTGAAGACCTAATTTTTGAGAATCCGTCTATTCGTTATAAAACATATAATTTTGATCACTTGAAGTGGAACACACTGTATATATCTCTACTTTGGTTTTCCAAAACCAACAACAAGCGAAGTAGGTACAGTGAATGAGAAATACTGGACTGATTTCTTATTGGAGTGATATTTTATCGAAACTTGAAAATCAAGACCTTGGACAACCTTTTTATACAACATGAACTCAAATGAGAGCATGTTTTTATTTGGATTCTTGTGAAGAAATTCGAAATCATCTTTCCTCAATGCATTTCCGAATGAAACCCTAATTATTTTGGTTGTGACAAGGACCACACCAAATTCACTCTGTACAAAAATGGTTAAGGCAACTGCAGCAGTACTGCAAGGTGTTGCCAAGCATGACTGAGAGTTTTTGATAACTATCTCCCGACAAGTTTCCTGAATATCTTTATGAAATGTTTTTTCCGTAACTGAAAGATAGAGGTGAGACTTTCCATCGAGTAGCACAATGGTCATCAACGTATATTTTTTGTTGAAACATACCTTCAATGCCAAGAAAAACCCATGAGTCCTTGATGACCCAGTAGAGCAGAAAAACCGCAAAGCTCCAACAAAAAGTTCAAAGTTTAAAAAGTTCCAACACTTTATTTTAATTCAGTCAGTTCATTCATCAATTTAACATCCACAACACAAGCACCGTCTTTTATTCAACCTCGACGATCAATTAAGGGTTAAAAGACAGAGTTACTCAATCTTTCACGATACAAAGCTAGCGGTAGCGTTGGTATTTGCATCTACAAACCGGAATAAGACGAAGGTCAAACGTGATCCGCTGTATGGAACTTCTTCTTGACAGAGCTTCGTCCAATTACCGCAAGAATAATCGGTTTTGGACAATTATATGCGACCGTAAAAGGACCACAGTCGTCCTAAATTCGAATCGCAAAATTTCTGGTATAATTTATTTCCTCAGGCACCAATTTGAGAAGTATGCACGAAATTCGGTGGTCCCGATGTCTACCGAACAGAGCATAGAGTCGGCAGTTTGTTCGATTGTCATGAGTGTCTTCAGACGGAAGTCCAGAGTCTCAGGACGCAGATGACACAAGCAAGTGCACTGCACGAACAAACTAAAGCCACCCACCATGGTTAGGGACCTAGAGACCTACTTTCGTCCCCACCATCTCCCCACCGTTTCTAGTGGGATCTCAAGACCGGCTGTATGAGGCTGGAAGCCTATATGTTGAGATTTAATCAATAAAATATTTATTGTAATTGGTTTTCGTAATGTTATTGGTCGGAATATATCGAAAATTTTAATGGTCTGTCCGCATAACAAGGAACCCGTTTGGTCGATTAGGTACCAATGACAGCTACTCGGACAGTGCACTTTTTCTGTTTGCCGACATCTCGCACTGAATTCGCAAATTAAGGGTATCGAGCAGGAAATATCGCTTGTTCTGATCGCACAAGCATGTGCTACTCGCTTGGTCGGACGTTGATATCTCCTACGTAAACTGAAACACGTAAGAGGAATAAACTTGGATTTCGATTTATTGCTTCAGGATTTTGCAGCATAGTTATTCCACCTACAGAGTCTTCATTCATTCTTGGAAAATTCAACAAGAAAAATATCATGTGAATTTTGTTGAATATAAAATTTCGAGAAAAAAATTTTGAAGGAAAGGAATTTTTCATTTTAACCGACATGGTGTGAATGTTTGATTAAGGTTAGATAGAGCAGGAAACTTGTACTTTACTCGCTTGGTGGAACGTTGATGACTCCAACGTGAATGAATATAAATTGTCCTTTGGTTTATTTATTGTGGATTTTGCATATGATCTTCGATTTCTGAAATGTTTAACATAATTATCGTTGTGTAATCTCTTTTTGTACAACTGTCATGAAAAGTGACACTTTTAATGACAGCAAACAATGTTAAAATTGATTGTTTACGTGGAAGCGTGTTAAAAATATTTTTAACATTAGTGTAAAAAATATTTTTAGCACTAGTGTTGAAAATATTTTTAGCACTCCATTTTCCTATGATGAAATCAGATGAAAAATATTCAGCAATTGCAAATTTTTATTATCAATATTTAACAATCATTACTGAGGAACATAAATATTAATCTTAAAACTAGAAAAATTACTAACATTAATGCCCTGTGACGTAAGGGATCTTCGCAACACATTATTAGAATCCTCAGCACCGTCAGTATTTGTAGAAACCGGAAGTACAATATTGGATGATGATGATCCAAAATCTGTTGAGGTTGGGAGAATTTTTTCAGCAATGACATTTCTATATGCAATGGAATGATCAACATAGCCCTCTGCTACCATCGTAGACTTCCATCTACCATGTTTTTTATATCCGTAATATTTACTCCTGATTCTGCTAGCAATGAAGCGGAGGATATTCGAAAACAGTGTCCTGTATGTTGCTTTGGTTCTGGCAGTTTGAGGAATTCGGCAAAAATAGATGAAATTTTCCCAAATGTATTGATACCAACTGGATTGGCAGTGCATTTAAAAAACGACGACGTTTGATGACAGAAGGTGGCAGTGCAAAGTACTTATTAAAATAGTCAACCAACTTCCCAATAATACTGAAAGAACGACTGACTTTCGTTTTTGTGTTCTATAACCAATGATTTATTTGTTATTTTGATGTCTTCCACTGATAAATTACACAATTCTTCACGCCGACAGGCTCCAAATAATCCGAAGATAGTTGCAACCTTAACCATCAAGTATTTCTCATCTGGTGTCCCATTTATAAACTTTTCAACTTTTTCACGAGTGAGAATTTTAGATTTTTTGGGACGATATCCTTCACTTTTCCGTTTCATATATGCTATTACCTCAAAATATTCACTAACATCCACACCACTTTTAATAAGGGAGCTTGACTTTATTATTGGAAATTTGCTCCACAAAGTTGATGAACTCCATATTTTTGATACTTCATTTAAGAATGCCAGGAAAACAGGTTCACTGAAGTTCCCTTCTACATTTCTCAGTTTACACCAGGCCAGGAAATTGTTATATGCAAAATCGTACTGCTGAACAGATTTTTTAGGTAGGAGTTCTAGATTTTCTGTTCTTGCAGACCCTTCAATATCCACAGGAACATCCAAATCGTCACTTTTATTAATAATTGGACTCTCGACAAACATTTTAAGCAGTTAAAAACCCAAGACGAAAATTGAACAGGAACGAAATTCAAATGACAGCGTCTTTTCTCATTTGTTAGTAATCATAACGTTTGCCATTCACAACAACCTTTTGATTATTTGAATATTAAAATGCATTTTGAAGTTATTGTCATTGCAAATTCGCCCATTTCATTATCGAAATAGGGCAGTTGTACAAAATAGTTATTTATGTAATAAGGGTCATAAAGATGATCATTATGGTACAAGTCGTGAATGTTATCGGGCGAGGCGTAGCCGAGTCCGATAACACGGCGTGTGCCATAATGATTGTTTATGATTCGTATTACATACAAAATTTTATCTGATGGCATTTATATCAATACATTTTCGAAAAATTAAAAACTGCATTTTCGACATGTCCCAATAACAACTATTTTTAAAGGAGTATGTCACTCAATTTTGATGACATAAGGAAGCTCATTATGGTACTTAGTACCATAATGAATTCATTATGGTACTAAGTCCCATAATGAATTCATTATGGTACTTAGTCCCATAATGAGCTTCCTTATGTCATCAAAATTGAGTGACATAACGTTGTCATTATGACATGCCATCAGATAAAACATTGTATGGTATTTGTGTTGAAAGTGAATTTATTCTGTTCGTGAAACTTTTTCACTCACAAAATGAAACGTCACTTTTAACACTCACATCATAAATAACTATTTTGAATTCTTTGGCATCTTGAAAATTGTATTTGGGTATTTTACGGTGACATAGTAGATTCGTCAGTTAAGAACCCTCCTCTGAAACCTGTATTACTGATATTACAGACAAATTAGCCCATGCAATGGTTGCTCCTTCATTCTCTTAAGATTACGCACAGATTATAGGTACAGTTTTCTTTATTTGACATGCAATGGCTACTCGCTTTCCCTACTGTTGATATCTCCAAATATATGTGCCAGTATTCAAGCCACAAGATATTGCCTAAAAGCTCTCGAGGATTATCTTGAACTCTTGAGATTTATTTTCCAGTTGTGCCAATTTCTCCTCTCACATACGTGATGTTTATTGGATATTGATATTGTCGATACATCGAATTGGGATGGGATGCCAAGCATTGTTCATTCCAATTTTTTGGTGGAGATGTAGTAATGAAAATAAACTGCTCCACATGAGTTAGGGATATTGACTTAAATTGCAGAAAAATATATGTAGTTAAAATAAGATTTTTGTGATGAACATTCATATTTATATGATTTCAAGTTGCAAATTAATTTTAGCCTGTAGGTCTGCAGCGTATACAGGGTGGTTAAGAAAAATCGAGTTAAATAACGAAATTTTATTCCCAGAGAATACGAGCATTTTAAGACAATGTATGGCCTCCACGGGCATCAATAACAGCTTGACATATTCTTTGCATACTACACACGAGGTTGTTGGACATTTCTTGAAGAATTTGGTTCCATAAACGGGGCGGAAGCACTCTCAGATAATTCAAGGATTCTGGGGTAGGTTGATGATTATCTGATCTTCTTCGGAGCATATCCCATGCATGTTCTAGGCAATTCAAATCTGGTGAGTGCGGAGGTATTGGTAAATATGGAATACCAACCTCCTCGCGCGCATTCTCAACTATGACTGCACGGTGCGGTCTAGCGTTATCGTCTAGAAATTGAAAAGTTTCACCAACAGCAGCGTGAAAATTTGGCACAACATTGTCAATGACATGCTCCCTATAGTGTAAGGCGGTCATATTCCCAGGCCAAATGTGTAGATCTGTGCGCCCGTTGACACATATCCCGGCCCATACCATAACACTACCCCCTCGGAATGGATGGACTTAGACATAGCGACGATAACGGGGTATGCGTGGGATTGTCCATACCCTTTTTCTTCGATAATCTGAAAATTGTCCATATCTGGATTCATCAGTGAAAAGGACACTACGCCATTGATCGTTCCAATTGATATGTTGCCTTGCCCATTCCAGTCTTAGACGCTTATGGTGTTAATGGAACTACTCTTAATGGACGTCTAGCTTCACTTCTCTCAAACGTCGTCTGATGGTTTCGATGGAAACTTGGACCCCATCTGCATTTTGAAGAGTATTCCGTTGCATTCTACACGTATATGTAGGGTTTCTTCTCGCCGAAACGTTGTGAAACGATCCTGAGCAGGTGTTGTTTTTCGTCGCCCACCAAGCCTTGGTCTTTCCAACACGGAACCTGTCTCCCTGAACCTATTTCAAAGTCGGCTGACTTGGAGCCTTTCCTCTACAACAACCTGAGTAAGGCCACCCTGTAACATTCCGATAGCCCTATTAGCCCCAGCGTTTGTTAATTTACGTCTTGGCATTTTCAGAAAACTCGTTTCAAATCGGAGCCGTTGATAAACTGACTTTATTTCGATTTAAGAACATTCATGAAGCATATGCAAAGAACCAAACTTCAGAAAAAAGGCGACCAGATCGACGAAATGTCTCATACTGATTTTTATTGGATCGATTCAAGTTGCTATTGAGTTTTAAATGATTTAGCAGCGATTTTCTCGAAGATTACATACTTTTAAAAACGATTGAATACGATATCCCTAACTCTTGTGGAGCAGTATATGAGTATATGTATATGAGATATGTTCAGCGGAAGAGAATCATTCACTAATAGGGAATTATTGAATTCTTCTCACAACGCGTGAAGTAAAATCACAGGATGTGACTTTAGTGTGGAAAGGCAAGTGGGTAGTGATCACGTTTTCTGAATATCCCAATGCCGAAATTAAGCCATTACAGCTACAGCTTTTTAATTCGATAATTTGGACCGCATCACTGCGAAACACCGGGTAGCTATCCATAAATTTCACTTCTGATCAGGTCATTATGTACGAACTGATTATGCTAATATTCGAGTTCCACATACGGATTGTTATAAAATCACTTTTTAAGGCTGTCGAAATAATCGCGCCTACTTACTCGATAACCACAAGGTATCTAATAAATTGGAGTACTGAAAACTGATACCCATCATTATCACGAAATTATTCCATGTCTGTTATGGGCCGGTAAAAAACCTACCCAATGGTAGATCTTCAAGAAATAATACGACACTTGCTTTGTAGCCTTCGATACTCCTCTCTATATATGGCACAATGCATTCCGTTCTTATGTAGGTACAGGTGGTACGGAAAGTCATCGTCACTATCGACTTTTTTTCCTTAGAGGATTTAATTCAGTGTGAATTGGTTAGATTTGGACTTTTTGTGAACCATTAGAGAACAGGTCATGATGAATCCCTGGTAAAATTCAATTCAACACGATAACTCGGACGGAATGATCTAGAAACATAAAAATCTCGAGGTTGATAGGTAAATTAAACAATAACTTCAAAATTGAGAAATCGAATGGGATGAAATTTTGCATGTATACTCCATTCACAATTATTAAATCACAACTCTGGCCTTGGAAATTTGACACATTCCACTCTGTATCGAAGTTATGACGTTTTTCAAAATATTTTATGTTCCAAGTCAACACTATGTTGCCCTTTCTACATTCTTAGCGTATTTATCAGAATGTGAATTTATTCGGAAAATGAATGAATTGGAAAAGATGTGATGGACGAAAATAATTAACGTTTATATGAATTGATAGAAAGGATTCCTTTTCTAGTTATTTGCATAAAAAGTACAAGAGATCACTGTTGAAATATATTATTTTTCGCCATGGAAGAAAATTGCATTGCTTTCACATAATTTTCATATGCATGCTTGTGAAGATTTAATGTTTATTATCCTTTC
Organism: Adalia decempunctata; assembly: GCA_951802165.1. Taxonomy (NCBI): domain Eukaryota; kingdom Metazoa; phylum Arthropoda; class Insecta; order Coleoptera; family Coccinellidae; genus Adalia; species Adalia decempunctata. The sequence goes on along the minus strand of OX637696.1, from coordinate 12,728,940 downwards.
GAACTGAAAGTTCAAGACTTGACAACATCAATTGTTGACTCTAATCAAGAATTCATTAAAAAAATCAACCCAAAGATATAAGATGAATTGATGGGTAATTACAAGAATCAAGAATAATGTCAATTTTATTCTGTTGATAACTTTCTTAAAATCAATGTTGGGATATAAAACTTGGCTGCGTTTTTTCAAACAACATCTAAAGAATACATTTTTCACCATCTCGACCTTTGAAAGACGTTTCTTATAGGAGAATTAGGTCTAAGTTCCACCTCATCAGTGAGGTACCAACTTTTGCAAATCTGCTCAGATATCGCCAAATTTCTTGGAAAACCTGAAAAATATCATCCTAATCGACCTCTCGAGGTCCATCCGATCCATCTACTACGATATCTGTCCAAATAACAGCCTTTTCAAGGAAATTCCCGTGTACCCCTTCAACCTCGAAATGTAAACATTCGTCCTGGTCTTGAAAATCGTCCTCACGCTCCAAACTGGTGCTAAAAACAATAAACATACGTTAATCTTGGATATTCGACGAAAAACTCACGTGCAAATATCGATTAAATACCAAAAATCTAACAAGATGTGGAATATCTTTGATACTTTTACTTTGATGTGAACAAAGAAACTGGCAACGTCGTTTTGTCATTAACGATATTTTCTGTGCGCGCACTGACTTTTCATCATATGTTCTGTGCTTTTCATCAGGGGCATCAACTCCTGAAAACGAAACCATGACCTCCTATGTGATTAAATAAAAGTGAATGGAGTATAGATGTCAAATGACTCATTGAAGCTTCTTGTCGAAATTTGTCTAGATCACTAGATCGTTGCCAGATCCAAGAAAAATTCTGGCGAATTATCGAAAAAAATTCACGATATTTCTGTATCATAGTAACCCTGCCCAGTGGGCACACACACGTTGAATAAATGTTTTTTTAACGTTGATTGGTAGAAAAATACGTTATCAGTTGATTTTTCAACGTTGTCATTTCAGTTATGATTTATAACGTTAATTAAATACGTTTCAATAACATATATTAAACGTAATTTTACAATAATCGGTTATAAAATTGAGTGCTTATACGTTTCCTCCCGAAATTATTATAACGTTTATGAAATATGTTATTTTAACGTTCTTATGTAACGATTCCACAACTTCTAGTTCATTAGAAACGTTTCAAATACGTCTCCAGTCAACAATACGAATACGTTTATGGCAAATGTTATTTAAACGTTATCTGATGACAAATCCACAATTTCTCATTAATTTTTATCGTTTAAAATACGTATCCAGTCAACAATATGGATACGTTAATGATTTACGTATGTTCAACGTACTTTTCATACTTCCAGAAGAATTGTTCATCTGAAAAAACGTTATTATGAAAAAGAATGCTAACGTGTGTTCTGAACGTTTTTTTAAAGTCCATTTTTCAACTACTAGTCTATTTAAATTGTTGAAAATACGTAACCTGTTAACAATACGAATACGTTTATGGAAAACGTTATCTAAACGTTATCTTATAACAATTCCACTATTTTTCATCAATTTTTATCGTTTAAGATACGTATCAATTCAACAATATGGAAACGTTAATGATTTACGTATGTTCAACGTACTTTTCTTACTTCCATAAGAATATTTCATCTGAAAAAACGTTATTATGAAAAAGACGGCTAACGTGTGTTCTGAACGTTTTTTTAACGTCAATTTTTCAACTACTAGTCTATTTAAATCGTTGAAAATACGTATCCTGTTAACAATACGAATACGTTTATGGAAAATGTTATTTAAACGTTATCTAATAACAATTCCACTATTTTTCATCAATTTGAATCGTTTAAAATACGTATCTAGTAAACAATATGAATACGTTAATGATTTACGTATGTTTAACCTACTTTTCTTACTTCCCGAAGAATAGTTCATCTGAAAATACCTTATTTTGAAATCGAATTTTAACGTGTGCTCTGAACGTTTTTTTAATGTCCATTCTTCAACTTTCTAGTCTATTTGAATTGTTGAAAATATGTATCCAGTCAACAATACGAATACGTTCACAACTAAACGTTATCTAAGAACAATTCCAAAATTTCTGATTGATTTGATGGAAGTCTACCCGTGCCGAAAAACACGTTCCGAGTGCCTCGCCAGGCTCCACCAGCAGTTGTGAACATTTTATTCTTCTGTTGATATTCATTTTACTTCAAAAATGGGTCACAATTCCAAAAAGTTTGAGAAGCATCGACTACTCTGGACACGATTTTGATAAGATGACAGTTTTTCTGCCTCTCCTGTCTATCGTTAAGTTTAATAGGGCATTAAGCTGAATTTCCATGCATCCGATGATACGATCGTCCGATCGTCGTTGTGATTGGCAGAAATTTTCAATTGAATATTTCTGCCAATCACAACGACGATCGGAAGGTCGTATCATCCGATGACGGATGCATGGAAATCCAGCATTAAAGGTTGAAAATTCTACTCATCAACAGCCAACAGTTTGTCACCAAATTATTCTTTATTTTACATATTAGGATATTTTTGGCGCTTTTGTTGAGCTGAACTGAGAGCATATTAATTTGCCCAAATGTCTGTAATTTTCGAATTTTTGGCAGAAAATGGTATCAATAGTAATTTTTACGCAGAGACAACTCTGTTATTACGTGACAATACTTGAGATGAAAAACAATATAAGGTGCAATCGAATTGAATATATTTTTCCTTTACATTTCATTTCACGCGCTAATGAGGTAAAATTCAAAGGGGTGAAAAAAATTTCAATAGATTGATTTACACAAAAGGAAAGCTGACATGTGTTAACAACTGGGCCAATAAATATTGACACTCATAATTTATTTTCAAATGGAGTTCGTGAATTAGCACAAATTTGTCAAATTTCATCGGAAAATGAGGAAGATATTTTCAGGTGGCGCTACCTTCCAATGAATCACCAAAAAAATTTATCTTCCAATTCCTCAACGCAATAATAATTTATATTCCTTTTCTACACTACAATCCACCTTCAAAGAACGGATTTGCACAATCTGGCAACAAAATCAGCTTTCGACACTCTTCGCGGCATGCGCAACAGCGCAACTCGTCTGTGACGGGCGCATCATTCGGGAATGCGCGGGAACTGCTTCTCTCTGATTGACTTATGACATTGCGTCTTGCGTGTGCTTCTGCGCCTACTGCTGAGTGCTTGAGTGGTCGCAAATGCAACCGCCATTCGCAAGCAACAGGTCTATACTCTCGTTAGTTTCGTTGATGGTTCAGTGTGTTGAGTTCCAGAGTTTCGCTTATATTGGAATATTGTATAAATTATTATAATAGTGTTGTTAATTACATTTGAGTTGGTGAGTACTATAATAATCATTCAAACACCTATGATGCAAATGCTTGGAAATTTCAGTTGAATCACTATACTTCTGGGTGTGCCCGTTCTACCTCCATTTTCCACCAATTTGATTTTGCCAAGCGTCGGTTTTATTTTAGGTGAGTATTCTGTTTCAATTCGCTTTTTTCCTCAAGTTGTATTTTATTGATTGCCAATTATAAAATATTGGTTAATATTTGCATCTGCATTTTGGATATCGATAATAATCTTGATATTTTCATGAAAATTGAATTATTTTCGAATAATTCTCTTCTGCTTTATTCGAAGAAATTCCTTGAAATTGGTAGAAGATGTATACCGATATATACTGTGTCCTGTGTCCGTATGGAACAAATTCATTTTCAGCTAAACGGGTCATTTTAAGTAATAATCCTGAAACACGTCGATTTTTTATATTAATTTACCGTATTTTAAAATAATAATCTAATATACAGGGGAATTACGTTCGAGTAATGACGTCACCGTCATTTTTTTGAAATGGAACACTCGCATTTTGTCTCAATTTTCGGATTACTCTAGCTGAGCTGATTCAAAAAATGTATCACATGTTGATTCCAATTGGTACAGGATGGACGAAAATACAATAGTTTTGTGTGTGCTCATAAAGTAACGCGTAACATTCTTTATTAGGTAAATTAACAATATTATCAATAATACTTGGTAATCCTGACGTTGTTTAATCAAGTAGAATTTGGGTAGTGGTGGGGGGTCCGTCAAATTCGCAGCAACGTTGCCAGATCGGGCGATTATTCCGGTATTTGAAGAAAAGGTCATAGAACCGCATTCATCTGACAGTACGGTAATTTTCCGCGACCAATTCTGGCAGTAATTTAAACTTTTTTATAAATGCTCTATTGTAATTCCAATGTTATAGCATGCTGGAACTTTTTTTCAAACAAATATGATGTATTTTTTTTAATTAGGTGCTTGATGAGTGATGGTTTTCTATGCTTAGTTCTTTACTTCATTAGCACTTCGAACTAAGCAACCCTGAATAAATTATTAAAAATCATATATTTTCTTTCAATATAGTGTTAAATCCAAAAACAATTCTTATTCATGGAATTAGAATTAAATTCTAATTTATTAAATTAGAATTTAATTATTTATCAAATTAGAATTTTCTAATATCTTTATAACGTGACGATAGACGAGATTAAGAAACAATTAAGTGAAATTGAATTGGATTTTTACCCTCGCATTTTATTTCATGCCACTAAGGTGCGAAAAAATTTCAAATCACTAATTTCAAAATTTACGCTCCTTCTGATCAGTAGTTGATTAATTCAACTTAGCCAATATTTATTAACACATAATTTAGTTTCTAATGGAATTAAAACAAATTTCATCGAAAAATGCGGAAGATATTTTCTAGTGGTGATTCCTGCCATTGAGAGGCCAATAAAAATTACCCTTCCAATTCCTGAACGCAGTATAAGTTGATAATTCTTATTCCTTTTCTATGACATTACAATTCACTCTGAAGGAATTGATTTGCACAATCTGGCAACAAAATCCGGTTCGCGCATGCGCAAATCGACCTTCTAATTCAACAGGATTACCAAATGAGCTGTTTACAAACAAAAACTATTGTATTTTTGTCCACCCTGTACCAATTGGAATCAGCTCAGTTAGAGTAATCCGAAAATTGAGACAAAATGGGGGTGTTCCATTAAAAAAATGACGGTGACGTTATTATTTTTTTGAAATACGGTAAATTAACATCAAAAATCGACATGTTTCAGGATTATTTCTTAAAATGACCAGTTTAGCTAAAATTCCATACTTTAGGAACACAGTGTAGATCAGCATCAATATAATAAATCGTGACAATAGCCCAAACAATCATTCAACAACTAATGATATGCAAATAATCTTCAATAATTATTTTTTTCGATCTTCCTGTTTGTTAATTATTTAAGAAATTTCTTCTATCCATTTTGATCATTAAATAATGCACAAAATGTTGATTGCATTGTATATTCGATGATTTTAGTTATTTGTTCTTGTGAAAATGAGTAGATAATGCTGGATTTCCTTGCAACCGTCATGCGATGATACGATCGTCCGATCGTCGTTGCGATTGGCAGAAATTTTCAAAATTGAATATTTCAACCAATCACAACGATGATCGGACGATCGTATCATCGGATGACGGATGTATGGAAATCCAGCATTACTGACAATATCATCTTTTTTAGGATATACGAAACATTGGCGAACTCTTTTTGTCATAAATTTTAAGTGGTTAAACGGAAAGCGGTAACTTCGTAGGTACTCATTCATAAGGTGAAATGTTCAAAAATAAATTAGTGGGAAAAAGGCAGTTGCAGCGTAGAATAAAACGCCAAACCAAACTTTTACAAAATCAAATAAACAATGGAGTAGGGGAATCTTCTAGTTCAATATTAGCTGTCAATAATGATATGGATTTAAAAATCCCGTTAATCAGTTCCGAATTGGATTCACATAATAATAGAGAGGTTGATAATGTTAGTAGCAATACTGATTTTCTGGAGATCGGTACAGACCAAACTGATTTTGATTCTGATAGTGATATTGAACTAGAAGAATCTGTAGATATTGCTATCGATTTGAAGAATAAACTGAGGGAATGGGTCAATACATATAATGTAACCCGTAATTCTACAACTGCATTATTACATATACTAAAACCAGTTTTACCTTTTATACCTAAAGATTTTCGAACACTCATGGGGACCCCGAGACACACAGAAATTGTAAAACTGAATAATGGGAACATGCACTATTTCGGAATTGAAAATACAATTTTGAAAAAATGTCAATATGGTATAAAGAAAATGTGAAGAAAATTTCATTACAAATCAATATTGATGGTTTGCCTCTCTTCAAAAGCAGTTCTACAGAGTTCTATCCTATTTTGGGCATGTGTCAGGATTTGAAAGATAATTCTCCATTCACCATTGCTTTATTTTGCGGTACTGGCAAACCAGATCCTTTAGAAATTTATTTACAAAATTTCATAGATGAAATTATTTCGTTGAAAGAACGTGGAATAAATTACAATGAAAAAGTATACACATTCGATATACATTTCTTCATTTGTGATGCTCCTGCTAGGAGCTACTTGCGCCAAACTGTAGGTCATACGTCAAAATTAGGGTGTGAGAAATGCCACATTGCTGGTGAATATGAAAATCACAGAATTATATATGCTCAAAACAATCTCAAATTGTTTAATTCTAAGTTGGACCAAGACTTCATAACTGAACCACTTCCTACATATATCAAAGGAAAAAGTCCTCTTCTTAGAGCAAACATTAAAATGGTAACACAGTTTCCTATAGATCCCATGCATCTACTATTCCTGGGTGTAGTGAAGCGACTATTAGTGAACTATTTTTTTGCCACTTCTCCAGTGAAGTTATCCCAGAAAATAATGAAAGAAATTGATGATAAAACTATCATTCTCCATGAGTATATTACATCAGATTTCCCTAGAAAATGCAGAACCTTCAAAGAAATACGAAGGTGGAAAGCAACAGAATTCAAACTTTTCATTTTATACACTTTTCCAGTCATTTTCTATAATGCTGTGAATACTATCCAATTCAAATTAGTTTTATTATTACATTGCGCTATTTTCATATTGACAGATGAGAACTTGATCTCAAAATATATATCTGTTGCTGATGAAAGCTTAAAAAAATTTGTTGTAAAATCTGCTGAAGTGTTTGGTAGAGATTTTGTTGTATTCAATATCCATAATTTGGTGCACTTGGTTGATGATATAAAGTTGTACGGTACAATCAATCAATATTCTTGTTTTCCTTTTGAAAATTACATGACATTTTTGAAAAGGAAATTACACTCTTCAAATAATCCATTGCAGCAGCTGCATAGGAGAATCCATGAGCATGAATATGTCTCAGCAGAACATGTCAATCTTAAAAAAATTTCTAAACATGAACCAAAAAACCTATGTAAGAAGTTGTATAATGCACAGGGTAAATTAATTTCTTACAATTGTGAAAAGTTGCAATTTAATGAGACATGTTTATCTATTCACAAGCCTGACAATTGTGTTATGTTGAATTCTAAAAAAATGTATATTATCAAATTCATAAGATACATTGAAGACGCGTTTGTACTTGGTGGTGAGCCTTTCACATTTTATGATGATTTATATAGTGAACCATTGCAATCTTCCAAATTGGGCATATTTTATATTAAGAAAATTGATGAATCTCGAGCAAAAACATTCAGTTTGGGTGACATTTCACACAAATGTATGATTATGCCTTTCAAAGAAGGTTTTGCCGCTTTTCCTCTTAACCACTATAAATTCTGTGATTTCCATCAGTGAAGCAATGTATGCGGTAGTGGAGTTCCTGAATTCCGAAATGGAATCCACAGGGGAAATATCTATTGTGCCATTAATTTGGCTGCTGAAAAATGGGAAAAAATGTTATTGGCCAATACGTACTAATAAAGTACCCTTCAGAAAATTTGTGGAAGATCTCACCCCCTTTAAAAAAAGTTGGCCCACTTATAAGGTTAACACGCGCTTCACATGTGGTAAGGTTTTCCTGAAACTGGTAAAATTCTGTTCACATCTGATCTGTTTCCAGCAACTTATGAGTTAGCAGAGAAAAATTTAAATAAAATCATAGCAGATAATTATGAATCTGCAGAATCAGTCAGAACTTTGACTCAAAAAGGACTTTTGAATGATTCGAACTCCAGCACTGATTCTGAACCTGTTCCTGCTAAAAAACCACGTCGTGAGGATGACTTATGTGCTGCATCAGTATTCTCATACTCTACGCTTTCCCTGGCAAATGAAGGAGCTTCTACTAGTAGAAGTGCAGATGGAGGAAAGTCTCCAACAGTATCCTCATACTCTACGCTTTCGCTGGCAACTGAAGGAGCTTCTACTAGTAGAAGTGGATATGGAGGAAAGTCTCCGACATCCTCTTCATTTTCATCTACCATTGCAAATGATGGTGGTAGACATGTCTCCCTTTCACGAAACGCAGGTAAATTGAATGTGTTCCTTCATAATATATTGATAGCAAGTACATATTAAAAACCAAGACTCCATAATGTGTCTGTTGACACCTCAAAGCAATAAAAAAAAACTCAATAACCTATAGCATCTCAAAATAACTTAGTCTTTTTTTTTTAATTTGATTACAAATATATATTTTATATATTTTTTTTAATATTTTCAGAATTTGAGAGTGTTGTTTTAAATGCTCTGTCAAAGATATCGGCAAGTGTAGACCAACTCTCAATCATTCTGGCTGATATAAACAGACGAACGAGTTTGGCAGGCTCGGAACACTTGAATCCACCAGAGTGTATCATGTCTGAAACTTTTCCATTTCAAACTCTTTCCAGTTTTCAAGAGTTTGAGAAGAAACTAGCTGATAAAATGGTTTGGGAATATATGGTAAGAACACAACAATATTTGTAGCAATACTATTTCAAGCAGAATAATATTTATATTGACAATTCGATGAGATGGAAAAACTTTTTTTATATTTAAAAAATAAGGGTAATTTACTGCACTAATGCACTAATTTAGTGCATTTTGAGGTTGAAAAGATGAAGATTTCAGTAGAACTGTTCTTAGAAATCATATTCAATTGAATATTTGTAGAAAAATCTTCCTGTCACTGTAGTAAATATAAATCATATCTGTTCCAGGTAAGGAGATTGGCATGTCTTGGAGGGTCTGGGTCAGAGGGCCTGACCAGACGAATGCTCCGATACCTCATTGCTGACGATGTGGCCAAACTTTTTAATTGGAAAGGAAGAGACAAAATAGCCTTCGAAAAATACAAAACCAAGGAGTTGCTGTTGGGTAAATAAAAAAAATATACTTTAGTATCCTAATCTAGTTTATGAGGCACATATTGACATCTATATTTGAAAATGAGTAATGGTGTTCCGTATAATGGCAAATACAAGTTGATATTAAACCAAGGCTGACTCTTTTGGGTAACCAATAATCTTATTATTTTCATTTTCAATAAATGGTTGCATTGACATACATGCATTGTTTGTCCATTAATATTATGCAAAAGGGATATTTTAAAATGAATGAACAGTTCCATTTGAGAACTTATATCAGTCACCTGAGGCGGTGAATATAGGTATTTCTGTAAAGGAGCTTAACATAAAACTGTCTAAAATTATTATGAAATATGATTTTTTTGGTTAACACCCCGACCAACATTGAGTAACATTGTGATTTATTTCAAGAATGCTGTTGTTAGACTTTCATTTTCATTCAGACACCCACGAATGAAAGTAGAAGGCATTGTATACGGATATCTTGTATAGACTCTCCCCAGATCAATCATTTCAAGGCATCTAAGGACATCACCCCCAATAAGTTTTTGGTTGAATAATAATATACTTCATGTTGTTTCTGCAATCACCATACACCAGTCTCTGAATCTGAATTATATTGAAGTTTACTGACTATCATTAATTATGGGCTAGTATTTTCGAAATATCTATATATTGTTTCTCCAAGTTTTTCCATGAATGGTATGAAAATGCTAGTTTTCTAAAATACTTTTCTTAAAAGAAATAAAATCTTATTAGATATAGATGTGTTAACCAGAAAAAAATTTTCATATAAATTTCAGAATAGAATGCTCGTGTCTGATTTTTTTTCCATATTTATAGAGGCTGTTAAGATTTCCTTCCCAACCAAGGAAATTGATGAGTTTCGACTTTGCACAGTCATGAAGGAATGGCTGAAATTCGCCTCGGCAAGGCTGAAGAAAGTGAAATAGACAAACTTTTATTTTATTTTTGTTTCTTTGATCTCTTGTAGTGAATATCTCCTTTTATAATATATTTTTCATAATAATCAGAAATGTTTTTTTTTCTTGAGGTTCACCAATTTGAAAACACAAGGTAACTTTCGATTCAATTATGATTTATTAGTACCTATTTGTGAAAACTCAAATATAGAATCCATATATTCTTTATAGGTATATACCCATACGTTTCAGTTCAACAATTGAATTATTCATGCAAGATTTATATTTTTCCATTGAAAGATGTTTATCATAATAATGACTTCTTGTTCAAGGAACATTATACATTATTTTATGAAATTTGTATAATATAGGTCAACGTTTCAATACAATGTTCAGATTATGCTCAAAATATATTGAATCATTACGTTGAAAGACAACTGTTAATGAGGATATACGTTATGGTGAAAATAAACATTATTAATACATTAATGATTGAACATATAAACTCGTAGGGTAATATAATATATATACACGTTATAAACTAACTTTCAGACTGAGCACAAGGTATATTATAATAATACGTTGAAAGACAACGTTTATGTATAGGTATATGATATGGTGGAGATAAACGTTATTTATACGTTATCGGTTAGACAGTAAACTTGTATGGTAGAATAATATACATACACGTTATAAATTAACGTTAATATTGCGCCCAATTTATATTTAATCAATACGTTGAAAGACAACGTTTATGAAGTATATATGATATGGTGGAAATAAACGTTATTTATACGTTATCGGTTTGACAGTAAACTTGTATGGTAAAATAATATACATACACGTTATAAATTAACGTTAATATTGCGCCCAATTTATATTTAATCAATACGTTGAAAGACAACGTTTATTTATAACTAAATTCTCGATGCAAGAAAACGTTTTTTCCCGCGACATTTTTACTGTTTTTCAACGTTTGGTTATGTAACATCTTTTCAACGTATTTTCTACGTGCGCGTGCCCACTGGGTGGGATTCTTAGGAATATGTGGTGGAGCTGAGTACTCTTACGTATTTTAGTTTCAAAATATGATAAGAGAGTTTCTCGAATAATTATTGTTTACGGTTATACCGTAGATATATTACGTTTGCGGAGACTTGTGGAGATACGATAAAGAATCACGCAGAGGTGGGGCATTTACGACACTGTAGGGGGCAGGCTCTGGAAAGAGGTGGTTATATCTACCAATTTATCGTTAATAAGCACAATTTGAAAAATGTTTTAATGCGATATGTGGTACTCAATTCGAATTTTATGAAACACATAGAAGTTTATATATTTTTTTAATATACACACTTCGTCAGAAGATTGGCCCCCCTATCAACGCCCTTTTCCGGAAAACGGGCAACGTTGCCCGGAGACCAGTGCCTGGTCGACACAGAGTAACAACTGCAAGGGAAGACCATTACATCGCAAAATTTACTCGGAGGAATCGAACGGTATCAGTAACAACCAAAGATTTTTTATCAAATAACATTTTCCGACAGGAAGTGGGTACTTCCCGGACGGTTTTTCTTCGAGAAAGTAACATTTCCCGGCCAAGTCCGGAAAGTACGTTCTTTCCGGACTAGGCCGGAAGAACTCACGTCGTTGTTGTCATTGTGATGATCATCACAATAGCAACGAAATAACGGATGACAGTTCTGTTCTGTTCAATTCAAATAATAATCAAAATGTATAATGAAGAAATGTGTCGTCTCATTGATTTGTAATCCTACACGGTTGCCGAAAAAATATTGTACGCAACACGCCCGAAAATGATTTTTTTAGACTCACAGACTTCCAGGACCGAGTCCAGGACTCGCCTCCGACTCTTCCTAGAATTTTGTCTATTCGACCAAAAAAAACCTATTTTCCGGACTTGTTATGTAAATTACTATTCCAGAACATATATTGCTTTTTTTTCTTGAGGAACCTAGGCGGGACAAGACTTTCGACGCTGTGTGTATCTTCCATTATGTATTTTTAAGTATAATTCTGGACCATTCGTCATGTCAGAAAGATGGCGAAATTCATCAGACATAAATGATTAAAAATCTGCATATACAAGCAGGTATTTCACATTTCTAGCAAATTATACATTTTTTCTATGTATTTAAATCTAACTGCATACTAAATCTCAATATCTAAAAGCTTAGATACTATCTGCCTCCTTCTGAAATCTTTGAAAAAATGCAACTTTTACACTTAATTATCATAATTAACTTGAAAATGCAGATAGGTACTCAAAATTTCACCATTTATTAATCATTATAAATGCTATCCCGTTAGTAGGTAGGTGTATGCAGAATTTGTTGAAATTTTCTCCGTCTGTTCGTTCTGAAGCTAAGGAATTATAAAATGAGGAAGTGATCATTTATTCGCAAACTCTTCGCGACGATAGAACTTGAAAATAGGTACGTTTTTTTAAAGAAATAAACTGCCCCACATGAGATATTGAGGATATTGACTTAAATTGCAAAAAATATAGCGGAAAAAATAATTTTGTGATAAAAATTGATTTTAATATGATTTCAAGTTGCAAATTAATTTAATCCTGTAGGTCTGCAGCGTATAGAGGGTGGTTAAGAAAAATCGAGTAAAAGAACGAAATTTTATTCCCAGAGAATTCAAGCATTTTAAGACAATCAGTACAATGTATGGCCTCCACGGGCATCAATTGTTGAACATTTCTTGAGGAATTTGGTTCCATAAACGAGGCAGAAGCTCTCTCAGATCATTTAAAGATTCTGGGGTAGGTTGATGATTATCTAATCTTCTTTGGAGCATATCCCATGCATGTTCTATGCAATTCAAATCTGGTGAGTGCGGAGGTATTGGTAAATGTGGAATACCAAGCTCCTCGCGCGCATTCTCAACTATGGCTGCACGGTGCGGTCAAGCGTTATCGTCTAGAAATTGAAAAGTTTCACCAACAGTAGCGTAAAAATTTGGCACAACATTGTCAATGACATGCTCCCTATAGTGTGAGGCGGTCATATTCCCAGGACAAATGTGTAGATCTGTGCGCCCGTTGAAACATATCCCGGCCCATACCATAACGCTACTCCCTCGGAATGGATGGACTTCTTGGACATAGCGACGATTACGGGGTATGCGTGGGATTGTCCATACCCTTATTCTTCAAAAATCTGAAAATCGTCCATATCTGGATTCATCAGTGAAAAGGACACTACACCACTGATCGTTCCAATTGATATGTTGCCTAGCCCATTCCAGTCTTTGACGCTTATGGTCACGTGTTAATGGAACTCCTCTTAATGGAAGTCTAGAACCTAAATTCACCTCTCTCAAACGTCGTCTGATGGTTTCGATGGAAACTTGGACCCCATCTGCATTTTGAAGAGTATTCCGTAGCATTCTACACGTAGATGTAGGGTTTCTTCTCGCCGAAACGGTGATGAAACGATACTGAGCAGGTGTTGTTTTTCGTCGCCCACCTATCCTTGGTCTTTTCAACACGGAACCTGTCTCCCTGAACCTATTCCAAAGTCGAGATATCACACTTTGGCGGACTTGAAGCCTTTCCGCTAAAACAACCTGAGTTGGGCCACCCTGTAGCATTCCGATAGCTCTATTAGCCTCAGAGTTTGTTAATTTACGTTTTGGCTTTTTCAGAAAACTCGTTTCAAATCAAAGCCGTTGATAAACTGACTTCATTTCAAAATAAGAACATTCATGAAGCATATGCAAAGAACCAAACTTCAGAAAAAAGGCGACTAGATCGACGAAATGTCTCATACTGATTTTTATTGGATCGATTCAAGTTGTTATTGAGTTTTAAATGATTTTATAGCGATTTTCTCGAAGATTACATACTTTTGAAAAAGATTGAATACGATATCCCTATCTCTTGTGGAGCAGTTTATTTCATCGTAACTTCAAAAACGCTAGATATTCCATGTTTTCTTTCCTTTATACAATTTTTCATTAGGATCTGACTATAGATAACAATTCTCTGAAGTTACAAAAAACACAACCGCCTCTATTGAAAACCTATTCTACATATCTACGCAGACCATTGAATTTCCCCAGAATTGATGCAAAAACATGCCCATCGTTCTTATATTCGATGACTATGGACAAAAAGCGAATTTGATGTAACGGTATTTGGAATCGAACTCTCATCTTTGATATGATAATTCGGTTGGTTTGCAAAAAGTGTTTTATGAGTTCGTAGAACAAATTCGTATCGGTTTGTTAGATGAGAGGAGCCTAGTTATTTCATTGTTGGGTTCCCGATTAACATTCCATCGTTGAATAGCCAACCGTTGTTGTACTTGGTCGGAATAAAACGGAGTTCTGTTTTTGTGCAATTGAAATGTATCGTGAATTCACAAAAATTTGATGTTAGCCTATTCGAGGGTTCCTGAAGCAATATAGGTACTGATATGATTCCTAATATGTCTTTGTTATCTGAATATTAATGAATTTGGAATCAAACGAATCAATGAAAAAAATATTTCAATTTTGCCCGGTAAACTATCTTTCTCTCAATTGAGGATCCAATTCAAAATGAAAAATTCAGGTTTAAATGAACTTTGATTCTAATATCAACTTCTCAAAAATATTCTAATTCAGATGAAACAAACAACCTGTTCTAATTCTGTAAGATAAAATTGAACTCACTTATATCTAAATAATTGTCCATTTACTATATTCCTGTTTTCTATTATCAATCTTCTTGTTACTCGTTATATTTTTTTTCCAATTTCTTTCTTGACTTCCTTCATTTTCCCCTATTTATCTTCTGACTTTTCTTCTTGTTTTTTAAATTCTCTTCTTGACTTTTCATTCTGATTTTTCCTAATTTATCTTCTTGACTTTTCTTCCTGATTTTTCAATTTAACTTCTTGGCTTTTCTTCAAGATTTCTCCATTCAATTTCTTGACTTTTCTTTCTAATTTCTCAATTTAACTTCTTGACTTTTCTTTCTGATTTCTCAATTTAACTACTTGACTTTCCTTTCTGATTTCTTAATTTAACTTCTTGACTTTTCTTTCTGATTTCTCAATCTAACTTCTTTTTCATCTCCTTGGTTTTCATACCTCAAAACCTCTTCTACCTCCCTGATTTTTCTAATTTAATCCTAACTATTCACAGAATCCTAAATCTATGTACAAACTTCAAAATGAATTTATCTACATCTTTCATTTCTAATTCGAACTCAATAAATTGAAATTAATTTCAAATTTCGAAAAAGAACATTCAGAACCATAACAAATCTCCTAAAATTTGATTATATTTGAATAATTTGGAAAATTATGCGAATTAAAACTAATTTTATCAAATTTCTCGAATCATTATTCTTTATATTCAAAATAATTTTCTATATTGTATATTTCTTTTTTGAATTTTGTTTTCTTTTTCTTTCTTTTCTTCATTTTCTTCCATTCCTCCTTCATCTTCCTCTGCTTCTTCCTTTTCTCATTTTTCTTCTATTCCTTCTTTTTCTTAATTCAGATAAAACAAACAACCTATTCTAATTCTGTAAGATAAAATTGAACACACTTATATCTAAATAATTGTCCATTCACTATATTCCTGTTTTCTATTATCAATCTTCTTGTTACTCGTTATATTTTTTTCCAATTTCTTTCTTGACTTCCTTCATTTTCCCCTATTTATCTTCTGACTTTTCTTCCTGTTTTTCAAATTCTCTTCTTGACTTTTCATTCTGATTTTTCCTAATTTATCTTCTTGACTTTTCTTCCTGATTTTTCAATTTAACTTCTTGACTTTTCTTCAAGATTTCTCCATTCAATTTCTTGACTTTTCTTTCTAATTTCTCAATTTAACTTCTTGACTTTTCTTTCTGATTTCTCAATTTAACTACTTGACTTTCCTTTCTGAATTCTCAATTTAACTTCTTGACTTTTCTTTCTGATTTCTCAATCTAACTTCTTTTTCATCTCCTTGGTTTCCATACCTCAAAACCTCTTCTACCTCCTTGATTTTTCTAATTTAATCCTAACTTTTCACAGAATCCTAAATCTATGTACAAACTTCAAAATGAATTTATCTGAATCTTTCATTTCTAATTCGAACTCAATAAATTGAAATTAATTTTAAATTTCGAAAAAGAACATTCAGAACCATAACAAATCGCCTAAAATTTGATTTTATATGAATAATTAGGAAATTATGTGAATTAAAACTAATTTTATCAAATTTCTCGAATCATTATTCTTTATATTCAAAATAATTTTCTATATTGTATATTCCTTTTTTGAATTTTGTTTTCTTTTTCTTCTTTTTCTTCCATTCCTTCTTATTCTTAATTCAGATAAAACAAACAACCTATTCTAATTCTGTAAGATAAAATTGAACACACTTATATCTAAATAATTGTCCATTCACTATATTCCTGTTTTCTGTTATCAATCTTCTTAGTACTCGTTATATTTTTTTCCAATTTCTTTCTTTCCCCTATTTATCTTCTGACTTTTCTTCCTGTTTTTTCAATTCTCTTCTTGACTTTTCTTTCTGATTTTTCAATTTAACTTCTTGACTTTTCTTTAGGATTTCTCCATTCAATTTCTTGACTTTTCTTTCTGATTTCTCAATTTAACTTCTTGACTTTTCTTTCTGATTTCTCAATTTAACTTCTTGGCTTCTCTTTCTGATTTCTCAATCTAACTTCTTTTTCATCTCCTTGGTTTCCATACCTCAAAACCTCTACTACCTTCTTGATTTTTCTAATTTAATCCTAACTATTCACAGAATCCTAAATCTATGTACAAACTTCAAAATGAATTTATCTAAATCTTTCATTTCTAATTTGGCCTCAAAAACTTGAAATTAATTTTGAATTTTGGAAAAGAACATTCAGAACCATAATATTATTTTGAAGGAAAGACAGATTGGTAGCTCTTAACGAGAAACATAAATCGGAAATACAGTAAAATGAGTGTTTTCCACGAATGATGATGATACTGAAACCTATGGCATTTGCTACGCCACCGTTGGTGTGAAACTAGTTATGAGATTGCAATCTTCTTCGGACATACCAATTTCATAGCATGGCCATTTTGAACCAGCTTCCTCTCCTTAACAATCGAAGCCATTCTTTACGCCATAAATTCTACGTCCTTATCAAACGGAACATATTTTTCAAAATTCGACTTCTTTTGAAGATAGCTGCATAGAATACCTGGTGTTGGCACTGATTAGATTTAGTTTAAGACTTTACTGTGCTTTGAAAATCTGAGATGGGGTCCTACTTGTTATTTCTCTCTTACCCTTACCCCAGGGTTTCTGATGTGCATCTATGTTTGTAGTATACCTACATCAGGGTATCAAAGATCTGTGAAAAAACTGCTTTTCTGTCCATATCTTCAAATACTGAATTTTCATGATGAATATCGACTATTTGTTGTGATATCAACCCAGCCAACTTCCAAATACCCGACAAAATACTATCAAACTACTGAAAAACGATTCTTTTCTCTGAAGAACCCATCATTTTGGAAAATAAAAGTGTTCTTGAGTGTGCCATGGGCTCATGTTAAAGCCATCGTTAAGACGACTGTGACCATATTTCCATGATTTGATTTTCTGCTGTGAAATATGACAACGCCGTGCAGGAACATTGTTGAGTCTTGCACGCACAGATACGTGTTCTCTTCAGGTATCGCTATGAGAAATCAATCTTCCAGAAAAAATTTTCGTTGTTAGCGAGACATCGATAAACCTGTCTGACTCGAGATGATTAAAATGTCAACTTACAAACACTCGCAGTTTGATATTATCGAGCCACTAGAGGAAGTTCGGATTTATCAATCCATTGTTCTGTTTTTTATAAGTACCGTTTGTGAGTACTAGGTTTAATGTTGTCACAGCTTCAATAATCACATGAGTCAGGGAGAACTTTACCCTAAGATGAATATCGAGAAAATCCTTTTTTTGCTTTGATCACGTTGGGCGCCAATTTGTTAAGGATAAATATTCTGCAATCTAGTGAGTACTGTACTTGATGTCCTTGATAACATTGCTTAGTTCGGAATTGAAAGACATTTTTAACATGAAAAACAAATTCATAAGAAATTAAGATAAAAGTGAATAAAAATAGGGGAACAGTATCAGAAGTACAAATCAAGAAATTCGAAGGAGTAAATCAGGCAATCAACTGACCATTTCTTGTGATTCACTGAATCAAGTTTATGTTTTTGATTTGTAACATATTGACCACTTTGAGAACTAATTTATCATTTTACCTTCAGTTTCCAGTCTCTCTAAAATTAGCCGATAATTGTTGCACTTTCAATTGTCTGTTTGATATTCCCATTTTTTCATATATCAAAACCGGTACCAGCGGTTTCTGAAAGCGCCACAACCTGATTTGCATAATTACATTATTTGTTTTTTCATGGCATATACAAGGGAAATTAAATGAATCGCTTTAACAGGTGTTCGACAAGTCGACAGTGTCTTTGGGTTGAGTTTCGACGAAAAAAGAGTTAATTCGTGATTATGTGAGCTATGGGGACCCTGGGGGTCTTTTGAAATCGTATACGAGATATATTAGTCATTTTGCGAAGTTTACATAAGAGGTTTGAAGATTTCTCAGGTTTTTACGCGAAACGTCGAATACTTTAGAGCTCCTTCAAGTATAAAGGTTACATTCTTGAGTATTTCAAGTTGTGCAAAAAGGTATGTCTTCTGTAGCCTTTTTCCTTGAAAATTTCGAAATGTGCGAAATTCGATAGGTCCATCTGTTCGTTTTGAATGTTTAAATATTTTTCTGTCGGGTTATTCGACTATTTTCATTCGTTTTTCGAATGAACTATAAAGTAAGGCAATATTCTGTCCATAATTCTTCAGTTAGATTTCAACAATCCATTTTTGATTTCCGTACAACAAAATAGCATAACTGAATCTTCTAACCATGTTTCTACAGGGTGAGTCTTTGACTTGTACATATATTTTAACTGTAGATTCCTCCCATCAAACGAAACACTTTTTTCCTATACCATTTTTCAAAATTCGGTTTGGTTTGGGAGATACAGGGTGTCGAAAATCCATGAAAAAAACACTTTTTTGTTTATATCTTCGGAACCGTTATTCTGAATGAACTGAATTTTGGTTGAGTTTTTACTCTATTCGTGGTGCGTATTCCTCAATCGAAACCTATTCAATATCTTTACTAGTATAAAAGTTACAGGGTAGTCGACTCATCAATACACGCTAAAACACCATAAAACCACGTTAAAAAGATAAACGGTTCATATTTTCGAAAGAATCAATCATTTAAGAAACTAAAAGTATTCCTAATTTTTTTTCCAATAAAACGCGTCGTTTTCGAGTTATTTCCAATTTTGCCCGGAGAAATTTGACCAAAAAATCATCGATTTCAAGAATAATCTGAATGCGTCTCTGAATTGAATATCATCGAATATTATTCCTTCTCTGGTCTTTGAACGAGTTTACAATGTTCTCACAATATTTATCAACTTTGTCGAGATATTTTAATAATAAAATCCCACAAATGTGGGAGAGATAAAATTGAACACCAAGGAGGATTCAATACGCACAGTTTCTATTGAAAATTCATAGTTACCGGTCCATATTGAAGTTAAATGTCGATGAAATACAAAATTCGGATATGAATGATGAATCTCGATACAAACTACTTATTAAATTGAAATTAATGAAAAATAATACGATACCTGATCTAAACAACATCCTCTTGGAATTTTATAAACTCGACACGGTTGAAATTATATTAATTCACTTCACATAATGATCACATTAGAACAATAAGTCACTGAATGTATTCAGATTGTTCAGAACTTCACACAATGTTTACAGTTTGTTCAGAGACTCTGGTTTATTAGTGTTTAACGTTTGGTTTTCGCTCTACGCATGCGTGGTAAAATTTGGCGGCAAAGTCGATTTATGACGGAAACGGCAGAATTCATAGATATTTATACCACGGTACACAAATGTATCGTGATTTATACTATGTTTCGTAAAAAATCCTTAATCTCAATGAAAATATCAGCAAGCTGACGACATCTTCTTGAAATTTCTGTGCAAAAATTCACAGAATCGATACAAATTAGATTAGGTTAGGTTGTTTAAAAATAAATCTGAATAAAAAGTCTCTCTTCATGATATTGTCTGGGAATTTCGAGGAAAATATGAACAAGTTATTAGTGTTTACAAACTAATCTGCAGAAAAATCGAAGAAGGAACTTATTTTGGTAGAATAAATGTGGCTTTTTAGTTGCAGATATAATCCGATGAAACTAACTGTTTTTGTTGAAATTATCGTGTTTGCAACATTTTTATTCCAATAAGGTTAGTACTTGACTACTTGAGTATTCCCTAAATTGGGCCTAAATGTATAAACTCAATTTCTATCGAGAAATATGAACTTTGAATCAATTCCACAGTATCATTTCAGGGACGTATTCAGCCCAATGTTTTTTTCAAATGGCTATATCTTTTTAACAGAGCCGAATTCAGAAAAATGGAAAATGAAAAAAATGTTTCTTTTGGCCTCAAGAATCTTCAGTTAAAATATATGCACAAGTCAAAGACTCACCCTGTATACGTATTTTCAGTATAAATAGAGAAAGAAGTTTCTTCAACATTCGTCAGGTCTTTGGAATTATTGAATTCACATAATATTTTCTCTAATTCATTATTTTTTCAAAGTAAATAAACATTTTGATGAATACCTTCTGCGACCTCCATGTAGGAAGGACAACGTTGCTTAGTTATCTGACACGAAAATGACTATATTGACTATAACCTAACATTTTCAGAATATAAACGATGAAATGTGTCAGAATTCAATGGCCAACCGGGATACTTTTTAAAAGAGTTTTTTGTTCCTGTCAGTACATTTTCTCGGTCATCCTCATCTGTGGTGATATTTAATCACACTTCATACTCAGGTTTCTCAGGTATCCATTGACACTGTTTATGGTCACATCAAATATTTCCTGATAATTCCTGCTTTACGAGCGTTTCTCCGGATTGGCCTACGCATTCTTGAAACCAGCATCGAGGTGTGTTCTGTGAATATCTCACATGGATTTTCGGTCTCTCGAATTTATCAGAAGCGGTTGGGAAATAAAACTTTATTGGTTCGATAAATTCGTGGTGAGATATTTGGGAAACTTGATTTTCAGGTTCGGAAACACTGTTGCAGGAATCCGGGTAGACAGAGTAAATTTCAGTGGGGACTTTTATGTAAATATTGAAGATGGAGGTATTATCTGTTTCTTTCTGTTAGTTCCCAATGTGTGACAAATTTCTTGTTCGATATAAAAGAATTTCTTTGGAAGGAATGTATTCATAATTGAATTGAAAATGGTCCCATTTTTCTATATATCTCGTGGAATGCGATCCAAAAATACAGGGTATTTCTTCCCCCACATTACTAAAATTAAACGGAGAACTTATCAAGATATTTTCTTGCAATTCATGTTCATTGTGTTATCCATTATGCTGAGAAAATTTGAGATTCTTTTGCATGCTAAATATGGAGGTGCATACATATAACTCATTTTTGTACAACTGCCATCAAAAGTGACACTTTTAATGACAGCAAACAATGTTGAAATTGATTGTTTACGTGGAAGCGTGTTAAAAATATTTTTAGCATTAGTGTTAAAAATATTTTTAGCACTCCATTTTCTTATGATGAAAGCAGATAAAAAATTAAGCAATTGCAAATTTTTATAATCAATATTTAACAATCATTACTTATGAGCATTAATATTTATGTTAAAACTAGAACAATTACTAACATTAATACCCTGTGACGTTAGGGAGCTCCGCAACACATTATCGGAATCCTCAGCACCATCAGTACTTGTAGAAACCGGAAGTACAATATTGGATGATGATGATCCAAAATCTGTTGAGGTTGGGAGAATTTTTTCAGCAATGACATTTCTGTATGCAATGGAATGATCAACATAGCCCTCAGCTACCGTCGTAGACTTCCATCTACCATGTTTTTTTATATCCGTAATATTTGCTCCTGATTCAGCTAGCAATGAAGCAATTTTCGAAAACAGTGTCCTGTATATTGCTTTGGTTCTGGTAGAATTTTCCCAAATGTATTGATACCATCTGGATTGGCAGTGTATTGTAGGAAAAAACGACGATGTTTGATGACAGAAGGGCGCAGTGCAAAGTACTTATGAAAATAGTCAACATACCTCCCAATAAGAAAGAACGACTGACTTTCGTTTTTTTGTTTGAAAGTTGTATAACCAATGATTTATTTGTTATTTCGATGTCTTACACTGATAAATAACACAATTCTTCACGCCGACAGACTCCAAATAATCCGAAAATAGTTGCAACCTTAACCATCAAGTATTTCTCATCTGGTGCCTCATTTATAAACTTTTCATTTTGTTCACGAGTGAGAATTTTCGATTTTTTGGGACGTTATCCTTCACTTCTCCGTTTTAAATATGCTATTACCTTCAAATATTCACTAACATCCAAACCATTTTTAATAAGGGCGCTTGACTTTATCATTGAAAATTTGCTCCACAAAGTTGATGAACTCCATATTTTTGATTTTTCTTCTAAGTATGCCAGGAAAACAAGTTCACTGAATTTCCCTTCTACATTTTTCAATTTACACCATGCCAGGAAATTGTCATATGCAATATCGTACTGCTGAACAGATTTATTTAGGTATAGTAGAAGTGTGATGGAACAGCAAAGGAGAATGACCAGGGTTGATTAACAATGTGGTTTATTTCTTACGAACTTGGTTAACACTTGTTTTTACTTAAGATTTAGGACTTATGATTGCAACTAAAGACTTTAGCTTGTAGACTGTAAAATACTGTAGACTGTAGAACACTGCCTCTAATTCTGGGTTTGAAACTATTTAAATGAATTCAGATTTACAATGTATACAATAATGATTCAAGGGTAACAAAGAGATTCATGGAGTAATGATAGTGAAGAGATAAATACAATATCTAATGATAACAAGAGATTCTCTTGGGAAATTACCAGTAGTTAGAGTTATCCTAATACAAATACAAATATTACAGATTATGTCTTAATTTATAGGAACAAATTAGATTGACTAATCAAAAATCATTATGATAAAAATAGGAGTCTTAAATGTTTACATAAGTAGGTTTTTACATAATTCTAATACAAAAATGAAATATAGGTGGGTAGTTAGGTGGGTACATAACACCTCCCCCCATAAGATTAAAAGATCAACGATCTTTTAATTGAGCAATTCTAGGGCTTTTTCTTAAAGGTATTTCTTCTTCTGTTTCTATGACATTTACATCATCATTTTCTACTCTTACGGGTGATTTTGATTTTATATTGAAGGTGAGACAATTTGTTATTCTTTGACAACAATTACCTAAACGTTGATCTTCAACATCGACTTTATGACATATTCCTAGTGGTTTGTTATTTGAGTTTATTTTATATTTTTTATAAAGATACTTGATGACCTTATAGGCTAAGTATATTAGAACACATTTAATTATACTACATATTATATATGAGAAATAATTACTTTTTATGATTGAAGAGAACATTGATTCTTTCTCCAACTCTTCTGCTTCTATTCTCATATCATCTAACTTTTTGCTGGCAATATTGAGCTCATCACTGTTCAGACTAATTGATTGAATAGGTACAAAGTGTAAAGTTTCATTTGGAATTTTATGTTGGTTATCCAATCTTTCACAACAATCCTGAAGTATATTAAAATTTGGAAAAATTGGTTCTCTAAAAACGGTCTCTTTGAATGTAATAGGATCCGATGTTAATGTTGTAGTGCTAGTATATAATTTGCATCCTTCGTCTAATGTTATGATTCCAGTGCCATTAATAAATAAGGATAGTGGAGAACTTGACATACAATTTAAGGTAATGGATGTTTGACTTGGTAGGGCAAAAATCCAACTGTTATTAGAAATGAGTTTATGCCATACTTCATAGGTAGCTGGGAGAATTCTAGTATCGCAATTAAAATCTAATAACTTTCCGGTAGCAATAAGGAGTTCTGTTTCACAAATCTTTCTGGATTGAGTAGAATAAATAGGTTCTTCAGGAATACACATGATTTCCTTCTCGTCAAGAGACTTACAATTATTAATTGTTTCGAACGATGTGTATGAGTTGCGGATTTCCGAAAGAGCTAAGTATTTGATCGATGGAAGGATGAAAACAAAATTTTCTTTTGAGGAATGGAGTATAGGTAGAGGCACGAGTTTATACAAAGAATATCTTATATTATTCACCAATGGGACAGAAATTACGTAGACTATTCGATTACTTGAGAAATGATATTTGACCTCGATGATATCTAAAAATTTATTCGCGTTTTCGTTAGATAAAGAGAGAGGATAGATGTTGGAGTTTTTGAGGTGAGGTATAGTTTTAGATAATTCTGCTATGAGCTGGTAAGGAGTCATTACTATTGGGTGTAAGACATTTGATTTCGCGAATAGAATTGTGTTAATGAGTGTGGATAACTCATGTTCTAATTCTGATGTTAAAAGAATGAGCAATTCGAAATGTTCCTCGATTATTTGTTGGAGTTCTATAGAATATGAGCGGTTTTGTAAATTATTCGTGAAATTGGTTATCTTGTCTAGATTCGCATTGAAAAGGTCTTTGTTTGTGTTCAAATTATTGATAGTTTGATTAAAGTTAGTAATGGTCGTTTTAACCACTTGTATTTGTTGTTTCAGCAAATGAGCTAAATCATGTTCATTATCTTTAAAACGATTTATCGCATCATTATAAAAGTTTGCATCATCTTCATCAAGTGTACCGAAAGCTGTTCTGAATGCTGAACCGACTATATTGAACCATGCACGTTTACTTACGTGATGTTGGCGATTTATCATTTCTTTTAACATTTGATCTTTTCTATATAATGATGGAACCATTTGGTTCAATAATAATAAAGATGTCTTACAAGCGATGGAATTTAGAAATGTATTCTTAGAGCAAAGGGTTTGAGTTTCTTCCTGAGAGTTACTTATAAGTTGTAGCTTTTCTTCAAAGGGTAATAAACGTTACGAGATTCCATTTTGACTCGATGAATCGGAGATCCTTAACGTGTTCATAATAAATGCCCGAAGACTTAGTGATCTGTTGGATGTGATGGCCCTTTGATTGCAGTATGCAAAACCACATAATTAACCATCTGAAACAAAATGTTTTAATCTATTAGTGTGGACTTTCACCTTTCTTCTTCTGATTTGGATTGTAACGTTAACAGGAGAGTTTACCTCTATGATTTTGTAAGGACCGGTATATTGCGGACTTAGTTTTTTAGATTTTCCTCTTTCGCTTTTCTGGTTTAACAGCAGGACCCTTTCACCGGCTTTGAACTCTGCGTTTCGAGATTTTTTGTCGTAATATACTTTGCTCGTTTCTTTTGATTTTAAAAGGTTATTTTTCGCAATTTCCTGTGATTTTTGAAGTTTGAGTTTCAGGTCATCTACATAGTCTTCATAGGTATATTTGAAATCGACTGAGTTAGTGAGATTTGTTGGTATTTGAGGTTGCTTCCCGAAAACCAATTCGTGAGGTGTGAATTTTGTTGATGAATGGGTTGTCGTGTTATATGAAAACATCGCAAAATCGATCCAACGGTCCCAGTCTGTTTGATTTTCATTGATGTAATGACGTAAATAATCCGCAAGTGTTTGATGACTTCTCTCTAAAGCTCCGTTGCTTTGAGGATGGTAAGCAGTACAATTGATCTGTTTTATTTTGAACAACTTTGAAGTTTCACTTAAAATATTTGACATGAAATCTTGTCCTTGGTCAGTAACGATATATTTTGGAATACCGAACTTACAAACAAAGTTTCTTACAAAGGTATCTGCAATGGTTTTAGCTTCATGGTTTGCAATAGCATAGGCTTGCGAATATTCAGAAAGATCGTCTTGTAAAGTGAGTATGTACTTGTTACCATATTCCGTTACTGGAAGCGGACCTACAATATCTAAAAATACCTTTTCGATAGGATTGGAACTGGTCGTAGTTATCTCCATAGGTTTAAGATTCTTTTTCCGTACAAGTTTGTTTTTTTGACAAGATTCGCACCCTTTTACAAAGTTTTTGATGTCATTCTTCATTCCGTTCCATTTAAATTTTTGTTTTATTCTATTATATGTTCGGTGATAACCTGAATGTCCGGAAGTTGGATTTGAATGATTTTCTTTTAGAATTTGCTGGATCTCTTCTTCTTTCGGTTCGTATAAAATATCATGATGAACTGTTAGATGGATGTTAGTTTGTCTGAAGATATACCTAAGCATAGATCTGATTTTATTCCAGCTTAATTTGTCATATGCGAAAGACAGTCTAGGTAAACTAACTTCTGATATATCATTTTCTAAAAGGTACATTTTTAGATCGTTAAGATTTTTGAATAAATTTTCATATGACGTTGCTTCCCAATAATTTTCTTTGAAGAAAATGTACAACACTTTATTAATTTGAATGATTTGATTCAGTTGAGGTTTTTTAGTTTTTAGTTCGTCTAGATGAGAATATTTGTCTTCCACCTGCGACTGAAAGTTTTCTTTGTGCTGTAAGTCAGTTGAAATGAAAACACATATTGTTGATGATGAATCAATAATTTTGTCACTTCTTTCTTCAATATTATTATTCGCTATTAAAGTGGATTGGAATTTCTGGAGGAAATCATGATAATTTTCCGCAGTATGCTGTACATTTCGTATTGTTGCAGCCGAAGTTGTTTGGATGTTGTCGATTGGGTTTCGACTTAAAAAATCTGCGTTATTATTAATTTTCCCTGGTTTATACCTAATTTCATACTCATACTCTTCAAGAGCTAATCTCCATCTTACGAGTCTTGAACCAGGATCTTTAACATTAAACAGCCAAGTGAGCGGCCTATGATCTGTTAGTATGATGAATTTCCTTCCATAAAGGTAAGGTCGGAAATGTTTCACACTCCAAACTATGGCTAACAGTTCCTTTTCGGTCGTACTATAATTCGACTCGGCTTTGTTAAGTGATCGGCTGGAGTAAGCTATTGGCAAGTCATTTGGGATTTCTCCTTGTGATAAGACTGAACCAATTGCATAATTACTTGCATCAGTCGAAAGAATGAAGGTTTTTGAAAAGTCAGGGTATTGGAGTAAAGGTTCAGAACATAATATATTTTTTAATGTCTCGAAGGCAGATTGTTGAGTACTAGTCCAATTGAAGGTTTCATTTTTCCGCAAAAGTTTAGTTAATGGAAGTGTGAGATTACTGAAATCTTTGATGAAACGACGATAATAGCCAGCTAAACCTAGGAAACTTTTCGTCTCTTTCTCATTTTTCGGAGTTTTAAACTCTGTAACTGCTTTAATTTTTTCCGGATCTGGTTTTACACCATTTTCGGTTATGACATGACCCAAATACATAACCTCTTTCCTTAGGAATTCACATTTGTCTGGTTGTATTTTCAAGTTGAATTTGGATAGTCTTTCGAAAACTTCACGAAGTCTTTTATTGTGGTTTTCTAAGTTATCTGCGAAAATAATAATGTCGTCTATGTACACTAAACATCTTATGCCCTTAATTCCTACTAGGACGGTGTTCATCATTCTCTGAAACGATGCTGGTGCGTTTTTCAAACCAAATGGCATGCGTTTGAATTGAAAATGACCGCTTTGTGTGGAGAAGGCTGTTTTTGGAGCGTCCTCTTTATTCAGTTCGATTTGATGGAACCCTGAGGTTAAGTCAAGTGTTGTAAAATATTTCGAATGTCCTAATTGATCTAAGGTTTCAGAAATATTTGGAAGAGGATATGAATCGCCGATTGTAATATCGTTGAGTTGACGGTAATCTATTACAAGTCGCCATTTTCTTTCCTTAGATGCATCCATCTTTTTCGGAACTATCCAAATGGGTGCATTCCAAGGGGAATTCGAAGGTTCTATTATGTCTTGTTCCAACATTTTATTTATTTGACGATCGACTTCTTCTTTATGAACCTGAGGGTAACGATAAGTTTTGGCACTTATTGGTTTGTCTGTTGTTGTCTGTATAGAGTGTTTGATAGCATTTGAACTAGTTAATGTATCTCCAGGTAAATGAAATAGATTATTATATTCGTGACAAATTTCAATTATTGATTCCTTTTCTTCTTGATTTAAGTGATCTAATCTGAGGGATTCTGTAATTTTTGAAAGACGAATAGACTCGTGATTTTCTAGATTTGATGTTTGAGAGAAATGGAAAACATTTGATTCGTCTTTTGGTTCGTCGACAGGGTCGAGGGAAATTTTTAATTTTGAGATCTTGACTGACTTTTCTGTTGTATTGAGGATTGAAGTAATGGCTTTATTATTTTTCACTTTGACAATGCTTGGACAGAGATAAACACCTTCTAAAATTTGAATATTCGGAACGATACCTTCGGAAATATTTTCATTTGCAACTTCTATTTGAACTATAGTCTCGCATCTGGGCTGAATCATTAAAGTGTTATTTTCTATGTTTTCTGGATTTTGAGATTTCTTCATATGATTTAGAGGAATGCGACAATTTCCAAAACTGAGTGAACCATCATGATAGTCGATTGAACACTGAGTTTTTAGATTGAAATCATTACCCAAAATTCCGTCGAAATTTATAGGAAACGAATCAGGAATTATATGAAAGGTATGTTTTATAATTTCGTCATCTATGAGAATGTTCATGAAGCAGTAACCTAATGTTTTTGTAGGATTTGGAACGTCTCGATCAATGCCTTTTAGTAGAATTTGAGAATTTTCGAAAACTTCAACGTCGGGTTTTAACTTTGATAATTTGATAAGCGACACATCGGCACCATTGTCTAATAGAAAGGTATTCTGATTTTGAATTAGTTCTTCGATGTTTAGAATAACGTAAGTTGTGGCTGAAAAGTTTATTGAGAATATTCGGCCTGAATTACTTGGGCATTTCTCGTTTGGGCCGTGAATCGAGAGCCCTGGGAGTTTAAAGGATTTTGTTGATTCGACGATTGAGATTCGTTTGGCGGATTTTGTCTTCGATTATTATTATATTGTCTTTTTCGACATTCACTGATCAGATGACCAGGTTTTTTACAATAAGCGCATATTTTCGTCGGGAAATTATTTGTATTCCTGGAGGGACCTGGTTGATTTTGATTCTGGATATGTTTTACAGAAAATTGAGGTCTGTTATTTTGATTACTAGTTTTGTATCTACAGTTAAAAGATGTGTGACCAGGTTTATTGCAATAATTACAATGACGTACTGATGAATTATGAATATTTTGATATTTGTTAATTTCGATTTTTGATTTAAGTTCTTGTTCTTCTTGAAGAGCGATAGCGATAGCTTTTTCCAGGCTGTTAGGACGTTGTGATTTCACAAGTAATGACAAATTTGGCTGAAGGCCTGTTATAAAAACACTTAAAGCTTGTTCTTTCAGAAGTTTTACGCATGATTCTCTGGATTCCCCACTAAGATTAGAGTCTAATGTATTTATTAATTTTATGTAGCAATTCTCTACCTTAGAAGAATATGACATAACAGATTCAGAAGGATTTTGCCTACAAGAATTTAGTTCCAATTGCCATTGACCCATCGTTCGTTTTTCTGAATATACATCTAATAGGTGTTGTTTTAAATGAATCCAATCAGGGAAATTCCTATTTCTAACGAGTGCTCTAGCATTATCCGTTAATTTAGTCTCGATTATGGAGAAAAGGATTGTTTGGAATTCTGGTTTGACTAAATTCGTTGCTTTATCGCAATTATCAATGAATTCGTATAATTTTTGTTTGTTTCCATCGAATTTGATGAGCATTTGACAAGCAAGCTCAAGTGGAATGCGAGGTGGAATGATAGAAGTGCGAGAGGAATTGGTATGAGAAGAATCAATGTCGGTTGGCATTTTGAAATATGAGTCTAACAGTAAAAATAATTAAGGATTTAAAAAGTGTTCGTTGAAACCTGCAGAAATAAACTCACACTATGGTTATCACAAATCCTAGGTGGCTCATTACTTGTTCCTTTTGCCTCTTGCTCCAAAACTTCTTCTTGATCTCACAGCTGGATGGCTCTTGATGAGGTCTTCGAAGAATTTACGACTCGAACTCGTCAGTAGATGTCTTGCTCCTCTAGGGTTGCCTTTGATGAACAACAGGATCCAAGCTTCTTCTAAGTTCTCGACGGTTCTGATATCCCTAATGATGAGAGATATCCCACTTCTGACACCAGTTTTTTGTGATGGAACAGCAAAGGAGAATGACCAGGGTTGATTAACAATGTGGTTTATTTCTTACGAACTTGGTTAACACTTGTTTTTACTTAAGATTTAGGACTTATGATTGCAACTAAAGACTTTAGCTTGTAGACTGTAAAATACTGTAGACTGTAGAACACTGCCTCTAATTCTGGGTTTGAAACTATTTAAATGAATTCAGATTTACAATGTATACAATAATGATTCAAGGGTAACAAAGAGATTCATGGAGTAATGATAGTGAAGAGATAAATACAATATCTAATGATAACAAGAGATTCTCTTGGGAAATTACCAGTAGTTAGAGTTATCCTAATACAAATACAAATATTACAGATTATGTCTTAATTTATAGGAACAAATTAGATTGACTAATCAAAAATCATTATGATAAAAATAGGAGTCTTAAATGTTTACATAAGTAGGTTTTTACATAATTCTAATACAAAAATGAAATATAGGTGGGTAGTTAGGTGGGTACATAACAGAAGTTCCAGATTTGCTCTTCTTGCAGACTCTTCAATATCCACAGGAACAACCAAATCGTCACTTTTATTAATAATTGGACTCTCGAGTCTCGACAAACATATTAGGGTCGGCGTTTGAAGCGAGTAGGAAATCTCCTCCGATAGAGGCGTCACCGTGCATTTTATGAAATATCTCCATAGAACTTACATTATCACTATAAGTTCTATGAATATCTCTCTTATCATGAATGAAATGTACAATGGCGCTCTCTATCCGAAAATCGCCGAACTATGGAATAAGTCAATTTGTGGGTAAAGCAGGAATTTTTTCCCGCCAAAATTCGAATTTGGCCATTTTCTGCCAATTCCGTATTTCAAGTTGATCTTCTGAACGAAATTATCAGTAGATTCACTTTTAATCGGAAGTTGAACTTTTTTCATGGGTCTTTCTGTTGAAAAAAACAGAAGCATGGGTTGGCTCATTTTCTTCTATTTTTGAAAGAAAAAAAATTAACTGTCGGAATGAAATCGATTTAAATTATTTCAACAAGAACCCTAATCCTTTCTGAGTTCACCCACAAAATTTCAGTTCTCAAAGTGAAACCGTTTTCGAAATCAACTTAAAATAAAAACACACTACATTGAACGCCCACCTTAAGCAGATAAAAAACCCAAGACGAAAATTGGACAGGAACGCAATCCAAATGACAGAGCGTCTTTTCTCATTTGTTAGTAATCATAACGTTGGCAACGTTTGCCATTCACAACAACCTTTTGATTATTTGAATATTAAAATGCATTTTGCAGTTCATTTCATTGCAAATTCGCCCATTTCATCATCAAAATAGGGCAGTTGTACAAAAAACATTGTATGGTATTTGTGTTGAAAGTGATTTTATTTTGTTCGTAAAATTGTTCAATTCGCTCCGCTCATTTCACAAACTTTTTCACTCACAAAATAAAACATCACTTTTAACACTCATATCATAAATAACTATTTCATCCTCCACCAAATTTCATAAAAGATATTAAGTTTCTTTCAGCACTCCCATATCAGATTTGCGTCGATGACATAGGAGCTCAAGAGTCATGTGCTTCAATGACAGCTTGACTATCAGAATGGATCACTATTGCACACCCTGTAAAGAAACTTTCAAGGGTGGGACATTCTGATAGTCAAGCTGTCATTAAAGCACAGGACTCTTGAGCTCATATGTCATCGACCCAATGCCGATATGGGAGTCCCGAAAAAAAAATTAATGAAGTAGGCAACAACAAGGTTTCAAGTTTGGGTTCCGAGTCACTCAGGCATCAAAGGAAACAAAGAGACCAACAGACTAGCTCGATTTTGCTTTCTATATATGATGGCCATCATTCGATTTCTGCACCATCCAAATGGTGAATATTCCCACAATAATCAAAACTTATTCTTCCTTTTAATTGGTTTATCGAAATTAAACCTTTTGTATATTTTTTTTCTGAAGGAAATCCCAAATTAACTGAAAGAAAGGTGTGAAAAAGCTTGCCCTCCTGAAGTGAATTACAGAACCAATTTTCTCAACAGATTATATCGAATCATTCAAGAAGTCTCTTGAATGATTCCACATTTAGTTTGGCTAATTCGGAATTATTCTGCCACTCAAAATGATAGACTTATCACTCAGGAAGATATAATTATCTTTTATGAGAATTTTCGGTTATTATGAAGGTTTCAATGGACCCAATGGGCGGTCCTGGGTTCCTTTCTTTGTAATGTGTTAAAGCTTCCGTTTTCAACAAATTATCGGTCTTTTGTGTTCCCAACGGAGTAATGGAGACATTAAATTTCATTTGACAGCCACGACTGCGAGCAGAGTGTCTTATGGTGTATCGATTTCTGTTGAACGTCTGCAAAAAATTACGTTGAGATTAGCTTTTAGCAGTGTGTGGTAGTAAGTGGTAATTCCATTGCAATTTAGGTTTTTCAGAGGAGAATGAGGACATGTAGCCAATTGGTTTTGGTAGGTAGAGATTGTTTTGTAAATTCATTCGATGTTTAAATTTCGCGACGGGAGAAACCAATATCTCGAAAGGCTATAATTCTAACTGTTCAAGCTTACCTCTACAAAACACTCAACAAAAGTTATCGAAACTGACGATTCTTGTCCACCAAATGTTCAATAATGAGATCTCAAATGTTGAAGAAATTGAAGAAATTATTTTTACTGCGTGTTACCTATACAGCCTATACCCCATCCACTTTTATAAGGTATCCCGGTTGGCCATTTCAACATTTTTCACCGGGTATATTTTGAGAATTGAGCAACATTGTACCTACTTTTAATATAGATGTCGTAGTATTTATCAAAATGTTTAATCACTTTATAAAAATAATGAATTTGAGAAAATATTATGTAAATTCAATAATTCCAAAGACCTGGCGAATGTTGAAGAAACTTATTTCTCTGTTAAAACTGGAAATATTTCACGTATATAAACATTGTTGGAAGATTAGGTTAAACTATTTTCTTGTACGAAAATCAAGAACCGGTATTGAAATTTTACTGAAAAATAATGGACAGAATAGTCCGTTATTTTGTGATCGTTCATTCGATAAAAGAATAAAAGTACTCGAATAACCCAATAGAAAAACTTCTAAACGAACAGAAAGATCTATATTTTCGAAATTATCAAGAAATAAGCCTACAGAAGATATTAAATAGTTATTTATGATACGAATGTTAAAACGTTAAAAGTGACGTAAAAGTTGTGAAATGAGCGGAGCGAATTGAACAATTTCACGAACAAAATAAAATCCTTTTTAACACAAATACCATACAATGTTTTTTGTACAACTGCCCTATTCTGATAATGAAATGGGCGAATTTGCAATGACAATGAACTTCATAACAATTTCCTGGCATGAAGTGAATTGAAAAATTTAGAAGGGAACTTCAGTGAACCTCTTTTCCTGGCTTACTTAGAAGAAAAATCAACAATATGGAGTTCATCAACTTTGTGGAGCAAATTTTCAATTATGTCAAGCGCCCTTATTAAAAATAGTGTGGATGTTAGTAAATATTTCAAGGTAATAGCATATTTAAAACGGAAAAGTGAAGGATATCGTCCCAAAAAATCGAAAATTCTCACTCGTGAACAAGTTGAAAAGTTTATAAATGAGGCACCAGATGAGAAATACTTGATGGTTTAGGTTGCATCTATTTTCGGATTAGTTTCAGCCTGTCGGCGTGAAGAATTGTGTAATTTATCAGTGGAAGACATCGAAATAACAAATAAATCATTGGTTATACAAGTTCCAAACACAAAATTATATTAATATTATTGGGAAGTATGTTGACTATAGTTTCATAAGTACTTTGCACTGCGCACTTCTGTCATCAAACATCGTCGTTTTTCTTGAAATACATGAATAATAAATGCACTGCCAATCCAGTTGGTATCAATAAATTTGGGAAAATTCCATCTATTGTTGCCGAATTCCTCAAACTGCCAGAACCAAAGCAATATACAGGACACTGTTTTCGAAGATCCTCCGCTTCATTGCTAGCAGAATCAGGAGCAAATATTACGGATATAAAAAAACATGGTGGATGGAAGTCTACGACGGTAGCCGAGGGATATGTTGATCATTCCATTGCATATAGAAATGTCATTGTTGGAAAAATTCTCCCAACCTCAACAGATTTTGGATCATCATCATCCAATATTGTACCGGTTTCTGTACTGATGGTGCTGAGGATTCTAATAATGTGTTGCGAAGCTCCCTTACGTCACAGGGCATTAATGTTAGTAATTGTTCTATAGTTTTACGATTAATATTAATGTTCATAAGTATTGATTGTTAAATATTGATAATAAAAATTGGCAATTGCTGAATTTTTTCATCTGATTTCATCATAAGAAAATGGAGTTCTAAAAATATTTTCAACACTAATGTTAAAAATATTTTTAACACGCTTCCACGTAAACAATCAATTTTAACATTGTTTGTTGTCATTAAAAGTGTCACTTTTAATGGCAGTTACAAAAATATTTTTTGCACAACTCGAAATACCCCAGTATAAAAATGTAGTAGTACTACAAAACCTGTGTCACAGTTAAACCTCAAGAGAACTAACTCCATTTACAAAGTTGAAAAAGAGTGAATAGAAATCAGCAGTGAAAACGTCTCTGAGAATTATTTGACATTTCACGAGTACCAACTTGCGTCAGTTTCAAATAAAAAAGACTTGATAAACCTGAATCTTGGCCAACCGGGATACTTTAAAAAAGTGAATGGAGTATAGTTAATTGACATAGTGACTTAATAGTTATGGTGCATAGATATGAAAGAAGGAACTTTCAAGTAGTGCATTCAAATCTGATACAAATGAATTAATAAAACAATTTTTTTCCAGTACGCTGACTATCCAATACTCCAAATGTGGCTCCCTCTGTAACAGTCGCCCATTGAATGTAAATCGAGAATTGTCCTGAAACTGCACAATGTCTCAATTTTTGGTCGAATGCACACATAAAAATCCGAAAATCCCATATAAACGTTGAATAAATTTCAAAATCAATGAAGTCATTCCGCGCTGGCGAGCATTTCTTATTTTACACATGGTTTACCTCAATGGCTTTTTCAGAATAAATGTGTGATTTGTCCATCCACTCGTACTCCTGACAACTCAATCGAAAGCTGCATCGAGAATACAAGCGTCCAATAAATGACAACACGTGTCTGTATTATTCAAAACCCCAAGTTAGATAATTTATGCGTCTACTTTTACGGACGATTGCTGGATATTTGCATAGAACGCGTTTAAGGTCGAGGTCAAAGCGATAAATAAATCGAAACGCTGGGTACCATGAGGCTTCCGAGGGATAACAACGTGACACAGTCTACCACTATGCAAAAAATCGAAACCCGATGAAAAACAAGTTTCCTCAAGTTTTCTCCGAGATTTATAACCTGCTTCTGCATTCTGGACCACGCCCATGTACAAATTAACAATTCCTGCTAGATTTGCATATCGGCCTTTATTTCCCACAGTTGGTGTTGCCTCATATCTGATCGTAAATTAAATGCTGTCTGAATGATTCGTTCTCAATCAATGTTATTCGACTAAATAGGTGGTCATTTGTGGCCATCACGACACGTAAGATCGTTTGCTAAAATTGCTGCATAATCGGAACAAGATTGAAAATTGAATGCGCTATATAAATCTTGTAGGAGCGTTCATTTTGCGCGAAAAACTTGTGGATGGTCATGTTTCTGTTGTGGCGTACGAATTAACTCAAATACAGTAGTTCTACATGATGGTGCATGCGAATCAATCATGATTTACTTCCTCTGATACAGGTCTGGTTAATGGGTATCAATTTTTACTCGATGTTATACAGAAACATTGGAGTATGGGAAGGTGTTGTTGCGAAATACTTTCAGGACTGTTCAATGAGAAATGGTTCAGAATGAACCAGAAAGAAAAATTTGGCAGCTGTTTCTTAAAAGAAAAACGAAGGGTTTTCCAATAGAAGGTGTTATCTTGAATAGCCCGGCGCTATTTCGGTAGATATCACTTTCGAAGCTGTCATTTTTGACATGTGAAAAGAAGAAACTACGCCTTCAATAAAAAAGGAACGATACGCGAATCAACAACGCATTGAAATCAATAAAATTCACCATAAAAATGGTGAAAATTTGGCAGAGACGGTTCGTGAAACTCGAACATTTTTGAGTCGTCGTGAAGCACCTTATCAAACAGCAATACAGAATTTGAGCTGTTGGGTGAAGTTAGTGATGCGGAGAATAGAACCCGTGTACGTCGCCTAAGAACAGCCCAGAATATTGCTGCTACAGCCGAAAGCGTTGAAGAAAACCCAGGTTCTTTGAAGTTAGGCATTCCACAAAACGTAACAGTATTCTTCATGAAGCTTTGGATCTGAAGGCCCATGAAGTTCAGTTAACACAAGAACTCAAGCCGGCCGATCATCAATAACGTCGTTTCTTTGCTGATTGGGTCCTTGAAAAGCATGAAAATGATTCGGAATTCCATCGAAAAATCATCTTGAAAGATGAGACCCATTTTCACAATTGGCCACCGAGATCTTGAGATTTAACACCATGTGACTTCTTCCTTTGGGACCATGTGAAAGAAAAGTTATACGCCAAGAGCCCAGCATCGATTCAAGACCTCAATGATGGAATCCGTGAGGCTATCGAGGACATAGGGAAGTCAGTTTGCGATTTGGTTTTGGAAATTTTCATGAAAAGGATACGGTCATGTAGTCTTGATGTGGTTATAATGTAGGTTATGATGTATCGTTATACAGTTGAGGGATAGTGAATAATAATATGCAGACTCATCAAAGGGGTTCATTTCTTAACCATACTGAAGACAGATGATAACTCACATTGAATGAAACTGTTTACTACCAACAATTACTGTTGACTAACAATCAATAGACTTTTAGACTCTTCTTGATGAATGTCCTTAGCCAATTGTTATATATCTTCTATATTTATAAAAGAAAGATGTTGGTTACACCATTTATAACTCGAGATCGGATGGACTGTTTGTTATGAAACTTCATTAATGGATTCGTCTACGGTCTAGCTATTATAAAATAGAAATTTTAATAATTAAAATTCTGAAAAATTCGATGGAAAATTTATTTGCTTATGTAGGAAATGCTTTTCTTCCTTCTGAATAAGACTACTAGGTGTCGCTACGGTTGATGGCAATGTCCAGATAAGACACTGTAGCGTTGTCATGAAGGTTCCTACTATATTTGATATTATCGCCATTAGATGGCGATGTAATTTGCATAGAACTTCAGTAACATATAGGAGTATAGAATGACTCCTAGGTAACACGGAAGGCTATTACCAGATCGAAAAGCGTGTAAACATTTCAAATTGGTGGAACAGTGAAGTTTTACCGAAATGTCAACTAAATCGGATTTGGACATTAGTAACTGAATGAGAATGGACAACTCACGATTGAAACTGTTTCAATCATTTTATTTTTTCTCTTCATTTTTGAAATGTTTTTGAATGTCTGTTTGTGTGATAAATACAGGGTGAGACTTGTACATATATTTTAACTGTAGATTCTTGAGGCCAAAGGAAACCTTTTTTTCATTTTCCATTTTTCCGAATTCGGCTCTGTTGAAGAGATATAGCCATTCGAAAAAATCAATCGAGCTAAGTACGTGCCTGATATTATTCTCTGCAAACACTTCAAAGTTCATATTTTTCGATTGAAAGTGATGTGATTATTAGATATTCTGGGTGATACATTTAAAAAATACTCAAGCACTAACCTTATTCGAATAAAAATGTTATAAACACGATATTTCCTAACAAAACACTTAGTTCTGTCCGATAATTTCGGCAAATGAAAAGCTATATTTCTCACACCAAAATTCTTCGATTGTCCTGAAGATTAGTTTATAGACACTAATAATTTGTTCATATTTCCTCGATATTCTAAAACGATCTCAAAAAAATTGGTTTCTCACTAACCTATCCTAACTCCACTAACCAAAGTCATATGTTTCGGTGTCAATGACCTAACCATACCCATTCTCTGAGATATTCAATTCACCCACAGAACTCTAGAGAAGACGATGCCAGATTGCCGATTTTCTCTTCAAACAATGCGAACTCAAGAAAGCAGTACGTCCCCTATCGTTAGCAAATGAACTATCACAATCGCTAAAGGCGTCTAGGCGTTGCTTTTTGAAAATGCCAAAAGAGTATTTCTGATTCTCGCCAATATAGCGCTACGTTCCCTTCAGAAGGCCGTGGATGTAGCCACTGTAGCCGTGACGCAAGACCGTTGTTCTGTGCTCCAACCTAAAACTTTAGTCAGTGTTCTCATAGACGAAGTTCACTCTTTATTTATTTACAGAGAATAAAGCAAACAGGTGATGATTATGTAAATGACTTTCAGTGAATTGATGTAATAGTAGTGTCGTTCTGGTGTCGAGTTATATTTTTTCGATAGATATTTTGCTGAAGGACCGGTAACAATGAATTTTAAATAGAAACTGCCTATAAAATGTATAATTTCATGCTTCTTAGAATTCAATTTTATGTCCCACGAATGTGGAATTTTATTATTACATATCTCTACATCAAACGTTTTTTCATCATAGAGATTTTAGTCTTGACAAAGTTGATAAACATTCTGACAACGTTGGTAACTTGTTGAGAGACCAGAGAAAAAAATTATATTCGATGAGATTTAACTCAAGACAACATTCAGATTATTCTTGAAATTCATGATTTTTTCCTCTAATTCAATCTTATACATTTAGGAATAACTTGAGAATGACGCGTTTTATTGAAAAAATATAAGAATACTTTTGTTTTCTAAAATAATTAATTCTTTCGAAAACGTGAACCGTTCATCTTTTTCAAGTGGTTTCATAGTATTTTTGCGTGAATTTATAAGTCGACTATACTGTAACTTTTTTACCAGTAGAAATATGAAATAAGTTTCAATTGAGGAATATGCACCATGAATAGAGTAAACAATCAACCAAAATTCAATTCATTCGAAATATCGGTTCCGAATATATGGAAAGAATAGTGTTAATTTCATGGATTTTTGACACCCTATTTCTTCCAAACGGAACCGAATTTTGAAAAATGGTATGGGAAAAAAGTGTTTCTTTTGATGGAAGGAATCTATAGTTAAAATATATGTACAAGTCAAAGACTCACCCTGTATATTTGCGGAAATAACTGCATCCTAAATTGCCACTGATTAGTAATTGACACATTATTTTTGTGTTCCTGCTCTGTGTGACAGCGTATATCCATGAGATGATTACCCATTATTTCCAGCTGAGCAGTATGTATAAAACGAATGATAATACCTTTATAATGCTGAGATCTTTTTTGAGCTCTCTCAAATCAATAATACAAATAAGACGATTCAAAAGTAATGATTCACTCTGAAGGACCAGACTTATGGGTATTCTTGTGAGAACCTTATCACTGAGGATTGCAACATGTTTTTTTTTCATAGTAGTTATACAGGATGAATTATAAGTACTCAATTGAAAATACACTGCTCCACTGTAGTTAAGAATGTTTTCGTTTCAAAATTTGACGATTCTTGTTCCCCAAATTTTCATTTATGAGGCATCATCTCTCTCATATCTGAATGGCTTTTCCGCATCTCGTTCGATAGCTTTTTCAGTTTCTGGAAAATTCTAGTCGATATCGAGAAACTGAAAACGTTACCGCATAGTGCACTTTGAAACATGTTGCAATCCTGTCAAAACAATGTTTGAATGTGAAATTCTACCGATATTGTCAATTTTGCCTCATTATCTTCCTTCATTCGATTGATGAAGAGCCTCAGAAAATACTGAAATTTTGTGCTGAAACTTTATTCAATGATACCCCATGGGGCAAATAAATTGTACTGGTCCCCTAATCGAGCCCTGTGGAACTCCTCATGAGAAGTGCCCAAATAGATAATCTGTTCCCAACTCTTATCCTCTATCTCTCATCATGACTGACTGGTGATTTAATATTCACGACTCTTCACTCTTCACTCTTCCCTCTTCACCCAAAGGAACAACTGAAATGACCCTGCATCATCATGTAAATCAACAAGGAACATCTGCCCGATCTTTCCTAACGACTAACGCCACGAGAAGCGACCCCGTGACCTAAAAAATATAAATTCATCAAAACCCATATTTACCTTCGTGATTCATCAGGGTTTCAGGCTCTTCCACACGTCTGTCCGCAAAAATCGGAATAATTCCACGGTTATGGCAGTCGTAAGAGACCGAGATCTGCAATTATTATGAAATTATGGGCGAGCGGTTCTCCCACACGTTGGGTTCATTGATTTCGTGTTTACTTGCCACCAGAAAATTCACACATTCGTCTTGACGTGTAGATCTAATGGCGTACGGAGCGACTACGAAAATCTTTTAATAATAAGAATGGCGTGTAATTATTACGGTATCTTCCGTAACCTCGGAGTTATTAGGGGAATATTCGATACACTCGTAATTTGAGAGTTGTTATTTGGGATTCACCAGGACAGTGGCGTAGGAGAGACTCAATTTAATTTTATGAGGAAAAGTTTCTCGCTTAACCCACTGTCGGAGTCTCCTCTATGAAATGTGTCTGACTGCAAATTCAAGAGTTCCGTATGCTTTCAGGAAGGATGTATATGATTTTCGAAGACAATAACTATAAAAATAAGTAGCAGGCAAGAGACAAAATACGCATAGTGAAGGGTTTCGTAGTTGAGATGACAAATGAAAACTATGAAACGTATTGTGAAATTTAAAAAAGAGGAATCAGTTTATCTCCGCCTGCAATAGATTATAGCTTTCAAGCTTTCACGTAATATTTATATAGAAGTATGTGAATAATATACACGAGCCTCTTGGAGAGAAGAAATGGACTGTTGTACCAATTCTTATCGCCTCGAGAATTTGAAAAAAAAATGGATGTATGTTTGATAGAATGAATACGACAAAGCAAATACTGAAGAAATGGTACTTATGGTTGTTCAAACTAAAAGTTACGTATCTGCTTCTGTTTGGTCTCGTGTGGTGTTGTGCAGGGTAAAAGTTCTTATCACAGAATTCACTTTGTATAAAGGGTGGCGAACTGAAGGCCGACGACGTGGAAAGTATTTGTTAAGGGCTTCGAGCTAAGCCGTGTAAAAACAATGCGACTGAAGGCAGGTATATGTCGAACTGAGCAGGTATATGCTTGTAGGATTTTTGTAACAGCCATAGAATCGCATAGCGCACAGAAAATCTCGGTCTTATTCTTAACCGAGTAAGCCCATCCTATATATAAACTTTGTGGTATATAATATAAAAGGATCAGTATAATATAAAAGGTGTGAATTTTGAACAGTATGTAATATTAACTGCTCAGGGACGTAGCAATATACATAGTGTTTCTGAATTGATGCGAAAGATTTCAAAGGGTGATTCCTTGTTCAAAATAAATGGTAGTTTGTTATATATAAAATGTTGGGTGAAAAGTTAGGGAGATATTGCGGTTCAAAGATGGCGGAAAAATTATGTTTTTATTTTGTACCTTCCAAACAAAAAGGAAAAGAATTATGATATTTCATGGGAGTACATATTACTATTATGAAAACACACTTTCTTGATATTTTTTCATATTTTTAAAATGGGTGGATAGGGTTGAAGTAGACAACCCCTATCATTTCTGTTGACTGAATTAAAAAAAAAAAATTACGGAACGACTTGGATAGAATTAAATTCGGATAGCCTGATTCGTTCAAGAACTTTTTCATCTCCTTTCATTTTTGTTAACAACATTTGAAGGAGAACTCATGCAACAACTTAACAATTAAATTCGGGTAACTTCTTCATTTTTCGTATATTCTCGTCAAATGTGCCCTTTTTGAAATAAAAAAATAAAATGTAAATCAGTTCTAAAATAAATTGCCCTTTCACGACACGTTATTATACAGGGTGGCCCACCCCAGACGCGGTTCTCATTTTGAAGCAGTAAATGAAGACATTTTGAAAATTTTTTTTTCGTGAAATGTAAAGGGCAATCAGATGCACAATTTAAAATTGTTTTTACATATACAGGGTGTTCTATAACAAAGATATAGACCATAGTTACACTTTTTTCAATGTGATACCCTATATATGAATTCAAAACTTGAATGGCAAGCTCAAATAATGATGAGTTTATGAAGACCATTTAAGAGAAAATTGCGAGAAATCGAAAAAAGGAATATTTTTAATTTGCAATTAATGAATAAACCCTTCAAGCCAACGACAATGTTTTTATAAGCTTTTATTTAGTTTCACCTGTCCCGGTGTCTGTCTGTCTGTGTGTCTGTCTATAATCAAATCTTGCAAGTTAAATTTGACACACTTCTGATAGTCCGATTGATTTGAAAT
This sequence comes from Adalia decempunctata, assembly GCA_951802165.1. Taxonomy (NCBI): domain Eukaryota; kingdom Metazoa; phylum Arthropoda; class Insecta; order Coleoptera; family Coccinellidae; genus Adalia; species Adalia decempunctata. The sequence continues at coordinate 12,686,075 of OX637696.1, read as the reverse complement.
TTTGCAGGTGTACCTAATTCTGGTGACAATGCATCATGAAATATTTTTTGCAGCAAAAAACAAAATGGCGGCTACAGAATGGCGCATGAATTTTGTAATTATAATCCGATTCCATTCAAAATTGGTATCTGGGGGTATTTGGGTTCGAAAATGATGATACTTTTGTCAAAACTGGGAAATTCAAGATGGCGGCCACAATATATTCAAAATTGGTATATGAGGGTTTTCTGGGTCGGAAATTACGATTCTTCAAAATCGAGGAATTCAAGATGGCGGCTTCAAAATGGCGGATGAGTGTTGTTATAAAACCTTATCTTCAAAAATGTTTTTTGTGAATTAGGCTTGTTTCGTGTAGACATATTGACTGCCCTTATGCAGAAGAAAAAAATTTAACTCTGGAATATAATGAGTGATCATAATCAATATTCAAACATTAACTACAAATAATGGTCAAAAACTTTCCTATTTCAAATAGAAAACTATTAGGTTTAGGTATAGGGAAACCCAATGAAGATAGTTAAGATATTAAATTTTAAGTTCAACAAGGTACAGAAATACTGGGTGGCCATTTGAAATAAGAAAGTTTTTGACCATTATTTGTAGTCAATGTTTGAATATTAATTATGATCACTCAGTATATTCCAGGGTTGAATTTGTTTCTTCTGCATAATGGTAGCCAATATGTCTACACGAAAAAAATTGTCTGTCTCGTTGGCTTGAAGGGTTTATTCATTAATTGCAAATTAAAAATTCTCCTTTTTTTCGAATTTTCGCCATTTTCTCTTGAATGGTTCTCCTTAGGCATAAAATGGTCTTCATAAACTCATCATTATTTGAGCTTGCCATTCAATTTGTGAATTCATATATAGGGTATTACATTGAAAAAAGTGTAACTATGGTCTATATCTTTTTTATCGAACACCCTGTATATGTGAAAACAATTTTAAATTGTGCATCTGATTGCCCTTTACATTTCACGAAAAAAAATTTTCAAAATGTCTTCAGTTACTGCCTCAAAATGAGAACCACGGCTGGGGTGGACCACCCTGTATTTCTTTTTTCATTTCAAAACTGTACATTTCACGAGAAAAATACACGAGAAGAAAAAGTTTCTAACCAAATCAAGCTATCTGCATTTAATTCTGTCCAAGTCGATGCGTGAGTTTTTCTTGAAATTTCATTACTTTTTCGCCATCTTGGAACCCAACATTTATATGAAAAACTACCCTTCATTTTCAAAAGGAATCACCCTTCAAAATCTGCAGCATCCATTCAGAAACACTCTGTACATTACTCACACAAAATTTTATTGATTTTTAATTTTGATTTGTCCTCTTCTGTTGAATGTTTTTGAGTCGGGTTTCTGATTTTTCCTCAATAACTTGCTTATTGACGTATAAATCAGAACTGTTGATGGAAACATCGAATATGAATTTAGTACAGTGGCGAAGAAGATGGTAATTCTTAACCTTTACGTCACACTTCCTGGAAAAGTGAATATTGAAAATACTCACAGGCATAGAATTGATTTTTTAATCGTGCATAGGAACGTGCAGAATTCATGGATCTTACAATACGAAAATAAAATGAGGAAGTAACTCAATCTAATTTTATAACGAGAGATTCATCAGTTTCGCGCCTAACCCACTGTTGGAGTCTCCTCTATAATATGTTTTCCACTGCAAATTCAAGACTTCTGTCTTCTCTGCAGATTGTCTAAATTTGGTAAATTTAATGGCAGATTGTTAGTTTATTCGTTTTGAAAGGACTAGATGTAACATTAAAAACACATGGCGATAATCTCAACCTATAAGGTGAGCCACTGTGCTCCTGCTGTTCTTCAATAGATGACTGCAGCTGTAGGTATTGGTCGATTTTGACATATCTGAAACTTCATGAACCAAGCAAGATATATGGTAAACTGACTGATACCAAAATTTAGTGATTTTGTTTTGTGAAAATGTCTGAGCTTGTGTCGATTTTCTTCTTTCATTCGAAGGAAATGACGCAATTAACATTATTCATATTCAAATGGACTTTCGACCAAAACCACAACCTTCCTCAATGAAATCGGCCAAAATTTCTCCTGCCAATAAATCAGAATTAAAAATCTATAAATGGACAGAAACAGGAAATGATTACCAAATCCTACACAAGCACTCTTGGAAAGTGTGGGTTCACACTACACCTAGATGTTGTAAGTCTCTGCACATAGATCGCATATTAATTGTCCTCTAACACTAATACGATTTCACCACGACCTTGACAAGGTCAACAGGTCTGTTTTACTTATTTCTAGAAGAATTGCGATAGGCAATGTTTCTTGCGGTCGATAATTATTTTTTTTATGAATATTATATGTATCATTCTATGACGCGTTTCCTGCATAATGAGAATGATTAGGCACTTTAGTTTTATATTATTATAATTTCTAGGAATGGTTTTTTTTCAGATCCTACATTACCGAGGCGTTTGTTTTGCGGTTTCAATAATAATGAAAATTGCTTTGCCTTCGGTATTTTTATCGTCGATTGTATTGTCATTTATTAACAATATCGAATCGGATTTACGACTCCCCATTTCCTGAATTATAATTAGATAGGTCAATTTTATTGAATTGTGATTAATTGTACAGTGAAACACCAATGAAATTGAGCTCGCGTTTTATTGAATACGAATGTGACGGTTTTTCTGACCTTGGGTGAGGTCAAGTCGGTAGTTTTCGCTTTGTAGTAACCGCATATTACCGACTGTAAAATATCAGTTATGTTCGTATGAATTTGTTTACTCTCGAATCCTTAGAAGGGTCCGGCATTTATTTCGTCATTTATATCATTGAGGTTTTCCATTCTGTTGAAAGAAGACATTTTCTTCGAGCAGGTTCCAATAATTTTTTACTTTTTACGTGATTCTAGTAATCCGAAAAAAATTGGCCAATGATAAAATTGCCTGAGACTCCATCCCTGAAATTGTTGCCTTCATTTTTATGGATGTTGAGTATGTGCTTCTCAAAAACGGATTAACATCGCTTAAATATCGATAGCATATGTCTCTCTGAATAATCTTCACTAGACTCTCTATTTTATAAATGTGGTTCATGTATCAGGTGTTTTTTCAGAATGATAGGACTTTAAATTGAAATAAATCACATTTGAATTAAGATTGAAGCCGAATTCTTGTTATTTGAAAGATCATTTTATGACATTCATATTTTGAAAATAATTTCCGGCATTCATCCACCACGACTAGCTCTGAGGAACCGCATTCGACCAGACCAATCTTGGACCACTTTTTCGAGTAATTCAGGCCTTATTTAAGCAATAACACGAGTTATGTTGGCTTACAAAGCGTCTATTGTTTCTGATTTATCTGCATAAACAAATGACATAACCCCAAAGGAAATAATCCATTGGGGTTATGTCGTATGATCTTGAAAGCCAATTAATTGGACCATTGGACCATGATGTGGAAAACCATCTTGTTGAATTCAAAACATTTTTGGGTCGAAACCATTCAAATTTTGAAACAAATAATCATTGATTATTCATCGGTAAAAAAGTGGATCAACTTCAAGCTACTCTAGGGCCCATTCAGCAAACAAACGAAGCTTATTATGGTCAAGTGACTTCAGTTCTTGAACCAGCTGGATCTGTTGTGGGTGTAGACCCAGATCTTTACGCATTTGGTGGATGCACAGAGTCCAACTTGTTGTGAACGTCAACGAATAGACAAATCTGGATCATCATTAACATTATCACTTACAGCAGCAATATTTTTATCTGTACAAACAGTTTTTGTCTTGTTTTTGTTGTTGCATAGAGTGAAAAATATGTTGTAAGAAATCTATCGATAGTTCGACGAGTAAGCTGCTGTGATGGACGATTATGCAAACCATAAAATTCACGAAGTGCTCTATAAGTTTGGCGAATGGAACACTGATTTTGAAAAGAAATTCCAACAATTTGTAAACGTTGTTGCGGCGTGAGTCTTCCCATGATAATTAGTCAATGCTCACTGAACAGAAATGTCAAAACAGCATGACTTCTTCCTTCTGTCAAATCACGAAAATTCTTATGACTCCCGATATTTGTGATCAAATCTGGATACTCTAGAATCATCTCATAGTGTTCTCATGAACTGGGTATTCAATAGTAACCACAAAATTGAATTTCCATGAAATTTTGATATTGCCTACAATTGATTCGTCTCAACTTGGCATCTTCAGGTTTACATTTAGTTTACATTTTGAACTGATTCACATAAAGGTGGACTGGGTGTTAGGCATTAGGATTACACAATTCTTTACTGGGTGAGCCTGTGAATACGAATGAGATCCAATTTTCACCAACAAAATCACTTCCTTCCATAATTTTCACTGGAACGTTTATGTTAATTTCGTGTAATGCGTCATCAACCGTTAACTTGGTTCTATGTCAAGGTAAAAACTCCCATAACAATATTATAATAATATCGCATCTGTGTGGGCTTGCGACGTGTTAAAATTGGGACTATGGCGAATGAAGAATATACCATTGTTTCCTCACAAAAACTTCATAATGATAATTCAAATTTGTGGTTTACGGGGGACTTGTATGAGAATTGAAGTATCATTATTGTTTAGACAATGGGATGTCCGCGGGGATAAGTGATTTCTCGTAAAAAGCTAATTAGAAGCTTTCATGCGTTTAAGGAACTTTTGTTCGACTTGGAATAGGTGGGTTTGATGGGACTGCATGAATTATTCACGGAAAATTGGAGTACAAAAGATGAAAAAATGTTTATGTTCGACAGCACTCATTTTATTTTAGAAATAGGAGAGACTCTGCAGGAATCAGTTGATTTTGAAGAAGAATATTCAAGAATTACATGTGTGAAGGGTTTTTCCCCATTGAAAGTACGATGGACGAGGGGAAATTCCTTGCATAATTTCAAGGAAAAAGACCCATAAGCATGGGACCACAAACATTTCATTTTCGAGATACTAAGTTTAGATTTTTTTATGCTAACAGGGTTTTTATGACTATTATGATACGAGAATATATTGAAAAATTCTTAGCCTACAATAGAACCAAACAAAATTTCAATGTCAAAATAATTCATTACTCAACACATTCTCCTCTTGATTGAATTCATTTATTACAGCGAACCTGCAATGTCTCTAGACCTTTCAAAAAAAATGTTTCTTCTTGCTCTGCAAACCAGTCCCACAGCTTTTATTACCACCTCGTTGGAAGAAAATTTACGACCTTTTATACTTTATTTCAGTTGAGGAAAAATATGATAGTCGGACGGAGCCAAATCTTGTGAATAAGGGAGGTGTTCCAGTAATTCTAACCCTCAATCGCGAATGTTTTCATGGCAACATGAGATTTGTATACTGGGGCGTTGTCCTGTAGAAACAAAACAACTTTGGATAGCTTTCCGCGACTTTTCTCTCCAATTTTTTCTCGTAGAGTGGTCAGTAATGTCGAATAGTAATCTCTAGTTCTTGTTCTACCCTTATACAAAAAATCAATCATGATTACTCCATGACAATCCCAAAAATCTGACGCAAGAACTTTTACAGCAGATTTTTGGACACGGAACTTCTTAGGTCTTGGAGAACCAGAGTGTCGCCATTCCATCGATTGTTGCTTTGTTTCTGGATCTTAGAAATGTACCCAAGTCTCATCCAAAGTAACAATTCGGTTTAAGAAGTCTACATCGTTTTCAAATCGAGCACAGATCGAACGCGATGCTTCTACCTTTACACGCTTTTGGTCAACATTCAAACATTTGGGGATCCATTTTGCAGAAATTTTTCTCATGTCCAAATTGACGTAAACTATATGATAAACGCGTTCGTATGAAGTCTTCAGTACTTCAGATATCCGTTTTAGCCCAATTCGACGGTCTGATAAAATCATGTCATGAGCTGCATCGATATTTTCGGGGACTGACACAGAAACTGGCCTTCCCGATCGGTCATTATCTTCAAAGGAAAATTTACCTCTTTTAAAGCTTGCAGTCCAATTTTTCACGGTCGCATACGAAGGATATTGATCACCAAGAGTATTAAGCATATCTTCGTAAATCTGCTTACCTCTTAACCCTTTTAAATACAGGTACCTACTTCATGATGGCTCGATACAATTTTTCGATTTTTACGATTTCAGTGGACATCTTTTTTTTAATTTATTGCGTAACTCTGGTTTACTTTTTTGACGTCGAACTCCACACTGACACTTCTAATGAGTTATTGTTCGTTGATATGGTATCGCAATATTTTGTTTATGCACGGAACTGGTCCAGGCTAACTAGATATCAATACATCCTCGTATTTCTAGAGATTTGGAGAGAAGCGTTCGAAATTTTTTTCTCGATATCGGTAACATATACGACAAAACTAGAAGAAACCATACAGTTAAGTATAACCATAAAGATTCTTCTCAAAATTATTCTAACTAACAGTGACTCACCAAAAACAGTTCTGGAGGAAAACAGGGGACAAAGTAGGTTCGCAATCAAAATTGGCATGTCACATGGGTAAACTCTACATTGTAATATCTTTGCCAAATTTCAGTTGTTGAATATTTTATGAAATGCAGATAATATGAGAAGAATCTTGAAAAATTCAAACTTCTTCAACCTAAAACTCAAAAACGAAACTTTGGAGATCCTATGTTTATGGAATTTTTTTTCCATCTTTTCGATTGAGAAATACCCTGTTTTTTAACGAAACACACCATTTATTTTCGAGATGCTTAATTTCCTCCTTTTTATGGATGTGACTGAATGAATATTCGAAACGAAATTCTCATGGGAAACCTCACATCTGATGTTATCTGGCGATCTGTACCGATTGATAAAGACATCACGTTGAAGATGCGCTCTTCGCCAGTGCTCCAACATCTCACTGAATAACTCATTACCAATCATTCCCGATCATATCTCCAACGTACGTCCTCCTTATCACACGACTCAGATCTTGAGGCTAATTACAATAATCAAGTAGGCTTGAGTGATAAAATAACGGCAGATTCGGGTGACCACATGTCACACTTTGGTAGCAGAATAGTGTCTCAATTGTTAACGGTGTACGGGTAAGAGTAACCTAATCGGGCATCTTAAATTTCAAAGCGACAAAAATGCATTGTCACGAAAGAATTGGGGCAAAATAATGATTTTGAACAGGAAATTCAAACCAGTTCTGTTTCCCTGGAGTTGCATTTCACCTGTTCGACGAGGTTGTCGCTCTTGTACGCCTGGTATAAGATCATATTAATTTCACTTCGGTCGCTCCGTGATTCGATGTTGTTAATTGTAACTACAGGCTCGTCAGGCCGATGAGATAAATTATTGCTGGAATTCCATCGAAAAGCGAATCTGAAACTCAGGTAGTTGTGGAAATCTATTTTCTCTCAGATATTACGAAGAAATCGAAGCAGAAAAAAACTGTTTGCAAAATCTCCTGCACGTCTGTTTGAAGCTTCCATTGAATCTCGACTGGATTTGCATTAACAAAAGCATTGTTTGAAGAATCGTGTTCTTCCTATTGCAGCGGTGCTAACGATTATTCTAGTTACTCATTTCATCTATTTATTTGTAGAGAGCTCTGTATTTCCTTAAAACAATCGCCACCAGATCATTCGAAGCGAAATCCTAAGTGGAAAATCTCAAACATATCACACTGACAGTTCTGTTTGAAATTCCCCAAAAACACTATATTTGTCATCAACAAGAAATCCCTGGCGAATCTAAACGTTTTTCAACAAAAAGATCCTCGATCCATTCGACATTCAAAGAACACATTTTGCTGATCAATGTTGCTTATTTTTTGAGTGCTCTGAGCTTTTGAATAAAACTCGAAAATGATTTATGGAAAATCTTAGACAGACAAAATCGAGTTAAATAAATACTGTATGGACGAGTTTGGTATCAAAGTATAGGTTTTCGAAGACGCTGAATTCAATAGAAAATTATTCAGGTCGATATCCTTCAAGGTTTAAATCTTCATTTGCGAAATGGCATATTTAAAAAATCGAAAATTCAAATTGTCACAGTTCCCGCTCTCCTGAGGAATCCCTGGCGATTCTGAACGTTTTAAACAAGGAAGATCCTCAATCAATGTTGCTTATATTTTGAATGCTCTAAGCTTCTGAAAAAAAACTCGAAAATGATTCATGGAAAATCTTAGACAGAAGAAATCGATTCAAAGAAATATTGTATGGACGAGTTTGGTATGAAAGTATAGGTTTTCGAAGACTCTGAATTCAATAGAAAATAATTCAGGTCGATATCCATCAAGGTTTAAATCTTCATTTGCGAAATAGCATATTTCAAAAATCGAAAATTCAAATTGTCACAGTTTCCGCTCCCCTGATGTTATCCTGAAATTTTTTGTATTTTACAAATCAGCGTTCTCCATACTATCTCTGAGCATAATAAAATCGATATCGAAAATCCCAACTTTCAGGTGAAAAATTACAAAGGGGTAAGACTCCCTAAAAACACCATATTTGTCATCACCAAGGAATCCCTGGCGAATCCAAAGTCGTTTTCCAATCTCGAAGATCTACTAACCATTCGAATCATGCAGAATACCCATCAGACTGATCAGTACCACCTATACTTTGAGTGCTCTGAGCGTCCCAACGAAAATGAAATTTGGAAAAACTTAAACAATTAAAAGTCGACTCAAACAAGGCCTATATGGACATGTTTGGTATCAGAAAATAGGTTTTCGAGGGCGCTCTATTAAATAAGTATGAATTCAGGTCGCTATCTGTAAGTTTAGATTTTCACCTGTCAAAGGCATTTTTCGAAAAATTCAAAATTTCAAATTGTCATAACTTCCTCTCCTGTGATCCTATCCACTCTTTGTTTATACACTGCGCCAAAAAATTAACGCACATTTTGAAAATCTCAATTTTAATGAAAGTTAACTCTACATTGACACTATAACTTATTTTTTATGTTCTCTCGGGAAGGTTTTGAACGAAACAAGACACATTAAATGGAAGAAAAATTCAGGATTTCACCGAATCTTATGTGAAAGAAGAGAAATGAACAATTTTCTAAATACTGAAATGCTGATAAGTGATTTAATACTAGGTATTTGCACCCCTTGCGTTAATTACAGCTCGGCAACGACGGTTCATACTCAAAATGAGTGATCTTAAAATGTTCTGACCTAATCCTTCCCAGATTTCTCCGAGTTGGATTCCTAAGTCATTAAGAGTAGCTGAATGATTTTCTGAACTTCTCAGCCTTCTATTGAGGTTGTCCCAAACCTGCTCAATCGGATTGAGATCTGGACTTCTTGCTGGCCATTCCATTCGAGAGACTTCAACTTCTTCAAGGTACTCCTGAACGATGCGCGTACGATGGGGTCTGGTATTATCGTCCATAAAAATTAAATTTTCACCAATGTATGGGGCAAATGGCACTACATGCTCTTCAAGAATGTTCCTTATATACTTATCAGCACCACCCCATACCATAATCGATCCTCCCCCGAAACCAGTAGTATTCAGGAAATTGCACTGAGCATATTTTTCATGTGGACGTCTGTATACAAGGGAACGTCGATCATAATGGTAGAGGCAGAATCTAGAATCATCTGTGAAGAGAACTCTTACCCAATCGACCTCTTCTCAATGGATATGCTCTCTCGCAAAATCCAAACGCGCCCTTCGATGGACTGGGGTAAGAGCTGGGCCTCTTGCTGCGACACGAGGAATCAAATCATATTCTCTGAGGCGATTTCTTATTGTCTGAGTGCTAATTTGCACCTCATGAGTTTGCTCAAGCTGATTTTGAAGCAGGCGAGCGGTTGCAAACCGTTGTCTCAACGAAGAAACTCTCAAGTAACGTTCTTGAATGGCAGTTGTTACCCGTGGTCTACCCTGTCCTGGTCTTCGGACATTCATACCTGTCTCCCTGAATCGCTGCAACATTCTGGAAATACTTGTATGGAAAACTCCAAACCTTTCTGCAATTCTTGTGTATGTCCACCCTTCTTCTCGCAAAACTACCGCTTGGGCACATTCCTCTTGGGTCAAATTGCGTGTTTCGCGTTGCATAGCGATCGAGTGTAGAAAATCAAACGAAAGAAAAACTATTTATCTCTAGAATTGATCGAGAACAACTGATTTTAGAATGGAGCCAATACATTCAAAATCTGATAATATCATCTTTTTTTATTCCTGCTGGGAGAAAACATCTGTATTGAAGAAAAACGTTGAATGTGGATAACATATGCATGCATAATTCTGATAAAAATAATTATCATTGAGAATACCTTCAGTTGTAGAATAAATTTGAGATTTCCATAATGTGCGTTAATTTTTTTGTGCAGTGTATATTAATTATCAGCTTTGTTCATAGTATCTCTGAGCATAATGAAATCGATATCGAAAATCACAACCTCTTGGGTGGAAAATGACAAAGGGGTAAGACCCCCAAAAACACCATATTTGTTTGTTATCACCAGGGAATCCCTGGCGAATCCCTAATCGTTTTCGAATCTTGAAGATCTACTATCAATTCGAATCATACGGAATGCCTATTCGGCTGATCAGTATCAATCGAAAATGATTTATGGAAAAATATAGACAGGAAACAAGTATATTTCAAGCGAATGGGACCCAAGTGGTTCAAAATTCACTTGCAAGATTCGAATTCAACATAAACTCATTCAAATTTGCAAATAAAATATAATCTTGTGAAATAGATCACATCGCTACATTCTCTGTAAACTTTTTATGAATCAGGATAATCACCCTGTATACACTAGACACGCACATATAAAATTCGGGGCTCCATTTCACTTGTCTGTACCAACCAATTTTCAGGTTCCTTATTAATTCATCGATAAGCCGCCACAGACCTTTTTAACCTGATAATTATCTGTCTCCTGGTCAATTCAAAAGCAGTAACTCCTTTAAAGTCCATAGGTAATTATTCCCTTCAACTTCCAGCCACTTTTAGCATTTTTTACGGTTATCAGCTCCTTTATTTTGACCACATTGTAGTTATTGCCGCTTCATGAATTTAAAATATGAGTTATGATGTGAGAAATTTTGTGGCGTTCCTTGTATCGAGAATGAGCAGCGAAATTTATGTCTTCTTGCTTTAAGGAGTTTTTGAATATATGAGACCACACACTTCTATGGTTTTCTGAATATTGTGAGTTAATGTTATCGTTTTTTCCGTGACAGTTACATTTTTGCTCTGTTGGAGAAATATTTTATTTTATTCATGTTTTCAATTAATCATTTCAATTCCTACTGGTCACTAGAAAATTAGTACCAAGCAGAAAAACAAGTTTTTTCACTGCGCCTGCGTGTAATAAGTATTTTATGTTTTTGAGATATCTGAATATAAATATTACCACTTTACAATGTAATAAGGGGGGTATCCTCATCTTCTTGGAATTGAAAGCTAAGAAATTTTCACTTCTCCTTCAAAAAGAATTATGGCCTCAATAAAAGCCGTGAGAGAAAGGCTTATCTTGACAATGCAACTCTGAACCACCCGCGAACTTAAATAATATAGCACAACTGTTTACAATGACCAGGATACGACAAAGAGATCAATCTGTCTGTATGAATCCGCTAACTGTTCAGGTGTATCATTCAATTCCTCTAATCGATCTATCTCTTGACGCTCTAACTCGAAATCAGATAAAATATGGCGGCTTCAATAATTCTTCATGGTCTAGTTAAGTAGGGTTCGACCATCGCCCTATCTCAGTCCATCTCATTTCCTATTGAATTTTATCATAATGACCCTGACTTCAAATTTTGTAATTGGTATAATAAAATCTGTATCTCGTTACCTTCCTATGCGGAAATTTTGATCTGATAGATGTACGAAGATAGTCTTATCGATGAAGACCATCCTCTACAATTGGGATGCAAATTATAGAGGCTCAGTTGACAATGGAGTTGTGGATTTCGTGAACTCAATTCCCCATCCTGCCTAGATTAAGTTGAAAGAGTTTTTTTGCGTATTTAAATTGTGTCAAGATATCTGGTGTCATGTGGCTTTTGTGCTCAAGGATCCGGCTAGTTATTTCACCAAAAGTCCTTCCTAGCCAAGAATATCAGCGTTAGCCAAATACTAAATTCCACGTTCCAACCTGGTTGAATGTAAATGAAAAAAAAGATGTTGAAGAATGGTGAAAAAACAGTTATGAGGAAACCTAAAAAGAACGGTTTATTCAAGTAGAATTCTCGATTCAATACCAATGTTCACGAAGGATAACTAACCTTATTTTTTCTACGTCTGTGTGTTCATTGGGAGAGCCTAATTTAACAGTTTCCAAAGAAAATCAGATAATGTATTTCATCTAAATTCAGATGAAAAATGTTTTCATATTTGCAGTATTTGTTGCTTCCTTGTTATTTTCACATCTCTAAGTCATATGAATGAGGAGTAAAATGCGTTCAGTCCTCGGTTCAGTCTTCTGTACAGTTTGTTATAAGTCTAAAGGATTGTCCAGGATACCAACGACAGTGGCCCACGCTGTATCCTACCTACAAAAAAAGTGTAAAAAGTCTACACGTATTTTATTTTTTTCCAACTAGAACGCTGAGGTACAACATCTGTTTCACAAGCGAATATCTAAATCCTGCACTCTCACCAAAAGTCACTTTCCAACCTGTGGGACGAATATTATGAATCGGTGTTCTCAGGTTAACATTCAAGAGCTCCTACGCGAAATATCCTCCGAATAAAACAAAACGGCAGAAAAATGGGAAGTTATATATATACGTGATTATAATTGAGAAATTCGCCACAGTCACGCTGTGACAGAAATATTAATTGAGTTCATTAAAGTGTAGTCTATTGAATTAAATATTTCCATACTACTATGCGGAAGATGGTCCTTATATATACTGCTCCACAAGAGTTAGGGATATCGTATTCAATCGTTTTTAAAAGTATGTAATCTTCGAGAAAAGCGGTGTAAAATCATTTAAAACTCAATAACAACTTGTATCGATCCAATAAAAATCAGTATGAGACATTTCGTCAATCTGGTCGCCTTTTTTCTGAAGTTTGGTTCTTTGCATATGCTTCATGAATGTTCTTATTTTGAAATGAAGTCAGTTTATCAACGCCTACGATTTGAAACGAGTTTTCTGAAAATGCCAAGAGGTAAATTAACAAACGCTAAGGCTAATAGGGCTATCGAAATACTACAGGGTGGGCTACTCAGGTTGTTGTAGCGGAAAGGCTCCAAGTCAGCCAAAGTGTGATATCTCTGAATAGGTTCAGGGAGACAGGTTTCGTGTTGGAAAGACCAAGGCTTGGTGGGCGACGAAAAACAACACCTGCTCAGGATCGTTTCATCACCGTTTCGTCGAGAAGAAACCCTGCATCTACGTGTAGAATGCTACGGAATACTCTTCAAAATGCAGATGGGGTCCAAGTTTCCATCGAAATCATCAGACGACGTTTGAGAGAGGTGAATCTAGGTTCTAGACGTCCATTAAGAGGAGTTCCATTAACACGTGACCATAAGCGTCAAAGACTGGAATGGGCAAGGAATATATCAATTGGAATGATCAATGGCGTAGTGTCCTTTTCACTGATGAATCCAGATATGGACGATTTTCAGATTCTCGAAGAATAAGGGTATGGACAATCCCACGCATACCCCGTAATCGTCGCTATGTCCAAGTCCATCCATTCCGAGGGGGTAGTGTTATGGTATGGGCCGGAATATGTTTCAACGGGCGCACAGATCTACACAATCGTCCTGGGAACATGACCGCCTTACACTGTAGGGAGCATGTCATTAACAATGTTGTGCCAAATTTTCAAGCTGCTATTGCTGAAACTTTTCAATTTCTAGACGATAACGCTAGGCCGCACCGTGCAGCCATAGTTGAGAATGCGCGCGAGGAGCTTGGTATTCCACATTTACCAATACCTCCGCACTCACCAGATTTGAATTGCATAGAACATGCATGGGATATGCTCCAAAGATTAGATAATCATCAACCCCAGAATCCTTAAATGATCTGAGAGAGCTTCTTTCCCGCGTATGGAACCAAATTCCTCAAGAAATGTTCAACAACCTCGTGTGTAGTATGCGAAGAAGATGTCAAGCTATTATTGATGCCCGTGGAGGCCATACATTGTATTGATCGTCTTAAAATGCTTGAATTCTCTGGGAATAAAATTTCGTTATTTTACTCGATTTTTCTTAACCACCCTCTATGAGCTGCATACATACAGGCTAAAATTAATTTGCAACTTGAAATCATAGTTATTAATATGAATTTTCATCGCAAATATCTCATTTTAACTATATTTTTTTGCAATTTAAGTCAATATCCCTAACTCATGTGGATCAGTTTATTTATTACTATTAGTGTGAACACAGATTAATTTTCTGTTCTGATTTATATGAATCTGGAATGTTTGTTGTTGCCTTTCGTACTATATGAGCATAAGAAAATTCTCATTCAATTCAATCAATTTAAATTGAAAAGAGAGTAAGTGATATTTCTACCAATTGGAATATGGTTACCATGAAGTTGGATGTTCTAGATAAATTTGGACCCCGCACTTTTAGTATGTAAAGTGGCGACCGGTCAAATTTTCTGAAAGTTTGGTATGTTGTTGTAACCGACTCACTGACCAAAAGTGTCAATGGGCCCAACCCAATCCTATGGCTAGTTTTCTTAATGCGGGGTGTTAAAGTTGAAAATTGCCCAGAATTTCGGATTTATTTGCTAATTATTGAGAGCTAGATTGGATTTCTGTTGCATACACACGTTTACTACATGTTCTAGTAATGAAATTAGTGGATACGTATGATTAAAAATATTTATATTTACCGGGTGATTCACGAAAATATGACGTCAGGAAGGCATATTTTTGAAATGTTCTTTTCGATTTAGTATTATGACGACAAAATATTGCACAGTGCATATTTTTTATACAGGGTGTTTCACAGAGAGAACCAGTAGACATAATCATATTTTTTTAGGATTAATTCGAAACCCCGTATTTTTGAATTGATTATTGGAAAAAGTAATGCCACAAACATATGTGTGTCTCTGATCTCCAAAATTTTCAGGGTGGTTTATTCATAGGAAGGTATTCAATTTTGGGAAGAGTACAAAAAACATGAACACCCTATATTCGAAAATTTCCTCGGTCAAATGCCACTATTTTCTCACTATATATTGATTACCACAACATCTCCAGAGGTATGAATTCTAAATCCGATACTATGACCAGTTTTCGAGATACAGGGCGTTAAAGCGGAGAATAACTTATTTCATCCATTTTTTTTAAATTGAAAAGCCGAATTGATTTTATGTTGCGCCCATAGGTTGAGTATGAGAGCAGAGCAGATCAGATGCACATGCACATGCAAAGGTTCAGCTGTAATATTTACTGTTACAGGGTGCTGGGTGATTCACGAATAAATCACAATAGCTTTTGCAAACACTCGATAATTCTACAGTTTCGTCACAGAGAAATTATTCCATGAAGTTAATACCTAGTCGTTCACAATTTTCAGTCTGAAATACTTCATTATGATTACTCTCCATACAGGGTGAGCCATACAGCCAACCATACCAAAAATACTTATGCTTTGAATTGATTGAAATAAGAACTATTTAGTGAATTTTGAGTATCTTTATGAGCGCGCTTACTAACTGCGCTATCACCCCCAAAAAGATGACAATAAACCTTCTTCTTATGTAGGTAGAAAACGAATATTTTTTTATTGGTGGGTTCTACACAGTCCGCACTATTCGTGTTGAGTGAGTTAAAACTAGGTATATTGAAAAGTTTGAATCTCATTATAGTCATATAACCTCGGTTATTACTTTATAAGTATACTTTTTTCAGCAAAAAATAGGATGATCTACACATGCAAGAAATGTGTATTTTGGGTTGGTGATTATTTTTAAATCACCTTGTATATTTATATATTTAAAAATTCTTGCGGTTATGCTCACTTGATGTGATGTTATTCAAAATTCACCAGAAAAGTTCTCCTTTCAATTATTTCAAAGAATATTATTTATGGCTCACCCTGTATGAAAAGTAATCATAATGAACTATTTCAGACTAAAAATTGTTAACGACTAGGTATTAACTTCATCGAATAATTCCTCTTTGACGAAACTGTAGAATTATCGAGTGTTTTTGCAAAAGCTCTTGTGAGTTAAATTCTTGAATCACCCTGTAACAGTAAATATTTTAGCTGACCGTTTCCATGTGAATCTGATCTGTACTCATACTGAACTCATGGGCGTAACATAAAATCAATTCGGCTTTTCAATTTTTTTAAAAAATTGATGAAATGAGTTATTCTCCGCTTTTACGCCCTGTATCTCGAAAACTGGTCATAGTATCGGATTTAGAATTCATACCTCGGGAGATGTAGTGGGAATCAATATATAGTGAGAAAATAGTTGCATTTGACCGAGGAAATTTTCGAATACAGGGTGTTCATGTTTTTTGTACTTTTCCCAAAATTGAATACCTTCCTATGAATAAACCACCCTGAATATTTTGGTGATTAGAGACACACATATGTTTGTGATATTACTTTTCCCAAAAATCAATTCAAAAATACAGGGTTTCGAATTAATCCTAAAAAAATATGATTATGTCTAGTGGTTTTCTCTGTGAAACATCCTGTATAAAAAATATGCCCTGTGCAATATTTCGTCGTCTTAATACTAAATCGAAAAGAACATTTCAAAAATATGCCTTCCTGACGTCACAGTAGAAAAAGTGAATTTTTGCAAAAAACTACCGTCATATATTCGTGAATCACCCTGTAAATATGAATATTTTTAATCATACGTATCCACTTATTTCATTACTAGAACACTGTAGTAAACGTGTGTATGCAACAGAAATCCAATCCAACTCTTAATAATTAAAAAATAAATCCGAAAATCTGGGCAATTTTCAACTTTAACACCCCGTATTTAGAAAACTAGCCATAGGATTGGGTTGGGCCCATTGACACTTTTGGTCACTGAGTCGGTTACAACAACATACCAAACTTTCAGAAAATTTGACCGGTCGCCACTTTACATACTAAAAGTGCGGGGTCCTTTAGCAATATTTCAGGAGTGATCAGACAAACAATGAAACCAATCGAACATCCGATATTGCTGATTATTCCAAAATCTCGTTGTCATTCAATCCACGACTTGTATGGGATGATGGAAAATCCCGAATAATATAAACATTCCCGAAGAAGGAACTGAAAACACGTGGGGAGAAACAAACAATAATTTCTCTCATGTTGAACTCAATGTCAGCTGTCAGTTTCGATACGGTCGTTCATATAACTTCATTTGAGAAAACACCAGATGAAGGAAAGAGATCCCTTCCACACTAATAACTTAAGCAGATATATTGATCGAATTCTGCATCAATCACGGACAAGATTAGATCCGTAAAAGTAAATAACTCACTTATCGGCATTCACCTTGAATAACAATAGAGAGAAATCCAGGACCGGCCCTCAGAATTATAAATTTTATCAATATAAAAAAGGATCACAGGAAACATCGCATCACTGCTACTTGTATTGATCACGATTGTTCAATATAGTCCTTCATCATTTTTTTCTTTCCACTAAATTTAACCTACCCCCAGAAATTTTCTTTCCTATAAAGTTTTTAAATAATATTTTTTTTACAATTTTTTTCACGAAAAATCTTCATCAAATACACTGCGCAAAAAAATTAACGCACATTCTGAAAATCTCAATTTTAATGAAAGTTAACTCTACATTGACTTTATAAATTATTTTTTATGTTCTCTCGGGAAGGTTTTGAACGAAACAAAACACATTAAATGGAAGAAAAATTCAGGATTTCACCGAATCGATGGGGTCTGGCATTATAGTTCATAAAAATGAAATTTTCACCAATGTATGGGGCAAATTGCACTACATGCTCTTCAAGAATGTTCCTTATATACTTATCAGCATTCATAGCTCCATTATCAACGACCACTAGGTCTGTGCGAGCACTCAAATATATTCCACCCCATACCATAATCGATCCTCCCCCGAAACCAGTAGTATTCAGGAAATTGCACTGAGCATATCTTTCATGTGGACGTCTGTATACAAGGGAACGTCGATCACAATGGTAGAGGCAGAATCTAGACTCATCTGTGAAGAGAACTCTTTCCCAATCGGCCTCTTCCCAATGGATATGCTCTCTCGCAAAATCCAAACGCGCCCTTCGATGGGCTGGGGTAAGAGCTGGGCCTCTTGCCGCGACACGAGGCCTCAAATCATATTCTCTGAGGCGATTTCTTATTGTCTGAGTGCTAATTTGCACCTCATGAGTTCGCTCAAGCTGATTTTGAAGGAGGCGAGCGGTTGCAAATCGTTGTCTCAACGAAGAAACTCTCAAGTAACGTTCTTGAATGACAATTGTTACCCGTGGTCTACCCTGTCCTGGTCTTCGGACATTCATACCTGTCTCCCTGGATCGCTGCAACATTCTGGACACACTTGTATGGGAAACTCCAAACCTTTCTGCAATTCTTGTGTATGTCCACCCTTCTTCTCGCAAAACTACCGCTAGCGCACATTCCTCTTGGATCAAATTGCGTGTTTCGCGTTGCATAGCGATCGAGTGTAGAAAATCAAACGGAAGAAAAACTTTTGATCACTAGAATTGATCGAGAACAACTCATTCTAGAATGGAGCCAATACATTCAAAATCTTATAATATCATCTTTTTTTATTCCTGCTGGGAGAAAACATCTGTATTGAAGAAAAAAGTTGAAAGTGGATAACATATGCATGCATAATTCTGATAAAAATAATTATCATTGAGAACACCTTCAGTTGTAGAATAAATTTGAGATTTCCATAATGTGCATTACTTTTTTTGCGCAGTGTATATCTTCTCCGATAATTTTGTTCCTTCCAAAGCATTCTATTGCAACGACCACATGCTGTCTTGAGACGATACGAAAGACACCACATTTTCCTGGACAGATGAAAACCAGGAACTTTTGCAGAAAATCAGGAACTGAACTTTCATTAAAAAAATAACATTGAGTTCATTCCGAAATTTTTTTTTAATTTTTTTTAAAATAGAGGAAATCATTAACACAAAAAAGTTTTCGATACTTCAATCTAACAAGTCTTTTATCTGGCATATAAAAAAAAATTAAATTTATCCCGAGAAATGGCAGCAATCTTTCTACGAATACAGTGACGTGAGATCAGAAAATTCGAAGGAAATCCGCCCCTGTCGGAGAAATTTTCATTGCTCTACTCAGCCATGTCCTTTGTTGCACGAGTCACACGAACTTATTGTCTGATGAAAACCATTTTTTAAATCGACCCAAAGGATCTGATATAAATTAGTTTTATCTCCGTCATGAATAACACAACGATATTTTAATTGTTTTGGAATTTAAATAAACTTACGCGGATGCAATAAACTACCACCTGCTCGTAGATCAGCATAATCAGTGTATCGATATTTATTGGATAACATCGTCAGGTAAAAATTTAATGTAAATCGCATGTCGAAAATTACGCAACAATCGACCAACACAGTTGCGCTTTGATTGAAGATTTATTGGCGAAATGGAACATTATGGTGTCGGTGCGAAGAGTGCGTTGTAAATTTAGATCTCTCCTGTGATAAACGCTAGAAAATATATTAGAACTTTCGACCCTGAACAGATTACTGAAAATTAGAGAAAAGCCCATGATTTTATCGAAAAAAACGTATTCATTAGTACGAGCATTGAGTTAAAATACAGGGTTATCATAATTATCCGTGCATTAAACGTTTCTCAGCTTCTATGAAGAAAAAATTTCTGAAATTTGGCACACGGCCGCTTTTCGTAGGGGTAAATCATGCTGAAATATTTTCATCGAAATCGCACATCCGGTTGTACCGGAAGTGACCATCAGCTTTGGTATTTCGAATGGAACTACATATTTTTTTAACCAGAAATAGATTCCTCTTTGAATTTTACACATTTTTTTATCTGATACATTTTTACGTTGTTGTCATAGTTACGAAGATATAAGGACTTCTATGAGAAAATGACCAGTTTCAGAGGTCCGCGAAACGTATCATAGCATGCATGCTATCCATAATAAAGAAACAAATGAAGGATTTTTGGAAAATTCAATAATTTTGCCTCGTATTGCATGGCTATCGAATCATGTTGTTCTATTGGAACTGTCACAATAAATTCATATTACTGAGAAATTCCAAACTGCAATAACTTCATTTTTTCAAATGGCGTGCTCATATTTTTTGTACAGAAAATTTAATTTCAAACATTTTTCCAAGGGTTCCTTATGGCCATCTTCAATCGTTTTCTGTACAAAAAATAAAGGCATGCCATTTGAAAAAATGAAGTTATTGAAGTTTGAAATTTCTCAGAAATTGTAATTTATTGTGACAGTTCCAATAGAACAACATTATTCGATAGCCATGCAATACGAGGCAAAATTATTGAATTTTCCAAAAATCCTTCATTTGTTTCTTTATTATGGATAGCATGCATGCTATGATACGTTTCGCGGACCTCTGAAACTGGCCATTTCCTCAAAGAAGTCCTATGATAACCCTGTATACCTAGAGGAACAACGTTCTTGAATGAATTGAAACTGAAATGTTTGGTCGTTAAGCGGCTGTGGAGGCATATAGTAGCTACTAGATGCACTATAATCTGTCGGGACATTCTGCTCCATTTTGTTAGCTACTCATTCACAATCATCTGTAGAATATTTATTTCCCTCTAGTACTATGAATCATAGGCAGGGTCAAATTCGTCCAAATTATATATCTTTGTAACAAACGGTGTGAAAGGAAGATCATGTAGATTATTTGCAATACAATAATAAATATACTGCTCCACAAGAGTTAGGGATATCGTATTCAATCGTTTTTAAAAGTATATAATCTTCGAGAAAATCGCTGTAAAACCATCTAAAACTCAATAACAACTTGAGTCGATCCAATAAAAATCAGTATGAGACATTTCGTCAATCTGGTCGCCTTTTTTCTGAAGTTTAGTTCATTAATGTTCTTATTTTGAAATGAAGTCAGTTTATCAAGGGCTTCGATTTGAAACGAGTTTTCTGAAAATGCCAAGACGTAAATTATCAAACGCTGAGGCTAATAGGGCTATCGGAATGCTACAACAGGGAGGCCTAACACAGGTTGTTGTAACGGAAAGGCTCCAAGTCAGCCAAAGTGTGATATCTCGACTTCAGAATAGGTTCAGGGAGACAGGTTCCATGTTGGAAAGACCCAGGCTTGGTGGGCGACGAACAACAACACCTGCTCAGGATCGTTTCATCACCGTTTCGGCGAGAAGAAACCCTACATCTACGTGTAGAATGCTACGGAATACTCTTCAAAATGCAGATGGGGTCCAAGTTTCCATCGAAACCATCAGACGACGTTTGAGAGAGGTGAATTTAGGTTCTAGACTTCCATTAAGAGGAGTTCCATTAACACGTGACCATAAGCGTCAAAGACTGGAATGGGCTAGGCAACATATCAATTGGAACGATCAGTGGTGTCCTTTTCACTGATGAATCCAGATATGGACGATTTTCAGATTTTTGAAGAATAAGGGTATGGACAATCCCACGCATACCCCGTAATCGTCGCTATGTCCAAGAAGTCCATCCATTCCGAGGGAGTAGCGTTATGGTATGGGCCGGGATATGTTTCAACGGGCGCACAGATCTACACATTTGTCCTGGGAATATGACCGCCTCACACTATAGGGAGCATGTCATTGACAATGTTGTGCCAAATTTTTACGCTACTGTTGGTGAAACTTTTCAATTTCTAGACGATAACGCTTGACCGCACCGTGCAGCCATAGTTGAGAATGCGCGCGAGGAGCTTGGTATTCCACATTTACCAATACCTCCGCACTCACCAGATTTGAATTGCATAGAACATGCATGGGATATGCTCCAAAGAAGATTAGATAATCATCAACCTACCCCATAATCCTTAAATGATCTGAGAGAGCTTCTGTCCCGTTTATGGAACCAAATTCCTCAAGAAATGTTCAACCTCGTGTGTAGTATGCAAAGAAGATGTCAAGCTGTTATTGATGCCTGTGGAGGCTGTACATTGTATTGATGATAGTCTTAAAATGCTTGAATTCTCTGGGAATAAAATTTCGTTATTTTACTCGATTTTTCTTAACCACCATGTATACGCT
Source organism: Adalia decempunctata (assembly GCA_951802165.1). Taxonomy (NCBI): domain Eukaryota; kingdom Metazoa; phylum Arthropoda; class Insecta; order Coleoptera; family Coccinellidae; genus Adalia; species Adalia decempunctata. Next base: position 12,663,854 of record OX637696.1, on the reverse strand, counting down.
GCAGACCTACAGGCTAAAATTAATTTGCAATTTGAAATCATATCAATATGAATTTTCATCACAAAAATCTCATTTTAACTATATTTTTTGCAATTTTATTCAATATCCCTAACTCATATGGAGCAGTTCAAATCACGCATCCGTGCCTAGCTCGCTTAAGAAATAGTGCTATATAGTTCAGCTACTCACTGCCTGATTGTCTGAAACACAATGAACGGGGGAAGGGACTACAAATAAAATGGCTTCAATTCGTTCAATGACGTTGTTCAACTAGGTATATATTTTTACTCAATAGCACAAGTTATGTTTATTTTTTCCATCATTAGAAAAAGGTTTCTTATAAAACCAATTGATCCTACTGATCCTAGTCACCTCCTGCATAACATCTGGAAGAAACAAAACTGAGAATCTCGTTTCGAATGTGTGATATTCAAATGAAACATCCATTTATAATGGTCTTCATTATGAATTTAGATTACATGCAATAATTAACTGCATATGGAATGATTGGAAGAATATTTTCCTCACTTATTGATTACTCATTGAATGGGGTTTCATAAACGTTTACAATTTCGCTATATAAGGTTGCGCATAAATAGCTTTTAAGACATGAAAAGACTGCATGGTGTAAGAAAGTGATCTTTACTTATGAATTCAGAAAATTTAATGGGAATTCTTTCGATTTTCAATATATTTGCGTAAAAGGAGAAGAGAAATTGAGGTTTAGATTATCAGCTTCACGATGGCTTGTAGCTGTCAAAGGATCACTGTTCAAATTTCTCAATCTGTCAAAGACCATCGAAATATTTGAATTTCAATACTTATTATTTCCTTGAATCACTTTCACAATCAAACAACAAATAAGTACACTTGATCAAGATGAACAAAGGATGTATAAATGCCACTTATACTGCCTTATTAGGTTTTAATATCTTAATTAATTCATAATCTGAAGTCTTTTCTCAGTTTGCGGTTGTTTTGCGAGCAGCAATTCGCAAAAAACATCAATTGACATTTTTTTCGTATCTTTATCAATTGCGTGATGAACTGGACCGCACTGTATACCTCATTATGTTATCTCAGAGAATATTTTTACTGCTACACAATAATTATTTCTCATTTGATTTGATTTTCCATACGAGGTTTCTGTCTTCATCGGCTGTCGGAGTCTCCGCGAAATCTCCTACGAAATATCACAGTTCCGCCATTTTAATTGCAGGAAATGAGGTTCAAACTGAGGTATATTCATTATCTGAAACCTCGAGACTGAAATTGATCGATATCGAGAAAATTCCATGGCCCAATTGTGAATTTTCGAGGTTTCTGTCTTTATCGGGAGTTGGAGTCTCCAAAACCTAACAGCCAAATATTCAAATTCCTCCAGTTTCAACACAAAATCTGAGGTTCAAGACGGTATAAACTAATTATTCTGAAACCAGACAACCAAAACTATTCGACATGGACAAAAAATATCCACAAACATCCGCAAGCCAGACAGTCCATTGCGTGCAGATGAAAACATCGAAACGGAAGGGGGAAATGGTCACCGCCATGACCACCATTTGCCTCGCACTATTACATCACTCACGTCTTGAATAAGTACCTAATTAAGCTTACGTAAGTTAAATAATCTCTAAGTATCTGTAACAAGTAGTGCAATAGGTTGTTGTCTTGTAGATACTAACAATTTGTGGCACTTGGCACTCGAATTATGGCTGTAGCAGCTGGAATTAACAATATCGGTGCACAGTAGCTCTGGTATTAATTTGAATATATAACATCTAGCGCTTCTATCATTTGATGTGTGTTAGCAACTAGATGCTGTATAAGTGCATCAGGGCTACGATTATGCCATGTTAGAAGTGCTGGAACAAGAGACCGTGTAGATGAGGACTACACTGACGAAAAACAAACAAAAAAGGGTTGCAATGCAAATTCAGTGGTTTACCGGCTTTGGATGGCATAGGAATATTTTTCTTTGAATATGTATACAGGGTGATTCACGGTAGATGGCACATTAGAAGTTTCCGGTGAACCAGATATCGGATCGGTTTGAAAATTTGCATGAGTGCATTATCGGACCTTCTATACCCAACTCGAATATTTTCGTCAAAGCAGTGTTGCCACTTCCATTAGAAAGTAGTAGCAACTTTGCTTTTTCAAATGGAACACCTTATATATTATATTATTTTTGGAATCTCCAGCCACTTCTCGACAACTTTTCTGAACATTTCCCTATACCTATCTGTTGCCGTTTTCGAAATATAAATTAATTTCAATTTTTTTCACCGAAAATCATTACCTCTATAAATGCTGATAACTTCGAGTTGAGAGACACTATGTCATTGAAATTTGGTTTGGAGTTAGGTGATACATGAATTCTTCCAACACATCAGCCTGATCTACGTTACTTCAATACAGGGTGGTAAAAAATACAGTCTTTTCGTTTGCTTGAAACAGTGACTGAAAGTTGTTCATTTCAAATAGAACGCCCTGTAAATTATTAGAAATTCAGAAAGCTGATAAAATTTGCTTTCATTCTTTATATCATGCCTATACCTAACTAGTCAAATTTCGGACTTATGAGCATTTATTTGTCAAAATGTCCCTTCAGGAAGGTATTCCCATTTTGTATTTGGTAGGCAGGCCATGATTACTATTTGATAGTACCTTGTGACATTCTCCTAATAATAAAGGCACCAAGAAACTTGGAAGTCAAACTCTTCATATGAATTATTATTAAAAAGTACAACAATCATGTCGGATATTCCAAAGTATGTTCGAATCGCTGGTCGTTCACTTCCAAGCACTTCAAAATGCGGGTGTTGACTGCTTTCGTTGTGGCAGATCGTATTTCTTCGAAATCCAAATCTTCAAATGCCTTGGGTAATCCTTTCCAACAATTACACCCCTCGAATGCACGGGTGTTTTGTAAACTTTTTCTTTCAGCATTCCCCTTCTCCTCAGATAAAAATCTGATGGACTAAGATCGGTAATCTTGCTGGCCAATACCATGGTCTCAATCGCCTTATCCACCGATCTTCAAAAAGTCTCTCCAGCTAATAATAATAAACAAATTCATGAGCACTTCGTTCGAATAGTTTTGTCCATCGTTTCGAGGGTATTTGCAACTTCTGAAATGACGAAAATGTTGAAATTCAAGTTTTTAGTGCCTTTATTATTAGGAGAATGTCACAAGGTACTGTGGAATAGTAATCATGGCCTGCAGACCAAATACCGAATGGGAATACCATTCTGAAGGGACATTTTGTCAAATAAATGCTCATAAGTCCGAAATTTGACTAGTTAGGTATAGGCATGATATAGGTACATCGAAAGAAAGCAAATTTCATCAGCATTTTTTCAATAATATACAGGGCGTTCCATTTTAAATAAACAACTTTCAGTCACTTTTTCAAGCAAACGAAAAAGACTGTATTTTTTACCACCCTATATTGAAGTAACGTGGATCAGGCTGATGTGTTGGAAGCATTCATGTATCACCTAACTCCAAACCAAATTTCAATGCCAAAGTGTCTCTCAACCCGAAGTTATCAGCATTTGTATAGGTCATGATTTTCGGTGAAAAAAATTGAAATAAATTTATATTTCGAAAACGGCAACAGATAGGTATAGGGGAATGTTGAGAAAAGTTGTCGAGAAGTGGCTGGAGATTCCAAAAATAATATAATATACCAGCTGTTCCATTTGAAAAAGCAAAGTTGCTACCACTTTCTAATGGAAGTGGCAACACCGCATTGACGAAAATATTTTAGTTGCACTCATGCAAATTTTCAAACCGATCCGATATCTGGTTCACCAGAAACGTCTAATGTGCCATCCACCGTGAATCACCCTGTATGTCTCAGCAAAATCATTCATGGTTTTTCAGGAGAGAACATTGGGTATCTAATTCATGCTTGTTTTTATGTCATCCAAAATGATTCAGGAATGCTTTTTGGTCGTTCCAGATATCAGTAATATTCCATGCCTGAACGTACAACATTAACGTTTCAATATGTCAGGAATGGCGACTGCGGGTGACATGATAAATGCTGTTCAAGGAGAGCCTATTTGAACGCCCTCGAGAACGGCTTTTTATGAGGCATATCAATTAATTATGAATTCTTTCTTGTACGGCAACACGCAAAGTTCATTAGGTATCTACGTGCGAAATTATTGCATTAATATATTGTAGGAACGATGCAGGATTACGTTAAGAAGAATATATGTACAACAAATACCGAACTGCCAAATCTCGAAGAAAATAAACAGTGTTAAATCAGCAAGAACATCCCATTAAGAAAAAATGCTTCTTTATTTGCATTTTGATCCAATTCAGCATAAAAAAATTTGATCGTGTGGCAATGTTTTTGAGCAAGAATTTCATTAGAGCTCTGTAACTGATGTCACGTTCGGAATAGAACGATTTAATTGAGTTCAGATCACGATTTCATTTTCCAATTCAGAATGATTGGCTTGAATCAATCAATCGGACACTCTAACTCCTTATTAGTTGGGTTCGCAATCGCTAGTCGGGGGCAAAAACGACATTGACGGGAGATTTTTGTTTGGAAATGCCGGTAATGTAAACATGAGGCACAAAGGACAACCGTGTTGATTTTAAAGTAGCAGACAATTGTATCTCCTTGTGATCAAAGCTTCTTGCGTTAAATTTTAGTTATAGACATTAGAGAATTATACTGCTCCACAAGAGTTAGGGATATCGTATTCAATCGTTTTTAAAAGTATGTAATCTTCGATAAAATCGCTGTGAAACCATTTAAAACTCAATAACAACTTGAATGGCTCCAATAAAAATCAGTATGAGACATTTCGTCAATCTGGTCGCCTTTTTTCTGAAGTTTGGTTCTTTGCATATGCTTCATGAATGTCCTTATTTTGAAATGAAATCAGTTTATCAACGGCTTCGATTTGAAACCAGTTTTCTGACAATTCCAAGATTTAAATTAACAAACGCTGAGGCTAATAGGGCTGTCGGAATGCTACAGGGTGGCCTAACCCAGGTTGTTGTAGCGGCAAGGCTTCAAGTCAGCCAAAGTGTGATATCTCGACTTTGTAATAGGTTCAGGGAGACAGCCTCCGTGTTGAAAAGACCAAGGCTTGGTGTGCGACGAAAAACAACACCTGTTCAGGATCGTAACATCACCGTTTCGGCGAAAACCCTACATCTACGTGTAGAATGCTACGAAATACTCTTCAAAATGCAGATGGGATCCAAGTTTCCATCGAAACCATCAGATGACGTTTGAGAGAATTGAATCTAGGTTCTAGACGTCCATTAAGAGGAGTTCCATTAACACGTGACCATAAGCATCAAAGACTGGAATGGGCAAGGCAACATATCAATTGGAACGATCAATGGCGTAGGTCCTTTTCACTGATGAATCCAGATATGACGATTTTCAGATTCTCGAAGAATAAGGGTATGGACAATCTCACGCATACCCCGTAATAGTCGCTATGACCAAGAAGTCCATCCATTCCGAGGAGGTAGTCTTATGGTATGTGCCGGGATATGTTTCAACGGGCGCACAGATCTACACATTTGTCCTGGGAATATGACCGCCTTACACTATAGGGAGCATGTCATTGACAATGTTGTGCCAAATTTTCACGCACCGTGCAGCCATAGTTGAGAATGCTCGCGTGGAGCTTGGTATTCCACATTTACCAATACCTCCGCACTCACCAGATTTGAATTGCATAGAACACGCATGGAATATGCTCCAAAGAAGATTAGATAATCATCAACCTACCCCAGAATCCTTAAATGATCTGAGAGAGCTTCTGCCCCGTTTATGAAACCAAATTCCTCAAGAAATGTTCAACAACCTCGTGTGTAGTGTGCAAAGAAGATGTCAAGCTGTTATTGATGCCCGTGGAGGCCATACATTGTATTGATAGTCTTAAAATGCTTGAATTCTCTGGGAACAAAATTTCGTTATTTTACTTGATTTTTCTTAACCACCCTGTATACGCTGCATACCTACAGGCTTAAATTAATTTGCAACTTGAAATCATATTAATATGAATTTTCATCACAAAAATCTTATTTTAAGTAATTATATTTGTTTGCAATTTAAGTCAATATCCCTAAGTCATGTGGAGCAGTTTACTATGGAATCTTTTTGAACTGAGGGATTTTTCATACTTTTTTGCCAGGCTTGTGATCGTTCAATCATTTTGCGAGACTCTAATGTGATGAGATGGTTATTCAGCTTAGGAACAACTCAGATCAGTTTGTCGAAAATCTATTCGTAAAATATACAGACTTTTCCGGAATTTCAAAAATATTCAATTGTCTGCATGCCGTTATTTCTTTTCTTAATACAGCAAAGAATTCCAAACTCAAACATAAGCACATGTGACTGATACTACTGATCAAGTCATTTACATTTTTCTAATTATAATATCAGAAGAGCAGGTTGGTTATTATTATTTTCACTTTCGCATTCTTTATGCTGTGTGTTTGTGTTCATCCTTCAATTGGATATCTCTATCTAAGTCTAGAGTTCTATATCTTCATTTTCGCAATAGGTCTCTAGGTCTTTTGCTGTAAATTCTCGCTGTTTTTTCATCTTCACTGGGTCATAATCAACTAACCTTCTCGTTACATAGCCCCATGATGTTGATCCATATCTTAGCTGCGGTCTGGCGACTGTTTTTATGATCCTCAATTTCGTGTTTTTGTTCATTTCACTCCTTCTGCTTATAATCGGGTATAGTCTTCTCATTGCTACATTCGTTTTATCCACTGAATACTTAATGTGCTGTTTCCACGTTAGTCCTTCGTCTCATATTACTCCTAGGTATTTAGCGTCATTCTGCCATTCTATTTCATTATCGTCTATGGATATCTTCGATTCCATATTCAGTCTTTTCTTTTGAAGGAGTATTGCTTGACTCTTTCCTCCATTGATTTTGATTTTCCATCTGTTAAACCAATGACTGATATCATCTGCAGATTCTTGAAGTCTTTCGTGAATTATTTTTGTATTTCTGTGCCTAATTGCTATGCCCGTATCACACTTGCAAAAGTAAAAGGGTGAACGATTTTGCTCTATACTGTCATTGGGCTAAAAACAGTACTCTTTACATTTGAAACAGATACACAAATGGAAACTAATTATTCTTCCAAATTGTAAAGAGCTAAAAATATTGTTAAAACACAGAAGATTTCGCCTGTGAATCTCTTTCGCAAGTTTGTGTGGGCGATTTTTATCAATTGGCATTGCCATCACTGCATGATATCGTGTAACAAATATTTGTATCTACCTACCTCATTCTATTAACATCTTAAATTGTATTCCGCGATGATGAACTATCTTGACAGCATTAGTGCATCCGAGAGCACCACCAGAAGCCTAGCTATTTCTTGAATATATCCAATTAACCACAATAAGCATTACTAATCAAAGTTATCATCCTACAATGCATTTTGAATTCACTCAATTCCCTAGGATGACTATGACTATCCTAGGATCGAAGTGATGAACATAAAAGAAACAGGAATTAAACCTGTCACAGTGTATATTAATGTTAATGAGATGCCCGTAACTCTGGCTTCCTCATTATCATTCATTATTATATCTTTGCTTTGTTATTTTACCCGATCGTTGAGTCTCATGAGATGGCAACGGCGACCATTCTTGTTATTTCACTTAATTTGTACCTGTGGTATGACATGCAGTGTCTTTTACCTCAACTATGGGCTCGGGGTCTATCTTTCATTAAATTACAGGCCTGTATGGTCTTAAGCAGTCTTTCGGAATTCATTAGATAACCGTTTGCACGATTACGGGAAGTATGGCGAATTGTGTTGAAAAGAATGATGAGGAAGAGACTCGATGATTGTAGCTCCATGACTTAGATGGAAAGCTGCCTCCTTGTGAGTATAAATCATCATGTTGCATTGAAGAAGACTCATTTTTTCACCAACTCTGGTGCCATCCATTGGATGAATGGAATTCCAAAGTTATACAGGGTTGATGAAGCGAGCATTTTTCAAATAAGCTTAATTTCGACCATTTTACACGTGATATTTTATGGTGGGACCGATAGAACTAAATCAACAGTTCTTACGAAAAGATATTGAGAATTGAAAACTTAATCATACAAACTTAAAGCTGACAATTCTTATTATTTTCAAGTAAAGGATGTTTCAAAGAAAAATGATGATATGGGATCATCTGCTGAGAAGGCAGCTACCTATATAATTCAAAGAAATAAGACACAAATCATTTGCCATTATAAATAGTGACAAATGAAATGTGAATACGAACTAGGTCTCCGATACTGTTCACCCTACCAGACCGAATGGTCCAACGTCAACTGAGAATCGCACCGACTGCAGTTTCGTCCTATTAGGACTCATCAGGGTGGAATATCTCGAAGTCGACGCTGGATCACCGAAGGGGGGGTCTTTTCTGAAGGTATAGATGTCGCTCATTGATTTCTCATCGAAATAGTGCGGCGCCAGATGTCCATATCTTGACGAAAAGATTTTCCATCCAGCGTCGACTTCGAGATATTCCACCCTGATGAGTCCTAATAGGACGAAACTATAGTCGGTGCGATTCTCAGTTGACGTTGGACCATTCGGTCTGGTAGGGTGAACAGTATCGGAGACCTAGTTCGTATTCACATTTCATTTGTCACTATTTATAATGGCAAATGATTTGTGTCTTATTTCTTTGAATTAAAGGATGTTTCATTAAGAGCGCAAGATTTCAGTGTTCAATAAAACATGCTTTTCTCCAGCAAAGTATTGAAATAAACTGCTCCACATGAGTTAGGGATATTGACTTAAATTGCAAAAAAATATAGTCGAAATAAGATTTTTGTGGTGAACATTCATATTAATTAAGGAAAGAAATAACGGCATGCAGACAATTGAATATTTTTGAAATTCCGGAAAAAGTCACACACCGTGCAGGAATCGAACCTACGTCTCCCTACTTTCCGGGCATGGGGCCTTGACCACTGGGCTAACGATGCATATGATACTTTTCCCGGAATTCAATATCCTGAGGTTCACCTCATATGTTGGTGAGAGGGGGGATCCTAGTTGGGGAGCAATGATTCACCATCATTGGTCAGGGGATTCCACTTATCCTTCACTCCACGTCATCGAATTTTTCGATTTCAGTTTTAAGATCGGATTTCGGATTCCGACCAATGATGTTATTTTAATAAGCCGAGAATAATACATGAGAATAGTTTAACGTCTGTAAATATAATTAAGGAAAGAAATAACGGCATGCAGACAATTGAATATTTTTGAAATTCCGGAAAAAGTCACACACCGTGCAGGAATCGAACCTACGTCTCCCTACTTTCCGGGCATGGGGCCTTGACCACTGGGCTAACGATGCATATGATACTTTTCCCGGAATTCAATATCCTGAGGTTCACCTCATATGTTGGTGAGAGGGGGGATCCTAGTTGGGGAGCAATGATTCACCATCATTGGTCAGGGGATTCCACTTATCCTTCACTCCACGTCATCGAATTTTTCGATTTCAGTTTTAAGATCGGATTTCGGATTCCGACCAATGATGTTATTTTAATAAGCCGAGAATAATACATGAGAATAGTTTAACGTCTGTAAATATAATTAAGGAAAGAAATAACGGCATGCAGACAATTGAATATTTTTGAAATTCCGGAAAAAGTCACACACCGTGCAGGAATCGAACCTACGTCTCCCTACTTTCCGGGCATGGGGCCTTGACCACTGATAAGTGGAATCCCCTGACCAATGATGGTGAATCATTGCTCCCCAACTAGGATCCCCCCTCTCACCAACATATGAGGTGAACCTCAGGATATTGAATTCCGGGAAAAGTATCATATGCATCGTTAGCCCAGTGGTCAAGGCCCCATGCCCGGAAAGTAGGGAGACGTAGGTTCGATTCCTGCACGGTGTGTGACTTTTTCCGGAATTTCAAAAATATTCAATTGTCTGCATGCCGTTATTTCTTTCCTCAATTATATTTACAGACGTTAAACTATTCTCATTCATATTAATATGATTTCAAGTTGCAAATTAATTTTAGCCTGTAGGTCTGCAGTGTATACAGGGTGGTTAAGAAAATTCGAGTAAAATAACGAAATTTTAAATTATGCATGTTCTATACAATTCAAATCTGGTGAGTGCGGAGGAATTGGTAAATGTGGAATACCAAGCTCATCGCGCGCATTCTCAACTATGGCTGCACGGTGTGGTCTAGCGTTATCGTCTAGAAATGAAAAGTTTCACCGATAGCAGAGTGAAAATTTGGCACAACATTGTCAATGACATGCTCCCTATAGTGTAAGGCGTATGGAAATATTCCCAAGACAAATGTGCCCGTTGAAACATATCCCGGCCCATACCATAACACTACCCCCTCGGAATGGATGGACTTCTTGGACATAGAGACGATTACGGGGTATGCGTGGGATTGTCCATACCCTTATTCTTCGAGAATCGGAAAATCGTCCATATCTGGATTCATCAGTGAAAAGGGCACTATGCCATTGATCGTTCCCATTGATATGTTGCCTTGCCCATTCCAGTCTTTGACGCTTATGGTCACGTGTTAATGGAACTCTTAATGGACGTCTAGAACCTAGATTCACCTCTCTCAAACTTCGTCGGATGGTTTCGATGGAAACTTGGACCCCATCTGCATTTTGAAGAGTATTCCGTAGCATTCTACACGTAGACGTAGGGTTTCTTCTCGCCGAAACGGTGATGAAACGATCCTGAGCAGGTGTTGTTCTTCGTCGCCCACCAAGCCTTGGTCTTTCCAACACGGAATCTGTCTCTCTGAACCTATTCCAAAGTCGAGATGTCACACTTTGGCTGACTTGGAGCCTTTCCGCTACAACAACCTGAGTTAGGCCACCCTGTAGCATTCCGATAGCCCTATTAGCCTCAGCGTTTGTTAATTTACGTCTTGGCATTTTCAGAAAACTCGTTTCAAATCGAAGCCGTTGATAAACTGACTTCATTTCAAAATAAGAACATTCATGAAGCATATGCAAAGAATCAAACTTCAGAAAAAAGGCGACCAGATTGACGAAATGTCTCATACTGATTTTTATTGGATCGATTCAAGTTGTTATTGAGTTTTAAATGATTTTATGTTCGACTGCTTCATAAACACTTGATTCATGAATTCGTTTAGCGTCCAGAATTGACTACTTTATTGGACACCACTTTATTGGACTCAACTGTCACAGTCTTCTCTCGATTTTGCAATTTTCTTCGTTTCACACCACTTGTTATAGGCCGCATACAAATTTTCATAAGCACTTTTAGTGGGTAGGAGAGATTCTTTGGCACTTGCGGCTAAATTATTCACGCTTTCCTCTTCCGAACTATCCATTCTTGGGATTATTATGACGTTTGTCACAGAATTAACGAAGTAAACAACTTTGTTCAGTGAGGTTGCTAAGGTCGCTGATGGTTACTAAGGGAAGATAAGCAAAAGCACACCCAAAGTATTTCTTGAAAGAAAGCGACGAATATATTAATTGCCATTTCAGAAAATAAAATGTCTGCATTGCAGTCAAACATAAAGCTTTGTATATGCAAACTCGTACATAATTAGGCTTATGGACTTGCCCAAATTATGGGCCTCGCTCGCTTTGCTCGCTCTGCCATAAATTTTGGACTCGTCCATAAAGACCTAATTTATATACTTGTTACATAAATAGCTATTACAGGGATTTTCTCGAAGATTACATACTTTCAAAAACGATTGAACACGATATCCCTACCTCAGGTGAGGCAGAGCCTCACCAATAAACATCCTCATTTGAACTTTTGAAACAAGAATAAAAATAATCAACAACGCAAAATATCCTACAATCAATTGACTGATCCTCCTTCATAATGTCCTCAACAATCCTGGGAGTCATTTGTAACCAATTTCCAACAGTTTCCTTGGATATCCAACTTTTCACAGGCGCTGGCGCTGCAAGGACTCATCAATTCCCATCAAGCTGACCACGTGCATATCAACCTCATTAACCTGCAACCAAAGATAACTATATCAAACTACTCATGCACTTCATAACCTGCTAATCACATATCTCCGATCAGCAAACCAGAGCTGAAACTCCTTCATTCCAAGCAGACCTCAATATGGTTCCCCCATACTTACCTATTAATTAAAGCCTCTGTCCAACAGACTATGATTTACAAGGTCTGTTAAACTTGCATTGTTTACATTGTTCTAATCGTGACAATGCATCAGATAAATGTTGATCGTAATTGCTTTTTTCTCCGAGACATTATTGTGCTAACAAGTATTCCTATATTGAAATTGGCATCAAATTTGTTTCATGTTGTTCTGACATATCTGTGTTGCCTCAAGGGGCTTATTGTTAGATTTGGATCAAAATAGGATCGGTGAATGAAATGCTGCCATGGAATGACCGCCATAATTTATATGCTAGATAATCGATGGTTTAAATTAATTGCATCAATTTTGTTTCGGCTTTCGTGCTGGCGATTGTTGCTTTCTGATTTTATTAACTGTAAATTTGTCTATCTGCGATGGACGCAAGCTCATTTTTGAACAAAAGACTAAATGTTTTCCGCTTTCTTCGGCTCTTATTCAAAGTTGTTGAAAAGAACAGTATCTTCATGAAATACAGGGTGAGTCTTTGGCTTGTATCTACATTTATTTTAACTGTAGATTCCTCTCATCAAACGAAACAATTTTTTCCCCATACCATATTTCAAAATTCAGTTTCGTTTGAAAGATACAGGGTGTCGAAAATTAATTTGAAAAACACTTTTCTTTTCATATCTTTGGAACCGATATTTCAAATGAACCGAATTTTGGAGAAGTATTTACCCTATTCATGGTGCATTCTCCGCAATCAAAACTTGATTACAGTGTGACAAGAAAAACCTCGGACAAACTCTTTTTCATTTAACTTTATTAAACAGAAGAAATTGAACAAAACAACAACAAATAATAATAGCTTGAACATTTGTTAATAATATATTTAAGCCGTTTCAAAGTGGCTTCCTTTGGCGGCGATACACAGATTCAGACGCTTCTTGAAATTTTCGGCAATGGGCCGCAGCTCCTCGGGCGTTAATCAGTTCCATTCCCGGCGCAGTGATTGCTTCAGCGACTCCAAATTTTTGTGTTTTTTAGCACAAGCCCTGTGCTCCAAAATCGACCACACGCTGTAGTCCATTGAGTTGACATTCTGCAGATAAGATGAAACAAGGAAAATGGGTCTTAACACCATTCTTGCGTCATTTTCGCTCTGTGAGCCGAAGCGGAGTCTTCGAAGTGCTGCTTGGCCCACGGAAGTACTACGACCTCGTGGATGTCGCAGCGGTAGACTTCTTGATTGATTTTGACCCCTTGATCCACGAAAACTAAGGGAGTTTTACCATTACCGCAAATTCCGCCCCAGACCATGACGGATTGCGGATTTTGACGGTGTTCGACGATGGCCGATGTACCGGGAGCCTCTACGGACCAGACTCTGTCGTTTTGGTGACTGTGGGATTGTTCTACGGTGAAAAGCTTCTCGTCTGTGAAGAGAATTCGCTCCCATTGCTGACCGGCGGCGAGACGAAGGAGTTGGCGGCACCTTTGGAGTCGTACGCGCTTGTTTTCCTCCATGAGGAGTTGAACTTTGTGGAGCTTGTATGGCTTGAGGTTGAGCTGCTTTTTGGCAATTTGACGGACTGATTTGCGGTTGATACCGGTCTCACTGGCTATTTTCCTCATGGAAACCCTCGGATTTCGATTGACTCGCTTTTTGACGATGTTGCGATTGCTAGGTGTATTGACAGTACGTTTTCTACCACTTCCTGGACGACGACAATCATGGCCAAGCCCCTTGAAACGACGAATTGCATCGGACACGGTTTGTCGAGGCACATTGAGCAAACGAACAATTTCGCATTGTCGCCTACCTTGACGAAACAGCTCCAAAATCGCACTACGTTTGTTTGACATTTTGAAACTCTGTGAAATGAAATTATATCAAACTGAAACTTCTTATATAGGTACAGGAAAGTGTAGAGAAACCAAGAGAATAAAAATTATTTGGCTGCGCTGAAATACTTTTGTTCCAGGCCACAGCAAAATTTTGTCAGAAGTTTTTCTTGTCACCCTGTAATATTGCTCCTGGTATAAAATTACAGCCGACTCATAAATCCACGCAAAAATACCATAAAACCACTTGAAAAAGATAAACGCTTCATATTTTAGAGAAAATCGATCATTTCAGAAAATAAAATATTCCTTTGTTTTATATTTATGTTTTGATGAAACGCGCCGTTTTCGAGTTATTCCTAATTTTATGCGATGAAATTTGAGGAAAAAATCATGACTCTTAAGAATAATCTTGATGCTTCCCTGGATGAAAATATACATTTATACGCACAGTTCTTCTTCTTCTTGTGCGGCGCCTTTGGTTGGCCGAACGTAGGCCTTATGGCCCATTGTTTATACCGCATTTGTGTAATACTGGAGAGACTCAGACCCGAAGGCACAGTTCCTATTGAAAATTTATTTCACCGGTCCATATTTAAAATAAATGTCAAAAAATACAAAATTCAGATATATGAATGATGAATCTCGATACAAACCACGTATTAAATTGAAATTAATGAAAAATAAAATGAAACTTATTGCTGAATAATCTGTGGTGATGATTCTATCTAAACAATATCCTCTTGGAATTTTATAAACTCGACACTACACGGTTAATATTACATCAATTCACTGAAAGTCTTCACATAATCGTCACGGAATCGAAGAAAAACTCTTTCGTAAAACAACAAAGCTTGAGAAAAGGTTCCCTCCATTTTTGTTTAGAGATCACGCAGGTTGTCGCTATACGCATGCGTAGTTCAAAGACGTTAGATTGTGTAGGCCTCCGATGGGTCGATTCATAGTCTTGCGTAGTTTCGCGACTTTTGGTGAGACTGGCAACGTACACATCGAAATTTCAGAAGATTATTGTTGTGGGTTCAAAATGGGTTGGGTTAGGTTGATCAATCATGAATTGATGGAAACACATTCTTTGTAAGATATTTTTGGGATATCGAGGAAAATATGGACAAGTTATTAGTGTTCACAAACTAATCTTCAAGAAAATCGAAGAAGGAACTTATTTTGATGGAAGAAATATGGCTTTTTAATGGCAGATATAATCGGACCAAACCAAGTGTTTTTGTTGGGGAATATCGTGTTTAAACATTCTTATTCCAATAAGGTTAGCACTTGAGCATTCCCTAATTGTATCTATTCAAATTGCAATCGATAAATATAAACTTTGAGGTCTTTGCAGACAATCGTATCAGCAACGTATTTGGCCCAATTTTTTCTTCAAATGGCTATACCTTTTTGACAGAGCCGAATCCGAAAAAATGGAAAATAAAAAAAGGTTTCTTTGGTCCTCAGAAAACTACTTGCTTGAATAGATTCACTCTGTATATTGATGGCAAAAAATACTATACAGGCGTCCCTTAACAAAATGTATTCACAGATTCTCGAGACAAAATTAGAAGGCCTCTATTTTTTTTTTGGGGCAGAAGGCCCCTCTTGGAGTTACAGCATCAATGTCCATAATTTTTGTGGAGCATTTTATGTCGCGATTGAATCTGATAAAACAACTGCACCATCGAGCACCAGCATTTAATCACATTCTGACAGCAGAAACCCTCCAAAATGCGTAATAATGAGCTGTTTTCCAAGAATTATCCAGTTCTGAGAACCGTTTCCGTAGCAATTAGGTCAGTTCGTTCTTTATCTCCAATTATTCATCAAAATCCGCTTCCCCGTTCGAAACCTCAAAGTCACCACGATATCGGAGCGCAGTATTTCAACGTCTTCGCTTAACAATTATCGATCCCCGGCGCAGATTAAGCTACGAAGTTAATTAAGAGAGAAAACAGTTCATTTAGCTGATCGCATCGTCCGGCGTTCCGCCAAATTGTGAGTTGGTTCCGTGACACAATAAGGTTCCGTTCTTGGCGGTTCTGGACCCGCCTGTCTCTCGGATTTGGGAAAGCGATATGTTTCCGCGAAGGATGAATAACGGTGAGGCCACGTGAGGATGAGATTGTGTCAGTCCGAACGCTAAGTTGATGGGTTTTGAGAAGTTCTGACCAAATCGACTTTTCGATTATCAAAAAAATCAGGAGAACAATGCATGGGCCTAGATCATTCATTACAACTTGGGGAATTCGACTAGTGGTCGTTGATAATGGAGCTATGAATGCTAATAAGTATATAAGGAACATTTTTGAAGAGCATGTAGTGCCATTTGCCCCATACATTGGTGAAAATTTCATTTTTAAGATCACTCATTTTGAGTATGAACCGTCGTTGCCGAGCTGTAATTAACGCAAGGGGTGGAAATACCAAGTATTAAATCACTTATCAGCATTTCAGTATTTTGAAAATTGTTCATTTCTCTTCTTCCACATAAGATTCGGTGAAATCCTGAATTTTTCTTCCATTTAATGTGTCTTGTTTCATTCAAAACCTTCCCGAGAGAACATAAAAAATAAGTTATAAAGTCAATGTAGAGTTAACTTTCATTAAAATTGAGATTTTCAGAATGTGCGTTAATTTTTTTGCGCAGTGTATATTCTTATGAATGTTTACTTGTTTTAATATCATCGTAATCGATAACATAAATGACAATGGCGAGACCTGGAGCTCTGGCTTTACGTGCTGCTTCAGGTCTAAAGGGAGGATGAATAGTCCTTGTTATCTCACGTACGAGATATACAGGGTGTTCAACATACTACAAATTAGTGACCAAATGGTTAATAATTTGCCTTTCAATTGTTCCATTGTTTCACGTGCTGTGGGTCATGTGGCACCATCTTGTTGAAACCATATCTTCCATTTTGGGCAAAGAAAAGTTGGAAAGCATCTCACTGTATAGCGCTCACAATTCACAGTTACGTTGCGATTCGCATCATCTTTTAGAACAAAACAGTAACTTTTTCAAGAACCATTGTTAGATCTTGCAGTGCTTCTGGCTGATCTTCACTCCAAAATCGACAGTTATGCTTATTTACGTATCCATTGAGCCAAACATGAGCTTTTTCGCTGAACACAAGTTTTCAATGAAATCTTCCGCCCATTCACGAAAAATTCTGCGCTGTGGTAGGTCGTTAGGCTTTCAATTCTTGCACCAGCTCTATTTTGAAAGACTGCACTCCAAAACCCTTCCGAAAAATTTCACACGTTGAGTAACAGAGGCCGAATTGCTACTAATTGCGCCGAATCGATAATTGATGGTCATCACCAACACTGGCCGATACAGCTGCGATATTTTCTTCCGTTCGCACTCTACGTAAGCGTGTTGGTGGTTTAATGTCCAAGAATATCAATCAGTCTTGCCAAAAAATTGTTAGAATATCACCCGTTGGTAGGATCAAGATTTAAACTTGTGTTGAAAAAATCCATTCCGAACTTTGATTTTCCTTACCACACTGTTTAGAGAAAATTATTAATCCAGATAGGTTTACGAGGCTTCAGTCTAGCAAGTCTTGTATCTGGCATATAACTTGTAACTGGATATAAATAAGGGAAAGAGTGAAACTTATTCCAAGACTTCATGACTGCAACCTGTCTACGAGTATGAGAAGGTACTAGATTTGAAATTACTGGTAACTAAGCTAAAAGTTGTATATCTAATGGTGTAGATCTAACGGTTCCACTTATAATCCTCATAGAAAAATCAAACTGCGCATCAATTTCGTGGATATGAGCACTGTTAAACCAAATAGAATAGAAGTATTCAGCACCAGAAAAAACCAAGGCTAAAGAAGTTTAAATAACTACGCTATACCCCTTTGATAAGCCCAACTAGCGGAGACGACTAAGTCACGGCTCTCAGATCCTCAGGATCGTCTATGTCGGGCGTCACACTGGAATCTACTGACAGATATTGCAAGAAATTGAAAAAACAAGCCTTGAAACAACGTCGCAACGTCATAAAAATCCCGTTCTTCTGAGAAGAATAATATCAATCTTCTAATTGAACTGAATCGAAACCCTCATTCCGAATAATATAATTCTAATAATTGCATTATCTAGTTCTCTAGATCAAATCGCCAGTAGGTCCATGGCAGCGTGAGTTATTGACACAACATGAGCACTGCATGTATACTGATGATGTTATCATTCATACCAGCGACTCAGAATGACCAACGAGTGAACAGGCCGCCTAGGGGTTCTCATAAACCGAACGCTCTAAATCAACTAATATTCGTTGTTTTGATCTGAAAAGGCGAAGTTGTGTTGATTCCGCTGTAGCCGTTGTGTTAAATGGAGTGGTTAAGAGTTATTTCCGTACGAGTCTAACATGATGTAATATTCAGTCATCACGTTTTGTATCGTAAAATAATTAGTTATCTTTATAACTGGTCAGTGTAATAACATGTTGTACCAATTCAGATATCAAAATCACTTAAGTTGGCTTAGATATCCAGGAACAATCCAACTTGGGTACGGCCTATGTAGTTTTTGCTTCTATCTCGATCCTGTTAATGTGTTCATTATGTTCTGCCTATTCCCTCTATCGTTCCATTCACTTCTTGTTATAATTTTAGTTTTTCATTGTGCCTTCACCTCTTTTAATCTTCGTACTGATGACATGAGTGCTCAGTGCTTTGCTTCACTTCTCTTACAGTTTCATTTCAGATTCATCTTATTATAATTATTCTTCATCATCGGTCTCCCAGTCTCAGCTTGAGCTGGTAATACTTCTATGAACCAGTGAAAAAACATCTCAGTTCCTCCCACTAGTTCAGGAATTTCCGCACTATGTGACAGGTTTGCAAAGCTACAGCCTGCTGTGCATATCCCGCGATCTTCTGGGATCGATCTTTTGAAGATTTTTCTTGAATGACTCCCTCGGCCGAAATCAACAACGGTATACTAGTGACTTTCCACGGTTGCAACATATTCTTCAGTTCTATCGCCAAGTTCTCGTACTTCGCTATTTTTTCGGACTCCGTTCTTCCGATGTCATGAGTCAATGGTACTGACACATCAATTATAACCCCATACTTCAGATCCTTCTCAATAAACACAATCTCTATTGTAGTCCACCGTTCTATCTGTTATTATGGGTCTGTCCCAATAGAGAACCTCTGCGTCCGTTACCAACACTGCTGCAGGTTGATAATTATAATATGGCGGACAAGTATCCAAAAAACCATGCCTAAGCGCTAACTGCTTTTTGCCACTTGTTTTTGTCGGCCCAGATAAGCGTTGTCGGCAAGAATTCGACAACCGGCGATTATATGTTCAATAGACTCGCCAACTGCGCCGCACTTCCTGCATTTGTTCTCTATGTCAAGCTTCAAACAGTGTTTCTCGTAGTTGCGAGTTCTTATAACCCGATCTTGGATAGCCGTCAGAAATCCCTCAGTTTCAGGATACAATTGTCCCGCATTCAACCACGACATAGAAGCTAATTTATCAACATTTTCCCCTCAAGGTGTTTGGGAGATCTGCCATGCAAAGTTTAATCTCGCCATATACTTCAATCTTCGCTTGGTAGTGATATCGAACGTTAGTTGTCTGTGTTGTAGGTTCAGAGGTGTGTATCCCTTCACAGTTCTGCTATAGCCTGAACCTACATTCTAAAGGTTCCTTATGTATTCCTCATGAATTTTATTGGGTTCAGCTTTAGTCCATCACCGTAAAAATTCCTCTTAACTGATAAGAAATAAAACAAATCACCCAATAAATTTCCACACCACGAATTTGCCAATACTGCTTGTAACCTGCATAATTGGTCTTCGTTTTACTGTAATATTAGCCAGGAGGAATGCTCAAAAACGTTAATGAATCTCCCATTCATTAACGTTTCCTTCTAGTTAGTCCTGTGATATGCATTCACGACGTTTCTATTCTGAATATACTTATCGAGAAGCGGGACGATTCTTCAGTGCTTGTTGCGGCCATCCTGGGCACTGTTTATTGCCGACATGATAATGAGCAATCAATAGGATAGAAGTGATAAATGTTGCTGCAGCGTTATCAGCTGTCAAGCTGTAGTAAGACAAGTATGCATTACGTTATACGTAGCAGACAGTTACTAATTAAGATATGCTAATTGGGGGCGAATGAAAGAGATAACTCTTCGGGATGTTTGGGCAGGACTATCCGAATTGGATTGCGTATTTTGATGTATTTCCCAGTTTTTCAGCTGTGTCAATTACTCCAACTAAGAATACATACATTCATTTAACAATTCTTGTGCCTCTTGTTGCGTCTCAATACAACAAAATAAAATTCCTTTGGCGTTAGAAATTGAGCTGCCTTGTTTAAAATACACTGCGCAAAAATTTAACGCACATTCTGAAAATCTCAATTTTAATGAAAGTTAACTCTACATTGACTTTATAACTTATTTTTTATGTTCTCTCGGGAAGGTTTTGAACGAAACAAGACACATTAAATGGAAGAAAAATTCAGGATTTCACCGAATCTTATGTGAAAGAAGAGAAATGAACAATTTTCAAAATACTGAAATGCTGATAAGTGATTTAATACTTGGTATTTCCACCCCTTGCGTTAATTACAGCTCGGCAACGACGGTTCATACTCAAAATGAGTATTAAAATGTTCTGTCATTAAGAGTAGCTGGATGATTTTCTTAACTTCTCAGCCTTCTATTGAGGATGTCCCAAACCTGCTCAATCGGATTGAGATCTGGACTTCTTGCTGGCCATTCCATTCGAGAGACTTCAACCTCTTCAAGGTACTCCTGAACGATGCGCGCACGATGGGGTCTAGCATTATCGTCCATAAAAATAACATTTTCACCAATGTATGGAGCAAATGGCACTACATACTCTTCAAGAATGTTTCTTATATACTTATCAGCATTCATAGCTCCATTATCAACGACCACTAGGTCTGTGCGACCAGTCAAAGATATTCCACCCCATACCATAATCGATCCTTCCCCGAAACCAGTAGTATTCAGGAAATTGCACTGAGCATATCTTTCATGTGGTCGTCTGTATACAAGGGAACGTCGGTCACAATGGTAGAGGCAGAATCTAGAGTCATCTGTGAAGAGAACTCTTTCCCAATCGGCCTCTTCCCAATGGATATGCTCTCTCGCAAAATCCAAACGCGCCCTTCGATGGGCTTGGGTAAGAGCTGGGCCTCTTGCCGCGACACGAGGCCTTAAATCATATTCTCTGAGGCGATTTCTTATTGTCTGAGTGCTAATTTGCACCTTATGAGTTTGCTCAAGCTAATTTTGAAGGAGGCGAGCGGTTGCAAACCGTTGTCTCAACGAAGAAACTCTCAAGTAACGTTCTTGAATGGCAGTTGTTACCCGTGGTCTACCCTGTCCTGGTCTTCAAGCATTCATACCTGCCTCCCTGAATCGCTGCAACATTCTGGACACACTTGTATGGGAAACTCCAAACCTTTCTGCAATTCTTGTGTATGTCCACACTTCTTCTCGCAAAACTACCGCTTGGGCACATACCTCCCGGGTCAAATTGCGTGTTTCGCGTTGCATAGCGATCGAGTGTAGAAAATCAAACGAAAGAAAAACTATTGATCACTAGAATTGATCGAGAACAACTGATTTTAGAGTGGAGCCAATACATTCAAAATCTGATAATATCATCTTTTTTTATTCCTGCTGGGAGAAAACATCTGTATTGAAGAAAAACGTTGAAAGTGGATATATGCATGCATAATTCTGATAAAGATAATTATCATTGAGAACACCTTCAGTTGTAGAATAAATTTGAGATTTCCATAATGTGCGTTAATTTTTTTGCGCAGTGTAGATTTTTAACAACATGGGATCCATCGCTTGTACTGCAATATTTGTTCCATATGCCTTAGTTTACAATCTTCTTTCTTTGCTTGAACACACTTCAGAGTTCAGACTGATTTATGGGTCACTTATTGAAAGGGTTCTCAACCCAAGATAGTCAGGTCAAGTTTGGGAAATCCATCTGGTTTTTTTGAGACCATAACCTATCCTAAGAACCTTCTCAGTTTCTCAGAATAGAAGGGAAGCTTTTTTGTGCCTTAGCAAGGCGTTTTCGATTCTGGCACCCAATCAAGTGTTGATATTTCCATCTTTTGCTCAGAGGAAATGAACTTTTTCTCCGGCTTGTCTGTAAAACCCTGATGTTACAGAGACAAGCAGTCACTACTTCGGCAGTCGCCAGTCAGTACTCTGTTAGTTGTAACTCAGTCAGTTGTTAGTCAGTTGTGAGCTGTAAGTTAGTCGTAAATCAATTTTCGTTAGTCAACTGCTAGTAAACTATACATACTCATAGATCACAACTGATCATTTTGCTTCCTTGCTATACATTTTCATATAGAAAATACATTTAATAATTGTATACTAATATTACTTCTATAATTATTTCGTGGTTGTTGTCTAATTTGAGGTAACAAATACGCAGTTTGTTGTTTGTTGGGAGTGCGTTCAAAATTCACCACTTCCTCATCCTCTTCGCAGTTGTTATCTAAGTACTGATAACAACTTATCGTAGTGATCATCAATATAACCATAGGGTGCTTACAGTTAATTGTACCCCCTTACATCGGTCGTGCAGTCTCAAAAGTCTTAATCCTTGAGAATCACCAGCATCCCACAAAATAGAAGCAGCCAAGAAGACCATTATCCTGGTTAAACAATCAGGGTACAAAAATGAAATCAGAACATCTTGGTAAACTAATCAAGGTAATATTCACCTCTATTCAAGTTCCAAAGACGACCCACCAAAAATTACTCACCTTTCAGTGCTACGCAGACCCAATTCCTCTCGTTCTGAAGCTTCGCAACTTTAGAAAGCGTCCATTTGAGGGCAGCTATTAACTTTTATCTAGTTGGCCGGGAATTCCGATCGGAAAGAATAAATGGCGACAGCTCCGAGTCCTCGTTTATCTCGAGATTAGCCAGCCAAGTGTGCGAGGACTCCCATTGTTTCAGGACGTGCCCAGCAAATGAGTTACGGTCTTGGCGATTTTTTCAGATGGGGGCATAATGAATAGTCCCCGACATATCCGCATGTCGTTCGCGCACGACCGGGGGGCGTGATGGTTCGTATGGGCTAATTGTTTTTTCTGTGGACGGACAATCGGCCGAAGAAAAATGAATTTTCTTAGAGAGAAAGCAGACGTTTTGTCAGCGGTCGTTTTGACTTGCTCGTTTACTTCTGTGTACGAAAAACTAACTGCTCCTGTAATTTTACTGCTGCACAAAGTGAAGGAATCGGCCACCTGCACAAATATCTCAACAATTCAGACGGCTTTTATCGCAACTCTGGAGAGAAATTGTTCAATGCTACTTCAACAATGTATGCAAAGATCAAACGTAGGCCTTTTGGCCCATTGTTCATACCGCATCAATCTGATACTAGAGAGACTCAGACCCGAAGGCACGCCGACAAGAATGCCGCCAGCCTACAGGGACGACTGAAGGAGTTCCTCTAACCATAGAGATAGAAGGTGTAGGGTTCCCTAGGTGTGTTAATCTCAATTTTAGAGGTGTTGTTAGGTTGTGGTGGATGTTCGAGGAGGCCATACGTTTATTGAATTTTATTTTTTAATTTTTGGAGTTTGTACAACTAATTTTACCCTAAAACTGTGAAACTAAAGAAATTGGCAAAGAATAATTTGGGGAAGTGAGTAAGCATTTAGATTTCTCTTATTCAAAAAAATTATGAAAAATATATGAATTTCTTTAAAGAAATAGAAAGCCTCAGCTCTGTTTACAATCAATTTATCAGATGCAATTATGTATTTTACAAAACAGTACACTCCATTCACAATTATAAAATCACAACTCTGATGGCCTTGGAAATTCCACATTCCACTCTGTATCGAAGTTATGACGTTTTTCAAAATATTTTTATGTTCCAAGTCAACACTATGTTGCCCTTTCTACATTCTTAGCGTATTTCTCATAATGTGAATTTATTCGGAAAATGAATGAATTGGAAAAGATGTGATGGACGAAAATAATTAACTTTTATATGAATTGATAGAAAGGCTTCCTTTTCTAGTTATTTGCATAAAAAGTACAAGAGATCACTGTTGAAATATATTATTTTTCGCCATGGAAGAAAATTGCATTGCTCTCACATAATTTTCATATGCATGCTTGTGAAGATATAATGTTTATTATCCTCTTGAACTGAAAGTTCAAGACTTGACATCAATTGTTGATTCTAATCAAGAATTCATTAAAAAAAATCAACCCAAAGATAAAAGATGAATTGGTGGGTAATGACAAGCATCAAGAATAATGTCAATTTTATTTTGTTGATAACTTTCTTAAAATCAATGTTGGGATATAAAACTCGGCTGCGTTTGTTCAAACAACATCCAAAGAATACATTTTTCACCATCTCGACCTTTGAAAGGCGTTTCTTATAGGTCTAAGTTGCACCTCATTAGTGAGGTACCTAACTTTTGCAAATCTGGTCAGATATCGCCAAATTTCTTGGAAAACCTGAAAAATATCATCCTAATCGACCACTCGAGGCTCCATCCGATCCATCTACTGCGATATCTGTCCAAATAACAGCTTTTTCAACGAAATTCCCGTGTACCCCTTCAACCTCGGATTGAAAACATTCGTCCTGGTCTTGAAAATCGTCCTCACGCTCCAAACTGGTGCTAAAAACAATAAACATATGTTAATCTTGGATATTCGACGAAAAACTCACCTCCAAATATCGATTAAATACCAAAAATCTGCGAACAATTCGTAAACCTAACAAGATGTGGAATATCTTTGATACTTTCACTTTGATGTAAACAAAGAAACTGGCAACGTCGTTTTGTCATTAACGATATTTTCTGTGCGCGCACTGAATTTTCATCATATGTTCTGTGCTTTTCATCAGGGGCACCAACTCCTGAAAACGAAACCATGACCTCCTATGTGATTAAATAAAAGTGAATGGAGTATATATGGCTCTTTCACATACTGAAAATATTGGAACTCAAATGAATTTCGAAAACAACCGATTCCATTTCGATTTTCCCCACTTCATCACACTCTGAATTCCTTCAGCCTCGGCCATTACCAACATCCCGACCATCATAACGAACTCAACAGACCAACGCGGAAATCTCAAGACTATGAGAGATGTTTGAAAATACCATTTTTGAACCCGTGTTTACATAGTGAGAACCCCGTGCTTGAAAAATAATCCCATCAGTCGGAGAAGAAATACCGACGGTGCTTTTAGGTAATAAATGGATTTTAAATTGTCCAAGTCGTTAAGTTATAGGTAGTTTTGAGTTTGTATGCAAAACTACGCTTGTGTAGACCGTAGAGTGATGAAGACTTTGTTCTTTGACCGTATCACCGTGAGAATATTCGAAGATTGATTGGTTTACTAACCGATTAGGAGATGAACGGTTTCTGGGAGAGCATCTTCATTGAATACTCACTTGCACGTCGTGGTAGTGTGTGGGATTCATGAACAATTAGTGAATATCGTTTTAAATTCGGATAACTGTGGAGAAATTGCTTGAAGCAAATTCTTGTCATTAATTGGATTCAAGATGACTGAATTCAAGATTTTATTCTATACTATACTGAGATTCTGATGGCCTTATCATTTTTCAGGACAACATCCTCCATATTACTTTCTTAATCCGAAGGGCAAAAAAAAATTATTTTGCCCACCCTGAGAAAAATTTCTGCGGGCGCCCATGGTTATTACTAATGAACCCAGTAAAACAATATTCTATTCTTCTGAACCAAAACGAATGGGATCAAGTTTCATTGAAGAAAGAATTTTGAAAATCAACTAAGTAATGTTTTTACAGATTGTAAGAGATCCTGTGTATCACTTCCCAGAAAATTGAGAATTTTTCACACGCCTCTACAGAAAAAGCATGGCCGATTAATTATAATGCGGTGTCACGTCTCGATATTAAAACTTCCAGCTGTAATCATCGAAAAGACCAATTAACACCTCGTGAACCGACCGATGACAGAAGTAAGTAAGTCATGAACTCGATCGCCTGGAGCTGCTGATAATCAACTTTCAGGGTAAGATTTGTAACTGTGAAACAAACGTTTAGAGCTGGCGTGAATTTTAACCTGGAGGAAAGTGCGGCATTCTTTGTGGGAATTTGTTTTTTACGCAGATAACATCGTTATTCGATAAGGATCGGTGTGGAAGGTTTAGAGGGAGCAGAAGCGTGTACAGCTTGTTCAATATACAAAGAGATGACAAAGCTAAAATTCATCCTAAAATCAGAATAAATCTTAGTGGAATTAAGTACCAAATGGAGAACTCATGCAGGGAGTCAAAACGAAAAGAAGATTTGTCAAATTACTGGCGACGAAAAGAGAGCAAGAACCCAGCAACATATTTGGATATAGTTATAGGGAAAAGGGGTCACAGTCCACTGCGACCTTAAGGTCCATTGTGCCCCCTGACAGAGCTGTCATCATCGCGCCTCCTACAGCTCGCCCTTCAGTTCCAGAGATTTGATGAAATCCAGAATCTGGGACGGCTTCAAGGAGGATAACTCCCCACTTCTACAAGTTTCTTGTCCAAAGCTATCTTTCCTTTGTCTTGTAATGGCATAGCATTCCGTAACCAGGTGAATAGGAGTTTCTTCCTCCTCCCCACAGAATCTACACTCATCAGTGTCCGATAAACCCATTCTCAACAGCTGCTTCTTTAGGCGACAATATCCTGTGAGAAAGCCAGTGAGTAGGTTAAGTTAGTTTTTACTGAGATCCAGATATTTTTTGGATCTAGCAGTTTCAAAGTTCCGGAGGAACTTTTTGGAGTGATCCATCCCTGAGAGATTCCGCCAGAGTTTTTCTCTTTCGGTTTTCTCCTTCAGCATAAATTCCTTCTTATAGGTGCATTTTCCTATACCACAGAAGGGTTCTGGGACAGTGAGTGGCGTTGGTGAGCCCTTTCTGGCCAGTGTATTGGCCTCTTCGTTTCCTACGATTCCCGAATGACCGGGAACCCAGATTAAAAAGACCTTATTCTTCTTGCCTACCTCATTGAGTTTGTTTCGACACTCCCAAATCAGCTTTTTGTCAATAACGTAGGAGCTCAGTGCTTTAATAGCAGCTTGAATGTCTGTATGAATAGCTATATCGCACTTCTGATAGTTTCTTTCTAGATGTATATCTAGACATCTTCCGATTGCAAGTATTTCCGTTTGAAGGACGCTTGTACAGGAGCCTAGCGATAGTGCACACTTGGAACTTGTCCCGTAAATCCCAGCGCCAGTTCCTGTAGCGGTTTTAGAACCATCTGTATACCATTTCATTGTATTTTCTTTGAGATTGTAGTTGGTGTATTCCCTTTCCCAATCCTCTCTTTTACTTAGCATTGTACTGAAGTTCTTCTCAGTGCTTACTTTCTTGATCATTACATCACTAGGAAGGTTTGCAGATGAGGTGTAGTCATTCAGAGAGGAGCAAGCTCTCTGAAACCTGACTCCCTCATTGCCTGCGAAGAAGAGACTGGTCCAATTACAAGCTAACGGAATCTTTCCAAACATATATCTTCCTTATTAATTTTTTTTTTTTTATTATTGATGGCGTCCATGTTACAAACATTAAAATAATTATAGCAGGAATTTGGACTAATTTAATTCAGTATCCTTTCAGTACATCGCCAACGTTTCGAATCGGTTGTGATTCTTTTTCAAGGCTCGTATCTCATTGGATTGAATATCGTCAATTTTATTAAAATAATTGTCTGAGTATCTCGTTTCAGTTTTCATTCAATCTTCAAGTGTTTTGAAAATGGTTAATGTGTTGTTAAAACAACATGAGTAGACAGGATCCTTATTAATAATTCACCAAAGGTTACATCTTCATGGCTTTTTCAGACAGTGTCAATTGTATCCAAATATGTCCTTTAGAAATGAATAAATAAAGAACATATTCGGATACATATTTTGACACTGTCTAAAAAAGACATGAAGATGTAACCTTTGGTGAATTATTAATAAGGAAGATATATTTTTGGACAGATTCCGTTAGCTTGTAATTGGACCAGTCTTTTCTTCGTTCGAGACACTCTGTATGAATTCCCTTTTTATACCCCTCACAACGCACTACTTCAACAAGTATTTTTTTCGGCAACCGTCGGGGAAGTACCCACTTCCCGGACGCTTCTTCTTTGAGAAAGTAACATTTCCCGGCCTAGTCCGGAAAGTACGTACTTTCCGGAGTAGGCCGGAAAAACTCACGTCGTTGTTGTCATTGTGATGATCATCACAATAGCAACGAAATAACGGATGACAGTTCTGTTCTGTTCAATTCAAATAATAATCAAAATGTATAATAAAGAAATGTGTCGTCCTATTGACTTGTAATTCTACACGGTTGCCGATTGTATGCAACACGCCCGAAAATAGTTTTTCTATTCGTCCAAAAAAACCCCATTTTCCGGACTTGTTATGTGAATTACTATTTCATTACTTTCATCAGCTTAGCGCGTTCAATTTGGATGATTTCCTCCTTGATTGCCTCTTTGTCCCCTTTCAAGTCATCAGGGGTCCTAGGGCGATGTTTGAAGACCCTATGTCACTTCGAAATGATTGTGTTTCCAAATGATACTCATTTATACTCCTAATAGGAGAAAAACAAGATTGTTTCACATGATCTACGTAAAAAAACTTTTGAACACCTGCTAAATGACGGAAGTTATTTGCCATCAAGTGATCCCAGATACTGCAACTTCCCAATAAAACGAATCTCAACTGTTTTATCCTTCTAAAAAGAAGTCCCATAAAATGACAAACGTTCAACTGGAACGCTGCACAGCAAATAACCATTCGATGTAACGAAAATGGTGATCCCTCTTAATAATTATAATTTGAGCTCTTGTGAGGATAAATCAAATAAACACACTTCTGAATTATAACCCAGCTAGCTGGAACAAATTGAGAATTTCCTGTTTGCTGTTATAGCAGATACACCGAGTAGCATTAGAAATGAAATACGTTCCCTCTCTAGCCTCTGCGATCAGAAATTTCAGTTGTATAGTCTGTAGAGGCAGGAAGTGCTCAATTTTGAGCTTGTTGATACAAGTACCGTATCAGGTTTTGACGATCTAAATCGGTGTAACTACTGTGCCAAGAAGGTATTGCGTACACCATTTCATGGAAAATAATGATTATCGATGTTAGTCAATGGGTGGGATAAGTAAAGCTGGGTTCACACAGGGGTTTCACGTATTAACTCCTTGTGCTTGATGGATACATCTTACTGCTGTTAATTCAGCTCAAATACCTATGTAATTATGTCCATTTAATGTATATGTCATTTTGTCCATATTGCGTTGTGAAAATAGAAATATATCGGATGAAAAGTTTATATAACATAAAAAAGCTTGATGAATACAATGACAAATAAGTGAAGTTTGAAATGAAAGCAACATGAATGAAAAAAAATGGTGAAAACTGGTCATTCATTGTGAAAATTCGTGACCTATTGATTCCTGTTATCACTCATTTATAACGACCGAATGAACTAGAGTACCATATAAAAAAAGAGGTTCACAATTTATTTCATGACTGAATCCTCCTATATTCTTTGAAGTCCATGGAGATATGTTCTGAAAAAATCAAACAAACACCTTAAATCAACCCAAAAATACAGGGTGTCCACTTAACCTTCATTGTGAATAGTTTCTATAATAATGGATCACCCAGTATGAGTTCTGGGTAATTCAGGTTTTTTCGATGTAGCAACAACATATCTAGTGAATTAGTTCATTTTGCGAACGTTCTCGCTCTCTAACATATTTTATACTTTCAAAATCGGGCATGCATTCAATTATGTATAACCCTGTATTCGTAACGATTTTCGGTCATATTCCTCTATATGGTTTCTCTCTGAGGATGGAATGGAATGTTTCTTGAGAAAAATTGAAGTTAATTCGATTCTGTTTCGTGATACGCGCGTAGTGAAAGAGGGTAATTCTCAACTTCAACGCCCTGTATCTCAAAAACTAGTCATAGGATTGAGTTGGGGACATGGACACTTTTGTGTGCGATTCTATGGCTGTTTCAAAAATGCCACAAGCATATACCTGCTCAGTCCTCCAAGATACCTGCCTTCAGCCGCATTGTTTTTATACGGCTTAGCTCGAAGCCCTCAACAAATAGTTTCCACGTCGTCGGTCCTTAGTTCGCCACCCTTACAAATTAAAAGTAAAAGTGAATGAAATACTTTTATCCAGTATAACACCTAAGAAACCAGACAGAAGCAGATACGTTACTTTTAATCGGAACAACCGTAAGTACCATTCCTTCAGTGTTCACTTTGTGGTATTTATTTTCTATCAAACATCCATTTTTCCTTCAATTCTCGAGGCGATAAGAATTGGTACAGTAGTCCATTTCTTTTCTCCAAGAGAGCTCGTGTATATTATTCACAACCTGTCGAAAGAAGTTAAAATTCACCATCAAACCTTCCCATGTCTCAGTTGAGAGAATCGAACCATCATGTGGGTAGATTTTCAGGGTGAACCCCGTACAATCCACTCACGACAACTAAATCGTGAAATCACTGATTGAGATTTATTCGAATCATAAGTGAATACAATCAGCGCATATTCGACATAAGTACAATTTAAATCAGAGAACTCGTGAATATCGTGTATACTGTCACGCTCCGTTGAGTTCTCTGATACGTAAATTTGTGATTCGGTCATCCGGTAAAAATCGGCCGACATAATATGCAAAATACGGCGGAATAATGAACGGAGATAACAATTAAATCGAAACAATTAAACATGTTATGTTAATGTTTATAATGCTCATGGAACTGTACCATTCCAGCCGGATATGCGCGTTTAAGATTTTCTCAGTAGGCTTGTAAAATGTCCACCGTGACAATTGGACCAGAACTCACGTCAACACTAAATCATTTATTTTATTAATAATTTGACAAGAAGTGACAAATTTGAATAAAGCGAGCATTACGCAGGTTTTATAGGCATATTACTTAATATTCATTACCTCCATTTGCCATTTATTCGCGGAAGAGAATATTTTTGCTGCGCATATATTTCAGGCTTATCAAGGCACGGACAAAGACCCAAAGGCACTCTTCGAGCCTACATGAGTCACTCATACATATTGGATGAAAAATCGATAATCGAAGAATTATATACCTCGCCTTCACAAGATTATTTTTAAACCAGATGCAGGACTAAGTATCAACGGAAATTCATCACAGATCCGAAAAAATGCTCGGTTTATTTAATATTTTAATATTTACTCATCAAAGTCTATTTTCTTCTGATGATTGAAGATTATTTTCAAATGCAATGCTCAACTGTGATAGCGTCGCATATGATATTCAATTTTCACTATCTATAAATTCAAAACACTACAGAATTCACAACATTAGGTTGAGTTTATTTTCAATAATCGAAAATATTATGGTACTTTCCCACATTTCGGCCGGTATCTCACGAATAAATGCTTCAATGTTGTCTTCCAATGCGTCAATCGAAGCGTGCTTGTCAGTATAGACATCAGACTTAACTTCTCAAAAATTCACCAAAAATTCTGCGTTGTGGTAGGTCGTTCGACCAAAAAGAACAAAAAGAAAATAGTTTCAAAATCACCTGTTATATGTATGCGCAAACTCAGAAATTTTTATCGAAATGTCTTGAAATTGAACAGAATGAATAATTGTTAAATTGTCCAATCACAGCTGATTACATCACGAAAATAGGTACAACTAAAAACTGGCATTTAAGGCCACTTCACTTATAGAAGACTGTCATATCCGGCACTCAGCATTAGCATAATTCCGTTAACGTTCATGAAAACGAATACTTTACGACGATAACGCAACGAAAAACTCATCTGCCAAGGATGTAAAACAGTGCGTTTTATGTGCTTCAAAATCTGAAATCCCTAGGATATGATTAAAATCGTCCTTAATACCAAGTCATACCTTATACGTATGTCTGAAATGCTCGCAGTGCATCCAGCAGAGAAATCCGTATGCCTCATTTTATAGTCAGGTGCTATTCAGAGCACCGTACGTGAAAAAGGAAAATAGAAAATTGTAAATTGCAGCCTGTACGAAAATTAAGGCAAATTTATGCTGAAATAATTGAACTAGACCCATACAAGATTAGATACATATCATACTCCATCTAAACATATGGCGAATTTGAAGCGTAATTATTTCGGTATTTGAATAATTATAACCTGGAGTAAGTTTCAGACATAATCATTTTTAATGAGGTCTATTATTTATAATTCAATTTGTATGCATAGGTGTCATTACTTGATATGCACCAATCTAAAAACTGTCATAAAATAAACTGGGTAATTCTGAATCTTGGTTTGGAGGTGGTGTTTAGCTCATTTGGACCGAGATGTCTTCAGAAATTCATGAGCTTCTTGTTAACGAGAGTTTCATAGGTAGTAATTTAGCATTGATGAAGACTCATCTCGATCATCTGGCATCCTGTAGAAGTCACTCTAAGAAAGCATCTCTTCTCTTCATTACTGAGAGACTCCTGCAGTGCTCCAAGGCAAATTGCATCTTTATTTTCGAAAGAAACACTTTATCAATATTCATTCACATCTTCGACAAAATATTTTTGGGCATCATACAAAGGTTTCCTGACTAATTTCTGTTAATGAAGACATCGATTGAGTCGTTAGACGTCTGCATCATAAAATGCCTCCAAGGTATCTCTTCAAATGAAATATATTATGTCTAGTATTCATAGTGTAGATATACAAATGGAAACAAGTGCTTGACACCCACAATAAGCATAAAACTGCCTCAGGAGGATTATCTCCACAATTTTTGCCACCAACTGCATTTCATCATTAACTAGCGTTTATTACATTCGTATAATAGGCATCAAATGTGGGTTCATTTAGGATCAGACGTGCTTTACGATCCCTCTGTGTACGAATATAAACACTCCTCCAAGCAGCTCACAGCCATTAATTGCTGGGAGTTGGCAAATATTTGCACTTGGTGATCTGATGGCAGCTTTTTCGTTTGTAATGCAGAATTAATTATGACGTTTATATCTAGTATTAGGTTTGTGGGTGTAATTAAACCAACAGAACGTTCATTAAGCAATGCTTTGGAATGTTCGTCTTGGTTGTACGATGGTGTTAGGAATGGTCATTCGAAAGAGCTTACTAGAGTGATTGGCACCTTCCGACAGTAATGGTGCTTCATTTAATGCTTTGTTACTATAGAAACTGGGTTGCTTATACTGCTGAAAATCCATAAAATAAGCCCTCAGGAGCACAGATTTCTCCGCCAGATTTCTGAGAGGTTTCAGAAATCGCTATGTGATGTTTCTTAGCCAAATTCTCAATTCATTATTTTTGCGAGATCTCAAAGATGCAACGAATGCAACCAGAATAAGAACTTGTCATTGCGAGCTCGCAGAGATTCCCTGATTGCACCCAGAAAAATGAATTCGGATTGAGAGTTCCCAAAGCAATCTTGAAAATAACAAGAAGAATAAATTGTTTTGTCAGGGTTACACCAAACGCATGTGTGATTAGACCTTCGTCTCGTTTCAATCTGAACTTATTCAAGTTCATCTGTTGAGTAGATGTGTCCGCGAAGCTCGTTGTTGTTTAGATAAATCGTGGAATCTTTCAGGACTGAATCATTCCCAAAAGTGTCTTTGGAACTTTGGTGAAAAGAGATGTATCGAACTGAGTGGAAATATGCTACATTTTCTCACTGGCTTTCTGACAGGGTAGTGCCTTTTCAGAAAGCACCTTATAATGGAACTGACTAGTTCAGATTCTGGTTAATGCCAGTACCAAAAGGAGTAGTTTCAATTGGCAAAGTGGTAAAATCAATCAATATTCTAAAAATAAACCAGAAGACAACCTCTAATTTCTCTCCTTTCATGAAAGTGCCACGCCCTGAGACCTTTCGAAGCGTGCCAGTCGCAACCCTAAAAATTCAGACACTTCAATCTATCTTCGGAAAAATCGGAAACAAGACAGAGGATAATTTACTTTTCGAACTGCTGAACGGATTAACTGCGGGTAAATAAATAATCTGCGAGCTGAATGTCCTGCTCTGAAAATCGAGGTCGCAAAAATTGAAATTGAACGAATACTCTTTCGCCGTAACAGTAAATATTTTTATCGGTATAGACGACAGGCAAATAATGAGAAAGGGATTGGTATTAGAGTAACATCTCAAAAAGCGGGGCAGGTGTGGTTGGTAGGAGCTTGCAGTGTTGCCAGAGAAGATTTCACATTCGAATTTTCCATATCTGGAAACTCTATTTTTTCCAAAATTGGCAACAACAAAAAGTCGAGCTTGATTGATTCTTCTGCAAGCCTCTTTGTTGATTCCTACGGAGAACCATGATGGTATCGTTTGCAGTTGATATGCTCCTAAAACATGATCCAGAGGTGTCAAATCTGGCCAACTAGAAGGCCATGCGATGATGTATTTTTATCAAAACCTTGGCGAGTGGTTTTTGTCGACAAAACTCTGTCTCTCTGTCGTCAACCGTATTCCTTATGAAATAATACCTAACAGTCCAATGATAGCGAAAATTCTATTGGTCGAACAACTTTTGCAGACTTTGGATTTTGTCTTGTCTTATTCAATTATAGGAACTTCTATCAAGTAAGACACTTTTGCATTGAATAGAAAACATAAAGCTCAGATACTTAGAATCAGATCTTGGATAAATGTTCAACCTCTTATTCTGGAGGAAATGACCTTTTCAACAACACGTCGCATGACCTATCTTCCCTGTTCAAATTTAAGGGGTTGGATTTGCCACGCAGAGATGGTTATATAAAAACGGTTATATAAAAACGGTCACTCTTGAGAACAAATCCAAAATCTTGATTTTTCTACTTGAAATGATCTCCTTTCCAATGTAACAAATTGTATATTTTATATAGCAGAGATCCTGAAAGCTCAACACATGTTAATCCCATGATTGATTAGAATAACTGATGACAAAACCCCATGATGAAAAAGGAAAAATTGAGGAGTCAACCTATACAGGGTGAGTCTTTGACTTGTACATATATTTTAACTGTAGATTCCTCTCATCAAACGAAACACTTTTTTCCTATACCATGTTAAATTCGGTTTGGTTTGGGAGATACAGGGTGTCGAAAATCCATGAAAAAGAAACTTTTCTGTTTATATCTTCGGAACCATTATTTCGAATGAACTAAATTTTGGTTGAGTTTTCACTCTATTCATGGTGCATATTCCTCATCCGAAACCTATTCAATATCTCTACTAGTATAAAAGTTACAGGATAGTCGACACATTAATACACGCTAAAAAACCATAAAACCACTTTAAAAAGATAAACGGTTCATATTTTCGAAAGAATCAATAATTTAAGAAACTAAAAGTAGGTATTCCAATTTTTTTTTCAATGAAACGCGTCGTTTTCGAGTTTTTTCCAATTTTACCCGGAGAAATTTGACGAAAAAATCATTAATTTCAAGAATAATCTGAATGCGTCTCTGAATTAAATATCATCAAATATTATTCCTTCTCTGGTCTTTAAACGAGTTTACAATGTTGTCACAATATTTATCAACTTTATCGAGATATTTTAATAATAAAATCCCACAAATGTGGAAGATAAAATTGAACAGCAAGGAGGATTTAATACGCACAGTCTCTATTGAAAATTCATAGTTACCGGCCCATATTGAAGTTAAATGTCGATGAAATACAAAATTCGAATATGAATGATGAATCTCCATACAAACTACTTATTAAATTGAAAAATAATACGATACCTGATAATCTGTGGCGATGTTTCTATCTAAACAACATCCTCTTGGAATTTTTTGAACTCGACACGGTTGAAATTATATTAATTCACTTTTCACTTCACATAATAATCACATTAGAACAATCATTCAATGAATGTATTCAGAACTTTACATGATGTTTACAGTTTTACAGTTTGTTCAGAGACTCTGGTTTGTTATTGTTTATAGTTGGCCTCCAGAGTCCATATAACCAATACATACTTCGGTTTTCGCTCTACGCATGCGTGGTAAAATTTGGCGGAAAAGTCGATTCATGATGGAAACGGCAGAATTCATAGATATTTATACCACGGTACACAAATGTATCGTGATTTATACTATGTTTCGTAAAAAATCCTTAACCTAAATGAAAATATCAGCAAGCTGACAACATCTTCTTGAAATGTCTGTGCAAAAATTCACAGAATCGATACAAATTAGATTAGGTTAGGTTGTTTAGTAATAAATCTGAATGAAAAGTCTTTCTTCATGATATTGTTTGGGAATTTCGAGGGAAATATGAACAAGTTATTAGTGTTTACAAACTAATCTGCAGAAAAATCGAAGAAGGAACTTATTTTGGTGAAATAAATGTAGCTTTTTAGTTGCAGATATAATCCGATGAAACTAACTATTTTTGTTGAAATTATCGTGTTTGCAACATTATTATTCCAATAAGGTTAGTACTTGAGTATATCCTAAATGTATAAAGTCAATTTCTATCGAGAAATATGAACCTTGAATCAATGCCACAGTATCGTTTCAGGGACGTAATTAGCACAATTTTTTTCTCAAGTGGCTATATCTTTTTAACAGAGCCGAATTCGGAAAAATTGAAAATGAAAAAAAGGTTTCTTTCAACCTCAAGAATCTTCAGTTAAAATATATGTACAAGTCGAAGACTCACCCTGTGTAATATCATATTTAGCTGAATTCATTCTGAAGAATTATCCCTTCAAAAATCGGTAATACGGAGCGAAACATACTATATACGCTTCAATTCGAACTTTATTGCGTTACAATTTATGAAACTTTTCGATATAAAATTCAACATATTTTAATCATATTTTATATTTTGTCCATGACTATTGAATGAAGTGTTCAAAAACCATTTGTTTTATCAAGTTGTATCCATAAATCCATATTCAACATTCGTGGACAAAGATGGATATTCCACTCGCATATTATGGATATTGATAAATTTACCAAACTTGACTTCGTCTAGATTGGTAAACCTCCTTCTCGTGAATAATAGCCATAATATTATGCTCGTTGCATGATATTCCATTCGGATCTAATTTTTCGACCTGGCAACGGTGGTTTGTAAGACGGCTGTACTAAAGTGAGTATCCTAGACGTTCTTTCCCTCATAATTTACATTAACAAATCACAATCCTGAAGACGCTGTAAATTCAACTAGGATCTTATTAAGCCTGCTCCGGGTAAGTAGCTGTAAAATGTCCATTTATTAAAATGAACGCTAAAAACGCTGGTATTCCTCATTGCAACATTTTGTTAATACCTCTTCCATTAAATTTATGGCTCTTGCGCAAGAAGAACGTGAAATATAGCTAGAGGAGATGCGTTTGTCGTCCATTTTTTCGTCTCTTCTCATTAAGGATAGAAAAACTGCACTGGTTTGCATCAGGGAAAGGTAGGGTCCACATCATCTAACAAATACGTGCAAGAGCAAATTAGATTATTACTATATGATGGTCATTTTTGATTGGATATGCCTAAAATATCTCAACATTTAGCTATAAACAAAACTATTGGAATCAGCGTCCTCCATAATTGAATCAACAGATCAAATTTGGCAGGAAATAGGACCAAAATGTGAAAGTTCAGGGTTTTATAACAACCGTGGCGACGTTTGGCAGAACTTGCCTTCTGCTTCCTCAGGCCAAAGAAGTCCAAAAAACCACTCTACAATCGGTGTAACAATATTACAACCCACAATAATCTACGAACAATTTGAAAACCATTTATTTATTTCTCGTAACTTAAGAACCAGCAAAATACTATCAGTCGCATTCAAGGAAGACAAAGTAAACACAACTAGCTATAAATTCCAATTCATATAAACAATTTGCGTATACAAGCCTAATTCATGAAATTTTGCATGGCTCTTGTTACTTAGTTACTAAAACTATACTCCAATAACTTTTATAATGTATCCCGATTGGCCAAGACATTCTGTCACATTTCACAGTGTATATTTCGAAAATGTTAGATTGTAGTCATTTTCCTGTCAGATAACTGAGCAGCATTTCCCTTTCTACATAGAGGTCGTATTAATTACGTATTCATCAAAATTCTAATTCACTTTAGAAAATAATGAATTCGAAAAAATATTAGGATGTGAATTCAATAATTCCAAAGATCTGGTGAATATTGAAAAAATTTGTTCTCTGTTAATACTGGAAATATTCGACGTATATAAGAGACGTATATAAAAATGGTAGGAAGATTCAGTAATGCTATTTTCATGTAAGGAAATCAAGAATCGAGTGTTAAACTTTCACTGAAAAATAATGGACAGAATAGTCCGTTACTTTGTGAGTTTGTGATAGTTCATTCGAAAAAAGAATGAAAGTACTCGAATAACCCAACAGAAAAGCTTCATAATGAACATATGGACCTATAGAATTGCCCACTTTTCGAAATTCTCAAGAAATAAGCCTACATAAGACATTTAAATACCTTTTTGCAGAACTTAAAATACTGCAGTATGACAATGAAGTAGTACTACACGAAACCTTTGTCACTATGAAACCTTAACAGAACTAACTCCTTTTACAAAGAGAAAAAAGAATAAATAGAAATTCGCTTTGCCAACGTCTTTGAGAATTATTTGACATTTCACGAGTGCCAACCTGCGTCAGTTTTAAGTGAACAAACTTGATAAACCCAAATCTTGGCCAATCAGGATACATTACAAAAGTGAATGGAGTATACTCTTCTCTTTTATCCATGGAGTTAACATTTTTCGAGAAGAACAGATTTGAAAATGTGTCGTCAATGAGCAGTATTGAAATTTTGAATTTTCAAATTTCTGTCTGCAATAGTACCTTTTGCGATATATTGCTGCATGTTCGAACTACTCTGCAACTTACATCCTCGATGTGAAATGAGTACCGATCAAAACAACATGTTGTCGCACCGCCATTTTCAATAGATGAGTACGTACCGAAGAAGTTACCGAACTGAAGGAGGTGGGTACCTACATTAAACACTCCATTTGAATACCGAGAGGTAGGTATATACGCAAACTGATTGGTAATTACACATCTCTACCTTTTTTTACTCACTTGCTAATGCTTCATCGGCAATTACCATTAATTGATGCAACCCGATTTTTCTGATTGGATAATTATATGTTATTACGCAAGAGTGTTGGGAGAAATTATGAATTCGACGATACTGAAAGTTTCAAAATTCACATACGTATACCGTTTTTTGTGAGATCGGAACCATGATCTGAATACGGCAGGTAGGGCCATTAGCCGAGAGTGTGTACATTCCCGCGACCTCTGGGTTCAACACTTAACAGTTTTGAAGAAAATTCCGTCATCAGGAGATGCGCAGCGCTTTTGCAGTGCTGAGGGAGTGAGCGTAGCTTTGAGAGCTTTGACGTAAACTGTTGAAACGGGTATTGGGTTCAGTAGACAGGTGAACAAGAGATCAGTGTTGGATTGGTCAGAAGTGATGTTGTAACAAAGCCTTACACAATTTGTTTTTATATATTTGTAACGATTTTCAGGAATGGTCTAAGGTGGGCTTCAATGTAGTGTGTTTTTATTTTCAAGTTGCATTTGAAAATGGTTTCACTTTGAGAACTGAAATTTTGTGGGTAAACTCAGAAAGGATGGGAGTTCTTACTGAAATAATTTAAGTCGTTTTCATTTCGAAAGTTCATTTTCTTTCTTTCAAAAATAGAAGAAAATAAGCCCACTCGTGCTTCTGTTTCATTTCAAACGGAAGGCCCATGAAACTTCCGATTAAAGTGAATTTACCGATAACTTCGTTTAGAAAAACAACTTGAAATACGGAATTGCAGAGAATGGCCAAATTCAAATAAGTTTATGGCGGGAAATAGTTCCTGCTTTACCCACATATTCACTAATTTCATAGTTCAGCGATTTTCGGAGAGATATCGCCATTGTACATTCCATTCATAAGGATAGAGATATTCATAGAATTTATAGTGATAATGTGAGTTCTATGGAGATGTTCCATAAATTCCATGGTGGAGCCTCTATCGCAGGGATGGGCAAACTACGGCCCGCGGGCCATCTCCGGCCCTCGGGTGGTTGAAATCCGGCCCGCCACAATCAAAGAAAAAATTTAGTGCAGTCTTCATTTATGTAATAATAGAAATAAACAAACAAATTGCTCTGCGAGTGTACGCGGACGCGGCGGCTAGTATTCGTTCATCCATGAGGAAGCGGGGCGGAGATGTGCTTTAAACACGCACCGCCCCCCGCCGCCCCCGCGCTCATCGGCCGCCGCAGCACACGGAGTTTGGTTCTCGATCAAATCGCACGTCACGATTACTTACTCAACTAAAACAGCCGTTGATTGAGGTGTAGGGCCGTGCATGAAACAACGAGTGTTACGACGTATTTGTTGACTATTGTACGGTAGGTAAGTAAGATGTTATTTATTATGTACAAAAAATATTACGAAAGCAGTTTGTTCTCAGATACACGAGTAGAATAAATTTGTATCACTTTTTATTTCTTAAAATAATGTCATTGTAAAATTATGTGGGCGATGTATTGATATTGGCTTTGTTTTTACAGCGTCAGATACTGTGAGCAAG
The DNA here is from genome assembly GCA_951802165.1 of Adalia decempunctata. Classification (NCBI taxonomy): domain Eukaryota; kingdom Metazoa; phylum Arthropoda; class Insecta; order Coleoptera; family Coccinellidae; genus Adalia; species Adalia decempunctata. The sequence continues at coordinate 12,623,189 of OX637696.1, read as the reverse complement.
ATGACGACCAAAAAACGTAAAGTTGATTCTGAGTGTCGCGTGTTTAAAGAAGAGTGGTCGTGGAAGTATTTTTTCACAGAGTTTAAGGACAAACCAGTTTGCCTTATTTGTAATGAAGCAGTTGCAGTTTTCAAAGATTTTAATCTCTCTCGACACTTCTCCAAAAAACATGCAAATGAGAAATATTCCGCTATGACAGAGGCAGAGAGAAAATATTTTGTCGAAAGGCAAAAAAAGAAGTTACGTGGACAACAGAATATGTTTTTGAAGCAATCTGATACTCAAAAGGCTGCAACACTGGCAAGTTATGTTGTAGCTTACAAAATTGCTAAGTTGAATAAGACATTATCAGAAGGTGAATTCTTGAAGGATTGCATGGTGGCTGTGAGCAACATCATTTGTCCAGAAAAAACCAAAGAGTTTCAATCATTACAGTTTTCACGGAAAACAATAACTGCTCGAATTGACGACATTGCTGAACAGTTATCATCACAACTGGAAAAAAGCTGTAGTAAATTTGAATACTTTTCTCTAACCATGGACGAGAGCACAGATGTAAGTGATACTGCTCAATTACTGATTTTTGTCAGAGGAATTGATTCAGAGTTCAATATCACCGAAGAGTTGGCATGCTTACAATCTTTAAAAGGAAAAACCACTGGAAAAATTATATACGATTCTTGTTTTGAGGGTATTTCAAAGTTGAATTTACCTATGGACAAATTATGTAACATAACCACAGACGGAGCACCCAATATGGTGGGCAGCAATTTGGGGTTTATGGGTGTGTTTTGCAAGGAAAACCCCAACAATAATGTGGTATTTCTACACTGCCTTATCCACCAAGATGTGTTGTGCAAAGCAGCAATTGATATACAACCCGTATTGTGTGTGGTTGTTAAACTAATCAACACAATACGTTCACGCGGTTTGACCCATCGTCAATTTCAAGAATTTCTAAAATCCACCGAAAGCGAGTTCTCTGATCTTCTTTACCACACTAAAGTGAGATGGCTAAGCTGTGGTAATGCATTTGACTTGCTGACGATGCAAGGAAAATGGGACGACTTTAAGATCATTTCTGACGAAAGTTGGTTTGCTGACTTCGCATTTTTCACAGATTTACTGTCGAACCTGAATAAATTAAATACGAAGCTTCAGGGCAAGAATCAATTCTTGGATGAACTTTGGGGACATTTGAAAGCCTTCAAACGGCAGCTTAAATTATTTTGCAGCTGTATAGAGAAAAATGAACTCACCCATTTCCCCAAACTGAGCAGCATCTCACCTTTGTCAGAAACCAAATCCAAGAGATTCGCGCAACAACTGAAAACACTGCACGAGGAATTCGAAAAGAGGTTTCAAGATTTCATGAGAATTGAGCCTTGAATATTTTTTCGATGCCTTTTAATGTTAACGTCGATGAAGTACCCGCTGACCTCCAACTTGAACTAATTGAGATGCAGTGCAGTGCCCATTTGAAGCAACTATTTCTCAACAGCACCAAATTGGAATTTTATAAGTCCTTATCCAAAACACAATACCCAAGTATAGTTGCCCACGCCCAAAAAATAATGGCTATGTTTGGTACATCCTATTTGTACGAACAAACATTTTCTGTTATGAAACTCAGAAAAAATTGTCTCAGAAACAAACTTTCGGATGACCACCTTTTCTCTCTACTAAAAGTATCAATCAGCATCGCAAATGGAGCCGGTCTAGAAAACAGTTTCACATGTCGCATGTCCCAACAAGGACCAACGCTGCCGAACCTAGTACTTCGCAGCAAACTTAAGGCTGCTATTCCTTTTTTTTCTAAAGTTTTATATTATATAGTTTTTTCTTGTGGACAACCTCCTCATTCCAAAACCCCTAAAAACGGGAACAAGCACCATAAAATATGATTCGTATTTTCATAATGTAAATTTTTTTGCACAATAAATAAGTTGCCGAAAATAAATATCAATGGCTTTTATTATATATACAAAACATAGATCGAAATTTAAAAACCTGGCCCGCCGTAAATTTTGTTAGTAAATATTGGCACGCGAAGGCAAAAGTTTGCCCATCCCTGCTCTATCGGATAAGTTTTCCGACTCGCTCTGAACGGCGACCTTAAGGGGAAGTATCACCATTCGAATCGTGGTAAATCTCCATTCAAAAAATGGTCTCTTTATTTCACGAGAAACTACCCTAATTTACGACGTAGAGACTTCATTTTTTTTTTTAAATTGAAGTTGAAGAACGTCCCGAGGGAAAATAGTTTTCTTTTTTTGGATTTAATCAGTTTTTCAATTAAAAGAGACAGGTTGAACTTCAGCGTTTTGGAAACTATACTCCATTCACAATTATAAAATCACAACTCTGGCCATGGTTTCGTTTTCAGGAATTGGTGCACCTGATAAAAAATCTGTGCGCGTACAGAGAATATCTTTAATGACAAAACGGCGTTGCCAGTTTCTTTGTTTACATCAAAGTAAAAGTATCAAAGATATTTTGACATGGGTACAAACGGCAAATTTGAATTGGACCAAAAATCGATTTATAAGCATGAATAAAGCAAAAGTAAGTACTAATCGCCTTTTTTACACTTGATAACGAAGTTTTTTTTAGGTATCTGGCCGTTTGGAAAGATTTCAAACGAAATTCCGGTCCCCCAGAAGTTTGGTTAGTTTCGGTATCGTTTTTGGTGCTCAAAATTTATTTGGAATGTGTAAATGGACAAAAAAGGCTTCCTTATACGATCTTTTCACGAAAGCGACCGGAAAATATGGTTCAGGTAGGATTTTCGAGGAATTATGAGGAAAGAACTTGCAGAATGAAATTGCACGATTTTCGTAAGTAAACGGGTTTTGGATGGCCATCATCGGTCTCTAAATGATTATTGTTGATCGTTTTCACGTTTCAGAAAAAGAACCACTTCGTATAAGTCCATTTTGAAGAAATTTGTGTATGTAACATTCAACGGTAGGTATTTGCTCTTAATCGAAAGAATATATTATATGTTTGACCTGTTCCATATTATTTGTACAAACCTACTGTGGTTGTAATGTATGAATATTTTTTAAACTAATAAATTACTATACAGTCAGAATATTTTACTCATTGTTCATAAGATCAAATAAATGAAATGTATATCTTCTACTCTTATTTTTATTAAGTTAGCTATTAAGGTTATGTTCCAAGAAAAAGTTCCTGTTGCATCAGAACTACCTTCAACTATTTGGATTCCAATAGAGGGATATAATGTTCCATTATTCTTGATTCAACAATTGATGTCAAGTCTTGAACTTTCAGTTCAAGAGGATAATGAACATTAAATCTTCACAGGCATGCATATGAAAATCATGTGAAAGCAATGCAATTTTCTTCCATGGCGAAAAATAATATATTTCAACAGTGATCTCTTGTATTTTTCATGCAAATAACTAGAAAAGGCATCCTTTCTATCAATTCATATAAACGTTAATTATTTTCGTCCGTCACATCTTTTCCAATTCATTCATTTTCCGAATAAATTCACATTCTGAGAAATACGCTAAGAATGTAGAAAGGGTAGCATAGTGTTGACTTGGAACATAAAAATATTTTCTCTATTTCAGTATCGTAATGTGTTCATTACAGTACTAAAAACAGTGCTGTAATGAATTCATTACAGCATCGTTTTCAGTAACATTTTTCGTTTTGTGGTTGTCAGCAATGACTTCCGATCCTTTTAAATTTCAGCAAACGTCAATTTGGAAATGTCAATTTTCGTACTTTCTAACATTCACACCAACTGCCAAGATACAAAATGAAAGTCACTAGGACCTATAATTTGAATTTTTTCATTGAATTTCACAAAATTTGAGTGAAATAGAGAAAATATCGTCTAGTACTCGTTGCAGAATGCATTTCCAATACTCATGCGTTCGAAAACTCGCTCCTTCGTCGCTCGTTTTCGAATTTCGCATTCGTATTGGAATAGCAGCCCATTCTGCAACTAGTTTTAGAATATACTATTGAAAAACGTCATAACTTCGATACAGAGTGGAATGTGTCAAATTTCCAAGGCCAGAGTTGTGATTTTATAATTGTGAATGGAGTATACACTTAATGATTTTTTTACGGTTATTCATCATTTTTTGGAAAAAATCGCAACTATTTGCCCTCGGCAATTTAATCTTCTATAAACTACAAAAATTTTCATGATGATTAGTTCAAAAATATAGCTTGTACCTACTCATGAAAAACGAAAAACATATTCCATAACCCAAATATTGCAGAGATCTAACGACTACCCTGGTTTTTTCAATTGAAAAACGAATTAAATCGAAAAAAAAAGAAAACTATTTGCCCTCGGGACGTTCTTCAACTTCAATTTAAAAAAAATCAAGTCTCTACGTCGTAAATTAGGGTAGTTACTCGTGAAATGAAGAGACCACTTTTTGAATGGAGATTTACCACGATTCAAAAGGTAATACTTCCCCTTAAGATTCATACATACATAAATTCTTTTCCATTAGTGCATCAAAAACTGGTTTAAAAACAAATACTATTGCACGTGTAGAGAAATGGCGTAAAGAAAGAGATCGAATAAAATGATAGATCATCTGTTTTTTGCTACAAACTTGGTATTCACAGAAATTTCAATAAAACACCGGTGGGAATCCAAATCTTCATTCAATTCCACTCCACACTACATCAGTAATCGGTTATTTTCTCAGTTTCGCGCTTGACCCACTGTTGGAATCTCTTTTGAAAACACCAATTATTCGGTGGCCCAATGTGTTTTTTCGATTTCTATCTCCGATTTTGAGTTCCTATCCTGGTATTTCTTCGTATTCGAATCCCACAAACAGTATTTCCACACTGAATCAAGTTTATTTACAAATAAAACATGCACGCTTCGTCAAGAGTCTTGGCCCCCTTAGGTTTCTCAAGAAATAAACAATATATGTTGTGGAAATGAGATGAATATTTTCCTCTATTTCAACTGTAATATATTTGATAGAAAATCTCTGTTTATTCGTTACTCTTTGTTTTATGCAGGATGAGGCAAAATAGGAGAAAGGAGAAAAAATCTTAATTTATCGTTCATTGATTTTTGATAAGTAGTGATTCCACAACTTCCAGCTCTCAATAGCTTCAGATGGATGGTTGAAAACCTCAGAATCTAAGACCTATTCACAAATAATGCTGCAAAAACCTCCATTACGACTCTGCTTGACGCAGATAAATTTGGCGGGTCATCAAAAAAAATTGAGGTCGACGAAAGATCTAAATGGACGAAAGGCAGCTGATAATGATGCGCACATGGCAGAAAACTGTGTTATTTCAATAAATATTCGCTGGTACCGAACGATATAAAATATTCATAATTTCACAATACATAGCCTAGCGGTCACTCAAATTGAAGGAACATCTACCTCATAACTCATGAATTCGTTATACCTGTGGACAGTTTGATAGATTAGAAATTTTTGGGGCCAGCATGTTCGTGAAACGATGAACAATTTCATGCCAGTAGTAATAAATCTTCTGTTCAACGATTTCATTCCCTAATTTCTTATAATCATCGCAGAGACTGAAATCTGTTCCAGTATTCACGATAAAACATTATTTATTTGATTCTCATTTGTAAACGTCAGTTTCCAAAAACACAATATTAATCAAGAAAGTTTATTTTATCAAGTCACTAACTTGTAAAACTGACAGTTAACTTGCAAAATTTTTACAAGTTAGTGGTATTATTTACATTAGAAATTTTTTTATAGTCATATATGTTGAAAATCATGGTACAATTGTTTTTGATGATGAAAGAGTTGATACTGATGATGATGAACCATCTGTTGACTCAGAAACTGCTGAACTCGAGGACTGCAGAACGTTTGTACTCTCCTTACTACCAAATAATTTGCTAGACATTTCGATTTTTTGTTGACCGGATCATCGACATAACTCATCGCAATTTCGGTGCTCTTCCACCCTCCTGCACGCTTTAGTGCTAAAATATCTCCACCCGAATCCGCAACCATAGTGGCTCCAGTTCTGCGAAAAGAGTGGCCGGTGTATAACTCTGGGTCTTTTAAACCTAAATATTTCGCTATTTGCTTTGGGACACCACCATTAGTGTGCTGGCCAGCATTAAGGGAAATGCACTTTCCATGTCGGTATGTCAAAAAAAATCTTAGGCTTTCTGTTCCAGGAGGTCGAAGATTTACATATTTTCTGTATAACATGCAAGGCTTGAAGCTGCAGCCATCATTGGTTATGCTGAATCTTCTTGTTGTTAAATTTTTTGTTTGCCGCAATGTCACAATAACGTTTTTCCCATATCTTCTACATCATTCATGTTTAAGGAGAGAATTTCGTCACATCGACAACATCCAAAACTCCCAAATATTGTTACAATTTTCGCCAGCAACCACTGGTCATCAGGAGCATGTAAAAGAAATTGTTCAGCCTCTTCTTTACTTAATACCTTGGCCTTTTTTTGGCGTATAACGCTACTTTTTTCGTTTCAGAAACGCTATAACCTTTTGAAATTTGCAAATGACAACTAAACGTCATATTTTTCAATAAATTTTTTAAGGAAAACAAACCTGCGAACAGGGGCATTTTCTTTCATTTCCAAGCAGCTTTTCAGCATAGATCATTTTGTCCATAAAATGTTAGGGCTGAATCTAGCTGATAGTTGATTCAAGTAGACCAACAAAACATCTTCAGTTACCCCAATCACACTATTTTTGTTTTGCCACTTTTTGAAGTCGTCGTATTCTCGCTCGTACCTTGAAGCTGATTTTGCAGGTAATAAACTTGAAGCTACACTGCTGGCTGCCTCAATAATTTCTTTTGGTACATTCATTTTCGCCAAAACAAATGTAAAGAAAAATAAACAGACATGTTCATGGAAACGCTTCCATAGCTTACGACATTTGCGACAAATTATTGAGATTTTTTTGGAATTTATCTAACCTTTTTACAAATGAGAAACAAATAAAATATAAAACAATACACGCAAGGTAACGGGTTTTACTGGCTCAATGAGGTAACTGACTCGCCTGCGGCTCGTCAGTTATATCCTCCATTCGCCAGTAAAAACCCTCTTACCTTGCTAGTAATGTTATATACTATTACAAACTCTCTATACGATATTTTATGGAAATAACGGTTAAATATCGTAAGGTGGATCTCTCTTGTTTTTTTTTCAATATTTTTAGGTAATTCAGATCCAGACTAAGACAGCATCCTTCTAATTTTTCATCGAATCGACTACTTACTCCCCAAAGAAAAACATAAGTCTATCGGAAACATTCAGATACCTCCTGAAATCCAACCTTACTAGACGTTGGGCGATATGGCTTGGTGCCTCCCATGTATTTGCTGTCTGTATACATTCCCCTAATTATACTGAGTGTTCTCATTCTCATACTAATATATTTTATAGGTTATCATTAGTGGTATCGATACAAAACCTTCATAAAATCGCAACCATCGAAACCTTCACTCGAATGTAGGACAACATCTCCCAAATAATAGGTATTCTCGATCCAAATACACCCATAAATAAAACATAAACACACGACTTGATCCTGCATTCTCCCCATCATAGCCCATAAAATTTTTCCGTACCATTTTTCTCCATTCAACCAGAACCTGCAGCTATTCGTTATTATTTTGCAGTAATAACAGTTTGAATTGGGTCGAAATTAAAAGATCCTACCAGCTAGGCATAAAGATAAGTCTCTCTGACAGTGGGTGTCCGGTAATCAGATATTAGACCATAAATTATAGATCCGGGGCTCTATAACGATTGAGAGCGATGAAATTAAGCTGTTATTGTTGGGCTGGTGATTGAGTGACGAAATAGGAAAAGGGTCAGGATAATGTCAATTATGAAAGTACCAGCTTGGGAATTGATCGATTTGTTCTCGAATATGAAGAGTTCAATAGAGATTGTAATGGATTAACTGCTGTTGCCTTCCTACTAGTGTTTGTACCAAGGTCTATAGGGATATTGAAAATTATGAGTCTATTTTCTAACTATAGGAAAAAAAATGAACAGTATGATACAAGATTCCTTATAATACACTGCGCAAAAAAATTAACGCACATTATGGAAATCTCAAATTTATTCTACAACTGAAGGTGTTCTCAATGATAATTATTTTTATCAGAATTATGCATGCATATGTTATCCACTTTCAATGTTTTTCTTCAATACATATGTTTTCTCCCAGCAGGAATAAAAAAAGATGATATTATCAGATTTTGAATGTATTGGCTCCATTCTAAAATCAGTTCTTCTCGATCAATTCTAGTGATCAATAGTTTTTCTTTCGTTTGATTTTCCACACTCGGTCGCTATGCAACGTGAAACACGCAATTTGACCCAAGAGGATTGTGCCCAAGCGGTAGTTTTGCAAGAAGAAGGGTGGACATACACAAGAATTGCAGAAAGGTTTGGAGTTTCCCATACAAGTGTGTCCAGAATGTTGCAGCGATTCAGGGAGACAGGTATGAATGTCCGAAGACCAGGACAGGGTAGACCACGGGTAACAACTGCCATTCAAGAACATTACTTGAGTTTCTTCGTTGAGACAACGGTTTGCAACCGCTCGCCTCCTTCAAAATCAGCTTGAGCAAACTCATGGGGTGCAAATTAGCACTCAGACAATAAGAAATTGCCTCAGAGAATATGATTTAAGGCCTCGTGTCGCGGCAAGAGGCCCAGCTCTTACCCCAACCCATCGAAGGGCGCGTTTGGATTTTGCGAGAGAGCATATCCATTGGGAAGAGGCCGATTGGGAAAGAGTTCTCTTCACAGATGAGTCTAGATTCTGCCTCTACCATTGTGATCGGCGTTCCCTTGTATACAGACGTCCACATGAAAGATATGCTCAGTGCAATTTCCTGAATACTACTGGTTTCGGTGGAGGATCGATTATGGTATGGGGTGGAATATCTCTGACTGCTCGCACAGACCTAGTGGTCGTTGATAATGGAGCTATGAATGCTGATAAGTATATAAGGAACATTCTTGAAGAGCATGTAGTGCCATTTGCCCCATACATTGGTGAAAATTTCATTTTTATGGACGATAATGCCAGACCCCATCGTGCGCGCATCGTTCAGAAGAGGTTGAAGTCTCTCGAATGGAATGGCCAGCAAGAAGTCCAGATCTCAATCCGATTGAGCAGGTTTGGGACAACCTCAATAGAAGGCTGAGAAGTCCAGAAAATCATCCAGCTACTCTTAATGACTTAGGAATCCAACTCGGAGAAATCTGGGAAGGATTAGATCAGAACATTTTAAGATCACTCATTTTGAGTATGAACCGTCGTTGCCGAGCTGTAATTAACGTAAGGGGTAGAAATACCAAGTATTAAATCACTTATCAGCATTTCAGTATTCTGAAAATTGTTCATTTCTCTTCTTTCACATAAGATTCGGTGAAATCCTGAATTTTTCTTCCATTTAATGTGTCTTGTTTCGTTCAAAACCTTCCCGAGAGAACATAAAAAATAAGTTATAAAGTCAATGTAGAGTTAACTTTCATTAAAATTGAGATTTTCAGAATGTGCGTTATTTTTTTTGCGCAGTTTAGAAAACCCATTTTTTTCTCATTAGTAAATTCCCTACAATAATTTGTTCCCTATGGAAATATCTTTTGCAGTCGTTGAGATTTAAGTTGATTATTAATCACAAATAAGTTTTAAATCAATAATATTTTTGAGTTATCATAAATCCCAAGGGGTTAGCTGTAATTCGGTATAATAAAAAGTTCGTTTTGTTAACTGAAAAAAATATAATTCAAATATTAAAATATGGGAACCTTGTATAAGCTAGTGCCTCATTAAGTACAACTTTATCGATCAGAGAAAAAACACTAAACTAAGTGAAAGAAAAGAACTTAATATGACCAACTTTGTAAACAGGTCTTCAATTGAAAAGAAATGTTTGCCTATATTGTTCAAAAATTTTGCTAGTGTTTTGCTACAAACTCTCCAATGACATTACTGCCATTTTGAATATGGCTGGCATGACAATTTGAAACATATCATCACCTATTGGGTAACCTTTGTCTTCTGTAGTCTCTAATCTGCCCATGTTTCATTTGTGAAGATTGCCAATTGATCAGAGTCAATTCAGATGATGTCGAAAATGAGAAATCATCAGAGAGTGTGCCATCCAACAAGTTTATCTTGGTCCAGGTCTCTGTAATCAGACTCTGTTGGCAAACTGGGAATTCGAATGATCTACCTGAATACATACAATTACCTCATGATTAGCATTTAGCATTTTTACGTTTCGCCTGTCTTCATAGCTCATTACTCACGTTTAAAGAACGTGTAAAACAAACTCACGAAATTCAATGAAATTTGAAATTTCCAGACGAGAGTGCTTATTATAGGTTTTATAGACGAAAGATGGGATTTCTTCTGTTTTGCTTATCTACCACCAGACGTGCCGAGTGGTCATGCAGGTGTTGAAAAGTGTATTGAATTGACGATGAGTTCTGTCGACAAGGTGGTTATTATCATGATGAAGAAGAATAAGGACGTTGTTGTCATGTAATATGATTCAGCATTTGGATAATAGGTTATTGTTTCAGCGATTTCTCCTGCGTCGTGTTGCTATTTCCATTTATTTTAACAATCAGTATTGTCCGTAGTATTTCTAGGCATAATGAAATCGATTTCGAAAATGCCTTCTTGGGTGGAGAATGACAAAGGGGTAAGATCCCCCAAAAACACCATATTTGTCATCACCAAGGAATCTTGATGGCGAATCCAAAGTCGTTTTCCAATATCGAAAATCTACTACCCATTCGAATCATGCAGAATATCAATTAGACTGATCAGTACCACCTATATTTTGAGTGCTCTGAGCGTCCGAACAAAACTCGAAAAAGGAAATTTGGAAAAAATAAAACAATTAAAAGTCGACATAAAGAAGACCAATATGGACATGTTTGGTATCAAAATATAGGTTTTCGAGGACGCTCTATCCAATAAGAATAAATTCAAGTCGCTATCTATTCTAGTTTAGATTTTCACCTGTCAAATGGCATTTTTTGAAAAAACCGAAATTTCGAGTGGTCATAGCTCCGCTCTCGGGAAAATATCCTCATTTATTTTGTACATTGGTAATCAGCATTGTCTAGAGTAGGTATATCTGACCATAATTAAATTGATATCGAAAATCTCAACTTATTGGATGAAAATGATCAAGGGGTAAGACCCCTAAAAACACTGTATTGGTCAACAACAAGGATTCTGCAGAATCGGGAAGTCCTTCAATCCTTTCAAATCATTCAGAAAAGCCATTGAAAAATCAATAAACGTTGACGATGACTCAGAGGCAATAATAAAGTCGAATATTACAAAATATGCACAAAAACAAAGTCTAGGTCGTATGTCTGCAATGTTTAATTGAAACTTAAATTAGTTGAACCTATTATTCATTCTCCAGATAATCATTTATCACTGCTCGTTCAGCCCATGTAATATGTATATCGAATTTCCTCAATTTCAATGAAATTCCACATTTAATCAATTTCTACACGTGTACAGCAACAAAGTGATCAATTTCTACATACAGTGATTGATTGATTCCTAATGGCTCTGCATGATTCAACGGAAATCGTTCATAGAAATCAATTATGAAGTAATTCTCAGATTATATGAGTTTTTTGGAAATTTTTCGAAAGCTCTCTTCCTTATTGTGCGTCTTATAATGAGAAGGAAATATCCGCTTACAACAGCAATAAACGAATGTCTACATTATCTAGTATTGGCGAGATATCGAGTAACAACTAACAACGGAAGTCAAGCCTTAATCACTTCTTTTGTATAACATAAAGAAGAAAGTTGCTGATATCTCTAACATTATAATTTTTAATCCCACCCGTTATAATTTCAAAACTAGGACCTCCAAGCAAGACAAAAGGATAATTGCTCTGCGGAATACCAGCAGATTGTTAATCTACTCCACATTCAGTAGTTACCGTTAATGGGTCCTAAAACAATCAAGGCTTGATGACCGTTTTTGGGTAATTAAATAATTAGAGTAGTCGTTACTTTTACAGGTAGTAAATCTTAATATCGGTACTTCGACGGCAATGGTTGCTAAAGGATGTGAAACCTGAATATCAAGAACTGTTTCGTTGGCCAGTTTTGCATGCGAGTCTTTATTGGGTATCCTGTTAATGAATTCTTCATTAAATACTCTCAATGTAGGCATAAAATGAAATTTTCGATGCGGCACATCAGAAGGTGTACATCGATCAAGAGAAATTGGGTTGAATTTCCTGCATTTATTATAATTTATTGAAATTCGCAAATATATTCGATCATGAAGAATTCATAGTATCCCTTCTTTTGATTTCAAACTAGTAGTAGTAGACAGAGTGACCAAAAATTCCGGTTGATTTCACTCCATTGCGTGAATCAACACATGGGAAACCATGCACAGAGTCGATTCTTTTCTGTTCAAGAAAAGACTGCCATTGTTCATGCTCATGGTTGCCTATCATCTATAATATTAGAACTGAACCTTACGAAGAGAAGGGGAACAATCTACTACCGAAATATCTCTGAAGATACCAAGGTGCAATTCTTACCCCTGTCAGAAAAGGGTAGTTTTTATCCTTTTCATTCTTCCTTACAATATTTTCTCACTCTTTTGGCTGAAATGTTGCAGTACGAGGACTATAAAGATCTCCCTTACAATCATTGCAACATTATCATTGTGCTCAAGAGCCGAAGTCATAGATAATCGGTAATTTCCTTCAACATATTCATTGATTTTTCTTACACACAGAACCGTCTTTGGAATGAATAAGACATTGTTGCATGTAATGAAATAATGAATAAAAGATAAATCTATGAAATTTATGGCAGCTTCTTGTTTCTACATCCTTCTAGTGCGAGAATTATTGTTTATTCCTGGTAGTGTGAAGTGAATCTAATTCAGCAGATAATTATAGCTGATTGCGCTTGACTCGATAATTCCATGATAATCGAGAGTAACAATGAAAATTACACTGCGCAAAAAAATTAACGCACATTCTGAAAATCTCAATTTTAATGAAAGTAAACTCTACATTGAATTTATAACTTATTTTTTATGTTCTCTCGGGAAGGTTTTGAACGAAACAAGACACATTGAATGGAAGAAAAATTCAGGATTTCACCGAATCTTATGTGAAAGAAGAGAAATGAACAATTTTCAAAATACTGAAATGCTGATAAGTGATTTAATACTTGGTATTTCCACCCCTTGCGTTAATTACAGCTCGGCAACGTCGGTGCATACTCAAAATGAGTGATCTTAAAATGTTCTGATCTAATCCTTCCCAGATTTCTCCGATTTGGATTCCTAAGTCATTAAGAGTAGCTGGATGATTTTCTGAACTTCTTAGCCTTCTATTGAGGTTGTCCCAAACCTGCTCAATCGGATTGAGATCTGGACTTCTTGCTGGCCATTCCAATCGGGAGACTTCAACCTCTTAAGGTACTCCTGAACGATGCGGGCACGATGGGGTCTGGCATTATCGTCCATAAAAATGAAATTTTCACCAATGTATGGGGCAAATGGCACTACATGCTCTTCAAGAATGTTCTTTATATACTTATCAACATTCATAGCTCCATTATCAACGACCACTAGGTCTGTGCGAGCAGTCAAAGATATTATTCCACCCCATACCATAATCGATCCTCCCCCGAAACCAGTAGTATTCAGGAAATTGCACTGAGCATATCTTTCATGTGGACGTCTGTATACAAGGGAACGTCGATCACAATGGTAGAGGCAGAATCTAGACTCATCTGTGAAGAGAACTCCTTCCCAATCGGCCTCTTCCCAATGGATATTCTCTCTCGCAAAATCCAAACGCGCCCTTCGATGGGCTGGGGTAAGAGCTGTGCCTCTTGCCGCGACACGAGGCCTTAAATCATATTCTCGGAGGCGATTTCTTATTGTCTGAGTGCTAATTTGCACCTCATGAGTTTGCTCAAGCTGATTTTGAAGGAGGCGAGCGGTTTTTATTCCTGCTGGGAGAAAACATCTGTATTGAAGAAAAACGTTGAAAGTGGATAACATATGAATGCATAATTCTGATAAAAATAATTATCATTGAGAACAACTTCACTTGTAGAATAAATTTGAGATTTCCATAATGTGCGTTAATTTTTTTGCGAAGTGTATTTTGTCACAGATGGAATAAAATGAATTAATCCATTTTTCTCGAATCGAATGTTCCCCGAAAACTCTAAATTTACAAGACTTCCAGATCAGTCTAAGACGTTCCTGTGCCAGTCAGTATCTTCTATAAGGATGTTATGAAAATTGTTTTACGGGCTCGTGCCCATAGAAGAGGCAGGAAGAGACACACATTATGCGAACGATCAAAACAGTTAGAAATTCCACAAACTTAAAAATTAAGTCGTCCAGTGTCGTTTCCTCTGTGTTTTAATGACTGCCCTATGGATATTAACTAGGATACAAGTATACAGCGTGAACCTGTTCGTACTTGCAGTCGATAAAATTCATATTCGGCTCAGAATTCGACAATTAGAGACATTGGGGCAAAATGACTGGTTCCTCTACAAAAAAGGAACGAGAAACACCTTGTGAATTGTGAAGAGCCTCGGTAGGCCAAGAAGAAAGCTGTGTGGTAACAAGATCATCACTCTTGGCCCAAAATTACGCCAGCCATTGTTCCCAACATTCCGGTGTCAACTGGTACGGAAAAAAACCTTCTGATTTACAAGAACTGCACGAAATCGCCCAGAACGGTGCGAAACAAAGGCAAAACACGACGCAAGAATAAGACATCACTCTCGGTTCTGACTAATCGAAAGAGATAATGGGCGGCCCCAAAAAATCCACAACAGATCGTTAAGAAGTACGTAAAAACATAATGACCCAATTTTTTCTGGAGAAATCAACAGACGCGCGAATCCTTACTCTGCAATTCACCATGAGATCACGAGTTTTGGTAGATGGCCTAGGGTGAGATGTTGCATTTTTGGCGACGCTTTAATGAGACCCTGCGGATTGCATGCAGGTTCCGAAAGTGCATGATAACTCTCTTAGTTCGTGAAAGAAATCAGCTTTTCGCCACGGTTCCGATGGATGGGTTAATTGAAGAGGCACCTGGGTGTTTTAATCGAGATTCATCGGAGAGCAAACGCGAAGAGGTTGATTGATTGTCAAGAGTTCCGTCAGATCTCCCCGAAGGTTTAATACGTTTTTTAGTCGGTCGATTTCAATATGGGAGCTAATGCAATCAAGAACTCATTATCATTGGTGAATTAAATTAATGGTTGTATTATAGGGACCCACCGAAAGTGGACACAGAGAGGTCCAGCACTCTCAACAGCATCTTATCTTTAAATAGAAATAGAACAGAGTTGGTAGGAGATATCATCGAAATTTTTCATGAGTTCGTAAGGCCTATCGACGCCATTTAGTTTAGAGCAGCACGATATTGCATATAACAACTTCCTGGCCTGGTGTAAATTGAAAAATGTAGAAGGGAACTTCAGTGAACCTGTTTTCCTGGCATACTCAGAAGAAAAATCACAAATATGGAGTTCATCAACTTTGTGGAGCAAATTTTCAATGATAAAGTCAAGCGCCCTTATTGAAAATGGTGTGGATATTAGTAAATATTTTGAGGTAATAGCATATTTAAAACGAAAAAGTGAAGAATATCGTCCCAAAAAATCGAAAATTCGCACTCGTGAACAAGTTGAAAAGTTTATAAATGAGGCACCAGATGAGAAATACTTGATGGTTAAGGTCGCAACTATTATCGGATAATTTGGAGCCTGTCGGCGTGAAGAATTGTGTAATTTATCAGTGGAAGACATCGAAATAACAAATAAATCATTGGTTATACAACTTCCAAACACAAAAACGAAAGTCAGTCGTTCTTTCAGTATTATTGGGAAGTATGTTGACTATTTTCATAAGTACTTTGCACTGCGCCCTTCAGTCATCAAATATCGTTTTTTTTTTCCTGAAATACATGAATAATAAATGCACTGCCAATCCAGTTGGTATCAAAACATTTGGGAAAATTCCATCTATTGTTGCCGAATTCCTCAAACTGCAAGAACCAAAGCAATATGCAGGACACTGTTTTCGAAGATCCTCCGCTTCATTGCTAGCAGAATCAGGAGCGAATATTACGGATATAAAAAAAACATAGTAGATGGAAGTCTACGACGGTAGCCGAGGGCTATGTTGATTATTCCATTGCATATAGAAATGTCATTGCTGAAAAAATTCTCCAACCTCAACAGATTTTGGATCATCATCATCCAATATTGTACTTCCGGTTTCTACAAATACTGATGGTGCTGAGGATTCTAATAATGTGTTGCGAAGCTCACTAACGTCACAGGGCATTAATGTTAGTAATTGTTTTAGTTTTACGATTAATATTGATGTTCATAAGTAATGACAGTTAAATATTGATTATAAAAATATGCAGTTGCTGAATTTTTTTCATCTGATTTCATCATAGGAAAATGGAGTGCTAAAAATATTTTTAACAATAATGTTAAAAATATTTTTAACACGCTTCCACGTAAACAATCAATTTTAACATTGTTTGCTGTCATTAAAAGTGTCACTTTCAATGGCAGTTACAAAAATATATAAATATAACCCTAAAATTAAATGGTAAGGCACTTTGAACATGAAAATTTCCCCAATTATCACATACGATTACCATCATGTGAATCTGTATACCAGACCAGCAGTATATTATTTTCATCTTATTTCGATACATTTTCGAACGATCAATTATAGGAGCATACAGCCTTGAAATTCAGTTCCGATAACGAAAAATATAGTGGATGATTAAAAAACAAGTTCCTTTTCAAAGTTGAATATGAATATTCGCTAAACCGGAAAAATCTAGTTGATAATTTGAAGCGTGTTGCTGCAAAGTGAATGAATTGGAAAAATTGTAATAGATATCAAGACAGAAACAAAACTTAAGAAATTGATCCATTTAATATATGAACAATTATGTCATAACATTGTAACTTTCAATATTTGTGAACAACGTGTAATATTAAAAATGTAAATATTCCTATTATTCTGCTTAAACAACCACTGTTATTAGTTCCTCATCTGGGCAGAACTCCTCATGTTCAAATTAAAGGCTTTATGTCAGCAATATCATAACATTCCATATATTTTGACTGATCTTCTCTTATTTCTCTTTCTACGTGCTCAGTGCAGGCTTTTCATTTATTAGCTGTACATTCTTCAAGAGCTTCATTCCACAGATTCGTCATTTACGCAGTTATTTGCCAAATTTGTTCGAATATTAATGACAGAACAAAACATCAGTGTTATTTCCAGCACCAACCTGAATTTTGCAACTTAAAATATTACTGAATGTGCTGTTACCAACATAATTTCGATTCTCTAAATCCCTCCGAGATGTCAATAATTCTTGGATAAACTGTGCATCTGAAATTGCAGAGCTTTCTTGACCTCTAGTTTTTCCGAATGCTCTTATTAGAAGGGCATCTCTTGGAGCCTTAAAATATGCATAGTTTCGAAAACCACTTGGCGAAACATTACTTTCTGGAAAAATCGAAGCAGAGTTGGGCCTTGTAGCATCGCCTCAAGAAAAATTAGGAACATCCATCACAGTTTATAGCATGGTAGCACGTAAACTCCTCAATCAAGGAGGCAGCTGCTAATTACGCCATTAACTGTTGAGAATAAATTCTTGATCGACATGAACTGAATTGCTTGAAAAATTATAATGAACGTATACGTCGATGAGAGGTGAAAAGAAGAAATGGGACAGACAGAGTGGAGGTGAATGTGGGCGGGGTAAATTAACTGACTGTTCGATGTTTTTGAACACCAACAGCTACAAATATGAGTAATTGATGGGAACAAGACCTCCATGTTTATCGACATATAGTCAAAAGTCTTGGCTCCCCTATACTCCATTCACATTTATAAAATCACAAATCTGGCCTTGGAAATTTGACACATTCCACTCTGTATGGAAGTTATGACGTTTTTCAAAATATTTTTATGTTCCAAGTCAACACTATGTTGCCCTTTCTACATTCTTAGCGTATTTCTCAGAATGTGAATTTATGCGGAAAATGAATGAATTGGAAAAGATGTGATGGACGAAAATTATTAACGTTTATATGAATTGATAGAAAGGATTCCTTTTCTAGTTATTTGCATGAAAAGTACAAGAGATCACTGTTGAAATATATTATTTTTCGCCATGGAAGAAAATTGCATTGCGTTCACATAATTTTCATATGCATGCTTGTGAAGGTTTGATGTTTATTATCCTCTTGAACTGAAAGTTCAAGACTTGACGACATCAATTGTTGATTCTAATCAAGAATTCATCAAAAAAAAATCAACCCAAAGATAGAAGATGAATTGATGGGTAATTACAAGAATCAAGAATAATGTCAATTTTATTTTGTTGATACCTTTCTTAAAATCAATGTTGGGGTATAAAACTCGGCTGCGTTTGTTCAAACAACATCTAAAGAAGACATTTTTCACCATCTCGACCTTTGAAAGGCGTTTCTTATAGGAGAATTAGGTCTAAGTTCCACCTCATTAGTGAGGTACCTAACTTTTGCAAATTTGCTCAGATATCGCCAAATTTCTTGGAAAACCTGAAAAATATCATCCTAATCGACCTCAAGAGGCTCCATCCGATCTATCTACTGCGATATCTGTCTAAATAACCGCTTTTTCAACGAACTTCACGTGTACCCCTTTAACCTCGAAATGTAAACATTCGTCCTGGTCTTGAAAATCGTCCTGACGCTCCAAACTGGTGCTAAAAACAATAAACATACGTTAATCTTGGATATTCGACGAAAAACTCACCTTCAAATATCGATTAAATACCAAAAATCTGCGAACAATTTGTAAACCTAACAAAATGTGGAATATCTTTGATACTTTTTCTTTGATGTAAACAAAGAAACTGGCAACGTCGTTTTGTCATTAACGATATTTTCTGTGCGTGCACTGACTTTTTATCATATGTTCTGTGCTTTTCATCAGGGGCACCAACTCCTGAAAACGAAACCATGACCTCCTATGTGATTAAATAATAGTGAATGGAGTATAGATTTCTCGAGAAATAAACAATGTATGTTCAGGAAATGAGATGAATATTTTCCTCTATTTCAACTGCAATATATTTGATATATATTGATATATCTACATGTCAAATGTCCAAAAATAACACCATTTTGGAAAACCCTTTATTTTAGCAACACATCATATTGATGTCGAATTTCATGAAAAAACTGACCATGAATCCAAATTTTATTTTGCGTTTGAGAAATGATAGCTGATGTCTTTCACTAATTTGAAAATTTAACCAAGAATTCATCTATAACTCAGAAACTTCAGTTCAGCATATAATGCCTTTCCTTTCTACCCAAATGGCACTTATGACTGACCCTGTATGTGGGGAAAGAAAACTGCCCAAAAATGGAAGACATCAAAAATTGCAATTTTGGAATACTTCGCACTTGACCTGTCGTAAAGTCCAATAAAACGAACACTTATCAATACACATAAACGGATGGCACTCAAGAATCGAGTCGAGTTTCTCGATAAAAAATCCATTCCGAGGTGAGAGTCGCCACATCATCACAAAAACTAATGGCCCACTATTGACACTCTTTCAAACCGCGAAATGTACCATTCAAGTACGTTTTAACACTTGAAACGATCAGAAAACTAATAAAATCGCAAATTTTCCACATATACGTGAATTTTTTATTGGACCGATGCATTTTCAAAAACAAGAATTCTTCCACGTAATATGCATATTATGGTATGTTTTATAGTGGAAAGTATGAATAATTTGAAACCTTGTTGAAGATCATTTTACGTGCTATTCGGTGAATGCAATGTATCGATGAAATTTTTGGGCAAATACGTTTTAACTGGATTGAATTGTTCACCTGAAACGCTTTTATTACTCCTGAACTGTGGTGAAATTTGAAGATATATCGAATAACGATAAGTGGATAACAGAAAATTCAGTTCTGCACATTTTGTTCGAATCGATGAAGTTCCATAAAACAGGTCCATCGATTATAATTGATCAAAATGAAATGAAGCCAATTAACATGCATTATGATTAAATATGGACGCAATCCTCTGATTATCATCAGGCATAATTTATCCTCATTATGAGCCAGTTAGAGGTAGATATTAACATTAACTAGGTATATCAGATAATGATACAGATAATTTAACAATGTAGTTTAATTGAAAAATGAATGACAATCGAGTTTGAAAATGATTGCTTTCAGTAGCATATATTTACATTGGTCCAATTAAATGCAGGGTGTTCCATTGAGAAGGATCCACTGCCAATATGCCAGATGTTATAACGATTAGCTATATTTAATGAGATAATGAGTTTTTGACGCATACAATAATACAAATGTTATTCGAACATTCGGAAGGACTTCTCGTGTTGATTGAAAATTGCACTCCTGAATTCTTCCTTGCTGAAATTCTTCTGAGCTAGTTAGCTCAGTTTATCAGATTTCACATATAGGATGTATCCTACTATCCTGAGACGCACCTTTCAATAATAGTGAAGCCAATTTTCAAAATCACTGTATCCGGGCCCACTGGAGGTAACTACACTGCGCAAAAAAATTAACGCACATTCTGAAAATCTCAATTTTAATGAAAGTTAACTCTACATTGACTTTATAACTTATTTTTTATGTTCTTTCGGGAAGGTTTTGAACGAAACAAGACACATTGAATGAAAGAAAAATTCAGGATTTCACCGAATCTTATGTGAAAGAAGAGAAATGAACAATTTTCAAAATACTGAAATGCTGATAAGTGATCTAATACTTGGTATTTCCACTCCTTGCGTTAATTACAGCTCGGCAACGACGGTTCATACTCAAAATGAGTGATCTTAAAATGTTCTGATCTAATCCTTCCCAGATTTCTCCGAGTTGGATTCCTATGTCATTAAGAGTAGCTGGATGATTTTCTGAACTTCTCAGCCTTCTATTGAGGTTGTCCCAAACCTGCTCAATCGGATTGAGATATGGACTTCTTGCTGGCCATTCCATTCGAGAGACTTCAACCTCTTCAAGGTACTCCTGAACGATGCGCGCACGATGGGGTCTGGCATTATCGTCCATAAAAATGAAATTTTCACCAATGTATGGGGCAAATGGCCCCAATTCAAGAATGTTCCTTATATACTTATCAGCATTCATAGCTCCATTATCAACGACCACTAGGTCTGTGCGAGCAGTCAAAGATATTCCACCCCATCATAATCGATCCTCCCCCGAAACCAGTAGTATTCAGGAAATTGCACTGAGCATATCTTTCATCTTTCATGTGGACGTCTGTATACAAGGGAACGTCGATCACAATGGTAGAGGCAGAATCTACTCCTTTTCAACTTCAAATTGAGACTAATCACATTCAAATTGGGATTAAACAAATTCAAAATGAGAATATGCAACTTTAAAATGATCGAATTGGGAATAAACAAATTCAAAATGAGAATAAGCAACTTCAAAATGGTAAACACAATCGAATTGGGAATAAACACATTCATATTGACACTAAACAATTTCATATTGAGTAAAGTCATTTTCCGTTTCATTTCATAGTTCAAGAGAATTGTTCTGAAGTAACTAAGAATTCAAATGAGGAAAACATTTATTTTACAATGCAGAGGTGTTGATAAACTTAAACCGAGACTTAAACCATATAATGCTATTTTATGAACAAGTTGATAAATGTGAGAATCGATACGATAAATAAAAATATTTCTTCAACAATGAAAATCACACAACCATATCAACTAAGTTTTAAACATCAGGAAAATATCGCTGTATATGTGCTACATATCGCGCACAGTTGTTGATATTTATTATATTTATATTATCACGCAATATAATTTCCAATTCACGCAAGCGGAACTGGTTTTGAGGAAGATTTGTCCTTTCTTCACCAGCCAAAATCTGTGGCATCCTTGTAGACATTTTTAACTCCAGATTTAAAACTTGACCACGCAAATTCTATAGGGTTCAGCATTGGACTGTAAGGACTGAGTCTGAGTAGATTATTGTCCTGAAATTCTGGTTCCTGAAAGACAATATTTTTGAAGTATCAAATTTAAGTGGAAATGTCATTTCCCAATATGAGATTTTTTAGTCCCATTTTGAATATGTTTATTCCCAATTCGATTTCGTTTACCAATTTGAAGTTGCATATTCTCAATTTGAATTTGTTTAATTCCAATTTGATTGTGATTAGTCTCAATTTGAAGTTGAAAAGGTATAGACTCACTTGTGAAGAGAACTCTTTCCCAATCGGCCTCTTCCCAATGGATATGCTCTCTCGCAAAATCCAAACGCGCCCTTCGATGGGCTGGGGTAAGAGCTGGGCCTCTTGCCGCGACACGAGGCCTTAAATCATATTCTCTGAGGCGATTTCTTATTGTCTGAGTGCTAATTTGCACCTCATGAGTTTGCTCAAGCTGATTTTGAAGGAGGCGAGCGGTTGCAAACCGTTGTCTCAACGCAGAAACTCTCAAGTAACGTTCTAATGGCAGTTGTTACCCGTGGTCTACCCTGTCCTGGTCTTCGGACATTCACACCTGTCTCCCTGAATCGCTGCAACATTCTGGACACACTTGTATGGGAAACTCCAAACCTTTCTGCAATTCTTGTGTATGTCCACCCTTCTTCTCGCAAAACTACCGCTTCGGCACATTCGTCTTGGGTCAAATTGCGTGTTTCGCGTTGCATAGCGATTGAGTGTAGAAAATCAAACGAAAGAAAAACTATTGATCACTAGAATTGATCGAGAACAACTGATTTTAGAATGGAGCCAATACATTCAAAATCTGATAATATCATCTTTTTCTATTCCTGCTGGGAGAAAACATCTGTATTGAAGAAAACCGTTGAAAGTGGATAACATATGCATGCATAATTCTGATAAACATAATTATCATTGAGAACACCTTCAGTTGTAGAATAAATTTAAAATTTCCATAATATGCGTAAATTTTTTTGCGCAGTGTATCTTGTCACTGCTTCTTGAAAATTGATCCATGAGGAAGTTTCCGGTTGATGCATTCTTCATCTCGCTACGAATCTCACCGACCTTTGCCTTTCAGATCGAAACAAAACAGGCTAATTAAGATCTGCTGCGCTAACTTATCAACCAGACATTTCAATTCGTACAACGACAGTTTCTTGCTTGCACAATGTTGTCTCTGAACTAGAGCGCAACTAACGTTTTATTGTTTTATGGTTCGAGATTAAAAATAATCGATTTCAAATTCAAATTAAGAGGTACAAAAATAAATCTTTACGACCGTTCAGCGTAGTATCAATTTATGACTGACACCGCAGCAGGTAAAATTGCGCTCAAAAAGCCTTGATCCAAAATGTAGATCGAATTCTTGAAAGCCAGATAAGAATGGTGCTATCATGCCTCCATCATCTGAATTTCATAAGTTTATTTTCGATGAAAAGGAAAATTCAAATCGCATCTCCAAATGTTATCACATAAAAAACATTTCTCCGAAAAAAAATTGTTGTTTTTCCTTGTTTTTGTCAATGAATATTCATTAAAAATGAACATGCACGTGTTGAGTAACAGCGAGAAGATGAACTATCTTAAAATTCTTGAACTTTACCTGATTGCAAATATAAATATGTAAAATACAGGTATAAATTGAAACACTGATTTAATCTCGCTTGCAATGCATCAAAAACGACATGCAAGTAAATTAACATAATTAATAGAGATAAATGCATTCATTCTGTTCAAAGTAATACTTCACGCATATGAATTAGGTAGCATACAATACCTGTTTCCAATTATTTTTAATTCTTTACATTATCTCCAATTAAGCACATCTGATAGCATTCGATCTTCAACTAGTTCTTTAACAGCTTATTCAAGGTCAACATATACAGGGTGGCCAAGAGATTGACGTCAAAAAGGAAAAAACAGGTCCCTCGTGTCATGGGCTATTCGAATCACGCCCATGTATGTTATGCTATTTTTCACGGTTTTAGAGTTATGAATTTTTTTATGAACTTTGAGAATTTTCGACTTGACCATCTTGAAAAAGATATTAAAAAAAAGTACAAGACTTCTCTGTGAAATTCTTTTTGTAACTTAATCTCTATGAATTGTACTTTTATATATAAAATAACCGGATTCGTTACTTCGATAAAAATTATGGAAATGTTGGTCTCAAGTGAAAAAGTTACGTAAATTGGATTATGATCTGAATTTTCGAATCGAAATTAAAAATGTAAAAAGGCTAATTCACGGTTTCTTAGTATGCTTAAAATCTGCGCTCAACAGTCAGCTTTTAGAATCATTGATAAAAAATGGTACTTAACACTTTACTTTTGCTAGAATTAGCCTTCAAAGTCATCGAGGTGGAAAAAATCAAAGAACTAGACATTTACTACAAAATTATTTTTTGCCATTTTAAGATATTTCTGATCAAGTTATGATAGAAAATGCTGAAAATTAATGAAAATTAGCTTTAGATGTTGGTCGAGGAAAGTTCTAGATAAAAAAAAAGAAAAAGGTATGGCAATAAATCACACATCATAATGAAAATAAAAAGAAATTTATTTATGAAATTTACAGTAGGTGTTCAAAGTGGCCACCTCCAGCCTCAATACACATTCTACACCTTCTTATAAAATTTTCTTTTAATCGCATAAAACCTGCCCTGTTCTCTCTTAGGACACGTTCGGCTTCTCTTAACTTCAGTCGCAGCTCGTCTTCACTCGAACATTCTCGGGCGTAAACAATTTCTTTGAAATAACCCTAAACGAAAAAATCGAATGGGATTAAGGTCAGGCGAACGTGGGGGCCACTTGATTGGTCCGCTGCGCAGCAATGAAAAACCGATCGGGATTATTCAAATTTTCGAAAACAATTTTTGATTAACCACTTGAATGAACGATACCCGAACAGATGGATCGGATGCAGTCGACCAATCAAGGGGCCCCCACGTTCACCTGACCTTAATCCCATCGATTTTTTCGTTTGGGGTTATTTCAAAGAAATTGTTTACGCCCGAGAATGTTCGAGTGAAGACGAGCTGCGACTGAAGATAAGAAAAGCCGAACGTGTCCTAAGAGAGAACATGGCAGGTTTTATGCGATTAAAAGAAAATTTTATAAGAAGGTGTAGAATGTGTATTGAGGCTGGAGGTGGCCACTTTGAACACCTACTGTAAATTTTATAAATACATTTCTTTTTATTTACATTATGATGTGTGATTTATTGCCATACGTTTTTTTTTATCTAGAACTTTTCTTGACCAACATCTAAAGCTAATTTTCAATAATTCTCAGCATTTTCTGTCATAACTTGATGAGAAATATCTTAAAATGGCAAAAAATAATTTTGTTGTAAATGTCTAGTTCTTTGATTTCTTCCACCTCGATGGCTTTGAAGGCTAATTCTAGCAAAAGTAGAGTGTTAAGTACCATTTTTTATCAATGATTCTAAAAGCTGACTGTTGAGCGCAGTTTTTGAGCATACTAAGAAACCGTGAATTAGCCTTTTTACATTTTTAATTTTGATTCGAAAATTCAGATCATAATCCAATTTACGTAACTTTTTCACTTGAGACCAACATTTCCATAATTTTTATCAAAGTTACGAATCTGGTTATTTTATGTATAAAAGTACAATTCATGGAGATTAAGTTACAAAAAGAATTTCACAGAGAAGTCTTGTACTTTTTTTTTTAATATCTTTTTTAAGGTGGTCAAGTCGAAAATTCTCAAAGTTCATAAAAAAATGCATAACTCGAAAACCGTGAAAAATAGCATAACATACATGGGGGTGATTCGAATAGTCCATAACACGAGGGACCTGTTTTTTCCTTTTTGACGTCAATCTCTTGGCCACCCCGTATTAATATTCTTAAAAAATAAGGGTCCTTCCGAAAAGATTGTTTCGAACAAAATTATATCCAATTCAAATAAGATTTAAATTACTGCAGAAAGCAGCAGTCGTGTATCAGATAATGAAAGAACAACATTGAAAAAAGCAATTTAAAGAAAAAAATTCCGACAATTCGAAGTTAACAGAGGAGCAATGTAAGGCTCTCAGTTTTTTTCCGAAAGAAATTGCTTTAAAATTGCGAGATGTTTCGAAATAACCGATGTTGATTATGTACGTTCCTTATATTTGTTCTGCAATTAATCACTGGCGAGCTTTGATTCGAGTAAAAGTTGTTTTCTGGAGCAATTTCTCCATTTAAGGGTTTTATAATCGTCCATGGCGAATTGGATCTCACGGAAATTTTGGCAGATTCGACCTCCACCTAAAGGAAGTTCGTAATTTCACGTCAAATAAAAAATATATCCTGTAACAAATTGGCTCATTGTGTCCCCTCCAACATTTCTTGTAAAATTTCAGGTATGAATGAGAGAATATCACGAAATTTTTTGTGGAATTTAAGATACAGGATCCAGCACGAATTACAAAGGATGCTTTCGAGTTTTGGCCAAATTGTCATCCCACAGGACCAAAAGATTTTTGTACAACTGCCATTAAAAGTGACACTTTTAATGACAGCAAACAATGTTAAAATTGATTGTTTACGTGGAAGCGTGTTAAAAATATTTTTTACATTAATGTCAAAAATATTTTTAGCACTCCATTTTCTTGTGATGAAATCAGATGAAAAAATTCAGCAATTGCAAATTTTTATTATCAATATTTAACAATCATTACTCATAAAAATTAATATTAATCGTAAAACTAGAACAATTACTAACATCAATGCCCTGTGACGTTAGGGAGCTTCGCAACACATTATTAGAATCCTTAGCACCATCAGTACTTGTAGAAACCGGAGTACAATATTAGATGATGATGATTCCAAATCTATTGAGGTTGGGAGAATTTTTTCAGAGATGACATTTCTATATGCAATGTAATGATCAACATAGCCCTTGGCTACCGTCGTAGACTTCCATCTACCATGTTTTTTTATATCCGTAATATTTGCTCCTGATTCTGCTAGCAATGAAGCGGAGGATCTTCGAAAACAGTGTCCTGTATATTGCTTTGGTTCTGGCAGTTTGAGGAATTCGGCAACAATAGATGGAATTTTCCCATATGTATTGATACCAACTGGATTGGCAGTGCATTTATTATTCATGTATTTCAGGAAAAAACGACGATGTTTGATGACAGAAGGGCGCAGTGCAAAGTACTTATGAAAATAGTCAACAAACTTCCCAATAATACTGAAAGAACGACTGACTTTCGTTTTTGTGTTTGGAAGTTGTATAACCAATGATTTATTTGTTATTTCGATGTCTTCCACTGATAAATTACACAATTCTTCACGCCGACAGTCTCCAAATAATAGTTGCATCAAGTATTTCTCATCTGGTGCCTCATTTATAAACTTCTCAACTCGTTCACGAGTGAGAATTTTCGATTTTTAAGGACGATATCCTTCACTTTTCCGTTTTAAATATGCTATTACCTTAAAATATTTACTAAAATCCACACCATTTTTAACAAGGGCGCTTGACTTTACGATTGAAAATTTGCTCCACAAAGTTGATGAACTCCATATTTTTCATTTTTCTTCTAAGTATGCCAGGAAAACAGGTTCACTAAAGTTTCCTTCTACATTATTCAATGTACACCAGGCCAGGAAATTGTTATATGCAATATCGTACTGCTGAACAGATTTTTCAGGTAGGAGTTCCAGATTTGCTCGTCTTACAGACTCTTCTATATCCACAGGATCAACCAAATCGTCACTTTTATTAATAATTGGACTCTCGACACACATATCAAGCAGTTAAAAACCCAAGACGAAAATTGGTCAGGAACGAAATTCAAATGACAGCATCTTTTCTCATTTGTTAGTAATCATAACGTTGGCAACGTTTGCCATTCACAACAACCTTTTGATTGTTTGAATATTGAAATGCATTTTGAAGTTTATTGTCATTGCAAATTCGCCCATTTCATTATCAAAATATGGCAGTTGTACAAAAAACATTGTATGGTATTTGTGTTAAAAGTGATTTTATATTGTTCGTGAAATTGTTCAATTCGCTCGGCTCATTTCACAAACTTTTTCACTCACAAAATGAAACGTCACTTTTAACACTCATATCATAAATAACTATTTCCATGTTTTATGTGTATGGTCTTCTAGATTGTCAGTGATTTTGTCGGGTACCCTTCCTAATCATTAGTTGGAGCTGTTGGTTCATTTTGAAACAATAGGCACATTTTTTGACCGCCTATAGCACCTCTGAACACGGATGTACAACAAACGCATCCTATTCTAGCCAATCGGACAAAAGTTATTTATTATCACACTGTCGTATATTGTACACTCTCCAAGTGGATAGTTCTAATAACTTGCCTTATAAGATAAGATGTACAGTTACTGTTCCATAGTTATTAATACCAAACACCTTTAGCCGCGAATTTATAGTTGCTCCTGGAATAGTCAGGTGCAAATTAGATGCAGATTGATGCATATCAGATCGCTACTGGGATGTACTTTTCGTCGAAAATCTTCATGGGAAATCAGGAACTAACCAGGAAAATCATTGGAAGAAATCTCCATGAAAAGAGATGCCACGAACAATAGATAGGTACCACTTGTTACAGAAAGCTGTTAGAGATATAAACGTATCGTGTACAGGACCTTTTTGATCTGAATTGACTACCCAGAGTCACTGTCCTACTCATATGCCTTTTGCCTGTTTGTCATTTTGTCCATAATATATGGACAAAAGGAATTTTCATTTATTCCAATTTATCTACAAGTATTTTATTTCTTGTTACTTTTATCTCAAAAATGTTGGGAAGAATTTATAATGAAAGGAACATAGATCATAATAGGAGTAGAATAGGACATTACTGTGATTCACTATAAGAAGTTAGACCTCTGAAATAAAACCATACATCATTTTGTACGTACTACTTCTCCCCACTGAAGCGTAAAAAGCTGTTCGTGCTGTAGTGCGTGAAAAAGAGATGGAGATACATGCATACACTCGAAAAACATTACCCTCCCTCTGGAACAGGGTGGAAATAATGGCTTAACATAACTTCATTCGCTTCTATTTCGATCCTAAACTTCGAGGTTTTTCCACTATTTTTTAATAGGGAAATGAAAAATGTTTATTGACGTTTTCCACATGAAAAATGCCTATCTCACAATCTGTAAAGGATTGAATGCGGCTTTTCTCGCATAGAGAGAAAAGATACGTCCCTATATTGATTGGCATTCATTGCTCTGATTTATGAATCACATTCAATCAATTGGGAATCACAATGATTTAATACCGTCAGTTTAATGTCTTTCCGATGCTCAATCTAAGTTCTATGGGAACCGCCTATGAAGACATAAAACAACTGCCATTTCTGAAGGTCTATTTTCTACATTCCAAGTCTACCATTTCCCTTTCCGCCTCAACAATTTGACAAATCTGAGAATGAATAGATCTATTCTGCAAAATGCAGCGCCAAGAAATTTTTGTTAGTCTTGATTCTGTAAAAAAAAAATTTCCATGATGCCTCCAACCTATAAACAACGCCAAATAGTAGTTTTTCTGGATGAAAAGACTCTTCATGAATTTCGAATTATTTCAACAAAAAACCAGTTATTTTTATTTTATTATTTGTGTTGAACCTTTCAACCCGAAATGATTTTCATGAGAAAACACAAGTTCCCAAAAACCCTACGCTTTTCGATGTTCAATCCTATACGAATATTTTTTTCATGAAGAAATCTTCATGATTCAACCGATCTAAAGCCATTCCTGTATCAAGGCCTACTTATTAGTTCCGCACATAATCCACAAACTAGACTGGAGTTACATCTTGATTTCCTATCAAAAAGAAACAGTTTATCTTCCGATAAGCTTCTTGCACGCTGTGATCTCACGATAAGTAGAATATCTGTCTGAGAAATCTCAAGAATATTTTGACGTATGACTAGAGGAGGTGAAGAAGAAAGCACAAGGTGTCCATCACCACTGATTACACACTCAACGCCATCTGAAAGTTTGCAGCTTCTTCATTAATATCTCTGTATATTTTCAGATGATTACAATTTTTTGATTGCTTCATTCTCACGGTAATAATAGTGAATAGGAACTGTGATCCTCGTATGAGATTTCCGACTAGGAAAAACGTAGTAAACTTCATATTGTGACTGGGTTATATTCAAAGAAAGCTCTCAAAGAGATAAACAAAATAAAAATAAACAAATTGTCAAAGAAAAACCAAAAAACCCAATTGCAGAAACATTTATCTGAAAAAACAAGACCTATACTGAATCATATATTTGGGACACCCTGTATACAGACGTCTTCATAGCAATTTTAGAATGCATGATGACCTTTCCAAAACCAACGGTTTGTTCAAAATGTGAATCCAATCTAGAAATCTAATCCAATCTGTCATCACATAAATGGCATTTATGATACCGATAGCCTTCGGCCTCTGATGGATGGTGGCTCAAAATATGTTCCTCTAGAAACAAAGAACCTAGAGCACGAACAACAATGGATTGATTATCGAGTCTGAGCTATGACAATACAACATACAGCGTGTAGGCTTTAATAAAGGAAGACGATTCAGGAAAAGCACTGAATTTTATCTGCTGCCTCGCAGCGAAATGGCCATATTAGACATAATAGGCCAGAGACAACATGAGGGCGTCTCCTTCCCCACACCATAAAAGGACAGCGTGAACATTCCATCTGGAATTTAATTCGTTTATCCGAGTGATAAAGTTTATCGAAAGCTCGAGATGTAAATTCAGTTAAAATCGAATCAATGCATGTCCAATTGTTTTGTAGCCTATTATTCATAGGCAAATTCCATAAATTTGCAGGAATTAAAATAATAATAAGACGTAAAAAGCTCGGGGCCATCACGAAGGCATTGTGTTGACTGGGCTATTGAATGTATCGATATGGGTTGAGAGTAAGATCATTGTTTACCATTGTTTGGTGATCGGGTGACATTTGGGACCTGGGGAAATGTTTAAAATTCGACATTCTACATAATTTTATCCGATTTTCCCCGCATGCAATTTCATCAGGAAACTTTGGCTATTATACCTAGATATGGCAGCTGTGAAATGTGGTAATGTTTTCATCTCGAAGATCCGCAAAATGTTGTTGTCATTAGCATTTATACACACATCGTCAAGTCTTGCTCCCTAGGTTTCTCGAGATATAAACAATGTATGTTTTGGAAATGATATGAATATTTTCCTCTATTTCAACTTCAATATATTTGATAGAAAATCCACTCAATTCCACTCGACACTACATCAGTATACTCCATTCACAATTATAAAATCACAACTCTGGCCTTGGAAATTTGACACATTCCACTCTGTATCGAAGTTATGACGTTTTTCAAAATATTTTTATGTTACAAGTCAACACTATGTTGCCCTTTCTACATTCTTGGCGTATTTCTCAGAATGTGAATTTATTCGGAAAATGAATGAATTGGAAAAGATGTGATGGACGAAAATAATTAACGTTTATATGAATTGACAGAAAGGATTCCTTTTCTAGTTATTTGCATGAAAAGTACAAGAGATCACTGTTGAAATATATTATTTTTCGCCATGGAAGAAAATTGCATTGCTTTCACAAAATTTTCATATGCATGCTTTTGAAGATTTAATGTTTATTATTCTCTTGAACTGAAAGTTCAAGACTTGACGACATCAATTATTGATTCTAATCAAGAATTCATTAAAAAAAATCAACCCAAAGATATAATATGAATTGATGGGTAATTACAAGAATCAAGAATAATGTCAGTTTTATTTTGTTGATAACTTTCTTAAAATCAATGTTGGGATATAAAACTCGGCTGCGTTTGTTCAAACAACATCTAAAGAATACATTTTTCACCATCTCGACCTTTGAAAGGCGTTTCTTGTAGGAGAATTAGGTCTAAGTTCCACCTCATTAGTGAGGTACCTAACTTTTGCAAATCTTCTCAGATATCGCCAAATTTCTTGGAAAACCTGAAAAATATTATCCTAATCGACCTCTCGAGGCTCCATCCGATCCATCTACTGCGATAACTGTCCAAATAACAGCTTTTCCAACGAAATTCCCGTGTAATCCTTCAACCTCGAAGTGTAAACATTCGTCCTGGTCTTGAAAATCGTCCTCACGCTCCAAACTGATGCTAAAAACAATAAACATACGTTAATCTTAGATATGAGTGCTCTTGGCTCAGTGGTATAGCATTGTAATAGGACCCTGCAATTCCGAAGTTCAATCCCGAGCTCGGTAGGGGCCACCATTCTCACTGTTGGGTCAAAAATTAACAGTGCTGTGCCTAAGGTGGCGTAAGGACACAGTAACAAAGCCTTCACAGAACACAACTGCTTACTCCGAACTCGGCATAAGTTACAAGCTTCGAAGCTTGTAGTTTCAGAGGGGTCTCCTCAGGAGACCTAGGAGTAATCAGGATAAACAATATATCATATCATATCATATCATTCGACGAGAAACTCACCTGCAAATATCGATTAAATACCAAAAATCTGCGAACAATTTGTAAACCTAACAAAATGTGGAATATCTTTGATACTTTTACTTTGATGTAAACAAAGAAACTGGCAACGTCGTTTTGTCATAAACGATATTTTCTGTGCGCGCACTGACTTTTCATCATATGTTCTGTGCTTTTCATCAGGTTCACCAACTCCTGAAAACGAAACCATGACCTCCTATGTGATTAAATAAAAGTAAATGGAGTATACTCAGATATTTTGTTTCGCGCCCAACTCACTGTTGGAATCTCTTTTGGAAACTCCAATTATTCGGTGGCCCAATATGTTTTTTCGATTTTTATCTTCGATTTTGCATTCCTATCCGGATAATTCTTCGTATTCGAATATCACAAATAGTATTTTCACACTGAACCAAGTTTATTCACAAATGAAACTTACAAATATCTTCAAAAGTCTTGGCCCCCTTTGGTCAAGATGGCCAAAAGAGGATATGCTTTTATAATTGAATAACACTCAAAATGTGCGAGAAAACAATTAATCAATCTTCTTCAATATACTCCCTATTTAAGTATTCAGTTATAAGAAACATATTATTTGTTGTAAAGTGCTTTCGCATCATTTCATTTTAACTATTCTCTCACAACAATTCCAGAGTAAAATGGACAGTCCTTTCTTTCCGCTGCATGCCTGAGGAGCCTATTCATGTGGAACGTTCCAAAAAATATGCAAATACGCTCCGTCATTAGTCTGAATAACAGGGATCTTCATAAACCATAGAAATACAGACGTATAAAATATACAAATGTCTGTAGAAACCTGTGATATCAAGCCCCATTATGAGAGTTTATTACTTATTATTGTACCGCACGCTATAGAAATAAGCATTATTGAAAATTGTTATTGCATTTTGCAACGCAATTTGCTCGTATTCAATCAGTAAATTCTCAGCTATGAGATATGGGATGTAATTATTATAGCTTAATCAAGAAAAACTTTACGACGTGCTCTAGTAATGAATACTAGTCTGTGCCAGAACAAATTGAAGCCTTCGTAATGTGTTGAATGGAATGAATAGGTATAGGCGGAAATGTTTATTTTGGTTTGTTCCAAAATTAAGTTACACACTCTACGATTCAGGAGTCATTTTTTATCATTACTTTGTTCACTCTTACTGTTCCATCTTTCCGTTCATTTGTCTATACAATTTTTATTTCCGTTCATAAATATATTCTGCTCCACAAGAGTTGGGGATATCGTATTCAATCGTTTTTAAAAGTATGTAATCTTCGAGAAAATCGCTGTCAAATCATTTAAAACTCAATAACAACTTGAATCGATCCAATAAGAATCAGTATGAGACATTTCGTCAATCTGGTCGCCTTTTTTCTGAAGTTTGGTTCTTTGCATATGCTTCTTGAATGTTCTTATTTTGAAATGAAGTCAGTTTATCAACGGCTTCGATTTGAAACGAGTTTTCTGAAAATGCCAAGACGTAAATTAACAAATGCTGATGCTAATAGGGCTATCGGAATGCTACAGGGTGGCCTAACTCAGGTTGTTGTAGCGGAAAGGTTCCAAGTCAGCCAAAGTGTGATATCTCGACTTTGGAATAGGTTCAGGGAGACAGGTTCCGTGTTGGAATGACCAAGGCTTGGTGGGCGACGAAAAACAACACCTGCTCAGGATCGTTTCATCACCGATTCGGCGAGAAGAAACTCTACATCTACGTGTAGAATGCTACGGAATACTCTTCAAAATGCAGATGGGGTCCAAGTTTCCATCGAAACCAACAGACGACGTTTGAGAGAGGTGAATCTAGGTTGTAGACGTCCATTAAGAGGAGTTCCATTAACACGTGATCATAAGCGTCAAAGACTGGAATGGGCAACATATCAATTGGAACGATCAATGGCGTAGTGTCCTTTTCACGGATGAATCCAGATATGGACGATTTTCAGATTCTCGAAGAATAAGGGTATGGACAATCCCACGCATACCCCGTAATCGTCGCTATGTCCAAGAAGTCCGTCCATTCCGAGGGGGTAGTGTTATGGTATGGGCCGGGATATGTTTCAACGGGCGCACAGATCTACACATTTGTCCTGGTTCCTGGTAATATGACCGCCTTACACTGTAGAGAGCATGTTATTGACAATGTTGTGCCAAATTTTCACGCTGCAATTGGTGAAACTTTTCAATTTCTAGACGATAACGCTAGACCACACCGTGCAGCCATAGTTGAGAGCTTGGTATTCCACATTTACCAATGCTTCCGCACTCACTAGATTTGAATTGCATAGAACATACATGGGATATGCTCCAAAGAAGATTAGATAATCATCAACCTACCCCAGAATCCTTAAATGGTCTGAGAGAGCTTCTGCCCCGTTTATGGAACCAAATTCCTCAAGAAATATTCAACAACCTCGTGTGTAGTATGCAAAGAAGATGTCAAGCTGTTATTGATGCCCGTGGAGGCCATACATTGTATTGATAGTCTTAAAATGCTTGAATTCTCTGGAAATAAAATTTCGTTAGTTATTTTTCTCGATTTTTCTTAACCACGTTGTATACGCTGCATAATTACAGGCTAAAATTAATTTGCAACTTGAAATCATGTTAATATGAATTTTCATCACAAAAATCTTATTTTAACTATGTTTTTTTGCAATTTTAGTCAATATCCCTAACTGGAGCACTTTATATGTGATTTCCTGATTCAGTGTGTTATTTTTTGCATATTATATCAAATTTGTTACATTTTTCACATGGCAAAATATTTGCTCATAATGAATAAATGCATCCGGTTTGAATGGCTGGTACTCGTGATCCTAAACCATTAAATCCAACCCATTTTTCACGGACGAAAATACACGATTAATTGCATCATAAAATTCGCTTTAATTCACTATAAATTTTACCGGGTTTACGAGTCAATCCTAAGATCTTTGTTCAAATTATTTATCAGACCATCCACATAATGAATGTTGTGGATTTATGAGCCGTAAATTCTATAGCCAAAGGTGAAAATTCAGAATAATAAATCCTAAGTTTGGAGATGAAGGCAAAAATTGTCACGACTTTGGGTTTAGAATCCCTGTTTCTTGGGTGTTATTTTTGAACTTTGACTAATAGAGATGTATTATGATTTAGAGATGGATTCAAGATAATTCGTGCTGCCTTGACCTATTAAATCGTGGTTATGGTTATATTCAATGGCTAAGAAAAGTGTTTTGGAACTTCTCCTATCTACGAAATCAATGTTCTTCAATCTTTTCTGAGTTCTGAGAATCATTTGTGCAAAGGACCCAACACATTTCTTATGGGAAATGGCGTTCTGTCAAATGTTCTAAAATTTTGATATAATGTTGTACTCGACCTATTGATCAAAAGTGTCCATGGCCCCAACTCAATCCTATGACTAGTTTTTGAGATACCGGGCGTTGAAATTGAGAATTAACCACTTTTACTATGGGCGTTTCTCGAAACAGTGTAGTACCTGCGGGGTGTTTCTAAACACACCTGTACCCGCAAATATGAAATTTCAAAAGAAACCTTACCTTTTAAGCTTACACACTTTTCCAGCCGAAAGGGAACCTGGATTCGTGCCTTGAGCAAACGCAAGGACTTATGAAAAATGTAATCGTTTTCTGAGAGGGTATGAAATAAAAATAAACTGTCATGAAAATCAACAATATAATAATTAAAACAAAATATCTCTTCTACATGCAATGAACGAAATTGTTAATTCTTAAACCTTTTCACGGAACCAACAGTAAATAAAAAAACAATAGATTCAAAATCAATAAACTAGAGAGTGACGCAGTACCTTCTGGTATATGTATACCTATATCAAATAATTATTTATTAATGTCTCTCTTACCAGACCAAACACTCCCGAAAACACTTATAGTCACAAAAATAAAACAAATTGATTAATTTCCAAATTACCGTTAATTTACTTTTAAAATCTTGAAAAACCGACCGAACTTTACTTCCAATTAATATAGGTACTTCCTACGAAATTTTTGATAATTCGCATGTTCCCTTTTCGCGATGCACACGCTGTGCCTACTTCACGCCACTGTCGGCACTCCCGTCAAAATCTCTTTCGGTTCTCCCTTTAGTTCCTGAAAATTTTCCTATTTAAATCAAACTTCCCCCTGCCTCTTTGACCCCCTTGGAATATTCTAGAAGAAATTCGTTTGAGACGACGTGGTCTTACACTATTGGTTAAGAAACCATAAAATCTGATGATAAGCAAAAAAAACCGTTGACTACGCTTCCCGTGGGTTACGTGACCCATTGAACTGTTTATCAGAGTCCCTAACAGCTTACGCCTGTCGAAATTTTAATTTATGTGTCTGAGATTGATCCCACAAGTTTGAATAACTTTCCTCTAGAATTATGGTAAAACTGAATATTTTCCTTTTCAAGATGAAATAATTTCTATTCATTACCCAGGGTACTACAACACTCTCTCCAATGAAAAAGTTTCTGGCTCCACTTTGCCAAAACTTTTCCCTCTTACCCCCACATATAACATTTCACTATCCTATGTACTTGTCATGAAACAAACGAATTATTTCTATAGAATTACTAACTTACATGCATCCATTTCTTCCCAGTTCAATAACATTATTACTGCCTGTAATTCAAAAACAACCAAAAAAAACCATTACGTGCACATAGCCATATGAAACATAAAATACCATTAGCAAAAATTAGCAAAATCTATGCTTTATAAATTATAAAAATTCCAAAATTAATGATTCCCGATTGTCCCTGAACACTTTCAAACAATTGTCTTGCGCGCACCTTTCCCGAATTGTTTCTAAGTTTTTCGCGTCCCCTTCCTCGATTTTCACTACACATCCCCTTCCGCTGTAGCTTTTCTGGTCCTCTGTTTCGGAATAACCTTCGCTTCCTCATATCCAGCCAACCCAAGTCTCTCACGCAGTTGTTACGCCACTGCTCTACCTCTACTTATGTCGCACTCCCAGTAGCATTATTATTGTTTATGCCCTGTCATCGTTCGTCCTAATTTGTTGTCTTTAGCACCCCTGGTGCCATGGTACATCGCCGCAGTATCGATAAAACTGAACACATATCGAATTTTTTCTGTTCTCGTTGATTGATGAGGGTGGTACCTAATCGTCTAGCGTCGTTGTTGTCGTACTCAATCCGGAAGATGAAATTGTAACCATTTACTCTTTGAATAATTCGATTTTCGTGATTTATTATACCATGAATAACTTTTAACAAGATATGTTTTCTTCAATGGAAATCTTGCCTGGCGTAACGTGATAATGAAGTAGGGCTGAACAGGAAGGTTATTCTTCGGATGATTGCGTGATGATTGAATCCCTTCTTGTCGGTCACAAAACTTTTCATTGATTGTCTTCACTGTTCTTATGCGCGCATCGTTCTAACGTTCACTTAGATTTCAAATACAGATACATCCCCACACAAAAAAAAGTCAAAATTCACACATAAAAAAAAATCAATCACATCAGAAAAATGGTATCAGTACAATCTGAAACTTATTCCAAAAAATGCAATACAAAAAAAATCATAAATCAAAATACCCAAATATCATCCAAAACATGCAAGGCCTTGTGCTCGCGTTAACTAGCGACCAAAACGCTTCCTTATAATCTGTTTCAAGTTATCTTCATATACTCAAATTATCCAAATTAAATTGATCAAATTAACTTCTAAATCATCACTCGCGAACCGTAAACTACCAGAACAAAATTTTCAATACCCGTTTTTTTTTCTTTTGAATAGAGGCCTCACAAAAAAATGTACCTAAACTGCTTCTTCTGAATAAAGTACTAGAAATCCGAAACAAAGCTATTTCATTTTTATCCACAAAATTTACTAAAATTCATTTAGACGGAAATGAACTTGAAGCCTTAAAATTGAATCACAATTAAAAAAAAAATTGGCCACTAAAACCAGAATTGCCCCTGTTAACTCAAAAAAAAAATTGAAAATTAAATGAAGTGGCCTTTGCAATATTAGGTACTTATTAACTCGGAACGTGGGGTCGTCACTGCCCAATGGTACTCAAACCACTCCGTGCGGAATGTGTTTCCTCATTACCTGGTCCATCGGTCTGGTGGACGTGCAATTTTTCTGGACCTTCCCAAAGCTAGGACTGGTTCTTCCATCCAGTCTTCCCCATCGCTATCGAGCTCCTCATCTGATTCAAAGTAAATTGTCAGTCTATCGACATGGACAACCTTTTCCTCAGTACCCCTAAATTCCTTTATCTTGCATGTCCCATAACTTGGAAATCCCGTTATTTGATAGGGCCCAATCCAGCTTTCTCCTATTTCCTTGGATGACCCACGCATTTCTTTCAAGAGTACCTTATCCCCCAACTTGAATTGGTGATCCGTCATACGGCACTCGCTCCCAAAACCCCTCGGTGACTCGCATTTTTCGCGCTCCATCACCTTACATTTTTTCTTCTTCTTTCTTGGCTTTCCCACGGTTTCTTCGATGTATTGTTCGCTTTGAACTTCTGCATCCACACAAATTTTTTCTACTTTTGGTTTACCACTTTCCAAAATTTCCGTGCCACTTTCTAGTCTTCCAAAATGTTTTTCCGTTTGTGTGTACGCATTCACACTCTCCTCGGGTTTTTTAAAAATCTCCACGTCAGTATCGGTCCCCTTATTTTCACTTTGTGCAAATGTATCCGTGTAAGTGTTTCTACCCCCCATTCTTTGTGTTTGTTCCTCTCGTCTGGCGATCTGTCCGATCTCTCTAACGTCCTGGAACGTACGTTCATCGAGAATTTCTTTGCCCATAAGTTTGAAAACAGTCCCTCTTATGGTCACAGATGGAACATGTACATAATCTATATGTGCATGATTCGCATACAAGAAATCTCTGCCCAAAATAACTTGGACATTCCCTAAAATCATGTCGTCACATACAACGGCCGTCCAGGTAGAGCTCCATTCTTCGTTTTCGGGTCCCATTGAAATATGGGCCGTACCCCAAGATTTTATAGAGTGTCCTGACACACTCGAAAGCCGATATTTTTCTGCTTCGTGCGGATTGATTTCGCCCCTCGAAACCAAACCCCGCCGAATAAGTGTGACAGCCGCTCCTGTATCAACCAAGCATCTGGTAAGTGTCCCGTTCACCCTTGCTTCGATTATATGCGGGATATCTTCCATCTCATCGATATTTACTTCCGGAATAACCATAATACTTTGTGCAGTACTACCTGTTATTCCCGAATTTCGACAGTCCCGGGCAAAGTGTCCCGCCTGGCCACAAGAAAAACATTTTTTCGGTCTAATTCTTCTCGGACCCTCTCGCCTACCTCTGTAACAACTTTCCCTTGCCCAATACCCTTTTCTTCCGCATGAGTTCCCAACTCCCACTGTCGCAATCCTCATATTCGATGTGTACCCCTGTACCATCATTAAGATTGATTCCTGTAATTTGACAATTTCCTCTGCTTTTTCCAAGTTCAGGTTGTCTTCCCTCAACAACCAGATTCCAATGTCCTTCATCAAGTCCTTTCTTAACCCCATTTTGAACTGATTCAAAATCAGTTCTCTATTTAGTTTCCTTAATCCCGCTTCTTCTTCTGCTGTGGCCTTGGATAAATCCTCATGCAATAAATTGTTACCAAGTATGCGCAACCTCGTACAAAACGAAGATACGTCCTCGTCTTGTCTCTGGACACAACGGTATAAGTTCCACAGATTTTCCCCTGGTAACTTGAGTGGTGTGAATTTTCTTAGAAGTTTCTGCTTCAATTCAGAATATTGAAGTTTATCTAGTGTTGCGTCGGATTTAAAATAATTATAGGCGTCTCCATGTAATTTAAATTTTAACAGTTTAAGAGTATCATCTTCCGACCAACCATCTAATTTCGATCTCAATTCCAACTTATCGAAATATTTTTCACAGTCTCTACCCGAAAAATCTTCTAACGTCATTGAAATCATTCCTAACATTGAGGTACCGAAGAATTTAGAAACTAGTGATAGATTTGCGTTAGAATTTGAAAGCGACATTCTTATTTTATGATCTGATTATTTCTTCCGTGCAATAAATTATATATTTCACCTACCTGTGACTCCTCTAAAGCTCAAAATGTCTGATCTGCAGTCTAAGACGGTCTGAAGCTGAAAATAGAATAGCCTACCCTGACAATTGAAAGAAAAACAATCACCACCCAAAGCAAAATATAAATTCAGGTCAATCTAAACGTCCACTTGATTAAAAAAAATATCAATTCTTTCCTGAGAAAATATCATGAACAACACGAACAAACAGATTCCAATGAATAGTAGGTATCCTGTAAATTGAATATGTAATTCCTGAAAAACAATATATTTTGCTATATCATGTTCCAAAATCACACGCAGGATCCACCTTTCCGATGACGATGACCATTACCTATAAACACAAAAACAAAATTAAATTACCGAAACGTCTCAATTACCAATATTTTTTCTTTTAAACAGACCTATTAGCCTGTCATGCTCAACTTAATTAGTTTACCCACTTCAAATCGCCAGTAAAACAAATCGAAATTGTCGAATTCAATTTTCATCTATTTCCGCAACCAAAAATACAAAATTTTGAACCAGAACTATTATTCCTTCCTAATTTATTGTGAAACCCACACTCTCAGAAAACCGATATATTCAATCCCGCCGCTGTCACCAAAATGTAGTACCTGCGGGGTGTTTCTAAACACACCTGTACCCGCAAATATGAAATTTCAAAAGAAACCTTACCTTTTAAGCTTACACACTTTTCCAGCCGAAAGGGAACCTGGATTCGTGCCTTGAGCAAACGCAAGGACTTATGAAAAATGTAATCGTTTTCTGAGAGGGTATGAAATAAAAATAAACTGTCATGAAAATCAACAATATAATAATTAAAACAAAATATCTCTTCTACATGCAATGAACGAAATTGTTAATTCTTAAACCTTTTCACGGAACCAACAGTAAATAAAAAAACAATAGATTCAAAATCAATAAACTAGAGAGTGACGCAGTACCTTCTGGTATATGTATACCTATATCAAATAATTATTTATTAATGTCTCTCTTACCAGACCAAACACTCCCGAAAACACTTATAGTCACAAAAATAAAACAAATTGATTAATTTCCAAATTACCGTTAATTTACTTTTAAAATCTTGAAAAACCGACCGAACTTTACTTCCAATTAATATAGGTACTTCCTACGAAATTTTTGATAATTCGCATGTTCCCTTTTCGCGATGCACACGCTGTGCCTACTTCACGCCACTGTCGGCACTCCCGTCAAAATCTCTTTCGGTTCTCCCTTTAGTTCCTGAAAATTTTCCTATTTAAATCAAACTTCCCCCTGCCTCTTTGACCCCCTTGGAATATTCTAGAAGAAATTCGTTTGAGACGACGTGGTCTTACACTATTGGTTAAGAAA
Organism: Adalia decempunctata; assembly: GCA_951802165.1. Taxonomy (NCBI): domain Eukaryota; kingdom Metazoa; phylum Arthropoda; class Insecta; order Coleoptera; family Coccinellidae; genus Adalia; species Adalia decempunctata. The sequence goes on along the minus strand of OX637696.1, from coordinate 12,581,111 downwards.
CCATAAAATCTGATGATAAGCAAAAAAAACCGTTGACTACGCTTCCCGTGGGTTACGTGACCCATTGAACTGTTTATCAGAGTCCCTAACAGCTTACGCCTGTCGAAATTTTAATTTATGTGTCTGAGATTGATCCCACAAGTTTGAATAACTTTCCTCTAGAATTATGGTAAAACTGAATATTTTCCTTTTCAAGATGAAATAATTTCTATTCATTACCCAGGGTACTACAACAGAATCGAATGAACCTCAATTTTTCTCAAGAATAATTTCATTTCATCCCCAGGGAGCAACCATATAGAGGAATATGATCGAAAATCGTTACGAATGCAGGGTAATCCACAATTGAATGCATGCCCCATTTTGAAAGTATAGAATATGTCAGTTTCAGAGCGAGAACTTCGCAAAATGAACTATTTCACTAGATATGTTGTTGTTACATAAAAAAAACCTGAAATACCCAGAATTCATACTGAGTGATCCATTATTATAGATACTATTCTCAATGAAGGATAAGTGGACACCCTGTATTTCTGGGTTGATTTAAGGTGTTTTTTTGATTTTTTTCAGAACATATCATCATGGACCTCAATGAATACAGGGTGATTCAGTCATGAAATAAACTGTGAACCTCGCGAAAATACCCAAAAACCACCTTTTTTCTACACCCTCTATTTCAAGATTAACTCCGTTGAGGTGAGAATTTTCTTACACCATTGTACTGGATATAAAAACATCAATACATCCACTTCCTACGACCAGATTTTTTTTATGTAATATGAAAATTATTTATGTTATTCTATTCTTATTCCAGCATAAAACAAAATCTGGTCGAAGAAAGTGGATAAAAACTCTCAGCCATATTGATCTTTTTGTATCAAGTACAGTGGTGAAAGAAAACTCCCACCTCAACGGAGCTGATCTTGAAATAGGGGGTGATGATAATAAAGGAGGTTTTTGGGTATTTTCGTGAGGTTCACAGTTTATTTCACGACTGAATCACCCTGTATTCTTTGAATATGTTCTGAAAAAGTCAAACAAACATTTTGAATCAACTTGTAGTTTATTCAAACTATCAAATGAAAGAATTTGATTGAAGGAGTTTTATTAATTCAAACTATCATATGCAAAGGACTAGCCCAGGGACTTTTAGATGGTTCAATAATGTCTTGTTCCATTAGATATTTGAATTCCTTCTTTGCAGCATACAGTCTTTCGGGATTGAGTCTACGAACTCGACAATGAGTTGGCTGTCCTCTAGTTATAATTTGATGCACCACATTTGTCTGTTTTATTGGCTTATCGAAGGAATTTTTTGTCAAATTGGGAAACATGTTTAAAAGACGATGATATGGACAACTAATATTTATTGTTTTGACACTACAATTTTCCACTAGTAAAAGTTCGCAATTTTTCATTGAATTTGTGTTGCTATCAACCAGCCTTCCATTGAACAAATCCACCAATAAAACAAATTTTTCTAAAAAATCAGCTCCGACAATTGCTCTGTCCACGTCTGCTACAATGAATGTCCAATCGAATCGCCTCCTCAAACCCAATGTCACAGTTAAGACTTCCTCTCCAAATGTTGCTATTTTCGAACCGTTGGCAGCATATAGGGTTTTTCCAAATATTGGTGAACGCTGATCTAACTTTGGTATAACTGATACGTCTGACCTGTGTCAATTAAAAAATTAATCTTTGATTTGGGATCGAAAATTATCAGACGACTTTCTTTGGGACCATCTTCGCTCGTCGTCAATAGCGATTGGCCTGCGAGTTTTCCGAAGATTTTTCATCAAAGGTGCAAGGTTCGATGCATTTTCTAGCCGAACTTCCGAAACACCTGTGATAATAACAATATTTTTCACTTGGGTTTGAGTCTCGAGCTCTTGATTTTGATCTGAATCTAGATCTCGACCGATTCCAGAAGATCTGCTTTCCCTTCTCGAAATGGTTTCATCTAGTTTTTGGATCAGTTGCTCAATTTTAGATTCCAGGTTACTTTTTTCTCTGCTAGATTGAACAGCACAAACCTCTGAACTTGTTCCTTTCATCATTGCATCGGCCATATTGACCAGTTCCTCTTCTGGCAGTTTCTCAAGGAAAGCACGAATGAGTTTTTCTGTTGTACTAGGTAGTTTCTTCAGCCAAGCCAATAAGACGAAATTTGTTGTCATTTGTCCAGAAGCAAGATCTTTCATCTCTTGGTATAGTTGACTAGGCTTTCTATCTCCAAGTTGACATTCCCTGAATAATTTAATCATTTTTTCTTCGTCTGATATCTGGTACATTTTGATGAGTTGGTTTTTCAACATTTCATATGAATAATTTCCTTGTTGAATTCTGAATAGGTTCGAATTCTCTTTGGCAATACCAAGGTCTAACATTGCTAAAACCTTTCCGCATTTGATTTTATCTGAATGTATGCCATTCAGATCAAAAATCGTACCGACGGCATTGAACCACAACTCCGGTTCATTTTTCCAAAAAGACGGTAGTACTATAGATTTTGCTCGAATCGCAGATTCTTTATCAAAGCTTTCAGCAGAATTGCTCTGTTCATTATCTCGGTTGAGGTCATTTTGCATATTTGAATGGTCTTGTTGACTAATTAGACTTTCAAGATATTCCATTTTTTTGTTATTTATCTCAAGATTCTCCATCAATTTAATGCAGAAAATCTCCAACTTGCTTACTGTTTCTGTGAGATTTTGACGAGTTTTTGTTTCAATGGTTCCTTCTTGATGGTTTCCAATGTGATGAAGCAGTTCTGTAAGATCGAAATCTTGAGGATTTGAAATATTTGGGAATCTCTTGAGGATTTCAGCTTCCAGCATTATCTTCGCATCGGCTATAGATCCACTTGGATTGATACCAAAGTGTTGTAGAAGTTTCACCATTTGATCCCGTGCAAGGTTCTGCAGTAACTAAACCATGTTTTCTAAACGTGTAACAAATATTCACTTCAAGGGTCACCAATTTGTAGTTTATTCAGACTATCAAATGAAAGAATTTGATTGAAGGAGTTTTATTGATTCAAACATAGATGCATAGAAATACCTGGTGTTGGCACTGATTAGATTTTGTTTAAGATTTTCTTGTCGATCGAAAACGTGATATTTTGTGCAGCTTTTCATTTCTCCCGAAAGAGGTCGCGTTTTTTGTCGTTGCCGCAGTAGCGCCACGACCGATAAATATTGCGGATTTATTCCGGAACTAGTCCAAAATCTGAAATCTAGGATGCCGTTTTGATCTACAAATTTTGGTCACGATTTTTAGTAGGGAGTCGTTACACCAGGTGTTCTATGCATCTATATTCAAACTATTTTGACAAAACTCATTCCTCAATTTCATCTCTACGGAAACCTGTTCCATACAGGATGGAACTAAAAACATATATTTGTAGGGCACTACAAACTCAATACAGGGTGTCCACTTAACCTTCATTGTGAATAGTTTCTATAATATTGGATCACCCAGTATGAACTTTTGGTATTTCAGGTTTTTTCGATGTAACGACAACATATCTAGTGAAATAGTTCATTTTACGAACGTTCTCGCTCTGTAACTGACATATTTTATGCTTTCAAAATCAGGCATGCATTCAATCATGGATAACCCTGTATTCGTAATGATTTTCGGTCATATTCCTCTTTATGGTTGCTCCCATGGGGATGGAATGAAATGTTTCTTGAGAAAAATTGATGTTCATTCGATTCTATTTCGAGATACGGGCGTAGTAAAAGTGGGTAATTCTCAATTTCAATGCCCTGTATCTCAAAAACTAGTCATAGGATTGAGTTGGGGCCATGGATACTTTTGATCAGTAGGTCGAGTACTACATTATACCAAAACATTTGACGGAACGCCATTTGCCATAAGGAAAGTGCGGGGTCCTTTCGAGTGGGATTCAGTACTCAGCTTTCCTTGCCATTCCAAAGGTTGAAGTTCGTACAATCTGTATAATATTGGGAGGAGTTACGTCACAAAGGCAATACCGACTGCCGATAAATGCCAAGTTGAAAAATCAGCTGGAATCCGGAGATCAAAGGTCCGACCATGACTTCCAGTGAAAAGAAAAGTTAAAGCCGTGGAAGTTGCTCCATATTTTCACTGGCTTAGAAACGAAAGAAGAAAGGTCACGAAAAACCATTGAGAAACATCAACCTACCTCCAGGCGATCACGAGTGAGCTGTGCATGTGTCTGGTCGAGTGTTCCGAAACATTTAACCCTTACTCAATTCGATACCGGGAATATTGGAACATGCATTATCTAACGTTTCGTTCGATATTACCCAACTATCCCATACCATTATAATACAATACCACATCTATCATCGGTGAGGTCTGTTAATAAAATTCAAACGTTAACAATAGAATTTGCTGAATGAATTCGCCACCCACCTAGGTGTGCGCGCACGGTGCTTGTGTGATTTACATGTACCAACTTTCTTGTGCCCGTTCTGACATGTAGGAATTGATTTGTGAAGGTGTTGACGAGTGACAGAGACGTCAATCAACCGGCGCTGATTGTTTTCTGACTTGCAATTATCTTTGGGAGATCTCTCTGTCGTATTGCATCCAAATGGATGGGTTGCTATTGTGTTTCGCATGTTATTTCTTCGAGTCATCATATTACTGGGGGAAACTCGTTGTGTATTATTGGAAGTTAGCAGAATTCCCTATTTCCAACACTTACGCAGGTTCTGAAGAAGAGAAACGTTTTTCTCACCATATGAGCGATTTTTGAAATTTCAATTTCTGGGTGAAAAATTACCCGAAAACCCCATATTCGTCAATAAAAAGGTAGGGGAAATACGTACAAAATGACATATATGGACAAAATGACATAGGCACCATAACTTGAGTTCGGAGGTATCAAATGCGAAACGGTCTTCTTTATTACATGACCCGAGTGGCTCCTTCCAACCTCTGAAAACGCACAAGCGCTCAACTAGTTCATTCGGTCGTTGTGAGTAATAACAAGTTTGGATAGGTTACGAGTTTTTTTTCATTGCACCAAATTTTTACAATAATTGGTTAGTTTTTACGATTTTTTTCATTTTTGTTGCATTCATTTCAAACCTTACTTATTCTTCATTGAATCCACAATACTTTTTTCATGTTAGATATCCTTTTTGCATTCATTCGATATGTTCCTTTTGTAATATCGCTATATGGACAAAATGACATATACATTCAACGGACAAAATGACATAGGTATGTCATTTTGTCCATATAGCGATATTACAAAAGAAACATATCGAATGAATGCAAAAAGGATATCTAACATGAAAAAAGCTTTGTGGATTCAATGATGAATAAGTATAAGGATCAACATTTGAAATTACTAGAATCTAGGTTATTTGGATTGACACGAATATCGGTTCAAGAATTAGGTTTTGAGATTGCTGAAAAAAATACTTTCTCCCACAGATTCAACCCACAAAAAAGAAAAGCGGGACAAGAGTGGTTAGCAGGTTTTATAAAACGGAATGAAGATTTCTTTACGCAAGCCAGAAGCTACTTCAGCAGCTCATGTTCAGGCTTTTATTCGGCCCCAAGACAAAATTTTTTTTGATCTTTATGTAAATTTGCTGGAGTCTGTAAATTTAAGGCCACATCGCATTTATAATGCTGACGAGTCGGGCCTATATACTGTTCAAAAACCTCAAAAAATATTTGCTACAACCAGAATAAAACAAGTTGGCGTTATAACCAGCGAACAACAGCTGACCCACTTCCAAAGCTGGACCACCACACAGCAGCAGGACGTTTCATTTTTACTTCCTGTATGTAACGTTCTGGAGATCTATTCAAATACACAATTTCAGCTTCAAAGTTCCCAGGCCCTAGTAACTAATGATAATATTTCAGCAGAATTAACAGTTTCTTCTGGACAACAGCACGATTATTCATCTCTTGCTGTTCCTGTCGAGGAGAATTCTCCAGTGCCTAAAGGACGATATATAAGTGGACAAGGCAAACGTAAGCCGAAAACTCTACAAACGTCCCTAGTTTTAACTTCCTCGCCGAATATGATTGCCATCACATCAAAAAATAGACCCTTACCTTCTCCCAATAAAGTCATTAAGGCATCATTTGAAGAGGACAGCGAGGAAGAAAATATTCGGATCAACTTTAAGCCGGCCATAGACATCGTTATTTTTCATCCGTTTTCCTCGCCACGATTCGAACCGCCGAGTCATATCGCAGAACTGTTTTGCCCACACACTTCGGTAAATTCTACCAGTTATTTTGCTGTCGATCGAGAATTAGCACGTCATGAAGAAGAAACATCTCTTAGCAGTGGCGGCCGCGGTTTCAGTGCTGATTAAAAAAGAAATAAAGAAACGGTCAATATGGGATTTGTACTACGCTAATGGAAAATAACCGCCGATTCTCGACGAAATCCCCCACACACAGTCGGTATGGCACGACAACCGATGAACCGTCGTGACAAAAATCAAGCATCGGCAGATATTTCTACCGACGATGCGTACCGACGGTTCTTCGCCACACACATCCGTTTTTGGCGCTTTTGCCGAGACGGTCCGTATCGCGGCGTTATAAACGGATGAAAAATAACGATGTCTATGGCCGGCTTTAGAGATGATGACTGTCCATATATATATTGCAATGACCTTTTTTCCCGACCTAAGCCTGGATAAGGTTACGTTGCATAAATTGATTGAATTGGGCTTACGCGTCTTGTGCTAATCTTCCTAGTAGAACTAAGCGTTCCATTTTCGAATTTCGTCAGTAGTTTTCTCTCCTGTTGCCTGTATGTCATTTTGTCCGATATGAATGTGTCATTTTGTCCATAGCATACGGACAAAATGAATTTTCGTTGATCTCAATTATTTGAGAATATCTTATTTTTTGTTACTTTTATTTTATGAATGATGATGAAATTTTGTATAAAAAGGGTCAAAGATCATTGTGGTAGAATAGGGCATTATTGTGATTTACCAATAAAAAGTTATGCCTCTGAAACAAAACCCTATGTCATTTTGTACGTACTTCCCCTATGTCTGTGAGGATCTAACGGTGTTATTCAATCGAACAGTCATTCGGACCATTCGAATCTTCAATATTAGGGCTTTTTCTCATTAATAGCACCTATACCGCGAACGGTGTGAGCTTGAGAAGAGAACTCGAAACTGAAAAATCGAAAAAAATAAAAACACATAATTATTTACTCATGATGGCTACATGGGTGATTTTGGTATCGAAATTTAGGTTTTCGAGGTCGATGAATTCAACAAAAAACAATTCAAAGTCCTAACTATCACCGTTTAGATTTTCACTTGCCAAATGGCATTTTTTTTTTAATTCGAAATTTCAAACCGTCATAGTTTCCGTCCCTCTTTTCCTATCCAACATTCGTTGGAGAATATCTCAAAGTATCTCTGTGCAAGATATGAGCGATTTCAAAAAATTCCATTTTTGGGTGAAAAATGTCTAAGGGGTAAGAACACTAAGAACCCCCAAAAACACCATATTCGTCAATAAAAAGGTATGTCTGTGAGTATCTAACGGTGTTATTCAATCGTAAAGTTATTCGGACCATTCGAATATTAGGTCTTTTTCTCATCTATAACACCTATACCGCGGACGATGTGAGCTTGAGAACAGAACTCGAAAATGAAAAATCGAAAAAAATAAAAACACATTATTCTTTAAGTATGATGTGATTTTGGTATCAAAATGTATATTCGGACCATTCGAATCTTCAATATTAGGGCTTTTCAGGATATAAAACACCTTTAAAGCGAACGGTATGAGCTTGAGAACAGAACTCGAAAATGAGAAATCGAAAAAAATAAAACCACATAATTCTTCACTTATGATGGCTACATGGGTGATTTTGGTACCAAAATGTAGGTTTTCGAGGTCGCTGAAATCAACAAAAAATAATTCAAAGCCCTATCTATCACCGTTTAGATTTTCACCTGTCAAATGGCATTTTTTTTTTAATTCGAAATTTCAAACCTTCCTAGTTTCCGTCTCTCTTTTCCTATCCATTATTTGTTTATTTTTTATTGATAAGAATATCTCAAAGTATCCCTGTGCAAAATATGAGCGATTTCAAAAAATTCAATTTTAGGGTGAAAAAAAACTAAGGGGTAAGTCAATAAAAAGGTATGAATGTTAAGATTCGCCAATTTGGGATTATGTGGCTCGTCTTACGATGGGGGTTTTCTTAAATTCATCAACATTTTGTAGCACTTCAGGTGTGATCCAAGATTCAGCGATATCATACATAAAACAAACATTTTCCTCATTATTTGATCCTTTTTATCTTTTTTTCCCGACTGTGCCAGAAGGAGGGTGATGGTTTTTGAGTGTATGCATGTATGTTAATTTCTTTTTTACGCTTTACAGCCCTTACGGCTTGATTAGGTGTAATTAAATTCTTACGAATGGTGGAAGTGACATAGACTATGTTTTATTTCTAAATAAACTTGATTCGGTGTGAAAATACGGTTTGAGAGATTCAAATACGAAGAAATACCCGCATAGGAACGCAAAATTGACGACAGAAATCGAAAAAACACATTGGGCTACCGAATAATTGGAGTTTTCAAAAGAGATTCCAACAGTGCGTTAAGCGCGAAACTCACAAAATATCTTGGTACTGATTGAAGTGAAGTGTGGGGTGGAGTTGCGTAGAGATTTGGATTCTCACCAGTGTTTTATTGAAATTTCTGTGAATACTGAGTTTGTAGCAGAAAACAGATGTTCTATCATTTTATTCAATCTGTTTCTTGACGCCATTTCTCTACACGTGCAATATTATTATTCCATTTTTAAACCAGTTTTTAATGCTCCAATTGAAAAGAATTCATGTATATATCTATATATATAAAAGAAAGATGTTGGTTACACCATTTATAACTAGAGATCGGATGGACTGTTTGTTATGAAACTTCACATATGGAATCGTCTTCGGTCTGGTTATTATAAAATACAATAAAACTTCGAAAAAATTGATGAAAGTTTTACTTATACAGGAAATGCTTTTCCTTCTTTTGAATAAGGCCACTAGGTGTCGCTACCGTTGATATGTAGTCGTACAGTGAATAGACAGGTACGTAGTCGTAGGTTGATATTACCGCTGTTAGATGGCGATATGTGATTCGCATAGAACTCATGGTAACATGGAAGTCTATTATCAGATCAAAAAGCGGGTAAACTTATCTCAAGTTGGTGGAACAGTGAATTTTTACCGAAAGATCAAGTATCTGATTTTGACGATCAGTTTCAAACGTGAGTTGGCCATCTTCATCTTTTTTCTTTATTTTTGAAATGCTTTCGAATTTCTGTTTGGGTAATACCTAGATATATTTGCGGAAATAACTGAATCCAAAATTGCCCCTAATTAGTAATTGACATATTATATTCGTGTTTCTGTTCGCACAGAGACAGTATTGTAAGCGTCAATAATTTTGAAACGTTTGCTCATCGGGGTTTCACTTATGATATACAATAATGTTTCATGGGTTGCCTAATCTGATCTGGTCGAATGACCATCAATAAATTTGAATATGAGTTCAACATAATTCACAGTGTTGATAATTTTGCCGTGTCGATCGTACTATCGACATTTTAGCATCTCGATTTGTCTTCTAACCAGCTTGATATCGTCAACTAAATTGAACAAATTGAAGAGAGATTGACAGCTCATATCCATGGAATAATGAGAATCGCGCTGCTCCACCAACTGAGATGTTTACCAATTATTTTGAGCTTAGCAGCATAGCTAAGATGTCTAAAATAATGGTGTGACCACTGATTAGATTTTGAGAATATAAGAAAAGTTTTGTTTTTGCCACTTCAGGTTGGGCTATTAACAAATGACTGATTTTTTAATTCTGGTCGACGGGCTGTGTTAATAGTCGATAGTTCATTGAAGGAATCATTTTTGTTCATATTCTTGACATTTTGATTCATATAAGAGGAAAGGTATAATATGGATTATACTCCTGCTATTCACAGTCACATGAGGTACTGCAAAAAGAGAACTGTACAACAATTAAAAACAAAAAGTTATATGTTCAAGTTCAACAATTAGTTACCTCTTAAATAAAGAGAATTCTTTCCATGTGAATTACAAAATTATTGAAATTTTGTATATTTTGAACTTTAATTTCGCCTAATTTTTTTCCTGCCTGAAAAAAAGCAATGGTAAGTTTATACAACTTTTAAGTATAATTCAGGCGGTACAAAGTTCGCCGGGCCAGCTAGTTTGAATATATAATGTACAATCGAAATCTCGCAAATTCAAATTATATACATAATTGTACCATACAGCGAAGTTGATATATTGCTGACCAATCCAATTCCTCTTCTATAAATAATCAAAACAGTCTGAAACAATTTGGCACCCAGATGCAACAATGGGATGAATGATTCTCCAAACCGTTAATTAATGAAATTTCTATACTAATGGGTTCCTAACGACGAATTATGAATAGGTTTTGACAACGAATAAGATGAATGTTCCGTAAAAATATTCATTAGCAATTAAATCGAAATGAAATTTCCAGGCGAGAACTCCTTCATCAACCAGTCGTTCACCTATGGTAATGATGAATATAAACAATTCCTGAAACACCTATACGCTATTTGTTTTTCAACGGCTCGGTACAAGAACTTATCTTCTGTCTAATAACAATTATATTCTGCACCGGCAATTAACTCAGTTATTTCCATTTACAACATTTACAGATTTCCAGGATATGGTATGTGTTTTTCTCATTCATCTTAGCGCTGAGGATTGAAACAAGCAATCATGAACTGTTTCTCGATCACTTTTTATGAGAATTATGCAGCTGAAGTAATATTCTTGAATGAATCAAAATCGAAGAAAATCAATTACAAGGCAAAACAAAAATTTCTGTTCATTTTACCGAAAAGTGTTTTGAAACCTATTGAAATTCAGCTGCATTTTATCAACAAGTAGCCATTACTTTGAAAATAAGTATCTATTCAATTCAGAAGACGCTCTCTTCATATTTTTCGTACTAGTTACCCATAGACAGTTTAATCCTCTCGAAACATTTACGAAAAAGATGTTCAAGCTAGAAAATCCACAGTAAAAGCCATACAAGACATCCCAATCTCTTGCACGAGCTCTAATGCTCTTTTCTCCATACATTGAAGAATGATAGAATGAACAGTTGCTAATTTATAAGAGGCTCATTCCGCTTGCATGACTTTATCCAAAGAAATTAATTGGTTTTATCAATGTGGAGTTCCTAAGAGCACATCCACTAAGATAAATTATTGCTTAATTATTAGCATACTTCTCCTGTTTCATATGGGGATATTTCATCGTATAATGTTTGATGTATACACCTTGAAAATGCATAAATAATGAGAGTGTCATATTATGTATGGCTGTTGGGTTATAAGTTGAGGAGAGTATTTGAATTTGCTGGCTTAGTGAACACAGGGACTGCAAATTCTACATGATATGGCCCATCAAAGTTGACCCTGATTCTGATATACTTAGGAATCAAATTTTCTCATTAGAGTTCGACAGGATCTTCAGTATCCCTGCAACAACTAGACGCATTCAATGAAGAGCATATACTTATCAATCGCTGCCACTTTAGATAGAACAAAAACCTTCTCTAACTCTGTGTGAAGAAGTGTTTTCTCTGAACCAGTTATTATGTATACTCCATTCACAAGTGGTTGTAATGTATGAATATTTTTTAAACTAATAAATTACTATACAGTCAGAATATTTTACTCCTTGTTCATAAGATCAAATAAATGAAATGTATGTCTTCTACTCTTATTTTTATTAAGTAAGCTATTAAGGTTACGTTCCAAGAAAAAGTTCCTGTTGCATCAGAACTCCCTTCAACTATTTGGATTCCAGTAGAGGGATATAATGTTCCATTATTGTTGATTCAACAATTGATGTCAAGTCTTGAACTTTCAGTTCAAGAGGATAATAAACATTAAATCTTCACAGGCATGCATATGAAAATCATGTGAAAGCAATGCAATTTTCTTCCATAGCGAAAAATAATATATTTCAACAGTGATCTCTTGTATTTTTCATGCAAATAACTAGAAAAGGAATCCTTTCTATCAATTCATATAAACGTTAATTATTTTCGTCCGTCACATCTTTTCCAATTCATTCATTTTCCGAATAAATTCACATTCTGAGAAATACGCTAAGAATGTAGAAAGGGCAACACAGTGTTGACTTGGAACATAAAAATATTTTGAAAAACGTCATAACTTCGATACAGAGTGGAATGTGTCAAATTTCCAAGGTCAGAATTGTGATTTTATAATTGTGAATGGAGTATATTTGAGGAAATATATCGAGTGTATATCAAAATTGCTAACTATCCAATAATCGAGCATTATCCACCTGCGAAACCATTACCTGTAACATTGAATTTAGGATCAAATTAGAAGCAAGCAATGCATTGTTGCGCTAAAGGTCTCGGACGAATTTTACGAAATGTTATTATACTCAATTTTTGCTGATTTTTCTGCTTCGTCATATTGTTCTATTTGACCTTAGGCCTAGTATTTGTGGCGGCATGGATCGATCACGATTTTTGCAATAGGTTGCATTGTTAAATCGACCTTTTATTATAGTCTCGATTCTATCTATCTGTCCAACGCAGCATTTTACATCTAATTATGCGAAATAAAACGGTATAAACAGTAGTGTTATGGCTAAATCGTCATTTTTTATTAAGGAAAATAATTATTCGTTCTTTATCCTTTTTGAGTGAATTACTTGCCACAACATGAATAAATGATATACAGGGTGGCTCACATAAAACAGGCGAATATTTCCGTGTGTGAGTTTTTCGGTAAATTCTGAGACAGGTCAATTTTCATTTGAAGGGGAGCAACTTCTGGAATGACAATAAGGGAGGAGTGCCACATCATTTTGAACTTTTCATCATTGAAATTGTTGCTGATACTAGACATTCGATGTTTCCTATCCGGATCGGAGCGAGTGGATTGCAAGGTAGGTGCCGAACGGTTACGGAGCGAATAGATACGTGGAGTTAGACGTTTCTATAAAATTGAATTATCCATTTTGTTCATCTACGACAAAAAATTTACTTTTTAGATTTTCAACTTTGTTTTTTTTTTGTGGAAAACAGATAATAAACATCCTGAACGATACAAAGAGTTATTATATTGAAAATCGATCCATACATTCTCAAAGATGATGGATTGTTGATCACCAGATTCATCTATAAACAGGGCTTTGATTATACAAGGTGACAAGAAAAACTTCGGACAAATTTTGCTGTGGTCTGGAACAAAAGTATTTCAGCGCAGCCAAATAATTTTTATTCTCTTGATTTCTCTACACTTTCCTGTACTAATATGTGAATTTTCAGTTTGATATAATTATGTAATTTCATTTCACAGAGTTTCAGAATGTCAAACAAACGTAGTGCGATTTTGGAGCTGTTTCGTCAAGGTAGGCGTCAATGCGAAATTGTTCGTTTGCTCAATGTGCCTCGACAAACCGTGTCCGATGCAATTCGTCGTTTCAAGGAGCTTGGCCATGATGGTCGTCGTCCAGGAAGTGGTAGAAAATGCACTGTCAATACGCCTAGCAATCGCAACATCGTCAAGAAGCGAGTCAATAGAAATCCAAGGGTTTCCATGAGGAAAATAGCCTTTGAGACCGGTATCAACCGCGAATCAGTCCGTCAAATTGCCAAAAAGGAGCTCAACCTCAAGTCATGCAAGCTTCAAAAAGTTCAACTCCTCACGGAGGAAAACAAGCGCGTATGACTCCAAAGGTGCCGCCAACTCCTTCGTCTCGCCGGCGGTCAGCAATGGGAGCGAATTCTCTTCACAGACGAGAAGCTTTTCACCGTAGAACAATCCCACAACCACCAAAACGACAGAGTCTGGTCCGTAGAGGCTCCCGGTACATCGGCCATCGTCGAACACCGTCAATATCCGCAATCCGTCATGGTCTGGGGCGGAATTTGCGGCAGTGGTAAAACTCCCTTAGTTTTCGTGGATCAAGGGGTCAAAATCAATCAAGAAGTCTACCGCTGCGACATCCTCGAGGCCGTAGTACTTCCGTGGGCCAAGCAGCACTTCGGCGGTACGCATTGGACCTTTCAACAGGACTCCACTCCGGCTCACAGAGCGAAAATGACGCAAGAATGGTGTAAGACCCATTTTCCTTGTTTCATCTCATCTGCAGAATGGCCGCCCTACTCACCGGATCTCAACCCAATGGACTACAACGTGTGGTCAATTTTGGAGCACAGGGCTTGTGCTATAAAACACAAAAATTTGGAGTCGCTGAAGCAATCTCTGCGCCGGGAATGGAACCGATTAACGCCCGAGGAGCTGCGGCTCATTGCCGAAAATTTCAAGAAGCGTCTGAAGCTGTGTATCGCCGCCAAAGGAAGCCACTTCGAAACGGCTTAACCCTTAAATGCACGATTTTTTGTTTCGAAAAAAATGAATTGAAAACTTGAAGATCAATTCAGGGAAAAATAATGAAAAAATTTATTATTTCATTTTGACCTCTGTTTTGAAACAAATGTGTTTGTAGTCAAACGGCACCATATCATGCATTAACTGTATATATTCAAATATATACATGTGGAATTGATTGAAATAATTATTATTTTTATTGGGACATTATCCTACACCACGCTTTCTACACATTATTCAAATAAACTAGGATCTATAAAAAAGTTTATATAAATATGTTACTCTGTGGTTGCATCCGAAATGGGAAATCTCAATACTAAACTATTATCAACGCCAATTACCAACAGATACTTGCGGCTTATTGATGATTGGTTCGTTGCAGAACGGATACATCATGCAAGTGTGAGCTTGAAATGCTTATAAGTGTCGTGTTGCCGAAAAGCAACAATGTGCATTTAAGGGTTAAATATATTATCAACAAATGTTCAAGCTATTATTATTTGTTGTTGTTTTGTTCAATTTCTTCTGTTTAATAAAGTTAAATGAAAAAGAGTTTGTCCGAGGTTTTTCTTGTCACACGTATTTACAATGGGAATTTCTCCTGTTAGTTCCTTCTAAATGTCATTGGAGAAACGCCAGCAAGTACTCGAATAAATAAACTGCGTATCCGCACAACTTATCGCCAATTGCAGCTCACTTAACTGCATCATTGTGCCTGATTAATATTCCTCCGTTCAAAAAAAGGCGAACTTTTCGCAAATTTGTACGGTTACTCCACAATTACGTCGACTACGCCTGTTTGCGGCCACGAAAAAAGTTGTACCAATGGTGATATACCAGAGATAATTTACGAGGCCCCGAGACTGGCCCGGTTTGTCCCAATAATTATAATATTGGAGAGTTTCGGAACGCAATACTGTAATTTGAGATTTCGGAGTGCATAATTGAGACAGAATGCGCTGGCCACGTCAGGGGGCCTGGGGGCACACATTATTTTCGAATAAAATATGGGCGATATTCAATAAAGGCCCGGATGAATGTGGAGTGCTCTTCTGTGAAAAGGGGTATTATTACCTCGTATTTTGTTCGACTGACGCGAAAGTGGCAGAGCTAATTGTGCGGTGGCAAGGTGGGGCCAGACTGCGGTTGAAGGATTTTCTGGAAATTATTGTTGATTCATAACTGTGCTAGATAGACTAAAACTGAAGTCGTCACCTTGATCAGTTTTCATGACAAACTGAAGGGTTTTTTGTACAACTGCCATTAAAAGTGACACTTTTAATGACAGGAAACAATGTTGAAATTGATTGTTTACGTGGATGCGTGTTGAAAATATTTTTAACATTAGCGTTAAAAATATTTTTCTACAAGCGTGCACTTTCATTCTCTTTCCCGCACGTATTTCAATTCGTAAAGAGTCACATTGCCAAACAGTGTGGGAAAAACCCCTGCTATTCCATTACCGCACGCAAATGCGTGTGGTAATGGATTAGCAAGGGCTTTTCTCGCACGCTTTTTCTAAAGAATAAACTGAATAATGATATATCTCTATGCCACCGACGACGTTACTATGGAAACGGCATGTGAATAAGAATTAATACATTGTCATTATATTATGAAATTGTGTTTAAATATAAATAATATCAACTCGAATTCAATCAGTACGCTCCGGTAAAATGGATACTTCGGGATCTGATGATGGCCTGCCCGAAGAAATATTAGCAGCTTCTTATGAAGCGAGTTTAAATTTGTTACCGGCCAAGTCGAAGATAAAATATGAGAAGCAATATTCAGAATTCATTGATTGGTGTAATTCCAAAAAGGTTCAACCGAGGAAGGAGGAAGTGTTTTCGGCATATTTTTTGGAAATGTCCAAAATTTGGAGACCAAACACATTATGGTCCCGATATTCAATGATAAAGAGTGTTTGTAAACTGAAACAGGATTTGGATATTGGAAAATTCCATAAATTAACTGCCTTCATTAAACGACAGAATATAGGATTTCGTCCAAAAAAGGCCAAAACTTTTAATGAAGAGGAAATAACAAAATTCATGAGTGAGGCATCTGATGAAATTTACTTGATGATGAAGTTGGTAACAATTTTTGGATTAGCTGGTGCCTGCAGACGAGAGGAACTTACAAAACTCACCATCGACGATATAGATGATAAAGGAGACTTGATCATCGTCAATATTAAGGACTCCAAAAATCATTCACCAAGATCGTTTGTTATATCCCAAGACACCAATAATGGATATTTTCTGAACATATACAGAAAATATATGAATTTACGTCCAAAGGAAATACCTCATCGCCGAATTTTCATAAAGTATAATCGGGGAAAATGTAAGATTCAACCTGTCGGAATCAATACAATAGGAAAAATACCGTCCGAAATTGCAGCTTACTTACGCCTACAAAATCCGGAATTATACACAGGACACAGTTTTAGGCGCTCCTCGGCTACTTTCCTAGCCAATTGTGGAGAAGGTATCACAAATATTAAACGTTTAGGAGGATGGAAGTCAACTGCTGTTGCTGAGGGATACTTGGAAGAATCTATTAACCAGAAAAAAAATGTCCACTAAAATTCTTAATTTGAATGGTTCTTCCTCTTCAAACTGTAATACAGAATCATTACCTTCCAAAGAGCCTTCGAACAATATGATGGCAAATATTCAACGTTTTGCTTCTTCCTCTTCAAACTGTAATACAGAATCATTATCTTCCAAGGAGCAGCTGACTTCGACCAATATGATGGCTTCTGCTATAAATTTGCATAACGCGACCAACTGCACGTTTACAATAAATATAACTAATAACTGAATATTTCTAATGAATATATTGATAATAATGGGAAGAAACAGAATGTACATAGATTCCTTATCAAAATTCACGCTTCGCGTCGTTCGGGTAACGGCAGTTTCGTGCGGGAAAATATCACTTTCCGCACTTGTTAGGAAAATAACTATTTTAGAACTCCATTTTCTTATGATGAAATCAAATGAAAAAAATTCAGCCATCGCAAATTTATATTATCACCATTTAACAATAATTACTCATGAACATTAGGTAATATTAATCGTAAAACTAGAACAATTACTAACATTAATGCCCTGTGACGTTAGGGAGCTTGGCAACACATTATTAGAATCCTCAGCACCATCAGTACTTGTAGAAACCGGAAGTACAATATTGGATGATGATGATCCAAAATCTGTTGAGGTTGGGAGAATTTTTTCAGCAATGACATTTCTATATGCAATGGAATGATTGACATAGCCCTCCAGCTACCGTCGTTGACTTCCATGCACCATGTTTTTTATATCCGTAAAATTTGCTCCTGATTCTGCTAGCAAGGAAGCGGAGGATCTTCCAAAACAGTGTCCTGTATATTGCTTTGGTTCTGGCAGTTTGCGGAATTCGGCAACAATAGATGGAATTTTCCCAAATGTATTGATACCAACTGGATTGGCAGTGCATTTATTATTCATGTATTTCAGGAAAAAACGACGATGTTTGATGACAGAAGGGCGCAGTGCAAAGTACTTATGAAAATAGTCAACATACTTCCCAATAATACTGAAAGAACGACTAACTTTCGTTTTTGTGTCTGAAAGTTGTATAACTAATGATTTATTTGTTATTTCGATGTCTTCCACTGATAAATTACACAATTCTTCACGCCGACAGTCTCCAAATAATAGTTGCATCAAGTATTTCTCATCTGGTGCTTCATTTATAAACTTTTCAACTCGTTCACGAGTGAGAATTTTCGATTTTTGGGGACGATATCCTTCACTTTTCCGTTTTAAATATGCTATTACATTAAAATATTCACTAACATCCACACCATTTTTAACAAGGGCGCTTGACTTTACGATTGAAAATTTGCTCCACAAAGTTGATGAACTCCATAATTTTTATTTTCCTTCTAAGTATGCCAGGAAAACAGGTTCACTAAAGTTTCCTTCTACATTTTTCAATGTACACCAGGCCAGGAAATTGTTATATGCAATATCGTACTGCAGAACAGATTTTTCAGGTAGGAGTTCCAGATTTGCTCTTCTTGCAGACTCTTCTATATCCACAGGATCAACCAAATCGTCACTTTTATTTAATTGGACTCTCGACAAACATATTAAGCAGTTAAAAACCCAAGACGAAAATTCGACAGGAACGAAATTCTAATGACAGCGTCTTTTCTCATTTGTTAGTAATCATGACGTTGGCAACGTTTGCCATTCACAACAACCTTTTGATTCATTGAAAATTAATATGCATTTTGAAGTTTATTGTCATTGCAAATTCGCCCATTTCGTTATCAAAATAGGGCAGTTGTACAAAAAACATTGTATGGTATTTGTGTTAAAAGAGATTTGATTTTGTTCGTGAAATTGTTCAATTCGCTCCGCTCATTTCACAAACTTTTTCACTCACAAAATAAAACGTCACTTTTAACACTCATATCATAAAAAACTATTCTAATGAGAGGTGTTTTTTTAATAGCCCGCTATTTCGGAAGATGTCACTTTTGAAGCTGTCATTACACCGTATTTTGCATAGAGATTTGGGTCTCGAGGCTAATAAAGTTCAGTTAAGGGGAAGTGGTACACGCCCGAGCTCGCGATTTTTTTTTTAATTGAAGCTTAATAATTTCTTTAGAATGTGTATTACTCGCTTTTCCGTTTTTCTTCGTTTATTAGGAAAAAACCTGGTGAGCTGTAATTTCATAAAAATCTGAACAAACGATTTTATTTCCATGATATCTCCGTCAATTTTCGTGATAAATGTATGAAATTTTCAGTATACATGCGGAATAATATTTTGCAGAATGTGTACTAATCAGTTTTATTCTTTATTGCCCCCTGAATTTTTGAATAAATGGTAAAGTAGGAACTTTATTGGTCATATTTTCAACCAGTTTTTTTTTTCTCATATACGAAGAAAAACGGAAAAGCGAGTAATACACATTCTGCAGAATATTATTCCGCATGTATACTGAAAATTTCATACATTTATCCCGAAAATTGACGGAGATATCATGGAAATAAAATCGTTTGTCCAAATTTTCATGAAATTACAACTCATCACGTTTTTTTCATAATATACGAAGAAAAACGGAAAAGCAAGTAGTACACATTCTGAAAAAATGATTAAGCTTCAATTTAAAAAAAAATAGCCGGTCTACGCCGCATACGAACTGAGATATCATGGAAATAAAAAGCCCAATTTTTCAAGGGAGCTCGCGAGCTTGGACGTGTACCACCTCCCCTTAACACAAGAACTCAATCATGCCGATAATCAACAACGTCGTGTCTTTACTGATTGGATCCTTGAAATGCATGAAAATGATCCAGAATTCCATCAAAAAATCATCTTGAGTTATGAGGCCCATTTCCACATCATTGCCTTCGTCAACGAGCAAAATTGTGGCATCTGGGGCTCGGAAAACCCAAGAAATATCGTTGGAAAGCCTCCCTATCCTAAAGTGTGACTTTTTGGTGCGGTTTATGGTCTACTTTTTCGCTTCAGACTGCGACATCTATTTGCGTCTATCTAGCGTATATGACTTTCCATTCAAAAGTGTCCAACTCAGCTCACTCTGAATGGTCTGATGATTCAAAAGGTAGAAAAGACTAATGCGCATTCCTCTGACGGAATTCCACACCAAATTCCCGTGTTCCGTTAAGGTACGAAGTTGCGTAAGGTCGTGCCGTATTCTAAAATGACCATGTCGTGCCCCCATTAGCATAATTGTATTCCGTGTAGTCTGCAAAAATGCGAGGGCGTTTCCTTCTTGTTTTCTTTGTATCCGCAACACCAAACTGTTTTATTATTGTTCTGCCGATGAGGTTTCCTAGCTTTGCTTTACGTAGCCGAAGATAAGCCCAGCAAGACCATGGCGTGTATCAGATAGAGGAGTGTTTGCGGTTAAAATTTGTAATAGCGTGCCGTGAGATGAAATCATCTATCCTTTAAAGTTCATTAAAAGAGTAGGAGTTACACCATTGTATTACGTTGTGGGACAAGTGGAGAAACAGATACAGAGTGTTGTTGTGGGAGCGGCATCATTGTACCTATTACTGAGAGGGTTGATGTTCTAGATAATTTCAACTTTTTTCAAGAACCACGAAGTCAGAATTTTGAGATTTCTGGAAAATCGAGTCTCTAATATGAACAGGGTGTTCCTAAACTGGAGATACAAACGAAGAGCATCATTAAAAGAAAAAGTCCCATGAACATGCGACTGCAAACACTGTCCCCTGTTATCTTCCAGAACTTTTTATTGTTGAGCCACATTTAGTTGGAAAAATTGTGAAAAGAATCTTTGTTGTTACTTTAACTTATTGCTGCTCTCTTGTAGTTTTGGCGTATATGCTACCGATTTCGAAAAAATCATTATGATGATTATCATTTTTCCGACATCTTTGAACCCCGATATCTCTCATACGTCTGACTTTTGACCCAACGTTCATACAAGGTGACAAGAAAAACTTCGGACAAATTTTGCTGTGGTCAGGAACAAAAGTATTTCAGCGCAGCCAAATAATTTTTATTCTCTTGGTTTCTCTACACTTTCCTGTACTAATATGTGAATTTTCAGTTTGATATAATTACATTTCACCGAGTTTTAAAATGTCAAACAAACGTAGTGCGATTTTGAAGCTGTTTCGTCAAGGTAGACGTCAATGCGAAATTGTTCGTTTGCTCAATGTGCCTCGACAAACCGTGTCCGATGCAATTCGTCGTTTCAAGGAGCTTGGCCATGATGGTCGTCGTACAGGAAGTGGTAGAAAACGCACTGTCAATACACCTAGCAATCGCAACATCGTCAAGAAGCGAGTCAATCGAAATCCGAGGGTTTCCATGAGGAAAATAGCCTGTGCGACCGGTATCAACCGCGAATCAGTCCGTCAAATTGCCAAAAAGGAGCTCAACCTCAAGCCATACAAGCTCCAAAAAGTTCAACTCCTCACGGAGGAAAACAAGCGCATACGACTCCAAAGGTGCCGCCAACTCCTTGGTCTCGCCGCCGGTCAGCAATGGGAACGAATTCTCTTCACAGACGAGAAGCATTTCACCGTAGAACAATCCCACAACCACCAAAACGACAGAGTCTGGTCCGTAGAGGCTCCCGGTACATCGGCCATCGTCGAACACCGTCAAAATCCGCAATCCGTCATGGTCTGGGGCGGAATTTGCGTCAGTGGTAAAACTCCCTTAGTTTTCGTGGATCAAGGGGTCAAAACCAATCAAGAAGTCTACCGCTGCGACATCCTCGAGGCCGTAGTACTTCCGTGGGTAAAGCAGCACTTCGGCGATACGCATTGATGGACCTTTCAAAAGGACTCCGCCCCGGCTCACAGAGCGAAAATGACGCGAGAATGGTGTAAGACCCATTTTCCTTGTTTCATCTCATCTGCAGAATGGCCGCCCTACTCACCGGATCTCAGTCCAATGGACTACAGCGTGTGGTCGATTTTGGAGCACAGGGCTTGTGCTAAAAAACACAAAAATTTGGGGTCGCTAAAGCAATCTCTGCGCCGGGAATGGAACCGATTAACGCCCGAGGAGCTGCTGCCCATTGCTGAAAATTTCAAGAAGCGTCTGAAGCTGTGTATCGCCGCCGAAGGAAGCCACTTCGAAACGGCTTAAATATATTATTAACAAATATTCAAGCTATTATTATTTGTTGTTGTTTTGTTCAATTTCTTCTGTTTAATAAAGTTAAATGAAAAAGAGTTTGTCCGAGATTTTTCTTGTCACACTGTATAACAAAGTTCCCTTTATTTTGAACAAGGAATCATCCTTTGAAATCTTTCGAATCAATTCAGAAACATCCCTTATGCTGATCCCAACTGCATATGCCCCAAAAAATTTCCATTAATGTCTAGTACAAAACAGAGGAATATAATCATTGGTTACAAAAAGATAGAACTGGGTTAATAGAATACCAAAACATAAAATAGGAGGAGATCTTGTCAAAAATGCCCAAGGAAAGGTCAGCATAGCATAACTGTATCCTGCAGCTAGAAAAATGATACTGATACAAACATATGTAGGTGTATAAGGTGTTTCCTATATGAACACAACAAAATTGGGAAAAAACCCGAACGCAAAAGCTTGTAGCCGCCAGCTGTTCAGTCTAGAAACACCTGCCATTTTCATGCTTAATTACCATTGACAATGAAGTTTTAATTTCCATGTTCCCACGGTGACACGGATATGTTACTATTTGCAATTGAAATAAATTAACAATGAGCGAATTCATTGTATATTCTAACGATAATGCATTATATAATTTTCAATTAGATTTAGCCTGCTCTGATATCGAAGGAGAATCGACGAAGTTAATGGAATAAAACCTTGAGGCTGCCGTAAATTGCTCATTAGTGCTATTTTTCGATATTTTCCTGGCAGATTGCGGTTTTCGCGAGGAGAAAAAACGGAATATGACTGATGGATTGGAAACGGACCATTTGAACGATTTTTAACGCTTTGGAACTGACAGCTACAAATGTGTAGTCTATAAATACTCCTTCACGTACAGTACAGGATCGGGTTGACAATTTAAACTGAAATAAATTGAATAAATTCAATAGGGACCGAAATTTGACAGTTGATAGCGTTGAGCCAGTTTACAAATATGAGGAACATAATGCTCTTTTTTCTTTGAAGCGCCATATCTTTGTCCTATCCAATGTAACGAAAAAACTGCTCGTTATATTCTGTATTCATGAATAATGATCCAAACACAAACTTCCTTTGGATTCATATTTAATCACTGAACCCACACAATATGTTAAAAGTTTTCCTTCTCGCGTCGTAACAAAATCAACAAAAACCATAAAAAGCGATAATTGAATTAGTGAATCGCTAACATCGATTCATAACTCAGACATAAAATAAAATTAGCATAACCACATATTCTCAAGTTCGAAGAATAAAACATTGTTAGTATTCACAAGGGTACAAACGACTCCAGTGTCCTTCGATAATCTGATTACGCCCTCGTCTTAACTGGCCCGTAGGAGTGAGGAAACCTAAGGACCTAATAGGATTAGGAAGCCTCTCTTGTGCGAAGTATAAAGCTCAATTTTCCGATACTTCGACGTAGTCTGTCAGTGAAAAAGGTGTCGAGATGGTTTTTAATTTCCGAGTTTTCAAGAAGCAGTCTCCTAATGGGAAAATAACTATTTATTTGGGGAAAAGGGATTTCGTTGATCACATTTCTGGCATCGAACCCATAGGTGAGTCTTCCGAACTCCATGAGTTCAGACATTGTTTATAGACAAAGGTTCAGTTTGTTCAACTTAAACTAAAGTAACACGCAAGAAAATGTTTCGATGTAACCTATGGTTTTCGAGATATAACGCATTAAAGGTTTTCCACCATTTCTAAGATGGCGGTTGAACGTAACAGACTGGGAGGACAATTTTTAGTTCAAAACCGTCACCGAAAAGTCCTCGTTCAGTAAGCTAAAGTTCCATGAAATTTGGTTCAGTAGTTCCGAAGATTGGCCAGACCAAGAGACAGACAGAATAGAGACAGAGCGACAGACGGACGGGAGCTAATTTATGTTGGGATAGCGTCAACAAACTTGAAAAAAGACAGACAGAATTGTTCATGTAATTCTTTGTATTTGCAGAAGGCGTCTTCTTGGTAGACAATGAATACTCAGAAAGAAAAATCTTCGGACAAATTGTCTGCAGCTTCAGATATGGCAGAGAAGAGGATGAGGTCATGGGACTCAACTTTCAGAAGGATCTCTTCCTAGATTCGCGCCAGCTTTATCCTGCTCCTGAAAAACAGGACACCAGCAAGCTTCAGGATAGACTCATTCGAAAACTAGGTCCTGATGCATATCCTTTCACTTTCACCATACCGCCCAGTGCTCCAGCATCCATCACCTTACAACCAGGTGAAAAACTCCTTAAATTAAAACAAAATTTCAACCTTTTCCTATTCACCCTACCAGAACAATATCACAGGCTCTCCTAAAATTTCAGGATCTCAAGATGAAGGTCAACCTTGCGGAGTACACTACTACATCAAGCTGTTTGTGGGTGAAAATGAAACAGATAGGCCTCACAAGAGGAGTACGGTCTCAATGGGTATCCGAAAAATTCAATACGCTCCTTCCAAACAGGGACGACAGCCTTGTACAGTTGTCAGAAAGGACTTTATGTTGAGTCCTGGTGAACTTGAGCTGGAAGTCACTCTAGATAAGCAGGTGAGAAAAATGGAATTCAAATCTCAGAAATTCTCATCTTCAGGCTGAATTTGTTGATTTATCCTTTGTAGCTGTACCATCATGGTGAACAAATAGCTGTGAACATTTGCATTCGAAACAATAGTAACAAAGTCGTCAAGAAAATGAAGACGATGGTCCAGCAAGGTGTTGATGTGGTCTTATTCCAAAATGGACAATACAGAACGACAGTGGCTTGCGTGGAAACACAGTAAGTTCCCTTTCTCTCATCTTTCTTCTTCATTCGAAACCTCGATTTATAGGGAGGGATGTCCTATTCAACCTGGATCAAGCCTTCAGAAAATCGTTTATTTGACGCCGACCTTGCTGTCAAACAAGGGCAGAAGGGGAATTGCATTAGATGGACATCTTAAGCAACAAGAAACGAATCTGGCATCTACAACATTGTGAGTCTGATCCTTGTTTCACTATTTACAATTGTATCGTCCTTTTTATTTCAATAAAGATTAGGTACTGAAGTGCTTAAGATTTGAATAAGCCCAATTTTTTCAGGCTGGCATCTCCAGACGCCCGTGATGCTTTTGGTATAATTGTTTCCTATGCTGTGAAGGTCAAACTTTACTTGGGGGCTCTAGGAGGAGAATTAGTGGCTGAATTGCCATTTGTGCTGATGCATCCCAAGGTAAATATGATGAGAAATGCACAATATTGAATCAATCACCGATTTTCGAATAAAAACAAAATAAACTATAATTTCCACAATTGTTTCACCACACTGTAGTTTCTTCTGAAGATTCCACAGTGTGGCAAAACTATTGTTGTAATAAGATGATTGTGGAAATTCTAGTTCATAAATTTCCACCAAGTAGAGACCAAATCAAACTCACAAAAATATTCCCGAGAAGCTAGATTTTTTCTTCTTTTCAGCCGACTGTGAAAGGAAAAATTCTACACGCAGATAGTCAAGCTGATATAGAAGACTTTCGACAAGATACTATGGATAATGAAACAGCTGAATAGCTTTGAGTACTGGCATGATCCTTGAAAAAATTGCAATCAGGACAAGGTCCTTATTTATATCTGTATATATTTGTTAATATGCAAAGTCCCTATTTTTAATTAAAACCCTAATAAATATGCTATAAGTTGAACTGGTGTCATTATTTTGAATTAATTTGGAATCAACATAAATGAGATTTTTTGAATAAGGAGAAAATTGGTTCTGAATAGACCAATAGATTTTTTTTTGTTGGACTTCTGGAATTTAGGCAAGATTTCAAGGAAAGATCTTAGTGGGTCTTCAAATCATGCACCAAAACTTATAATTTAAGTATATTTGAAATATCCACATACAGCTCATTCATGTATATAATACACAGTTTTAAATTAAAGGACAGATTTAGCCAACAAGCTCCAGGAATCAAGCTCATAATATGTAGATTAACTGTATCACTAGATTCGTCTATAGCTATAAAAATTTAAAACTGATAGATAATCTTAAGATAATGGTAATAATAGTTATATAGAATGAGTATTTCATAATTTTGTTCTAAAATCCATTTGTCAAAAATATTTTACTGCTTTCTTTAATTTACAGATTTCTGTAGGTAGATTTTCATATTTACAAAGTAATATGGCAAAACGTTCAACTACATTCAAATACATAATTTTTCAATATGAATATAGATATGAAATTTTCTGAAACAAGAGAACTTTTTATTCCGAAAAATGTGTAGCTCCAACACGAAATCTGTAATTTAGGTTAGCACGAAACAACACTAAATTCAACGTGTTCTTTATGCATCTCCCTCTTTCTTTACAAATCTTACAAAACTTTTAGAATACGGCCGTCAAAGTCCTTCTCTCTTCAAACATCACTCATCCAAAAACACATCAAAGATAAAAAATATTGTACGTATCATGATATGGCTATATGCAAATCTACACAACAGCAGAAATGCAAAAAAATTCAACTATTCCAAATTCCAGGAACAGAAATTTCAATTCTCTATCTTCACTCCGTAGTGAATTGATCGTTTAAAATGGGTAAGATCAAACTGATGAACATTTTGAGTTGGACGAAAGCAGCAGACAAGTTTGAAGGTGGAACAGTTCAACTTTCTTTTTTTTTTCCTCAACTCAGAATGGACATCTTGATTCGAATAATTTCGTTAACAAATTAGGGGCGAGTTTTCATAATTTGTCCCAAGTAGATTCCTTTCATTATCTTATATTATAACCATTTGAAAATTTTAATTCTATCGGCTGCTGAAGCACTGCTAGTACCAAGTACAAATACAATACGCTCTATTAGTGCTTAGGAGATTCCATTAGTATATCCAAACAAAAAGAGCTGCCATTTAGTTAAGGAAAAAGGAGTTTAAAAAAAAATTACGTATCTTTTATTAGTTTCTCGAAGCTACCTTAATATCAAAGTTATAAAACGTTGTGACAACATAAGACTGAGGTCACACTGAGTTTTTAGATAACCAATAACCCGATGTTCTCAGAATGACCTGAACTCGGAGTTTGCGCATACGGCACCACCTTAGATAATGAAAGAACTACACCATGCTGACAAGTTCTGGGAAATAAATTTACTCATTCAAATTAAGTAAAAAATTTCATTCTCCGTTCAGCCGAGCATGACTGTTTCAAATGTCATGAAAAACCTTATTCTATCACTAATTCAGAAGACATTTCATATTTTGGTAATTCACTTAAGCCTCTTCTTGTAAAAACTTTCGTTATAATCTGTTCTAAAGTCGATATACCTTCAATACCAACAATTTAATTTTAAAATGGTAATCTTTATCGCAGGCAATATGTGATGTATGAATAAAAGCCCTGGCAATAATATCTCATGAATCAAATGAAACTGAAGAGTACCTTGAAGCCACTACGTCACAAAGTCTCTCAAGTTAAAAAACATTGGATTTGAAACTTACCACTTAAAACAGCACCAGATCAGATCAGAATAGTTCCCTTTAATAAATAAAAAAATAAATAAATGTATTTAAGGCAATTGACCTAAGTCCTTCAGCCCAATGAATTCAAATAAATTATAATTATTGGTTATTACAAAAAAAAAAATATCTTAATATATTTGAAATGTCTATACTTGATAGCTTCTGAGTTTTTCTAGAAGGGTGCTGGTAGGACCCTTTAATAATTCTTCTTGTTTTGTTCGAATTAAATATCTAATAATTTGCACTGGATTTATTTAGTGAAATAAAAATCATCACACATCAGACTTCAATAAATGGTTACTCAATTCTCACAAGTATTCAGAAAATGTAGCTTCAAAGTACAACATTTTCTACATACACTAATAATAACTTAAATAATCAAATAAAATAAACATATTCACAATTATGACCAGATAATCGAATTAATTTTAAGAAAGTCAAGTTTATCATTATGAGCTACTGCAAAAAAATTTATACAACACTCACACAAATATTGTTTTACTTAGACTATGAAACTTCATTCAATACGGTTATCCATTGGCAGGTTTTGGGAGTGGACGTACAAGGTATAGTTTCTCACCCTGTTTATTGGTGTAGATCGGCGCTCTCTGGTAGTGATCTACTAGTTGATCTAGGGTGTGGAATTTTCGTTGTCCTATGCAATAGAGAGCGCCCTCCACATGCACCCTGAAGTGCTTGTTTCGTCCAGGTGCTTTGAGGGATACAGAATAATCTCCAACCTATAAAGAAACACCTAACTAAGGAACTCAAATACAGCAGAGATTCGATCAAAATATTTATTGTGTAGTCCTCTACATCATTCTTCATTATTAATCCTCAGAAACATCTTCCCAAAACAGCATATCAAACAAAACGGTTACTGCCTCCGGAGACAACCTCAAGGGACATAATTCAAACCTGTATACAGGGTCTTTCCCGAGGAACCTCACCCATATTTATTCGGGAAACTACTGAACATATTTTCATGAAATTCAGTACTTATAAGTATTTAAGGATGCTGATGAAATCTAAAATATTTTCAAGGCATGAGCACCTCCGGTTTTTCCGGAAATGACGTCAACTTCCGTTTTTCAAATTAGAACACCATTTTTTTATTTCAGAAATAGATTCCTTAGAAAATTTCAAGTTATTTTGATGTAACATTTTTCAGTTTTGGTTGGAAAATTCTCTCTGAGCGGGAAAATTCGAAAAAAAAAATCGAAAATAGAGCTCCGCTGAAACAAGAATAACTTCGAGGTTTTTGGATCGAAAATTTTCATTTTTGGGATTTTTCAAGATGTAAGATTGATGTATCCACTTTAAAAATCGAAATCGCGATTCATGATACAGGGGGTGAAAAAATCGCTTTCAAAGTTAGGGATGACAAAATCGTGAAAAATCAATTTTTTCAAATTAGAACCCCATTTTTTTATGGCAGATATTGAATCTACGTTAAAAAATAATGTGAGTGTATGCATCACACCCTTGCCCTAAAGTGGATATTTTCTGAGTTATTCACAAAAAACTCTTTTTCGTCTTGAATTTTCAGCTATTTCTTTTCCCTTCACGCCAAAAAGATGAAATTTTCAGGAACTGTTACTTGAACCATGTTTTAGATTTTACTACCCTAATATGCAAGAGAAAAAAGGTACAGGTTGTTCCTAAATAGATGGCGAATTTGGATTCGAATTTGTATCGGAAACCTCTTTATTTCAACTAATCGGTCATCGGTTTTCTCTCCAGTGATAAATAAATAATTCCTTATGAACCATATGCAAAAACTTACCATGTTTTACATTCTTTTTTTTTAATGATAGATATCATTAATTACATCTGCCAAATTCCTCTTTATTCAGTAGCATTTTGTGTTTACTATTAATTTGGTGATAATTCGTATTAAGTTATAAAATCGATCACTATGCCTAATTTTACCAATGAAGATTATTTAAATCTCATTCTACTTCATGGAGAATGTAATAAAGTTGTAGATAGAACGATTCGACTGTTCATTGGGAGGTTTCCTGACCGACCCAGACCAACGAGAGATACCATTAACAGAACCATAACAAACTTGAGAAATGTCGGATCTTTCGTTAAGAAAACTATACACATAGAAAAAAGTGTAGTAGAAGATGAGAACAACGAAATTACAGTTCTTGCATATTTTCGTGTGAATCCTCAAAATTCTCTCAAAGATGCCGAGATTGATCTGGGATTATCTCAATCGAGTGTTTGGAGAATATTAAAAAAACATAAAATGCACCCATATAAATTCAATAGGGTACAGCATTTGAAGGAAACTGATTTCGTCAGGAGAACAGAGTTTTGCGAAGCTATGATGATTCGATTTCAAGAGAATGAGAACTTTTTGGACTGTATAATTTGGACAGATGAATCTAAATTCACAAAGAATGGTTCTTTCAATAGGCATAACAGTCATTATTGGGATGAAGAGAACAACCACCACTTCAGACAATGGAACTTTCAAGAGACCTGGAGTTTCAATGTTTTTTGCGCCATCAAAAATAATGCAATTCTCGATGTTCACATTTATGATGGGACTTTAACTGGTAAGATAGAACACTACACATGTTTGCATTATTTAAAGAATGTTCTCCCTTAGGAGATAGATATTCTGACATATTGACTCAAATAATTGAGCCGCTAGTACAGAACCATAATGACTTATAGTATCAACAAGATGGCGCGCCTCCACACAATTCACTCAATGTGTCAAATATCCTCTACAGGCTATTTGAAGATCGATGGTTGGCGAACAATGGTCCACATCTTTGGCCACCACGTTCTCCCGATTTAACTCCTTTAGACTATTATGTTTGGGGTAGGATAAAAAATATTGTCTACTCAACTCCCCTGACTGATAAAGAGGACTGCATAGAACGAGTCAGAAATGCGTTCAGGTTTGTTTTGATTTTTAGATTCATAGTTTTGAAACTCAATTTGGTTTTTAAACACTTTTGCAGATCTCTTCCACCCGATGAAATAAGAAGAGCAACGCACGAAGCATTCCTGAAACGTATAAATAAATGTCTAGAAATTAACGGTCAAAACTTTGAGCATCTTCTCTAGTTATAACTGCGAGAGTTTGCCATGGTTCTCCTAATAGTAACTTGAAGTCGGTTTCAAGAAGGGGTGAAAAATCTACAGCATGGTTCAAATAACAGTTCCTGAAAATTTCATCTTTTTGGCGTGAAGGGAAAAGAAATAGCTGAAAATTCAAGACGAAAAACAGTTTTTTGTGAATAACTCAGAAAATATCCATTTTAGGGCAAGGGTGTGATGCATACACTCACATTATTTTTTAACGTAGATTCAATATCTGCCATAAAAAAATGGGGTTCTAATTTGAAAAAATTGATTTTTCACGATTTTGTCATCCCTAACTTTGAAAGCGATTTTTTCACCCCCTGTATCATGAATCGCGATTTCGATTTTTAAAGTGGATACATCAATCTTACATCTTGAAAAATCCCAAAAATGAAAATTTTCCATCCAAAAACCTCGAAGTTATTCTTGTTTCAGCGGAGCTCTATTTTCGATTTTTTTTTCGAATTTTCCCGCTCAGAGAGAATTTTCCAACCAAAACTGAAAAATGTTACATCAAAATAACTTGAAATTTTCTAAGGAATCTATTTCTGCAATAAAAAAATGGTGTTCTGATTTGAAAAACGGAAGTTGACGTCATTTCCGGAAAAACCGGAGGTGCTCATGCCCTGAAAATATTTTAGATTTCATCAGCATCGTGAAATACTTATAAGTGCTGAATTTCATGAAAATACGTTCAGTAGTTTCCCGTATAAATATGGGTGAGGTTCCTCGTGAAAGACCCTGTACCTTCTGTATAAAAAGTACCCGGAATTGTAAAAAAAAACACATAAATTTAAATTTAATCATCAATATTTATTTTGTCTCCTTCAAAATAGTCCCCATTGCTTACAATACAACTATGATATCGGCGAACCCACTTTTCCATGCACCGCTCATACGCCGCCAAAGGTATGGCCTTCAGTTCTCGTTGCGAATTTGTTTTGATGGCTTCAATGGACTCAAAACGCGTTCCACGTAGGGGCAATTTGAGTCTTTGGAATAGAAAAAAGTCGCACGGAGCTAAGTCAGGTGAATACGGCGGTTGTTCGATGGTATTTATTGAGTTTTTGGTCTTGTATTCCTTAATAATTATGGCTCGGTGCGACGGCGCGTTATCATCATGCAAAATCCACGAATTGTCTTTCCATAAATCTGGCCGTTTACGACGAACATTCTCACGCAAACGCCTCAATACACCCAAGTAATACTCCTTATTCACTGTCTGTCCTTCAGGAAGAAATTCTGAGTGCACAACACCACGATAATCGAAGAAAACAGTGAGCAAAACTTTAATTTTCGATCGACTTTGACGTGGTTTTTTCGGACCGTCTTTGAATGATTTGTACCAATCGTATGCTTGTGTTTTTGACATACAATTATCACCAAAGGCTTTTTTTAACATTTTCAATGAATCGGCACAAGAAAATTCGTTTGAAAGACAAAATTTGAGGCAAACTCTTTGATCAACTATTTTTTCCATTGTAAAATTCGCAGAGCACTTTTGAGGTCGACTGATACTGACAGCTGTTGTAAACACACTAGTTGACAGATCGCGCTCAAATTTGGCTTGGTAATAAAGGAAGGTCCTACCAACTTTAAGAAAAAAAAAAATTACCGATTCCTTTTTGGCGGTTCATTTAAATAACATTTTCCGGGTACTTTTTATACAGAGAGTATATCATTTTTCATTGCTGGTCCTCAGAAACACTTTCTCGAAATAAGGAGTACTTAATTCACCATTTATCAACCCAGAGACATTTAACATTCAAAGAAGAGCCACAATACAATATCGGAATAAAAGGAAATACTCCAACTAAATTACTAAAGGTTATGAAAAAAAAAAAGATACTTACGTTGGTCTCACTGTCTCTAATAAGGAAATCACCGTCATGTCCGCGTCTATTCAATAAATTATCACAATCGTTTCGGGTTATCTGACCGTAATACCACGGCCTATCGATGAGATGTGGCTTTTCGACCATTTGATGCTGAGACCTCTCCATTATATCTATTCTATCTTGTTTGTTCCTTTCTTGATAGGGTTGGGTTAAGTATTCTGATAACTCCTGTAAGTAGTTCCTGGGAACCAAACCGATTTGTCCTTGGGAATTCCTCGCCTTATACCTACAAAAGTACATGAAGAAACATGCAAACAACAAAAAAATTCGATATTACCATTCCGGATCGCTTGGAGGTCGATCTATTATTTCTAGTCTATCTCCCTTTTCAAAGGATAATTCTTGGTCATTCGTGGAAGAAAAGGAATACAAAGCCACCACGATGTCCAGAACATTTTCTGCCATTGCGTAAGTATGGAAGGTGTCATCAGCATCACCTTCTTCTTGTGTATAGTTCGAAGGAAACCAACCGACTTGGTTTCCACTTTGACCCCTCCACCATCCTGTGGATAGAAACAAATTATTGAATTTTGGGACTGAACTCCCAAAAAATCGTGGAAGACTTCGGAGAATTTATTAAGGACTCCATAGTGATTTTAAAGTCATTAGTCAAATTTTGACATATATACTGTCACTTTTTGACATTTGACACCTGTAGGAAATGTGTTATTAAGTGTTGAACTCACCGTCATTACTTTTTTCCAAAATCAATACTCGTGAACCTTTCGATAACGACAGCTCATCAGCTTGCTGTGCTTGATAATTATACTTGACTACAGCAACACCGATAGCTTCAGAAGGATCAGCTGCCTGCCTCCTAGCCATATTTGGGGAGTCCACTGTTCTAGACGGTGAATTATTGGAAGGAAGAGTTTTAGATCCAGAACCTTTTTTTACCTGATCCAAAAAAAAAGTTGATACACAATTTCGAAGTTGTTTAAAAAGAAATCATTGTCTTTACCAGGATATCACAATTCTTCACCTTTTTCTTGATGCTATCGAACAATGATGGTTTCTCCTTCTTAACGTAGTTGCTGGGGACGTAACCAGCTTGATTTCTTGAATTCTGTACTTTCCACCAATGTTTAGAATCGTCGAGAAGAAAGTATCGCTCGTTTTTCCGAAGATCCAGTTCTTGGGGGCCCTGCGCAGCATAATCATATTTTGCAATAACGTAACAGACGTCATCTTGACCTGTTTTTCCTGGAATATAACAGCAACAATCAGTCATATCTATTGGTAACATTATTCAAGGAAGCACCAACTGAACTAGTGGAATTAAACTTTTATGAGCCAAGATAAAACAATAGTAGATTGTAAAATTATAAAAATTATGATGTCATAGATTATGATCAGGTACTTTGAATACACAAGATTCAAATCAATGCAAGGTGGCTACTGAGGTAAGTACGTAAGTGATTATGGTGATCCTAAAATATGTATATGCTCTAGTTTTCCATTGATTTATCAATGAATTATATATTTATGGAATTTCGTTTTCACTGTATTATTGTATTTTTCAAGATGTATTGATGTTTTCCCAAAAATCCATTTCTTACATTGTTGATTTCTTTTTGAATGATTGAGAACACTAATTTTTGTGCTGCCTGATTTTTATAATTGAACTCTTAATTTGAAAAGATTTTTATCAATAGGTGCCAAAAAAAGAGGTATTAGGGAATAGTCAGGATAAACAATATATCATCATATATCATATCTCAGCAATTTATGATAGAACAAATTTCATCTACACCGGAATACAAAAAAATGGGAAATTGTGCCTGATGAAAAGCAAAATAGACAGAAAAAAGTGGTTGCTCAACACAGCATGAATATTATAATTTTGGATACTGTTTAGCATAGAATATTATGATTCATAAAACTAAATTGTGGCAGTAATAAAATGTGTACTCAAGTGCAAAATCAATATAACTGAAATTAAACCAATCTCCTGCAAAATAATTTCAAAGAAGCGAATAGAAAAGTCAGGTAACTCTGTTCATGGAAGATAAAAGGGAATCTACACTGCTGCAACTAATGCTACCTACATATTGAATAACATACCATGACGAGCATTTGGAACAGCCATTTGATGAGATGGTACTCTAGTCCCAAAGTTACTTTTAGATTGCCAAGAAGGTTCTGGCATTCCACGAACAGACCTGGTTTCCAACATGACCACAAATACGACTAATTAAAGATTGCAATCACTCATGCTTCTACTCTACAACACAAAAGAAATAAATAAAAACTACAAGAAGTAACATTTACTAAATAAATTCTTATACATCTTAAGCATAATGTAAACATAAATCAGTATTCATGTACCCTCTACTTGGGAGAGCCTAAACCTTATATTGAAATATTGTGCTCTTTACTCAATGAATACTGTACTTAATATAATCACTGTGCCACTGGATTTTCCTGAATTGCACTACAAATGTCACGTGTGATAAATATTTCCAAAATAGAAGCTAGCTCTTAAAATACGGGGGTGGGACCAGAGAACAAAACCATAACATAATGCACTATATGATGAAACAAGTGTTAAATTAAATTACCGAGTTTCAAACTGGACATATTCTAATGAAATTCATATGTATTTCCTAAACAGCACCATCCACACGAAATCAAAACCAGGCCGCACTAGAATTTTTTGATTTAATCGTATCAAACTCTTTTTACTCTTTCGACAGCTTGACAACCTTCAACCTTCAGCTGTCAGAAATCCAGATTTCACCAAGGGAGTGTGTTTGGTGAGAGAATCTTGTGTTGCCTACACTTGGGGTTTTCAGTCATTTTTCAGTGAACCATAAAAATTGAGATTATGGGCAAAAAAAAACGAACGGAATGAGGCCTGAGGTTCCATCCATCTCAACTCTGTTGAGGAATTTGAATAAAAGCTCCCCTTCTTGCGAAAGATCCAACTCCTTACCAAATATTTTTTTTCAACACCTATAATTTTTCAGTTCAATTTCTTAGATACTGCCCAAACCAAATTAAATTGATTTTCCCCAAAATAAAATGAATTGGGTAGCCCAGATTCAAACCCAGACGGTCGAAAAGAAAGAAATCCTTATGTGAATATTTTGGCTGTACACTGCACAGGACCATTCTTATGCTTATGAGGGTGTATGTCAAATGCCTCCCGTCAGCACCAACTTCTGACCTAAGATGTCTAGAATTACAGTTTTCAGACATCTTACTGTGACCTCTCAAGCTTGGCCAATGAATCGAATCCTCTTTGAGCATCTTTGATTGAATTCTGGATACGCCAAGAGGTCAGATACTCAGATAGGAATATTTGAGTATGACGTCACATTGATCCTTAATTGCTCTAGTAATCACAAAAATCGCCCACTAAAAACTGATTCGTGAAAACTCCCTAGATCTAGGGAGATTTCACGATTTTATTAGGCCAAACTGCTAATAGTTTATTACCGGCTTTTCTTGACATTTGACCGCTTGAGAGAGAGCAAAGCAAACTTGCAAATAGCAGATTAATCTGACAAGACAAAAGCAAGAAAATGGCGGACCCAACGATCCAGCAAGGCTTCAAAAGTCGACTCCAACATTTCAAGAATAAAGGAAAAGATCAAGATGTGAGTAAATCTCAGGAATTTCGATTATATCATGCATTAAAAAGATATCAGCATATTGCGTTTCATCCAATCAGCTAATGCTAGAGGTCATTATAGCCTCATGTCAAGTACGAAAATGTTAATTAATTTGTTTTTATAGGAAATGCGAAGACGAAGAAACGAGGTCACAGTTGAACTTAGGAAAAACAAAAGAGAGGAAACGTTACAGAAACGCAGAAATGTCCCAATCACCGAATCAACTGACGAAGAGGAAGTTGAAAAGTGCTTATCCAATACCAATTTGGGATTACTTGTAGCCCAGGCGAGGAATGACAATGATCCAGAAACTCAATTACAAGCAGTCCAAACTGCTAGAAAATTACTTTCTTCTGACAGAAATCCGCCCATTGATGCACTTATTGCCAGTGATATATTACCAGTTCTCGTGAAATGTTTAGATCGTTATGATAACCCTGCGTTGCAGTTCGAAGCTGCATGGGCTTTGACGAACATTGCTTCTGGAACATCTGCACAAACAAACAAGGTTGTACAGTCGGGGGCGGTTCCACTTTTCCTCAGACTTCTTCGATCTAACCAGCAGAATGTTTGCGAACAGGCTGTATGGGCTTTAGGTAAATTGGGTTTTATAATGCAAATAGTGATGATATTTATGTATTCTGAAATTTGTAGGAAACATCATTGGGGATGGTCCTCATCTACGAGATTTCTGCATAGAATTAGGGGTAGTCGAGCCTCTGTTATCATTTATCAAACCTGAGATACCCATCTCCTTCTTAAGAAATGTTACATGGGTAATTGTGAATTTATGTAGGAACAAGGACCCCCCACCACCTAAGAAAACAATTGGAGATCTTCTGCCTGCATTGAATGCGTTAATACACCATACCGATGTGAACGTAAGTGTTGATCTTTTCCATTGGTTTTCCTCTCAAAACATATATACTTTTTTAGATCTTAGTGGACACAGTTTGGGCATTAAGTTATCTTACTGATGGAGGGAATGATCAGATCCAAATGGTCATAGATAGCGGAGTGGTAGCTAAGTTAATACCGTTATTGAGTCATAAAGAAGTTAAAGTACAGACTGCTGCTTTAAGAGCGGTCGGAAATATCGTTACTGGCACAGATGCCCAAACACAAGTAAGTTAAAAAAAACACCTTCAAATCTGAAATTTGTGAGGTTATGAATATAAGTGCATGTCTTGTGTGATTAGGGTTTCATAATTGAGAATAATCCTTTCTATCCACAGGTTGTTCTTAATTGCGACGCTTTATCTCATTTCCCGGCTTTATTGACACATTCAAAAGATAAAATATGCAAAGAGGCTGTTTGGTTCTTGTCAAACATTACTGCTGGTAATCAGAGGCAAGTGCAAGCTGTCATTGATGCAGGTAAATAAATCATTCTGACATTTCATTCAACAATACTTTTCTGAATCATTGCCAATTGTCACCTGTCAGTCAAAATGTGACATTTGTTCAATACTTACTATACTCGTCCAAATCTGAAAACATAACTTTCTTCACCAAGATCTTGTCAGGATTTGCAGATGCGAAAAAAAGAGAAAATCAAAGTGGTACTGGCGTTTCCCAAAATTTTTCCATTTCTTCAGGATTCTTTATCCAACTTTTGACATATCTCCTGAAATCGCCATGGTCGCAGAAAATTTGACATTTGTAGCCATCAGTTTTTGACATTAGGAGCCTTGACATAAACTTTTGGTGTAGTGTGCTGTGACATTTCTCTGCTCATAACTTGGTACACAAAACTTTAACTTTGTTGGAATTACTTTTGGATGAAATATGACTGATTGGCTGTAATTTTTCGAGTTTGGAATCATGGGAACACTGCTCTTGGTTCGGGGGACTTGTATGTGTAGTTCAGTTTACTTTTCTTTTCATTTAGCATTGAGATTTTTTCAAACGAAGACATTCCTGATCTCGAAACATGTTTATTCAAATTGGCTAGCATGAAAATTCAAAATATTCATTTCCTGTATCCCACCAGGGCTCCTTCCGTATATCATCATGAATCTCAAAAAGGGAGACTTCCAAACCCAGAAAGAAGCAGCCTGGGCCATTAGTAATCTTACGATTGGTGGTAACAGGGAACAAGTGACTCGCTTGATTGACGAAGGTGTAATTCCTCCCTTCTGCGATCTACTTACCTGTAAAGACGCGCAGGTCATACAAGTTGTTCTTGACGGAATTAACAATATGCTAAAAATGTCTACACACATAATCGAAAGGCTGTGTACAACAATTGAAGAATGCAGCGGCTTGGACAAGATCGAACAACTACAGAATCATGACAATATCGAGATCTACAAACTAGCTTACGACATCATTGAAAGATATTTCAGCGAAGATGTAAGTACAGATGTCTTTTCTTCATTTCTATGTTATCTCAGTTTGTCATTGCGAAATGATGAATGTTCACTGTAATATTTGAGTTTGGACTCGAGTGTGAATGTTTTATTTTGTCCTTTCAGTCTGAGGAGGATCCAACATTAGTTCCTGCGGCAGGTGATGCGACATACACCTTTGATCCAAACACCAACATACCGAATGAAGGTTTTCAGTTTTGATGTGAAAAGACTTGCTCAAATGTTATGACTACATACATTGTTTTCGCCTAGAGCATTTGCTTCCTAATTCAACATCCACTGATGTACGTTCATTTTAATTTTATAATATTTATGTAAATATACATTGAAAAGAAGCAAACTCTTAGTAAGTTCAACAGAATATTTATTTGTTTTATATTGATTGGTTGATAGCAAAGTATAAAATTGTTACTTCTGTAATATTCATTTTTGTTTAGTGAGGAATTGGTTTACTTTGTGGACTTCATATTCGATTGATGGGATTGCGAATTCTCTTTAAAATGTGATGTGAATTGACAATGATATTAAAATGATCGTACATTGAAAAATTTGAGCATGACATTTATCGGATTTTTCCCTTCTCCAGTATATAGATGAACGTTAGTGTTGCAATAAAAGGGTCATGCGCAAGTTTTTTCGAAAGATTCGAGTAAATCGTTTGTTAATATCTTCTGGTTTGTTGGATGGAGGAGACTTTCTGTTCTGATTTTAAATTATTTGTTGAAAATATTACCGAGTAGTGTCCGTACTCAAAACCGAATCAAAAATCAAAATTATGAATACTTTCCTTTGTACATCAAAACTGAGTACATCATAATTTATTTAGAATAACAATTTTATTCGGAATATAATGTAAATTTCTAGTAAATAAAATATTTACAATATTAATTGGTTTTTTTTTATTCACATCCTTGCAAGTTACAGGAATTGGAAAAAAGTTCCAATAATAATATTGTGTCAAACAAAACCACCTCTCTTTGGACCGCCGTGGTAATTGTGGATCTAATTTTTCGTTTTATTATTTTCAGTAAAAAGCCTTTGGAATTTAAAACGATCAAAATAAATTTGATGTTTTATTCTGAGAATTTAAACTCAATTCTTCAGGAAAGCAAATGAGAAATTCGGCTCTTTAAGAACCATGGTGAATAAAATCAAGAGGAAATACTTTTTTTCTAGATTATGTTCATCGTTAATATAAATTTCGTTAATGGATAATTTTTTTTAAAACTGCTGTAAAAATTTTTCAACTGGGTTTTTGAACCGGACAATGCGAATCTACCTACAAGATGGATGAACGAATGCTCAAAAGCTAGGCTAACTTCACGTCAATGCTTTTAGTGATCCTTTTTTATCGCATGCATAGACAATACAGGGTCTTTCACGAGGAACCTCACCCATATTTATACGGGAAACTACTGAACGTATTTTCATGAAATTCAGCACTTATAAGTATTTCACGATGCTGATGAAATCTAAAATATTTTCAAGGCATGAGCACCTCCGGTTTTTCCGGAAATGACGTCAACTTCCGTTTTTCAAATTAGAACACCATTTTTTTATTGCAGAAATAGATTCCTTAGAAAATTTCAAGTTATTTTGATGTAACATTTTTCAGTTTTGGTTGGAAAATTCTCTCTGAGCGGAAAAATTCGAAAAAAAAAATCGAAAATAGAGCTCCGCTGAAACAAGAATAACTTCGAGGTTTCTGGATGGAAAATTTTAATTTTTGGGATTTTTCAAGATGTAAGATCCACTTTGAAAATCGAAATCGCGATTCATGATACAGGGGGTGAAAAAATCGCTTTCAAAGTTAGGGATGACAAAATCGTGAAAAATCAATTTTTTCAAATTAGAACCCCATTTTTTTATGGCAGATATTGAATCTACGTTGAAAAATAATGTGAGTGTATGCATCACACCCTTGCCCTAAAGTGGATATTTTCTGAGTTATTCACAAAAAACTGTTTTTCGTCTTGAATTTTCAGCTATTTCTTTTCCCTTCACGCCAAAAAGATGAAATTTTCAGGAACTGTTACTTAAACCATGTTTTAGATTACCCTTATATGCAAGAGAAAAAAGTTACAGGTTGTTCCTAAATAGATGGCGAATTTGGATTCGAATTTGTATCGGAAACCTCTTTATTTCAACTAATCGGCCATCGGTTTTCTCTCCAGTGATAAAAAAATAATTCCTTATGAACCATATGCAAAAACTTACCATGTTTTACATTCTTTTTTTTAATGATAGATATCATTAATTACATACTACTGAATAAAGAGGAATTTGGCAGATGTAATTAATGATATCTATCATTAAAAAAAAAGAATGTAAAACATGGTAAGTTTTTGCATATATGGTTCATAAGGAATTATTTATTTATCACTGGAGAGAAAACCGATGGCCGATTAGTTGAAATAAAGAGGTTTCCGATACAAATTCGAATCATCTATTTAGGAACAACCTGTAACTTTTTTCTCTAGCATATGAGGGTAGTAAAATCTAAAACATGGTTTAAGTAACAGTTCCTGAAAATTTCATCTTTTTGGCGTGAAGGGAAAAGAAATAGCTGAAAATTCAAGACGAAAAACAGTTTTTTGTGAATAACTCAGAAAATATCCACTTTAGGGCAAGGGTGTGATGCATACACTCACATTATTTTTCAACGTAGATTCAATATCTGCCATAAAAAAGTGGGGTTCTAATTTGAAAAAATTGATTTTTCACAATTTTGTCATCCCTAACTT
Organism: Adalia decempunctata; assembly: GCA_951802165.1. NCBI lineage: Eukaryota > Metazoa > Arthropoda > Insecta > Coleoptera > Coccinellidae > Adalia > Adalia decempunctata. The sequence continues at coordinate 12,539,715 of OX637696.1, read as the reverse complement.
TGAAAGCGATTTTTTCACCCCCTGTATCATGAATCGCGATTTCGATTTTCAAAGTGGATACATCAATCTTACATCTTGAAAAATCCCAAAAATGAAAATTGTCCATCCAAAAACCTCGAAGTTATTCTTGTTTCAGCGGAGCTCTATTTTCGATTTTTTTTTCGAATTTTCCCGCTCAGAGAGAATTTTTCAACCAAAACTGAATAATGTTACATCAAAATAACTTGAAATTTTCTAAGGAATCTATTTCTGCAATAAAAAAATGGTGTTCTAATTTGAAAAACGGAAGTTGACGTCATTTCCGGAAAAACCGGAGGTGCTCATGCCTTGAAAATAATTTAGATTTCATCAGCATCGAGAAATACTTATAAGTGCTGAATTTCATGAAAATACGTTCAGTAGTTTCCCGTATAAATATGGGTGAGGTTCCTCGTGAAAGACCCTGTATAGACGAGAAGAATTTCAACAATTCTATCAAGCAGGCTTTTCGAACGCCTTTGACTTGTACATATATTTTAACGGTAGTTTCCTCTCCTTAAACGAAATACTTTTTTCCTGAACCATTTTTCAAAATTCGTTTCATATCTTCGGAACCGTTATTTCAAATGAACTGAATTTTGGTTGATTGTTTACTCTATTCATCGTGTATTATATCGTGTTTTTAACATTCTTACACAAATAAGGTTTTAGTACTTGAGTATTCCCTAAATTTATCAACTCAATTTCAATCGAGAAATATGAACTTTGAGGTCTTTGCAGAGAATCGTATTTGGCCCAATTTTTTTTTCAAAGGGATTCGGAAAAATGGAAAATGAAAAGAAAAAGTTTTCTTTTGGCCTCAAGAATCTATGTTAAATATATGTACGAGTCAAAGACTCACCCTGTATAAAGCTAAGGGTCTTATTCAGAAGAATCCTGAAAATTTTCCTTTGGACTCGATTGGATCTTGAAATATTATTTATTTAGTGGAGTGCTTCATAAGCCAAAAATCTAAAAACCCTTCTACACAAATTTCAGAAAAAACAGTTTCCCATCTCAGCATATACTCATTCCCTTGTGAAAGCGCCTGTACCCTGTATGTACATAATCACTAATTCAAACTAATTTTTGCGATAAACTTAAATCCGAATTCTAAATAGATTCTGGTACCTACTACACTACAAGCAAACACCTCTGATGAATCACGAATATCTTGACTTGTTACTAATACTCAAATCATTCATGCATTAATCAGACGAGTACTCAATATTTACCTATAATCGATTACCTAATTATTTTACTTCCGCTCAAATCATGCCCAAATCTTATTTCCTCATATAAATGTTTCACCTACCGACCGAAGGGTTCATTTCAATCAGATAGTTCGTTATAATACCTCAGTCTAGTGTCCCAGAAAAATGCCTACCACCGTAGACTCGACGTCAACATCCTGCTACAGAAGATCGCGAAATCGTTGTGATTCAGATCTGGACGAAGAAACTAAAATTTTCAAGACTAAAGTGGATTTGTTAAACTGCAAACCAGAAGATGTGAAATTGAAGATGGAAGGCAACAGGGTCATTATAGAAGGAAAACTGTTCAACAGCAAGGACAAGGGAAACTCTACACAATTCTCCAAGCACTACATAATGCCAGAAAACTGTGACTTGAAGAATATGAGATATACTATCACTCCAGATGGTGTCTACATAACGGCTCCAAAGAAAGAGGTAGAAACATGTTCTGACTTTCCTAAACTTGAAGATAACTGCACCACCAACTGCATAGACCTCAACGACAGGTTTGAGATTCGTCTAAACGTTCAAGACTTCAAACCTGAAGATATAAAGATAAAAGTGAATGGAAACACTATAATCATCAAGGCTAAACGTCTAGAGGAAGTTGGTATGAAAAAAGTGATAAAAACTTATTCCCTTCCAGATAATTGCGAGATAACAAGACTGGAAAGAAGATTTACTCCTCAAGGACACTTGATTTTAAGTATCCCCAAATTCCTTGGCCTTTTCTGCGATAGAAAAAAGCAAAATTGTAATATCCAGGACGATAAAATTGGGAACAACGTGAAATGCAAATTCAACATAACAACAGAGAAGTTTGAAATTAAAATTGATGTCTCCAATTACAGACCTGAGGATATCAATATTATCCAACAGAAAAGGATGGTGACCATCGAGGGTAAATCCAGGAAAAAATGTAGAAGTGAGGAGACATTCGAAAAAACATTCGTTCTCCCTCCTGACTACGATATCTCGAAAATTGACCGAAAGTTTCACTCTGATGGGGTTCTGGTTATATCTGTACCAAGAGTAGAAGGTAAGGTTATAGAAGATTTCAAAACTTTCCTACCTGAAAACGCAATTTGCGACATGAAAATAAAAGACGAGTATGCAGAAATCAAACTCGATATTGTTGGATTCGAACCAGAAGAAATAACAATTAAACTAACAGGAAAAAACACCATCACCATAGATGGAAAACAGGCGAACCAAAAAGGTAGAATAGCTAAGAGCTTTATGAAATCCTACCTTCTGCCCACTGACTGCGATACTAAGAAGATAAAGAAGCATATCACTTCGAATGGTGTTCTTATTGTGAGGGTAGCAAGGAACAGGAGAACTTGTTCCCTGGACAACTTGTCAGAAATTCACGGGGACACAAAAAGTTTTTCCAGTCGCGGTAAAAGTGGATCCTTAGACAATTTAAGTGAACCAGATGCCATGGTAGACTCTGCTGAACTGGATAAGGAAAAGTTCGAAATGAAATTCAACGTTCAAGGGTTTAGCACTGAGGATATTTATGTGAAAACCAGCAAGAATATAGTGACGGTTGAGTGCAGGCATTCCAATCCTGGCAAAGGTATCGTAAAATCATACTCAGTTCCAAAAGCTTACAATTTGAACGCTCTCCATACTTACATAACACATGAAGATATTCTGGTTGTCACCATTCCAAGTTTCAAATCTCAAAGTCAAGGCCATATTGAAAGAAATAACAACAATAATAGTATGGTTAAAAAAAGCAACGATAACGGTCATATTACACAAAAGGTTGGGGATAATTACATCATAAAAGTTGATATAAGAGGATACAACAATAATGACATTTCCTTAGACATTAAAGGACAAACTATAATAGTACAAGGAGATCATTTGGGAAACCAAACCTTAACCAGTAGCTTCAGTAAAAAATTCATAGTACCCCCAAATTATGATGTGAAAGCTTTAACTTACTACATCTCAGCTGACGGGCTTCTGGTTGTTGAAATTCCTCAAAAAATGATGACACCCAATGGGGTAGAACCCAAGATGTTCACATTTCCAGAACCAAAAAGCAACAGCACACCAAAATGTTCTTCTACTTCTCAAATGAACCACCAAAAATATAGCAGGCATTCAGATATACCTTACAACCGACAAAAAAAATATTTGGGGAATAATGTTCTTGATGAGCCAGACAGTCTAGTTCCAAAGCACAAATACTTCAATTCCATCCCCAATTTGAGGGAAAAAGATACTATTTCTTTGAAGGACAGAGTTGGTTCTTCTTTCGATCCAGATGGTAATGAGTTGTACCAGGTATTCGTTGATATAAGGAATTGCTATGAAGACGATATAAACGTAAGGGTCACTGGTAATACTTTCAGGGTGGAAGGAAAAAAAAGGGACTATTACGTTTCTGGAAACCATACTGGAGATTACGTGAGACAATATAATGTTCCAGAAAAATTTGATATAAAGGCGTTGCGGACAAGACTGGAAAATGGTTTTCTAATCGTTGAAGTTCCAAAATATGGTTACGAAAATAAAACATCGAATGAAAACGCTGGTAGAAAGGACCTCTTGTCTAATGTGAAGATAGGCCAAGACAAAATCGTCATAGAAATGGACGCTTCTGGATTAAAAATAGAAGATTTCGAAATCAGCACCCACAAAAACGTTCTTTCTATTGAAGTCCTAAAAGGCAACTCTGACAGATTCAAAACCAAAGTTGACCTTCCTGAAGACGCAATCATAGACAGCATAACGAAAACCATAACTTCTGAAGGAAAATTATTGGTAACTGTTCCTAGATATTTCAATACCAAAATGGAAAACAGCCTTCCAGATTGTACAGCCAAAATCAAGGAAGAAGATATCAACTCTGAGTTCATCAAGAACGAAAAACGAAAATCATGTTTGATCCTCTCCAAAAATCTATCCGAGAAATCTAAATCTGTAAAATTTTTGGTGGACGGTTTCGAAAACGAAACAGACGACGATCTGAAATTCGCCACCCTGCCTCGATCCACCAGATGTAAATCTTACAATTCTGTCTTCTTGGATGATCAATTCGATCACAAAATGACCAATACTGTAGTAGGTGACCATTTTGAATTGAAGATTTACGTACCACATCATCAACCTGATGAGGTTATTGTTAAAATTAGGGGAAGTACTATTACTATCGAAGGAAAGAAGAAGAACGATGAGAGGAACACGTATTTTGCTAAGAATTTCTTCAAGACGTATTTGGTACCGAAGAATGTCGATACCAGCCAACTTAAGACGACATTTATAGATGATTTCCTTATTGTGACGGCTCCAAGGATAGATATGACAGTGATGAAGGAGGATTAACAATAGAGGATATGTTATAAACATCATATTTTATATCTATACTCACTTTAAAGCATTGTTAACTTAGTAGTATGCTGTGTTGATTTTTTTATGTGTAAATAAATAATATTCGTATTAAATTTTTTGTTTTTTGTCATTGCATATTGAAAGGTTTCCTCTGAAAAGCTTGCATGTTTAAGGAGTACGAAGTTGTGGTAAGAAATGAAATGAGGAATCCAACCTTTTAAAGATCACAAAAAAATCATAATTGTATTGTATATAAAAAATCATATTGGTATTTGAACATGCACTTTCAAGAAAAAAAGTTGTTTTCTCATTTTTGAAAGCTTCTGACTTTTCGAGGAAATTCCTGAAAGCTTTTGTTCACATGAAATAGCACCTCTAATTTTCGACAAGGAATTACTCCCTAAAAATTCATGAGTTACCTATATGAGTTTTTGGAAAATTGTTTCTTTTTGAGTTTTTTCAATTACACAAAGCAATTTTCGGGACTTTTCATCTACTAACTCTCTTTTACAAGTTGGAAGGTGTAGTATATTTGAGTTTGAACATCAGGAGCCTCTTTTCTGAGCAGTCGTTCTGCTTTAACGAAGGCTAAATCATTTCGTCACGGTGTCTGTATTAATTAAATTGTGAGCCAGAATTGATGTCTATCGACTAGTTTCGCTTCACAATTTGGATATCAAATTTCAAGGTTAATTAAGTTGGTTAATTGGCAAAATTCGACAAAGGGTTTTCTGAATATAAAAGTTAAAAATTTTATTTTCCTGATAATTTCGATACTACGGATTCGATCAAGATGAAATTTTGCATTTGAAAGGTGAATGACATATTCAAGCCACAAGCAGAATTTTGTTCAGTTTTCTCAATCAGAACCATATACACTGCGCAAAAAAATTAACGCACATTATGGAAATCTCAAATTTATTCTACAACTGAAGGTGTTCTCAATGATAATTATTTTTATCAGAATTATGCATGCATATGTTATCCACTTTCAACGCCCATCGAAGGGCGCGTTTGGATTTTGCGAGAGAGCATATCCATTGGGAAGGGGCCGATTGGGAAAGAGTTCTCTTCACAGATGAGTCTACATTCTGCCTCTACCATTGTGATCGACGTTCCCTTGTATACAGATGTCCACATGAAAGATATGCTCAGTGCAATTTCCTGAATACTACTGGTTTCGGGGGAGGATCGATTATGGTATGGGGTGGAATATCTTTGACTGCTCGCACAGACCTAGTGGTCATTGATGATGGAGCTATGAATGCTGATAAGTATATAAGGAACATTCTTGAAGAGCATGCAGTGCCATTTGCCCCATACATTGGTGAAAATTTCATTTTTATGGACTACAAGCAGGCCGTCCCAGCTTCGCCCGGTGAAATTTGTTTCACGCGGCGGTTTCATCTTCAACACTTCAACCTGCCATATCTTTTGATGTACTCGTTGTAATTGTATGATGTGAGGGGCAATTTCGTTCTAAATTGAATACTGGGGATAAATAACGTATTGGGTTGGATGAGGATCAATACCCAATTCATAAAAACACACTCCCAAATAGTGCATAATTTTGGAAAACCTCTGATAACCATAAACAGGTAATAGCAAGTCAATCTTGAGAGATAGATATATGCTATCGTGGACTTTTTTGTAGAACTATTTAAGAGGTACATTTCCGCCATACATTGTCTTACGGTTTTTGCAGCGCACGTGAAAATAGCTAATTATTGCTGATTTTTTTGTAATTATTGAAGTTATAGTAGGTATCCTTAATTTTTTCGGGTAAAAAGTATAGCCTATGTCACTCAGGGATAATGTAGCTTTCTAAGGGTGAAAGAATTTCTGAAATCGGTCCAGTAGTTTATGAGCCTATTCGTATCAAACAAACAAAAATCCGATTGAGCAGGTTTGGGACAACCTCAATAGAAGACTGAGAAGTTCAGGAAATCATCCAGCTACTCTTAATGACTTAGGAATCCAACTCGGAGAAATCTGGGAAGGATTAGATCAGAACATTTTAAGATCACTCATTTTGAGTATGAACCGTCGTTGCCGAGCTGTAATTAACGCAAGGGGTGGAAAAACCAAGTATTAAATCACTTATCAGCATTTCAGTATTTTGAAAATTGTTAATTTCTCTTCTTTCACATAAGATTTGGTGAAATCCTGAATTTTCCTTCCATTTAATGTGTCATCTTGTTTCGTTCAAAACCTTCCCGAGAGAACATAAAAAATAAGTTATAAAGTCAATGAAGAGTTAACTTTCATTAAAATTGAGATTTTCAGAATGTGCGTTAATTTTTTTGCGCAGTGTAAAATGCTTTAGCGAATTATGAACAAAAAATAATTTGCAGCATTCCTGTAATAACATATCCATAGATAATTTAAGTTTTTATCAGTAGGAGTCAAACATTTTTCACTCAGTTCCTATTTCAAGTGAATCTGACCAAGTAATAACCAAATATGAGTAAAGGTTAGAAATAGTTTCAAATAAAAATTGTCCTCTCAGAATTATATGGAATCGGAAACATAGGCAGTTGTGCTATACGTTTTGCGATCACTGTATATATCGTAAACATACTATACATATAGGCAGAATAAGGAAAATCATATTTTTGAATCATTTAATTAAAATATTCTTATGGGAAACCAATAATAAATCAAATTGAGTTTCAAATGAAGGAATAAGCTATCGATAAAAAATTTCCACAATAAACACCCATCTATTTCGACTTCATACTTATACAAAAATAAAAATATCCTAAAATATTGTTGACCACAATCACTCAGTCTTTCTCGGAGCACTAATAGTAAGAACACCATCCTTCTCAAATTTACTCCTCAACTGTGACACATCACAATCTTCCGATACACTAAAAGACTTTATAAAACTCCTCACAGTCTGCATCTCTCCTTTCTCGTCCTTTTCCTGGTGCTTCCCTTTCACTTCCACAACGTTTCCGTTAGCTTGCACATTAACCTCTTCAGGTTTGTACTCGGGCAGCTTGAGCGTCAACTGGAAATCCTTTTTCTTCGGTTTGGACTCGCCTTCTTTGATGATTTTCTCGAATTTTTCGTATTTTGGGTTCTTCCAATACTCATCGAATTCTCTCCTGATGTAATCGTGTTCGTCTGTTGGTTCTTTCTTGATTGGTTCAGTTTTTGGGGTTGTTTTTTTGTGGAATAACTTTGGCATGGTGAATGAGTCTCTAATACGGTTTTTAGGATGTAAATACCGAGTTGGGAAGTTGAAATTGAATATATAATCACTTATCTCGTTGGATGAGCATTGTAAACATGGTTTGGTAATAAAGCACATACGGAAGTAGCTAGTAGTAAATTTTAAAAAATGAGATAAGTGAGATCAACACTAATTTTCATCTTCTTCCTGTCGGATGATAGGAAACCGATTTAATCGTAGCAAATTTCATAATATCCTCATTAGACTCATCGACATAAAGACCTCAGTAACTTTCCGATCTCTCCGAAGTGAATTCATCCAGAAATGATTGAAAACAATGTGAACTCTTCAAATCTCTCCCTAAACAAGAAGAACATCACGGAGGACACTGACTTCTTCCACAAATACAATTTCCACGTCAGTCTGTACATCTACCCCTATGACTCTGAAGAGATTTGTGTGAGTGCTGTAGGACACAAGGTGCTGGTTGAGGCCAAACAGAAAAAACCAAAGATTATAGAGAATGGGTCCAAAACTTCTAGTGCTTTTTGGAGGAACTATTTCGTGCCCGAAGAATACGATATGATGAGGTTGAAATACAGGCTGTTCGACGATGGGATGCTCACCATCAGCGTTCCCAGGAAGGATTCTGCGAATAACGTCAAGCCTTCCAAATTGGTTTACAAATTGGAAGAATAAGACTGTTTCTTTATGATAGTGATTGAATAAAACAGAATATTGTTGAATAATCATTATGTTTGATTTGACCTGATTAAAATCCAATACTCTACATGGTGTTTCACTTCACATGCAGGCCACAATTCATTATTTTGTGACGTGTATCTATCCCAATTTTCAGAATTTTCTAATGTACCTAGTACTCCGATAGCTTTAGATCCTGTGTGGTATATGTTGAGATTCACTTTTTCCATAGCCCTATACGATAACAAATAAGATTCCAAGAATGATATAGTATATAACATTACTAGCAAGGTAAGAGGGTTTTTACTGGCGAATGGAGGATATAACTGACGAGCCGCAGGCGAGTCAGTTACCTCCTTGAGCCAGTAAAACCCGTTACCTTGCGTGTATTGTTTTATATTTTATTTGTTTCTCATTTGTAAAAAGGTAAGATAAATTCCAAAAAAATCTCAATAATTTGTCGCAAATGTCGTAAGCTATGGAAGCGTTGCCATGAACATGTCTGTTTATTTTTCTTTACATTTGTTTTAGCGAAAGCGAAAATGAATGTACCAAAAGAAATTATTGGGGCAGCCAGCAGTGTAGCTTCAAGTTAATTACATGCAAAATCAGCTTCAAGGTACGAGAATACGACGACTTCAAAAAGTGGCAAAACAAAAATAGTGTGGTTGGGGTAACTGAAGATGTTTTGTTGGTCTACTTGAATCAACTATCAGTTAGATTCAGCCCTAATACTTTATGGGCAAAATGGTCTTTGCTGAAAAGCTGCTTGGAAATGAAAGAAAATGCCCCTGTTCGCAGGTTTGTTTTCCTTAAAAAATTTATTGAAAAATATGACGTTTAGTTGTCATTTGCAGATTTCAAAAAGTAATAGCGTTTCTGAAACGAAAAAATGAGCGTTATACGCCAAAAAAGGCCAAGGTATTAAGTAAAGAAGAGGCTGAACAATTTCTTTTATATGCTCCTGATGACCAGTGGTTGCTGGCGAAAATTGTAACAATATTTGGGATTTTTGGATGTTATCGATGTGACGAAATTCTCTCCTTAAACATGAATGATGTAGAAGATATGGGAAAATACGTTATTGTGACATTGTGGCAAACAAAAAATTTAACAACAAGAAGATTCACCATAACCGATAATGGCTGCAGCTTCATGCCCTGCATGTTATACAGAAAATATGTAAATCTTCGGCCTCCTGGAACAGAAAGCCTAAGATTTTTTCTGACATACCGACATGGAAAGTGCATTTCCCTTAATGCTGGTCAGCACACTATTGGTGGTGTCTCAAAGCAAATAGCGAAATATTTAGGTTTAAAAGACCCAGAGTTATACACCGGCCACTCTTTTCGCAGAACTGGAGCCACTATGGTTGCGGATTCGGGTGGAGATATTTTAGCACTAAAGCGTGCAGGAGGGTGGAAGACTGGAAGAGCACCGAAATTGCGATGAGTTATGTCGATGATTCGGTCAACAAAAAAATCGAAATGTCTAGCAAATTATTTGGTAGTAAGGAGAGTACAAATGTTCTGCAGTCCTCGAGTTCAGCAGTTTCTGAGTCAACAGATGGTTCATAATCATCAGTATCAACTCTTTCATCATCAAAAATCTGTGTTACTGGAAATAACAATTGTACCATGATTTTCAACATATATGACGATAAAACAAAATTTTCTAATGTAAATAATACTACTAACTTGTAAAAATTTTGCAAGTTGACTGTCAGTTTTACAAGTTATTGACTTGATAAAATAAACTTTCTTGATTAATATTGTTTTTTTGGAAACTGACGTTTACAAATGAGAAACAAATAAAAACCATATCGATACCCAAATTTCAATTACATAACTTATACCGAGTGTTACAACTTCAGCGCAGAAAATTTGAAAAATCTGATGTTGGACAACCCTGATGTGTAGAAGCTACACTGGGTTTTGTTTGTCCATTTATGCAAAAATATCCACCAAATACCCGGACTTGAATAGTTCAGAATTCTTCTTTTTATTCTAACTGGATATTTATGAGTTTTGATTTTTCTGATGATTTCATTCACACATTGCTCCGCCAATGAAAAGTCACGAATTCAGTCACGCGATATGCAATATATCGACTATTTAGGTAAACAAAGCAATATCAGCGGCTATTTTAAAGTGTCAAAATTTGGCATTACATTCATTCAGAATTGAAAATGTACGGAGGGTCCCCAGTTCAAAACTTGGTTGGGATAGAAATTTTTTTGCAAAATAATTATAAATAAGTCCGACCGCTCGGTCTAAAATACAAAAGACCGCGGATTCGAGCGTACGGAGCGTGTTCATGAAATAATCTTCCTGAATATCACTCGACTTTGACAAAAAACGACTATTATTTTCTTTAATTCATCTCGAGCAACTTGTATTTCGACAATTCAATTCGACCAAATGAACATTAATAATCAAAGAATAACTCCCTCGAGCTAAAGCTCTCGGGAGTTATTCAGATTATTAATGTTCATATGGTCTTATCAAATTGTCGAAATACAAAACGCTCTCGATAGAATTAGGTCGAAAATAATAGTCGGCTATTTGTCATAGTCTTGGGATATTACCTCCGACAATTTCGAGAGAATCTAATTTTTTTTTCCGAAATCGGAAGTAGATACGACAAAAACTTTGGGAGACCATAAAGTCTGAATAACGACAAGGCTTCTTTCTACAATTTTTCAAACTAAAAGTGGCTCACCAAAAAAAAAGTTCTGGAAAAAATCAGGGGACAGTGTTTCAGAAGGGAAAACACCCTGTGTCCCTGTAAATTTGCAAAGTTGACATGTTACATGGTGTGAACCCTAAATTGTAATATATATTATATGCCAAATTTTTTTTGAATATCTTGTGAAATGCAGATAAAGCCTCCCAAAAAAAGTGATTTAACCCAAAAAAATGTATTATGACTAACACATCATACATAATGAGTTGGCCTTATCAAAGAAACCATCATGCATTAAACAAATTACGAATCAATCAGTAGGAAATGCTACTCACAAAATTATGATAAAATGATTCACTAAACCAAACAAGAAGCGAACAGTAATAAGGAAACAAATCAAATTTTTCTCAACGCACTCCATATAAACCGTATCCCTCCTCAAAAACCTCACTGTTCGCCAAAACCCAACCACGATGTGTTCCAACACCGAAAACTGTTCTTTCAACGATGACCCAAACTTTATTGTAGACGAAAAACACGTTAAAATACGAGTTGAAGTTGAAGGGTTCTCCAAAAAAGATATTGAAGTGACCACCAAGGGAAACACCATCCATATCACCGGCAAAAAGGAGGAGAGCAAGGGGGATGAGACTGTAACCAAGAACTTCAACACATCTTACGACATCCCACCAGGCTATGATCTACCTCAAATTAAAGCGAAGCTGTCGGAAGGAATGTTGGTAATTCAAGTGCCAGTACAAAGGAGAGATGATGGAGTAGCTAGGAAAGTAGATATTTCTTAATGTTGAATCACTATTTCAATCCATGTAGAGTGACCATTATTTAAAATGATATAAATTTTGAGAAGCTTTGTGTTCTTTCAATAATACCTCATTTATCCCAACAACTTGCAATCGAAATAAAAAATGATAGGCATTTCCGAAAAAAAAACATTCATATCCATTACTTCAATCAGAAATAAGCACTCCAACTTATTCTGTTATCAAAGAGAAAGTCTTTGCTGTTAAAATCGATGGAAAATAACGAAAAGTCCTGCTTCCCTTTTCAGGATTCACGTTACGATAGTAACAATAAAATATTGACAAAACTGTCATTTAGGAGCTTCAAAAGTTTCTTTACAACCAGAAAACGTTATTTTACGAAGAAATTCCTTAACTGAATTCCAAAATGAATCTGAGGTGCCCCGAACTGCCACTTTTACCAGGATGGAGCTTCAACCCAAACGTAAAAACTTGATTTGAGACTTATCAGTGGTAAAACTATGTTTCTCCCTAGATTGGAAGAACGAAATTCAATATGGACCAGAAATTTGATTTTATAGGTTCTCCAAAGGATGGAAATCGAGCTTTGAAGGAAAAGGTTAAACCTAACATGTTTGGACCTTTGACTGATAAATATCCATCGGTTTATGCAAGAGGTGAAGTTTTGGACTTACCTCCTTGGCTAGTTTTCGACAAACAGGTAAAATTGGCACAGAGGTACTGTGATATTTGCGTGATGGTTTTAGGAAATTTCAGAGAATTTCACAGAGTAATCAAATTGGTAGGCCTGACTCTGCCATAATATGTTGCAAAATACAGATTTCTAGAATCTAGGATGTTTTTACGCTGCTTCAGGATTAATTAAACCTTGTTTCTTGATAATATAATATGTTTAACTACGTTTTAATATTATTTGTTCCTAGATAGTTTTTCTTGGAGAATTTGGCATTTTTTCATTTAATTATTCTGAATCATAGAACATCCAATAATATTTTGGGTTCACGTTTTTAAAAAAAATTGATGAAGTATTAATCCCACAGTTTTCTAGTTTGGAAACGCCCATTTGAAAACAATTCTAAAATTGTTTCTTCCTCGATACAAATAGTAATGCAGTATCTTTAACTGTTTGTATGCCACAATTTTTGTGTCGATTGGATTGTACATCATTATTCAGAATGATTTTTCACCACTGAAAATTATCGCAGCAGCTGGAGAAGCATTTTAAATGAAAAAATGCTTTTTCTGAGCATTATAACCTGACCATTTATACAAAATATCAGAAGAATGTACGAATCAACAACATAATCATTCTTCTACGTTCTACCATATACAATGAGAAATTTGAAATTTATTTCACATTTTTCAAAGTTTGTAGTAACCCTACATAGCATGCTCTGTGAAACTATAACAATAAATTTGTTATTCAAATGACGTATCTATCACTTCACTACTGATATTGCAACACACATTCCTCATAAATATAACAATTCAGGTCCTCTGTTTCGATGCCTACTTCAAAGAAACATTACAAGAAGTTCGTGGGTCACCTTTTCAAATTCGTAAGGTTGTTATATACTTCTACTTGGAAGACGGAACAATTCAAGTAGCAGAACCCAAGGTAGAAAATAGTGGAGTCTTCCAAGGTAATTCGGTAATTTCAGTTCCCATGAAAATGTTGATCGCTGAATTGATACATTCATTGATTTAATATAATTCTTTCCTCGAATCAAAATTCCAGGTTGTTTCATCAGTAGACAGAGGATACGATTCCCTGCACCGATGGATGAAAACTTTTATGATATCATCGATCTGAACATCGGTAAAGAAGTTGAGTTTTACGGCAGGTGCTTCAAATTGATAGATTGTGATAAATTTACAAGAACGTTCCTAAACAGATGTGGAATATGCGTACCGGATCCAATTTCCCTACCTTCTGACCCTTATTTGAATATGAGACAGAAGGAAAAGGAAGCTATAATGTCAAAAAAACCTAAAAGAACCAAAGATACGAGAGGGCAATTCCTAGAGTATGATAAAAAGGTAATCTCATCAACTACTAAAATAAGAAAATGGAAATTAAAATTATTCACGTCGAGAAATGTTTACATTCTATCTTCCACTTGTTTTTCATGCCTTACTTTAGATCTAATCGGATTGAAAGACTTTAGATGATAATAATAAGCTATATTAAATATACAACAGATAAATGAAGCTACATATCTTAATTACATAAAAAAAATTTCAGAAATATTAACAGTACAGAAATAGCAAATAAGAATTAAAACTAGCTAGCGTTAGAGTTATATTTTGTCGACTGCATAATAGAAGTTTTTCGTACAGGTATCGTATCAGGAGTTGGAATAGCCTCACCCGTTCCAGCAAAAGGATGTGGTGCCTTGACGGGCAATTTGTCTTTTTTCTGTTTAGCCATCTGATAATCTCCGGAATCGAAATACTTTTGGCCCTTAGCTAACCTTTTTTGTAGAAAGGCAGAATGACCGCCCATCAGTCTGTTGCCTGGTCCTCCAGGTGCGCTCGGATATTTTGCCCTCAGTTTCTCCTCTTCCTTCTTTTCAGCCTCTTGGGGGCTCAATACCGGCACATCTTCCTGTTCTTGAGACTCCGGTTGCTGTACGTTTTCTTCACTCATTCTGGAAAAACAAGGGACGACAATGAGTTTACTGGGATGAATAACTTCATGGTATAAATTACTTACTTGAAATTTCTCAATGAGGAAATCTGTTATGTTCTAATTATTCAATTTAAACAGAGCATGAAAAAGTAAAATAATCAATGGATGGCACTTGTAATGGCAGATGACGGTTGGAAATCCGCGATATTTCGTTATTTGTTTGTTTGTAGCGAATATTCTCTGTTATCTATGATTCTCTGGTCGGGAACCACGCTGCGTTCGGAAAATAACAAACAACGCGCAAATATAGAGCAAAGTCCAGGGGCGTCGTTGTAACAGGGTCGAAAGGTGTTGTAATGAAACGGATGTTTTCAGGTGTTACGATTTTTCGGTTATTGGGACGATCAAGAAACCGAACACGGATATCTACACAAGTTAGAGATACATTATTTTCTCTCGGACGACACCATTGAAATTAAAGAGAAGGTCGCTGAGAATTCTGGAAGGGATTCTGGATTCATGTTTTTGAGAAGAGGGAAACTTCCGAAGGCTTGTAAGGGACTGGCGGGGCCTGGTGACACTGCACCTTACACCTTACTCAATGTTCTAGGTAAGACACTTTTATTTTTGTTCGTAGTTTGAATTATTTCTCATCGTGTTTCAGGAGCGGGTGTACAGGGTGGCAGATATATACTGGATTCTCTAGATAGAGGATTAGAAGAAGATTATTACAAGGAGAATGATCTCGCCATAAGCAGCATCATAAATTGTTATGGCAGAAAAATAGTGTTGACTGATTGGGATCCGTTTACTAGGTCGTACTACAGCTTGAAATACGGTTTGGATCATCTTCCCCCAGGGCAGATGCCTAGGGACAAGATGGAACAAGTGAAATCTGAGGGTGTTAGACAAAGACAGCTGCCTCCTTGGAACGGGTATGGTTCTTTCGAAGATTCGGCACAGAACTGCATCACTGTGGAGCCGAAAGCTCCTCTGAAGGACTTCAAGAAGTTCTTGAAATATGACAGGTATGATAGTTTCAAATTTTAGTGTCAGGTTTACTATTTTTGATGACAAACCTTGGAAATGGAGCAAAATTTTCAAAATTTGATGGCTTTGGAAGTTTAAGTCTATTCAGCTTCGATTATCTATCATTTGACGTCGTATACTTTTCAGGGTAGGACTTGACAGTCATATACTGCGTTTCTCCGCCAAAATGCTGTCCAAAAATCCGGACAACTGCAGGAGAAACTTCATCATCAGCTACTTTTTGGCGGACGACACCATTGGCGTGTATGAAGTTTGCGATGGGGGTAAAAACTGATTTGAAAAATTTGAATTTTTCTGACCTGACGTTTTTAGGAAGAACAAACTTTTTTGCTCGGGCTCCTGTGGTTCTACCGGGACAGCCAACTTTTACAAGTTTACCGCCACTGAAGTACACCCCGCAACACATGTTTTTAGGCGCTACCATCGTCATAAACTCTTTTGTTTTCGTTCTGTGTGATGCAGACGAGTATTGCCTGAGGTATATGGAAATAAATAGCCATGAGGTATTCTTAATTCGTTGCTATTTAATATTTGGCGTAATACGGGCCACTCACGAGGACTTTTTACGGGACTTTCGGTCACCCGGCATCGCATGAATGCTCGAAAAGAGTCTCCGTGAATGGTCAATCGGGACTACCCTACAGAGACTTCGTGAGTGGGCCGCATAAGGTGTATGAAGCTTTTCTCGTATGTAGAGTATTCTTCCTCTTCGAATAATCGCTGTTTGTCTCTATCTCTGATTTTTTTAGTATCCAAAAGCGAACCTCAAGTTGATCATGGATAAAGTAAGGGAGACACTGAAACCTTTCTACAAGGATTTTGTGGCTGAAATGATGCCAAATGAGGCTCCTGTGCTTCCCTACGAAGCTTTACGGTATGAACTTTTTTTTAGTGCAGTTAAGCGTTTTTACGAATTTTTATTTTTCCTACAGAAATAAACTTTGCAAGGTGATGGGAGATGATTTCACTGAACACGAAATGGTAACAATTGCTAGGGCTTTTTCGGCTGACTGTACCAAGGAAAGGTTCGACCGTCAAAAAATAAGGTATGTACCTAAAATGCAACTATAATGTGAAAAGATTGTTATGAGTGAACCATTTAAAGTATTTTATCGAAGCAACCAATCACGGCACGTTGTTCCACTTAGAGCAGCATCTCCTTATACTTTTTGGAGCTCTCGACAAGCTTCAGCCGCCGTTTTCACGTGGCTATTTCTGATGTTTTTTTTCAGAGCTATAACATTGACGGAACTGAAGCGATATCTTTGGGATGATCTAGACAGACTAGGAGAATATTTCCTAGCAAGAGATCCTGAAAGAAATGGCAAACTGAGTAGACAAGAGTGTTACACCATATTGAGAGCCTGTCGGCTTCCTCTGGACAAAGCACACATCGAAAAGATTTTAGACGTGTGAGTAATGAAGCAGGTTTGGTAAAAGTCTTGGGTCTACATAAATATCAACGCGAGGAACACCGAATCCTATCGAGTAAATACTGAAAAATGCGTTAATATTGCTATCCCAAGAGGTTCCTTGCTAGACCATTATAGTTCTGGATGAAAATACACTGCGCGAAAAAATTAACGCACATTATGGAAATCTAAAATTTATTCTACAACTGAAGGTGTTCTCAATGATAATTATTTTTATCAGAATTATGCATGCATATGTTATCCACTTTCAACGTTTTTCTTCAATACAGATGTTTTCTCCCAGCAGGAATAAAAAAGATGATATTATCAGATTTTGAATGTATTGGCTCCATTCTAAAATCAGTTGTTCTCGATCAATTCTAGTGATCAATAGTTTTTCTTTCGTTTGATTTTCTACACTCGATCGCTATGCTACGCGAAACACGCAATTTGACCTAAGAGGAATGTGCCCAAGCGGTAGTTTTGCGAGAAGAAGGGTGGACGTACACAAGAATTGCAGAAAGGTTTGGAGTTTCCCATACAAGTGTGTCCAGAATGTTGCAGCGATTCAGGGAGACAGGTATGAATGTCCGAAGACCAGGACAGGGTAGACCACGGGTAACAACTGCCATTCAAGAACGTTACTTGAGAGTTTCTTCGTTGAGACAACGGTTTGCAACCGCTCGCCTCCTTCAAAATCAGCTTGAGCAAACTCATGAGGTGCAAATTAGCACTCAGACAATGAGAAATCGCCTCCGAGACTATGATTCAAGGCCTCGTGTCGCGACAAGAGGCCCAGCTCTTACCCCAGCCCATCGAAGGGCGCGTTTGGATTTTGTGAGAGAGCATATCCATTGGGAAGAGGCCAATTGGGAAAGAGTTCTCTTCACAGATGAGTCTAGGTTCTGCCTCTGCCATTGTGATCGACGTTCCCTTGTATACAGACGTCCACATGAAAGATATGCTCAGTGCAATTTCCTGAATACTACTGGTTTCGGGGAGGATGGATTATGGTATGGGGTGGAATATCTTTGACTGCTCGCACAGACCTAGTGGTCGTTGATAATGGAGCTATGAATGCTGATAAGTATATAAGGAACATTATTCTTGAAGAGCATGCCATTTGCCCCATACATTGGTGAAAATTTCATTTTTATGGACGATAATGCCAGACCCCATCGTGCGCGCATCGTTCAGGAGTACCTTGAAGAGGTTGAAGTCTCTCGAATGGAATGGCCAGCAAGAAGTCCAGATCTCAATCCGATTGAGCAGGTTTGGGACAACCTCAATAGAAGGCTGAGAAGTTCAGAAAATTATCCAGCTACTCTTAATGACTTAGGAATCCAACTCGGAGAAATCTGGGTAAGATTAGATCAGAACATTTTAAGATCACTCATTTTGAGTATGAACCGTCGTTGCCGAGCTGTAATTAACGCAAGGTGTGGAAATACCAAGTATTAAATCACTTATCACCATTTCAGTATTTTGAAAATTGTTCATTTCTCCTCTTTCACATAAGATTCGGTGAAATCCTGAATTTTTCTTCCATTTCATGTGTCTTGTTTCGTTCAAAACCTTCCCGAGAGAACATAAAAAATAAGTTATAAAGTCAATGTAGAGTTAACTCTCATTAAAATTGAGATTTTCAGAATGTGCGTTAATTTTTTTGCGCAGTGTATGCGTGATTTCAATGAAAGTGTGAAAACTTAAAGGGAGATAACAATTTTATTTGTAGGATAAAACGAGATGAGAAATGCCTGTATTATTATAATGATATATTGCAATTCTTCGATCGCAAAGTTTGTCCAATGGCTGATATGATTCCTATCAATATAAAAGTAAGAAAAATTGATTATGGTTGTTTTCGTTTTTTTTTAGACGAACATTTCGTTGCTTATTTTGTTTGCATCTTATTTCTGTGTGTAACATTTTCTTATGCAATCCCTAGAGCTAGGTCTCAATTTTGTAGACGATTGCGAAATCAAATGCTGCTGTAAATTTTTTTGATAGCTGCCTTTCTGTTGGATTCCTTTGAATGCGAATCTACCTAGAAGGATAACGAGCGCTCAAAAGCTCCCTACTTCACATCAGTGTTTTTTTTTCATTTTGTATTCCATAATTCATTTTCAGTTCAATTTCTGGTGGGCTTCGGAAAGAGAACCAGAAGCTGGTCGTTTGATAGATTGGTGTGCATTCAACAAATGTTTAGATTTGGAGCAAACCTTCAGAGAAATGCCTGGGCATGAGGATACTCTGAAGATTTTGGAGAGAATCAAAGTTCAAGAGGCTGAGGAGGCTGGGAAAGTAGGCAATCCAAAGGCTTCTTCTTCGAATTCTGAAGGCCACACGAATAAATCATAGATGACTTTTAGAAAGAATATTATTATATTAAACGAATGCAAATGATTTTCTTTTTCAACTTTATTCAACATGCTTAGCCCACGAAGCAATGTGCTAAAGTGATACTCATAAGTGCAAACTTGCTTATTCGATTCAGTGTGACGATTTTCAATTGAATAGATACCCGAAGTACAGGTTGTTGTCGAAGCTGAATCTTGCTTTTCAACAGAAGCTAAAACGCGGCAAAATAAGACTGTTCAACAAAAATTACCGAAAGGTCTGAAAGTAATTTTTAATGACGAAGTTATCATCTCTCGAAGTCGAATTCGATCACATATGCAAAGAACCAAACTTCAGAAAAAAGGCGACCAGATTGACGAAAGGTCCCATACTGATTTTTATTGGATCGATTCAAGTTGTTATTGAGTTTTAAATGATTTTACAGCGATTTTCTCCAAGAATACATACTTCAAAAAACGTTTGAATACGATATACCTAACTCTTGTGGAGCAGTATATGATAGGTATATGTCGTTATGGAGAATTGAAACTAAGAGCAACTTTGGAGTCTATATTTCTTCTTTTTATTAAGTTCTTTAAAAATTTTCTGTTGTCAATTGTTAAATAATACTGTTTCTACATTAGAATTTCTAGGTATCGTCCGCAATCGGACATTATAATATACAGTCATTTATTACAAATTTAATACAATCATTGAATAATGGCACTGAAAAAATTTTCGGAGCTAAAAGTAATAAAATGTTTGTCTCGATGTAATATTGTAGGTATCAAAAACTGAATTTTATACAATGTATCCTAAATATTCTTGGATGTGAACATTTTTTTACTTCAATCGAATATTCATGAAATAAAGAATAACTATTTCACTTTTATGTAGAGCCAAATGATTGGATTCACATTGAAATATTTTCGCGAAAAAGTAACAGCTGGATATAGCTAAATGGAGACTTCGGCACACAAATGGTTGTAAACAATACATTTAATTCACAAACTAGCGGAATGGACAGACTCGAAAATAGTACAATTCACAGAATATTCATTCTGCTGACATATAAAAATAAAGTTATCTTAGCTTAGCAGCACTCATCGTCATCGTCATTAAAAAAAGTGTCACCTTATGCTAAAAAGTCCATTCCAGGGCTTCACACCAATTAAAGCATGATTGAATATCCTTGATTCTTTCATAAAGAAAACACTGTGAATAATTTTGATGTGGAAAATTCTGAAAAATTTTCGTTACTTCAAGTCAGATGAAAAAAGAGATTAAAGAGACACATAATATATTCCTGGTCAATTTTGACCTCCAAAATATTCATGAAAATGAGTTTTTTCGAGAATTAGTCGAAGCATTTTGTATTGAAGGATATGTTTAGAAAAAAAGAGGATATTCAATCATACGAACATATAAAAACAGTAGAATAAAGTGGAAAATATAGAACAGAGGTTCATTACATTCTAAGCGGAGTCAACAGTTAACATAAATTTCTTTATCACATGCAAGTTAACAATCATAGGAATGAATAATCTTCGATATATTTATAGGTAGGTACAGTAAACGACCATACACTGGCATACCAAATATTTGGTTCAAATACTTGGAGAGAATTAACATACCACTAATTAAGAATTATTTGATATCGTAAAAATTTCAAGCTTTTAGAAATAAGGAGATATACATTAAACATTGGACTGATTCAATTCTGATATAATGTTCAAGACCCTCGAATTAATATTGTGAACCAAATTTTCGATATTTAATTTATATAATAGATCTATCAATATGATCTAGATCATGTTCTAAGTTATCATGTAAAAAAGCAATTGTCAATTTTTCAATTCCAATGAAGCATTCATATATAAGGGCTACCTGATAAGTTCAAGCTTTCACTTTTCATTCTGTCAAGATTTTTTCATTAAATTGCCCTTTATTCAATTTACTATATCGAAATAAATGTGAAATTTTAGTTAGAAAGGCGATTTCTGATGGACTATACTTGGTAGCAGGAAAGTAATGAACTCATTTCTCGATTTAGTCTGAATTTATAATACATACCTACTATAATTTTCGTAGTTATAGTGAAAATATTTGAGATGTTCATTACAAGAGCTGCAAGATGTGAATATTCTGGTCAATTATTTTCATAGATCCCAGGAAACCAGTGTGTTTAATCAGATTCTAAAGTTTGTTGATTTCGATTAAGTTTAATTTTGCCATGAACTAGCAATTAGAGCTAAAAGTTTTGCTACTTCGAACTTTTAGAAGAATCAGATATTGTGAATATTTTGATGTATAAAATTCGAACAGTTTTGGTGAACAGCATGTACTTAATTGGTTTAATATATGGAAATATATGTGATTGCTCCAAATATTTTCTAGAAATGAAATTCGAATTTTCCTGAAATTCACTCACTCAGGTTCATTAAAAAATTAAGTATTTTTGAAATAAACTAATAGATTCAATATTGTCCTAGTACTCTTCTCGATATTTTTTGAAAATTTTTCGAGCAATTATCTGTTAAAGTCTTTCAACTTACTCAAGATATGATATAAGTATTGATGTTCATTATTTAAACTGTTTTACCCTTCCAGAAAGATGTAGATATTGAAGCTCACCATTTTCACTGAAATGAGAATGAAATTTTAATATGTCACTCATTTCAACATTGCTCAACTGTAGATGGAACTAAGGAAGAACTCAAATTTCACCCAAAGCCATTTGAGTAACACTGAGATACTTGTGAGGCAAGACATTCGAAATGAAAAATGATCATCAAAATCATGCTGAAAATAAAGTTGCTATGACTCCTGAAGTATAAATTTAAACTTGTTTTACTGCATCCTTGAAGAGCAAGTAGCTGTGTGAGTTTAAAATGTTGTGTAAACACCCTGATTCCATATTTAATTCATTTAGTGGAAAATTGTCGCAAAAGAAGTGAACAGGCAATATTTCTCGATTTATACTCATCAGGAAATCAAAAGCTAACACATAAAAAACGCAAATTTGGTTTAGCCAATTCAAATAAAAATAATCAATTTAGATTCTTCCAGATATTCTTACCTATCTTTTTTCCTTTGGGCAGGGTTCAAGTTATTCCTTCTATAAGCATGAACAAGAAAAATGTAGAATGAATGACTATGAAAATCTCTGATAAGTCTTGTTCTTAGATGTCAAAATTTTATTTTTTTAAGATAAATTAAAATTAAATTTCATGAACCAATTGAAACGAAAATATAATCACTCAGTGACAGTCGAAAAATTTCTTTTTCAAGTGTATTGTAAGCTTGAGTTAGAGGTATATGAAAGCAAGAGTTCAATGTGAAAGCATGCACATTCAAGGATAAGAAGCGTGATAGTTTTAGGACTCTTTTGCTCCTCTATCACTTTTTTATAAGTTTGCTTTTTTTGTCATAAATGAAAATTTTTGGATATTGAGTACTGATAAAGCAGCTCAATTCGTATTGTATAATGCCAATTATTATTACCTGAAAAAAATGGATGCAGAGGAGATTTTGGAATTTGACTACACCTACGATTTCAAGAACCATCGATCAAAAAAATACCACTAACTGCCACAAAAATGGTAGCTTTGGAATAGATTCTCTATAAACGTTACTGGTGGAATTTTTTCAAGACACAGCAGGCAAATGAAAGCAGTATACTTCCTGGCTGATGGTAGAAGCTTATATGTTCTAGAGGGCTCTTTTAAATTTACTTTTGAGGCTTAATTCACAAAAAGATTTGAGTTGCATTCAAAGAAACATCCTGAATCATTTGACATTCATTCGAATCCGAAATGAGAAATCAATGCGTTGTACTCATAGACCACACAGAACAATAAGTCCTAGGGTGGTACCGAAGACAGCAATGCAATATG
This sequence comes from Adalia decempunctata, assembly GCA_951802165.1. Lineage (NCBI taxonomy): Eukaryota > Metazoa > Arthropoda > Insecta > Coleoptera > Coccinellidae > Adalia > Adalia decempunctata. The sequence continues at coordinate 12,516,413 of OX637696.1, read as the reverse complement.
TTCAAAGCACACTGAGATGTCAAAACTTTCTTCAAACTGAAGAACATCGAGATCAAAAGTACCATCAAGTCTTCGTGCATGCCTCTAAGGAACCAGACATTTATATATTTTCAATTCGGGCCAAAATACCTTAAAATTAGTTAACACATCGTGGAAGGGAAAGGGTTAAGGTTAGAACTTGAGTGAATCTAAGCTAGCCATGGAGCTGCGACGTGATAAACTGAACGAAGATGATCCACTAACCAGTGACGTTGTTCCGAACAGCTTGTACCATCCTATCACTATGTTGCTCAGGTTGAGATCGTCCAGCATCACCTGCGCAACACCCATGAACACTTTTTTACCCTCTATTCTGCCGTAGTCGCCCCAAACGGTCACCTGCAAAAAATAAAGAGAATAATGATTACCATGACTCGAAAGAAATGCTTATTATCAATTTTCAAAATACATCACATCGAGAAATTAACTCTATTGTAGCCTATCCTGCTATTTAGCTTTATACCCTTCTCATTTTCCTCTTCAGCCTGTGGATGAGCTATTCTAAAACCTAGCTAAAGAAAGAGCTTTTGCACCACGAATTACAAGAGAAATTCATTTAAACTGCAGTTTCTCAAGTTCTCTCAGAGGTAAGCCATAGTTAACTGCTAGAGCTCTTAAAAAAGCTTGGCTATTGGTAGCTCATTAGTGAACTTCTTGTCCCTAAGACTTGATCTGCTACAAATGTATCCTGTTCTTAAACTTTCAATACTACAAATAATCTCTTCAATTCAAGGAAACCCTCATCGAATTGATTCAAACGAAATATATTGTTTGCAAGAGTAATCTGAGAACTCACTTGTAATATACAGTTGTTGAAATTTTCCTTAAAAAATAGCTGATGTTGATACAACGGATCTAGAGTCCTTCGTGCTAGAGGCGTTCTCCTTTTTTCTATACATCTTTTACCATTCACAAGATACACTTTCACATAAGGAGCTGCAGAGAAAAAGAATAAGAACATCAAAATGTACATGCTATATTTTAATTCGAACCTGGTAGTACTTTACACCCTGTTTTCGCTTGCAAACCCCGTGCTCTTATAACCTCCACCTCGAGTTGTCCTTTTTGGTAGCACATGGACAGTTGAATATCGCCTAGAGCAGGTGCACCAAGTACTTGTCTCCCGACAAGCTGGCCAGGTCCCAAGCCATCGATGAACTCAGCTAACTGCCCCCCCTCAGTAGCTAACCTTAGTGATGGGGACCACCTCCGTTAGAAAAGATGATAAAAAGATATTTAGCATCCAGATTTTATAAAACGTACAGCTTTAATCTTTCCACTGACAGTTGAAATTTGTATACAGGTTTTACCAGTTAATGCAAGAGTTAAGAAGGAGATTGGAACACTTAAATTTCAACTGTTGAAAGAGAAATATAATTTCAGGTTGGGTAAAGAGCAGACACAGAGATGTACATAGAGAGAAGTCATAAGAAAATTTTACCAATATCTACATCGTGAGTTTGTGTTTGATATTCAAATAACCGTGCTTGGTGATTTAGGTTTGCGTACAGAGCATGCAAGAAATGGCTTCAATCTACGAAATAACAGGAATTCTACATAAATATACATGGGTTTCACGTTGTTTCTTCCAGTAATATTACCAGAAATTATTTTCGATACAACCCATATTGGGATCGATGATATACATATCTAAATTTTTATGTTTAAAAATATGCTGCAATACATACCAGACATTCTCAAACTTAGAATCATCCACCACACTGAAAGGCGCTACAAGAATTGATGAAATACCTACCACAAAAAGGATATGTACCTTTTCTAAGAGTATAAAAAGTGAATCAGTGGAGTTGATGAAGCCCTCACATAAAACAAGTCAATTCACATATTAACAACTCAGTTACATTTACATTTACCTAAAAATTCAGAATGGATTACACACGCTCTCAAAATGTAGGGATATTATATTTATATACTCGAAAATTAACAGTTCGTATTTCAAACAGAGTTGTGCTGTGTACTATAAAGGCTATCCCAAAATTGATGCAACTTCTCGAGCAAACATAATGTTCTGGTTTTAGATTGGCCCCCTCAATCGCTGGATTTAAATACCATTGACCATGTGTAGGACATGCTTTAGAGACGTGTTTTCAGGGATCAAAAATAAACAACTTTTTCAAGCAATTTTGGATTGAAATTCCTCAGAAAACATTTGAATAATCTCATTTTTGACTCAGAATCTAGAACGTAGTTGCCAAGGCTCAATAACTGCTCGTGGTCAATCGTTTTGTTACTCGAATTTTGACTTGTTATTTTCCTTTTCCAAAATATAATAAAAAATTAAGGAATTCCAAGTATTGGAGCTATTTTTCTCTACTTCTTGGTTTGATTGAAGGTTTTGTGTTTTAATAGACTCGAGTTCTTTCATTTCTAATATCTTCAAGCTTTTCGCACGAGTGTATATCATAATTTCATTGAGAAATTTAATTCTGTTAACTGTTTGAAACAATTTGTTGATATATGTTGAAGAATTTCAGAAAATTGTACAAAATTTCGATTATTGATAGCTCGAACAACTGCAATCCTTCTCCACTGCTTTGGGAGAAATAAAGGTTAAGATATAACAAAATCTTTGACGATAATTGATAACAGTAGAATCGATGAAGACAATTTTAATTTATTAAAAAATACAGCTAACTCAAAACCTTCGAATAGCTACTTAAACAGTTGAATACGAGTAACTGGGTTCATTGAAATCGATGGAAATATTTCGGGAAAACTGAGAAGGACAAACCCTAAATAATCTGCAAAGGACGATGTTTCAATTCAACTCAGCTTCATGCAGATACATGACGATTTGAGTCATCTTTTCTGAAAGTTACTACATATTATTTCTGTTAAATTCTCTCGAAAATATTCAATTTAGAAAAGTTATAGTCCCAGGATTAGGCCTGGTTGCGATTTTTCAATAACTTTCCAGAATGAATGACTCAATTCTGACATCACCTTATAAACTCGCAGTTCAGATACTAAACTCGACATATGAATGAAACCAAAACTATCATACAAAATTAAGATTAAACCATAGTGGATGAAAATGTACAATAAAACTCAAGACTCCGGGAGCAAAATACAAAAACAGCCAAGAGCAAAGGTCAAACCACACTCATTTCTTGTTGCTACTTACGATGCCTCTGAACTGGATATGGAATTCAAACTCGAAGCCCTCAGACTCCCATCTGTGGACCGAATCGGTATCTGGGGAACCACCTCTTGAGAACGCTGAATGCTGCAACTTGTTGTAGCGCGTTTTCTATTGAATCCGCTGTCTAAAGCGACAAATAATTCAGCATTTTGAGTTTCGGATTCAGCTCCTCATCATTCATCAAAATATAAGTTTTTGCAACCAAAAAATTGAGACAACCAAACTTACTCAAATGCCACCAGAAGTTACACATTTTTCGCTGAATTCGTTCGCTACAATGAGCTACATTCGACTCGGGAATTACATAATATTATTATGGAGTATATAACTTCATTAAGTTTATTCGATGTGAGCTTTATTACTATTGCAGTAAAATGTTACTTTTCCTGGACCAACGAGATCGTTTTGGTGTTTGATAGTATAATCCCCACTAATTAGATAACTTAATACTAGCGAAATTATGGATAAGAACTGCTTTATATTTCCCAAAAAATAACTTAACTATGATAGTTCTCTTACCCTCAATAATCAACCCACATCAAGCTAACCTAATCAAAATCTAAATACGAAACGCTGTGTGTCCAAGATCGAATTTTGAAAATTTGGCATCAAGAAGAAGACAATAATTGAAATAAACAAATCGTTATAGAGCTGAATGCTGAAAACTGCGTTGTGAAATTCAAAATTTTACGATAAAGAGATCAGATCGTGAAGATTCTCATGTCTTGAACTGAGGTAATAACAACGTATATACACTGCGCGAAAAAATTAACGCACATTATGGAAATCTCAAATTTATTCTACAACTGAAGGTGTTCTCAATGATAATTATTTTTATCAGAATTATGCATGGATATGTTATCCACTTTCAACGTTTTTCTTCAAATACAGATGTTTTCTCCCAGCAGGAATAAAAAAAGATGATATTATCAGATTTTGAATGTATTGGCTCCATTCTAAAATCAGTTGTTCTCGATCAATTCCAGTGATCAATAGTTTTTCTTTCGTTTGATTTTCTACACTTGATCGCTATGCAACGCGAAACACGCAATTTGACCTAAGAGGAATGTGCCCAAGCGGTAGTTTTGCGAGAAGAAGGGTGGACATACACAAGAATTGCAGAAAGTTTGGAGTTTCCCATACAAGTGTGTCCAGAATGTTGCAGCGATTCAGGGAGACAGGTATGAATGTCCGAAGACCAGGACAGGGTAGACCACGGGTAACAACTGCCATTCAAGAACGTTACTTGAGAGTTTCTTCGTTGAGACAACAGTTTGCAACCGCTCGCCTCCCTCAAAATCAGCTTGAGCAAACTCATGAGGTGCAAATTAGCACTCAGACAATACGAAATCGCCTCAGTGAATATGATTTAAGGCCTCGTATCGCGGCAAGAGGCCCAGCTCTTACCTCAGCCCATCGAAGGGCGCGTTTGGATTTTGCGAGAGAGCATATCCATTGGAAAGAGGCCGATTGGGAAAGAGTTCTCTTCACAGATGAGTCTAGATTCTGCCTCTACCATTGTGATCGACGTTCCCTTGTATACAGACGTCCACATGAAAGATATGCTCAGTGCAATTTCCTGAATACTACTGGTTTAGGGGGATGATCGATTATGGTATGGGGTGGAATATCTTTGTCTGCTCGCACAGACTGAGTGGTCGTTGATAATGGAGCTATGAATGCTGATAAGTATATAAGGAACATTCTTGAAGAGCATGTAGTGCCATTTGCCCCATACATTGGTGAAAATTTCATTTTTATGGACGATAATGCCAGACCCCATCTTGCGCGCATCGTTCAGGAGTACCTTGAAGAGGTTGAAGTCTCTCGAATGGAATGGCCAGCAAGATGTCCAGATCTCAATCCGATTGAGCAGGTTTGGGAAAACCTCAATAGAAGGCTCAGAAGTTCAGAAAATCATCCAGCTACTCTTAATGACTTAGGAATCCAACTCGGAGAAATCTGGGAAGGATTAGATCAGAACATTTTAAGATCACTCATTTTGAGTATGAACCGTCGTTGCCGAGCTGTAATTAACGCGAGGGGTGGAAATACCAAGTATCAAATCACTTATCAGCATTTCAGTATTTTGAAAATTGTTCATTTCTCTTCTTTCACATAAGATTCGGTGAAATCCTGAATTTTTCTTCCATTTAATGTGTCTTGTTTCGTTCAAAACCTTCCCGAGAGAAAATAAAAAATAAGTTATAAAGTCAATGTAGAGTTAACTTTCATTAAAATTGAGATTTTCAGAATGTGCGTTAATTTTTTTGCGCAGTGTAGTACAAGTACAAGAACAGTATTTCGAGGAAAAATTAAAGTATGGAATCTTCGAAACTGATCTGTGTTGAGTTTAAAATAATTCTGTAACGTTTCTGTTACAAACTGTGAGAAAACCGAAATGGGTTTTGGTCAAATTATCAATCAGAGAAAAAGCATATAGCTGATGAAGCGCTACTATTTCTAGAACGTTGTGAGAACAAGCAAAACAAGTAGTAAATTTCTGTTCAACATTTTCGTCTAACTACTTATGCATCTACTCTAAAACTATTCAACTGAAATCATAACTAAACGGTCAAATGACCCAAAACTATATACAAAAGGTATGAAATTCGCTGCTTCCAGTTGACTGTATAGCTCGAGAACTCTACTCGAAGGAAGGACTAGTCTTTGAGAGACTCTCTGATTTACTTACAGAAGTGAAAGTGACTTTTCAAGGATCTAAGAGAACTAAGTATTATTCGGAAATTCAAAGTTACTCTTAATAGTGGAAACTATTCAAGATTTTGTATCTCTCTATGTACCTATCCACGTGTTTGCTCAGTAAGGAGGGGCAGGTTTAGGAAATTAAAGAAGATATGAACCTATCACCGTCTGCTGAACCTTCACCATCGCTAGAGCAGGAGGAACCTTGCTTGGCAAGTTTGACGTCACCAGGAAGCACTTCTTCTGAGCGGTGTACCGTGAATGAAGTTTTGCCCCGTTTGCCAAAACCCATCCGTCTTTTTCGGCCTACAGGGGTTGCAAAGAAATGATGGTCAAGGTTTTGGTTTAACATTCGTAATATCGAAAAATGTGCTAAGAGGTCCACCTAGGAAAAAGTTAGGAAATCTTTTTCTGGAGTTTAACCTTTTTTAGTGGTATTGGTTTTTTATGGTATTCATTTTGCTGAATAAAAAAATAATTTAGAGAGATCATATTTCACTCTTCACCATCAAGGGACCCAAAACCAAACTTTGCCTAGCAGTGTCAAAGAGAAATTGATGGCGAAAAATATCCCTTAGGCTTCTTATTAGAACAAAGATCTTAGGTAGGGAGGGATGAGCTCAACACGCACAATTTCAACATAGACTATTCTAAATACCAATCTATCATAATAGAGATCTACGATCACCAGATATTCCAAAGTATGATACTTGATAGAATGTAGTACAACACTTAGAGATGATGAATGAACTTACCTGTCGCCGATAACTGACTTGTTGAGCTGCTTTTTTTGCCCAAACCTATCATCTGATCTTGCCTATCCCTATTCCTATCTCTTTGGCTGTCTTTCCTCAAGGTTTTCTCTGAAGGAACGTCGAGTTCTATCATGGTGACTACAGCTGTATCACTCAAACTTCCATCTGTGAAATCATCTGTTCACAATTAATACAAATATTCACTTGGAGAAACATAAAGGCGTTGCAGACACATTATTCAAGGTTATTATTCAAATAGTACCTGTTTTCTCATCGTTAGGAGGATCAGAATTCGACAAACTCCTAGTGAACTGGCCCCTATTCACGCTTCCGTCCCTGTGGTGAGGATGGTATGATGCCCTCTGATACTGATCGTCATTCCTCTGGTTCAGAGTCTCCTCCATGTAGTCTTGATCTCGATGATCTCTGTAATCTCTGTGATCCCTGTAGTCCCTTTGATCCCTGTACTCCCTGTGTTTCGGGATACTCCTGTTGTCCTGGTAGGTACTCCTGTTGTATCTGTTGTTACTGCTGCTGGGGTACTCCGAACTGTGGTGATGGTGTTGGTAGTAACTGCTGCATATGGAAGAAATTGGGACCAATGTTTAATGCAATACCAGCTGAAGGTTCAAGGTCAAGGGCTAAGAGATTGAATTTGTGGTTTACGATTTTGCCAATTTGAAGTGCACCAGGAAGATATTGTTCGAAATACTCTGTCATTCGACCAATTGGGTCTTTTGCGGCTCAAGATAAGGAGATAGTAGATAGTGAAAGCTTATCAGGTTCGTCAAGGCTCTCAGAGCTCAGTCTGCTCCATGTTAAAAGCTCACCAAGCCTAACAATACCTAGCCTCAACTAGAAACGAACGAGGAAGAAATGTTAACAACATAAATATGGACTTGGCACCAATTCTTGAATGGCGATCTTATAACTTGGTGGAATTCAACGCAAACAAAACACAAGCATGTCTTTTCTCTAGAAAAGCCGATCTTTCTGTGCCCAGCATAGAATTATCGGGAGTGACCATACCATTGAAATCATCCATTTCGATGCTTGGTATTACTGTCGGCAGAAACCTTTCATGGTAGGATCCCAATTCCATTGCTAAATTTGCATCCCAAAAACTTGGTTTTCTGTTTCTTGTCTAGGAGCTATTCCACCTCAGGTCAGCTGCTTATGATCTATAAGGCACAGATTCGACCTGTCTTGGAATACTGTTCCATGTTTGGAGTGCTGCACCTAAACAAGTCCTTAAACTCTTGGATTCTGTACAAAAAAAGGCAATTCGTCTCGTCGGTGATGCCTCGCTTACAAACTCGCTCACTTCTCTAGAACACAGTAGAAGATCTGTCTCTATTTTATAGATATTTCCATGGGCAATGCTCTTCTGAATTATCAGCAATCGTTTCCCCTCTGGCAGTCTCTTTGAGACTAACCCGTCAAGTTAAGTCTTCACATCCCTTCGTGGTCACTTTGGGGACCTGCAGAACATCTCTCTTCAAAGACTCGTTCATCCAACGAACAGCGAGGCTTTGGAACACATTGCCTAAGGAGGTATTCTCCGAGGCAGATAACCTCCAGAAATTCAAGAAGGACACCAATTCCTACCTGCTCTCCCTTGGTTCTCACGATGTTCTCTGAACATTACAGGATATTCCTTTTCGTGAGAACCACAACATAAAAAAGGAACTTATTATTTTCCTTCTGAGTCGGAAAATATTTCCAGTAGGATTTGGTTTTGGTCTAGAGAAAGAGCCCTTCGCACCACAACAGGCTAGTGAATACACTATTTGATATCCTAGCCGGAGTGTCTTGAAATCTATATCAACTGCAGGTTGTGTCTTTTCTCAAGTACTGCTAGCACCTACCTTCGTAGGTGTCTAATGAGTCTGTGCCTTGTGAAGTCAGCAATCAACGTTTCCAGTTCTAGATGTAACCAAGAATCGGTTTTTTTGGTAGGATGAAAATCTATGGCAACACTGTAAGATTGGACTCTAGCAGCAAATTTTATTTTTTCTTCAAGTCAGAGGGATATTTCAATCAAAGGGAAGAAAGAAGAGATCTTTGCACCTTCGGTAGCAAGGAAATCTTCTATTTCATTAGACATGCGGATAAGCAATTGCAGAATTCCCGTAGAAGAGTTGTTGACAGCCAAAGCAGCCCTAGTACCTTGTTTTTGCATTTTGTCGAAAACAATATTATTTGAATTCCAATGTCTGAAGGTCCTTCATGCAAAGAAGAGCATGAGAATATGCTATTATTGGTCAAAAACCATGACAACCACTCTGTGAAATATCTTGGTGGATAAACCGTTATAACCTAGCAGTACAGAGTTACCTTTGAGCACGAGATCTAGCAGACATCCTTACCTATAAGCTCTATTTCCTAATGGTCTTTCAGATTGCGTGGAAAAAGCACTACTCGTAACCGACTCCATATCACTATCAAAGTCAGCAAAGCCTAAAGGGTCTCTGTCTCTATCGGGAGAGAGAGATCTTAGGGTAGTCCGCGTGTGATTGGCCAGATCACTGTCACTGAGCCCACTATACCTCCTCTCCCACCCTGTACCAGTGCTCCTATACGATTGCATGTACCTCATCCTATGTCTGTTGTTGCGGTCGTCCAGGTCTTGAGCTACACGCTCTTGGAGTGCGCGACCAAACGCGTGAGGTACTTGCGGCAGCTGCCGTTTCTTGGGGGAACCGGTAGGTGTCGCTGTGGCTGAACGAGACTGGAATCTGGATACGTTGTAGGTGGTTGGTTGGCAATCCACTATTCGGACGTCTGGTGGAGATAGGGACCTGTGGTCGTCCATGGTCCGACGCGGGGATTTGGATCTGGATCTGGACATGTGGTAGCTTGGTGATTCGCAAGGGGCTGCTGAATGGGAGCGGTGGCCTGCCATGGTGGTCTGCTAGAGAAGAAAGCTGGTCAGGTTTTTGATGACTCAGAGGTCTAAGGCATGAGATGATAGAGAAGTATGATTAGTTACTTTGGAAAACGGTATTCAACGGTATTAATTGGTCTGCCAAGATAAGAACAGGACAGACATAGTCTTAGGATGTTCTGGAAACTGCACGAAGTATTTTCCAATGAATTGAATGATTGATTAGCTTTCGAATTAAATAATCATCATGTTTCCATCTCGCCATCGATCATCTAAAAACTGTATCATCAGGACACAGACATGAGAAGAATACATACGCAGTATTCTCAGGGCATAAGTCCTGGATGATATATGTTCGCGGCTCTGCCAACAATTCATGAATAAAGCAAGAAAGTTAGTTTGGCATTCATTCAAAATCTCTCCGCAAATGAATCGGGCTTTCCACTATCAACGGGGATGCTCTTCCTCATGTCAGTAATGGGAAAAAAGCCAAATATTGCAGGAGAAATGGGAAGAAATCAATACATTCCAGAGGAACTCAGCCGAATAGTGTTATGAGGAGGATTTAGAGTCGTATTTGATGTAGGATCGAACCACGAGGGTGTTATCTGCATAATGGCTTAAAGTTACTTGAAATAAATATTTTCCACATGATTTTCCCGTCTTCGTTTGTATGGTGCATCTAGAAAACAAATATTTAAATACCTTCTTGTAACCTGGTTGTTGGACGTAGTTGCTGACAGGTTCTTGATCCCTCCTCGACCTCCTGTCACTCTCCCTTGGAGGGCTGTTGGAACTACCCACACTGCTAACGCTGGTACCATCTGCCCCCCTCCTCTCCCTGTTACCCTCAATTTCGCACTCGGAAGGGGTGTCTGAGTCTGAGAACCTTGACCCTGTGCTCGGGGGAGATAGATGCTCGCTGGGGGTCAATGCGATCTCTTCGTGTGGACCCAGAGTTCTCCACATGGGATTTTCGTCCAATGGCCATAACTCTATGATGCTTTCCCCGAGGAAATCGTTGGCACCGTGAGGAACCAGGTCCCATACCGTGATTTCTAAGGCTCGTATTCTGAGGTCGGATCTGCGTAGACCGGAGTATATGAAGGTTTGGTTCCAAATTGGTTCGGTGGTACCTGGAAGAATGGCGTGAACACTTTGCTTGTTTGGAGTGATAGGAAATTCAATCAGGATCATTTTAGGCGACATTATAATGTATCCCGGTTGGCCAAGATTTAGGTTTATCAGGTTTTTTCACTTAAAACTGACGCAGGTTGGTACTCGTGAAATGTCAAATAATTTTCAAGACGTTGCAAATGCTAATTTCTATTCACTCTTCTTAAGGGGAAGTATCACCTCGCATGCAGAGACAATATAGAGACGAGCAGAATTTCAACAATTCCCTTAAGGGGAAGTATCACCTTTTGAATCGTGGTAAATCCATTCAAAAAGTGGTCTCTTTATTTCAGAAGTAACTACCCTAATTTACGACGTAGAGACTTGATGTTTTTTTAAATTGAAGTTGAAGAACGTCCCGAGGGCAAATAGTTTTCTTTTTTTTCGATTTAATTAGTTTTTCAATTAAAAAGAACAGGTTGAACTTCAGCGTTTTGGAAACTACACTTAATGTTTTTTTTTCGACGGTTTTTCATCATTTTTTGTAAAAAATCGCAACTATTTGCGCTCGGAAATTTAAACTTCTATATACTACAAAAATTTTTTCAATTAAAAAAACCAGGGTAATCGTTAGATCTCGGCAATATTTGGGTTATTGAATATGTTTTTCGTTTTTCATGAGTACAAGCTATATTTTTGAGCAAATCATCATGAAAATTTTTGTTGTATAAAGAAGATTAAATTGCCGAGGGCAAATTGTTGCGTTTTTTTCCAAAAAAAGATGAAAAACCGTCGAAAAAAATTATGAAGTGAAGTTTCCAAAACGCTAAAGTTCAACCTGTTTTTTTTAATTGAAAAACGAATTGAATCGAAAAAAAGAAAACTATTTGCCCTCGAGACGTTCTTCAACTTCAATTTAAAAAAAAATCAAGTCTCTACGTCGTGAATTAGGGTTGTTACTCGTGAAATAAAGAGACCACTTTTTGAATGGAGATTTACCACGATTCAAAAGGTGATACTTCCCCTTAAACTTAAAAATGGAGTTCTTTTAAGGTTCAACTGTGACACAGGTTTCGTAGTACTACTACATTTTCATACTGGAGTATTTCAAGTTGTGCAAAAAAGTATTTGAATGTCTTCTATAGGCTTGTTTCTTGGGAATTTTGAAAAATGGGGAATTCCGTAGGTCTGTTCGTGTAGATTGTAGAAGTTCTTCTGTCGGGTTATTCGAGTAGCTACTTTTATTTTTTTTTCAAACCATCAATCACAAAGTAACGGACTACTCTGTTCATTATTTTTCAGTGAAATTTCAACACTCGATTCTTGATTTTCGCACAAGAAAATAGCATAACTGTATTTTCCAACCATTATATCTTTAAGTGAAATACTTCCAGTGTTAACAAAGAAAAAAGTTTCTTCAACATTCGCCAGGTCTTTGAATCCACTAATCCACATAATATTTTCTCAAATTCATTATTTCCCAAAGTGAATAAACATTTTGATGAATACGTAATTACTAAGATCTCGATGAAGAAAAGACAACGTTGCGTAGTTATCTGACAGTAAAATGACTATAACCCAACATTTTCAAAATGTACACGGTGAAATGGGTCAGAATGTCATGGCAATTCGGGGTACTTATAAAATTGAATGGAGTATAAGTGAAGTTCGAATTTTTTTCAAATTTTTGGTCATAGTGTCTGCAGTTCACAAGATCTGAAATTTGCCAAAGGTTTTACAATTTAGGGTTTACACCATGTGACATGCTAATTTTGATTGCAAATCTACAGGGCGATATTTTTCTGGAACACAGTCCCTTGTTTTCATCCAGAACTTTTTCTGGTGAGCCACTGTGAGTTTGAAAATTTATTAAAAAATAAAAAAAAATATGCTTGTTGTTATACTGAACTTCATGGTCTCTTGTACTTATGTCGTATCTGCTACCGATTTCGAGAAAAAAGATTTGAACGATTCTCTAGAAATCCTCAGAAAATAAAAATTGTCATAAAAGTCCAGATAGTATAAAATCGTTCCAATACTCCCTAGTACACCGATTACACCCTGTATCTCTGAAACGAAATGTTTGCGGTCCCATGTTCATGGGACTTTGTTTCATATAATTATTCAAGGGATCTCCCATCTTCATTTATACCTCCAATTTAAGAACACCCTGTATAATGTGAATTTTTTGAAGAGTTGATGTAATTGTGAAACATTGGCTCAATTCAACTTTAGACCGTCAAAATATCAAGTGAAGAATATTCTCTTAGAATGATTATCACGTGAAAAAGTGCTTCAGAAAATTTTCTGCAGAAAATTACAACTTTTCACTGGAAAAAAGTTACAGCCACTTTTCGTAAATATACTTGAGCGATAAACAAACTTGAGCTGTGAAGAGGTAATTGATATCTATTGCATTTTAGGTACTGACATCAGTTTACGTCTATGGAACTTGTAAATAGAACTTTCCATCAAAAAGTATTTATTTGGCTCACTTTTTACATAAGCTTGAATCAGTAAACGAATATTACGCAAAACTTTTATTCATTTTATGTTAAATTGTGCAGAAAGCCATCGAAACAGAATGAATTTTTCTTGAAATTGATAAATTTTCATTTATTACGCTAAGGCATTTGAAAACTCTGGAATAAAAACAGGAAATTTATAATATTCAATAAAACGGAAAATTTAGACGAGAAATACAAGAGATATTTCCCAATTTTTTTTTTAAGAGCCACTTAATGGGTTTAAAATTGTTTGCAAAATAAGTACACCCAAAAAAAATTCGAATTAATTAATTTATTTCATTCGAAAATTTCAAATAAACCAATTATGGAGTTTTTCATCCAAATGAAGTTCAACTATATCGAAAATTACATTTCTTGGGGTGCTCAGCTTGGAAGAGAAAAAATATCAAATGAAGAGAAAATTATCAAATAATGCAAAGAACTACAACAAAAAAAAAACAACAAACTCACCAGCTAAAGTCTTCGTCCTCCGCTTAGATTTCTCGGACCGGTCCGGCAACAAAAACAACTTGCAGTAGGGGTTCCTGCCCTGAACACCGCGCGAGCTCAACCCCGCGCCGCATACGATCGTGACTAACAACTGCAGTGTCGTCGAGTCGTAGGCGAGCCTGACCTGTATCCTGCCGCCGACGCTGGGCGCCAGGGCCGGCTGAGGGGCCCTGACTCTCTCCGGACTTCCGGGCGATGTCACCAGCACGCTGGGCCGCTCGTAATCGCCCTCCTGCTGCCAGTAGACCGCTTGACCTAAAAAGGGATGGAAGAAAAAGAAATGGGGGGTGATGTACCCTCGGAAGGATCTCTCGAATCAAGTTACAGGACCTTAAACACATAGTTGTTGTTGCTCCCATTTTCACGATAATTGAAGGATAATATTTACATTGATGAGACGTATCGGTGGAGATGAGATGTGTCGTGTGTTGGGTGGAAAGTTCCAGTAAAAACGGACTTCGAATTTTATTTCTCGGTTTGAGAAAAACAGAAAAATTATAAATTAGGAATTAGAGCATTCGCCAATTTGCATCTATGTATTTATTCATTTAAATATGTAGTTCTATTGTTTAAGGGGTTGTATCACCTTTTGAATCGTGGTAAATCTCCATTCAAAAGTGGTCTCTTTATTTCACGAATAAGTACCCTAATTTAAGACGTAGACACTTGATTTTTTTTAAATTGAAGTTGAAGAAAGTCCCGAGGGCAAATAGTTTTCTTTTTTTCGATTTAATCAGTTTTTCAATTAAAAAAACAGAGTAATCGTTAGATCTGGTGTTATTGCATATGTTTTTCGTTTTTCATGAGTACAAGCTATATTTTTGAAATAATAATCATGAAAATTCATGTAGTTTATAGAAGATTAAATTGCCGAGGGCAAATAGTTGCGATTTTTTCCAAAAAATGATGAATAACCGTCGGAAAAAAATCATTAAGTGTAGCTGAAGTTCAACCTGTTTTTTTTTAATTGGAAAACTAATTAAATCGAAAAAATCGCAACTATTTTCCCTCGGCAATTTAATCTTTTATAAACTACAAAAATTTTCATGATTATTATTTCAAAAATATAGCTTGTACTCATGAAAAACGAAAAACATATTCAATAACCCCAGATCTAACGATTACCCTATTTTTTTTATTGAAAAACTAATTAAATCGAAAAAAGAAAACCATTTGCCCTAGGGACGTTCTTCAACTTCAATTTAAAAAAAAAATCAAGTCTCTACGTCGTAAATTAGGGTACTTACTCATGAAATAAAGAGACCACTTTTGAATGGAGATTTACCACGATTCAAAAGGTGATACTGCCCCTTAAGGGTTTACATCCCTGAAAAAAAGGGAGTCAGAAACGATTTATTTTTTCTGATTGATGAAGGAACCTTTGAGTGTATAAAGATAAAAATAATTAAAAAAATATTTTATAAATATTGAATGAATGAAAAGGATATTCGCCATCATTTCTGGTTATTTTGTAACATTTTCACCATCAAAACGAACAAATATTTTGGTGTTTTTTCATTTCAGTATTGAAGTCTATCATTTTGTTAATCAAACGTCTATCTCATTTTTCTTTCAGAATTTACCGTTTGTTTGTAAATAATATTACAACAATGTGTTGTTTCCGCGAAATTTATTACCTTGAATTTTTTCATTCGAAATGATAAATATCCATTTTTATCAAAGACAATTCATTAAGGATTGTTTTAGCCGTCGATTAGTGAAAATTATTTGTTTCTTACAATTGTGGATTCTTACATGGAATTGAATTTCTTTTAAATGATACGCCCCGCAGGTATCTACTCCCAGATGACTGGTGAAGGAAAATAAGTGTATTATACAGTCAGTGTGAGATCTAGTTCAGGGTAGGATTTCTTGTTAATATTCCCTGCGCCCCAACATTTGTTCTATTAAGCTGAATAATCTAATGAATAAAAATTAATGCACTGCACCGCCATCTAGCGGTATACGTTTCCTATTTTGAAGGCTGAAGACTCTTAAGGACGCCGATCACAACGAGTAAAAAAACTTATCCCCTAAAGGCGCCACCGTTCATTTTATGGAAAATCCGAAAATCGCTGAACTATGAAATCAGTGAATATGTAGGTAAAGCAGGAACTTTTCCCCGCCAAATATTTGAATTTGGCCATTCTCTGCCAATTCCGTATTTCAAGTTGATTTTCTGAACGGAATTATCTGTAGTTTCACTTTTAATCGGAAGTTGAACTGTTTTCATGGGTCTTTCGTTTGAAATAAAACAGAAGCATGAGTTGGCTTATTTTCTTCTATTTTTGAAAGAAAAAAAATGAACTTTCGAAATGAAATCGATTTGAATTATTTCACTAAGAACTCCAATCCTTTCTGAATTTACCTACAAAATTTCAGTTCTCGAAGTGAAACCATTTTCAAATGCAGCTTGGAATAAAAACACACTACATTGAACGCCCACCTTAACGAAATTTCACATATTCTCGAACTATTTTACATCTTGAAACTGAGGAATAAGCCAATTCTCTCCATTGGAACTAATCTAAATCCTCCTCTTCTAAAATTCCCCTTAATACTACACAAAAATCAGATTTTTCTGCATCCACAGTGCAGAGGCGGGCTAAGACCATCAGAGGCTCTGGTAGATAAGGAAAAACACATTGCGTAGTGCACCTATACCTAACTTACACAAAATTTCATTTATTGAGTAGAGAACTTAATCCTTCTTTTCCGTTGAATGTTTTTACAGTCGGGTTTTTTGTTTTTTCTTTGATAATTCATTTATTTCAATCTTTTAAGTTTCATTGATGAACGAGTTGATCAGCGGTGGTTAGAATTAGGTCTACATAGTACAGAGAGGCGAAAAAGGAGTTTGATTTAATAATGAATGATCGCACTAGATCCTCAATCAATTCAGTATTTTCACGATGAATAAAGTTTCTTTGGAAAAAAAAACATAGCTTATCTCACTCCCAAAATTCATACGAATCTTACAACACCTAAAAAAGGGTTTTCCAATATTTGGAGTGTTATTTTGGCATTCAAAGAAAATGCCATTATTTAAGATCAATGATCGGATTGAAAATATAAAGAGGAAGGTATGAAATTTTCCATGATAAAATCTCCTCGATAGCCTCACGAATTCCATCTTTGAGGTCTCGAATCGACGCGAGGCTATTGGCGTAGACCTTCTCTTTCACATGGCCCCAAAGGAAGAAGTCAAGAAGTGTTAAATTTCAAGATGAGTAAACGTTGTCCAGATCAATATCATCCAATTTCGGCAATGAAAAATCATAAATCATCTCTCGATAACGCAATCCATTGAACGTAAGTATTGTCCCAGCCTCATTCTCGAAGAAGTAAGGTCCAATGACTCCGCCAGACCATAAACCGCAATCAACACTCCTGAGTTGAGGATAGAGAGACTTTTCAACAATTCTCTTAGGTTTTCCGAGCCCCAGATGCGACAATTTTGTTTGTTGACGAAGCCAGCGGAGTGGAAATGGTCCTCATCGCTCAAGATGATTTTTCGATAGAATTCCGAATAATTTTCAAACATTTCAAGCACCCAATCAGCAAAGATACGACGTTGTTGATGATCGGCTGGCTCGAGTTCTTGTGTGAACTGAACTTTATAAGCCTTAAGACCCAAATCTTCATGTAAAATACGGTGTAATGACGTTTGTGGAATACCTTATTCCAAAGATCGACGGGGAATGGAAAAATCTGGGTTTTCTTCAACACGGCTACAGCAGCAATATTCTCGGCTGTTCTTGAACGACGTGCACTGGTTTTATTCTTCACATCACTAACTTGTCCCAACAGCTCAAATTTTTCCACCAATTGCTGTATTGCGAGTTGGCATGGTTCTTCACGACGACCCAAAAATGTTCGAGTTTTACAAACTGTCTCCGCCAAATTTTTACCATTTTTATAGTGAATTTCAATAACTTCACTGCGTTGTTGAAGTGTGTATGGTTCCATTATAATAATTGGCGTAGTTTTTTCTTGTCATATATCAAAAAATGACAGTTTCAAAAGTGACATCTACCGAGATAGCGGGCTATTCAATATATCGCCTCTTATCGGAAAACCCATCAAGCCACCCGAGCTGTAATGCGTAAAAAAGAAATAGACCTACCTACACTTAAAAAACTCGTCAAATCATGAATCCGCCTCTGTAAATGGTCAGGCCTAGAATATGACTCGAAAACTTCCTGAGATTCAGTTTCAAAAGTAAAAACATAAATTTATTGAAAAGTCCTTTTAACCTTGATTGAATGAATAATATAACAAAAATTAATGAAAAATAAAAAAAATCAAATAATTCTTGTTGATATGGCTGAAAATCTCAATAGAATTCTATCGAAAATTGTGCCTGACAAATTAGCATCCGGTACAATTGAAACGATTCATCATAAATAACATAATACGAAATTCAGATATGATGCAAATTGGTGCATGCGCCAGTCGCGTGAGTTAACGGCAATCACGACATAAAATATTCGATACCATCACGATATCAGACAGTCGAAGTCCGTTTCGTACTGGAATTTTGCTAGTTTTTATGTGTTTAAAGTTCTTGTGTTGTGTATTTACGCTACAAAAGGATGCGAACGTACAACTTAAGCTACCAACAAAGCACTGGAGATATAGCTACCTTGACTTTCCAAACACTGCTTCCAGGATCCTCTGTTAGATTCATCCGTGAGTTTTCTCGATACGATCAGTTCTACGGAGGCATCTTGCTTGCTTTCCGCTATTATTTGAGATACTTCCTGATATGTCTTGCCTTGCAGTCGAATTCCGTTGTATTCTACCACTTCGTCCCCTAAAATTTCACATTGTTGTGTCAGTCGATCGACACTATGCATTGGATTGATCTATTATCATTTCATACCTAACATGCCATCTAATACTAAGATAGTTCGAAGAAAGATACAGAGGGTCACAAAAAATGTGAACAAAATGAGTACGCAGCATTCCCATATTTTGCGAAAATTGTCTTAAATTATTAATCGAATTACCTGGTTGTAGCTGCCCCTCAATATCGGCTATGCTACCCTTTTTAACATTTTGTATGATAGCACACCACTGGCCGTTCTCCATTTTCCTTCCACCAACGATTTTCATGCCAAGCAGGGCTTTAGCATTATTTCTCAGATCTCTTCTTAATATCATATGCCCTATTGCTCTTTGTCCATCTTCAGAAAGTTGCCAAAGATGAGGCTGCTATCACGAAAATTAAGTCAAGCTGCATTTTGTACATTTCGAAGTTAAAGCTTAGTGTTCAATCAAAAACCAAGTCGAAAAATAGTCAATTTCATTCCTATTCTACAATTTTTTGGTTCAATTAACCCATTATTCTTAATTCTGAGTTGGTTTTTAATTAAATTGTCGTTATTTCTATTGAGAAATTATGGTTGCGGTTTTATTTGTTCTGTTTGGTTATCTTTGTTCTGTTTTGTTATATTTGTTCTGTGAATGTTCTGAGAGAAATTGATTCGATGTTGATTGGGTTGTATTTTAATTTTCGGTTAGTATTGTTCTTTTGTGGTGAATTGAATATTTTTTTGGGAATTCGCTGAAGCCATGCATTGCTTTTTTTTAACAACAATTATTATTTTCTTTTATTTACAACAATCATATTTGGTTTCGTTTTAAATTTTTAGTTGTTACTCTGTTGAAGATGAAATATATGCGATCGTGGATACATTTAATTTTCTTATTGTTGTCATTCTCCAAATTATTTATACTTTTCAGTCTATTTACAAAATTCTTGACTGATACATAGATATTTCAAGCACTATCCATGCAATTCCTGCTACATAAAAGTAATTGCATATCTTTACTATTAATTATTCAAATGAAATGATAATATTCCAGATATCATACATCAAGTGCTGAGTATTCAATGTCAATAATTAAACATTTTTGAAACTATACAAGGTGGTCAATTGAGAATCGAAGGGAGCCATTTTCAGGAACTGCGTAAAAATTTCAGGTAATCTTGAAATTTAAAATTGAAACTTATTCTTGAAAAAGGTGTTGTTTTTTTTTTTAATTTTATGAAAACCCCAAATGGATGAAATACACATTCAATCAACTAAGAAGTCTGAACATTGTACTGAATTGTTAATGCATTTCCTGAAAGTTTAAACTGTCTTTCTTTCGTTACCAGTTGTCCACCAAGTATATTTCTGGAATAAGTCAGGAGAGGACGTAATAGATCAAGTTTTCTTTCATATATTTCACTTCTTTTTTGATAATGATCTTCAATATTGTCCAAACATGCTCTAATTATCTGACCACAATTATTTGTACTACTACTTCATGCATTTCAATTCCCATTCATACAGAACTGAATATTTCAGACAATGTGTATATTTCTGTACAAACTGATCGATTTAAATGTCAATTTATTTGCATCAATTTCGTGTGGTTACTTAAAATTTTGTTTGAAATTGTTCTTGAATATTTTGGTTCTCTTTATTGATTTTGTCTGCAATTCTTGTTAAGAGCTCTAGTCTTACTTTTTGAATGACATATATATTTTTTTGATAATTCAGAAATCAATTTATTTTCAACTATAAAGCTTAGGTATTATAGAGTTTCTAATTTTTTAATGGAAATTCATAAAAGAAGTATTGATATTCATCCATTGCATAATTCGGGTTCAATCCAGAATTCTTAAACACTGAACAAATTCATTTGGACTTATCTCCTATTGTAAAAGGCAACAATGGCTGCAAGGAACAAGTGGAGACTATTCTAGTACTTTGAGGAGTTCTAAAATATATTTCGAAAATTCGAAACAGCTGTAACTGTACTCTCAGAGCCACTGAATTTGGCAGAAGGACTGTGGAAAATTATGGAAAAGTTGATTCTCTTGAAACCTTTAATGAAAATTTGATATGGGACTGATTAAATGTGTCAGAAATCGTCCGAATATTGGGTATTTGAGAGTATAGGATATGACTTATGGTTCCAGAAAAATATTAGAAAATTTTCAATAGTTTCTTTATTTTTTAATTGGAATACTGGACGTATGGGTTTCATTTTGATGTAGAAAATGAGGAATAGTGTTAGAAACCGACATGTCAGAGTGATGATGGTGATCCACAGGCTTCTATACTAGGGACATATATTTTTATCGATACGCAACAGTGAAGAAGAACAGTAAGCTCTTCTGGCAATGAGTTGGTTGAATTGATCAATACTCTCTTACTCAACTTATCTATTCTAAGCCTTACTAAAACTACTTGAAATCTTGTAACTGCACACCTTGGGCAGATCTCTGGTAGAGTCTTCGCTGGACGTGAAGTTCGAGGAAGTGTCGATCCCAGAATCCCTGTGGGAATCCTGGGAAGTCTGTTGGTTCCAGGCCTCGTGGTGGTCGAACCTGACTGTTTTTTTTCTTCGTTCTGTGAAGCAGCGATTGTCTGCCGTAACGTCTTGAAGTGGACGGTGTTGAGGTGCCATGATGTAATGGCTTAGCGGTGGCCATTCATCATGAGCCCCTGAGGAAGGACGGTCTCACTCAAATGTAGCGATCTACTCTACCTTTCTGTTCTTGGTTTCACTTCAACGGGACTTATGGTCCGAGAATTGTCCGTTTTTTGCGAAGACGTTTGGAATTTTGGGTTTGGAAAGATTGGACCATTTCTGTTTAAGATCTCTGATCGAATTCAATCAGTTTTGACTTAGACTTTATTGAAAATTGAGATTGAAGTGGATGAATGAAGAAAATATCTCTAGGAATAATTTTATTTTTATTGCAAAATATCTTATATCAATGTATCAAATTTAAGGGAACATTAAAATCTAAATTCCCCTGTTGTCATTGATCAGATGACTCTTTCCTCAGTTGGTCTATCTATAGTCTATGTCTTTACAGGGTCATTATTTCTTAAATATACCCAAAATTACACTGAGAACTCTCCAAGCTATTTTCGTGAAATTCATTTGCATTGCTATATCAGAGATGCCAAAGATGATCATGAATACTAAATAATAAACAAGAGCTCCCTCTCGGAGAGAAGAATGGAATGCTGTACCAATTCTTATCACCACATGATTTAAAGAATAAAATGAATGATTCTGATGTTACTAGATGAAAAATAATTTGAAGCTGTAGTTATGTAAGATTTTTATCTCAGAGGTAGATGTTTCCACAGGCTGATTGATTAGTACTAGAAACGAGTTTTTTTATCTCCTATCAGGAAAAGTTCCATCATGAAATGAACAGAGAATGGCTTATTTATAGATTTTTTGATAAAACCATTGAAACTTCATTCAAACTGTTATGACTATCATAGGTACTAAATGAAATAGTCCAAAGAGTTTCCATCTTCTTGAACTCGAAACAGCATTGTTTCAAATTAGTTATTTATCATTTTCGCAAAATAAATTTCCATCAAATATTGTTGAAAATTAAATTGTGATGGTGTTATTTGAAAAATTTCCTCATGCTAGAAAATATAAACCTAAAGATCTCTCAGCATCGTTTTTAGAATTTTGCTGCAATGCACTGAAACTATGATTCGTTTTTTTGTGGAAGATAAAGAAAAAATGACCCTGTATTATACGTATTTCAAATATTCAAGAATGGTCCATATTTCTCCTTACACGAGATTAGTGTAAAATTAGATATTCCTCATGAAGATTTTGGTGATACTTTGGAAAAATCCTGACTTTTGTGCAATGTTTTATATACTTGGAGGGTACCTCAATTTTCTTTATTTTATTGAGTAACAAAAAGGTTGTGTGTGTGAAATGAGTAGCCCTACACCATGAATTTCCTCCGAATTGAAATTATAGGGGTGTGTAATGTGTTATTATCCAATATGTAAGACAAAAATCGGCAATGATGCAAAGGGAAAGGTGCGCAAGCTGCGTGAGCATCAAAATCATGCATAGGGATTCAAAAAAACACATTTAACACGTTGATATAGTCTTCAAGCCTCACCCCAAAAAATTTTTTGATTTTTTCGTCTAGAATGGCTTGGCGATTCAACCGATCCAATATTTTATCGCTTGTACGACTTCCTGTAAGGGCAAAAATCATAATATTGTGCAATTTATGATAGGTATGGCCTCTTGTTGAGGGTCGACCAAAAGGGTTGTAAGTTGGCAATGCAGGGGATGTGTCTTGAATGATTTTTAATTTCTTTCTTCATTGTGGGATTCTTTTTCCGATTCTCTTCATTCACGCTGTTTTCTGAACTTGTTCTAATCATGATTCACTTGTAGAAAGAAGAAGAAAACATCGTAAACTTTAGGTTAACTTAATTGCCTTCACACATGTGCAAAACCAATAGATTAAAAAAAAATTCTTGTCGCAATTTTATCAGAAATAATGACAACATTGTCATTATTTCTGATAAAATTGAGGACCATCTGGGCTCTGTTTAGACTGGCGTTTCAACTAGATGTACACACAACCAAATTTGCATGAAATCACACAGATTTCACAGCAAGAAACATGGGTTTTGTGAATATTCAAATGGCGATTGCAAAATGGCGAAGGAATCGGTTATCAATTTTCTCTTATTCTCGTTTAAATAGGGATTAATGTGCCTGGAATTGAAACCAATACAAAATAACGATTTCACACGATTAGGTAGAACGTTCAAAACACATCCCCCAGAAGGTGGTCAAGGAGGGGCCTGAAATGAAACCAACAATCGAATTATAGAACATACACAAGTCAGCAAATGGGAGCAACAACTTCTCTATTAATGGCTTCAATTAGATTAAGGCTAGTTATTCAATCTGGAAATGGTGGGCCAGTTGGGTCGACTCACCTTTCTCGCTGTCTCTCTCGTCGCTTCCGTACTCGGGGGTCGATTTGAGGTCTTCCTCCGAGCTGGAGAAAGAGTGCTGCTGGTGGAGGTTCTGTGGATTGTTGTTCTGATTCTTGGTGGAGCTGCTGCGTTTGTGTTTCTTGTTGGCACTTATTGTCGACTGTATCCTTCGGTTGGAGGCGTCCATGGCCGTCGATTCAGCCTCTTGGTCCGGATATCTGGAAGTTGAGATGAAGAAATATGTAGATATTCCATAAGACTTTGTTTTTTAGGTTATTTTCTTTTTACACATTCACGAATGTATATGTTTGTCAGAATATATTTGAAGAAGAAGTCATTTTATTATTTCGAGTCCTTCGAGCATGTGAAATCAACTTGCAAATTTTAAACGGAACAATGTATGATATACAGGAGTATCTTCTATATATATAAAAGAAAGATGTTGGTTACACCATTTATAACTCGAGATCGGATGGACTGTTTGTTATGAAACTTCAAATATGAATTCGTCTACGGTCTGGTTATCATAAAATACAATAAAACTTTGAAAAAATGGATGAAAATTTTTCTTATACAGGAAATTATTTTTTTCTTTTGAGTGAAGCCACTAGTTTGAAATAAAAAAGAAAAGGTTACCTTCTTGGTACTAGATGCGGATGGGTCCTCATCAATCCTTCCAGCTCTCCTTGGTAATAAAGCGGATCATCCTCGTTGTATTGCTGTTGGTATCTATCGCAAGAGGACGTTCTGTCCTGTTCCGAGTATTGCCTTCTTAACTGGCTTCCAGATCGTTGCAAGGGTAAATTTTCTTTTTCTGCTGCGGAATGGGCTCGCTCCAACTTCGGTCTTTTATCCGAGGGTGATTGTTGTATTTGTGGCATGTCCATCTCCGTTCCTGTACCTCCCATTATCCATTGGCCAGTCTTGCTCAGAAGTTCTTGCTTTTTCCTGCATAGTATGCATACCCATACGACCTGGAACCGAAAGAAAATTTTCATTATTGTTATTTATGAGTAAATGAAGGTTATTCAAATTTTGAAACAAAGCACCATTCACTATAGTAAACTGCTCCACATGAGTTAGGGATATTGACTTGAATTGAAAAAAATATAGTTAAAATAAGATTTTTGTGATGAAAATTCATATTAATATGATTTCAAGTTGCAAATTAATTTCAGTCTGTTGGTCTGCAGCATATACAGGGTGGTTAAGAAAAATCGAGTAAAATAACGAAATTTTATTCCCAGAGAATTCAAGCATTTTAAGACTATCAATACAATGTATGG
This sequence comes from Adalia decempunctata, assembly GCA_951802165.1. Classification (NCBI taxonomy): domain Eukaryota; kingdom Metazoa; phylum Arthropoda; class Insecta; order Coleoptera; family Coccinellidae; genus Adalia; species Adalia decempunctata. The sequence goes on along the minus strand of OX637696.1, from coordinate 12,491,653 downwards.
CCTCCACGGGCATCAATAACAGCTTGACATCTTCTTTGCATACTACACACGAGGTTGTTGAACATTTCTTGAGGAATTTGGTTCCATAAACGGGACAGAAGCTCTCTCAAATCATTTAAGGATTCTGGGGTAGGTTGATGATTATCTAATCTTCTTTGGAGCATATCCCATGCATTTTCTATGCAATTCAAATCTGGTGAGTGCGGAGGTATTGGTTAATGTGGAATACCAAGCTCCTCGCGCGCATTCTCAACTATGGCTGCACGGTGCGGTCTAGCGTTATCGTCTAGAAATTGAAAAGTTTCACCAATAGCAGCGTGAAAATTTGGCACAACATTGTCAATGACATGCTCCCTATAGAATCTTGGACCCCATCTGCATTTTGAAGAGTATTCCGTAGCATTCTACACGTAGATGCAGGTTTTCTCCTCGCCGAAACGGCGATGAAACGATCCTGAGGAGGTGTTGTTTTACGTTGCCCACCAACCCTTGGTCTTTCCAACACGGAACCTGTCTCCCTGAACCTATTCAAATGTCGAGATATCACACTTTGGCTGACTTGGAGCCTTTCCGCTACAACAACCTGAGTTAGGCCACCCTGTAGCATTCCGATAGCTCTATTAGCCTCAGCGTTTGTTAATTTACGTCTTGGGTTTTTCAGAAAACTCGTTTCAAATCGAAGCCGTTGATAAAATGACTTCATTTCAAAATAAGAACATTCATGAAGCATATGCAAAGAACCAAACTTCAGAAAAAAGGCGACCAGATTGACGAAATGTCTCATATTGATTTTTATTGCATCGATTCAAGTTGTTATAGGCATTTGAAAATAAGAATGCAGCGCCAAGGTGGGCAGTAGTGGAACTACAGTTATTGACATTAGATTGTTGTGTATTTCCGTTATAAAAATTTGATTCGAACGACTCATTACTATCAGAATAATTTTAAAATATAAATATTTGTATTAAAGAAATTCACATCAACACAAAGCCCAATGTCCCAATGCACGAACTATGTCAAGATTTTTAGGGACTTTGATTGTCACCAGGTAGCGTAGCGCTTATGTTCAGATGCCTATTGAGTTTTAAATGATTTTACAGCGATTTTCTCGAAGATGACATACTTTCAAAAACGATTGAATACGATATCCCTAACTCTTGTGGAGCATTATATTAGCTCCAGCATCGTTCTTGAAGAAATATGGACCGATGATGCATACAGCGTGTAAAGCACACCTTACAGTGCATTTTTCAGGATGCGATGGAACCTGCAGAACTTCTTGAGGATTGTTTTCACTCCATATACGGCAATTTTGATTGTTTACGTAGCCGTTCCACCAGAAATGAGAAAAAAATGGATCAACTTCAAACTGTTCGACGAATGAGCTGCTCTGATTGACGATTATGTAAACCATGAATTTCACGAAGTGCTCTATAAGTTTGGCGAATATAAAACTAATTTTCAAAATAAATTTCAACAATTTGTAAATGTTGTTGCGGCGTGAGTCTTTCCATGAGAATTTGCCAATGCTTAATGAACAAAAATGTCAAAACAACATGAATTCTACCTTCTGTCAAATCACAGTTACCCCTATCGAAAATTCGATCACTCAGAGAAAAACACCCGATACTTCCAATCTAAATCAGTGTTGCTAAGGACACCCTGTATGTTGAAGCCTTCGATATACGTGCATGCAGGTGTATTTCAATGTGCCAAATACGATATAATAATCTTAATCTATATATATATATATATATATATATATATATATATATATATATATATATATAAAAGAAAGATGTTGGTTACACCATTTATAACTCCAGATCGGATGGACTGTTTGTTATGAAACTTCATTTATGGATTCGTCTACGGTCTGGTTATTATAAAATACAATAAAACTGTGAAAAAATCGATGAAAATTTTACGTATGCAGGAAATGCTTTTTCTTCTTTCGCATACGGCCACTAGGTGTCGCAACTGTTGATGAATTATTCGTAGGTATTTTATTTGATGTAACCACTATTAGATGGCGTGAATGTGGAACATTACAAGATCAAAAAGTAGGTAAACATCTCAAGATGGTGGAACAGTGAATTTTTACCGAAATATCCAGTAAATCGGATTTTGACGATCTGTTTCAGTTGTCAGTTGCCCATCTTCATCTTTTCTCTTTATTTTTGGAATGTTTTTTAATTTCTGTTTGGGTAATAAATATATTTGCGGAAATAACTGAATCCAAAATTGCCCATAATTAGTGATTGACATATTATTTTCGCGTTTTTCTTTGCACAGAGACAGTACTGTAAGAGGCAATAATTTTGAAACGTTTGCTCATCGGGCTACCACTAACGATATACAATAATGTTTCATGGGTTGCCTAATTTAATGGCATTCGACCATCAATGAATTTGAATGTGAGAGTTCAACACAACCGACACTGTTGATAATTATATTCTTGCTTTTTTCACTATCGTGTCGATCGTGTTATCGATTTCATTTGAACATCTCGATTCGCCTTCTATCGAGTCAACTAAATTAGAAAAAATTAAAGTTAGATTGGACCCTAAAGTTCTTGGTTATTTGCCGTATTTTTCGACATTGACGAATTCTTCTAATTTGGTCAAACTTTTAGGTAATCATTGTATGTGATCATGGAATGTTTAAAAATATGTACATGTTTTCAACCTTTTAGATTTTTTCAATAATATAAAATAACATCTACTGAAATTTTCATTTAACTCTTATGGGTAAACCCCCACGGCCCCACATGTTCTGTGTGACAGTGACAGCTCATTCCATGGAAACATGAATATCTCGCTGCTCCACCAACTGACATGTTTACCCATTATTTTGAGCTGAGTAGCAACTCTAAGGTGTCTAAAATAATGCTATGAGCACTGATTAGATTTTGATTAGCTAAAATTGAGAATATTAGAAAAGTTTTGTTTTTTCGATAGTTCTTTCAAGCAATAATTTTTGTTCATATTCTTGACATTTTGTTCCATATTAGTACTGAGGAAAGGTTTAATATGGCTTATACTCCTGCAATTCATAGTCACATAGCGAAGCCAAATTTTTGGTAAGAATTGAGTTGTACGCATGTGTCAAATGAAAATTCGAAAATTGCTAGAAATGTAGAGGTTATGTATATTCCGAAAGACAACAAAAATAGATATCGAGGATGAAAATAAGTCACTTAAATATTTTCAGTTCAATTCTTAAATATGAATAGGAGTCAAAAAACATATTCAGGGCTTGAATTAAATGAAATAAAGCGATTGAAACACTTCACATGAAATTGTGAGGTTATGATCGAAGGTATGAAAAAATTGCAATAGTAAGTTTATACAACTTTAACGGTGGGTTTCACAATGCGTAATCACCGGTGATCAGAGTTTGATCTTGAATCAACTCGATTTGACTGTTCAAAAATCAGAATCGGGAATCAACGGTGATTACGATTGGTGAAATCCTGCACCGTAAGTATAGTTTAGGCGAAACAAAGTTCGCCGGGCCAGCTTGTAATAATAATATTTATTTGATTAATAATTCATAATACATTTCATCAAACAAATAAAGTTGCGCAATGAGGTACATATATTATAAAATATAGTTCCTGTATTTGCTATGCCCATAAATAAAGAAAATTTCATTCGAGTAGTTCCCAAAAAAAAGAAACAATGTGCAAAATATGTGCCCTATTTCTGTGCCAACCATCCATTTATTGAGCTTCCGAGCAAAAAATCTCATCCATAGGTGGAAAAAAGTAAGATTGGTTGTATCCTGCCATTTTCAGGAAAGAAGACGAGGATAAACCTAGGGATAAACGCCCGTTTCATCTCAGTGAACCTACACGTTAAATACTCTACCTCCTCATTCATCTACCAGGCTGGAAATAAATACGTCACCATCCTATTTCGGCAAGTGTAGGCATATATGGGAATATTTAAGTGAAGTCATTTAGGGCAGACTGAAGGGTATGAATGAAAATCTTTGAGAATTCTCCCGAGTAAAGGGAGCGACAAAAGGGAAAAAGGAATTCGTGAGACATTCAAACTCCCGGCTTCGCTAGCGTTACTTACATAATGGCAACTTGGTATACATTCTCAAGTATATTGAAACAGAGAGCAGTGTTCGAACTTTGAATTTCCCATGCAGGTATTGTGTTTGGAAATATGGATCAAATGTATACAGTGCGGAAAAGCTGAATGGAATAAATTCAGTATCTTTTGGGACAAGTTAGTGATGTGAAGAATAAAACCCGTGCACGTCCCCCAAGAACATACGAGAATATTGCTGCTGGTGCCGAAAGTGTTAAGGAAACAGTAACGGTGAATGAATTTCGCTATCGAGAGATGATTAATGGTTTTTATGGCCGGAATTGGATGGTATTAATCTGGACAACGTTTACTTCCAACGAGACGGCGCTACGTGCCACACGAGCAACAAAGCCATTGATATTTTACGGGAAAAGTTTCAGGACCATCTCGTATAGAGATGATCACAATTGGCCACCGAGATCTTGTGATTTAACACCTTGCGACTTCTTCGTTTGGAACCATGCGAAAGGAAAGGTCTACGCCAAGAGCCCAGCATAGATTCAAGGTCTCAAAGATGGAATTTGTGAGGCTATCCATGACATAGGACTGCCACTTTGCTTTCTGGTTATGGAAATTTTCATGAAAACGATATGGTCCTGTAGTCGTGGTGGTCATTTGGCTGATGTTATTTTCCATTATTAACGCCATATCTCCTTCTTTATAATTAAATAAGATTTCGATCATTGATCTAAAAATTGGCATTTTTTCTAATGTCTAAATAACACCTCCTATTGGAAAATCCTTCACTATTTTCGATTGTTGAACTGGATACATTCAAGAAATGGTGATTCGCAAGAAAAAAGTGTCGCGACAATTTGTTTAGATAATTGCATTATTTAGAGCTTTTGTTTGAGCTATTTTTACGATAAAATAAGGACTGAACGAGAATAAATTCGCTATCACCAAAACGCTTATATTTTTTGAACCACTATAGATCGATTTCGAAAATCAAACTCATTTTCGAATCACCTTCTAATTCGAATGAAAATTGTTTTAACAATAAAAAAACCAAAACTATTTTTTACAAAATTCATGGATTTTTTCTGGAATTCTCTCCATAATGCTTCTTATAGTGTTCCTAGTCACTTTCTGGGATGCTGTCTTCCACTTCTGCTTGAATTCCGCTAATGTTTTCGTTGATTTCTTAGTCTTCTTCAATTCTCTCTTTACCAGGGCCCAATATCTTTCGATTGGCCTGAGTTCTGGGCCATTTGGTGGATTGGCCACTTTGGGGACAAAAACCACCACTTTAGCTTCGTACCATTCCTTGGTGGCTTTGCTGCAGTGGCATGAAGCTGAATCTGGCCAAAAGATTGTTGACACATCGTGCTCACGTAAAAATGGTAAAAGTCGCTTCTTCAAGCATTCCTCGATGTATATCTTCGAGTCAACAGAGCCTTGGCCAACGAAAAATTTGCTCTTTTCCCACAAGTGTAAATTGCTTGCCAAACCAGGAATTTTTTAGGGAATTTAGCTTGTTTCTTCATGCGAAATTGTTCGTCAACATTTCCACGAGAATCTTCAGTATAAAATTCCTGACCAGGAAGTTGCGAGAAATCAGCCAAGACATAGGTTTCGTCGTCCATCACGCAACAGGAAAAATTTTTCAAGAAATTTTTTTTTAAATTTCTTGGCTCTTGGTTTCGCTTCTTGATTCTTCACAGCGTTCCTGTCTGGCACTTTCTGCACTTTGTATGTTCTAAGCCCACAACTCTTATTTTCTGAACGGTTGACTGCGAACAACCCACTATTTGGGCCACTTTCCGTCCTGAAAGGTTAGGATTCTTCTGAAAAAGGCTGATGGCTTTCTTCACTTTTTTTTGGGCTGTGAAATCCCTTTTTCCTCCCGGTTCCTTCCTTGCGGTTAATTGTAAGATCTTCGTTGAAGCGCTTAACAACTCTTGATACCGTTTCCTGACGAACGCGAGCATCTTTTTGCGATTCTTTTGAAGCTCCATTTTTGATTATTTTGATTAAGTTTCACTATAAATTCTCGTGTTTTCACTTCGCTTGACATTTTGCGAAAGAGAATTGGAATAGGTATCTATGAAGTAAATGTTCCACATGTTTCTGACGTTCATAACAAAACTATGATCAAATTTTGCTTTTTTTCTCAATTGGTTCAAGAGATATAGGCGTTTTTGTGACAGCGAATTTATTCTCGTTCAGTCCTTAAACCGTTTAAGAGAAAAATGCAAAAATCAAGGTTTGCGATCTTCAATCTTGAATAAATTTTGGGCACAAATGGTTTGGATGGTCACTTTGAGGTGACATGGTTTCGTTTTCTTTTTCAAAATTCAGCGCACGAAAAGATGTTCACCGCTAAATTTCATTGTGCACCTGGAGAATGATTCGATTTATCGTAAGCAACAGAATGAGTGCCCTTGGCTCAGTGGTAGAGCGTTGGAATTAGGACCAAAAGGTCCGAAGTTCGATCCCGAGCTAGGAAATAAATTTTCTAGTCTCGGTAGGGGCCACCATTCTCACTGTTGGGTCAAAAATTAACAGTGCTGTGCCTAAAGTGGCGTAAGGACACAGTAACAAAGCCTACACAGAACACAACTGCTTATTCCGAACTCGGCACAAGTTACAAGCTTCGAAGCTTGTAGTTTCAGAGGGGTCTCCTCAGGAGACCTAGCAGTAGTCAGGATAAAAAATATATCATATCATATCCTATCATATCATATCATATCATATCATATCGTAAGCAACAGAATGGTGCATGCGCCAGTCTTCATTAGGTATAACCCTACCAAATATTTTAATAGAAATAGAAGATTTAAAGATGTAACCATATATTATTCATTCTCCATTATTCACGGAATACCTTTCTTTTTTTTAATGAAATAAACATCTGATCAGTTATCTAAAAAATTGCATTTTTCTTTGACCGTCAAAATAACACCTCTTATTGGAAAATCCTTCATCATTAGAATCGATATATGGCTGGCATTGAATGCTGTGGAAGCATCTCTACATAATTTATGTGGATTTTCTTTGAACTCAAGCATCACATCTCATTTAACATCCGCACACAGTGTATCAGCAGCTGCATTTTGATCCGCCTTACATTTGACTACTGCGAATTCCGAAAGAACCTATTTCGATTTTTAATAAAACTGGAAACAATATCTCACCTTGTTGGAACGAAGAGTAACTTTTCCGCCGCACCTAGCGCAGCATCTGATGGAACAATAGTTGCACAGATGGCCGACACCATCTGCAAACTTAGTTTTCAGGCAAACGTGACACGTGGCGTCCAACTCTATCCCAGCCTTTTTGTGTTGCTCGCTCCTGGCCCTGATTGTTTCCTCCAGAATGTGAACTTCATCAGCCTTTCTTCTGCAAAAAATGACACAATTTTATCTACTGGAAAGGTGCGAAAATGTTCGTTGGATATTGTGTTACTGGGTACCAGGTTCACGTGCCTTTCTTAGGGTCGGTATACAGGGTGTTTCTGAATTGATATGGAAGATTTCAGAGGGTGATTCCTTGTTCAAAATATAGGGTAGTTTGTTTCATGAATGTTGTTTCTTATATAAATTATTGCGTCCTTGGAAAATATGTTATTTTTTGAGCTACAAAATGGCGGAGGATCTGGTCACTGAAAATCTTCTATCGTGTGTTTTTTAGAGTAATAGACTTTTAAATTGAAATGAAACTAATTTAAATTGAGACTGAAGCCCTTTTTTTTTATTTCAAACATTAAATTATGACATTATGTTTCAAAAATTCACTGCGCAAAAAAATTAACGCACATTCTGAAAATCTCAATTTTAATGAAAGTTAACTCTACATTGACTTGATAACTTCAGGATTTCACCGAATCTTATGTGAAAGAAGAGAAATGAACAATTTTCAAAATACTGAAATGCTGATAAGTGATTTAATACTTGGTATTTCCACCCCTTGCGTTAATTACAGCTCGGCAACGACGGTTCATACTCAAAATGAGTGATCTTAAAATGTTCTGATCTAATCCTTCCCAAATTTCTCCGAGTTGGATTCCTAAGTCATTAAGAGTAGCTGGATGATTTTCTGAACTTCTCAGCCTTCTATTGAGGTTGTCCCAAACCTGCTCAATCGGATTGAGATCTGGACTTCTTGCTGACCATTCCATTCGAGAGACTTCAACCTCTTCAAGGTACTCCTGAACGATGCGCGCACGATGGGGTCTGGCATTATCCTCCATAAAAATGAAATTTTCACCAATAAATGGGGCAAATGGCACTACATGCTCTTCAAGAATAATGTTCCTTATATACTTATCAGCATTCATAGCTCCATTATCAACGACCACTAGGTCTGTGCGAGCAGTCAAAGATATTCCACCCCATACCATAATCGATCCTCCCCCGAAACCAGTAGTATTCAGGAAATTACACTGAGCATATCTTTCATGTGGACGTCCGAATACGAGGGAACGTCGATCACAATGGTAGAAGCAGAATCTAGACTCATCTGTGCAGAGAACTCTTTCCCAATCGGCCTCTTTCCAATGGATATGCTCTCTCGCAAAATCCACACGCGCCCTTCGATGGGCTGGGGTAAGAGCTGGGCCTCTTGCCGCGACACGAGGCCTTAAATCATATTCTCTGAGGCGATTTCTTATTGTCTGAGTGCTAATTTGCACCTCATGAGTTTGCTCAAGCTGATTTTGAAGGAGGCGAGCGGTTGCAAACTGTTGTCTCAACGAAGAAACCCTCAAGTAACATTCTTGAATGGCAGTTGTTACCCGTGGTCTACCCTGTCCTGGTCTTCGGACATTCATACCTGTCACCCTGAATCGCTGCAACATTCTGGACACACTTATATGGGAAACTCCAAACCTTTCTGCAATTCTTGTGTATGTCCACCCTTCTTCTTGCAAAACTACCGCTTGGGCACATTTCTCTTGGGTCAAATTGCGTGTTTCGCGTTGCATAGCGATCCAGTGTAGAAAATCAAACGAAAGAAAAACTATTGATCTCTAGAATTGATCGAGAACAACTGATTTCAGAATGGAGCCAATACATTCAAAATCTGATAATATCATCTTTTTTTATTCCTGCTGGGAGAAAACATCTGTATGAAGAAAAACGTTGAAAGTGGATAACATATGCATGCATAATTCTGATAAAAATAATTATCATTGAGAACACCTTCAGTTGTAGAATAAATTCGAGATTTCCATAATGTGCGTTGATTTTTTGCGCAGTGTAATTTCCGGCGGATGTCCACCACGACTAGCTCTGAGGAACCACATTCGACGAGATCAATTTTGGACCACTTTTTCGAGTAATTCAGAGGCCTTATTTCAGCAATAACACGAGTTATGTTCACTTCCAAAGCGTCTATTGTTTCTGGTTTATCAGCATAAATGTTATTCCCAAATCTTTCTTTCAACAAATCAATTGTTACGGTGGCAGCATGAGGTGTAGCAGCACCTTCTGGGTCGATACAATTCAAATTTTGAAACAAATAATCATTGATCATCGATCTGTAACGAGCACCATTCAGTGTAACATTAGCTCCAAAATCTTTTTCAAAGAAATATGGACCGATGATGCCTCCAGCGTGTAAAGCACACCATACAGTGCATTTTCAGGATGCAATAGAACCTGCAGAACTTCTTGAGGATTGTTTTTACTCCATATACTGCAATTTTGCTTGTTAATGTAGCCGTTCAACCAGAAATGAGCTCCATCACTAAACACAATTTTTCGATAAAAAAGTGGATCAACTTCAAGCTGTTCTAGGGCCCAACCAGCAAACAAACGACACTTATTATGGACAAGTGGCTTCAGTTCTTGAACCAGTTGGATCTTGAATTCGTGTAGACCGAGATCTTCACGAAAAATTTTCCATGTGGTGGATGTACAGAGTCCAACTTAGTGTGAACGTCGACTAATAGACAAATCTGGATCTTCATTAACACTATCACATACAGCAGCGATATTTTCTTCTGTACGTACAGTTCTTTGTCTTGTTGTTGTAATTGCATCGAGTAGAGAAAATTTTGTCCGAAATCTATCGATAGTTCGACGAATAAGCTGCTCTGATGGACTATGTGCTCTATATGTTTGACGAAAAAAACACTGATTTTGAAAATAAATTTCAACAATTTTTAAACGTTGTTTGGGCGTGAGCCTTTCCATGATAATTTTTCAGTGCTAAAGGAACAGAAACTATCAAAACAACATGGTTTCTACCTTTCAAGTCACAGTTATCTCCCTCTAAAAAAAATATACAAAATGGCGAAGGAATTGGTTACCCAAATTCCTCTATTATGAACAGAACCCCAGATTTAAAAATAAACAAGGTACTCAATGTGGACTTCTAGATGGAATTTGGGAATACTGGTATCATGCCCGTCAAATCATTCACCTGTATTCCAATATCAGAGTAAAACCCCATTAACCTATTCGGGAAATATCTCATTCGATAGAAACTTCTTTTCTTCTCGATGAATCATAATGATAATGATGATGACTGCCAGTATCTAACCCTTTATCATTTATAATTCAACGAATAATTCGAATGTTTCCTGGCAATCCAATATCGAATTTTTATATTTTGGTATCGGGTCATCCTTAACAACTGACCGAGCGGAAAATTAGAAGGGGACAGCAAAGTTGCCGTTTTCCGGAAATTAACGGTTTCAATCTTTCCTGAATCGCTTTTTTCATACCTCACGGAATTTGAAAAGAATTTTCCATACGGGTTGTAACAAGCTGTTTGATGGGATTGGGCTATGTTGAATCGATTAATTTTGCTCTACGTTGTAAATAAACTGCTCCACATGAGGGATATTGACTTTAATTGCAAAAAATATAGTTAAAATAAGATTTTTGTGATGAAAATTCATATTAAGATGATTTCAAGTTGCAAATTAATTTAAGCTTGTAGGTCTGCAGCGTATACAGGGTGGTTAAGAAAAATCGAGTAAAATAACGAAATTTTTTTCCAGAGAATTCAAGCATTTTTAGACTATCAAAACAATATATGGCCTCCACGGGCATCAATAACAGCTTGACATCTTCTTTGCATACTACCCGGATCTACGATTTTTTCTGACCGGGGCAAAAGTTCATGATTGCCCCTCCCATTTGTGTAATATATGAATTCATAAAAAATAAAAAAAATAAATAATACAAATGAATAATCAAAATTAATACTAATAATAAGGAAAAAAAAGAGAAGAAATTTTAATTTAATTCAATTTTTTATTATTTTCAATTTGCTTAAACTGCAGACGTGGTAGTGCAGTAAATTCTTAAAGCTGAACTGACGTTAGAGTTGCAGATTTTTCCTGTGAAGAATTTGCAGCAGGTATAATGAAGTCGATGATTTCAGGAACTAGCTCTTTGAAAACCGCTAGTTCCTAACGAAAATCAACTGTATTCAAGTCTCTTCAATATGTTTGCGCTAAAACTTTCTAAGCTTTTTCTGATTTCTGACAATAATCTTTCGAAAACAACTTTAATTCCCTTCGAGAATAAACCAACTTGATCTTACGTTCTTGACTCATCCTCGCTAATATCGTCGACCTGCTTTGTCTTCTTGGCCCCACATCCAATTCTTTTGAAAGAAGTGTAGCTTCCGATATCCAGTTTTCAAGAGGTATTTCTCTCATTCCTTGCAAGATCTTCACAAGACGAAAATGAACGTGAAATAATTATATCCCCTTTCAGAATTTCCATGTTGACGCTATTGATCTCTCGCAGAATATTATACCAAATTGTTAGGATCAGAATCAATCTGAAATCCATCACAGCACGAAGCAAATGACCATAGCTTCATACACGGAAAGAAATCTATCCTCAAATCAAGAAGCCCAATATTCTTGAAATATTAGAGTTGTTTCAAGTATATATAGAATCAAAACAAGTAAAAAGGGGAATTTTGTATACTTGGAATGAATTTATTTTACTCAAAAAACATATACTTGATTGAAGAATGAAATTCTCCATCGGAGTAAATTATTTATTCAATCCAAACTATTCACTTTTATCAGTTCAAGAGTACTTCTATATTTCAGGTAACTATATGATATCTTGACTTCGAAAATATAATATTCTCAGTTCGAGAATTGGAATATACTCATTCCATGTGTTATATTCAAGAAATTAGTTTTCTTGAAATAATTATTTCGATTGACATGAAATAATGAATTGACTTAAAATTATGAATTGAATAATTAATTAATCAATCAATAATGATTCGAGAATATTTCGCCAAATGGAATAAAATCGAAAATAAAATATTGCTAGGATAACGTTCAGATTTTAGATTATATGTGTACGTTTTAACGTCCACAAGAAAATCAAGGAGATGACAAGTGGACAAAATCCCCGTTTTTCGGGTCTTCTAAGGTCATCGGACGGGCGTCTAATTGCCGATGTCAGGGAGAAGTTGTTGCATTGGACCAGTTACATTACGGAGTTGTTTCAGGGCGAAAGAACAGAGCTATCACTGGATAACACAGTAGACACTGGACCATCAATACTGAGGCAAGAAGTGCTATATGCCATCAGGAACACAAAAGGTGGTAAAGCGGTAGGACCCGACGAATTGCCCATTGAACTGCTGAAACTCATAGATGAAGAGTTAATCGACATTTTAGTTGACCTATTCAATCTCATATACGAGACTGGCAACATTCCAACAATGTGGCTTCGGTCTACATTTGTGGCAATTCCAAAGAAACCTGGTGCAATAACATGTTCCGAACACAGAACAATTGCCTTGATGAGCCACACACTTAAAGCGTTTTTGAAGATCATACACGGCAGAATTGTTCGAAACCTAGAGTACGATATGAGCGACACGCAATTTGGGTTCAGGAATGGGATGGGTACCAGAGAAGCTTTGTTTAGCTTGAACGTACTGGCTCAGAGATGCATGGACATGAATCAAGATCTATATGTTTGCTTTGTAGACTTTGAAAAGGCGTTTGACACGGTCCAGCACGATAAACTTTTGGAGATACTGAAAAATAAGAACATCGATAACCGAGACACCAGGATTATCTCTCAATTATACTGGAATCAAGCTGCCAGAATGAAAGTTGACGGTAGTCTTACCCCGGATATTGCTATACAAAGGGGGGTCCGTCAGGGCTGCGTACTGTCTCCGTTGCTGTTCAATGTGTATAGTGAGGCTGTGTTTCAGCGGGCGTTTTCGGACCTTTTGGAGGGCATTACAATAAACGGAGAAATTCTTAATAACATACGTTTTGCAGATGATACTGTGATATTAACGAATAACATCGGAGGTTTGCAAAGAATGATGCAACGCCTCAACATGTGCTGCAAAGAATATGGCCTCAAAATGAACTTGAAGAAGACAAAGTTTATGATTATCAGCAAATCAATTACTACAAACGCCCGGCTGGTTATTGAACACACGGAGATTGAGAGAGTGGTCGCGTACAGGTACTTGGGTACCTGGATAACATCAAACGTTGATCAAACGAAAGAGATCAAAACACGCATTGAAGTGGCGCGTTCGGCGTTTATCAAATTAAAGAGATTCCTCACATGCAGGGACTTGAGCCTGGGGATACGCATGAGGATGCTGCGTTGCTACGTGTTCTCTGTTCTTCTGTATGGCTTGGGGGCCTGGACACTGAAGGAGGTTCATATGGATAAATTGGCCGCTTTTGAACTTTGGTGTTATAGAAGAATCCTGCGCATATCGTGGATTGACAGGGTGACGAACGTAGAGGTCATTGGAAGGATGGGAAAGGAGCCGGAAGTTCTGAAAACGATTAAACGACGAAAACTCGAATACTTGGGACATGTGATGCGAGGGCAAAGATACGCCTTGTTACAGCCGATAATACAAGGTAAAATACAGGGAAGAAGAAATGTGGGAAGACGCAGGATGTCCTGGCTCAGGAATCTAAGAACGTGGTTTGGATGTAGCAGCGTGGAATTGTTCAGGGCGGTGGCGAGCAAGGTCCGTATCGCAATGATGATTTCCAACCTTCGATAGAAGAGGAACTTTAAGAAGAAGAAGTGTACGATAAGTTAGAAATCTGAAAAAAGTTACCATTGAGATAGATAGACTCTCCTTTCAAAATATATACATTGTATGGATTGAAATAGGAAGTTGGTATTATAAAAAATTGTGAAAATATAATTTGAAAGAAATTTTCAATTAGGTACTTTTCACAAATCGATTTATAATAAAATTATGTGATGAAACATTATAGAAAAAAAATCACCAAATCTATTACACTCTGTATAACATTTCTCTTAGTGTAATTCCATAATTTTGAAAGGGAAAGAAAGAAGTTGTTGAAAAATTCATCGTATTTGTAAATTTAAGTGAAATGACATGCATTCACTCGATCCAAGTGTAATTTTCAGAATATACTAAGATGCCAATTCTTCTTCCGGTAGTTAGGCAACATGCATGAATAAAAGGAACCGTGATCCGATTGCGAGCAGTTTCATCGTAATCCAAGTATCTAAATTTCTCCATCCACTAGATCCAAGTGATTTATTCGACAATATACGGTCTTTGGGTTAACAATGCTAAGCCTCTTTACTTCTGTATTTATGCAAATAAAGTATTGGTATTGAATGTGGTGTCGAAATCGTTCGAGGATGTCACAACCCCAGAAAGGGCCTAGTATTAATAAGGGCACCCTTACTTGTTGATTTTGACTTCGATTTCATTATATAGGCATTAAACTTGAGACTGTGAATTATCTCAAAAACTATCAACTTTAGAAGGATATGTTTCAAGTGAAAAATGTTAGATATCACATCTTGTTTTCACCTTAACCTTTTCAAGGTTATTTCAGAGCTAACTTGATTCTTAATGATTTATTATTGAAGAGAATGTATATCTAATTTTTCCATATTCTGCTACATATATAAGTATGTAGTATGAAATATTTCGTTTCGAGTGAATTTTCATAAGGGTATATATCAAAGTATCCTAAAAATGTTTCTTGAAAAATGTAAACAGAAATCATCAAATCTGGAACATTCAGAAATTCCAAAATTTCGAAAAAAAAATGTAGAACAATTCTATATAACTAAAAATTCAAGTGAAACCATATATTACTAATCTTGACAAAATTTTCATTCACTTGGTCCGAGTAAGATATTCAGCGATAAACTATAATACGCCAATTCTCCTTCCGGTAGTTAGGTTTTATCGTAATCCAAATATATGAATTTCTCAATCCACTAGATCCAAGTAAATTATTCAACAATATACTAAAAAGCGCCCTCTATTCAGTGCGTAAAAGGGGATATCACTCTCGATCTTGAATCGACTTGTTCATATCGCGTCTTTCGTCCAAGTTCAGTGTGTTGAAGAAAGTTTAACCAATTTTTAGTGAAATGTGGAAAAATTATTGGGACAATAAGGATGCTCGGGCAGTGTTAGCAAGCTATTTCAAGGTAAGATATGTTAGCTATGTATTGATTTGAATTTATATTGAGATTTAAAAAAAAACTTTATTTCTACTTTTAATCTTATACGTTTTGAATCACCAAGCTGTTTTCTTTTTCGATAAATTTAATACTTGAAATGCGCATCTCTTACATTTCTAAGAACATTCATTTTCAAAAATCCTATTACATTAGGATTATCAATTTTTCAGAACAAGATATTTCCTTATAGCTCTTAAAAAATCTCAATGATCATGATCTCATACCTACCTTAGGAATGAAAACTGATTTCAAAGAAAATTAAAGAGATGAATTCTGAAGCAAGTGAAATATTTTTTATTTTTATGAAATGAATTCGCTTTTACTACTTCTAAAAATGATTTTTCGAATTACACAGTACTGTACGAGCATCGTTAAATAAAAAAAGAGCGATAATCAACCAGTTATACCATATTTTCTTATGTAACTCACGAATTTTGAATTATTAGATCGAAATGGTCTCGTACACTGTTGTATCTTTTTTGGGGGGAATACCTCATCATATCACTCATTATAGAATGCGGATAAAAATTCATAGGATGCAGAATTTATAAGCATTTTTCTTGCAGAGGTTTGGAGATATGGAAAATATTATGCAAGAGCAGAGGCAGAAAACAATACAATGGAAAGGAACGATGCCGCCCTAATTGTTGGTTTTGGGACAGTTTCTATTAGAACCGAAAAGCTTTTTGATTATTGTTGAAAACCTCTACCATCAGTTCTCCTCTGCACGTAAGGCATTCAAATTGTTTCACGTTTTGAATGTTAATTATCCCGTTCAGTGCCAGTACCTGTATGTGATTATACTGCGATGTGTACCTACCTATATAATTTTTTTATTTGTGGTTCTTCTGATATTTCTTCTGTTGTTGATTGTATACTTATTTATATGTGATAATATTTTTAGGATTCTGATTTTTCATATAGTTTTTATTTGTGGTATGTACTTATTTTTTCACATCAGTTATTATTGTGTTCATTTGTGCCTAGTCCAGTTGATTATATGTTGACTTTTCTCTATTTGTTTTCAGTGATCACTTTTATACTTTTGTTTGTTTATAATTATTTCAGAAGTATAATAAATTTGTTTTCAATTCTTATAAGCCTCGTTTTATGAATATAATCCTCATCCTGAAATCACAGCAATGTTAAACAATTATCTTATTTCAAATAATTTCACTATTTGTCAAAACAAGCATAAAATAAATCTCATTATTCATCTTGAGAATATAATATACTGAAACTGAATATTCAGAATTCTCATTGGTTCAGAGTGAGAATATAAATGGTTTTGACCAAACAGGTATTTACTTCTTGTAAGTAGACCGAAAACTAAATCTGAAGTTAATATTTACTCAAAACCATTATTGAATAAAATTTGATTTGAAAATATGATATACTCAATTTAACAATTTTCTGATGTTGGATTGAGTGAAATTATTGAGTTCATTCAAGTATTTGGTATCTTTGCTTCGAACGAAGAAACTACTGAGATTAAGATGTACAATAATTCCATTTGAGATTATGTTTCCCTTAGACAAAATATTTCGAATACTCATTTCAAAATTCTCATTTTACTCACAAGGAATATATGAATATTCTTGAATCAATAATACGTGATTTATTAAATTCAAGTATATGATATACTTAGTCGAAAGAATTATTTTATTTGAATTCGGAGAATAAGGTATACTTGAATCGACTAAATCTTATTCTTGCTCATATATGAATCTATCATTTACTTCAATCGAATATTATCCACTTGGTACGAGAATAGATTTCTTTCCGTGTACTTGGATTCTGCGACTAGTGAGGATTCTTTGATTTCTTCCACAGCCTTCACAACTCCCGGTAAATTATTGAGCAAGGCATTAACAGCTTGATGTTCAGCCCATCTTGTTTGGCTACTTCCTTTCAAATTTGTTTTCGTGCACTTTTTCATAATTATTGTTCATCTTATGGTTGAACAAGAAAAAATACAGTCTTTGTATAACACCAAATAAATTTACTGCTTCTGAACATGATGAAGCCAAATGGACACCCACAAGATTCAAAGAGTATCCTAGGCATGGAACTAATACTGCCAGCTCGTTCATCTGTAGAATTCTGGATTGGACTCCAGCTATATTAGATGCGTTGTCGTAGGATTTTGACATCTAAATCGTCAGTTTGCAGTTCATCTAGAATTCGCTTTGATATAGATTGAATTTTGTTTAAGACTTCATTGTCGATCGAAAATCTGAGAATTTGTCTTGCTTGTCATTTCTCTCGAAAACTCGTAACTAGACCAAAATCTGAAATCTAGAATGCCGTTTTGATCTACGAATTTTGGTCACGTTTTTTAGTAAGGAGTCGTTACACCAGGTATTCTATGCATCTATGCTATGATATTATTCTACAGTTTTTCCGTCAACTTCTAAGAAGTCAATAAAACTTTTCTTTATCTCATATCCAGACTACGTTCTCTTTAAATATCGTATAACCTGGCTCATGTTCTGTGTGAAATATATCTGAGGTGCAGTCGAACCTAATAGTGACAAAGTTGGTCTCCTTGATCTCATTAATAATTTTATTCCGAACTTTGGTGGCCATTAAATTTCATGTTGCAAAGTTTTAGACAGATAGGATGTTTGTCCTTTTTTCGAGTGGTCAAGATGGCACTTCAGAGTCGGGTCATATTCGATAGAAATACTTTTTTCCGAGAAAATCAAAAATAAAAAAAATTTATCCCCTGGTTGTTTTTGGCGCCCCCTTAAGCTGGCGCCCAGGGCAAGCGCCCCGCTTGCCCCCCCTAGATCCGGGCCTGCATACTACACACGAGGTGGTTGAACATTTCTTGAAGAATTTGGTTCCATAAACGGGGCAGAAACTCTCTCAGATCATTTAAGGATTCTGGGGTAGAAATTGAAAAGTTTCACCAATAGCAGCGTGAAAATTTATCACAACATTGTCAATGACATGCTCCCTATAGTGTAAGGCGGCCATATTCCCAGGACAAATATGTAGATCTGTGCGCCCGTTGAAACATATCCCGGCTCATACCATAACACTACCCCCTCGGAATGGATGGACTTCTTGGACATAGCGACGATTACGGGGTATGCGTGGAATTGTCCATACCCTTATTCTTCGAGAATCTGAAAATCGTCCATATCTGGATTCATGAGTGAAAAGGACACTACGCCATTGATCGTTCCAATTGATATGTTGCCTTGCCCATTCCAATCTTTGACGCTTATGGTCACGTGTTAATGGAACTCCTCTTAATGGACGTCTAGAACCTAGATTCACCTCTCTCAAACGTCGTCTGTTGGTTTCGATGGAAACTTGGACCCCATCTGCATTTTGAAGAGTATTCTGTAGCATTCTACACGTAGATGTAGGGTTTCTTCTCGCCTAAACGGTGATGAAACGATCCTGAGCAGGTGTTGTTTTTCGTCGCCCACCAAGCCCACGGAACCTGTCTCCCTGAACCTATTCGAGAGTCGAGATATCACACTTTGGCTGACTTGGAGCCTTTCCGCTACAACCTCAGTTCGGCCACCCTGTAGCATTCCGATAGCCCTATTAGCCTCAGCGTTTGTTAATTTACGTCTTGGGATTTTCAGAAAACTCGTTTCAAATCGAAGCCGTTGATAAACTGACTTCATTTCAAAATAAGAACATTCATGAAGCATATGCAAAGAAGTAAACTTCCGAAAAAAGGCGACCAGATTGACGAAATGTCTCACACTGATTTTGTTGGATCGATTCAAGTTGTTATTGAGTTTTAAATAATTTTACAGCGATTTTCTCGAAGATAACATACTTTTAAAAACGATTGAATACGATATTACTAACTCTTGTGGAGCAGTATATTATCATTGTAGGAACTCAGGAATTTATGGCTCAAGATTCCATGTTACTTTCAAATCAATTTTTTTGCAGTTTTCATCGAATGATAGCATTAAATAAAAATTTTTGTGAATTATTATAGCTATTGTTAGTGAATTATGGAATAAATGTTGGCAGATGTAATTTTTTTCGAAAGAACACCCTATATTTTATTGCAATATTGCATAATCTTCTTAGCAAAGTTAGCTAGTTTTTTTGTATTCATTTTGATGAAAATTTTGTTCAAAAATCATAATTTTCTACATACTAAACCATTTCAATATCTTTTTGAAACCCCAGAAAGACATATTAGCGGAGTTCATATCTATCTAGTCGCTCCTATCGAATATCCCTAAAAAACCACACGTCAAACTTGTCATCACTACCCACGTGTTCCCATTTTCATCAACTATCTACGTCATTTTCCTCGAAAACACAAAACTTGCGTCATCCACTACAATTAATCTCTGATCAGATGAAGCAATATTACACCACATTATTGACGCATGCTTAGAGATAAGAATAAAAGAATTTCCGGGAATTTGATGAGATTTTGATGCTCCCCCGATAAAGGTGCTTTTCCGGGAAGAACACCTGTAGACAAACTCGAAAATCACAAGTTAATTCGGTTTGGTAACATCATTCCAAGATGAGTTTCTGTTCATTGAACCCATCAACTAATTAAATTGAATCTGAGTTTTTCCAGGAAAAATATCCTAATCAGCTTTTATTTTCTCGATAAATTGAAAAAGAGTCCTTGGTACAACACTGTTGAAGTATTTGTTATCTTCAAATGATAAATACGATTCCTATATAATAACAGACTATTCGTTCTTGAGTTGAAAGGACAGTGAAGAAATTGAACTGAGAATGTGAGAAGTGAGTGTTTTTTTTTTAGTGTTGGAACTTTAGATTGAAATAAAACACATTTAAATTAAGATTGTTGGCTTCCAAAGCGACTACTGTTTCTGGTTTATCAGCATAAACCAATGACTTGACATAACCTCAAAGAAAATAATCCATTGGAGTCATGTCGCATGATCTTGGAGACCAATTAATTGGAACATTTCTCGAAATAATGTTATCGCCAAATCTTTCTTTCAATGAATCGATTATTTCGGTAGCAGCATGAGCTGTAGCACCATCTTGTTGGAACCAAAACACTTCTGGGTCGATACCATTCAATTTTGAAACAAATGATCATTGATCATCGATCTGTAACGAGCACCATTCACTGTAACATTAGCTCCAGCATCGTTTTTGATGAAATATGGACCAGCGATGCCTCCAGCGTGTGAAGCACACCATACAATGCATTTTCAGGATGCAATGACACCTGCAGAACTTCTTGAGGATTGTTTTTACTCCATATAATGCAATTTTGCTTGTTTACGTAGCCGTTCAACCAGAAATGAGCTTCAGCAATAAACACAATTTTTCGATAAAAAAGTGGATCAACTTCAAGCTGTTCTAGGGCCCAATCAGCAAACAAAAAACGCTTATTATGCTCAGGCAGCTCAGGTAGCTTTAGTTCTTGAACCAATTGGATCTTGAATGGATGTAGACCAAGATCTTCACGCTAGTCCAACTTGTTGTGAACGTTGACGAATAGACAAGTCTGGATCTTCATTAATACTATCACTTACAGCAGCGATATTTTCTTCTGTACGCACAGTTCTTTTTCTTGTTGTTGTTATTGCATCGAGTAGAGAAAATTTTGTCTGAAATCTATCGATATTTCGACGAATAAGCTGCTCTGATGGACGATTATGTAAACCATAAAGCTCCATAAGTTTGGCGGTTAGAAAACTGATTTTGAAAATAAATTTCAACAATTTGTAATCGCTGTTGCGGCGTGAGCATTTCCATGATAATTTGTCAATGCTCACTGAACAGAAATGTCAAAACAACACAGCTTTTACCTTCCTTCTAATCACTGTTATCCACATCGAAAAAACACCCGATACATTCAAAGAACTGTCAAAGTGCCTTTGAATGAATGACTTATATTCCAAGTTTCATCGACCTATTCTAAGGACTGAACGAGAATAAATTCGCTATCACAAAAACGCTTATATCTTTTGAACCACTGGACCGATTTCGAAAATCACACTCATTTTCAAATCATCTTCTAATTCTAATGAAAACTGTTTTTACAATCAGAAAAACCAAAACTAATTTTTACAAAATTCATGGATTTTTTCTGGAATTCTTCCCAACATGCTTCTTATTGTGTTCTCGGTCACTTTCTGGGATGCTGTCTTCCACTTTTGCTTGAATTCCGCTAATGTTTTCGTTGATTTCTTAGTCTTCTTCAATTTCCTTCTTACCGTCAGGGCCCAATATCTTTCGATTGGCCTGAGTTCTGGGTAATTTGGTGGATTGGTCTCTTTGGGGACAAAAACCACCTCATTAGCTTCGTACCATTCCTTAAGTGGCCTTGCTGTAGTGGCATGAAGATAAATCTGGCCAAAAGAAAAGAAAGAGAAGAAATTTTCTCCTTTTCCCACAAGTGCAAATTGCATGCCAAACCAGGAATTTTTTCGGAAACTTTGCTTGTTTCTTCACGCGAAATTGTTCGCAACATTTCCACGAGAATCTGCAGTATAAAATTCCTGACCAGGAAGTTGCGAGAAATCAGCCAAGACATAGGTTCGTCGTCCATCACGCAACAGGAAAAAATTTTCAAGAAATCTTTTTTGATTTCTTTGCTCTTGATTTCGCTTCTTGATTTTTCACAGCGTTCTTGTCTGACACTTTCTGCACTTTGTATGTTCTAAGCCCACAACTCGACTTATTTCCTGAACGGTTGACTGCGAACAACCCACTATTTGTGCCACTTTCCATCCTGAAAGGTTAGGATTCTTCTGAAAAAGGCTGATGGCTTTCTCCACTTTTTTGGGCTATGAAACCCCTTTTTCCTCCTGGATCCTTCCTTGCGGTTAATTGTAAGATCTTCGTTGAAGCGCTTAACAACTCTTGATACCGTTTCCAGACGAACGCGAGCCTCTTTTGCGATTCTTCTGAAGCTCCCTTTTTGATTATTTTGAAAAAGTTTCACTATAAATTCTCGTGTTTTCACTTCGCTTGACATTTTGCGACAGAGAATTGAAATATCTATGAAGTAAATGTTCCACATGTTTCTGACGTTCATAACAAAGCTAACTATGATCAAATTTGAAATTTTCTCAATTGGTTCAAGAGATATAGGCGTTTTTGTGATAGCGAATTTATTCTCGTTCAGTCCTTAAGTACTTTTTTGGCACTGTAGTACTTCACATAAAAGTGATTCAGTGTAACCGGTTCATTCACCAATTTGTAACAATCCGAACAATTTATTTGAGCCCTTTCCCTTACAGTCTGCATTCCACAATATGAGTGGTCTGTGGCTCTTTGAATAAATAAAGAATAATACTGAGTCTTATTGAATATTGATTGAATAGTTTTGGAATCTTTTGTTCTCATAAAACGGAAAATCCTTCCTCAATAATATGAACTGGAAATTTTCAGATATTCACATGTAATTTTCAAGATACCTACTCGGTAAAATGGATAAAAAATTTATAAATGTCACATGAATATCATCTCCATGTTAATTCCATTACAAATACTTTGTTGGAGTACAAATCCATTATGTTATGAGTTGATTGAACTTCCGAATGAAATCAGAAACAAATGGAAATGAGTTCTTTTCTTCGGTTTTGGTGTAAGCAGTATAGCCAGTTTGATCAGAAATCAAGCAGAAAAATCTTCGCCAAAATAGTGTACTGGTCCTACTGGAAAACATACATGGCAGCATCTTTCTTCATCAGGAAATAAACTTGCATTTTTCCAAAATATCCATAGATTTCTTCGTACAAAATCCTACAGAATCTGATTCAATGAATGCCAGTTTGATCAGAAATCAAGCAGAAAAATCTTCGCCAAAATAGTGTACTGGTCCTACTAGAAAACATACATTACAGCATCTTTCTTCATCAGGAAATAAACTTGCATTTTTCCAAATTATCCATAGATTTCTTCGTACAAAATCCTACAGAATCTGATTCAATGAATGCAATGCATTCCAAATATACTGTCAACTGAGATCAACAAAATGAAACTCGTGAAATTTAAACCTAATCATTCTGATATTCTGCTTGATCCAATATTATCGCGACTATTAAAGGAAATCAAATTGTCGGGCTTTAATTCAATATTAAGCCTGGAAATCAAAGTGAAACAGCCTTTGTAAATGCATTATCAGATAGTGTGTGGGTGTATATGACCTTTGAATTACCTTTCGAATAGAAGAGAAATTCGGGATGTAGGAATAATGAAATCAAGATTAAAATCACAGGATTTTGAATTTAGGATGAATATTTCAATTTTGAAAACTGCAACCCTTTGCATATGTTTATAAATAATGCTGGGGAGGAACAAGAAGCATGTTGTGGGGATTACAGGGGTGTTTATTGGATTATACAGAATTAGAACCCACCTCATGATCTCCTGCTCCCTCTGTTCCTCTTGTTTTTGTCGGACCATAACGGACTCGATAATGGCCCTTTCTTCAGGTGTAAGATGAGACAGATCTGGTCCTTCCTCCATCGTCCTATCCCTCGCCAATCATTCCACTGTAACACTATCCTTCGGTCGTTTTAACCCGCGAATTCCTTGGCATCTTCAAGATAGCAATCCGTGCCATCGGGCCCGTTTGACATATCGCGATGTTACAGAATGGAAACGGGAGCTCAGGCGTTACCCTTTCCAGTATGTTTCCAGGTTTCCAGATGCAACAACGACAGCCTCCCGATCCGCGGAAAGTTTGGACGCGTTTTGATCACCGACCGATCTTTGATGGGCGATTGTCTTTGATATGCCGTTCCGCTTTATCACAGATTGCTTTAACCCATTCATGCACCTTTAATAAATAACTGGATGAGTATAGCGGGCTGCCAATGGATGCTTTTCTAACCTGTGACGTCATCAGATAAAACCTATTGATTTTTGGCACGAGCAAGCGCTCGTTGTACTCGGACACATCTTCCGACATTCAACTTTTAGATGCACGCGCTTTGTCGAATGCAGGAATCTGCATAACGGTTTCGTTTTTGTGGACCGCAGGAGGCTTGATGTTTGTGAGATTCGTGATCAACTGCTGTTAGTTATGAAAAATAGAAAAGGACCAAATTGCTATGTGAACGACATCCGATGCAGGTTTTCCGCCATATCGATTTTTAATCAAAACGCAATCTGTTTGTTATTCTAATTCAAAGGCCAACAATCTTGCAGGAAATTCATCGCCACATTTCGTGACATCCACTAGATTGAGAATATTTTATCAAAATTATGCACCTTTCGTCATCAACTCAAACCACAATCCTTCCGAAATTTGTTTATTCAATGTTTTAATAAACTACCACAGTCACACTCTCCGAGCAGAATTTCAATATCTAATTTTGTGTAATTTAAAGGTTAATGTATTAATAAAAGGAGAACATCGTAACTGCATTATGAATTCGATCACATGCTGAAAATTTCAAACTTTCGTCGAGTCCTGAACATAAAACAATCATAAACTGGAATAATTTTCTGCAGGAGAACGAAAATATCATTCAAGCTCCGCCTAGCACACAATTGCTTATGCAACCTATCATACACGTCTTGTACATGAATGGTTGCAGAGTTCGTCAAAAGCGCTATCTAAGAAACAATAATTCAACTATGTACTACATAATCTCGATCAATAATAATTATGCAATAACAAATCCAGTTTCAGGGGGGTATAATTATAATTATTTAAAAAAACCTTATCTTTGCGGTCTTGTTTCTCCTTTACCAGTGTTAAAATATTGCGACACTTTCGTTACGAAAATTCAGTAAATAATAATTGGATATCATTCTTCATATTATTGATCATGCATAATAGGATTTAATTATATGACAAAAACATTTTCAATTTTCGAAATTATTTATTATACAATCAATTACTTTGGCTAGATGCTAACTTTTTATCTTCAGAAGTTGGCACAGTTTCCCTTCCCAAAATCTTATTCCCATCCAAATCAAGAGCAAAATTGTGATCCACGGGATTAGCTAGTGCCTTCTCTATTTCCGCATCGATCATCTCAGGTAGAATAAAGTTTTTCGAACATTCAATTTCTCTTTTAACTATCTCCTGTTGTAATCTCTTGCGATCTTCCCTCTTCTTCTCAGTTGCCATTTTATTGTTCACTGCCTTTTCTATCGCTTCTTTCAGCTCTTCTTCTGCGTTAGCTTCTCTCAGAACCTTTTGTTTAGCGTTCCATTCATCGTTGATTTTCATGCAATTGGTCAGATCTTCTTCGAATTGCTTCCATTTCAAATCAGTATCTTCTTTTTGTTGAAATTCTTCGTTATATTTCAAGGTGAGGAACTTGGTTATCGTTTTCAGTTCTGTCCTATATTTGTTGTACAATCTTTTGATTTCAAGTGTTTCTTCTTCGGGTATTTGGGGTCTTGGGGATACTCTGAAAATTTTACTTTTTGCAGTTCCTTTCCACATGGGTTTTCTTGGTTTTCTTCTCCATCTTACTAGGTTAACGTTGACAGGGTTTGCAGTTGTTGGAATGGCGTCCAAACTAATGTTTTTCAAATTATTTATTAATCGTAACATTTTCCAAAATTTTCAAATTAAATAAGGTTAATTTTTTGGTTAGGAAAATATTGGCAATGTCAAAATCATTCTTCTTCTTTCACAGAGAATATTTTTATTGAATTCATTCTGATTCTTGCAGGAAATATCAGAATAATGGTGAGATTTACGAGCTTTTGTTTAGTGAACCTATTAAAAAGCTCTTCATTCACATTAATTCCAACACAGTTGAAATCATGAGTTTTCAAAAAATTGAGTAGTTCTAATGTACGAATCTTGGGATTAGGGAGATAATCCATTAACTGTCAAAGTGAAGGTTGTCAAAAATTATCAATTTTTAGTGTTTTTCTTATAGGATTTCCTCGTATTTCCTTTGTTTAATTTCCCATTCAAGTAGAAGTGCACGTTTTCAGATACATTATAATCAGTTGAACTTTGCATATTGTCATTTAAGTTTCAGGAAAAATACGAGTGTTTCAAAATGAATAATGCAAGCCCTACAACAGGTGAGTTATAATTTTCTTTTCCCGGTGTATTTTATATACAAAATTTTCCGTCGTGCCACTTTTGATACGTATGAAAAAAACATGAATGTAAAATTGATGAAGTTTCATTTCTTGTTCATTGGTGCCTATCAGATGACCTTTCTCAAATCCATTTACCGTTATGACGCGTCATACAGTTTTATAGTAGTATTCATTCACATAGGTATACAGTATACAGATTGCCAACAACCATGAAAAGTTGTGTTTCTCGTTCGAAATTGTCAGATCTGTTTAAAATCTGTAAGAAATGTGTTACACCTGCCTGAGTTTGAAAAAATATGGTTTTTGTTATCATGAAGTAACAAAATTGTTTACATAAAAATTGGAACAGCTGTGATGAAAGAAGTGAAATTGGAAATATGCAGAGCAGAAGGATTTGAAAATGAATAATGATGATAATCTTCAAAGGGAACCTCACTCTTTAGAAGGTTTCATTGAAGATCCATATGTTCCAACAGCTGATATACATACTCCAAGTTTTGATGATACAGATCAAGAAACTTTATTCGTAATACAGGATGAAATACTGAGACCAACTCGTCTAGAGTTTGATGATCTGCCAAATTCTTCGTATGATAATGATGATTCGTTAAAAGTTGAAACAGAGTTCATTAAAGTGAATGCTCTGTTGAGGAGAGAGAAAATATTTGTTCGTGTTACTTATTCTGATCTCAGCAAGCCTTTTAAACTTAATTTACCAACTGGCAGTTCAAAGAATTACTATGATTATGGCACAGGTAACATTTGAATTTTTCCAACTTGAGTTACTTCTTCAAATTTCCTTATTCTTGAATTGATAGTCCAAAATATCCTAATTACATCAAATCTGTAGATAAGGAATATTATCAATGATACTTTTGGAATGCATTGTTCCTCCTCTTTCAATTGGTAGTTCACTACATATAAGGAAAGTATTTATTCTGGATATAATATCCTCATCGGCTTATCTTAGTCTAGTATGCCTAGTCTGTTGAATAATCGGTTTAGGTAGAAATTGAAAGTTGATTTTCATTCAGAAACAGCAATGGCTGCTGGAGACCACCAAGTGCCTGAATTAGCCAACTTGACCCTTGAAGAAAGGGCCTTGAAGGAAGAAGAATGGCGGCAGGAGTTGGCACAGGTTGATGATGAGATCGCTACACTTCAGACAGTTCTCAATGCTAAAAGAAAGCGAGCTGCTGATCTGAAGAAACTTCTTGGAATTGGTGTTCTGAAGGAACTATCTGATGACTTGAACCAAGGAATCAAGAATGTGAAAGAGAGTAATGTGTAAGTAATATAAAAGAAGTGTAATTGTCCTAAATTGTTCGCTGGAGTGGCCAACACACTGTAAGACATTCCAATTATAATCTTTTTCAATGTGCATTATTATTTCTATCTCGAATGAATAATATTTTCTTCAACAATTTTTTTACCAAATTTGTTCAATTTTTATCATTAATTTTTGTTATATTTTGTTATTCTTTTTGTTTTTATTTTGAATAGGTATCAAACTGTGGGAAATACAATGGGTCAAGTTACTAAAGCTGTAACTGAAGCTCCCATGTAAGTATTCAGAAAAAAAGGGGTCATTCATTAAATACACATATATTCAAAGAGTTGTTTATAAAGATTCACAGCTCAGTTGCATATGTGATGATTAAAGAATGATGAACATTCTTTCTTATTTCTAGCTACCAAAAGACTACCTCTCTGTTCGGTGGATTAACAAGCAACATCAGTACGAAATTTGGTCAAATGAAACAGTCTGATTCTTTCCGCTCTATTGAAGAGAAAGTTGGATCTGCCTATGAGAACGTCAAAGTGAGTTCAAAGATTTATAAATGATTTCCCTAGTTTTTGTATCCACTATTCTGACCACTCATTTGATATGAATATCTGCAGAACTGTCCATACTAGTGTTTCTATGTAAATAACTACATGTATAGCTTTGTTATTGCTTTAAACTGTAGATCACCATTTTTTTATAAATTTTATTTTTGAAGGAATGAATACTGCAAAATTATGTAAGTTCTTCTGTAGATCTCTTATTCAGTTTCAAGGAATATGTTCTCAGTGATGTTTCTGTGAAATGAATTTCTTTTTAGTGAATTTTTATTCCTATACATATAGATGAGGATTGCTTTAAAATTATTTTGAAGTTGTTTATCACCTTATTCCACTGTGTCTTTGCTTGCATTTTCTTTATCACACTGGAACACTATTATAGAATGATTGCATAAAAAAATTTCGTAGTGGGATGAATTGAAATTTCTCTTTTCTTCCAGGAAACTATGGTAATTTGGCTTTTAGTTCCCGCATGAATCACCTAGCACTATGTCTATCATTGGTTTCAAAGCACTTTTAGATTGTGGTAGTTATGTTTGACTGATGTTTGTTTTGTTAAAATCATCATATTTTGGTAACATATTTCTTTAAGATTCTTGAATTCTATGCAAAGGACTTCAAGTTATCATTTTTATCAAGACTTTTTATGGTTTTCGAATTAAATTTCAATTGGAGCATGTGATAACTTGATGTTATTTCATATTGATTTTCGGCTGATCTGAACATATTTTCAGACAAAAGTAGTTTCAAGATCAAATTCCCAACAGAGTCTTGGTGATGAAGGTGCAAGATCCCGTTCAGGTTCGGTAGCTACAAGTCCTACTATTCCGGAAGATAAACCATTAGCCTAAAATTTAGAAAGATAAAATCGATGTCAACCTAAAGGCCTTTCCAGCATTCTTATATAACTATATTAATTATTATTTTTTCCACTAAAAAGCACAGATATTTTTTGTGTATATTTATATCAATAATTCTGTTATTGTTTACACTTTTGAAGTTTAACACTATGAAGACCTTATGGTGGCTGAAGAAACTTAATTGCTTCAATTATTTATTAGTTTTGTACAGAATTTAGGTTTTAAAATCAGACTTTTAATTATTATAAATGTCGTCTATATGGAGTTATATTTTTTGCAAGGATGCTTTAAAATGTTTGAATTATTGCTTTAAATATCCAGATGTTGAGAAATGTAGCCAGTTCTAGTAGTTGGAACTTGATTTTGCCTTCACCATTCAACTGATGGAGTATTTAGGCAATAATATAGTGATTTAATGTAAGTGATGTATTAAACTTGTAATGAATAAATTTGAAAAAAGATATCAATTTTTTTTCTTTCTGTTGCTACCAACTTCATCACTTCATTAATGGATATTTACAGATAGATGAGAGGGAATTAAATGAAACACAAGTTTAATTAATATTTTATTCGAAATCAATTCTTCATAACTGAAGAATTTCTCTTTGTTCATTGTTTTCTTGCTCTTTAACAAGCATTCTAGGTACCACAGTATACACACCTCATTAATATCTACAAAATTTACTCCAGTGCATATATCTTCTATTTATGTGATGTTTCCTTCTTATCACTAAAATAAATACGACTTTCTAAGAATTATGGCATCTGAGTGATTCTAAGAATCCCTTTGTAACTCTGTTAACAATTGATGGTGTTCATCTATGCTATGTAATCTTCTTCTCCTGAAGAACCACCCTAGCTTGTGTTAGATTTTTGGATTTTTCTTTCTTTATCACAATGCTACGGATATTTTGGAATGGCATTTCAACCAAAAGTGTTAATGCTATGGAAGACACCACAATAATGAAGCCCTCATGGAGGTTGATCTGAAAAAAATATGATTTAGCTTTCTGCTCAATATTTTATCAAGAACTATTTCAGGCCTAGTGATGAAACCTTACATTTGTTTTCCAAAATGAATAATGTTCCGAGTATCTTGTGGTTCCAACATTATAGAAGAATATGGGAAACTGTGTCAGGTATACTGTGTAGGAGATCTTTGTCCAAAGAGAAAAACCTGGCCACGAAAAGAATCTTCCTAAGAAATCTGAAAAAGGATTTCGTATAGTAGTAGGATATCTTTAATTCATTCTAATTTTTTCATTTAAACATTTCCAATATAAATGAAGTTTAGTTTTCCTTACCCTCATGCCCAACATGAACTGAAAATATTATCCAGGCAAAAGCTATACACCAAAATATCGGGGCAAATGCGGCATACCATGCAGCATCTACAGGGTTGTAAACGTAGTGTATGCTTCCCATAAAAGCAGGCCCCAGGAAGGAAACAAGGAAACTGACCAAAGCCACCGAATTTCCTATCCTAATTTGAAGCTGAAAGAAACAAATAAATATTGAATTTATCCTTATTGTCGAAAGAAATGTAGATTTCGGTTTGAAAGTGAGAATGCTTAAGGACTCAAGGAGATCTTTAACTTACCTTTGATAGCTGGAAATTTTTGAGGGTTCTTAAGTAATATCCAAGAAGTATTCCCATTATATACACAGTGGCTCTATGAGCAGGCAAAATATACATATTATCTGCTGTATCGAATAATTGTTTGATACTGAAAAAATATCCTTCATTATAGTATCGAATTGAGTATTTGAAGAAATAAGAATACTTACGATGTACCAAAGTGAATATAGTTGCTCAGGCGCAAATTGTAAGTGACATAGTATCGCCAGAAAGTTGATCCTGCAGCAAGACCAACTAGTATACCAAGACCCTTCTTTGGATACTTCCAAAGGAGAAGAATTAGGAATGGTGATACGAAGAATAGTTGCGTATCTATGCCCAAATGGTGAGTATGAGTCAGACACTGCAAAAATAAGTTTTCGGAATAAAAAAACTTAATAGGTAAAGGGATTTCCAATAAGAGGTGTTATTTTGACATTCGAAGAAAAATGCAAGTTAAATATGGCACACTTCTAATCGTCCTATTGATTTGAAATTTGGCAGGTGTACATAATTCTGGTGAGAATGCATCACGAAATATTTGTTATAAAAAAACAAGATGGCGCCTCCAAAATGTCGGATGAGTTTTGTAACTATGATCCGATTCCTTTCAAATTTAGTATTTAGGTGTTTTTGGATTCTTCGGTCAAAATTGGAAAATTCTACTGGGTCGGAAATTTTGATTAAGATTCTTAAAAATTGAGGAATTCAAGATGGCTGCTTCAAAAAGGCGGATTAGTGCTGTTATTATAAAGTCATGTCTTTATAAAAATGTTTTTTTTTCATAAAAGTTTGTTCATAGTGAATTTTTATAATTTCAATGCTTTGTTCCATTTTCATTGATGGCTTAGTTTCTATTTGTCAAATGTCAAAAATGACATATATTCAAAATTACACCTCTCATCTGAAAACCCTTTACAGGACCATAATTACCATTTCTCCAAAACCGAAATAATTATGAATGAATAGCAAGTTTCTCCACCAGTTCTCCTTGCAGATGTCTGAATGATGGGTTATGACTTGATTCCACATGGGTCCAGAATCCACCCAAGGAAGAACAAAGGTGCAAAAGGCTATCAAGGCGGCGAATGTCGGCACAATTCGGAATAATCTGTTTATATATTCTTCTTTGATGTTTATTTTGTTGTTTCTTTCTAATTTTCCTAAGAGTGAGTAGGCTGTTAATGTACCAGCGATCATGATGAAGGGATCTGTATACAGGCTGGCAGCTCTGGCTAAAACAGTCCATGGTCTCGCTATAAACTATAAAAAAAAATTCAAGAACTTTTTGAGCTGATGAGTTACAAAGTTTTATCATGAGTCCAAACTCCAAAGGAAGTTCGTTTAAAACTTTTAATCTTACCTCTATCATGGAAGTCCTATTATGGTAAGGTAAGAAGAATATGGCCATAGATTTGTGGGATAAAACCAGTAAAATTGAATTAAGGAACCTGATACCGTGTACTGCTCTGATGTTGTCGTCTTTTTTTACTGTCACTAGTGAATTCCAGTTTTTTCTCAAGGAAAATGCAGTGACATATTCATCTGAAAATTACGAAGGAAATTAGAATCTTATATTACACCAAGTGTTAGGTTTTGATTTCCGATTATTGCGGTTGCTAAATGGCGGAGGCGTTGGTCATCAAAAAGTCAATACACTACACATCGTATACAAACGTGAATTACTGAATTACATTGGGTATTTCTAGAATTCCTTCACATTCTTCACAAATTAACCTAATCAAGTACGTAATCATGAGTTTATAGTAGGTAAAGATCGAGAAAATCGCTGTAAAATCATTCAAAACTCAATAGGTACCTGATAACTTGAATCTATCCAACAGAAATCAGTATAAGACATTTCGTCAATCTGGTCGCCTTTTATCTGAAATTTGGTTCTTTGAAGTCAGTTTATCAACGGCTTCGATTTGAAACGAGTTTTCTGAAAATGCCAAGACGTAAATTAACAAACGCTGAGGCTATAATTGGGCTATCGGAATGCTACAGGGTGGCCTAACTCAGGTTGTAGCGGAAAGGCTCCAAGTCAGCCAAAGTGTGATATCTTGGCTTTGGAATTGGTTCAGGGAGACAGGTTCCGTGTTGAAAGACCAAGGCTTGGTGGGCGACGAAAAACAACACCTGCTCAGGATCGTTTCATCACCGTTTCGGCGAGAAGAAACCCTATACATCTACGTGTAGAATGCTACTGAATACTATTCAAAATGCAGATGGGGTCCAAGTTTCCATCGAAACCATCAGACGACGTTTGAGAGAGGTGAATCTAGGTTCTAGACGTCCATTAAGACGAGTTCCATTAACACGTGACCATAAGCGTCAAAGACTGGAAATGGCAAGGAAACATATCAATTGGAACGATCAGTGGCGTAGTGTCCTTCTCACTGATGAATCCAAATATGGACGATTTTCAGATTCTCGAAGAATAAGGGTATGGACGATCCCACGCATGTCGCATACCCCGTAATCGTCGCTATGTCCAAGAAGTCCATCCATTCCGAGGGGGTAGTGTTATGGTATGGGCCGGGATATGTTTCAACGGGCGCACAGATCTACACATTTGTCCTGGGAATATGACCGCCTAACATTATAGGGAGCATGTCATTGACAATGTTGTGCCAAATTTTCACGCTGCTATTGGTGAAACTTTTCAATTTCTAGACGATAACGCTAGACCGCACCGTGCAGACATAGTTGAGAATGCGCGCGAGGAGCTTGGTATTCCACATTTACCAATACCTCCGCACTCACCAGATTTGAATTGCATAGAACATGCATGGGATATGCTCCAAAGAAGATTAGGTAATCATCAACCTACCCCAGAATCCTTGAATAATCTGAGAGAGCTTCTGCCCCGTTTATGGAACCAAATTCCTCAAGAAATGTTCAACAACCTCGTGTGTAGTATGCAAAGATGTCAAGCTGTGGAGGCCATACATTGTATTGCTGTAATGCTTGAATTCTCTGGTAATAAAATTTCGTTGTTTTACTCGATTTTTCTTAACCACCCTGTATACGCTGCAGACCTACAGGCTTAAATTAATTTACAACTTGAAATCATATTAATATGAATTTTCATCACAAAAATCTTATTTTAACTATATTTTTTTGCAATTTAAGTCAATACTTATCCCTAACTTATGTGGAGCAGTTTATTTGATACTCTTTGCTTTATACAGGATGAGATGAAATAGGAAAAATGAGAGCAAATCTAAATTTATTTAATAGTCAAAAAATGGATCGATTCGTGGAAAGTGGCCAGGAAAATCGGAAAAAGTAGTGGCTAACGACGGCCCATACTTTGAACATTTTCACAATAAATCTTCAATTTTCGAGAAGAAAACCGCTCGAAATTATTCGTATTCGTAATAGGCAAAGATTTTACCACAATGAAAGACTTTGAAGGGCCTTTTCGTAATGCAGTTCAAACTCGAAGAAAAATAACTGTTTTACTGCATGAAAAAGTGATCAGAAACCCACTGAAAGCTTCAACTCTGCCAGACATATTTATAGACATGAACAAACTTAGCATTCTTCACGTCTGGAGGTTAATACCACATCAAACAATGAATTCATACGACGTTTCTTCTCGAACGTTGTGGAATGAATTTGGAATAAACACTCCATCTGACTAGAAGTAGCAGCAATAATGAGGAACTCCATATCAGTTCGGATCAAGATCAAATATGGTGAATGGAAGAACGAGGAGAAACCGATCGCAGTTACCCATGACAATGAGAGATGGCTAGATGCGATTACTACACTTCTTGATCAAACAAATTTATAGCTCCATTAGCTTCTCGTGATTTTATTACTTATTGGCTTGTGAATCTCTGTTCAATATTTGTTTGACACGCAACTGATGCTTACAAGTGTATACGGAACCTCAGAAATAATTGGGATTATACAAGACATTGACAAGAAAAACTTCGGACAAATTTTGCTGTGGTCTGGAACAGAAGTATTTCAGCGCAGCCAAATAATTTTTATTCTCTTGGTTTCTCTACACTTTCCTGTACTAATATGTGAATTTTCAGTTTGATATAATTTAATTTAACAGAGTTTTAGAATGTCAAACAAACGTAGTGCGATTTTGGAGCTGTTTCGTCAAGGTAGGCGTCAATGCGAAATTGTTCGTTTGCTCAATGTGCCTCGACAAACCGTGTCCGATGCAATTCGTCCTTTCAAGGAGCTTGGCCAAAATGGTCGTCGTCCGGGAAGTGGTAGCTAACGCACTGTCAATACAGTCAATCGAAATCCGAGGGTTTCCATGAGGAAAATAGCCTGTGAGACCGGTATCAACCGCGAATCAGTCCGTCAAATTGCCAAAAAGGAGGTCAACCTCAAGCTCCAAAAAGTGCAACTCCTCACGGAGGAAAACAAGCGCGTACGACTCAACAGGTGCCGCTAACTCCTTCGTCTCGCCGCCGGTCAGCAATGGGAGCGAATTCTCTTCACAGACGAGAAGCTTTTCACAATCCCACAACCACCAAAACGACAGAGTCTGGTCCGTAGAGGCTCCCGGTACATCGGCCATCGTCGAACACCGTCGAATTCCGCAATCCGTCATGGTCTGGGGCTGAATTTGCGGCAG
The DNA here is from genome assembly GCA_951802165.1 of Adalia decempunctata. Classification (NCBI taxonomy): domain Eukaryota; kingdom Metazoa; phylum Arthropoda; class Insecta; order Coleoptera; family Coccinellidae; genus Adalia; species Adalia decempunctata. Next base: position 12,456,170 of record OX637696.1, on the reverse strand, counting down.
TGGTAAAACTCCCTTAGTTTTCGTGGATCAAGGGGTCAAAATCAATCAAGAAGTCTACCGCTGCGACATCCTCGAGGCCGTAGTACTTCCATGGGCCAAGCAGCACTTCGGCGATACGTATTGGACCTTTCAACAGGACTCCGCTCCGGCTCACAGAGCGAAAATGACGCAAGAATGGTGTAAGACCCATTTTCCTTGTTTCATCTCATCTGCAGAATGGCCGCCCTACTCACCGGATCTCAACCCAATGGACTACAGCGTGTGGTCGATTTTGGAGCACAGGGCTTGTGCTAAAAAACACAAAAATTTGGAATCGCTGAAGCAATCTCTGCGCCGGGAATGGAACCGATTAGCGCCCGAGGAGCTGCGGCCCTTTGCCGAAAATTTCAAGAAGCGTCTGAAGCTGTGTATCACCGCCAAAGGAAGCCACTTCGAAACGGCTTAAATATATTATTAACAAATGTTCAAGCTATTATTATTTTTTGTTGTTCTGTTCAATTTATTCTGTTTAATAAAGTTAAATGAAAAAGAGTTTGTCCGAGGTTTTTCTTGTCACACTGTAAAAGTTGTTGTGCTCTAGTTAAGCTACTCTCTATATATCACAGTGAATATTCTCAATTCCAAAAACATCAATTGAAGGTGCTATGATTTTTTGGTTAAAGCAACACAACGAATATTCTGTTCACATTTACGATGCCATTAGATATCAATGTCTAAGCATTTCTAATGATTGAGCGACACCGATAAATTGTTCTTCATTCAACTGGGTCATCAAATTAGTCATTCGATTTATATAATAGATACCTACTTACGTTGTATTTGTTGTTGACAAGAATAAATTTTTACTTACTTGCATTTTCAATGGTGATATAATCGTACAATGTGGCGAGTACCACGAAAATTGCAAAAGCGACGAAAAATGACCTGAAAAGATAATCGATTTCATTTATTTTTATGGATAAATCAGTACCCACTCACATTCCGATAATGGAAGAAATTGGTAACTTCTTTGGTCTCGACGTTTGGCACATAGATGGTAGAACTTCTGATTTTATCGACAGCTCAGTGTTCAAAGAGATTGAGTTGGTGAATTCTTGTAAGGCAAGTTGAATGTCTTTGGGGGAACAACCATCTGGTACACATATCGCCCAATTGATGCTAGAAAACTTGGGAACTCTATGTCCAGGCTAAAAAAAATTCTCCAGTTAAAGAAAGAAGTTAATTCCTTGGAATATTTAAGTGGAGACACACTGTATTCTGAAATTTCCCATCAATTCGAATTGCAATGTCATCTCTGCCAATAGATGGAAATCGGAAACTCTCTTAAAATAACTGAAAATTTATCTACCCAACTTATTAACCACAAGGTGCTAATAGATCTATTGAATTCAAACAAATTGGTTTAAACCCATTTCATGGTCACATCTATTTTGGCTGTGGGTGTACAGATTTGTCAAAATGACTCACGCATAAATCAAAGAAATAATACATCCGGTAACCTCTGACAATCTGTACTTCCACAGAATCTTTCGAGAAATCCAGGTAGGCATAGGAATATATACACTGCGCAAAAAAATTAACGCACATTCTGAAAATCTCAAAATTTAATGAAAGTTAACTCTACATTGACTTTATAACTTATTTTTTATATTCTCTCGGGAAGGTTTTGAACGAAACAAGACACATTAAATGGAAGAAAAATTCAGGATTTCACCGAATCTTATGAGAAAGAAGAGAAATGAACAATTTTCAAAATACTGAAATGCTGATAAGTGATTTAATACTTGGTATTTCCACCCCTTGCGTTAATTACAGCTCGGCAACGACGGTTCATACTCAAAATGAGTGATCTTAAAATGTTCTGATCTAATCCTTCCCAGATTTCTCCGAGTTGGATTCCTAAGTCATTAAGAGCAGCTGGATGATTTTCTGAACTTATTAGCCTTCTATTGAGGTTGTCCCAAACCTGCTCAATCAGATTGAGATCTGGACTTCTTGCTGGCCATTCCATTCGAGAGACTTCAACCTCTTCAAGGTACTCCTGAACGATGCGCGCACGATGGGGTCTGGCATTATCGTCCATAAAAATGAAATTTTCACCAATGTATGGGGCAAATGGCACTACATGCTCTTCAAGAATGTTCCTTATATACTTATCAGCATTCATAGCTCCATTATCAACGACCACTAGGTCTGTGCGAGTAGTCAAAGATATTCCACCCCATACCATAATCGTTCCTTTCCCGAAACCAGTAGTATTCAGGAAATTGCACTGAGCATATCTTTCATGTGGACGTCTGTATACAAGGGAACGTCGATCACAATGGTAGAGGCAGAATCTAGACTCATCTGTGAAGAGAACTCTTTCCCAATCGGCCTCTTCCCAATGGATATGCTCTCTCGCAAAATCCAAACGCGCTCTTCGATGGGCTGGGGTAAGAGCTGGGCCTCTCGCCGCGACACGAGGCCTTAAATCATATTCTCTGAGGCGATTTCTTATTGTCTGAGTGCTAATTTGCACCTCATGAGTTTGCTCAAGCTGATTTTGAAGGAGGCGAGCGGTTGCAAACCGTTGTCTCAACGAAGAAACTCTCAAGTAACGTTCTTGAATGACAGTTGTTACCCGTGGTCTACCCTGTCCTGGTCTTCGGACATTCATACCTGTCTCCCTGAATCGCTGCAACATTCTGGATACACTTGTATGGGAAACTCCAAACCTTTCTGCAATTCTTGTGTAGGTCCACCCTTCTTCTCGCAAAACTACCGCTTGGGCACATTCCTCTTGGGTCAAATTGCGTGTTTAGCGTTGCATAGCGATCGAGTGTAGAAAATCAAACGAAAGAAAAACTATTGATCACTAGAATTGATCGAGAACAACTGATTTTAGAATGGAGCCAATACATTCAAAATCTGATAATATCATCTTTTTTTATTCCTGCTGGGAGAAAACATCTGTATTGAAGAAAAACGTTGAAAGTGGATAACATATGCATGCATAATTCTGATAAAAATAATTATCATTGAGAACACCTTCAGTTGTAGAATAAATTTGAGATTTCCATAATGTGCGTTAATTTTTTTTGCGCAGTGTATTTGGGTGCGTAAATAGTTATTAAGCATTTTCAAGGCTATTTTTATACATTTTCACGAGAAACCCAACCACAAAACCATGAAGTGATCTTCAATGTGTTCCTGGTTGGAAATTCTTTCTTGAGGATATTCCACTTCGTAAGAGAATGACCCACCCAAGGGAATCTGTCGAAAAAGTGGGTCCAGAAGAATCTCAAAATCTCAGCGAAGCTGCGATACAGTGAGGAAATTTTACACGGTTGAAAAGAAGAATAATCGATTCATACGTGGGTAGAATTTCGATTCTCCAGGCGATGTAGAAGTATTTTTTAAAAATTCACAAAAATCGTGAAGAAATACGGCAAAAAGGACAATTTTGAAGTTGATAAAACTTCTTTCTTCAGGAAAATGTATCAAACTTAGACATTTCGTCTAAAAAATCACCGATTTGGAGAGATCTACCTATGAGGATAATTACTTATAGGTAGATCTAGGGGTTCTACTAGTTTCGTTCCTATTTCGTTTCCTATTTCAACAATTATAAAATGCTTACATCTTCTAGTCGACTCTTGAAGTGCAAATGCGCCAATAGTAGTCTGTGTAGAGCAGAAATATAAGGACTTTCAGGGGTTTCCACTTGAAATGATGCTAGACAATACTGCCCATATATGTCCTCCTCCTTCAAATTAGCACCAAGACAGAGGTCAAAATCTCCCAACTGGTTTATGTTTCCACTGAGTAATCCCGAAGGAATCTTGGAATTGGCATCATGCACTGCAAGGATTTTTTATAAATTTCTTCGAAAGCCATTTATGTTAAATACTGGGTGTTCCTAAATACGTGTTTCAATGGTCAACTGGAGATTTGTCATGAAAAATTAAAATTTTTTTACTCTACCATTTTCCTCCCCGGCTCTTCGTTTCCGAGATACAGGGTGTCAAAAATTTATATTTAATTTTATTATTTTGCTGATCTCTCAATAACCATTTGAATTACAGAATTGAGGTTTTTTACACACATTGCCCCTGTTAATAGCTACTTTCTTGTTTTTTTTTTGCTCGGTTTTATTAGATGTAACAGTGGCGGAGATATTGAATTTGCACAAACGCTTTATCCCCCAATTTTTACACCAGTGGACAAATTTCCATTTGCATAGCAAATTCTGATGCGCCAATGTGTTTTACATAAAGAAGGTACTCTCGGTTCATTACTCTAAAGTGAACCATTTTCGAGAAAACTTGCACTTTAATTTTCTAACGCATTGTTAATTTCTTGTTATTGGAAAAATTCTTGTAAAATCTTGTTAACTATGGTCACTAGAAATAATAAAAAATAACTTTGCAATTAGTTTTCAAATTTTGTTGAAATTAATAAACTTGTTAAATATCACCTCTCATTTTTCCAATCACAAGAAAGGACCCCGCACTTTTTCTATGGCAAATGGCGTTCCGTCAAGTTTTCTGAAATTTTGGTATAATGTAGTACTCCACCTACTGATCAAAAGTGTCCATGGCCCCAACTCAATCCTATGACTAGTTTTCGAGATACAGGGCGTTGAAGTTGAGAATTACCCACTTTTACTACCGTATCTCGGAACAGAATCGAATGAACTTAAATTTTTCTCAAGAAACATTTCATTACATCCCCAGGGAGCAACCATATATAGGAATATATATGACCGAAAATCGTAACGAATACAGGGTCATCCATAATTGAATGCATGCCCGATTTTGAAAGTATAAAATATGTCAGTTTCAGAGCGAGAACATTCACAAAATGAACTTTTACACTAGATATATTGTTGGTACATCAAAAACGTCTGAAATACCCAGAATTTATACTGGGTGATCCATTATTATAGAAACTATTCTCAAGGAGGGTTAAATGGACACCCTGTATTTATGGGTTGATTCAAGGTGTCTGTTCGATTTTTTGGAACATATCATCATGGACTTCAAAGAATACAGGGTGATTCAGTCATGAAATGAACTTTGAACCTCTCGAAAATACCCAAAAACCACCTTTTTTTTCATCACCCTGTATTTCAAGATTAACTCCGATGAGGTGGGAATTTTCTTTCACCATAGTACTTGATATAAAAACATCAATACGGCCGAGAGTTTTTATCCACTTCCTATGAACAGATTTTTTTTTATGTAATATGAAAATTATTCATTCATTTTATTCTATTCTTATTCCAGCATAACAAAAAATCTGGTCATAGGAAGTGGATAAAAACTCTCAGCCGTATTGATGTATTTATATCAAGTACAGTGGTGAAAGAAAACTAACACCTCGTCGGAGTTAATCTTGAAATACAGGGTGATGAAAAAAAAGGTGGTTTTTGGGTATTTTCGTGGGATTCAAAGTTCATTTCATGACTGAATCACCCTGTATTCTTTGAAGTCCATGATGATATGTTCTGAAAAAATTAAACAAACACCTTGAATCAACCCATAAATACAGGGTGTCCATTTTACCCTCCTTGAGATTCTTGAGAATAGTTTCTATAATAATGGATCACCCAGTATGAATTTTGGGTATTTCAGACTTTTTCGATGCAACAACAAAATATCTAGTGTAATAGTTCATTTTGTGAACGGTCTCGCTCTGAAACTGACATATTTTATACTTTCAAAATCGGGCATGCATTCAATAAAGGATGACCCTGTATTCGTAACGATTTTCGGTCATATTCCTCTATATGGTTGCTCCTTGGGGATGTAAAGATGTTGAGAAAAATTGAAGTTTCTGTTCCCAGATACGGGCGTAGTAAAAGTGGGTAATTCTCAACTTCAACGCCCTGTATCTCAAAAACTAGTCATAGGATTGAGTTGGGGCAATGGACACTTTTGATCAGTAGGTCGAGTACTACATTATACCAAAATTTTAGAAAATTTGACCGAACGCCATTTGCCATAGAAAAAGTGCGTTAGAAAATTGTTGTTGATCATAAAATGCCAGTTTTCTCGAAAACGTTTCACTTTAGAGTAAAGAACCAAAAGTATCTTTTTTATGTAAAACAAATTGGCGCATCAGAATTTGCTGTGCAAATGCGAATTTGTTCAGTGGCGTAAAAGTTGGAGGGTAAAACCTTTGTGCAAATTCAATATCTCCGCCACTGGCACGCCTAAAAAACCAAGTAAAGTGCGAGAAAGTAGCTATTATTAGTGACAATGTGTGTACAAAAACTCAATTTTGCAATTCGAACGGTTCCTGAGACTGAAAAAAATATTAATTTTAGACACCCTGTATCTCGGAGGAGAAAATGGAGGAGGAAAATTATTTTTTCATGAGAAATGTACAGTTGACCGTTGATACAGTTATTTAGGAACATCCTGCATAAAGAAATGATACAAAATGTATCTCACTTTTGATTGCCCAGTATTTAAATTTGGCCAGATCATCCATGTGTTTTTTAGTTTGTGCTTTACATTTGCTGCTAACTCCTCTAGTTCTCATCAGATGGAATGGTGCAGTGGACGATTTGAAATATTTCATCAAATAATCTGTTGTATTTCTGTAGTCGTTATCTGAAAGTTGTAATTTATTTAGTAGGTAAATAAAAGTAGACTTAATTTTGAGTGCATTCACAATGCTGGACCTAAATTTCATGGTACGAACAATACCCATTTTTTCGGATGTGTGTCAAAAACATTGCTGCAACTGTAACCTTCATACAAGATTGCAATTTGCGAAATCAGTAAAATAAGAAACCAAAAGCATAAAAACTTCAAATCAGAATTAGAAATGATTACAGTAATAACATAACGGTTCGAAAAAAATAAAAGAGTAACCAACAACTTAATAATGATATCAACAAACGACGGAAATGCTTGCCGGTTAGCTCATGAGGTTAAACTCTTGACTTGGACGTTGACTTGACACAGACCTTCGCTAGCCGTCGAGGAATTACAAAAGAAGTAACTCTCGCTTTCATTATAACGTAAGAAGTGCATCATCATCTTGAGCTTGAAGGATCGGTGTATACCGGTGTAGATACAATTGATCGACCTTGCTATTTTGGATGATTGAGACTGACACCGTTATTTTGGGAGTTAGTACATATGACATTGATCTTTGTTATAAAGACATCTGTGTTATGAAGATCTGTCTATTCTTTTGGATGTCAAAACCGGGTCTTTAGAAACAGTTTCTATTGTTCACTGATTTTTGCACAATCGAATGCATTTTAAGAGAACAAATTATTGGTCTGAATATATTCTCAACCTAGGGGCAATTCAAATAAAGCTTAATCGAGCATTACATTTGTAAAGTCTATTGAAAGTTACGTACCTAAGTATCAAATATTGGCTGTAGTTATTAGTAAAAGAGAATTATTGTTGTCTCATTGTATATCATATTGACCTAGTGCTAAAAAATTCGCCGGGAAAAATTGATTATAAACGGTTTCATAATTGACCTCGACGATAACTGATGCATTCCTTTTAAACTGAAAAAAATTCAAACAAATACCTACTTGTTCCGCAGTAGTGGGTACATAGTGCCCTGCTTGGAATGGCCCAAACTTAAAAATAGAAGGCATCAAGGATATCAAATATCTCCAAAGCAATGGTCAAAGCTTTCATCAAATTTGATCCGCACTAATGAAAAGAGCTTTTGTCCAATTATCTGTAGAAAACAACAAACTGTTGGTATAGTTATAGTGAAAAGGGGTTACAGTCCACTTCGACCTTAAGGTCTATTGTGCCCCCTGACAGAGCTGTTATCATCGCGCCTCCTACAGCTCGCCCTCCAGTTCCAGAGATTTCATGAAATCCAGTATCTGGGACGGCTTCAAGGAGGATAACTCCCCACTTCTACAAGTTTCTTGTCCAAAGCACTCTTTCCTTTGGCTTGCAATGGCATAGCATTCCGTAACCAGGTGAATAGGAGTTTCTTCCTCCTCCCCACAGAATCCACACTCATCAGTGTCCAATAAACCCATTCTCAACAGATGCTTCTTCAGGCGACAATGTCCTGTGAGAAAGCCAGTGAGTAGGGGAAGTTGGTTTTTACTGAGATCCAGATATTTGTTGGATCTAGCAGTTTCAAAGTTCCGGAGGAACTTTTTGGAGTGATCCATCCCTGGGAGATTCCGCCAGAGTTTTTCCCTTTCGGTTTTCTTCTTCAACATAAACTCCTTATAGGTGCATTTTCCTATACCACAGAAGGGTTCTGGGCCAGTGAGTGGCGTTTGTGCGCCCTTTCTGGCCAGTGTATTGGCCTCTTCGTTTCCTACGATTCCCGAATGACCGGGAACCCAGATTGAAAAGACCTTATTCTTCTTGCCTACCTCAATGAGTTGAGTTTGTTTCGGCACTCCCAAATCAGCTTTGAGTCAATAACGTAGGAGCTCAGTTCTTTAATAGCAGCTTGACTATCTGTATGAATAGCTATATCGCACTTCTGATAGTTTCTTTCTAGATTTATATCTAGACATCTTCCGATTGCAAGTATTTCCGTTTGAAGGACGCTTGTACAGGAGCCTAACGATAGTGCACACTTGGTACTTGTCCCGTAGATCCCAGCGCCAGCTCCTGTAGCGGTTTTAGATCCATCTGTATACCATTTCATTATATTTTCTTTGAGATTGTAGTTGGTGTATTCCCTTTCCCAATCCTCTCTTTTACTTAGCATTGTACTGAAGTTCTTCTCATTGCTTACTTCTTGATCATTACATCACTAGGAAGGTTTGCAGATGAGGTGTAGTCATTCAGAGAGGACCAAGCTCTCTGAAACCTGACTGTCTCATTGCCTGCTCCTTCTTTAGATACTCTATCAATCACTAGATGTAGAGGTGTGAGGTCTGTGATGATCTCAAGCGCCCTGGTTGGGCACGTTCTCATAGCTCCCGTGATGCACATACAGGCAAGCCTTTGTACTTTGTCGAGCATTTTCCTCGTACTTACCTGACTTGCCTTACAAACCAGGCTACTGTTGGTAACACGATATTCCAATATTTCTAATTGGAAATGAAGAGACACAGAAACCAAGAATTCAACGGAAAAATATTCGGCAGCATTTGTCAATGATCCCGCATTTCAGAAATATTGTTTTTTTTCAATAATTCGCTAGAACTTAAGATTTATCAAATTGTAGACATAAACAAAATATTCACTTGAGAAAAATCTGTATGTGCAGAGAGCACACATTCCTAATGGATATATGCTCCCTAATTATTCAGTAAATATTTTTAAATAATTATTCCCACGATTAATAAGTGAAATATGTTCAAATATTTGATTTTCATTATCTCGCAAATCATGTTTCCGCATGTGAAAAATAATATGATTCTTGGCTCTATGAGTCCACTGTCAAGTTCGAAATTCAAGGTTTTCAAATGTGCAATTCTTCGAAAATGCGAAGAAACAGAACATATATATTAAATCAGATGATCTCCCATCCATTTTTTTCTCTGAAAACGAAATATCATTTGAGTCATCATCTGAGATGCATTTGGACATTGGAAACATTTTAACCAGCTTCTTGATCCTTTTATCGAATTCCAATATCAACGTTATGCAATATGTCGTTACCATTAAGCTCATAAATAAAATGTTTCCTTTAACAGATGCAGACAAAGTCGATGAACCGTCTCAGTTTGTAGGTAAGCGTCTAAGGCTTCAAATTGAGAAATTGATCTTATACATAAAACAAACGTCGATAACAAAATTTACCGGTTTCAGCCTCTTTAGCATATGGGATTTATCGGTGTGAGTGGTTGATTGTAGAAAAATGCATTCTCATTAACATATTCATCAAAAACATTACTCAATTCGGAAGAAAACATCGAGTTTGGTGATGGACACAGCGGTTAAGTTAGTTACCACAGTGTGCTTCATTTTTACTTTTTAAATTCGTAATACGTATCTGAAAACTTCCAGAGATTTTCACGTCTCATGGTACCTTCCTTGATTATTCAAAAATTAACCAATAATCATTGGATACATGAAATTTACCCAATCACTGTGTAGTGAAAGTAATCAATTTATCTGATGGAACATTGCCGAAATTTGTGAAAAAATTTCGCAACATGAATGGCAACTGCATTATTCAGTTCGAACCGGCAAATATTAAAAACCGCCGACTCATGCAAGCAGAACTCATTACTCCAAAAATTCGGTTGATTACTTGTCCTGAAATGTGTTTTACAAACTTCAATATGAGCTCAACCAAAATTTCAATAGCCCGCATTTTGAAATAGTCGAATAATGATACAACAAATCCATAATCGAACATAATTGGAGGCAGAGTGATCTTTCTTATCAACATACAATTTTGACACTAGTTATGGATTTCCGTAAACAAAAAAATTATACTACAATAAATTTCCGATTGAACTGTATGAAAACGGTACAAAACACGCATTTAATGATCTTGTAGAGCGTCATTTCTCTGGTAGCTATTAAATTGACGGAATCAACGAGGTGTGAAAGCAATAAAGGATTGAACTGTTATTTATGACTCAAAAATCGTCTTACTGGAAACTCGAATTTCTATTTGGGAATTTTTACGGATTTTTGTGGTCCCCTTCTACTTAAAATGGATCTGCATCATTTTCTTCTAACTGGTGACCACTTGTGGTCGAATCCAGCCGCAAAAACGATGTATCTTCAACAGAAACTTCTTCAGAAGGTCGAACTTTTCATGGAAGATTCTGGGGACTTTCATGAAGTACATATAGGGTGTTTTATTTAGAGTGATTGAACTTTAAAATGAAATAAAACTCATTTTAATTAAGATCGAAGAATAATGAAATTCAATTTTTCTCAAGAAACATTTCATGACTTCCCCAAGGGGCAACCATATAGAGGAATATGACCGAAAATCGTTACGACTACAGGGTTATCCATAATTGAATGCATGCCCGATTTTGAAATTACAAAATATGTCAGTTTCAGAGCGAGAACGTTCACAAAATGAACTATTACACTAGATATGTTGTTGTTACATCGAAAAAGTCTGAAATACCCAGAATTTATACTGGGTGATCCATTATTATAGAAACTATTCTCAAGGAAGGTTAAGTGGACACCCTGTATTTATAGGTTGATTCAAGGTGTTTGTTTAATTTTTTAAAAACATATCATCATGGACTTCAAGGAATACAAGGTGATTCAGTCATGAAATGAACTTTGAACCTCACGAAAATACCCAAAAACCACCTTTTTTTTTATCCCCCTCTATTTCAAGATTAACTCCGATGAGGTGGAAGTTTTCTTTCACCATTGTACTTGATATAAAAACATCAATACGACTGAGAGTTTTTATCCACTTCCTATGAACATATTTTTTTTTAAGTAATATGAAAATTATTTATTTATGTTATTATATTTTTATTCCAGCATAAAAAAAAATCTGGTCATAGGAAGTGGATGAAAACTCTCAGCCGTATTGATGTTTTTATTTCAAGTACAATGGTGAAAGAAAACTGCCACCTCATCGGAGTGAATCTCGAAATAGAGGGTGATGAAAAAAAAAAGGTGGTTTTTGGGTATTTTCGTGAGGTTCAAAGTTCATTTCATGACTTTATCACCCTGTATTCTTTGAAGTCCATGATGATATGTTCTAAAAAAATTAAACAAACACCTTGAATCAACCCATAAATACAGGGTGTCCACTTAACCTTCCTTGAGAATAGTTTCTATAATAATGGATCAGTGGATCATCCAGTATGAATTCTGGGTATTTCAGGTTTTTTTCATGTAACAACAACATATTTAGTGAAAAAGTTCATTTTTCAAACGTTCTCGCTCTGAAACTGGCACATTTTATACTTTCAAAATCGGGCATGCATTCAATTATGGATAACCCTGTATTCGTAACGATTTTCGGTCATATTCCTCTATATGGTTGCTCCCTAGGGATGTCATGAAATGTTTCTTGAGAAAAATTGAAGTTCATTCGATTCTGTTCCGAAATACGGTAGTAGTAAAAGTGGGTAATTCTCAACTTCAACGCCCTGTATCTCAAAAACTAGTCATAGGACTGAGTTGGGGCCATGTACACTTTTGATCAGTAGGTCGAGTACTACATTATACCAAATTTTTAGAACATTTGACGGAACGCCATTTGCCTTAGAAAAAGTGCGGGGTCCTTTTGATTTTTCTGAGTGTAAACTCTAAATTGTAATATCTGTGCCAAATTTCCGTTGAATATCTGATGAAATACAGATGCTATAAGAAGAAAATTTTAAAAAATTTCAAACTTTGTATCTCCAAAACAAAACTTTTGCGTTCGTTGTTTATGGACTTTTTTCTTAAAATTATGCAAGGACTCTCCCCTCTTCGTTTTTTCATCCAATTGAGGAACATCCTGTATATGAGCCCCGTGAAAAACTGCAATAAATATTCTTGAATCACCAGTCAAAATGCACTCACCTTTTTCGGCGCATTCTGTTATATTCCTCAGACAATTCTTGGCAACCGCATCTTCATCGGTGATAGCCTCCACAAAATCTATCTCCAAATCCTCATCAACAGCATCATCTTCATCCAAAGCAAATGGAATCACCACACGATCGTTCCGAGATCTCAAATTCGAAGATCTGTTGAAGATTAACTTCACATTATCCACGTAATTTGAATTTCTATTGCAGTTAATGTGTGTGCAAACGATATAAAGAGTCACTATGAATGCAATGGATATCGATTTCATCGTCAATTAACTTTAAATGCGGATCACCATCGGAAAACAAATTCGCGAGAACGCAGTCGATTTACGATCGATTGCAATTGTTGCTGTTTTCGGTTTCTGGGACACTTTTTTGGGAGGTTGGATTTTTGGTTGCCGGCAAAGTTGTGAGTATCGCATTGCGAAGGATTAAGTTTAAAACATCAGTTGAAATTTGTGTATCCCACCTCTGCAGAATGGTGGGAGACGAGCTTCTTCAGGTGTGTACGCATCGCCGGAGTGCAGCTTCTCGGTGGTAGCTGACATACGCAGAAAATAGACGTGTGAACTTGAAATTATCTTAGTTTTTTTCTTTGAAGTCGAAGAATGCTCATCTACCAAAGAAGTTGATGTCTGACCTTCAGAAGTAATAATAGATGTCAAGTGCGAAAAGAACTCGCGAGAAGAAGGATTCCATGCATACTACATGTCATTTTATCAGCAAAATTCTGAAGAAAATTTTCTGTAAACCACTTCAAGGATTCCTCTCGAAATTTTATGTTCAGTATCTTCAGAGATGACGGTTCAATGCCAAAGTTCAGCCTTATTCAGAACTGATCGATTTCATTCACAACATTTTTCGCTTTAAAAATTTCCATTTTTTGTAAAAAATTTTATCTTCATCTGTAAGGCATAAAAAATAGAATTGATGAAAGTATCGACTTCGCTGGATAATAAGTGGATAATTTCGGGAAATATGTCAAAAAAACCAGGACTTATCTGTGTATTCTTTATTGATTTCCAAGCTTTCGTTCTATTTTTAGAATTTCTTCAGGGACTAAAAATTTTTTTTAGAATATTGTACCATATATCAATGGCCTAGTTGCCGAGACACGATAATTTAAATGAAAAAATGTCATCGGACATTTTACGTAGATGATATGGGTTAAATCTTCATATTTTACTCATAATACACCCCGTATATTTTTAAAATAGAGTATGCGTAAATGGATAAAATGGATCGGGATGATATGCATATACTGGCTGTCTAGTTTTAAAGCCGTCAAAACTTCAAGGGGAGAGTATTCAAGTGAAAATGTCATATAACACATGGTCGAAATCTTGACGGTTATTCTTCAATTTAACATTTCTCGTTTTTACGAAATATTTCAATTTTTTCCATGAAATCTTCAATATATCAGTTATACTTGTAGCTTCATCGAAATCGATCACATATTTGGAAATGGTATTAAATTTTCTACAAGAAAAGAATTTCAGTGTGCCGAAAATATTTCTATTGCGGGTTTGGTGAGGAGATGAATATCACGATACTGAAGTGAACAAAATCAGTCAAATTTTTCCAATGGGTTTTTCGTTGAAAAATTATTTATTATGGACATGTTTTTTTTTTCAGCAAAAAATACCTCTTTTAGTGTACTTTCGAATGACATATCAACTTTTTTGCTAACTGCTTGTTTTCTGCCATAATATCATGGCTAACAAGATAAAAACGAAAAAGTCGAAAAATTTCAAACCTAAATTTGCTCCTCAAAAGAAATGTTATCTCCAAAAAGGAATACTGTAACAACATCCATAGCGGTTGTTGATATTTATATCAATGAACGCGGTGTATCTGATAAACTCTTAAATTTGCTCCATTTTGAAACTCATCATGATTGAATATCGAAGTAATTCTGAATTAATCAATAGAATAAGAATAATTCAGCAGAAGGAAATAATTTTTAAAAATACAGATTTTATGAAAAAAATGTAGAAAACAGACTATTACTATTTATAACAATTGCTCGAAATGTCCACCTCCTTGTTCATACATTAAACATTTTTCGAACTGAATCAACAACCCTGCGAAGTTCGCAATGTTTCTGACGCATTTCTGCACAACACAATTTAGTCCTTTCGATCAGAGCCTCTCGAGTCTGAACGCGAATTCGGTACACATTTTCTTTTAAGGTGCTCCAGACATAAAAATCCAAAGGCGTCAGGTCTGGGCTCCTTGGTGGCCATCTTACCGGACCGTACCTTCTAATCTATTTCTCCCCAAAATACTCATTCATCCATCAGCCATCCATTTGAAACACCAGACATTTTGTCTGGTGGCCAGGGGCATTTCATCCAATATGTCTGTTAAGCTGCTTTGGATTAATCTTATGAATTCATCAGAGTTGAGGTGGACATTTCGAACAATTGTTATAAATAGTAATAGTCTGTTTTCTACATTTTTTAATAAAATCTATATCATTAAAAATTATTTAATTCTTCTGAATTATTCTTATTTAATTGATAAATTCATGATTTCCATAAGAATAACTTCGATATTCAATCATGATGAGTTTCAAAATGGAGCAAATTTAGGTTTGAAATTTTTCGACTTTTTCGTTTTTATCTTGTTAGCCATGATATTATGGCAGAAAACAAGCAGTTAGCAAAAAAATTGATATGTCATTCGAAAGTACACTAAATGTGGTATTTTTTTCCGAAATGAAAACATGTCCATAAAAAATAATTTTTCAACGAAAAACCTATTGGAAAAATATGACTGATTTTGTTCACTTCAGTATCGTGATAATCATCTCCTCACCAAACCCGCAATAGAAATATTTTTGGCACACTGAAATTCTTTTCTTGTAGAAAATTTAATACCATTTCCAAATATGTGATCGAATTCGATGAAGCTAAAGCATAACTGATATATTTAAGATTGCATGGAAAAAATTGAAATATTTCGTGAAAACGAGAAATGTTAAATTGAAGAATAACCGTCAAGATTTCGACCATGTGTTATATGACATTTTTTGTTGCAAATCACTTGAATAGTCTCCCCTTGAAGTTTTGCCGTTTTAAAACTAGACACCCTGTATAAGGCGATTTTCTCGGAGCTATAGAAAATTTTTCGAAAAAAAACATACATGAAATCAGAAAATTGCATGAATCGATAATACGGTCCATACAATTTGAGGTTTGAAGGTAATTATGTGTGCCCCTGGTCCAGTGGTTAGGGCGTTAGACTAGGACCATCATTTCTCTGTTGGGTCAAAAATTAACAGTGCTGTGCCTAAGGTGGCGTAAAGACACAGTAACCAAGCCTACACAGAACACAAATGCTTCTCCAGTATAAACAATATCAATATATCAACATTTCATGGAAGTTTTTACCGTGACTGCGCCTTAAATGGTCCATCCTCTTAGTACAATTTTGACATACTCTTTCCAACATTTCGGCCGGTATCTCACGAATAAAAGCTCCAATGTTGTCTTCCAATGCGTCAATCGAAGCAGGCTTGTCAGTTTAGACATGAGCCTTAAAATAGCCCCACAAAAAATAGTCTAAAAGCGTTAAATCCCACGATATAGGCGGCCAATCGACCGATCGCAAACTTGAAATAAACTGTTCATCATACTGGACTCTAGGTTTATTGTTTCGCGTGCTGTCCGGCTTGTGGCACCGTCTTGTTGAAAACGAATGTCATGCAAGTCGAGCTCTTCCATTTTGGACAGAAAAAAACATCTTGATCCAATGAAGCCTCTAATCCGCACCAAAAAGTAACTTTTCTGGATGCAGTGGTAGATCTTGCAATGCTTCTGGCTGATTTTCACTCCATAATCGACAATTTTGCCTCATTTACGTATCCATGGAGCCAAAAATGAGCTTTGTCGCTGAACACAATTTCTCGATAAAAAATTGGATCTTCCGCCAACTTTTCAAGAGCCCATTGACCAGAAATTTCACGTTGTTGTAGGTCGTTCGCCTTCAATTCTTGCAGTAGCGGTATTTTGAAAGGCACACCTGAATCCTTTCACAAAATTTTCCACGTTATTGAGTAACAAAGACCCAATTGGTCCGAACGGCGCCAAATTGATAATTAATGTTCGTCACTAACACTGGCCCATACAGCTGCGATATTTTCTTCAGTTCGCACTGTACGTAAGCGTGTTGGTGGTTTTATGTATAACATGTAAATTAGGTGCGAAATTCAGTCACAATAGCCCGAATAGCCGCTTGAGTGGGTCATAAAACTGATCAAAAAATGAAAGAAACGGGCGATGAACTTTCTTAACAGAGCACGCAATTTGATGATTTGCAAGCGTTATTCGTTTGTAAGACGATTCATGGATAAATGATCGACCAAACTGAAGATGTTTGACAGTGACACAGAACACGACACGTACGTGAGCTCTCAAAATCAGTTTTGCCAGCACTTCACTCCAGCAAAATGTTTTCTCCGAAATTGTAAGGCTTTTTCTGGAATCAGAGAATTTAACATCTAAAATTGATGGTATAACTGATATTCTTGAAATAAATCGAAGAGGAAGAAAATAAATATAAAACTAAGAAAACGGTTAGTAAGACGATGAAATCAGAACATATAGTATTAGATAGTTGAATACAAAAACGTCAAAAACAGAACGATTCCAATGACTCTAGTGCTAGCATGTATTCGCATAATTTATAATGTATGATTTAAATTATTTTAGGCTGATGCATCAATGCCAGAGAGCAACAACTTTTGCGTGGAAAATTCTGTCGTAACTGTCGTAAGTACAGGGCCGGATTAACCATGTGGGGGGCCCCTAGGCAGTGCATTTTTCGGGGCCCCTCCTTATTCAACCATTATCAGAATTTTTCAAGTTGATAAGTATATACAGGGTGGCCCGCCCAAGACTCAGTTCTCATTTTAGGCAGTAAACGAAGACATTCTGAAAATTTTTTTTTCGTGAAATGTAAAGGGCAATCGGATGCACAATTTAAAATTATTTCCACATATGCAGGGTGTTCGATAACAAAAATATAGACCGTAGTTACACTTTTTTCAATGTAATACCCCATATATTAATGCAAAAATTGATTGGCGCGCTCAAATAATGATGAGTTCATGAATACCATTTTTTGCCTTTGGAGAACCATTTAAGAGAAAATGGCGAAAAATTTAAAAAAAATTAGTATTTTTAATTTGCAATTAATGAATAAACCCTTCAAGTCAACGAGACAGACAAAGTTTTTTCGTGTAGACATATTGGCTACCCTTATGCAGAAGAAAAAAAATTAAGTCTGGAATATACTGAGTGATCATAGTTAATATTCAAACATTAACTACAAATAATGGTCAAAAACTTTCTTATTTCAAATGACACACCCAGTATTTCTGTACCTTGTTGAATGTGAAAATTATTATCGAAACTATCTTCATTGGGTTTCCCTATACCTAAACCTAATAGTTTTTCACTAATTTTCGATTTTTAATCCAACCAGTAAACAGACTATTAGGGGCAATGATATTCATAGAAATACGTTCTATGATCTGACAGATGGATAGGTCGTGGAGGCCCACAAAATTGGCCTGCAAGGTCACCAGATCTAACATCTGGAGATTTTGTTATGGGTTTATATCAAAAGTGTTGTGTATGAGAATCCCGTAAAAACTCCTCAAGACATGAAAAGAAGAATAAAAGAAGCTTTTGCAAGCACTACACCCCGAGTATTTGCTAATGTTAAAAACTCTTTTCTTGAACGAATTCGTTTATGCATTGAAAAAGATAGAGGATCATTTGAGCAATTTATGTAGATTTTCAATTATTTTTTCTGGTGATTTTTGTTATTTGGTTTTTCTTTGTATTTTATGTAGATCTGTTATTGATTTTTATTCTAATATCCATACACAGCACCCGGCAATTCACTTCCGATCTTGTTCCGAAATTTCCTGAAATACTAGTATGTATGTCATTCTAGAAAAATAGCGAAAATCATATTATTGAAACTTGTTTTCCACCGGAGAACATTAAAAATAAAAAAATAGAAGAGGCGCCCAACGGAAAAATTAGCTACGTTCTCAAATATAGAACTTACCTTCAATGATACAATTCGAAATAAAAAAATCCAAATACATACAGTAAAAAATTCACAAAATATTGAACACTTTGACTCTGAACGCAATCTCAACGTGGTTTCACTAGAATGGAAATAGAACTAAAAAGAATCTGGAATATTTTTTCCCTTCTGGAAGAATATACTGATTGGAGACTGGATAATCATTTTGGAAATACATAAGATGCCGCCTGTCGCATGTGAAACGGCTCTCACATCATAGGTGCCGCCTGCCTAATAAAACTATCATCTAGTGACGTTTAAAGAGAATTCCGACACTCTTGATGAGAATAAAAAGCTCTTGAAAATAGGGGATGTGATATGCCGACTGGAATGTAATTCGGGAATATTTTTCTGGTATAGGTATAATTAAACCTTCCTGGGCTATTGCATTTATTCGTTTTGCTCATTATTTCAGAGAAATTTCGCGAATCGGTAAGTTCGCGATAAACGGGGGCCCATTTATTGCTCTTTCGTTTGGCTCGGGGGCACCTTTAGTTCCGGGCACGTGGGACGGCCGGGACGGGGCACGGCCACGGGGCCCCTAGCTGATGCGGGGCCCCTAGGCAGTTGCCTACTCTGCCTCTTGGTTAATCCGGCCCTGCGTAAGTAATAAGATATTATACTTTATATCCTGCAGCAAATTTTCATAACTTTTTGTGCATATATTTCATAACCTCTTGTTGTTCAAAATTCCTAGAACAAAATTCGCGTTATTTGTTCCCTAGACAATACTTGATTTAACTAGGTCATTAACTCGTATTGTACCTTCATTTCTAATCGAATTAATCAATTTCTGGCTCTATTCAAGGTGCAACTAATCATTAATTTGTTAGGCAATAATTGTTTGTGGAAAAGCATGTATGTATACTATTTTAGACACCCAACCTATGATGCCAATTCAATAATTCAACAATAGTTTTATTCTCATACCCAAAATATTCATTTCTGAGTCTAGATTTTAGGATGAAAAATTGTTCTCCTAAATCACTGACGTAAAGTAAGAAGCTTTTTAGTTATCGTTCAATAACATTGTAAATAGATCCACCTTAAAGGAAGATTCACGTTCAAAAATCCAAATTTCTTATATCGTTCATGAATACCGATTTTTTTTAATAATTCGCTAGAATTTTATATCATTCCTCTGGTCACCATTGTATGAGTCATTTTCCAAAATGTCCAATTTTATCTGAAATTATCAGGAACACAATATTTCCCATTGACCATATTTGGGAAAACCATCTCGATCTGCAAACTTCTAGCATCGTGCATCAAATATATCTATATTCACTTTTGCAACCGTTTATACAAATAGCTATTGATGCACTTGCAATTTTACTTCAGGTACCAACCGGTACAGTAGCAGTGCGTAAGTATTTTAGGGTTCAATTAGAAACTTCTGGTATGTAGCAACAAACTAATTAAAGAAGGCTAGTGCATTCGTCAATTTGTTAATAGAACGTGGGTCAGATAGAATTCCGATTGACGGAACTCTGCAAGCGTACACTTGAAAAAACTATCACGTAGCTCTTTTGGAATCGACTTACACAAAAGAATTGGTTTATTCGCCAATGTTACCCAATATTGTACCGGAATACATGCTAGGTCCCGAAAGCATTGGCGAAAGTCTGATTGTTTGATGTTGAAAAATATTCAGACAAAAAACTCTTATTTGAAACTCATTTTGGTGAATTTTTTAACATCATTGTGACCTATGGATTCTTCTTCGGTCTTTATCAACACACATTGAATCATATTTCTATTTCTGAATATAATCTGTCGAATATATTGGTATTGTTAGCAATTGAGTTCATAAATTAAATCAGTAATATCCACAATTGTTTGACTAGGTGAGCTTATTTATTTCGACATTAGATATTAACTCACATGGAAACAAAGATTGATGCCAGGCTGAATCAGCAAAACAAATTAGGCCATATAATGTTCTCTTTGTATTTTTAAAGAAGATCCAATTGTCAATTATGCTTTGTTCATCATGAATTGACAACGTTTGCGGTACAGAAGTCAACAGATATGGGAAAGATGAGAATTAATAAATCAAAGATCTGTATTTGGATGATTTTTATATTTGAGAATTTTGCTCGAAATATTTTAAATTATCTTGTGGAAAAGAGAAACTGAGGCATATTTTCACTCAGAAGCAGATCCTATCAAAGTCCAAGTATCTATTATTAGAAAAATAAACATTTATTGTTCGAAAACGGAAAACCTATTTGAATTAAGATGTTTATGTCCAAACAATTCGAATACATATTATGAAGTTGGATCTACATGTGATCTTCGAATGTAAATCATTGACAGACTCCTGTATTCAGTGTTTGAAGTAGAATTTGTTATGAATTAAACATCAGAAATAAAACTGGTAAATCCCAATTCAATTACAGAAGAAGTAATACGTCATTTGAATTATTCAAAGAAGATCAACTGACGTTAAAGTTGAGTCTATTTTCTGTTAAAAGAATAAGGGGTCCTTAAGGGGCAGTATCACCTTTTGAATCGTGGTAAATCTCCATTCAAAAGTTGTCTCTTTATTTCACGAATAAGTACCCTAATTTACGACGTAGAGACTTTTTTTTAAATTGAAGTTGAAGAACGTACCGAGGGCAAATAGTTTTCTTTTTTCCGATTTAATTAGTTTTTCAATTAAGAAAACCAGGGTAATCGTTGGATCTGGGGTTATTGATTATGATTTTAGTTTTTCATGAGTACAAGCTATATTTTTGAAATAATAATCATGAAAATTTTTGTAGTTCATAGAAGATTAAATTGCCGAGGGCAAATAGTTGCGATTTTTTCGATTTAATCAGTTTTTCAATAAAAAAAAAAACAGGTTGAACATCAGCGTTTTGGAAACTACACATAACGATTTTTCCGACGGCTATTCATCATTTTTTGGAAAAAATCGCAACTATCTGCCCTCGGCAATTTAATCTTCTATGAACTACAAAAATTTTCATGATTATTAATTAAAAAATATAGCTTGTACTCATGAAAAACGAAAAACTTATTCAATAACCCCAGGTCTAACGATTACCCTGTTTTTTTAATTGAAAAACTAATTAAATCGAAAAAAAGAAAACTATTTGTCCTCGGGACGTTCTTCAACTTCAATTTAAAAAAGTCTCTACGTCGTAAATTAGGGTACTTACTCGTGAAATAAAGAGACCACTTTTGAATGGAGATTTACCACGATTCAAAAGGTGTTACTGCCCCTCAATACACTGTAGCATTTTGTTGCTATGAAATTGAAAAGAGGTATACTTGAAGAGGTTCATCGTCAGATGTTTGTACTAGAGTTGAAATTTGCATTTAGATGGTGAAAAAACGAATTATCGCAAAAGAACATCATATTTCTGTAACAATAGAATTCTGGAATATAGACGATTTCTTTGACAGCTACTTTTTTTTTTGACATATGTCAAAAATTTTCGATTTGTTTCTTGAACTGATCAATGCAAATCCACCTACAAGGAATTGTAAGGATATCTTTTGAAGCAGGATGTTGTTCAAACGATTCGAATCATTCAGAAAACCTTTTTCACAAACCAATAAGCTCCATAATTTGAGTATTTTTATAAATATGGAAAAAAAAGATGAAGAATTTCTTGAGAAATATACAGGGTGGGCAAAATTCGTTGTCTACTGGAAGGATATCGAGAACTATAGCACCTAGGAGAAAACTGATAACACATTCTCTTGCTCTTTTTTCTTGACTAATCTGAATCTGAAAACAAATCCAACCTATAGAGCTAATACTTGATAACACTTGGCAATTGACTATCGAATGAATCATGTATTCGTATTTTCCTTCTCATGTATAACCTTGCCATCAACCTTTGTCAAAATGAAGGCCTGAATAGGAAAATACAATTTGTTCCAAAATAGAATTTTGTTGATGGTCGTCATCTTATTTATTATGTTCAATTCTTGACAGCGGGCGTTTACATGATTCATATTCTTGGAAATACTCTAACGATCCAAAAACCACCAGATTTTAATGGCTATAAAAAATCCAAGAACGGTTAAAGTAAGGAGCAACATCCGACAATACAACAATCATCAATGGAAAAATTAAAAATACATGCCTCCTATAATCATCACAATGAGAAACATGTGTAGTAGATGAGTACCCAAATTATTCGGTACTGAGCTTGTCTGTAACAGTTAAGAACATAATGGTTTGGGAATTTGGTAAATTTCCCAATCGATTTCATCTCAATGACTGTCTGGATTCTGGTGAAATTGATACAAGGTCGTTCATTCATTCAGCCATTTAAGGAACGATTGATTCGATGGTGAGTAGCGTAAATTTGGGCTGTCTTTCGTGAGAATGTCGGCAAATTTCACAGGATTCGACGTCAGTCTCTTGGAAGAGTTATATTCTGAGTAAATCTAAATGAGAATCTTCCAAGGAGACAATAATTATTAAGATAGTAATGCGATATATTCATAATTTTGTTTATTCTTATTGATTGTAACGTTATATTTTATTTCCAATAGTTTTATCATTGTTTTAGTATTTCATGCTACTCATTGATAATCAACGTTGCTTTCGGTTTTTTGTGGGGTGTCGCCTCATTTCAAAGGTCCTTGAATTTCCTTTTAAGAAATATCCATCTTGAATGTCTCAATTAAGTGGAATATATTACTCGAACTTCAATTTATGAACATGTATTTGGTATCCAAGAATAATTTCAGTTTGTCTTTCATCCCTTCTGTTTACACAGATCTTCTTGTAGTGATTCATCTTTTAAACTCATCAATGCACCAGACAAGTGCAAAGTCCTGGAAAGTATCACTTTTATGACTCGAGAATCTTCACACTCCATAAAAAGGACATTTTTAGGTGGGAATCTCAATAGCTGGATGAAATATAGTGAATGTAACTACCTACTATTATGCGCTTGATTGTTAGGATTTCCCCAAGATACGATGATCCCAAAAATCGCATACAAATCTCATGATTTCTTTTCACTCATGACGTGCATAAGAATTTACAGTTTCATATTCTTGTATGAGGTTTGATTCAGGAACAGACTCAATGAATTATACCAAGTGCAGAAAAATTATTGAACAAACAAATAAAAATGTTATGTCTTTAAAGTAAGCAGTGCCACTTGCGAGAAAATCAATGAAACCTTTTGCATTTATTGTCGAATAATTGTCGAGAATTTGTCGTGAAAGAAAAAAATTTGTCGCGTCCTTAGTTTTTTTTTTCTACGGGGTGGTTTTGCTAACATAACGTTAAGTTAGCAGAACCACTTTCTCAATATCTACCAAATATCATGAAAATGGTTATAAATAATTGTCGAGTAATTGTCGAAAACACAAAAAATCCATTCCTTCCGGTTTATTTTACGTCTTTTTCCGCGAGTTCGAGATATTTCTGGAATTATCGCATTTTTGGCAACAGCGCATTCGTAATTGACTCCTTTTCTATCAAATTAATTGTCGAATACCTGCCTCGAATTTGTCGTGAAAGAAAAAAATTTGTCGCGACCTTCGTTTTTTTTTTCTACTAGGTGGCTTTGCTAACTTTATATTAATTTAGCAAATAGAAAAAGAGTCAAGTACGAATGCGCTGTTGCCAAAAATGCGATGATTCCAGAAATATCTCAAACTCTCGGGAAAAAGAAGAAGGAATGGATTGTTTGTGTTTCTTTACTCCATATGGACTTCGACAATTACTCGACAATTATTTATTACCATTTTTTTCTTAACTTAACGTTAAGTTAGCAAAGCCATCCCGTAGAAAAAAAACTAAGGACGCGACAATTTTTTTTCTTTAACGACAAATTCTCGACAATTAATCGACAATTAATGCAATAGGTTATATTGATTTTCTCGCAAGTGGCACTGCTAACTTTATAGACATAAAAATGTTTTTTATTATTTTTATGTTATGGTGAACGGCTAAAGATACCGAAAATCACCTCATTCTTCAATTAATATTGATAAAACATTAAGCATTCAAAATCATAACCTATCCAAATTGTCTATGATTATAAGTTATAAGACGAAAATTGTATGCATGAATCCTAATTATGTACTATGTACCTATTACCTATTTTGCGGAAGTATGTATTCCATTGAGCATCTGCTCAATTTGACATTGACATTTGATAATCTCAGGTACCTTTTTTATTCTTTCCCAAAGAAACATTGAACTACCTTGAGAATGAAAAACTACGAATTGTTATTCAATTTTCAAGAGTCATCAAATTGAAAAAAATCATTTTTAGGCATACGTTTAGTACCTACCATCACTAATAATGGTAATTCATGACAAAACTGAATATCTTGATGAAAAAAAAAAGATAATTCAGTTTAATACCTCCAACTTTTCACTGGTTAGCAGAGATGATATCGCTCATCTATTGGAGACTCCGACAGTGGGTTAAGACAGAAACCGTAATCTTCACCCCTAAGTTCCCCTAGAAATATGCCCCAAATTTAGTTGTAAATTGTTTTAATCGTCATATTATGTAGAAATACTACCATCAACTCCCATCTCATAGATCTACTGGGTTTTCCATGTCTTTATTTAGAACAGGAAACTGATGAAGCTTATAACAATTCTAGGAGCACATACATCATTGTTCGATGTTATCATAATATTAGGCATTAGTCACCGAGTCATGAGGTCTTCTCATCTTGAGTTTACACGGAAAAAGAGTTTGATTTGTATGGGTCAGTTGCCTCCAAGCTAATAAAAAGAATCATGAACAGACCCGTAATGGAGAAGTCAACTTTGAAATTCGTTTGTTCTAGGTGGAGATTTTCAGGATTCGTTTATTTAGATAGTTTTAGGTCTAAATATTGAAACTATGGTTTTATATTAGGAAATAATCAAAGATGGGAATTTTAGAAGATTAATTTACTCTTTGATGCTTTTTGATATCCTGTCAACACTTCAAAATACCTTCTTCGTTGACCAGCAACTGATTGACTGTTGACTGAGATTTTCGAGGCGTCTCCTTTTTGGCTTGTACCATATAAGGTGTGCATAGTGGCCAGTAGGCAGTATTCCATGGAGATTTGTCATTGAGTAGTGCATGTCCCATATAAGACCATGAATTTATGAACGCTGCCAAATTTGGTGAACTTTTTTTGAACTTCTCTCTTTTATCTTGCGAATCAAAAATACATTCCTCAACTGACATTATATGCATACCATACAGTAATGACTCAACATAGAGGGAGTATCAAACTGCAATTTGCTACAGTCCCAACATTTATTTCTTTGCATCTCATATGTCAGTTCATTATTTCATTTTCCAGAAAGTATATGGATAATTGAATATAGTTTTTCTTGTAGGTATACTGAAGTTATATCTTATATCAGCTATATCTGCTATTATAGGCAATAGAAAGTGAAGAATATTTTATTGCATGATTATAGTGAAATGCTGAATACGTTTTGGTGTATCATTCGATAGTGATCGTTACTCCTTTATTGTTAGATTGAAAAGAAGTATCAGAGTCTATCGCTAGGATGTTTGTGCTTCCCATCAGCTTCCAAAGAAGGGGAACAAATAAGTTCTAATATCGTTGATGTTTGAACCTTGAGTTAGAGTCATTAAATATTTTTGTTTGGAATATCAATCTCTGCTTCATGAGGAAGCAGTTACGCATGACATAATGCTTCGCCATATCAGCACATACGAATATGATTATTTTTCAACAATGTTTATCACCAAAGGATTCAGAGGATTAGAAGCTCAGTACTACCTAGTTATTTATGAAACTGCTGTGTATTTTCTTCTGGAATGAAATGTCGTTTTCATTTTCTGGATATCACGAACATAAACAACGAATTTATAGGTTGGAAGAATCTGATGAAGAACAAATAACAAACAACATTTGGAAGCCAAACTTCTCATTCGCAGTAAGATTATATGAAAATAAATAATTTCAGAGGACACAATAACCTAGAAAATGTTCCTGCAACATCAAATCTGCTGAAATAAATTTTTTTACTGTTCAATAAGGACGGTGAAATAATTTTCTGTTTTCAACTGTGCAATCCATGGCAGATATTCCATATCTAGAAATATATCTCAATTTCCTCACGTAGCTTCATCAGCACATACTTGTTTACGCACTAATTAAAGTCTTCATTTGTCTCTTTGTTCTGATCTTTGATATACACGACACGAGCTTTTAATGAATTCTTTGTAAGTGCCGAGGAAGTATTGGCATTTCAAGGACACTCTGAATAATATTCAACAATTATTTAAACAATCTTATTGAGTTCTTAGTTCTACAGCGTAAATGAATTTATTATTAGGTATTAAGATCTGTCATTATGAAAATCTGAATCGGAATGCCAATTTTGACTCTTCCATCCAGACAAATTACCATATTCAAATATTGATCGAGTTCATATTTCACTATTTGCAATAGCGAAAACCCCTCGAATTTAAAAAACCCGTTGAAGAATCCTCAAAAGGAATGTTAATTGCTTGAACAAACGAATCTTCCTCGCTGGAATTCCATCAGCATTCAAGAATTGTATGCTTAATGATCCATACGCACATTATTCAATCGACCAAATAATGGTATCAAAACTTGCGAAACTTAGGTTTAATTGTGGCGTGCTACAAGCGGAATTTGAATATTTATTGCCTTGTTGGGAGAATTTTATAGACAATTGAAAATTACGTGTCGAATGTAAGAAACCGATCGATTTTGAAATTTGGTGATATTGAACATGGATGCATGGATGGTAGTGGGCTAAATTTGGTATTATATTGCTTTTGAGCTCTCCAAAGAGTGTAATGAAATACACGTTCTGTGGGAGTGTACATTACTTGTGTTGGTTAACTTCATACTAGCAGGAATTCGACAGCTGATCAGAAAAACTCATTTCGAAAACAAAATTTTATATCAACATTGTTGAAGATAATATTCGAACCAAATTTGATGTACATAAACAGTATTAAAAATAGAAATAAATCATGCAATCGAGACAGAAATGACAAAGTAGTGATAGAAAATTTTCAACATGAAATAAGATTTTTTATCGAATGTCAAAACCTGTAAAAACACATAGGTCTTACAAGTAACACAGGCCCGGATCTAGAGGGGGGCAAGCGGGGCGCTTGCCCTGGGCGCCAGCTTGAGGGGGCGCCAAAATCAGACAGAGGTTAAATTTTTTTTATTTTTGATTTTCTTGGAAAAAGGTAGGTACATATTATTATTGAATATGACCCATCTTGATCACTTGACCACTCAAAAAAAGGACAAACATCTTATCTGTCCGAAACTATACAAAATGAAATTATCGATTTACTGGCCACCAAAGTTCGGAATAAAATTATTAATGAGATCAAGGAGGCCAACTATTTCACTATTATGTTCGACTGCACCCCAGATAGAACAAATGAACCAGGTTATATGATATTTAAAGAGAACGGAGTCTAGATATGAGATAAAGGAAGGTTTTATTGACTTCTTCAGAAGCAGTAAATTTATTTGGTGCTGTACAAAAACTGTATTCTTTTTTTGTTAGTTCAACCACACGATGGACAATTATGAAACAGTGCACGAAAACAAATTTGAAAGGAAGTAGCCAATAATTTACCGGGAGTTGTGAAGGCTGTGGAAGAAATCAAAGAATACTCACTAGTTGAAGAATCCAAGTATGAAGCTGGTCATTTGCTTCATGCTGTGATGGGTTTTAGATTCATCCTGAACCTAACAGTTTGGGATAATATTCTGCGAGAGATCAATAGGGTCAACGTGGAAATTCAGAAAGGGGATATAATTATATTACGTTCATTATCGTTGATGCAAAATCTTGTGAGGATCTTGTAAGGAATGAGAGAAAAACCAATTGAAAACTGGATCTCGGAAGCTACACTTCTTTCAGACGAATTGAATGAATTCTCAGAAATAAACGTGTTTCCAAGAAGAAAAAGCAGGTCGACGAAATGTGCGAGGATGAATCAAAAACGCTAGATCTAGTTGGTTTATTCTCGAAGGAAATTATAAGGTTGTTTTCGACAGATTATTGTCAGAAATCAGAAAAAGATTAGAAAGCGCGGAGATTCTGCATACGAATTTCGCATTCCTTAATGGCCATGCCCTTTTAAACATGCAAAAAGAGGATCTGCAGAAAAATGGGACCCTTTTAGTTAGCGCGAAAATATTGAAGAGACTTGAATGCAGTTGATTTTTGTTAGGAACTAGTGGTTTTCAAAGAGCTGGTTCCTGAAATTAGTGAAAGATCGACTTCATTAGACCTGCTACAAATTCTTCACAGGCAAGACCTGCAAGAAGCTTTCCCTAATGTCAGTATAGCTTTAAGAATATACTGCGCATTTGCATTACCTACCACGTCTGGCAAGATGTGAACGCAGTTTCAGCAAATTGAAAATAATAAAAAAATATTTGCGTTCCTCAATGAGTCAGGAACGTCTCTCTGGTCTCTCGATCTTAGCTATAGAAAACAATACTGCTTTCGAAACAGATTTCGAGGAGCTGCGTTCGCGGAAAGAAAATCACGCCGCGTGAAGCTGTGAAAAAAAATTCTATTTCTTTCCTTGTGATATTTTCCTTATTATTAGTTTTATTTTTTTATTCATTTGTACAATTTATTTTTGTTATTTTTTATGAATTCATATATGCATGTGCTACACAATTGGGGGGCGCCATCATGAATTTTTGCCCCGGTCAGAAAAAATCGTAGATCCGGGCCTGAAGTAACATCAAGGTTTTTGAGCCAGTTGAGTATTGAGATCAATGATCATATGATCCTCTCCTTTGTGAGTGAAATACGACAGTGCCCCCTGTGAAAATAGTTGTGCACTAAATTTAGTAACTGAGCGAATGGAGATGGTTTCTATTTCGATTGGAAAGAGAATATGACCATAGTATAAAGATAAGTATACTATGATATGACAATAAAAAATTATATTATAATACATCCCAGTTGAATAGTTGCTTCATTGAATTCGTTTTAAGTTCATACACAAATTACTGATACTTCAATATTAACTATTTATAACGTGATTATTTTGCTCCCTGAATTCAACTCAGTATTTTTGATTGTTGCATTTCAGTCGAACCACGAGATAAATCCCTTGTTTTTTTTTTTGATGAAATATATTTCTCAATGTAGAATCATCCTTGAGCATCCTCGATTTCATGTTGACCAGGAAAATCATTATATTGTGCTTTTCCAGTATTTTTTTAAACGTTAACACTAAATGGTGAAGGAGCCAGTTCCGATTTAGTTCAGTCCCAATGATTATGAACTGATTTGATCGGGTTTCAGAAGATGAAATCAGGTTTTTTCAGTGTATTTCATGTTTTATTATTGTCATAAAATAATGGAGCGTTCAAGACTAAGGAGCTATTATTATTGCTCAAATAAAGATCTAAACAAATTAAATATAAAAACCTCTTGAAATTAATTTAAATGTTTACCAGTTGAAATTTTATCAAAGCATTAGCTTCCAGTTGGGAAATCTTCCGTGCTTGGTTTATCTCGCAACCAGAGCGGTCACCCATCCACTTGTTATTTTGGCGTCAAGCTTATGGAAGTCAATACATTATTCTTGTGTATCTCAGGTTGCATATCCTGTGGATTTGATTTCTCCGAATAAAATAAAATCAGACTTATCACACTGATTCATGTATTTTGTGTTGCAGAGTCCAACTGTAAACTGGTCCTTCACACTGGATTTTTAGCGTCATGTATGCAGAACTCAACACATGATTACAGCTTGTGTATCTATCTTCGGTTGCATTTTCGCTACCATTTTCTAAAATTTTCAACTGTCTGAGCATTTTTCTACACAATGGTGAATAGAAACCGAAGCTATGAATTATATGCGTTAAGGGGCAGTACCACCTTTTGAATCGTGGTAAATCTCCATTCAAAAGTGGTCTCTTTATTTCACGAGTAAGTACCCAAATTCACGACGTAGAGACTTGATTTTTTTTAAATTGAAGTTGAGAACGTCTTGATAGTTTTCTTTTTTCGATTTAATTATTTTTTCAATTAAAAAAACCAGGGTAATCGTTAGATCTGGGGCTATTGAATATGTTTTTCGTTTTTCATGAGTACAAGCTATATTTTTGAACTAATAATCATGAAAATTTTTTTAGTTTATAGAAGATTAAATTGCCGAGGGCAAATTGATGCAATTTTTTCCAAAAAATGATGAATTACCGTCGGAAAAAAATCATTAAGTGTAGTTTCCAAAACGCTGAAGTTCAACCTGTTTTTTTTAATTGAAAAACTGATTAAATCGAAAAAATCGCAACTATTTGCCCTCGGTAATTTAATCTTCTATAAACTACAAAAATTTTCATGATTATTATTTCAAAAATATAGCTTGTACTCATGAAAAACGAAAAACATATTCAATAACCCCAGATCTAACGATTACCCTGGTTTTTTAATTGAAAAACTAATTGAATCGAAAATAATTAAATCGAAAAAAAGAAAACTATTTGCCCTCGGGACGTTCTTCAACTTCAATTTGAAAAAAATCAAGTCTCTACGTCGTAAATTAGGGTACTTACTCGTGAAATAAAGAGACCACTTTTGAATGGAGATTTACCACGATTCAAAAGGTGATACTGCCCTGCGGCCTGCCCCTTAAACTTTTTACTCAATCTAATCTAGATTAGATCTAGAGACATACAATGATACAAAAATGTTTAAATTTAATATATCTTCCTATTTGTCATACATATATCAAAAACCTCATCAAAAAACTCATCATAATTGATGAGAAATTTTCCTCTGAGTGGAATCAGCGAACTGATCTCAGGGAGTCTACTCTAGAACTTATGGAGCCTTCTTCAAAGTCGGAGGTCAAGAAGATCTTGATTCTCGAGGAAACCCTACACTTTACATCTCTATGGAAGAGCGGCGTTCTAGTCGACGTGCCTTCGGGTCTGAGACTCTCTAAGACATATCACATTTATGCGGTATGTACAATGGTCCACAAGGCCTACGTTCGGCCTTCCAAGGTCGCTGCACAATAAGAAGAACTTATTTGATTGCTGTAATTGGGGATTAATATTCAATGGTCCTTCGAGCCGGATCTCCGCCATTTTGTTGATCATGCGTGGGAGTACAGTATGCAGGCTAGACCTGATAATGCTTGGTGTATTTAGAGTTGCATAGATGAGGCGTTCACTGAGGAGTTCTGACTTCCAATATTCGATTGCGATTGTTGTTTACAGAGTTTGAAGGATAATCAAAATTGGGTTCGTTATAGACCAGTCAAACGATCTGTCACGATCAGCTGTTTAAAAATGGCTGCTGGGTCAAACAAATAACAAACCGAGGTTTTTCAGTTACGAGGTACGTGTTTCAGGGTAGTTTCTGTTGGTTTCTCAATTTTCAACTTCAATGTCTTCAATTATGCCATGTAAAATGATAGTTATAATACAGTAACACTATAGCAGAAATGTTTGTTATTTGTTTGACCCAGCAGACATCTTGAAAAAAGGTGATCAGCTGTTTTGTTGGACTGGTCTATTCACACTCCGCGACTCAATGATAGCTGTCCGTTCGAAATTTGACATTTCGCTTGGAGTTAGGGGAAGGGAGGGTGTCCAAATGTCAACAAGAACTGACAAGCGGACAGTTGAAAAATGATGCCGGTAAAGCCGGCCGAAAGCTGGAGCCGGGGACGGTGGCATGCTCGCTCTTTCTATTTTGCGACCTTTCCCCCACCACCCTGGTAGGGAATAGTGAAATGTAGGTCAAACTCGATGCGCCAATCGCAAGCTTGCATGGGGGTCACGTGGTTTTGTTGTTATCATCAGCTGTGGCCGGGCCGCTACACTGGCGTCCTCCGGAATTTTCGAAGCGTCCTTCTATTCCTCTCTCTCTCCGAATTGGAACTGAGAAAGGGAGATGGAAAGAGCCTTCACGTTGACTACAATCAGCTGTTGTTACGCTCGCCGGCCGGCTCGGAATCGGCAGTCAGTATTCAGCTGTTTTGCTTTGCTACAGTATCCCTGAGCATAGCCCTCTCGATCTATTATGATTATGAGTTTTCGTTACGGTTATGAATATCCAGGAAATTTTGTTCAATTGATCGGTAATAGTTCGATACAGTGCTTCACCTACACCCAGCAATCTGTCCAAAAACTTATGGTCCGCAGGTTGTACTATACGGATGACGTTGTTCTGTGAAAACTGACCGAAAAACTTTTTTACCCCGGATTTTTTTTAATTT
Source organism: Adalia decempunctata (assembly GCA_951802165.1). Classification (NCBI taxonomy): domain Eukaryota; kingdom Metazoa; phylum Arthropoda; class Insecta; order Coleoptera; family Coccinellidae; genus Adalia; species Adalia decempunctata. The sequence continues at coordinate 12,423,374 of OX637696.1, read as the reverse complement.
CGAATTTTTGAAAATCTTCCGAAATGTCGACTGGAAAGAGGCTGGCCAAAAGGTCCATAATCGGTACACGTGTATGTGCGCCTGGCGAGGATGGAAAGTACTACTCGGGCGTCATACAGGCTGTGAAAACCCCGGCTAATTGCTCTTCGAACAATAACTGCATCAATCTCACCCCCTACACGCGCTACACTGTGAAGTTCGACTCCAGACAGGGCAACTTGGGCAGAACCAGTTGTGAATTTTTCGAGGGCAACCTGATAGGCCCCGGTTTCCAATCTGTGCTCGGACTCGAATTAGTTAAAGGACAGAAAGTTTTCGTTACCCACAATGGCAGGGAAAATTCCGGAGAAGTCTTCAAGCATTACGTGGAGACGGACGAGGTCATCATCAGAATCCATCCCGCAGGCAACGAGGTAGGTTTTCATCCCTGAAAACCGACAATGCACCACAAATTGTCGACATAAAAACTCAGTATCATTCATTCGCCAAATTTTGACATCATCGCAGTGAAATTCTTCCAAAATCATTTGAATTGCTGCTCAGATCACCGTCGCATTTTTCTGGAAAAAAAAATGAAAATTTCGAAAACACATTTTGATCAGAATCAATTTTGGTTGAACCAGAAGGACGTAAACTTACAAAAAAAGTGTCTAAGCCAGAATCTTCGAGATAAAATTTTGGCTCGAATTTTTTATGCCTCGAATAAGTCAGGCAACAGAAAAGAATTGACATTATTCCTGAAATAAAGGAGCAGAACATCGAATGGACTATTACTTCCAGAGGAGAATAAAAAAGATTTTTTAGACAAAAACCAAAATTACAATAATTTCATCAAAATTCTTGTCATTCGAAAGAAACTATAACTGGACTGATTTCCAACGATTTTCATAAATCCTTGAGGAATATTTGGGGAAATTCCTGGGAAGCACTGAAAAAACGCTGCCTCAAAAAATTATTGCGTGATTTGTGATGAATAACTTCAAACCTATCAATTATCTCGATGTTACAAGCTACCATTGCAACTGTACCTGATTTTTCAACAAAGTACGGTTCGAATAAACGCATATTTAATTCATTTTATGCAATAACTTCCTCCTTTGAGGTTGATCTACAATTATTCCAGATAACAGTTCATTATATCTCATAAATACATGCATAAATTGAAACATTCTTCCTTTTTTCGAAACCAGTCCTTAAGTTCAAAAGTGTACGCCATTGTTGGAAAGCATTAATTTTAATTTCCCATGTTCCTAACAAATTGTTACGCTTTTAAACAAAGGCACTTATTGTTATGCATTTGTTTTGTCGACTTTAACCGGAAATGGGTGAAAATATCACCTAGCGGATGTAGTGTGAAAAAACAGTCACAACTTTAGTATCTCCTCCTATCTTTCATGGGCAGTGACCACCTCCGTTTTCTGTGTTAATTTCAGTCAAATTTGTTCATTTATGAGTTTATTCCCCTAGCTAATTCGTGAATTTGAAGAACGGTTTCGTGTTCAACAGCGATAATCTTCATGAGTTATAACGGAAGTTCAAGGTTTCTCATTTTAGTGAAGCCGTTATTTAGCAACTGCCTTGCAAACTACTGAAATGAAATGGCAATTTCGATAAGAAAAAGAAGAACCTTGATCTCAATGATCCAGAAAAGTGCCCATACACAATTGAAAGTTTCCTAAGTTCTTGATGGATTGACAAAATGTCAGAGGAGATAAAGAACAGAAGGAGTGGTGCTAGATACAGACCCGAAAATTGAGGATTAGAAAGTCTTACATCTGGGTCAAATCAACACCCAATTGTCAATAACATTGCCCAATCACAATCAGCGTGTTAACGATATTTCAAGAGTTGCCTAATACTTTCGATTTCACGAAGATCATCTATAGAGACTGTAGAGTTGAATATTCAAAACTCATCCATCTTTTCGAGCCTGTCTTCAACAAAGAATGCAAAGATGCGTGCAGAAAATCCCAAAAATTCCTCTATGAAATTTTTAGACGCTATAGTTGCTGTGTTCACCAAGTGAATGTGACCATAGCTGCATTTACCTTTCTCTGTGCCAAACCAGAAGTCAAAGTGATCTGAAACCCGTCTTTGGCAGCGTTGGAGACCCATCGAAAGTACTCAATGTGCCGGATGCAAGAAGAATTCCTTGCATCCAATCGCCCATAGGGATATGCCCTGATTGCAGTACACAGCTCAACCAAACCACCAGTAATATGCAGTGTTAACCTGTTGAGATCAAATTACGAGTCCGAGATTCCTCAAAATCGACCTGCAGGTATACTTTCTCCCGAAGTCGTTAATCATACTCTCTAAATCTCACGTGGAAGCTGTTTTGATGAAAAAACTTTCAATCCGCTCCATCCTCCAATAGGATTCCGATGAAAATCATCCATAACCGGCTTTGTTGTGCCGTGGGCTTGCAAGCTGCGTAAACTGCGTAGAACCGTGATCATTGATGGTCGACACGTTCGTCCACAATCGACCCACTTGTTTCTGCGTCGCTAGTCCTTGGTCATGGAAGCAGGATATAGAATTGGACCGCTGTAACTTGTTTACATTCTGCTGGAGCATCATCAGATACCGGCAGGCCGATGCGCATGCACGGAACTCTAACTTGTGGTCATATCTGTTTTCTGTTGTTTCTGTTATGATAATTGGAAGCCCATGGCCTATTTGGTTTAGAGAATAGCGGAAAGCTGGGAGTTTGTTAGATAATATGCTTCAGGTTTGACCACTAGTTTTGATGCTTTTTATAGAACTGGCAGAAGAAGAGGAAATGAAACTTTGCATCGTTTTTAGGCGGTTTTCCTCCCAGATGAAATGCTGTCTTTATAAAGGTTTTATCAGGTCAATGCAAAAGCCCATCTATGGCTCAAAATAAGCAGCGAATGGGTGCCAAACTTGTTGCATTGTGAAATTCAGCTGTTCTCCCCATATTCTCGATAAGGGGAAAGTGGGTCCCAAACATGATTCTGACAAATCAGAAACGGGCATGCAGGCATTATGCTAAGGGTCATTTATACCTGCATTCCTTTCTACGATAGGAAACAACAAAAAGCTTCTATTGTCACTTTCAATCCATGACCTTGAAGTCGAAAATGAGCATTTAAAACTTTGATGCACGCACATTGTAATCTTCAACCAAGGTCGACTTTTAGAAATGAGTTTTCGCTCTATTTCCTCTGTCTTGATGGGTCTTCCCATAAAGATCTATGGATTCTACATCAATTATGTTCGAACTTATTAAAATCCCATTTATCAGAGTGAATAGAACTGGACTTTGATTAGAGCAAACAATAAACTTGTAAAATTGATATACAGTGACGATAAAGGCACGAATCTTTTGTTCGATATCGAAACCTATAACTGAAATGTCTCACTTCTGGTGGTTATCTGAACGCAGTTTTTCGTAATTTTATCTAATTTCTCCATGGTTTTTGTGGAATCTTGATTGTTGTGGACAGTTTCACAATATTTATAAACTCTATTGTTCGGACTGAACGACGAATCGTTAGCTATAGCAGTATATCTGCATAATGGAATCTTATTTTTTCGAAAAAGAAAATCAATATCTGATTTAATTGATGAAAAATTATTAGTATGTACTTTAGATCATTTTGTCGGTTTCTCTCAGGAATAGGTTTTGACTTCGTATATCCATAACAATAACTCTTTGTTCTTAATTCAGTTGTTTATTTAATCCTAACGAAGTCTGTGAATTTTTAAATTACAGCCATATGTTCGAATACTGAACACAAATTATAGACTGAACGAGAATAAATTCGCTATCACAAAAACGCTTATATCTTTTGAACCACTGGACCGATTTCGAAAATCAAACTCATCAAATCATCTTTTTATTCTAATGAAAACTGTTTTCACAATAAAAAAACCAAATCTATTTTTCACAAAATTCATGGATTTTTTCTGGAATTCTCACCATCATGCTACTTATAGTGTTCTCAGTCAATTTCTGGGATGCTGTCTTCCACTTTTGCTTGAATTCCGCTAATGTTTTCGTTGATTTCTTAGTCTTCTACAATTCTCTTTTTACCAGGGCCCAATATCTTTCGATTGGCCTGAGTTCTGGCAATTTGGTAGATTGGCCTCTTTGGGGATAGAAACCACCTCATTAGCTTAGTACCATTTCCGGCATTTCCTGATGCCTTGCTGTAGTGGCATGAAGCTAAATCTGGCCAAAAGATTGTTGACACATCGTGCTCACGTTAAAATGGTAACAGTCGCTTCTTCAAGCATTCCTCGATGTATATCTTCGAGTGAACAGAGCCTTAGCCAACGAAAAATTTGCTACTTTTCCCACAAGTGCAAATTGCAGGCCAAACCAGGAATTTTTTAGGAAACTTTGCTTGTTTCTTCACGCGAAATTGTTCGTCAACATTTCCACGAGAATCTGCAGTATAAAATTCCTGACCAGGAAGTTGCGAGAAATCAGCCAAGACATAGGTTTCGTCGTCCATCACGCAACAGGAAAAATTTTTCAAGAAATCTTTTTTTAATTTCTTTGTTCTTGATTTCGCTTCTTGATTCTTCACAGCTTTCCTGTCTGGCACTTTCTGCACTTTGTATGTTCTAAGCCCACAACTCGACTTGATTTTCTGAACGGTTGACTGCGAACAACCCACTATTTGGGCCACTTTCCGTCTTGAAAGTTTAGGATTCTTCTGAAAAAGGCTGATGGCTTTCTTCACTTTTTTTGGACTATGAACCCCCTTTTTCCTCCCGGTTCCTTCCTTCCAGTTGATTGTAAGATCTTCGTTGAAGCGCTTAACAACTCTTGATAACGTTTCCGGACGAATGCGAGCCTCTTTTGCGATTCTTTTGAAGCTCCATTTTTGTTTATTTTGAAAAAGTTTCACTATAAATTCTCGTGTTTCCACTTCGCTTGACATTTTGCGACTGAGAATTGGAATATCTATGAAGTAAATGTTCTACATGTTTCCGATGTTCATAACAAAGCTAACTATGATCTAATTTTGATTTTTTCTCTATTGGTTCAAGAGATATATACGTTTTTGTGATAGCGAATTTATTCTCGTTCAGTCCTTAATATATGCATGCAAAAAATCAAATTGCAATGGAGTATCCACAAACCCATTTGTGGCAACTCCGAAGTGAAAATCGTAATTGTTGTAACCTAACAACAGTCATTTCAAATCAATAATCGATATCGCAATTGAGATTCGAATGCCAAATGGCACAAAACCGTTAACTGTAAGGAATTCCAACTAAGACTAATAGATATATAGTGTTAGTATCCACATCCGTGTCCATTAGGTCACGTATTATTCAATGGATTCGTAATTTATAGATAAATAGAAATTGTGGACGTGCAAGAGAAAGTTGAGGCATCTGCAAATGAGCATTGATAGGATTGTGCTTTTATGGAACTGAATTGTTTGAATGCATCAGATTAAAATGTTCATTTACACGACAAATGAGTTTTTATGATGCGGAGACGTTGACTGAAAGGAAATATCTCATTGAAAAGGAAGATATTTTGAATTTCTGTCTCAACTTTATTCGTCTCGTGGAGAAACTATCTTGTTTGTAAAAAATACATGAACTATTACAGAACTGCTCCAAGCAAATCTTGTGCATAAAGAACTATGTAGATTTAAATTCAAAGTAAAATAGGTCGTTGCTTCCTAGAAATCCTAGAGTCTCTTAACTCTCTCAACTTAGAATCGTCAAATACGAAGATGTATTGATATCTATATCTAGTTAGCCTAGACCAGTTCCACATAAACAAAATATTGCGATACCATCAACGTACAATAACTTATTAGAAGTGTCAGTGTAGAGTTCGACGTCAAAAAAGTAAACCAGAGTTTAGCAATAAATTTAAAAAAACGGTGTCCACCGAAATTGTAAAAATCGAACAATTGGAGTACCGAGCCATCATCAAATACCTGTATTTGAAAGGGTTAAAAGGTAAGCAGATTTACGAAGATATGCTTAATACCCTTGGTGATCAATGTCCTTCGTATGCGACCGTGAAAAATGGGACTGCAAGCTTCAAAAGAGGTAAATTATCCATTGAAGATGATGACCGATCGGGAAGGCCAGTTTCTGTGTCAGTCCCCGAAAATATCGATACAGTTCATGACATGATTTTATCAGACCGTCGAATTGGGCTAAAACTGATATCTGAAGCATTGAAGATTTCATACGAACGCGTTCATCATATAGTTCACGTCAATTTGGACATGAGAAAAATTTCTGCAAAATGGATCCCCTGCAAATGTTTGAATGTTGACCAAAAGCGTGCAAGGGTAGAAGCATCGCGTTCGATCTGTGCTCGTTTAGAAAACGATGTAGACTTCTTAAACCGAATGTTTACTATGGATGAGACTTGGGTACATTTCTACGATCCAGAAACAAAGCGACAATCGATGGAATGGCGACACTCTGGTTCTCCAAGACCTAAGAAAATTCGTGTCCAAAAATCTGCTGTAAAAATTCTTGCTTCAGTTTTTTGGGATTACCATGGAGTAATCATGATTGATTTTTTGGATAAGGGTAGAACAATAACTGGAGATTACTATTCGACATTACTGACCACTCTACGGGAAAAAATTAAAGAGAAAAGACGCGGAAAGCTATCCAAAGATATTTTGTTTTTAAAGGATAACGCCCCAGTACACAAATCTCATGTTGCCATGGAAAAAATTCATGATTTAGGGTTAGAATGCTAGAACACCCCCCTCATTCACCAGATTTGGCTCCGTCTGACTATCATCTCTTTCCTAAACTGAAAAAAAGTTTAAAAGGTCGTAAATTTTCTTCCAACGGGGAGGTAATAAAAGCTGTTGAGGACTGGTTTGCAGACCAAGAAGAAACATTTTTTTTTTGAGAAAGAAAGGTCTAGAGACATTGCAGGTTCGCTGTGATAAATGTATTCAATTGAGAGGAGAATATGTTGAGAAATAAAATATTTGGACATTGAAATTTTGTTTGGTTCTATAGTAGGCTAAGAATTTTTCAATATATCCTCGTATATCAAAAAAGCATCGAAATGACTAAAAATCCCCATACGTGCTTTTCAAACTTTGAAGTTCCCATTTGTATAGCGAGAAGAGTCACTTTCGATATTCATGCTATGCATGAAACATTCTCATGATAAAATAATTGATATGATCACTCAAATTCTGAGTAGGTTAAAGCTGAAGTTCATTGTTTTCCTCTATATAAATCCAGCTCGTCATCCTCATATACGGTGATATTCGGAATTGACCTGCAGATATTCCAGTGTTGCTATTTTTATGAATGGAATTGTCTAAATTTAGACTTTTGTGTACCGCTCCTTCGAACGTACTACGATACCCGAGATAAAATTATTTTCGAATCTACCGTTGTCGACGTAATCTCGTTTTGCATTTCAAATCAAGAGAATCACCGGTGTAAACAACATTCTTATCCGGTCCTAGAGCGTTGGTACCACGAAATTTTGGTGAAAGGAATGGGAAAGAGTGAAGATCTCATCTTGTGGAACAATGGGGGACATCTTATCTTATCTTGGGTTCTGGGTCAGGTTGAGCAATGGGAAAAATGCAGATTTTGGTAGGCAGAGAAGGAAAGTGAATGTTTACCTGCGTTGCTTTGATTTTTTATCATCCTGAATCTTTTGAAGAGAATTTTATGAGGTTCTGATTTTTTTCACCATTTTTACAGATAATTTTAATGATTTTATTTGTTTCTCATTTGTAAACGTCAGTTTCCAAAAACACAATATTAATCAAGAAAGTTTATTTTATCAAGTCACTAACTTGTAAAACTGACAGTTAACTTGCAAAATTTTTACAAGTTAGTAGTATTATTTACATTAGAAAATTTTGTTTCATCGTCATACATGTTGAAAATCATGGTACAATTGTTATTTTCAGTAACACAGATTTTTGATGATGAAAGAGTTGATACTGATGATGATGAACCATCTGTTGACTCAGAAACTGCTGAACTCGAGGACTGCAGAACATTTGTACTCTCCTTACTACCAAATAATTTGCTAGACATTTCGATTTTTTTGTTGACCGAATCATCGACATAACTCTTCGCAATTTCGGTGCTCTTCCACCCTCCTGCACGCTTTAGTGCTAAAATATCTCCACCCGAATCCGCAACCATAGTGGCTCCAGTTCTGCGAAAAGAGTGGCCGTTGTATAACTCTGGGTCTTTTAAACCTAAATATTTCGCTATTTGCTTTGGGACACCACCAATAGTGTGCTGGCCAGCATTAAGGGAAATGCACTTTCCATGTCGGTATGTCAAAAAAAATCTTAGGCTTTCTGTTCCAGAAGGCCTAAGATTTACATATTTTCTGTATAACATGCAGGACTTGAAGCTGCAGCCATCATCGGTTATGGTGAATCTTCTTGTTGTTATTTAAATGTGTTGTTTGCCGCAATGTCACAATAACGTATTTTCCCATATCTTCTACATCATTCATGTTTAAGGAGAGAATTTCGTCACATCGACAACATCCAAAAATCCCAAATATTGTTACAATTTTCGCCAGCAACCACTGGTCATCAGGAGCATGTAAAAGAATTTGTTCAGCCTCTTCTTCACTTAATACCTTGGCCTTTTTTGGCGTACAACGCTCATTTTTTCGTTTCACAAACGCTATTACCTTTTGAAATCTGCAAATGACAACTAAACGTCATATTTTTCAATAAATTTTTTAAGGAAAACAAACCTGCGAACAGGGGTATTTTCTTTCATTTCCAAGCAGCTTTTCAGCATAGACCATTTTGCCCATAAAGTATTAGGGCTGAATCTAGCTGATAGTTGATTCAAGTAGACCAACAAAACATCTTCAGTTACCCCAATCACACTATTTTTGTTTTGCCACTTTTTGAAGTCGTCGTATTCTCGCTCGTACCTTGTAGCTGATTTTGCAGGTAATAAACTTGAAGCTACACTGCTGGCTGCCTCAATAATTTTTTTTGGAACATTCATTTTCGCTTTCGCCAAAACAAATGTAAAGAAAAATAAACAGACATGTTTATGGCAACGCTTTCATAGCTCAAGGAGGTAACTGACTCGCCTGCGGCTCGTCAGTTATATCCTCCATTCGCCAGTAAAAACCCTCTTATCTTGCTAGTAATGTTATATACTAATAATGCGTGTGTATCGTTCCATTTTTGTTAATGCCGAAATATATAGATATTCGAAATAACAACTCTTATTGGAAAACCCTTTGAATCGCTGGCACAGTGAACTAAAAGTTGGACTGATTCGGATAATGTGGACGCGTTTCTTTCAATTCGAGTCTTCGTAGCGATTCTTCTTGCTTTCGACCTAACGATTTCAAAGTGCTCTTCCGTTTTAACTAAACGAATGGTAACATTTCGCCTAAAACTCTATAATCGTCGAAAATGGTCTTCAACGATTAGGTTGGACCCAGTGATGAAGAAATCTTGGTTAAATTCAAATCTGATGCATCGGACCGATATAGCAGGAATTAAAATTCCTCATCGAAGGTGACACTGCGATCGACTTTCGTCTTCGTCCCCAGTAGGTGTTAAACTTGTAATCTCCGATTACCTAATCACCATACAAAGAGCCGGATAAAAGCGTAAGTAAATCGTTCTGTACGCGTTCCAGTTTCTAAAACAAATATCCGAAGTGGAGTGCATGGCACAGTTAAAAAGAGGTCGAGTGAGGTGAATGGTGGTATGCATGGCACCGTATGATTGAGAAATATTTCGCAAGACGCGACAAAGCAGTCAACCTGTTTGAGGTAGATTATGCGATACCTTTCTCTCGGCACCTTTGCACAACAACAAACGACGTGCAGGAACTAGCAGAGAGTTATTGTCTTCGTTTTTGTAAACATGAGGAAAATACTGCTTCTATCTGGTTGCGATTCTGATCAGACCTTGCAGCCTCGATAAGCTTGTTTGGCGTGATTGATCAGATTGTGGCTTGGAAGAACAACAAAAGTACATTAGTTTACGCTGGGTTGGTAATTGTAGGTGCTTCTGGAAGTGGACGTGAAGCTAAGGCGTTGTTTATAGGAGCTACTGCCTTTCATGAAAACCAGGATCTACGACAGGATATGCCATGATTAACGATATTCTTTGTAGTCTACAAACAGAAACTCAGAGTTACTAAGGACTGAACGAGAATAAATTCGCTATCACAAAATCGCCTATATCCCTTGAACCAATTGAGAAAAAATGAAAATTCTATCATTGTTAGCTTTGTTATGAACGTCAAAAACATGTGGAACATTTACTTCATAGATATTCCAATTCTCTGTCGCAAAATGTCGAGCGAATTGAAAACACGAGAATTTATAGTGAAACTTTTCCAAAATAATCAAAAATGAAGCTTCAAAAGAATCGCAAAAGAGGCTCGTGTTCGTCCGGAAACGGTATCAAGAGTTGTTAAGCGCTTCAACGAAGATCTTACAATTGACCGCAAGGAAGGAACCGGAGGAAAAGGGGGTTTCATAGCCCAAAAAAAGTGAAGAAAGCCATCAGCCTTTTTCAGAAGAATCCTAACCTTTCAGGACGGAAAGTGGCCCAAATAGTGGGTTGTTCGCAGTACACCGTTCAGACAATCAAGTCGAGTTGTTGGCTTAGAACATACAAAATGCAGAAAGTGCCAGACAGGAACGCTATGAAGAATCGAGAAGCGAAATCAAGAGCAAAGAAATTAAAAAAAGATTTCTTGAAAAATTTTTCCTGTTGCGTGATGGACGACGAAACCTATGTCTTGGCTGATTTCTCGCAACTTCCTAGTCAGGAATTTCATACTGCAGATTCTCGTGGAAATGTTGACGAACAATTTCGCGTGAAGAAACAAGCAGAGTTTCCTAAAAAATTCCTGGTTTGACGAGCAATTTGCACTTGTGGGAAAAGGAGCAAATATTTAGTTGGCCAAAGCTCTGTCGACTCAAAGATATACATCGAGTAATGCTTGAAGAAGTGACCTTTACCATTTTTACGTGAGCACGACGTGTCAACAATCTTTTGGCCAGATTTAGCTTCATGCCACTACAGCAAGGCCACCAAGGAATGGTACGAAGCTAATGAGGTGGTTTTTGTCCCCAAAGAGGCCAATCCACCAAATTGCCCAGAAGTCAGGCCAATCGAAAGATATTGGGCCCTGGTACAAAGAGAATTGAAGAAGACTAAGAAATCAACGAAAACATTAGCGGAATTCAAGCAAAAGTGGAAGACAGCATCACAGAAAGTGACTGAGAACATTATAAGAATAATGATGGGAAGAATTCCAGAAAAAATCCATGAATTTTGTAAAAAATAGTTTTGGTTTTTTTATTGTGAAAACAGTTTTCATTAGAATTAGAAGATGATTCGAAATTGAGTTTGGTTTTCGAAATCGGTCCAGTGGTTCAAAAGATATAAGCGTTTTTGTGAATTTATTCTCGTTCAGTCCTTAATATATTAACGGACGAAGAAACTGCAACACCCAGAAAGAGCTGTTTAAATTTTAATTTGTTTTTGGTACAACATAGATAGTGATTGAAATTTTAAGGAAAATTCCACATTCCACATGTTCTCTGCACCATTGTAATCGTTGCCGGCGATGCTCAACCTTCAGAGGTAACACAAGATGGGGTCGATAATGCTGCAGTCCAAATGACCTTATCCGGCGGTAAACCGTTCGGACAGTTACAGGATGGCCTTGTTCTCGTAACCACTCATCAGCCAAAGATCGAGTTGTCGCAAATCGGTCTCTAATGGCCATAAGTCTAGTACGTCGATCTTGAAGTTCATTTGTGCCAGTTTTCGGCATGGTAAATCATCTTCGTGAAACCGTTCCTCCCAAATTGCAGGCACTTATCGTTAAGTACACACAACTCCGAATCAATGTGCACAGATAGTACCCGGTAAACTTTGTGATCTGTGGCGGATCAAGTCTCGTGCCAAGGTTGGCGTTTGACGAAATCAGTATCAGTTATCGCTAACCAGAGGTGTGGCAGGATACAAGAGCTGTCGGAACTAGATTTTTCGATTGAATAGGCGCAATGATTGTGACTACATTTCAGCCCGAGTATCGATTAGCTAAGATCGTTTCGACCTTAACATAGATTTGCAATTGCGTTCCCGATACCTCATACCTTTAATGCGAGTATGCCATAAGTGGGTACACCTAGTTGCGATTAACTTTTATCGCGGTTTTTCCCCAAGTTGATCGATGAATTTACGAGCTCAGAATAGTAATTAGATGCATCTGCAGGATAACATGGATAAGCATCTTTATATTTACTGCAGCAGTCTAGTTAGACTTGTAGTTGCCAATATATTTTGTTAAAATGGTTTTCTAATCAGGTCATCTGAATGTACTGACAGGATTGAGGAAACCTGTATGTTAAAACAAGGATATTGCATCATATCGAGTAAAGTTCAATGTCGCCCTTGTAACGAATAAAACATACTGTCTTTATTTGACGAAGAAATTCCATAAGTAATTATCGAAATGATTAATTGGATCATTATCACATACACCTGATTAAAATAACATCTATATTTCCTTCTCCCATTTTAGATCATATTCCTGCTGAACTCGCATATTTTAACACCTAATCACAGTTCTTTATTTATATTTTATCTGAATTTCGACCTTGCTAACATTGCACAAACTCATCTGGCATTCCTAACCGACCACACTTTCTGTTCGAAAAGTACAAAGTAGGTCAGTCTTTTATTTGGTAAACAAGAATTCGATATTGTCACAACACGTAAACTATCGCCCAAATTGCCCAAGAAATGTTTGGTCAGCAATGCAGTGCACAATGTCAGGTGCTTCGACATAAATTCCTGCGGTGACCTTAATATTTGTCATCTATGACGAAATGGCCTCGTGGATTCACGTTTCTATACCCAAAACAAGGAATGCTTTTATGCGTTCCAATGTTCGATGAATCTGAGACCCGTTGTCTTTTCGTGTTTGAGCAAACGAGGCTGAATGGGACTCGGAAATAACGGATTTAAATGGTCATTCTGTTATTTGTGATGCGTTTGTCAATATTTGTGTTTTACGTCTTTTATCTGTTTGATTTGAGCCAGGGAACAATACTTCGTCCACCGATGCATCATGTATCTTCATAATGTTCCATTTCCTGTAACATTAGCTCCAGCATCGTTTTTAAAGAAATATGGACCAATGATGCCTCCAGCGTGTAAAGCACACCATACAATGCATTTTTCAGGATGCATAGAACCTGCAGAACTTCTTGAGGATTGTTTTCACACCATATACAGCAATTTTGCTTGTTTACGTAGCAGTTCAACCAGAAATTAGCTTCATCACTAACACAATTTTTCGGTAAAAAAGTGGATCAACTTCAAGCTATTCTAGGGCCCAATCAGCAAAAAAAAACGACGCTTATTATGGTCAAGAGGCTTTAGTTATTGAAACCGGTTGGATCTTGTAAAGGTGAAGACCAAGATCTTTACGCAAAATTTTCCATGTGGTGGATGCACAGAGTCCAACTTGTTGTGAACGTCGACGAATAGACAAATCTGGATCTTGATTAACATTATCACAAAGAGCAGCGATATTTTCTTCTGTACGTATAGTTCTTTGTCTGGTTGTTGTTGTTGCATCTAGTAGGGAAAATGTTGTCCAAAATATATCGATAGTTCGACGAATAAGCTGCTCTGATGGACGATTATGTAAACCATATAAACTGCTCCACATGAGTTTGGGATATTGACATAAATTGCAAAAAAATATAGTTAAAATAAGATTTTTGTGATGAAAATCCATATTAATATGATTTCAAGTTGCAAATTAATTTTAGCCTGTAGGTCTGCAACTTATACAGGGTAGTTAAGAAAAATTGAGTGAAATAACGAAATTTTATTCCCAGAGAATTCAAGCATTTTAAGACTATCAATAAAATGTATGGCCTCCAGGGGCATCAATGACAGCTTGACATCTTCTTTGCATACTGCACACGAGGTTGTTGAACATTTCTTGAGGAATTTGGTTCCATAAACGGAGCAGAAGCTCTCTCAAATCATTTGAGGATTCTGCCGTCTGCGGTAGGTTGATGATTATCTAATCTTCTTTGGAGCATATCCCATGCATGTTGTATGCAATTCAAATCTGGTGAGTGCGGAGGTATTGGTAAATGTGGAATACCAAGCTGCTCGCCCGCATTCTCAACTATGGCTGCACGGTGCGGTCTAGCGTTATCGTCTAGAAATTGAAAAGTTTCACCACTAGCAACGTGAAAATTTGGCACAACATTTTCAATGACATGCTCCCTATAGTGTAAGGCGGTTATATTCCCAGGACAAATGTGTAGATCTGTGCGCCCGTTGAAACATATCCCGGCCCATACCATACTTCTTGGACATAGCGACGATTACGGGGTATGCGTGGGATTGTCCATACCCTTATTCTCCGAGAATCAGAAAATCGTCCATATCTGGATTCATCAGTGAAAAGGACACTACGCCATTGATCGTTCCAATTGATATGTTGCCTTGTCCATTCCAGTGTTTGACCCTTATGGTCACGTGTTAATGAAACTCCTCTTAATGGACGTCTAGAACCTAGATTGTTTCGATGGAAACTTGGACCCCATCTGCATTTTGAAGAGTATTCCGTAGCATTCTACACGTAGATGTAGGGTTTCTTCTCGCCGAAACGGTGATGAAACGAACCTGAGCAGGTGTTGTTTTTCGTCGCTCACCAAGCCTTGGTCTTTTCAACGCGGAACCTGTCTCCCTGAACCTATTCCAAAGTCGAGATATCACACTTTGGCTGACTTGGAGCCTTTCCGCTACAACAACCTGAGTTAGGCCACCCTGTAGCATTCCGATATCCCTATTAGCCTCAGCGTTTGTTAATTCACGTCTTGGCATTTTCAGAAAACTCGTTTCAAATCGAAGCCGTTGATGGACTGACTTCATTTCAAAATAAGAACATTCATGAAGCATATGCAAAGAACCAAACTTCAGAAAAAAGGCGACCAGATTGACGAAATGTCTCGTACTGATTTTTATTGGATCGATTCAAGTTGTTATTGAGTTTTAAATGATTTTACAGCAATTTTCTCGAAGATTACATACTTTTAAAAACGATTGAATACGATATCCCTATATAACTCTTGTGGAGCAGTATATTTCACGAAGTTCTCTGAGTTTGGCGAATAGAACACTGATTTTGTTAATGAATCTTAACAATTTGTGAACGTTGTTGCGGCGTGAGTCCATGATAGTTTGTCAATGCAGACTGAACAGAAATGACAAAACAACATTGCTTCTACCTTCTGTCAAATCACAGTTATCTCTATCGAAAATTCTATCACTCTAAAAGACACCCGATAGTTGTGTTGTGTTGCTTCCCCAAAATTTTAGCAGGATTGATTTCATCAGCATAGATAGAAGCACGAAGCACTGAATCTCAATTTCTTGGACAGCGTTCCAAAACCCCTGAAGACCAAAGAGGAGACATAGAGCTGCTTATTCCCCAGGTGGTTCCATTTGAAATGTCTCGAGAGATATCCAAATCCTGGATGATGCAAAATACATTTCGCAGACGAAAAATAGTGGCAGATTTCGTTTTTCTCAAAAATAAGGTCGAATTCTCTCTCGCTATCCTGGAAAAAACGCCAAGTACACTCTCCCGATCGAGAATCCTCGTAATCCGACTAATCCAAACAGAAAGCCCTCCCCCGCATCACCGCATTGCAATGCTATTTTTAACCCCTATGCAGTGTGCCGCGAACTCGAGTGCGCGGGAGGCCGTCGCTACGCAAAGCGTCGTAGCAACCCCAGAAACCCGGACAGCGCGTGCGACCCCATTCTGCATCGACCTGTGACCTACTTATTTGGGCAACACGTGCCTACACCGGCTCCGACACGGTTTTCCTCCCTGGCCTGCAATCCAATCGGTCGGCTCGCCGACTCAGTGACATAGATTGAGAAAATGATTCGTAAGAGGTTATGGGCCCAGTAGTACTAGTGAAATCAACTTCGAATAGAGGCATTCCCCTAAAATATCAACAGAATCTTGTTGTTTTCATACTGCATGGACCAAAACGATCAGTATTTTTTCTATAAATCAGTATCCTTCGAAATATTCGTGACGGCGCGAACAAGCCGAGACAGGATTACGTTATTTCGGTGATCTAACATCCAAACGTTTACAACAACAATGTTGCCAGAGTGCCAGACGTATATTTATACCTTCGAGTGGTGCGATCGGTTGGTCACAAATATATTATTCATGCGGTCGGTATTCAGTGGTTTTGGAGTCAATGCCGCTATCGGCAAGCCAGGAAAACGGAATATTTTAGTCATTCTTGGGACTGTCGTTACCGTTTTCGTAGAGGAATCGACGCCTGGGCCACTCAGGCTCGGTTATTCACTCTTCCTCTATTTGTATTCCCGAAAACCACTCTGGATGGAGCATAACAAAGCTTTTCGATTCAAGGCCTACCCTCGAATCCCCTAAAAACATGCCAACAACCCTGCCATTAATATTTGCCTTTGGAAGGACTTCTTTCAATTTTACAAAACAGAAATCATAACCATGGAAAGATCAAACCTCTAGACGTAAGACAAGCAAGAATTCGAAAAGCAACAGACAGCTAAACTGCTTTGAGATTGCTGAGGACCTTCAGCCATTAGCAGTCGAAAGAAGCAAAAGCGAGCACAGTTCGGCAGGGTTGTCATCTTCACTTTTTTTTTATGTTGTGGTTCTCAGAAAAGGAATATCCTGTAATGTTCAGAGAACATCGTGAGAACTAAGGGCAAGCAGGTAGGAATTGGTGTTCTTCTTGAATTTCTGGAGGTTATATGCCTCGGGGAACACCGCCCTAGGCAATGTGTTCCAAAGCCTCGCTGTTCGTTGTATGAACGAGTCTTTGAAGTGAGATGTTCTGCTGGTCTCCAAAGTGACCACGAAGGGATGTGAAGAGTTAACTTGACGGGTGTTAGTCTCGAAGAGACTGCCAGAGGGGGAACGATTGCTGATAATTCAGAAGACTATCGCCCATGGAAATATCTATAAAATAGAGACATCTCTTCTACGGTGTTCTAGAGAGGTGAGCGAGTTTGTAAGCGAGGCATCACCGACGAGACGAATTGCCCTTTTTTGTGCAGAATCCAAGAGTTTTAGGTTATGTTTAGGTGTAGCACGCCAAATATGGGAACAGTATTCCAGGACAGGTCGAATCTGTGCCTTATAAGCAGCTGACCCGAAGTGAAATAGCTCCTGGCACGAAACAGAAAACCCAGTTTTTGGGATGCACTTTTAGCAATGGATCTCACGTGATTATCCCAAGAAAGGTTACTGCCGACAGTAATACCAAGCATCGAAATGGATGACTTCAATGGTATGGTCACTCCCGACAATTCTATGCTAGGCATAGTAAGATCGGCTTTTCTAGAGAAATGACATGCTTGTGTTTTGCTTGCGTTGAATTCCACCAAGTTATTAGATCCCCATTCAAGAATTGTTGCCAAGTCCATATTTATGTTGTTAACATTTCTTCTTCGTTCGTTTCTGATTTGGCGAGCTGGTATTGGAGCCCTAGAAAGGGCGATATGGAGGGTACTATCAAGTGTGGAGGAAATTCAGAAGATGGTAAAACACTTCAGTACAAAACAAATGATGATCTCCATTTGCAACATTGCTTGTGAATCAGTTATCCGAAATATTCAGATGATCCTTTTTCCGTTTGAGATCGACTGTGTACTGATTCGAATCTCTTCTGCTGATGTTTAAAGCCTGAACAGTGAATTTTTTCCCATATGAAGAGGTTGTTCCCTGAGAACTGTGACCCCTCTGAAATTCCTGAGCTCCTAATATAATTATTTTTTTCTGCTGTGTTCTCGTCCATGTTGTTAAAATTCAGGGTATCGTAGGGAATTGGACTAATTAAAAACTCAATTTATAACTTCGTCGACGTTTCGGAACCGATGGTTCCTTTTTCAAGACTCGTTATAGTGGTGAAAATCTCAAAATGCTCTCTGGATCAATGTTGGATTATTTTTTTCTTTTTCATTGATTTTGTCATTAAAATCAACCTGCAGGTTCATTCCTTATCGAATAGCAAAACAGATTGTTGGACAGATGTCAATAAAGTCATCTTCTATTACAACTGCCTACAATCAAAGCCTGATCAGAAAAGCTTCTTTATTTTGTAATTTATGAACCCATGAATTGTATGGTTGACATTTAAATATCTACAATGTAAATAAACAGAGTGATACCATATATTCAATATTCCACAACCACAGTATCAGCATATGCGAAATTCCTATTCAACGAAGTGGGAGGACATCTACCATTTCTCCACCAATAAACAAGGTGGCCAATGAAACCCAATCGTACATTGCGTAAGACTCAAACGCACGAAAATATGTTGTTGTCCAAATAGAAGATGCACCGTTTGAGATACTGCTTTCTAAAAATAACAGTGTGAAGACGTTCAACCATTTCTATGGCGACACGATTAGGAACCCAACCTCGAACGAGTACGCATTTGCGCTGAAATGTCATGGCCAAGAATTGGTATTATTCACCTTCGTGCTGGCTATTGTTGAATGGGAAGCTTCATAAAGTCTATTGTGTGTTATACCCCAAATTTTTTATATACCTGCGTAACTTCCACAACTATTGGTAGGAGAGACAACAATCATTTGGGCCTGAAAGAGGTTCCAACGATTGATCATAAAACCTAAGACTCGAACTAGCATGTTCCTGCAGATTAAGCAAGTCTTAAAATATCGACAACAGCGATAATAAAACGATATTCTCCGATACTTCTAACGTCCCAGTTCAGCATAAATGAATCAAATTTCATACGGCGCTGTTGATGCCTGTTGCTCTCAAGTAGGTCAGGATTTAATAGTAACTAACGGTCAAAATAAGTTGAACGCTTCGAGTTCGTAGATTTAGTAGGTACTGTACACGCTTTCAATGTTTACGAGCCAAATGTAAGTAGGACAATCTTTTCCGCAGCTTCCCTAACTCATTAAAGCAGTCTATATTTATGAGCGCTCCAAACAGTACATACAAATTTCCATGAATTCGGGATTTCAGTGTCAATGGTCTTCTGGCTGCTTAAACGGTCAGGGAAGGTCAGCGTGATCGAAAATTAAGGTAAAAAAGGTTTTTCCGATGACATACTTAGATAATGAACTATTTTGGAATACCCACAACAACAGTGATGATCATTACAGGCGGAAAGTTTGAGAAAATGAGATCATAAGTGTAGAATGACTGCGAAATCAAATTCCAATTATCTCAAACCGTATTCCCTTTAAACGACCAGATTTGGTCATTCGAATATGAGAGTAGGAATGGTATAGGCTTGGCGAATGATATTTTTTCGATGTAGGTACTATGATAACTTTTTCATTGGAAACAGACTGCTATCGTTTGTCCTAAAGCTCTTGAAATTGACTGATTATAGTTGAATCTTCATTAATAGGTCTTTCAATTCAGCTGTGCCTAATTTCCTTATCAATATTGGTCAACGGAAGAAGTGTGACGACCTCTTGTGTTTAACGCGATGCTTTTACATCTACTTCCTGTGCAAATGAATGACGGAAGCAATTAAATAAAGTGGATACGAATCTGAAGAAATCGAAGAACAAGCCCTGGGATCTTAAGATCTTTGTTTTTAGAACTTTGATATTTTCTTTCTTCTTCTAGATATGATATGGCTGATTTAACAATGGTATCTTCTGACGCCTTGTTATTGTAGAACATGGACTTTGCAACCGCGATTTCTGGGCATCAGTGGATTGGTCCATAATAGGACACGCGGACAATCTGAAAACTGTCCATATCTCGACTCATCTCCGAACTATACAGGCACCAATGATCGTTCTAATTCACGTGCTCGTTGACCCATTTCAATCGAAGTCGCATAACATTTTGAGTTAGTGGAATCCTTCTCAAAAGTCGTCAAGAATGTAGAATAACGTCAAAGCACCAGAAGCGTCCAAAAGCCGCAGTTGCATGGTTCGACAAGTACTCAAAGGCTCTCTAAATGAAGAGACAGTCAGAAACTGATCTTGAGTAGCGGGAGTAGATCTTGGGCGTCTACTTGTCGGTCTTTGGGTCTGAATATCGATGATCGAGCCAAAAAACTACGTTTCCACTAACATGAAAGAAATTCGCAACATCTCTCTGATTACTTCACGTCTAGGCATCATTGCAAGAAAAATTTTCAGAAGTTGAGTAAGAGATGATTGTAAGAACGAAAAACAATAACTGATCCAAAATTTTAAGGAGCAGTATCACCTTTTGAATCGTGGTAAATCTCCATTCAAAAATGGTCTCTTTATTTCACCAGTAAGTACCCTAATTTACGTCGTAGAGACTTGATATTTTTTTAAATTGAAGTTGAAGAACGTCCCGATGGCAAACAGTTTTCTTTTTTTCGATTTAATCAGTTTTTCGATTAAAAAAACCAGGGTAATCGTTAGATCTGGGGTTATTGAATATGTTTTTCGTTTTTCATGAGTACAAGCTATATTTTTGAAATAATCATCATGAAAATTTTTGTAGTTTATAGAAGATTGAATTGCCGAGGGCAAATAGTTGCGATTTTGTCCAAGAAATGATGAATAACCATCGGAAAAAAATCATTGAGTGTAGTTCCCAAAACGCTGAAGTTCAACCTGTTTTTTTAATTGAAAAACTAATTAAATCGAAAAAATCGCAACTATTTGCCCTCGGCAATTTAATCTTCTATAAACTACAAAAATTTTCATGATTATTATTTCAAAAATATAGCTTGTACTCATGAAAAACGATAAACATATTCAATAACCCCAGATCTAACGATTACCCTGTTTTTTTAATTGAAAAACTAATTAAATCGAAAAAATGAAAACTATTTGCCCTCGGGACGTTCTTCAACTTCATTTAAAAAAAAATCAAGTCTCTACGTCGTAAATTAGGGTAGTTACTCGTGAAATAAAGAGACCACTTTTGAATGGAGATTTACCACGATTCAAAAGGTGATACTGCCCCTCGAAGAAAGCAAACGACAAGAACTTGCCTGAAACTACAAAAGCTATAAAAGGAGGAGTAAGAACGTAAAAGAGTAAACATTTGATTTCTCATAAACAAACATCTGGTGGACAAAAAACGCCAACTTTTGAAACGGTCACAGAATTTCTAAACCTTGTAGGGCATTTTGGTATTGAAGGAAATGAAAAAGCCAATGCTCTTGTGAAAAGTGCATCAAGGTTAACACCTGCTGCTGAGCCTTTCTGTGGGCTTGGAACAGACCAAAATAAGGCAGTAATCCAACAATGGGAGTTGGACAACAGAATAACCCAAGGCTCCTTAGGATCTTATCGGTTTTATCAATACCATCGACGAGCTCCTTGGGTTTCAACTTTACAACTTAAGTACACAAGCTTCATCAGAGCACATATGACGCCAGAAAAATTGTAGTTGAATGAAATGTCAGCAAATTGTGGCAGAAGGTCCGTGGTGGTTTGATCTCAGTAAGTCTTCGATTCTGAAGACTATTTCTGATATACCAGAAGACGTAGAAAGCTGAGTGATTAAGTCAGGAACACTTTTCGAATCTCCTCAAGATGCTGCATTGTTGAACGTCCTTGCCTTCCTCTGCAGGATCGGTTACGAGAAGTTGTTCCGTAACCGAGAAATCAACACGTTGCAAAACAGCGTGGTATCTCAAATTCCCGCATTTCCAATGAGACGACACGAAATCAGCCTCTAATTCTCCTCGCCCCATAAGTGACGTACATCATCTCTGCGATCTTAATGATGCGTTGGAGTACGTATAGCAGCCATTTATGCAATAACGATTATGCAACAAGGTCGATTTACTGAGTGCGAAGAGACAGTGAGAGTGAGCAATCTGATCCTGGTCTAACCTCGCTTGCATTTTCCTGCCTATGGTTTCTGCTGATTAATGCTCCATTGTCACTTTGCGATGTCCCATTGACACCGTTTCGTGATTCGTGGTATAGCGGGCGATTCTTTCACCTACTGACTGCGCCGTGCTAGTACCATTAGATTCGGAATTTGCGGAATTTAATTTTTAAAGCCGCTCCGTTTTTGAAACCGGATGCGATGCAGACGGAAGTGTTGAAAGGAATTCCGAGCTGAATTGGGAGAATTCAGTATTATCTACTTTGCTACTTGGAATGTTTTGAAAACGGAAATGAAACGACGGGTTTCCAATACGTTTCCAGCGATTTTCTGATTCATTTCCCCAGTTCTTAAGGTCGGCGTTCAAACCGAGTAGGAAATATCAGCCGATAGAGGCGCCACCGTCCATTTTAAGGAATATCTCCATAGAACTTTCATTATCACAATAAGTTCTATGAGTATCTCTCTAATCATGAATGAAATGTACAATGGCGCTCTCTATCCGAAAATTGCCGAACTATGAATTACGTGAATTTGTGGGTAAAGCAGGAATTTTTTCCCGCCAAAATTTGAATTTGGCCATTTTCTGCCAATTCCGTATTTCAAGTTGATCTTCTGAACGAAATTATCAGTAGATTCACTTTTAATCGGAAGTTGAACTATTTTCATGGGTCTTTCTGTTGAAATAAAACAGAAGCATGGGTTGGCTCATTTTCTTCTATTTTTGAAAGAAAAAAAATTAACTGTCGGAATGAAATCGATCAAAATTATTTCAACAAGAACCCTAATCCTTTCTGAGTTCACCCACAAAATTTCAGTTCTCAAAGTGAAACCGTTTTCGAAATCAACTTGAAATAAAAACACACTACATTGAACGCCCACCTTAAGTTTCTTTGAGAAACTTTCCCACGGTAGTAGTTTTCGAGGTTGAGAAACAGATATACGAGGATATATTGAAAAATTCTTAGCCTACTATAAAACCAAACAAAATTTCAATGTCAAAATATTCTCCTCTTAATTGAATTCATTCATTACAGCGAACCTCAGAAGTCTCTAGACCTTTCAAAAAAAAAATGTTTCTCCTTGCTCTGCAAACCAGTCCTCCACAGCTTTTATTACCTCCTTGTTGGAAGAAAATTCACGACCTTTTAAATTTTTTTTCAGTTGAGGAAAGAGATGATAGTCGGACGGAGCCAAATCTGGTGAATGAGGGGGGTGTTCTAGTAATTCTAACCCTAAATCACGAATTTTTTGCATGGCAACATGAGATTTGTATACTGGGGCGTTGTCTTGTAAAAACAAAATACCATTGGATAGCTTTCCGCGTCTTTTCTCTTTAATTTTTTCCTGTAGAGTGGTCAGTATTGTCGAATAGTAATCTCCAGTTATTGTTCTACCCTTATCCAAAAAATCAATCATGATTACTCCATGGCAATCCCAAAACACTGAAGAAAGAACTTTTCCTGCAGATTTTTGGACACGAAACTTCTTAGGTCTTGGAGAACCAGAGTGTCGCCATTCCATCGATTATTGCTTTGTTTCTGGATCGTATAAATGTTCCCAAGTCTCATCCATAAGAATTCGGTTTAAGAAGCCTACATCGTTTTCAACTCGAGCACAGATCGAACACGATGCTTCTACCCTTGCACGCTTTTGGTCAACACTCAAACTTTTGGGGATCCATTTTGCAGAAATTTTTCTCATGTCCAAATTGACGTGAACTATATGATGAACGCGTTCGTATGAAATCTTCAGTGCTTCAGATATCCGACGGTCTGATAAAATCATGTCATGAACTGCATCGATATTTTCGGGGACTGACACAGAAACTGGCCTTCCCGATCGGTCATCATCTTCAATGGAAAATTTACCTATTTTGAAGCTTGCAGTCCAATTTTTCACGGTCGCATACGAAGGACATTGATCACCAAGGGTATTAAGCATATCTTCGTACACAGGTACAGGTACTTGATCATGGCTCGATACTCCAGTTTTTCGATTTTTACAATTTCGGTGGACATCTTTTTTTTATAATTTATTGCGTAACTCTGGTTTACTTTTTTGACGTCGCACTCTACACTGACACTTCTAATAAGATATTGTTCGTTGATATGGTATCGCAATATTTTGTTCATGCATGGAACTGGTCTAGACTAACTAGATATCAATACATCCTCGTCAGTCTGAGAGAGTCAGATTTAGTTAATAAAGAAGATTTTCCAACAATTCGTGATGTGAATTTCGCTTTTTAGTTGTTGCAAATCAAGTGATCCAACTGGTTCCAATAATATTCCCACGTAACCCTTTCTCCACTTCCCTTATATATACCAGTCACCATACAGTGTGGTCCACTCTAAGAAGCGACAATTCCGTATTTCATCATGTGCCCAGATTTTCACCATAAGTTACAAAACTTGGAATTATAGTCCAGCATGACAAACATTAAAGTATTTCTTCTACAGTGGTTACTTTGTCCTCAATTTCAAATACCAAATTGCACGCTTTAATGTAAGCACCTCGATGAATTAAAAAAATTCTGCACTTTCCAATTTCCGATAATGACAGTCATCACGTACCAAAATTAACCAATCGATGCACATTTGAATGTCAGTTAGAATGGGCATCGAGAATGCAGAATTGATTTCCATTTCATAATAAAAAAAATCACTTTCGTAATTTCGAGCTGCGTGTTGTGCTATAAAGATATCGCCAGCATTTGCTTTCGATTTCAGTAATGCGCTAATGGCATGATGAGCTCGTTTATAGGAAAATGTGGTGTAAGGATTATACCGAGTTGCAAAATTTAAATCACGATGATCCAACTCGTAATGAGGACATGAAAAACGATATTAGTCACAAGATAGCTTTAGATTGAAATGAAACACATTTGAATTAAGATTGTAGTCATTTTTTTTTATTTGAAATATAATTTTACGACATTTATGTTTTCAAAATAATTTCCGACATATGTCAACAGCATTCGACCAGACCAATTTTGTACTACTTTTCCGAGTAATTCTGGCCTTATTTCATCAATAAAACCAGTTATGTTGGCTTCCAAAGCGTATATTGTTTCTGGTTTATCGGCATGAACCAATGACTTGACATAACCCCAAAGAAAATAATCCATTGAAGTTATTTCGCAAGATCTTGAAGCCGAATCAATTAGACCATTTGTCGAATTAATGTTATCGCCAAATCTTTCTTGCATTAAATCAATTGTAACGGTAGCGGCATGAGGTTTAGCAACATCTTGTTGGAACCAAAACACGTCTGGGTCGATACCATTCAAAATTTGAAACAAATAATCATTGATCATCGATTTGTAAGGATCACAATTCACTGTAACATTAGCTCCAGCATCGATTTTAAAGAAATGCGGATCGATGATGCCTCCAGCGTGTAAAGCACACCATAGAGTGCATTTTCAGGATGCTTTGGAAACTGCAGAACTTTTAAGGTATTATTTTCACCCCATATACAGCAATTTTTCTTGTTTACGCAACTAGAAATGAGCCCCATCACTAAACACACTTTTTCGATAAAAAAGTGAATAATTTTCAAGCTTGTCTAGGCCCAATCAGCAAACAAACGACGCTTATTAGGGTCAAGCGGCTATAGTTCTTGAACCAGTTGGATCTTGTATGGGTGTAGACCAAGATCTTTACGCAAAATTTTCCATGTGGTGGATGCACAGAGTCCAACTTGTTGTGAACATCGACGAATAGACAAATCTGGATCTTCATTAACACAATCACTCACAACAGCAATATTTTCTTCTGTACGTACAGTTCTTTGTCTTGTTGTTGTTGCATCTAGTAGAGAAAATGTAGTCTGAAATCTATCGATAGTTCGACGAATAAGCTGCACTGATGGACGATTATGTAAACCATAAATTTCACGAAGTGCTCTATAAGTTTGGCGAATAAAACACCGATTTTGAAAACAAATTTCAGCAGTTCTATGGTGCCAACTAACGAACTCATAAACTATTGGGCATAAAAGAATCATTTTTAAAGGCTATTGTGAACATTTGTGTGCAGCACTGCATGGAATAGTAATAAGCCATTGTTCTTACAGCTAACAAGCTTCGGGGTAATTCTCATTCACTGGAGGGTTTTTTTCAAATCATACATCAATAAAGTAAACAATGCAAGCTTAACACAAATATGTTTGACAGTGGCTGTAAATTTTACCATTCAATTTCCCGGTAGAAAGTTTGACCGTAAAACTGTAACGGATATGGGATAATACTGGGTTTTTTTGTGAAATAAAGCGGTTAAATTTTAATTGCAAGTATCAAAAAGAGAAAATGGTCGAGCTTGATAGGCAATTTCCTCGGAGACCATCGGCGGAAGTTGTAAGATATAAACCGAAGGATTAATGTGACCGAGGTTATTGAACAAGATGTTAACTTCTGGGTTATCGCCATCAGAAAATTACTACTGCAGGTATCAGAGTAGGGAAAATGGCGCTAAGCGGTCATTTTGCTCCTAAACTAAAAAACAGGTCGTTTCAAAAACTGTTGAAATCAAAACATCTTAGAAATTGTGATGATTATTGATTGAGTTGGAGAAGATTTCCAGATATTCTGGATTAAATTTCATCTGGGCTCTATCTCCACGACCTATTGCCAACTTCTCGATGCTCCACAAACCGCTCTTGTCCCAATTTCCAGTTGTTCCGAATCAGGTCCTGGAAAATGGATCCGACAAGCGCTTTCACGAGCTACAAGTGACCTAATTTATGAGCTACGACCTTGGGTGGTCGGGTTGGAAATGCATTCACTCTAGAAATATCGATATCTCGTGTCTTTCTATTCACTCTGTACTTGATATGCCTTGGGCGAACTAGGACAAGACTCTCAATAGAAAATTCGAGTCTATTCTTCATCAGACTATCATGGTCATATAAAAATTTCAAAATAGGCCTTTTTTAGACATGATTTTCGCTTTTATAGGTTAACTGTGGTCAGATGTGGAACGAATAGTGAGGTAGTTTAAAAAAGTTCATTAAAATTACAGAACCTATTGACAAAATGCACGAATATACGAGGATATATTGAAAAAGTCTTAGCCCACTATAGAACCAAACAAAATTTCAATGTCAAAATATTTAATTACTCAACATATTCTCCTCCTAATTGAATACATTTATTACAGCGAACTTGCAACGTCTCTAGACCTTTCAACAAAATGTTACATCTTGCTCTGCAAACCAGCTTTTATTACCTCCTCGTTGGAAGAAAATTGACGACCTTTTAAACTTTTTTTCAGTTGAAGAAAGATATGATGGCAACAAAATACCTTCGGATAGCTTTCCGCGTCTTTTCCCTGCATTTTTTTTTCGTAGAGTGGTCAGTAATGGCGAATAGTAATCTCCATTCATTGTTCTACCCTCATCCCAAAAATCAATCATGATTACTCTATGGCAATCCCTAAAAACTGAAGCAAGAACTTTTCCAGCAGATTTTTGGACACGAAACTTCTTAGGTCTTGGAGAACCAGAGTGTCGCCATTCCATCGATTGTAGCTTTGTTTCTGGATCGTAGAAATGTACCCAAGTCTCATCCATAGTAACAATTCGGTTTAAGAAGTCTACATCGTTTTCAAATCGAGCACAGATCGAACGCGATGCTTCTACCCTTGTATGCTTTAGATCAACATTCAAACATTTGGGGATCTATTTTGCAGAAATTTTTCTCATGTCCAAATTGACGTGAACTATAATATAATGAACGCGTTCGTATGAAATCTTCAGTGCTTCAGATATCCGTTTTAGCCCAATTCGACGGTCTGATAAAATCATGCTGCATCGATATTTTCGGGGACTGACACAGAAACTGGCCTTCCCGATCGGTCATCATCTTCAATGAAAAATTTACCTCTTTTGAAGCTTGCAGTCCAATTTTTCACGGTCGCATACGAAGGACATGGATCACCAAGGGTATTAAGCATATCTTCGTAAATCTGCTTACCTCTTTACCCTTTTAAATACAGGTACTTGATGATGGCTCGATAATCCAATTTTTCGATTTTTACAATTTCGGTGGACATCTTTTTTTTACATTTATTGCATAACTCTGGTTTACTTTTTTGACGTCGAACTCTAAATAGTCACTTCTTATAAGTTATTGTTCGTTGATATGGTATCGCAATATTTTGTTTATGCATATGGAACTGGTCTAGGCTAACTAGATTTCAATACATCCTCGTATTTTATTTACCAGGTTACAAATTTTGAGAAACAAAAATGATACTAGAACGAATACCTAATACGATTTCTAATGGAAGGTGGAAAGCTTCTCATTAAGTTCCTAATAAAAATTGCCTGGGGTAAAATAACTACATCTTTTGCTCCATTTTGGGGACATCCAAACATGCCCTTTAGGGTTTGAATGTTGACTTAGTGGTCATGCTAAAACTTCAAGACAAACTTCATCGAGATACTTGGTATCACATTTGCTGCAAGAACCTTTCTAAAATTCCAATCAGCTCCCACAATAGACCTTGAGGTTGATGTGGAATGTAACCACCCTGACCCTACCAAACTTCCTTGCTGTAAGCGTGAAGGCAGTTCAACCTAAAACTGATCTTCTTTTATGACTCCCAGTTGTGTGAACATCTAAATGTTCTGATTGTTGAATACCCATAAAAATCCCGAAGATTTATATTTTTCAAAATTGTGTTATGAAAATTAATTGCCAAGAATATTCTATTCCTATCAGAACAAGTTCTAAATGTGAACCCATTTACACGTACAAGGAAGACGTTTGGTGCCCAAAAACCCCGCCTGGTCTAGTTTCCCAAAAGTTAATTGCCGTCTCTCTCGCCCAAGAGCACGTACAATTGCCTAGCGTGAATTTGAGCACGACTAAGAGGCTCATGAAAGGAATACGAATGTTAAACAAGTGGAATAATGCAAGCAGCCAAGCTTTAACCGTTAAGAATCAGTTAGTGCGATTTAGGTCACGGGTAGAAAATGACAACAACGCAAGAATCAGTAGATGAGTACCGTTAAAAAAGTGAATTAATCATTTGAGCCACCTCGTGAAGCTTTTAACTAGCAGGACTTGTTGAAACACTTGCTGACCAGAGTAGTGACCTCATGTTTGGATGTCTTGGGATCTATAATTCAATTTATGAACGGTAAAATCTTGGAGTGGCTTCCTCCATTTAACTACGGATGAATGAATAAGGCATACAGCATCTTGAGCGGATAGGAGATCTCGAGAAAAGTATGACGCTATCTCAAGATCATCTTAATTATTAGTGAAGTATCGGTCATTTAATGACTGGATTCATCATTTTGCTATAGCAATTAATAGTTGTCCAAGATTATTTCTGCCTCAGAACCAAACCAGTTATTAACAATATTCCCATCCTTTTTCACTGAAAGTTTGCGATTTTCCGAAACACACATCCTTGTCCACCAAAATCTCGAATTTTACATTGAGATATTAAGTTTAACTCAAATTTGGATTGCATACTTTATATCTCGAGCAGGTACTTATTCTTATGGTATCTCTATAAAAAAAATTAGGTTCATTTGCACCCACTGCAATAGAAACAATTCCATTCAACTCATTATCACCTTGCTCCGCCATGCAGCTTTAAGGACGAAGTGCAATACAAATTTGCATAACTTGTTTCAACATCGAAAACGAAGATATCCTTCAGAATTATCGATTGAAAGTAGCAATAAGCTGATAACTTCTGACTGTGCAACAAATTTATGAACTATTTACATTCGTTTGGTTGTTGACGGTGGTAATTTCGTTTGGAAATGTATTTATCGTGAAATATGGACGGTGGTTCCACTCCATGGTCAAAAACAACTCGAATATATGTTGAACTTTGGGGTGAACCAGCGGATGTATTAATATTAATGGGTTATATAAGTGGCATTTGTCGCTCTCATTACCATACTATGTTTCTGTCGATGAGGTATTTTGTTTAAATAGTCTTGGTAAGGGTGATTCATTTCGAAATGAAGGGTTTTCCAATAAAAGGTATTATTTGGGCATTCGAAGAAAAATGCCATTTTTTTAGATAAATGATGAGTTTATTTTATTAGGAAGAAGAAGGTATGCCGTTATTAATGAAAAATAACATCGCCGAATGACCTCCACGACTACAGGACCATATCCTTTTCATGAAATTGGAAAACTCTTTAGCAATAGGACTGAACGAGAATGAATTCGCTATCACAAAAACCCCTATATCTCTTGAACCAATTGAGAAAAAATCAAAATTTGATCATAGTTAGCTTTGTTATGAACGTCAGAAACATGTGGAACATTTACTTCATAGATATTCCAATTCGCTGTCGCAAAAATTTCAATCGAAGTGAAAACACGAGAATTTATAGTGAAACTTTTTCAAAATAATCAAAATGTAGCATCAAAAGAATCGCAAAAGAGGCTCGCGTTCGTCCGGAAACGGTATCAAGAGTTGTTAAGCGCTTCAACGAAGATCTTACAATTAACGGTAAGGAAGGAATCGGGAGGAAAGAGGGGTTTCATAGCCCAAAAAAAGTGAAGAAAGCCATCAGCCTTTTTCAGAAGAATCCTAAACTTTCAGGACGGAAAGTGGCCCAAATAGTGGGTTGTTCGCAGTCAACCGTTCAGAAAATCAAGTCGAGTTGTGGGCTTAGAACATACAAAATCCAGAAAGTGCCAGACAGGAACGCCGTGAAGAATCAAGAAGCGAAATCAAGAGCAAAGAAATTAAAAAAAGATTTCTTGAAAAATTTTTCCTGTTGCGTGATGGACGACGAAACCTAAGTCTTGGCTAATTTCTCGCAACTTCCTGGTCAGGAATTTTATACTGCAGATTCTCGTGGAAATGTTGACGAACAATTTCGCTTGAAGAAACAAGCAAAGTTTCCTAAAAAAATTCCTGGTTTGGCAAGCAATTTGCACTTGTGGAAAAAGGAGCAAATTATTCGTTGGTCAAGGCTCTGTTGACTCGAAGATATACATCAAGGAATGCTTGAAGAAGGGACTTTTACCATTTTTACGTGAGTACGATGTGTCAACAATCTTTTGGCCAGATTAAGCTTCATGCCACTACAACAAGGCCACCAAGGAATGGTACGAAGCTATAATGAGATGGATTTTGTCCCCAAAGAGGCCAATCCACCAAATTGCCCAGAACTCAGGCCAATCGAAAGATATTGGGCCCTGGTAAAAAGAGAATTGAAGAAGACTAAGGAATCAACGAAAACATTAGCAGAATTCAAGCAAAAGTGGAAGACAGCATCCCAGAAAGTGACTGAGAACACTATAAGAAGCATGATGGGAAGAATTGCAGAAAAAATCCATGAATTTTGTAAAAAATAGTTTTGGTTTTTTTATTGTAAAAACAGTTTTCATTAGAATTAGAAGATGATTCGAAAATGAGTTTGATTTTTCGAAATCGGTCCAGTGGTTCAAAAGATATAAGCGTTTTTGTAATAGCGAATTTATTCTCGTTCAGTCCTTAGTTCTCTATGAATATCCAATCAGTTAGGGAGATGAATCGCCCTGTATATGGGATCGTCTAAACAACAAACCAATTTTTCATCAACCTATTCGCACAATGACCAGGATATGTAGCATTAAATCCACCTGTGATCGAGATAATCAATGCTTGACTTTCACTACTTTCACGCTTTTACTTTCACATCAACAATTAACGGCATATTTGAAAAAATGACGTTCCAATACTAATTGAACGGCCGAAATAAATAAATCATTAGTTTTGGAGCATCGTTATGTCTGCTATATTGCCTTTTATCGATTCAACCTTGGCCTAAGTAAATAGCGGAGATAATGATCTCAGTCGTCAGTCAAAACAGTGTTCTAGTTCACCTAAATTGGAGGAAAAACAGATATTCCTCGAGAATCTTCGATATTCCTGTTGAACAATACATCTTTCTAGCTGACCTTTCCTTATTTTTCACAGAATGGTTATCGCCGATTTTTTTTCAAATTTCTCCAATCTAAGAAAATGAACATTATCAGTTCCTTTTGATTAAGAATTAAAAAAACTCTCATATTGACATTATGATTAAGTGGAATCACTGAAGTCTGAATTTGCATCAATTTCACCTGCGAATAACTCACATTTTTTGTTCGCTGCGTTCTTCATGTCATTTTTATCATTAAAGGAAAATATATTCGAGCTTTTACATGGAAATAATGGAGCACCCTTGAATGCAAATTCTGATTTTTTGCAAACTTAACAATACTGGATTCGAACCTTGAATATGTTAATGAAGTTTTAATGTAGAGTTGATGACATCCAAGTTACCCCTTGAACAAGAGATATAAGGTCAAGAATTACAAAATTGCCAATCGACTAATGGTCAACCATACATTTTTTTACTAATTTTCGCGTGCTGTAATAAATAGTTCTGGAATGAGTGATTATGTTTTTACTTTCTTAACAACATACATATCAACTGGCACTGTTTATTACGTTTCTAATGACTTGTTAATTACTACAGTGAATTACTTTACATCGAGCATGACAGTTGGTGTATACAAATAATGCTTGTTTATGGTGTTCATCATGAATATCTCTTGCTTGGTACATCTGATATCTATTCAAGTTTCTTAGATTATGCACAACTTTCACAACAAAATATGATAATTAAATGAATAAAGACGAAGTTGAACTTATTTCGTCTTGGTTATGGTCGAATTTCATCGGTATTTAAATTTGATTGCAACTACAAATTTTATTGTGGCTTTCGGGTATGGTATAAGCTATAATCAGGGTATTTACAAAATTTTATTATATTCAATTTTATGGTCTGGTGGATCCCTGATGAGCATTCGAATTCGTTAATTTCGATGCATTTCGGAGAATTGATGAATTGGAGAGAAAAAAAATAATTGCAGTTGAATTGACCTTCAAAATTGGCCTCGAAGTCACAGCCAAAATATATATCATATTCAAAGATGATTACGAATCTGATGATGCCCTAGAGCTTGAAAATCGTGAAAATTAATGGTTAATGTGGTTACAAGATATTCCCTTTGACATAGATTATTGAAAACTGTAACCAATTGTGAAAATACGAATATTATATTTTCGGTACAACCTTAAAATTTTATCTCGAAATGAACTGGATATTTAGGGAAATATGAGACCAAACACGTCCAAATCATTATTCAGTTACTTGATACTTGAACCACTTCGCCTACCATACTTTTCACACAAGGTATTATAGCTATTGAACGTTGAGAAAGAGGCTTTATCCGCTACACAAAGTTGGTTCTCCAATGATAGCGCAATTACAAACCAGTTTAAATTATATAAATACACTTATCCAATGTTTTGAATCCTGGACAACATGAAAACGCTATCATCATTCCTGCCCGACGTAAAATGTTGAAATGCCAGATAAACTCCGTTTATATTTGCTATTGAACGTCGCTATAAATAAAACGGATCCAAGTAAGCAGAGGTCTAATCTTGTGTAGTAAAATATGTCAGTGGCTTGTGTCATTCCATGGAATTAAAGAATGAGCCAAGATTCAGATCGCTCTGATATGAAAACGCATCTACAGGGTGATCGAAGTAAAACTAGCCACAATTCATTTATTCGCCACCATAATGTTGTACAAACTTTTACAGTCGATGAAGCGGTCAGTTTTTGGCATTTGAAGAGAAGAAGCTACGCCTTCAATAAAAATGGAACGATACACGTTTAAGAACGCATTGGAATTATTAAAATTAACTATAAAAATGGTGAAAATTTGGCAGAGACGGTTCACGGTTCGTAAAACTCTAACATTTTTGGGTCATCGTGAAGCACCTTGTCGAACCGCAATCCCGAAATTAGTGGAAAAATTTGAGCTGTTGGGACAAGTGTGTGATGTGAAGAATAAAACCCCTGCACTTCGCTCAAGAACAGCCGAGAATATTGCTGCTGTAGGCTGTAGCCGAAAGTGTTGAAGAAACCCAGGATTGCCCATTCCTCGTCGTTCTTTGGAATTAGGCATTCCACAAACAAAATTGATGATTTTTTTGGCCGGAATTGGATGGTATTGATCTGGACAACGTTTACTTTCAACAAAACGGCGCTACGTGCCACACAAGCAACTAAACCATTAATCTTATACGGGAAAAGTTTCCGGACCGTGTTATCTCTCGAACAGGTGATCACAATTGGCCACCGAGATCTTGTGATTTAACGTCATGCTACTTCTTTCCTTGGAGCCATGTGAAAGATAAGGTCTACGCCAATAGCCCAGCGTCAATAGACGAGTCCCTTCAGGCTGGCCAACTGTTTAAAAATCTTTTCCCTTTTTTTCGCAATGATTCAACTCTTATACCTGATAGCTTTAATCCTAATAAGTGTATTCTGATAATATTAGTTGTTACGGTCTTCATCGAAAGCTATACATTTTTGTTTTCTTAAGGTTTCATCAATGCAAAATACATATCCCCACCAAAATGTTTGAATGGAGAATTTGAATTTTTCGAATCAAATGAGGATTTCGCTAGAGTCTTTGTTTTTTATAATAACTTTTCTAATGAATGAGATGTTTCTATTAACAGTGTAAAAATGATTCAAAATATTGCAGAAATATCAAATTTAAATTTCATTCATTTCCGAAGAAGGAGCACCCGTTTAAAAACATGTTGCAAGACGTGAAACTGATTATTATAGGTTTTCTTTGAATTCGTGGAGATCATGTGAAGACTTTCAGTGAATTAATGTATTATTAACAGTGTATTTTGGAGTTTATTAAATATAGGTGTATAAATTGGCTTTTCCCTTCTAATTGGATAAAAATTCTACGAGGAATTCAAAGAAAATTAGGGAAATAAATGATTGTTTTGAATGTTCTTTATTTGCATGGAAACTTACTACAGAATAACAACACAAAAGTATTTACACCTGCCATAAACTATGATCTGGATGTGAAAAAGTTCTGATGCCGCATGAGAAACTAGGATCATTGTACTGGAAAATCATTATAATCAAGTATCACTTTTAAATCATAATATATTCTTAAAACGTAAAGCGGTAAATTCATCAATTCAACATCAGAACTTGGCCAATGAATACCACATCTCAAAATTTCATCTAAATACACACAATATGTTCACTAAAAATATTGTTCGCAGTTGATTGGGAAACTCCCTAAAAAATGGCTACTTCACAAACATTTTCAGTTTTATTTTTACTAAAACTGATCTCTATTAAGCAATATATTCATGGATTTTTCGATCTGGATATAAATCTGAAATTAACTTGACATAATTGTCCACGTGATGGGAACAAACACATATATTCTTTGCAGAAAGGTTTCTCATCAATAGTTTGTCTATCCGTGCTTTTCTTCAGTCCAATTTATCCAATATGCCAAAAGCACTAGTGATATTCGGTGTTGAGGCATCTTTCTCAGGAAATTTATGAAAACGAATAGCCGTGTTCTTACTTTTCCTTGAAGAGCAATTGAAAACAGTTTTTGCCAGTACTAGTACTTTGCTTACATTGTTATATAATCAATCTACTGGCCTAAAATTCAAATATATCATGAGGATTGAAACATAAATCCTTTCGCTCAGATACTTCACCTTTTCTAAATTCCGTCTTACAGAAAGATGAAGTCACAGCTCAGTACAAGAGTTGAATCATTGCGAAAAAAAGGGAAGTGATTATCAGGTATTTTTAAACAGTTTGCCAGCATGAAGGGACTCGTCTATTCAAGACATCAAGGATGAAATTCTTGAGGCTATCGAGGACGTAGTGCAGCCTTTGACTGATGTTCCTTTGAATGATGTTATTTTCCATTATTAACGGCATACCTTCCTCTTCATAATGAAATAATCATCAGATCATTCGTTTAAAAAAATAGCAATTTTCTTTGAATGTCGAAATAGCATCTCTTATTGGAAAACCCTTTAGTTTGTCATATAAACTATGGTCCAAAAATGTACAGCGAAAAAAAATGTACAGCGAAGAAAATGCAAGCTGCTGAAGTTTATGAAAAAACGACAGGATAAGAGTTTTTGATTTTTTGCTCAAGAACGACGAGTCACTGAAGAAAGACTCAGGAACTAATTTCTGTTCACAAAAATGGTATTTCTGTGTAAGCAGTAAAGTTTGGAACCTTCTATGAATAGGGAGATACGAATTTGCGATAATTATTCCTCAATGGAGAGAACGGCATGGCAACAAGTTATCGAATCGAAAAATGCCAGAAACTGCATTTTCGCAACCGCGACTTGGGTCAATTTCCACCAATTAAGCACAATTACGATAAAGTGAACTTCCTGAAACTTATCGCTAGCCGAAAATTCGCAATAGATCCAGCCGTGCATGCTGATTAAATACGTCACAAGATCATAAACTTTAATTGCGAACTGAATTCGTAGTCAGCCTGTCGTCGCAAAAACCGTGACCTTCCAGACCTTGCAAATTCGCCGATTCGATTGTGCTTAATCTCCGAATTTTTCGGTAACCTTGAGGTCTAGCTGCATTGGAGTTTTTTCCGCATCTCGCTCAGATGTTAGGATAATTATCTTGAGGTACTGGGAAGAATAGGTGGCTATTAATGCGAAGAATTCAAGGCTTGTCAGCCTTACTTGCAGCCATTAGTTGCATGTCTGCCATTGGATTCCGACTATAATTGGTGAATGAGCAATATCATACCCAGGTGTATCATTAGATGGATACATTGTGGACTTTTAGCGTTGGCTATAACGTACAATGGGAGCAACGGCGAACAAAAAAGGAAACGCGAGATCGGTGAACTTCTTGATTTGCTGTTTCATGCTCTGGTAAATATGCATCTCTAAATACATCATTTCGCTCTATCACTAGCTGAAATGGAAGCAGAGGTGAAGACATATGACTGGTTTGGTTAGAGAATACGTCTCTTGAAAAAATTAATTCATGGAGCATTTAAACTATCATGAAGTTTTGTGAGAGGCTTGTCTCCTATTTTGAGTTCTGACCACATTCATTTCGAGGCCAATTATTAGATGTACATCGGAGTATTCCTCGAAAATGCTTCAAAAATAATCATAATAATAGATATTGTGATTGTTCAAGATATCAGATCTACTGGGAAAAAAAATGTGCAAGTACAGCTATTTGATTTGGATCAAGCATTCGATACTATCAAATATATGCACGATATGAATGTCATGAAAAACAATTCCGCAGAAAATGCTTCAAGGTTCAAACTTCTTTGAGAGGCAGATATGTCGTAGTCGTAAGCAGATTTGGAAGGTTTTGATTTGCGACTCCAATTAATGCAATAAGTGTTTTTTTTTTAGAGTGATAGAACTTCAAATCGAAATATAACATATTGCAATTGAAATTGAAGCCAATTTTTTTCTCATTCGAAAAATTTTCATGACATTTACGAGGATATTTCGAAAAACTCTTTGCCTACTATAGAACCAAACAAAATTTCAATGTCAAAATATTTTATTACTCAACATGTTCTCACATACTCAATATTTATTACAGCGAACCTGCAACGTCTCTAGACCTTTCAAAAAAATATTCCTTCTTGCTCTGCAAACCAGTCCTACACAGCTTTTATTACCTCCTCATTGGAAGAAAATTTACGACCTTTCAAACTTCTTTTCAGTTGAGGAAAGAGATGATAGTCGGACCGAGCCAAATCTGGTGAATAAGGGGGGGTTCTGGTAATTCTAACCCTAAATCACGAATTTTTTGCATGGCAATATGAGATTTGTGTACTGGGGCGTTGTCCTGTAAAAACAAAATACCTTCGGATAGCTTTCCGCGTCTTTTCTCTTTAATTTTTTCCTGTAGAGTGGTCAGTAATGTCGAACAGTAATCTTCAGTTATTGATTTACTGTTATCCAAAAAATCAATTATGATTACTCCACGGCAATCCCAAAAAACTGAAGCAAGAAATTTTCCAGCAGATTTTTGGACACGAAACTTCTTAGTTCTTGGAGAACCAGAGTATCGCCATTCCATCGATTGCTGCTTTGTTTCTGGATCGTAGAAATGAACTCAAGTCTCATCCATAGTAACAATTCGGTTTAAGAAGTCTACATCGTTTTCAAATCGAGCACAGATCGAACGCGATGCTTGTACCCTTGCACGCTTTCGGTCAACATTCAAACATTTGGGTATCCATTTTGCATAAATTTTTCCCATGTCCAAAGTGACATGAACTATAATATGATGAACGCGTGCGTATGAAATCTTCAGTGCTTCAGATATCCGTTTTAGCCCAATTCGACGATCTGATAGAATCATGTCATGAACTGCATCGATATTTTCGTAGACTGACACAGAAACTGGCCTTCCCGATAGGTCATCATCTTCAATGGAAAATTTACCTCTTTTGAAGCTTGCAGTCCAATTTTTCACGGTCGCATACGAAGGACATTGATCACCAAGGGTATTAAGCATATCTTCATAAATCTGCTTACCTCTCAACCCTTTTAAACACAGGTACTTGATGATGACTCGATACTCCAATTTTTCGATTTTTACAATTTTGGTGGACATCTTTTCTTTTAATTGATTGCGTAACTTAGGTTTACTTTTTTGACGTCGAACTCTACACTGACACTTCTAATAAGTTATTGTTCGTTGATATGGTATCGCAATATTTTGTTTATGCATAGAACTGGTCTAGGCCTACTAGACATAAATACATTCTCGTATGTTTTAAAAATAATTTCCGGTATATGTCGACCAGACAAATTTTAGACCACACTTTCACGAGTAATTCAGGCCTTATTTCAGCAATAACAAGAGTTATGTTGGCTCCCAAAGCTTCTATTGTTTCTGGCTTATCAGCATAAACCAATTACTTCACATAACCCCAAAGTAATAATCCATTGGAGTTATATCACATGATCTTGGGGACCAATTAATTAGACTATTTCTCGAAATAATTAAAATCTTTCTTTCAATAAATCAATTGTTACGGTAGCAGCATGAGGTGCAAAACACTTCTGGGTCGATACTATTCAAAATTTGAAACGAATAATCATTGATCATATATCTGTAACGAGCAAAATTTAATGTAACATTAGCTCCAGAGATAGTCGTGGTGAACATATGCCGGAAATTGTTGAAAAATAATAAATATCATGAAATTATCTTACAATAAAAAAAATTGGCTTCAATCTTAATTTAAATATGTTTTATTTCAATTCAAAGGTCTATCTCTATAAAAAAACACCCGATATATAAAAATACTTCCTATTCTTTAAGAAACTTCTATTGTGAAAAATGAGCTAATGCTTCTTATTTTGAAGGAGCCATTTTTGTGGTATATCTCTGAACTTATTTTATGTACACCACACGTTCCTGAATTAACAACTATTCAGTTAACCCTTCCCAATTTTTTTCATGATATCACAAGAAGAGCAACATATTGTGTTAATTAGAGGTCATATTCTTTATTCATTTATCTAAATTCCTCCAGCTAATAAATGCATTTTCTTTTCAGTCCCCTTACGAGGTCCAGAAAAAACTCGAAGAAGTAAGGCTGCTGGAGTCAAGAAAATCCGCTCGTTTAGCAGATACAGACACCGATTTTGCTCGCTTGGCAGACATGGCTGGTGACCGAAAAAGACCAGCTTCACACTCGATCGATGTGCCACAGTCCAACAACTCGCAAGGGTGAGTTCTCCATCAAATCATACCCAAAGATGCTAGTCTTATTCAAGGATGATAAATGAGTATCGCTTGTTCCCACAGGGCGAAATACGATGTATGGAATCTTACATCATTTCCGTCAAAATCCAAAATATTTTCAATCAATTATTCAGCAATACCAGTTTCTAAACTTTCACTAACAATGTTCAATTACACTTAGTAACTTAAGGATGGAAGATAACCCAGCCTGCCCTAGGGATAGAAAGTTCTCTTAGACAGCATAAAAATATTCATTGTTCATTTTCGTATTGTTCTTGCATTGCAACTATCAATATACCTCATGCGGCTTTCATTTAATCTGCCTTATTGCTTAAATCGGTCCATTAAATGAGTCAACATCAGGTGCTGATGACTTATACGGGTATAGTTCAAGATCCTTCACCCCAATGTACAAGCTTTGTCACTCAATAGTTTCGCTTTGAATACAGAAATAGCGTTTTGTTCAGACTGGTGCATAGGAACAGTATTTCCATTAATTGGAGTATTAGATTTCCATAAAGATAATATGATTGATTGGATCTCGAGCATGCATGATTGGAATATTCAGTGTTTATCTAATCGGCATCAGATAACGTTTTCAAAAAATGGCTAATGATCATTAGTTCTGGAGATAAAAACGATGGTATTTCCGAATTTTCCTGTGAATTAGTCAGAGCAGCTTGCAACATCGAAGAAACATTACATTCCTAAACGTATCATATATTTTATTCTTTATCATTTGGGGACACGGCAGTGGCCCCGCCAAGTCGAGAGCGAAGCAAACACTGCCGTACTATCTTTACCCGAACCATTTCGCCGCATTTTCAGGCCCCTATTTGAGAACCTCCGGATAAGACCAGAACGCCGAAATTTTCGTCATCCAGTAAGCTATAATCACGTACTCAAAATCCAAAATTTCAAGTATGTAGGTCATTTAGTTCCGAAGTTACGCGAAAGCAAAGTTTAGCATTTTCGCCCCTCACTCACTCATGATCATCAAAACAGAACTAGTACTTCCGATAAACTCAGAGAGCTGAAATTTGGTACAGAGTTAGGGTTTAATGGCCACATAAAGGGAAAATTATAAAAACTAGGATAATCGAAAATCTATTGGCACGTCACGTGAGCTCACGTGTTATCACGCCATCTTCGCAAAATGTGCAACCACAATAATGTATGGAAGTTTATGCGCTGGGAAACACATTGTTATCATACTCAATATGTGAATATCGACTTTAGAATATAAATTGAAAAAAAATAATAATCGGGTGATCAGTCTTATACACAGTCATATTTTTACTGTCTCATTTATTGTTCAAGGAAACGATAGGTTTTCGAAAGCTAGGCCGGAACAATAAATGAGACAGTAAAAATTATCACTGTGTATAAGACTGATCACCCGATTATTATCCTTTTTTCAATTGTTATCATTTCACGCATTCACGAAGTTAGCATCTGCTGTCACTTGATAGCACACCAGAACTACCCGCAAATTTACATTTTCTAACCGTAAGTGATATCACGTCGGATATTTTGTGAAGTGATTGATGAAGTGAAAATGGATGAAAATTTGATCGAAATTGTCAGGCTTCATGAAGTGATCTATGATAATTCTTCATCAGAGTACAGGGAACAGAATGTACGACAACAAGCTTGGGTGCTGGGTGCTCATTCAACAATTGTTGTACTATTTGAGGTTATCCTCCCACTTCCTCTCTTCGTTGATTTACTTGGTGAATCAAATCTCTTCTATCAGAATCACCAGCAACTGTAAATGCTTCTTTCCATTCCGAAGAGCTTGATGAAGAAGAAACTGTGTTTCGCTCTGTATCACTGAATAAAAAATGCTTTGAAATTTTGGTGCAATATGCTCTTCAGAAAAAACATCATCAGATGGGTCTGCGGTGGTTAGATTGGGAGAGAAAAAATTGAATCCGAAAAA
Organism: Adalia decempunctata; assembly: GCA_951802165.1. NCBI lineage: Eukaryota > Metazoa > Arthropoda > Insecta > Coleoptera > Coccinellidae > Adalia > Adalia decempunctata. Next base: position 12,381,901 of record OX637696.1, on the reverse strand, counting down.
GAATCGGGTAAGAGATGGGCTATATGGACAAGTTTGGTATCAAACTACAGGTTCTTGAGGACGCTGAAATCAATAAAAAATAATCAGAGGCTCTATCTACCATAGTTCAAAACCGAAAAAAAATAAAGATTTGTAATAAAAAAACTACTCTTAAAAAAAAGTGTCAAATAAGAAAATCTAATAAAATAGATCAATATTACACCTGTTATTTGTACAGATTTATAGATCAATATGCCCACGTTTCTACAAAAAGAAGTGAAATCCCACCAAAAACATTCTGTAAAAACAGTACAGACGGACTTCTAATCATTGAGAGAGCAGAAGTCAGCATTATCAATGCTGAATGCATATGTGTTGCACAATCAACAACAGCCTAAAATGAGACACTAGCGTCCAATAACCAATACCAGCATGGTCTATTATCTCGCTTAACAAACATAGGTAGTTACAACAGATATTACATTACGTGTAAACAAAATTGACTTGTACCCACTAACGTATAAAGAATGTTCAACGGTCAAGTCACACAACATTAACTATAATAATAAAGAAATCGCAGTAAGGAGGCTTAAACTTGGCTCGACTTTTTCTAGATTTCATTACTTTTTAGAGATAAACTAGCAGCTCCATCGAGACTTGGCTAGTTTTTACAGAATGTTTTTGGTGGGATTATTATTACCATTTCGTTCGAATTTAAATGTGAATTTGAGCATATCTGTTTTCCGTTCCAAACTCCAATAAATTCCATAAAAATATCTTGAGCAGGTCTCCGTAATATTTACGTTAAGAGTCAAACCGACAAAGACCGATACCACCAAACAATTCATACCATTTCGACGGAAAAAATTATGGGTCCAATCATGGAGCCTTGGGGTATCCCATCAGCAATCATTTTCTGCACCATTCTTGATCTATAAGCGGAACCATTCGAATAACCATCACACTAATGGTGTATCCATTTCACAGTTGCGTAACAAAATAAATCTTCCGACACATCGTCTGATATATGATTTGAAAGTGATTTTACTGCTTCACTCCCACGACATTCCCTCCCGCTGAGCAATAAAAGAGTGTTCCCTCTCCTGATAACAGCGGCAAAGCGTGCCACTTGCTGTTGAGTTCGATCGTACTAAAACCGAAAGTTCCTCGTTATGAAAACACATTCACTGTGACAATTTCTTGGACGTATTCAAAGATAGATAGCGTTTCCTATTTGAAACGGAACTATAGGAGTGATCTAGATCGATAATATTGAAGGAACACAATCGTGCAAAGAAAGTAAAAGCAGATAATCAATAACCATGAGGTGACAGACAATCACGGATTTCTGACAGGTAATTTCAGGATAGGTACCCCAGTTTTGAGACCTGATCGAGTGAAAGATAACTTGCTGAGTGAATTCATAACTTTCAGTTTCGAGTTTCTTCACTTATGTACTTCAGTCGACGTTGTTGACTAGCATTTCTCCAATAATTTTGATGAGCATAATTTGTTAAGCCGCCTCTTTTGTAATCATTCGAATACTTACTTTTTGGATAACTAAGGAATCAAAAATCAGCTGAAACTAAACTGGGCGAGTGAGAACTTGTTTGAGGTGGTGGAAAATGATTCTAACATTATTCGGAAGACGGGTCCAGTTATTCCAAAAAAATAGGAGAACATTTGTTTTCAAATGATCCGTTCGTGAACAACCTTAGTTCGATTTGACTCCTCCCGCAACTAAACCGTGGGCATAATAACCTTAGACTATACATATAAGTAAGAAAAAAATTTAAACTGCGAAGAAATTTTATTTCCATTCGATATTCAAATTTTGAAAATTTGTAGTTCACTCTGTGGGCAAGCTACAATTCTTTTGGAATGAAGAGCGTTCATTTCTTTTTTGCGAAAAATTTACTGGAGTAATCTGCGGTCGTAAAATCAGAAGAAAAAAAATAAAACTGGAAAGAAAATTTTTTTCCAATTAATTTTCAAACTTTGAAAATTCGTAGCTGTCCCTGTGGGTAAGCTACAGGAATGAAATTCTGGTAGAATATAAACCATTCATTTCTCTCCAGAGAAAAAAATACTAGGGGAATCTGCGGTGGTAAGATCAGGAGGAAAAAAATAAAAGTGAAAAAAACAATTTTATTTGTTTCTCATTTGTAAACGTCAGTTTCCAAAAACACAATATTAATCAAGAAAGTTTATTTTATCAAGTCTCTAACTTGTGAAACTGACAGTTAACTTGCAAAATTTTTACAAGTTAGTAGTATTATTTACATTAGAAAATTTTGTTTCATCGTCATACATGTTGAACATCATGGTACAATTGTTATTTCCAGTAACACAGATTTTTGATGATGAAAGAGTTGATACTGATGATGATGAACCATCTGTTGACTCAGAAACTGCTGAACTCGAGACTGCAGAACATTTGTACTCTCCTTACTACCAAATAATTAGCTAGACATTTCAATTTTCATTTGTTGACCGAATCATCGACTTAACTCATCGCAATTTCGGTGCTCTTCCACCCTCCTGCACGCTTTAGTGCTAAAATATCTCCACCCGAATCCGCAACCATAGTGGCTCCAGTTCTGCGAAAAGAGTGGGCGAGTGGCTGGTGTATAACTCTGGGTCTTTTAAACCTAAATATTTCGCTATTTGCTTTGGGACACCACCAATAGTGTGCTGGCCAGCATTAAGGGAAATGCACTTTCCATGTCGGTATGTCAAAAAATCTTAGGCTTTCTGTTCCAGGAGGCCGAAGATTTACATATTTTCTGTATAACATGCAGGGCTTGAAGCCGCAGCCATCATCGGTTATGGTGAATCTTCTTGTTGTTAAATTTTTTGTTTGCCGCAATGTCATAATAACGTATTTTCCCATATCTTCTACATCATTCATGTTTAAGGAGAGAATTTCGTCACATCGACAACATCCAAAAATCCCAAATATTGTTACAATTTTCGCCAGCAACCACTGGTCATCAGGAGCATGTAAAAGAAATTGTTCAGCCTCTTCTTTACTTAATACCTTGTCCTTTTTTGGCGTATAACGCTCATTTTTTCGTTTCAGAAAAGCTTTTACCTTTTGGAATCTGCAAATGACAAGTAAACGTCATATTTTTCAATAATTTTTTTAAGGAAAACAAACCTGCGAACAGGGGCATTTTCTTTCATTTCCAAGCAGCTTTTCAGCATAGACCATTTTGCCCATAAAGTATTAGGGCTGAATCTAGCTGATAGTTGATTCAAGTAGACCAACAAAACATCTTCAGTTACACCATTCACACTATTTTTGTTTTGCCACTTTTTGAAGTCGTCGTATTCTCGCTCGTACCTTGAAGCTGATTTTGCAGGTAATAAACTTGAAGCTACACTGCTGGCTGCCTCAATAATTTCTTTTGGTACATTCATTTTCGCTTTCGCCAAAACAAATGTAAAGAAAAATAAACAGACATGTTCATGGCAACGCTTCCATAGCTTACGACACTTGCGACAAATTATTGAGATTTTTTTTTGGAATTTATCTAACCTTTTTACAAATGAGAAACAAATAAAATATTAAACAATACACGCAAGGTTACGGGTTTTACTGGCTCAAGGAGGTAACTGACTCGCCTGCGGCTCGTCAGTTATATCCTCCATTCGCCAGTAAAAACCCTCTTACCTTGCTAGTAATGTTATATACTATTTTTCAATTTTCAAATTTTGAAAAGTCTTAGCTGTCTCAGTGGGCAAGCTACAGGAATTAAATTCTAGTAGAAAATAGAACGTTCAAGATCAGGAGAATGAAAAATAAAGGATATTGTCTGAGATAATAACCTGCAAACTTGCACAGCCGCCTTTATACGGAAACATTGCAACACAGTCATTATTTTAAATTAGAACTCTACACCCATTCCTAGATTACGTAGTTCTCGAAAAAATAACACAAGTTTTCCTTGAATTGTGAAGCATTGGCCGTGATCACGCCCAAATTCTGAATTATTGTTGGTTCACTAAGTGGTTTATGATAATCAAATAATGTCAACTCAAGTATGTCGATAGTATTTCCTTCCTACTCGTTGCACGCCTCTGAACAACATCATTGGTTGGTGCGTGGGATGGAATTCAGCAACAATCTTGAATTAAACAATACTCTATTTGAGTACGATGTTCATTCAATCATTTATTGATTCATTCAGCTGTTTGAAATAGTATTTTGGTCCTTAAAAGAATCTCAGTCTTATCCTTTTTTTTTCTACGTCAGTGGTAAAATTAGTTTGATTCTGAAAGACTGAAGCAATGTATATGCTCAACGCATTTTAATAAATAATTCCCCTTAGAGTGGGGAATTTTATTGGAAGCCAAAAAGCCTTAATAATAAGACCTTAATTCCATTCCTTCGAAGGACTATCATGGATAAATGGTGAAATGTGTCAGAATTTCATAGCCAACAGGGAATGGAGTATAGTTATAAGAATTGATTTGGATTTTATGCAACCGCTTTGTTGATAAATTATAAATAATGTTAAACAAAATCAGACGAAGCATGCGCAAGAGAGCGATCAGAATAATTCATGAACATGAGATCAAGTGTATCAAAATCAGCATAAAAACTTTCCTATACCATTCACTTTCCCATTCCCAAATTCACGATCGAAAAAGAAATCATAGATCATAGAAATGTTCCAGTAGATGATCCTACATTTCGGCTACCGCTCTAAAACCGTCTCATAATCGACTCAATTAACACATAATCAGAGGCCACTGGATGAAGATTACGAAAGATAATTGAGACTCGTGTGTATAAAAGAGTGGCCTACTTTTACTCTGGACGAAGATCTAATGATCAAATCTGGCCTCACAAAAAGTTTCGACGAGAAAGATTCGGAATTGACTTATAATAGTTGAATTCCCCACAGCGCATTGTTGCGTTGATTAGATTTGGTTTTCTCACAGCTAGTTTTATTCGTCATGATTGCAGAACCAAATGATGTAGTAGGACCAGTTATGCCTAGAAGATTGATTTATGTCCATAACATGATATAAGAATTCGACACACTTTTCAAGTTGCTAATGTAATTACAGGGGTAATTCATGGTTGTTTTAATATTTATGGGTCTTCCCCAGTTGTGAATGAGTTTGAATAGATTACCCTCATGATTTAATTGTAGTTGTTTCTTAGAAAATGAAGGAGTAGTTGTTCGTTGAGAAGTATTCTATCGAAACATGAAAATCTCTTAGTTCTATGTGGTCGCAGTTCCCAGAAAGCTTACCGAGCCATAACGATCACAGTTCAGTATAAAAAAAGAAAAAAGTAAAATCGGATGTTTTTCGAAGTATCTAAGTTTCAAGGAACTACATCAGATAGTTGCAAAATGGCGAATGCGCAATTATACAGGGTGGCCAAGAGATTGACGTCAAAAAAGAAAAAACAGGTCCCTCGTGTCATGGGCTATTCGAATCACCCCCATGTATTTTATGCTATTTTTCACGGTTTTCGAGTTATGAATTTTTTTATGAACTTTGAGAATTTTCGACTTGACCATCTTACAAAAGATATTAAAAAAAAGTACAAGACTTCTCTGTGGAATTGTTTTTGTAACTTAATCTCCATGAATTGTACTTTTATACATAAAATAACCAGATTCGCAACTTCGATAAAAATTATGGAAATGTTGGTCTCAAGTGAAAAAGTTACGTAAATTGGATTATGATCTGAATTTTCGAATCAAAATTAAAAATGTGAAAAGGCTAATTCACGGTTTCTTAGTATTCTTGAAAACTGCGCTCAACAGTCAGCTTTTAGAATCATGGATAAAAAATGGTACTTAACACTCTACTTTTGCTAGAATTAGCCTTTAAAGTCATCGAGGTGGAAAAAATCAAAGAACTAGACATTTACTACAAAATTATTTTTTGGCAAGTTATGATAGAAAATGCTGAAAATTAATGAAAATTAGCTTTAGATGTTGGTCAAGAAAAGTTCTAGATGGAAAAAAAGAAAAAGGTATGGCAATAAATCACACATCGTAATGTAATAAAAAAAGAAATTTATTTATAAAATTTACAGTAGGTTTTCAAAGTGGCCACCTCCAGCCTCAATACATATTCTACACCTTCTTAGAAAATTTTCTTTCAATCGCATAAAACCTGCCCTGTTCTCTCTTAGGACACGTTCGGCTTCTCTTATCTTCAGTCGCAGCTCGTCTTCACTCGAAAATTCTCGGGCGTAAACAATTTTTTTGAAATAACCCCAAACGAAAAAATCGATGGGATTAAGGTCAGGTGAACGTGGGGGCCCCTTGATTGGTCGACTGCGTCAGAACCATCTGTTCGGGTATCTTTCATTCGAGTGGTTAATCAAAAATTGTTCTCGAAAATTTAAATAATCCCGATCGGTTTTGCATTGATGCGCAGCGGACCAATCAAGTGACCCCCACGTTCACCTGACCTTAATCCCATCGATTTTTTCGTTTAGGGTTATTTCAAAGAAATTGTTTACGCCCGAGAATGTTCGAGTGAAGACCAGCTGCGACTGAAGATAAGAGAAGCCGAACGTGTCCTGAGAGAGAACAGGGCAGGTTTCATGCGATTGAAAGAAAATTTTTCAAGAAGGTGTAGAATGTGTATTGAGGCTAGAGGTGGCCACTTCGAAAACCTACTGTACATTTTATAAATAAATTTTCTTTTTATTCACATTGTGATGTGTGATTTATTGCCATACCTTTTTCTCTTTTTTCTCTAGAACTTTTCTTGACCAACATCTAAAGCTAATTTTCATTCATTTTCAGCATTTTTTATTATAACTGGATCAGAAATATCTTAAAATGGCAAAAAATAATTTTGTAGTAAATGTCTAGTTCTTTGATTTTTTCCACCTCGATGACTTTGAAGGCTAATTCTAGCAAAAGTAGAGCGTTAAGTACCATTTTTTATCAATGATTCTAAAAGCTGACTGTTGAGCGCAGTTTTTGAGCATACTAAGAAACCGTGAATTAGCCTTTTTACATTTTTAATTTTGATTCGAAAATTCAGATCATAATCCAATTTACGTAACTTTTTCACTTGAGACCAACATTTCCATAATTTTTATCAAAGTTACGAATCTGGTTATTTTATGTATAAAAGTACAATTCATGGAGATTAAGTTACAAAAAGAATTTCACAGGGAAGTCTTGTACTTTTTTTTATATCTTTTTTAAGATGGTCAAGTCGAAAATTCTCAAAGTTCATAAAAAAATTCATAACTCGAAAACCGTGAAAAATAGCATAACATACATGGGGGTGATTCGAATAGCCCATGACACGAGGGATCTGCTTTTTCCTTTTCGACGTCAATCTCTAAAAAATCGGTATCTTTATAACATTCCCAGCATGTCTTTCCTATGTTTGAAAAAGAACCACAAATAAATTATGAGGTGTGGAGTATTTCTCAATCAGAATTTCATGAAGATCAAGAATATGAAATAAAATTAGACCTTCTCTTTTCAAAAAAGGCTTTAGAGTCTGGGTACAGTAGATTCTGTCAAAATTTTAATCATGCTCCTAGTCCAAAATGTCCAAGAGTAATCTATCGATGTTCTATTCATCTTTGTGTAACGTATTTCATGTTCTGTGATCTATTAATAAATTGTATGATTTTTTAGTCGAATCTTTGCTTTTAGTATTACCACAGAATACCTAACTAGTTAGGTATTCTGTGGTATTACATTCTGTATGGAGAACAAAGAAGATTAATGATCAGAAACTCGTTCATCGTCACAGATAACCAAAGACCATTTTTTCTTCGAAAAAATCACACAAACCAAGAACGAAATAAAAAGAACACAAATAACAGCAAGAAACAGACATAACAAAGCTTCTGTGCATCTGGCTTTGACCCAAGCACATAGAGAAATCGTATTTGACAGTTAACACAGACCACATGCAATAACCTAACATTCTTCTTCTTGTTTCAGATCTCGCAAGCGTAGAACCAGCAGCAACTACGACGACAGCTCCAAGGACTCCACGATGGACGAGTGCAGCGCGGCCCTCGTGCTCATGAGCCTCTCGTGCTCGCCCCACTCGCCCAACTTTAACGGTGAGTCCGCACAATAATTGCAATAATTGGGCATCGCCAGATTTCGATCCGGCCGGACGGGTCGCTCCGGGCATTCAATTATTCCGTTTTCCGGGTAATGGAGGCGCAAAGTGATATTGGAATCCGGACGGTCGACCCGGAGGTTACGAGAAATTTCAGAAACGGAATATGCAGCGAACGGTTTCGCGCAATATCGAGATATTGCATCGGGGGCTTTCGAAAGATGTGCCCTGCATTATTGGAGATGCAGATTGCGAGAAGATTTCTCGGAATTCGGCCGGTTGTGTTCTCGGAAAGGTCCAAGAGATGGGCGTGAGGCTGAAAGCGTCGTATACAGGGTCTTTCGCTACGAAATGGTGGACACTTATGGGAAACCTGTGATACTGAAGGGCTTTCCAATAAGAGGTGTTAAATTGACTATTCCACTCATTTCAAAATCTGACCAATCACAGTCCCTAAACAGCTCGTATTATCGCGACAATACCAACTGTCTCTGAATTATGATTGGTCTGACAACTTCGGTGTTTTCAACGATTGAACTACAGAATAATCTGTGATTGAACTACGGATACGAACGGTTTGACAACTGAAAAATATAAATTGTAGACGTCAACATGAGTTTTTCCTTGCTTTTCTCGAATATGGAGATTTTGACCTTTCATTCTGTTCGTGAAATAGTCTTATAAAATTTCACTCGAGATTGAATTTATCTCATAAGTCTATCTTTCATTTCCAAACTCAGATGAGTGGCTTTCAGGAAACACCACTCGTCCTACGGACTCGTGATGTTTCGTTTGAAAATAAATCGATAGACATAGTCAGTAGTAATATCACAAGAGACTGAATTTCCGTGACGAGTCTAACGATTCTTCTTTGGAAATCAAAGATAGACTTATGTGTGACTATTTCAGGAACAGAATAGAAGGTCAGAAACTCCATATTCAAGAAAAGCAAAGAAAAACTCATGTTGACGTCTACAATTTATATTTATCAGTTGTTCAATCGTTGAAAATACCGAAGTTGTCAGACCAATCATAATACAGAGATAGTTGGGATTATCGCGATAATACGAGCTGTCTTTGGACAGTGATTGGTCAGTTTTTGAAATGAGTGAAATAGACGCGATAATACAGTCTTTGGACTGTGGTCAGTTTTTGAAATGAGTGAAATAGTCACGGACATTCAATCTCCTATGATATGGCCCGCTATTTCGGTAGATGTCACTTTTGAAGCTGTCATTTTTTGACATTTGACAAGTAGAAAGCACGCCATTACTAAAAATGGAACTATACACGCTTTAGCAACGCATTTATTGAAATTTGCTATAAAAATGAAAATAATAATTAGGGAGAGATTTAACGGCATGCAGAAAATTCAATTTCTTTTTATCACAGACGTTGAACCTATTCATGTAGTAGATAATGAAGTCAATATGTCAAAGAATCAAGAGAATTTAAACAAAAAGCAAAATAAACACTGAATGTAGGAAGATGAAAAACCTCAGGTAACAATTTCCGACTTGCTCTGGCTTTTTAAGAATTAATTATTGAAGATAATCATCACAAGCCTTAAATCGATTCCCGGAAAGAACCGGATCGGTGCCCATAGTTTATAACATCTTCCAAAATTTTCGTAATTGAACAGAATCGTCATCATCAAGTGCCTGTAATGAAACCCCATTTAATATTTAACCTTAAAAGACCTTGTCGCGCTACATTTCCTCCACGCTTCAAGCCCGAATCCGTAATTTCTGGTTATGGCAAAATTCCAACCGTTCAACTTTCACTCTCGCGTATGATCTATGGCTCCTTGAGAGACAACAAGGAAAGCGAAGGTATTCAACGTCGTTCCAGTCGAATTTTCATCTAATCTGAATGCCCGAAGCCTGCCTTGTAACAAATCCAAAAGGTCGATCGAGGCACTAAAAGGCTAATTGAAGGAATGCACTCGAATCCGACAGTATGGCCAATCAACGTTTCGTAAGCTGTATGACGTATCCTTTGGCACCGTTCTGAAGGTAATTGGGACGACTTGCGTTTGTTCAGCGTGTGCAGTATCGTTGTTTTGATAGACTCTACCTAATGCTTCGACGGAACGACCTTCAGACCAAGGTCCGACTAGAATAGTCGATATTTCGCTATCCAATTCGAGTCATTCGCGAGGGCGACTAGGTGTATCCTTCAATCGTCCTTTGAAAATGAAATTTTTGGTTGGCATGCACGATTTCCAGTCGTTCGGTTGGTATCGATCGACGCCCACAGTAATTACGGGCTGTTTCGACGAATTTGAAAGGTTCTGATGTGGCGATACTCTTGATTGACCTTTATGGCTTTGATGGTCTCCCACCATAAGCGTGTACTCAATATCTTTATTGCAGTGCCTGCATTGTCACTTTCCACCATCTCAAGGTTCTTCAGAGGCTAATTTACCAAATACTTCCATCGTTTACAGATTCTCGATATGAAAGAGCTCTTGCTCTTGCTACAGCTCAAGAAGTATCACATTGTTGGGGCTTGCCAGGATAGAGGGAACATCTCTGCATTCTCAGTTTTTTTTTATCTCTTTGAGGCACACAAGTGTCCCTAAAATCCCCTGAGTGTGCTTGCTTGTAAGCTCTCAGCCTGATTTGTTGTGTCTGCCTTTTCTTCCCAATTCTGGTCAGCTCTTTCATAACTTCTGATGCGCTGATAGCTCACATAGACTAAAGAAAGTTTGGGATACTTAAACATCTTATGGTTAGAAACTTAGACCATAGATAGGGTAGACACAGCATCTCATTCATAAATTCGAGAATTGGTGAAGCCAAAATTGAGTCAGAATTGAATGAGTGGAACGAAGATAGCATAAAGGATAGCAATATCATCAGATACGGCAGTGGCAACATTGCGGAATTTGATTTTGATAGGTCCAGTGGTGTGGTGTTATCGGTATTGAGGAATGGAAATAAAATTACAAGTGAATTAACTCTTTTTGGCGAATTCATACAATATTCCGAACATTGAAACAGATTCTGAGTTGGGTGAACAGAGTCAGCTAAATTCAAAATTGATGTTCTTCCTCTCAATATCAGAAGGGAATCTGAAAAGTGAAATTCAAAAAATCGAAGGATCTACGCCATTGTTACTTAGAAATGATAAGAATAGAACATTTCTGTGTAAACTCAAATATGTAGTCCAATTAACCACAAACAAGACACATACGAACCATTTTTTCAACCTATTTGGCTGATAATATTCAGAAACAAATCCAAATTTCACTTTTCCTGTGCGATATACTGATGACAACACTGTTCAAAACGTCATTTGTAAGACAATGTCAAAATTGACCATATTCACCGTCGCCATATTGTTGTGCGACAATACCAACTACCCAGTGTTTCCAACGGAGAAATATTGAGTTTATCAAAAATACTATCAGATTTCTAGTATCGTATGTGGTATGAGAGGTTATATAAAATTGGTGGTAAACTTTGATTAAGTATTTTGTGATAAAATCCAGGAAATATGGGTAGATATCAGTATAGGGGAGGCCATGGTTGTTGTGTCAGTAATTAATCGGCAATAAGACATCTTATACGGCAAGAAATAGATCTAAAAATAAGAAACTGACATCAAAATATTTCCATTTAAACTTTCGCGGTCCTAAGAAATTAGTGACTTTCGTTATTCGATGTTAGAACCCTGGGTAGTTGGTATTGTCGCACAACAGTATGGCGACGGTGAATATGGTCAATATCGGAACGAAATTAAGCTTCAGACGCTTCTTGAAATTTTCGGCAATGGGCCCCAGCTCATCGGGGGTTAATCGGTTCCATTCCCGGCGCAGAGATTGCTTCAGCGACTCCAAATTTTTGTGTTTTTTAGCACAAGCCCTGTGCTCCAAAATCGACCACACGCTGTAGTCCATTGGGTTGAGATCCGATGAGTAGGGCGGCCATTCTGCAGATGAGATGAAACAAGGAAAATGGGTCTTACACCATTCTTGCGTCATTTTCGCTCTGTGAGCCGGTGCGGAGTCCTGTTGAAAGGTCCAATGCGTATCGCCGAAGTGCTGCTTGGCCCACGGAAGTACTAAGGCCTCGAGGATGTCGCAGCGATAGACTTCTTGAATTATTTTGACCCCTTGATCCACGAAAACTAAGGGAGTTTTACCACTGCCGCAAATTCCGCCCCAGATCATGACGGATTGCGGTTTTTGACGGTGTTCGACGATGGCCGATGTACCGGGAGCCTCTACGGACCAGACTCTGTCGTTTTGGTGGTTGTGGGATTGTTCTATGTTGAAAAGCTACTCGTCTTGTAAGAGAATTCGCTCCCATTTCTGACCGGCGGCGAGACGAAGGAGTTGGCGGCACCTTTGGAGTCGTACGCGCTTGTTTTCCTCCGTGAGGAGTTGAACTTTTTGGATGGCTTGAGGTTGAGCTTCTTTTTGGCAATTTGACGGACTGATTCGCGGTTGATACCGATCTCACAGGCTATTTTCCTCAAAGAAACCCTCGGATTTCGATTGACTCGCTTCTTGACGATGTTGCGATTGCTAGGTGTATTGATAGTGCGTTTTCTACCACTTCCTGGACGACGACCATCATGGCCAAGCTCCTTGAAACGACGAATTGCATCGGACACGGTTTGTCGAGGCACATGGAGCAAACGAACAATTTCGCATTGACACCTACCTCGACGAAACATCTCCAAAATCGCACTAAGTTTGTTTGACATTCTAAAACTCTGTGAAATGAAATAATATCAAGCTGAAAATTCACATATTAGTACAGGAAAGTGTAGAGAAACCAAGAGAATAAAAATTTTTTGGCTGCGCTGGAATACTTTTGGTCCAGACCACAGCAAAATTTGTCCGAAGTTTTTCTTGTCACCTTGTATGAGGCAAAAAGGCCGAGCCGTTTTGTGAACAGTCCGATACTTTTTTCTGACATTCACGCAGAAATGAGTGAATGAATTTCAATCTAAATTACTTTTCATTTTGATTGAGAGTTTATTCATTAGAAAAATCAAAGAACGTCACGACATTTCTAACTGCAGTTGCTTAGTTCAGTTCTGATGATTCTGAAAATTGGCTCCACTATTTACCATTGAAAGGTGCTTCTCCTCTTTCTATAGTCTAAGGTGAGAAAAATCTAATACTATAATGTGGGTTCATCTACCAGTTAAATCCTTTTTTTCTTGGAGCAGTTCAGTTTCTGAGTATTGATCAATGCAATTGCTTGTAATCCCATAGTCAAATAAATTGGCCACTTATCTCCCTTTAAATTACACATTTCATCGCAAATTATGTATGATAGCAGGTGACAAAATTTCATTCCAGAAACTGACTGTATATAATAAATCAATTGAACAGTGGTTCAAGGTCTGTAGGTAACTTTACGAGGAATATGCATACGTCAGTGAGTCGATTTAATCCAAACCTCTACGTTTTCAATGGAGGGAAAATTGTTCAATCAAGATGGCTATGAGGTTTCCCAGAACCATGACGTCAGAGTTTAAGAACCCCTTCTGCCTACAATGCAACCCACATCAAAGGTCTCTCGGTGACTACCTAATCAAGACTGCGAAGTTCAGGAGAATTTCCTCAGCATTGTAGGGATTAGACTCAGTATCGAAATAGTTGGATGATTATTATTAGAGCATCCTCAGCTATGCCAATCGAATAAGTGAATGAGCTTTGTTGGCGATAAGAGAATATTGAAGATTTCAACATTTTCGGATGTTTGAATGCCCTGTGTGAGTTTATTGATCTGATTGCGAAACCCATAGCTGATAAGTTGCATGGATTGGGAATAGATTTCAATGTCAAGTAAGTGCATTTCGGGAATATGTCTGAATTAATTTAGGTTTAGTGGAAGAAAAATTAACTTAATATTAAGGTCGCCGTTCAGAGCGAGTAGGAAAACTAATCCGATAGAGGCGTCACCGTGCATTTTATGCAATATCTCCATAGAACTCACATTATCACTATGAGTTCCATGAATATCTCTATCCTATGAATGGATTGTACAATGGCGCTCTCTATCCAAAACTCGGTGAACTTTGAAATTAGTGAATACGTGGGTAAAGCAGGAACTGTTTCCCGCCATATAGGTATTTGAATTCGGCCATTCTCTGCCAATTCAAGTTTTTTTTCTGAACGAAATTATCTGTAGATTCACTTTTAATCAGAAGTTGAACTATTTTCATGGGTATTTCGTTTGAAATAAAACAGAAGCATGAGTTGGCTTTTTTTTCTTCTATTTTTGAAAGAAAAAAAATTAACTTTCGAAATGAAATCGATTTGAATTATTTCACTAAGAACCCCAATCCTTTCTGAGTTTACCCAAACAATTTCAGTTCTCGAAGTGAAACCATTTTCTAATGCAACTTGAAAGAAAAACACACTACATTGAACGTCCACCTTAAAGGTTTCAATAAGCACCCAAATGCTCTATACCAGAATGATTAGAGTCCAATTGGCTGTTAAGGGGCAGTATCACCTTTTGAATCGTGGTAAGTCACCATTCAAAAGTGGTCTCTTTATTTCACGAGTAAGTACCCTAATTTACGACGTAGAGCCTTGATTTTCTTTTTAAATTGAAGTTGAAGAACGTCCCGAGGGCAAATAGTTTTCTTTTTTTCGATTAAATTAGTTTTTCAATTAAAAAAAAGGGTAATCGTTAGATCCGGGGTTATTGAATATGTTTTTCGTTTTTCATGAGTACAAGCTTTATTTTTGAAATAATCATCATGAAAATTTTTGTAGTTTATAGAAAATTGAATTGCCGAGGGCAAATACATAGTTGCGATTTTTTCCAAAAAATGATGAATAACGCTGAACCTGTTTTTTTTTAATTGAAAAACTAATTAAATCGAAAAAATCGCGACTATTTGCCCTCGGCAATTTAATCTTCTATAAACTACAAAAATTTTCATGATGATTATTTCAAAAATATAGCTTGTACTCATGAAAAACGAAAAATATATTCAATAACCCCAGATCTAACGATTAACCTGCTTTTTTTAATTGAAAAACTAATTAAATCGAAAAAAAGAAAACTATTTGCCCTCAGGACGTTCTTCAACTTCAATTTAAAAAAAAATCAAGTCTCTAAGTCGTAAATTAGGGTACTTACTCGTGAAGTAAAGAGACCACTTTTTGAATGGAGATTTACCACGATTCAAAAGGTGATACTGCCCCTTAAGGTCAAGGAATACATTGAGAAACTTTACAAAACTTAGCTTTGAGAGTGCAACTTTTCGCTTTTGTATATTTCGTATCTTCTACTTGAACTGGAACTAAATTGGTCCAAAGATGGTATAGAATTTGCGTTATAAGATAAAGTGGTTTGCTTTTTGCGATATTTTGGGTTCTGTATTTTTCAGTTCTTTCCTAATTTCTTGTTTTTGGTGAAGTTTAGCTTTCTTGAACCCCAAACATATGAGCAGAGCTTTCATATACCTCTCATCCTCTTCAGCAAGCGGAATCAAATGGTATGGAGATTCTAGCCAAAGAGTAGACAACAAAGTGCGGCAGACAATTTTTTGACAGAAAAAATGTATAACTCAACACAACAAAACATTTATTTATTTATTGAAAGTACAATTAGTGAAAGTGCAATTCGTAAAATTCAACTCAACATTAGATTCGTTGCTGTTCTATTGTATAGAAGATCTATTTCCACGCATAATATTTATTATCTTGTTGTGGTGTTCTTGATCGAGGTTTAGGTATGGTTTGATAGAATTTTGATTGCTATGACCAGTAATCTTCAGCAATTGTTGTTCCTCTACACCACTTTTTGTTAATTGACTGACAGCTGTTGATCTTTTTGAATGATTCGTTATCTTTTTGTCTTTGACATTCAAGCCAATTGCTTCGGCAGCATATTTAGTCCATTTATTTATGGTATTCCTTCCAACAGGTACATTATCGTACTATTTGTCAGTTTTATTTTTCCAATATCGATTTGGTTTTTGAAGAATAGTCGTGGTGAGGTAATATTTTCGCCTCGTTTTGATATTAGTTTATGAAAAAGACGTACAGGGCAGCTTTGTCTCTCACTATTGGAAACCAACCATTTACTACTTGTACAGCTTTTAGAACCACCTTGGCACGTTTTACTGAATACCGGATTGTATTCAATACGATTTGTTGGAGAATCATCTTTATTCTTCTCGATTTGAAAAAAATTCACCAAACAAGCAACTGCCTCTCCTCCTCGCCACGCTAGTTCTACTGCAGCAATATGATAAAATTTACGCATAAGACCTTCAGGAGTACTTTCATCCCATAGCAATATTAGTCTGTTAACTTCAGACAAATTTAACGAAACTGAACTGGATTTACGTTTACTTGGGTCTGCTTGCAATTTTTTTCTGATTGCATCGCGGGCATCTCGGGCTGGTTTAAATATTATATTATTAAACGGGTCAATCATAATGTTGTAGTCCTTATAATACTTTTCTTGTGATAGTTTGCTCGAAACATTCCACATTGTCTTTACCGTTGCTTCTTTGAATTCTGTTCCGTCTTTTTTCTCATATTGACAGCCCAATCTTTTAGTATAAACGCCAATTCTTCCAAGCTTCTGCGTTCATTCAATTCGTATGATCGTTCGTAGCAAAAATATTCCCCAAATATATTTGTGGCTATTGGAAGTATTTCTGGGAATGTTTTCTTTGATAAGCTCATTCATATTTTTAACATTCCCAAAACGTGACATTTTGAAATTTGTTTGGAATGATGTTGCCGTGGAACTATTATATAATTTTATAAGACTGTATCTATTGGGATTGAAAATTGCATTGGATGTAGTTTTCGATGTAATGTTGACATGATTGTCTGAAATAGTTCCATATGATACAAAATCATAAAATTGGATTTGTTGTTAGAACTGTGAAAAAAATTTTCATTAAAATACAACTTCTATTCGTGTTCCTGAACTCTCTAGCCCAAGATATCGATCCCACCGTTCCTAGCCTATTATTTATTCAAATTGCTACCAGATGTGTGTAGTCAAATCGGAAGGAGAGTCTCGACAACTCTGTATTTTCTCAGGAAAGAGCTCAATGAACTTTTTAGGAACCGGCAACGGCATCATTCGGACGAATAACACAACGAACGTGATCATGGTTAGCTCCGAATCGCTGGGATTAATATAGATCCACCACACGCTCTTTTACCTGTCATGAAGTTCACCAAAGCGCGGGTTTCCAAAAAACGTAAATGTGGTCGCAACGTAAAAATAAAGGATGGCGTTTTATCTAGACATGCAACTGTTGACGACCGCCCCTCGGGCTAGTGAAGCGCTTTTCATCGGGAAATGGAAAACAGAATAATAGATAACGGTTTTCGGGAACATGCACCGGGAAAGTTGCATGCATATTTCATTTTGTTTGCTGGCGGATCAAACTCGAATATTTTGGAACTTTATTCCATTACTGTCAATTAAGAGCTGTCACTGTGTTATCCAGGAATGCTACAATATTGGAGCACTTTGCATTTAAAGGGTTTTCCAATGAGAAGCGTTATTTTGACATTCAAAGAAAAATGCAATTTTGAGATAAATAAAGAGGAAGGTATGCCTTTAATAATGGAAAATAGCAGGACTACAGGACCATATCTTTTTAATGAAATTTCATGGCTGCCCTATGCCTTCGATAGCCTCATGAATTCCATCTTTGAGGTCTTGAATTGACGATGGGCTCTTAGCGAAGACCTTCTATTACAGATGGCCCCAAAGGAAGAAGTGGCAAGGTGTTAAATCACAAGATCTCGGTGGCTAATTGTGATCACCTCTTCAAGAGATAACACGGTCCGGAAACTTTTCCCGTGAAAGACCAATGGTTTCGCGGTGGCTTGTGTGGAACGTAGGCCGTCTTTTTGAAAGTAAACGTTGTCAAGATCAATACCATCCAATTCCGGCCATAAAAATCATTAATCATCTCATTCCCGAAGAGGTAAGGGCCCCGCCCGACCATAGAACGCGCCAAACAGTCACACGTTGAGGATAGAAAGGCTTTCCAACAATAACTCTTGGGTTTTCCAAGCCCCAGATGCGACAATTTTTCTTGTTAACGAAGCCACCGAGGTGGAAATGGGCCTCATCACTCAAGATGATTTTTCAATGGAATTACGGATCATTTTAATGTATTTCAAGGACCCAATCAGCAAAGAAACGACGTTGTTGATGATCGGCTGGCTTGAGTTCTTGTGTTAACTGAACTTTATAAGCCTCAAGATTCCAAAGAACGAGGAGGAATGGTCTAAGACGGGTTTTCTTCAACACTTTCGGCTACAGCAGCAATATTCTCGGCTGTTCTTGAGCAGCGTCCACGGGTTTCATTCTGCACATCACCAACTTGTCCCAACAGCTCAAATTTTTCCACCAATTTCTGTATTGCGGTTCGAAAAGGTGCTTCACGACGACCCATAAAATGTCCGAGTTTTACAAACCGTCTCTGCCAAATTTCCACCATTTTTATAGTGAATGTTAACAATTTCAATGCGTTGTTGAAGCATGTATCCTTCCATCTTTGTTAATGGGGTAGTTTCTACTTGTCAAATGTCAAAAAATCTACCGAAATAGTGGGATGTATCTGTATCACCCCTTATTGGAAAAACCTTTATCTGTGGTACATTCTGAGGTTAACCGAAACAAGCTTTTTTAATAAAAATTTTGAAGACAAGCTTTCATAATAACAACACTCAACCGCCATCTTGAATTCCTCCATTTTATTGAAGAATCTCAATTTCCGACCCAGAAAAACCCCAGATACCAATTTTGAATAGAATCGGATCATAATAATTACAAAACTCGTCCGTCATATCGTAGCCGCCATCTTGAATTTTCCAATTTTGGCAGGAGAATCATCATTGTCGAACCCAAAAACCCCCAGATACTTATTTTGAATGCAATCGGATCATAATTACAAAACTCATCCGCCATTTTGGTGCCGCGATTTTGTTTTTTCCTATTAAATATTTCATGGTGCATTGTCACCCTAATTATGTACAGATGCCAAATTTCAAATCAATTGGACGATAAGAAAAGTAAGTGTGCCATATTTAACTTGCAAGATTTGATAACAGACAGACAGATAGACACCAGGACAGGTGAAACTAAATAAGAACTTATAAAAATGAGCTTGTCCAGGTTTTCTCCTGAGCAGCAGAAAGTATGATCTGCTACAGAAAGGCTGTTAATGGCAACAATTGGTTGTTGGCAATGTGCCATCAAAAGAACTTCAATTCGAAAAAAAATTGTTCTCAAGCAGCAATATACACGTGAAAAGTACATTAATTCTTATCACTCGAAAACTGCTTATAATTATCTCATTCCTCGAGCATTATGCAAATTTCCGTCGAATGAACTCCATTCATCATATATCAAACTGCCAAAATGCATTTCGAACTCCATCAGCTCAAAAATCATCGATAACCCCTACATAAATATCTCATAGGTTGCTCCCACTTCCACCAGCTATAACCGATACTGTATTCCTTGCTGAACCCGATTTAGCATCTGCTCAACATTGCTGAAACTATCTGCAGTTTGCAAATCGTCGAGAATCGACGTCGCACCTATGTTGGCAATTGTTCATTTCGCATATTTGCATGCAGTCACCACGCTGAGCAATAGCCGTGCATCGGCGAAATGTGAATGTGGATTTACGTAATATTTGCGTGGCACATCTAATATCGCCTTTGACACGTGCATGGAAACATCGGAACAGCACGTGCGGTACACGTTGGAGGCTTTTTGGTGTTGAGTCAATGTCAGAGTAGTTCTGAGGTGTGTTGCCAAGCAAATTTGGACTTGGAACTGCACTCGGGTCTGCTGGATTCAGGACAGAAGTTTCGAAAAAACTTTTTAATTGGTGCATCAAGTATTTTGTCAATTAGATTTAATAAATGAACGAGGGATTATTCATTAAGTGGTTTCCTGCATTCGGCTTTTTCTTCTCTTCTCCAATTTGATTCTCATCTGGTTCTTTATCTACTACTGGACTTCTATCTTTCGATAAGCTTTTTATACGAATTAGCTGAAAATTATCAAGTATATATCTAATACTCGACATGACTGAACCTGAAACTACAATTTTGATGTTTCTAATCTTATATTTGCTACTAGGCAGTTTCCTACCCTCGTTTTCTTGTCTACAGAATGCATGTCCAAAATTCTCGAGCTATCTAAAACCAATTTCCGCAGTATTACGTAGATCAGCCATAAAACGAGTTTACGACATGGCCGCATTATCGGAACCGCATTATTTTTACGTAGAAGTTTCCCTTGAGTTACAATTTTGTTACTATGCGTCTGGCTTACGTAGATAAGCGTGTCACTGCATCAAGGTATTTGGTGTTGATTATCGTAGGTTCGGCCGATATGATTATAAACCCGATTGTTAATGCCACATTCGAAATTTATGGTTTGCCTCGTCGATTGTTGGAAAGTCGTCATTGTAATCGAAAGTTCGTGGAGTTGACGTAGGCTTATTCGCGTCAACAGGTAGTTTAATGGACGAATAGGTTCTTTGATAGATACTCAGTTGTATTCAGGACTGTTTCGTTGACTCTGTGTGGCTTGGTTGTAATATCTTTATTGTATACCAAGAAAAGTTAAAAAAAAAACGCAAAAAGTACTACCGGCCTTTTTTTAAAAACATGAACATTTGAAAAAGCTTGAGGTTGTCAAAATGATTATTTACTTAAATGTAGGTCTCTCCCAAGTTCTAACCTTTACGTCTTTGGGAGTTTTATCAAAAAATAAAGATTTCAGAATTCGTTGCACTAGTGGAGAGGTGAAAAAGAAAATGAATTTTGACGAAACTTTGACATATATCGAGTTTTTTTTAGAGTGATAGAAGGTAGAAGCCATAATCGTCCATCAGAGCATCTTATTCGTCGAACAAGCGATAGATTTCGAACAATATTTTCTTTACTCGATGCAAGAACAACAACAAGGCAAAGAACTGTACGTGCAGAAAAAATATTGCTGCTTTAAATGATAGTGATCATGTAGATCCAGATTTGTCTATTCGACGACGTTCACAACAAGTTGGACTTTGTGCATCCAACACATGGAAAATTTTGGGTGAAGATCTTGGTCTACACTCATACAAGATCCAACTGGTTTGAGAACGCAAGCCAATTGAGCATAATAAGAGTCGTTTGTTTGCTGATTGGGCTCTAGAACATCTTGAAGTTGATCCACTTTCTTATCGAATAATTGTGTTTAATGATGAAGCTCATTTCTGGTTGAATGACCAGATGAACAAGCAAAATTGCCATATATGCAGTGAAAACAATCCTCAAGAAGTTCTTTAGGTTCCATTGCATCCTGAAAAATGCATTGTATGGTGTGCTCTACACGCTGGAGGCATCATCGGTCCATATTTCTT
This sequence comes from Adalia decempunctata, assembly GCA_951802165.1. Taxonomy (NCBI): domain Eukaryota; kingdom Metazoa; phylum Arthropoda; class Insecta; order Coleoptera; family Coccinellidae; genus Adalia; species Adalia decempunctata. Next base: position 12,360,454 of record OX637696.1, on the reverse strand, counting down.
TAAACACGATACTGGAGCTAATGTTACAGTGAATGGTCCCCTTACAGATCGATGATAATTACAAAATTTGAATTGTATCGACCCAAAAGTGTTTTGGTTCCAACAAGCTGGTGCTACACCTCATGCTGGTACCGCAACAATTGATTTAATGAAAGATTTGGCGACAACGTTATTTCGAGAAATAGTCCAATTAATTGTCCTCCAAGATCATGCGACATAACTATAATGGATTATTTTCTTTGGTGTTATGTCAAGTCATTAGTTTATGCTGATAAACCAGAAATAATAGACGCTTTGGAAGCCAACATAGTTCTTGTTATTGCTGGAATAAGGCCTGAATTACTCGAAAAAGTGGTCCAAAATTGGTTTTGTCGAATGCGGTTCCTCAGAGCTAGTCGTGGTGGACATATGCCGGAAATTATTTCGGAAATATAAATGTCATAAGAGTATCTTTCAAATAAATAACAAATTTTGGCTTCGTTCTCAATTTAAATGTGTTTCATTTCAATTTAAAGTTTTATCACTCTAAAAAGAACACCCGATACATTTTGTTTAGGCTAGTTCATAGAAACCAGAAAAATGAGTTTGCTGTATAACAAAATTTACGCAGAGATTCTTGTTACATTGAATTCAAAATAAACCATTGCAATAAACCAAAAAAAAAGGTGTGCATAGGTGGAGTTGGGCAACGATATAATCAGTTGAATAAATTATTCAAAACAGTTATAAATTGATTCCCATTTGATTTCCTAAGGATTAAAGGTCAAAGATATGGCGTTCGGCGTAGAAGAGAACGCTGATGAAATTAATATTCGATTAATAAAAAATTCCAAACTGTACATTGTAAAACTGTAATTTTCGAAGAAAAATCATATCATATTAGCATATTTTAATTGGGACAGCAAGGTCCGATAGAGGAAATGTTTATGTTTATAATTGTTAAATAAACAGGTAGTCTATACAAACAAGAAACAAGGACACTTGATAAAGACCTCCACCAATTCGGGAGATTCCCAAACAGATTTTTGGAGATAAGATTGTCTGTAAAATTGGAGGATCTGATAATTTAGAGATCGAATGTTACCTAATCGCTAGAAGTATCATATTGTCGAAATTGAGTCTCTCAAATCATTGAAAATTTATTTTCCGACAAAAACAAATGGTTGTGTTATTCAAATGGAAAGCCCACAGCTTGCTTGGTGCGTGAGTGTATCTTATTCTTCTCTGATTCTCGGAAGAGTTCAATCCAGTTAAATGGAAGTGCGTGATGAAACAGATATTCCCATGTCATCTTCTTTTCTCCCACATTTCTGAATCCTATCATTACATGCTAGATTGATATTTCGAGCTAAATTCCAGAACAGATAATAACTCTCTCTTATATCGTGTTTTGATTGGTAGATTGCTAGATAAGTTATTGATGCATTCTTGAACAAAACAACTTGATAACACGAACATGTGTTGACTGTTATTACAGTTAGTTAATCACTGTATTACCTACTAGATTAAAGGTTTATCTACCAAGACTTCCTTTTCACCTATCTTTCAATTAGGTAATATCTATTTGGGAATACCAACAACTTGCATCCAATTTGTTAGGTCCGAATGTGGTAGGTATAGGGAATGTAATGCTGCACTTTCTGTGTACTTCCAAGTTGAATGAATAATAGAAAAATGCCGACATGTTTCGAAGATTTTCCATAAATGACCTTCAATTTCCATTAACCATTATTCAAGTTAAAATTGTAGAGCTTATCCCACTTTTCTTTTAAGTTATAGTGCATGGCCAATATAGTATTTTTGTCTACAGTTTCTTCGAATTCGTTCAGAATATATACCATAAAAAACTATTCCTTGATTACTAGTCCAATGGTCTCGAAGAAAACATTACATGGATCACGCATATGGTGCAAAATATACGTAATTCATAATGAAACCGCATGTTGCTGTGGGTTGTGACGTCAACTGACTTTAATAAAAGGTTAAATACACGATCCCTCAATGACCGAACAAGGTTGAGTGAATTGTTGAACATGTTTTTTGGAATTTTATTACTGCAGTGGTTGAAACTGTTTGAGGTTAATGATTCCATAAATTTTGGGTAAATTTTATGGGGAGAAGGTAATGAGGCTATAATTTCATACTTTTTGGCTAATTGATCCGTCAGCCAATCGGATGAAAGCAGTTCGGTACCTGCTTGAAATTTAACGAAGTAACTGAACTAAAAATTATGATTTCAGTTGTTTTATATATAAATACAAAATTCTTAATTGAATTATAATCTCTGTAATTTTTCAATTAAAACAACTTTTTATAAAGTAAGTTCTTGAAGAACTTGAGTTTCCCGAAAAAGTTTCGAACATAATTATGAATATTAGATTGGATAAATGCGGTGGAACCTTCAAAATATAGATGCTGAAGAAAGAAATCAAAAATGGAGCTTTGCAGATCAACCAATAATGTAAAGTTGTTTGTTACAGGTTTTCCCTGGCTGAGTACTTCACCTGAAAGTTGCAGCAGCTCTGCATCTTATAGATCAACCCCTTCGCCACCCCCTTGTGAAGTTTCCCCTCCACCTCCTCAGCTATCATCAAGCAATGCCTCAGATGAAGGAATCTATATGGATTATTTTATGGACGAACAGCCGAGAAAGAAGAAAGTGAGTATAAATTCTTCCTTTTTCCAAATAACATATTTCACTCTGAAACGAGTAGATAAATTCATGAAATAGTAATATTTGAAGTACTGTAAAGCGTTCAATCACCCTATGTGTTTTCAATTAATTTCATGGCCAGATGCATATAAATGTTGTAATCGTTGTCACTGAATTTGAATAAAATTATATTATTATTTCCATGAAGAATCAGTGGCTTTGTGCTTCAACCTAAGTATTTACTTTCGAGATAAATCGGTCAATACACACTTTCAATACATGTAGTTATAGTCAATTTATAAAGTGAATGTAACACATTTCAATTATGACTCCATAATAAAAGTAACTGTTCTTTTTCCGCATTCCAAGGAGCTGTGGCAATTTCTTCCCATCTAACAGATTTGGTTCAGTAGTCTTGTTGCCACAATTTATTACAATATAGCGAAAAGTTTCTACAAATTATTCAACACCAATTAATTTACACTGCCTGGTCTGCCTAACACATTGGTTGTGGAAAGCGTGAAAAATGTAATCAACAGAATGGTTTCTGAGGCCATCTTGGATGTGTTATCTTTCCCTGTTTAGAATTTAAAGGTCTCCTGTTCCACTGAGACTTGAATTTGTTTACCGAATTGCTCGGTTTGGGAGAGAAAGCTAAGCGAAATTGAATTCCTGAATTTATCTGTGGGGTTTGGTATTAGCATTTTAATGTATTTCTGTTGGTAATTTTGAGGAGTTCTTGATTTGGTCAATTATTTTTCACACTTTTCAAAGTTAATTTATTAAGGAAATTAGCAAAAATTAGCAGCTGTTAATGGTGTTGATATGAATCATAATTTATGTTGATTTCAAGGGGGAATCAGTTTTTCGATGGTAAACAGGCAACGAAAAAAATTGTAATTGTTCTATCTATGAATTGATTAACTCAGATATCTTGTCAACAATTCGTATGAAATAAAGTTGAAAATAATTTAAATACAATTCTCCACAATTGATACGAATATTTTGTAATGGTGAAGAGGATACATTTTCTGTTGATTATGTATTTTCTGTCCTTTCAGAAAAAGTTATTATGTCTCAATGAGAAAATAGGAGGCGAAACGAAAGATCCCATTTCACACTATAAAGGTTTCCTGTTATATCGAGTTACATTTTTCAATTAACTGAATGGATATATTCTACATAATTATAGTGTACAATAATGATCAAAGATTTACATAATCTCATACATATCACACTCTCTTAGGTATTGTAGAAGTAAATGAAACTCAATAGATCCAATATTTCAAAGTTTCAAGTGATCAAAACTGCATATCATTTTTGTATATTCCATCAGAGAATTGTTTCCCAAATTTGTATCGCTAATGAGAGGTTTGAACGTTGTCGTCCGAATAATAATTTTGTCAATGTCATCTGTCAAATTATGCGGAGCTACCACGATCAACCTTCATTTAATGTAGCTTGCATTGGTCGAGGATATTTCAACTACATTATGTAATGTGTTAATCATACGAAGGCGGATATTTTATTCATTTCCTGCTCAAGGTCTCAGTTTTCAGTGCAGCAAGATCAGTGTATGTTTGCTAATTGCTTTATTTGTGTTGGTCTGCGTCTGAATGACGATTAGGAAGTCTGTCGATTGGTCAGGAAAATACGTTACTTGTTTAGATGATTTTGGAATGTTGTGAAAATTCTTATACCATCTTCTACATTTTGTGTACGAAATTGATGCAATATATGCAATAGAGGCACTACTTGAAAAGTTGCACCTATTACATTTTATTCATTTTCTGCATTCACTTCAGTTGAGGGAATAGCTTTTTTACAGCAGGATTATCTGTTTTTCGAAGTTTTTGAAATGATGAACTATTGTGGGGGCAGGTTGGTGTCCATTTCGATACTTCTTTCAGTTTCTCGAGCTCAGGAGCTTGTAGTTTCTGAGGGGGCTCCTCGGGAGACATAGGAGTTTCAGTATAATCATAATCATAAGCTCGTACAATACCGTGTATAACAAAGATCTATTTCGAACTGCAAAGTGTGCCAAACCCTATTCCTTTCGAATTCAGACATTTCTGCGGCCACGCCAACATTTTTGCGTTGTCCAAGCTCGATTAGAGATTACGCAAGCGAGAGCAGAGAATAGGTTAGGTGCAGCTCAGAAGCCGGCCGGTACTAGTTGACTAGTAGCAAAACACCGCATGGAAGCAGGAAGCAAGGACAAACTTATTTACGTCGAGGCAAGGTTATCCCACAAATGGCCGGCTAGTATTTATATCCGTTGCCTGTGAATTGTTATTATCAGCGCTGTTTAGATTCATCTCGCCATGTATACTATAGCCTAGCTAGTCCCACTAGTCTATTACGCACTCTATCTCTCTACCGTACACAGGATCCGTGATTCAGTCAACCGAGCAATTGCCAAGAACTATTTGATAAATTTTGTTGACTTTGTAGTGAAATGAATATTGAGAGTGGGAAGAAGTTATACCATCTCCTTGCTATACTATCTATGTTTTACCAAAAAATATTTAAAATTCATACAGCTCCTTCTGGCCTCTGGGTGTTGCAGTTTATTTGTCAGTTATTATATTTAGCTAATCCATCGCTTGTTTTCGAACCTTCAAGTTGTTTCGATTAGCTGAAGGTTAGATAGATCTCCAGCGATATCTTTGTATGCAACTCGCTTCTCATTGGATGCGGTGCCTTATGGATGTTTACCATTTCCTTCAGTTCTATCTTCGTGCATTGTAACATCTCTCAATCAAGGTTTTATTTTTTTTCCAACAGTAAGTGACTTCAGTTTCAACGATAACAAAGGAGACAGTTTCTTCTTCTTCATTTCTCGACCGATACAACAGTTTTTCACTGAAGATACCAATGATGAACCAGCATTTTTTCAGGTTGTATGCAACCACTCAGTGATTTGTCCTCTTCTTTTCTAGGTAGGTCTTTGCTGAGACTGTCTTACCTTGAGTCAGATCTGATCAGATTCAATCCTTTAGCATTGGTTTTGGCCTCAAAACATTTCTTCGTATTGTGGAAAATAAATGAATGAAGAGATACTTAGGTTAACGACTTGTTTGTTATATTCATGTGATTAAAATGTCTGCCATGTGGCTGAATGTGAATAATAATAGAATGGTTCAGATATGAAACAGGTCCTGTTCTGATTAGATAAGAAATTTCGGTAATTCAACCCTACATTCGTGAAAAAATGAATCTTGGTCACCAAAAGTAATGGAACATTCTTCTGTTATCACCTAAGCAGGGCTGAGGTTCTTGAATACTGCAATATCTGTAGGTCATGAATTTGAGACCCATAATAACCTCTGGGCAATAGACTGACAAGACAGAAAATCTTGCAACCCCAATGGAGGCATTCAAATCATTGGTACCATAAATTTCTGGTTTCTCCAATTCTAATTCCTTCATAATCAATGGGGAGATCGATGTGAAATTTCCTGTGAACGATAATGCGTAAATTCCACGATAGCAATTCTTTTGTTTGCAAAACACAGCTCTCAAACGCCACGGCTGGGCAGCGATCATGAACGCAATTGAGGCTGCCTCTATTAATTCATCTCCACGTGTACTCGTGGTAGTTACCAAGGTCAGTTTCTCAAATCCTACATCAATTTTTAAGTTATTCCAATTCGTTCCAATGTAAACACCAGCATGTTGTGTTTACGAACGCGAAATCAGTATTATTTCCATTAAACTTATCGTGGATTATTTTTGAGGAATGTGGAGAAAACAAGGCGATTGTTCGCAGTAGCAATTAGGTCTTTCCGCTGATGCGCTCGCGTCTTCCTACGCAATACCAGCGGAGAGGGTTCGGAACATAGTAATACGCGTTAAAATGCGTCAATGTGACGTTTGTAAGTCTGGTTAATTAAATAACAGCTTTGAGAATCATATGTACGTCATGATTGAATGGAATTCTTCCGTAGGAATCAATACTCGAACACTTTACTAACGATGTGTTCACGTCACATCCAGACAGACCACTGCGTTTGGATAGAAAATAACCCCAAATGAAATTATATCTGGAATGTTACAAAAATGGTTGAAGAATCTAAAATAACCAACCAAAGTGTTGTCCCCATCTCTGAACAAGATATCGCACTAATCTGAGTTCATCCTAACATCCGGAAAGACCAATAATCCCACCAACGGTCAACCTCGTCGCCAATTCGGCAGATTCACAATCGCAGTTGCCAATGGTCAAAAAAAATCGAGGGTTGTGAATTTTTACTGAAAACAACTGCTCGTTGCTTTTACTCAGTAAATGTTTTCAGCCCATGCACAAAAACTCGAATTGTTATAAACGCTTGCTCAAACGAATACAAACCTGTTACTTTCTTGTCGAATCTTGTATAATAATTCTCAATGATACCAAACAATTTTACCTCTGTGGTTCCACTTTACTTATCTTCTTGTAGCACGACATTTAAAAAACGCAGTAATATAATTAATGGAATGTTAAAAATACCTGTATTTCGAAATATCAAGGATCTCCCAATTTTCAGTAAATTATTACGGTGACATTTCTCCTTCACTACTTTTATTTTCACATTAAAATGCATTTTTTCTGATTTATATCTGGTGCAGATATGGAAATTCGGTTTTTTGGAAGCACAATCGATATTTTAGCAGGTAGAAAACATGAGATATCGTTCGTAGAATTTTCATATTTTTATGGTATCCGTTGATCTCAACTGCGCTAACAAATCATAGTAGACGTAAACGATCATGCCATGTTTTATGAGGGGAACCTCTTCAGAAGAACCAATTTCTTCTAAATTTATGACACTATCTTCACTTTAATCAGCAATCAGAAAAAAATTATTCTGAACCAGTTTGGAATATACACTGCGCAAAAAAATTAACGCACATTATGGAAATCTCAAATTTATTCTACCACTGAAGCTGTTCTCAATGATAATTATTTTCATCAGAATTATGCATGCATATGTTATCCACTTTCAACGTTTCTCTTCAAAACAGATGTTTTCTCCCAGCAGGAATAAAAAAACATGATATTATCAGATTTTGAATGTATTGGCTCCATTCTAAAATCAGTTGTTCTCGATCAATTCTAGTGATCAATAGTTTTTCTTTCGTTTGATTTTCTACACTCGATCGCTATGCAACGCGAAACAAGCAATTTGACACAAGAGGAATGTGCCCAAGCGGTAGTTTTGCGAGAAGGGTGGACATACACAAGAATTGCAGAAAGGTTTGGAGTTTCCCATACAAGTGTGTCCAGAATGTTGCAGCGATTCAGGGAGACAGATATGAATGTCCGAAGACCAGGACAGGGTAGACCACGGGTATAACAACTGCCATTCAAGAACGTTACTTGAGAGTTTCTTCGTTGAGACAACGGTTTGCAACCGCTCGCCTCCCTCAAAATCAGCTTGAGCAAACTCATGAGGTGCAAATAAGCACTCAGACAATAAGAAATCGCCTCAGAGAATATGATTTAAGGCCTCGTGTCGCGGCAAGAGCCCCAGCTCTTACCCCAGCCCATCGGAAGGCGCGTTTGGATTTTGCGAGAGAGCATATCCATTGGGAAGAGGCCGATTGGGAAAGAGTTCTCTTCACAGATGAGTCTAGATTCTGCCTCTACCATTGTGATCGACGTTCCCTTGTATACAGACGTCCACATGAAAGATATGCTCAGTGCAATTTCCTGAATACTACTGGTTTCGGGGGAGGATCGATTATGGTATGGGGTGGAATATCTTTGACTGCTCGCACAGACCTAGTGGTCGTTGATAATGGAGCTATGAATGCTGATAAGTATATAAGGAACATTCTTGAAGAGCATGTAATGCCATTTGCCCCATACATTGGTGAAAATTTCATTTTTATGGACGATAATGCCAGACCCCATCGTGCGCGTATCGTCCAGGAGTACCTTGATGAGATTGAAGTCTCTCGAATGGAATGGCCAGCAAGAAGTCCAGATCTCAATCCGATTGAGCAGGTTTGGGACAACCTCAATAGAAGGCTGAGAAGTTCAGAAAATCATCCAGCTACTCTTAATGACTTAGGAATCCAACTCGTAGAAATCTGGGAAGGATTAGATCAGAACATTTTAAGATCACTCATTTTGAGTATGAACCGTCGTTGCCGAGCTGTATTTAACGCAAGGGGTGGAAATACCAAGTATTAAATCACTTATCAGCATTTCAGTATTTTGAAAATTGTTCATTTCTCTTCTTCCACATAAGATTCGGTGAAATCCTGAATTGTTATTCCATTTAATGTGTCTTGTTTCGTTCAAAACCTTCCCGAGAGAAAATAAAAAATAAGTTATAAAGTCAATGTAGAGTTAACTTTCATTAAAATTGAGATATTCAGAATGTGCGTTAATTTTTTTGCGCAGTGTATGTATGTGTTTAGTTATACCAGAACATGGTCACTTGGTCCAATTTTCAAATTCAATGTGAATTTCAATAAATTGTTTTTGATCAAGCTACGAAAATTCGAATAATTTGTCCTTTGGTTTAAATTTCAAACTGAATGAACAGAATGAACCTGAATTTCTACAATTTGCTCTTAGGTTAACTTAGCTGGGAAAATTTGAATACATATTCGAATTTCTTATTACTTGATCCAATCATCAGCAAATTGTTGTTTGATCAGCTTAAACAGGAAAAATTAAAATGAAATTTTTTGTTGCGATTCAGAAATTGTGTACATAATCATCAATTCTAACAATTTGTTGTTTGGTTGACTCAAACTGAAAATTCAGAAAGTAAAACTACTAATAGATCACCACTCAAGTTCCTGTGTTTTGTATTCAAAGTCACCTTTGTATTGACACTATCAACAACTGTCCATTGCTACTTACTTTCAAAAAGAATTGATAATACGAATATTCATCACATTTTCATTTTTTGTTGTGTCTTTGTTCGATAAAACTGTCAGAAGTGCCAGATAAAATTCAGTAAATTACACCACGCAAGTACCAAATTTATATTTCTGATAAGATCTATTCCACGATTGCAAACTATTTATATTTTTCAAAATTATAATCTTTCTGTGACTAGTGTATAATGATCGATTAGAAGTTATAGTGACAGGCTAATCACCCTGGATTGTTGTTAATTCGCATTGTGCATCAATAATGTTTGGTTTAAATACATCTGGTTTATCAGTTGACATAATGACACCTTTTTGAAACTACGACGTATTTTGTTGACGACTAAGACTGTTCCTGATAGAATTCTCATCATGAGTGCAATACAAACGCAGATTTATTGTTATAATTAATATAGGACACAGACATGATAGTTTCAGCGTTTGTTCTCACTCCGAAAATGAAGAAACTATTTTGTTTGCAGTTATTGATAAAAATCGAGAAGATAATCAGTGCATCAATCTGTACGAGGTTGAAGCACCGAGTTCAAGCAGTTCGTCACGTTCTCCGAGGTGTGAAGGCACCTTCAACCTTCACGATTTCAAAAAAACAAAAAGTTTCCTTAATAACACGTTTCGGTTTAAAAACCCCATCATTTACTTGGATACTGACACTTTTGTATTGTCTAATTTTATTTTCTTCGGGTCGAGAGAGTATAATATCCCACGATGTCGCTAAATTTATATCTTTACGGTGTTTTACCCCATTCATTCAGGTTTGTTGATGTTTTAGAGTTGGCGTTGGAAGCAGCCCATTAAAATGAGGGCAAGGAGTCAGAAATAAATTTTACATGACTTTAATGACTCAAATGCAGGAGTTGACTGTGGCGTTTTTTGAAGAAAAATATATTGTGAACAAAAAATTGTAGGCAGTTTTCGATAAATATTTCGATTCTTCATTTTGATTTATTGTTGAAGTTCAATAAGTTGCAGAATCTCATAGCCATATTTCTAACCCTGAACTAGAAGTCAAGTAGGCTACCGACTATAAGATCTAGTAGTTTTCGGATTGTTAATCGATTTTTGGGATCTTCATGGCTCGAAACGAGAATTCCAGACCTATCCCAACCCATTAAAGCACGTGGAATGAGTGCAATAAACAAAAGCTCTGGATTATATCGAATTCCAGATCTCTGAACCCTTGATGTAATTCTGAGAAACCAAAAGCATGTGGGAAATACCAGAAAGCTTCTCGAGTCGACAAATTGAATGTTGGTGGAAATTATACCTGTTTCGTTTGTAATAATCGCTTTGGGTATTTTTAATTCGGCTTTTCTCGGACAGTTGATCCCTTGGATCTTGGATCGGGCCTATGTTTTGGGTCAACAACCCACCAAGGCCGTGGATGTTTGTCCGTATGAATCTTCGGAGTCACTGACCAGAGGACCTACGATTTGATCTACCAAAAAATAAAATAGGCGTAGCACTGAACTTTTATTGTTTATTCGACCTGAAACGTTTTCTTGGTTCTGTCATTAAAAGTGACACTTTTAATGACAGAAAACAATGTTAAAATTGATTGTTCACGTGGAAGCGTGTTAAAAATATTTTTAACATTAGTGACATTAGAGTTAAAAATATTTTTAACACTCCATTTTCTTATGATGAAATCAGATGAAAAAAATTCAGCAATTGCAATTTTTTTTTATCAATATTAAACAATCATTACTTATGAACATCAATATTAATCGTTAAACTAGAACATTATTGCCCTGTGACGTTAGGGAGCTTAGCAACACATTATTAGAATCCTCACCACCATCAGTACTTGTAGAAACCGGAAGTACAATATTTGATGATGATGATGATCCGAAATATGTTGAGGTTGGGAGAATTTTTTCAGCAATGACATTTTTATATGCAATGAAATGATCAACATAGCCCTCGACTACCGTCGTAGACTTCCATCCACCATGTTTTTTCATATCCTTAATATTTGCTCCTGATTCTGTCAGCAATGAAGCGGAGGATCTTCGAAAACAGTGTCCTGTATATTGCTTTGGTTCTGGCAGTTTGAGGAATTCGGCAACAATAGTTGGAATTTTCCCAAATGTATTGATACCAACTGGATTGGCAGTGCATTTATTATTCATGTATTTCAGGGAAAAACAACGATGTTTGATGACAGAAGGGCGCAGTGCAAACTACTTATGAAAATAGTCAACATACTTCCCAATAATACTGAAAGAACGACTGACTTTCGTTTTTGTGTTTGAAAGTTGTATAACCAATGATTTATTTGTTATTTCGATGTCTTCCACTGATAAATTACACAATTCTTCACGCCGACAGGCTAACATCCACACCATTTTCAAGGGCGCTTGGCTTTATCATTGAAAATTTGCTCTACAAAGTTGATGAACTCCATATTTTTGATTTTTCTTCTAAGTATGCCAGGAAAACAGGTTCGCTGAAGTTCCCTTCTACATTTTTCAATTTACACCAGGCCAGGAAATTGTTATATGCAATATCGTACTGCTGAACAGATTTTTTAGGTAGGAGTTCCAGATTTGCTTTTCTTGCAGACTCTTCAATATCCACAGGAACAACCAAAACGTCACTTTTATTAATAATTGGACTCTCGACAAACATATTAAGCAGTTAAAACCCCAAGACGAAAATTGGACAGCAACGAAATTCAAATGACAGCGTCTTTTCTCATTTGTTAGTAATCATAACGTTGGCAACGTTTGCCATTCACAACAACCTTTTGATTATTTGAATATTAAAATGCATTTTGAAGTTTATTATCATTGCAAATTCGCCCATTTCATTATCAAAATAGGGCAGTTGTACAAAAAACATTGTATAGTATTTGTGTTAAAAGTGATTTCATTTTGTTCATGAAATACTCACAAAATAAAACGTCACTTTGAACACTCATATCATAAATAACAATTAGGCATTTCGAGTCAGCTGATTTTGACAGTCGGTTATTTGCATTTTGTTGAGTCTCTTATGGAGTGTTTTATATTTGATTAGTGAAGAAAAAAAGTTTTTAAAAAGTGAAAAATATGATCAAAATCTGAGATTCTGCCACGTTCTGCAGGCTAAATGAACTAATGTGTGCCCCACAGATCATAGAAATGATGCACTGTGACGTCAGCTCGAAATGCCTAATTCTGATACTGTCACAGCCAGAACATGAAATTCCAGCGAATTATCGAGAAAAAATCAATAATTCTGTAACAAATGATTCGGGATCTTTCTTCAATTGCTTTTTTGAACTGTAAAATGCGAATCTACCTAAAAGGCGCATCAAAAAACGGGTATCAAAAAACGGGCATCAAAAGCTCCTGACTTCAAGTCTACTTTAAGAGGCTCATTTCCATTCTATTCCTTCTATTTTTGTTAACAAAGGAAGAACATGATCAGAGTTATCATTAATGAAGAAAGGAATCCACATAGATTGGTTAATTGATTCCAGTGTTTGGTGTCTGTTGGTTGTCACTGAAACACCACGTTCTCTTATGATGATTCACAATTATTTGGCCGATAGGAAGTTTCAACACCGTATTATCAGGTCACCGACCTTTGATATGAAGGAAAACAAATATTTCGATACGTGTTTTCGACAATTTAAGTATGCGAATCACGTCGTATTCATTTACGATAGTTACAACGCGTACCTATTTTCAACATCCTTCTCTGTCAACAATCAAATTAGAAGGAAGGTCTTCTGCAAGCATTTGAAAAAATCGATCTAGATTCTTGCGACCTAGGGATCGCTATCATGAAGGAAATGGTGTCAAATAAATCTTCTATTTTAGCATCTGCACTCTTTGTTCGAATCGAATCTACGCAAAATGCAGGTTACTCATAACAATAACCTTAACCGAAGTGACATTCGAATATTTATAGAAACGAGTGTGTCATGAATTTTAACTATATTCGGGTTTTGCGTTCTTGAAAGATAATCGTTTTTGCAAGCCGTTTGATTTTTATATATTACTTCCGACATTGAAATGCAGTTCTGTCAACCGATATTGCTCAACCACAAGGTCATTTGGTCGGTTTTTAAATGGCAACCCTAACTTTTTATGACATCATCATTTTTCTACAAAATAGTGAATACCCTTCCTTTTTCTCACTCTGTTTACAACGGCAAGACTATATTATGCTGAACCTCCCTGTGTATCTTCCTAAAATAATGGTAAGAATAATAGATACAGGAACCTGAGCCGAACTCATACAAAAACATAGCAATTTATCTCAAGCTTTCCCTTTTCCTCCAAACAATGAAACCATAAATCCCACTGCACCATTCGCAGGTAACTGGCAATTTCACGTGCAATTTATTCAATTCAATTAGATAAAATAGTGAAGAAAGGTATATCTACCTCTCTTCAACACTTTGTTGTGTAATTTCTCAAATCGCTCAATCCTTTCGATATCGATCCATGAATCATTCAGGTGTTACATAAATCAGTGGACAACCATGAATAAATCCAGTTATTTCACTTGAAAGGCGACGTTGATGACAGTTATTGAACTTAGGTTCATAGTTGCACGGACTTTTGCAAGAAAGGTTAAGTGCAATTTTAACTGCTTCCTACTGTATAAAACTAGTTTCTTCGGTTGTGTCTTCGAGAATCGTTGAACTGAGGAAATTGTTCCATTCCTAGAAACTCGACGGGTTCCTTCTCTTGACAGCCTCTGAAACGTTCGAGTTCTTTGAGAAGAAATGAAATTACATATTTCAACACTTTTTCAATATTTTTTCATAACCTACGAGGGCATTATCTACGTCTTCAAACTGTGAAAAAGATACAGAAGACAAGAAGAGAGTTTAGCAAAAGCTATGACAGTATATGAATCGCAAATTATATCGTGTTGTTTGACAGCCTATAGGTATATTTTAGATGTATAGACGATAAGTTTCTATGCATTTATGGTATATTATATTCAAATATTGCATATACATGCTGGTATAATTTTCTTGCTCAATACATAGTAAATATATAAATTACCCATTATTGGAAAAATGAATACCTAAACCTATTGCTTCACTGCTATTCTGAGTAAGATAAATAAGCTTATTGGATTTTTCCAGTCGACTGACGATGAACTGATGTAGATTTCACAAACCAACATGATCCAGGTGTCAATTACCTATTTCATAGCATTACACGTACATTTCGATATTTTATCGGTCAAATATGAAGAAGGTGTAATAAACGATCAAACATTGCAGCTATGCATCACCACTGAAAAGTATCCTACTTATTATTTACACTATTGCAACGGATTAAATCCTTGATGTCACAGTAATGCCTTAGTAAAATTTTAATATTTTTCGATACATATTTGAAATTGAAAGATCGTGTATACTCCATTCACAATTATAAAATCACAACTCTGGGCTTGGAAATTTTACACATTCCACTCTGTATCGAAGTTATGACGTTTTTCAAAATATTTTTATGTTCCAAGTCAACACTATGTTGCCCTTTCTACATTTTTAGCGTATTTCTCAGAATGTGAATTCATTCGGAAAATGAATGAATTGGAAAAGATGTGATGGACGAAAATAATTAACGTTTATTTGAATTGATAGAAAGGATTCCTTTTCTAGTTATTTGCATGAAAAGTACAAGAGATCACTGTTGAAATATATTATTTTTCGCCATGGAAAAAAATTGCATTGCTTTCACATCATTTTCATATGCATGCTTGTGAAGATTTAATGTTTATTATCCTCTTGAACTGAAAGTTCGAGACTTGACGACATCAATTGTTGATTCTAATCAAGAATTCATTAAAAAAAAAGATATAAGATGAATTGAGGGGTATTTACAAGAATCAAGAATAATGTCAATTTTATTTTGTTGATAACTTTCTTAAAATCAATGTTGGGATATAAAACTCGGCTGCGTTTGTTCAAACAACATCTAAAGAATACATTTTTCACCATCTCGGCCTTTGAAAGGCGTTTCTTATAGGAGAATTAGGTCTAAGTTCCACCTCATTAGTGAGGTACCTAACTTTTGCAAATCTGCTCAGATATCGCCAAATTTCTTGGAAAACCTGAAAAATATCATCCTAATCGACCTCTCGAGGCTCCATCAGATCCTTCTACTGCGATATCTGTCCAAATAACAGCTTTTTCAAAGAAATTCCCGTGTACCCCTTTAACCTCGAAATGTAAACATTCGTCCTGGTCTTGAAAATCGACCTCACGCTCCAAACTGGTGCTAAAAACAATAAACATACTTTAATCTTGGATATTCGACGAAAAACTCACCTGCAAATATCGATTAAATACCAAAAATCTGCGAACAATTTGTAAACCTAACAAAATGTGGAATATCTTTGATATACTTTGATGTAAACAAATAAACTGGCAACGTCGTTTAATCATTAACGATATTTTCTGTGCGCGCACTGACTTTTCATCATATGTTCTGTGCTTTTCATCAGGTTGGCCAACTCATGAAAACGAAACCATGACCTCCTATGTGATTAAATAAAAGTGAATGGAGTATAGTGTGATAGATTTCTAATTTTAAGGATATTATGTTGTCCTTGAAATCTCCAAGGCTCCAGGGCGTATTTTAGGGGTAAAATTCAGTAGTCCTCCTGGATTCTTGAGCTTAATCAAAATTAGAGCTCAATTTCACAGCAACAATTGGCTGTTTTGAAACCCATTAGGGTGGTGATTTAGGAATAGGCCATATTTGATTATGCTACCTATTCAAAACAAATAAAGGTGGAATCTAACGATAGCCATCGTTTATGGAAAGATTCATTACAATGGAAATCTAGACTTCATCAGGTTGTAAATATATGCGATATGTAAACATCAAGTTATAATTGAAAGACCCATATTCCGATGATGAACAATGGAACGGATAAACACCTATCGATTGTTGCATCTCAGACCGATATTTGCGTCATAAAACAAGGAATCATCTTCATGAGTTTATTGGACTAATTCTCGATTTATTCCCAATGTAATTCAGCATTAAGATCATGAAAAAAGTATCGAGCCATCATCAAGTACCTATATTTAAAAGGGTTAAGAGGTAAGCAGATTTACGAAGATATGCTCAATACCCTCGGTGATCAATGCCCTTCGTATGCGACCGTGAAAAATTGGATTGCAAGCTTCAAAAGAGGTAAATTTTCCATTGAAGATGATGACCGATCGGGAAGGCCAGTTTCTGTGTCAGTCCCCGAAAATATCGATGCAGTTCATGACATGATTTTATCAGACCTTCGAATTGGGTTAAAACGGATATCTGAAGCACTGAAGATTTCATAAGAACGCGTTCATCATATAGTCCACGCGAATTTGGACATGAGAGTAATTTCTGCAAAATGGATCCCCAAATGTTTGAATGTTGACAAAAGCGTGCAAGGGTAGAAGCATCGCGTGCTCAATTTGAAAACTATGTAGACTTCTTAAACCGAATTGGTACTATGGATGAGACTTGGGTACATTTCTACGATCCAGAAACAAAGCAATAATCGATTGAATGGCGACACTCTGGTTCTCCAAGACCTAAGAAATTTCGAGTCCAAAAATCTGCTGGAAAAGTTCTTGCTTCAGTTTTTTGGGATTGCCATGGAGTAATCATGATTGATTTTTTGGATAAGGGTAGAACAATAACTGGAGATTACTATTCGATATTACGGACCACCCTACAGGTAAAAATTAAAGAGAAAAGACGCGTAAAGCTATCCAAAGGTATTTTGTTTTCACAGGACAACGCCCCAGTACACAAATCTCATGTTGCCATGCATAAAATTCGTGATTTAGGGTTAGAATGACTAGAACACCCCCCTTATTCACCAGATTTGGCTTCGTACGACTATCATCTCTTTCCTCAACTGAAAAAAAGTTTAAAAAGTAGAAAATTTTCTTTCAAGGAGGAGGTAATAAAAGCTGTGGAGGACTGGTTTGCAGAGCAAGACGAAACATTTTTTCTCAAGGTCTAGAGACGTTGCAGGTTCGCTGTAATAAATGTATTCAATTGAATATGTTGAGTAATAAAATTTTTTGACATTGAAATTTTTTTGGTTCTATGTTAGGATAAGAATTTTTCAATTATTCCTCGTATTTTACTGTTAGATGTGGTTCGTTGCATTGTGGCATCATCTGACTTTGCTTTTCTGAAAACATATTTGTAGATGCAGTAAAAGTGAGTGTATAGATCAAAGCTAACAGATCTTCTGTGGCCAAAATTGAATTAAATTGTCGCAGCTCCAGCAAATCGAGGAAAATCAAGATTGGTGGAAGGCACTAATGATTGAGTCTTCTACGACGCATCCGAATAGTAGATTCGAAGTCCTATAGAAGAATGGGCGTGCATTGAAGCAGAGAATCCAAGCAAGCTTCCAACACCGGCCATATTAAAAGGAAAAAGCCGAGGAAGAAGAACCGTATGAATGACAAATTCCTCTATCTGACCCCGATGTCGAACCTCCAAATTGGCTTTCTGCTTTCTGCCGTCCACCAATCGCGACACTCCCGATTTCCCGGTCTAACGACCTCTCCGGAGTGGTTAACCGCTCAGCCTGGCCCCCCAAAATGGAAAATTTCGTAGACTCGTGATTAATCCTAGGCCGTGATGCATCTTCACGGTGAAAGACCGAACAAAGCAGGTTGTTTCGTCGATTCTAACTGGCCGTCCCGGGCGTGACGTCAGGGCTTGTGTATCGCAGTCACAAAGAGTTGTACATCTTTGAAGGCGGGTGACAGGGGGAGCGCATGGGGCAATGCCCTCCGTGTTTACATCGCAATACCGGCCGGCGTGTGTTGCACTTGGTGCACCCCACATGGATCTGTTTCTGTTCTACCTGGATTGTATTCGAGACGACTTGCAGTAGCCGATTGTCTGAAGGTCTGCTGATCGTAACTGATTGATAATAGGCTATAAGACTTTACTGCAAATGAGCATTAGGAATCAATTTCATCAGTTTCGCTCAAATTAAGTCGCTCTACAGGACATGTGATCTAATTCGTTCAAATGAAAAGCGGAACTGAAACTATGTTTTTTTAACTTTGATGTGATGAATTTGTCTGAACATGAAATTCTAAGACCTATAAGGTGAGGTGTCTTATTCAAATTATGAAGTTTGTACCGATTTTAAGACATTTGGGTACCGTGAAATGTATGAGAATAGGAGTCTCATCAAATTTTGGTAATGAAGGTTCAAACAAACAAGAGAGATTCATTGCAAAATTTCAGAAAAAAGTCCTATGATCATTGGACGAGATAAAGAATGTTAAAGTTGGAATTTTATCAAGTTTTTTCTTCTCATAGAATCTGCATTTCACAAGATATTCAACTGAAATTTGGCGTATATATGTATTACAATTTAGAGTTTACACCATGTACCATGCCAATTTCGATTGTAAATACATATACAGGGTGATATTTTTTCTTGTTTTACTGCAGAACTTTCTTTTGGTTTGCCAATTATTGAAATTATTTGAAAAGAAGCTTTGTTTTTATACTAACCTTTATGGTCTCTTGTAGTTTTGTGGTATGTGCTACCAATTTTAATCACAGAGTGATTAATATAATGGTATTTTTAATAATAATAGAAGGAATTTATTGCAGAAGCAAAAGGCCATCGACCTAAGGTCCTTCAGCCCATTGATATTTTTATTTTTATATTATTGCAAAGAATTATAGTTCCGAGAAAATGAGGTGTTTTCCGATGCAGTTTGATTTCCCCCAGACAACACAGAACATCAAGATACGAACAGTTCGCTACCCTCATAAATATTCAAACAGCCACACAAACACTCTCAAAACTTGAATAATTAATCTTCATACTTCAACCCCACATCTCATTAAACTTCTATACCCAGTCACTCATCATCACAATCTTTGCAAATTCAAAAGGAGAGACACAGCCTTAGCTGGAGAAGCAACGAAAATGCTTATAACCTCTCAACAACGAACCCAGGGAAATGCATTCATGAACTCAACACGATACCCCGAGGAAGTTTAGTGCAACCTCTGAATTTGCAACAGGTCATAGTCTGGCTCATGTACCTGACCTGGAACACTGTAAACGTTATAATATTGAATAAAATTGCATTTCAATAGGTAATGTGTTATGCAAGTGATTCAATTGAAGGTATTTATTGATTCGATTCGAGGTTGGATGATACCTACCCCATTCGAAACTCAGTCGAATTGTGACCATTTTTTTATTTTCGATCATTTAGATTGCCATATTCTTCAGATACATGAAAAAATTGATTTTTAACTCTGTGACTAAGGGAGAAGGAGAACGAGGGGTATACAATGTTATAGAGGGTAATTACCCTGATAAAATAGGTACTATATAGTTTGAGTATTATAACTTTCTCCCCAATCATGTAAATGATAGCAAAAGAACCGTTACAACTACACGCTTTAAAATTTAAATTACCCCAGCTTTTTTATCTAACATCTACAAATTCAACTGGAGATTATTCAGAACTACCGATCACCTGCAAGTTTATATTGTATACTTAGTAATGGGTCTTTATGAAGCACAGGTAGCACCAACATTTCTATGTCAAATGGTATCATTTTTATCGGGGAACAGTATTTCACAGCAACAAGTTCGATGATTGCTTTTGTGAAAGAGGACAATGAACAGTTTATCAATTTACATAAAGGTGTACGAGCGCATTATTGGTGGTGTCAATACCCCGAAATTCGTTGATTTCGGGACCTTTGTTTTTGATAAAGTGCTTTGACTTCCGAATGCATATTCAGTTATTCAACTCGGTGGGATACGAATATTATCTTTTTAATGATGCGTGACATCCAGTACTTCGATTTTTTTGTTTGGTTTATTTCATTCATTGTCTCATGATTTTTTAGATGAGGTTAAAGTTTTCGAAGCAAGTCTTTTTTGAAATGCTCCAAAAAATAACAATTAATTTAATTTTCCGACATAGCTCAATCTATGTTTCAAAAGCTTATCTCGTAGAATAATATTTTTATTATTCTATTATTGCAAAAAATTATATTTTTAATAAATTCCTATTACAATGAGTCAAGACCTTTGTTCTGAATTACGAAAGTGCTAAAATACACAGATACTCGTGATTGCAACTATGTTTCGCAGGAAAATATTACCGGAGGATAATATTCAGTTGACTAGTTTTTACTGATGAGTATTCCGAAAAAAGTTTTGATCCAACGTGAGCTTTAGGAAATAATAATAGAACTTTAAATTGAAATAAAACATTTGTATTAAGATGGAAGCCAAAGGACCCCGCACTTTTTCTATGGCAAATGGCGTTCCGTCAAATTTTCTAAAATGTTGGTATAATGTAGTACTCGACCTACTGATCAAAAGTGTCCATGGCCCCAACTCAATCCTATGACTAGTTTTCGAGATACAGGTCGTTGAAGTTGAGAATTACCCACTTTTACTACGCCCGTATCTCGGAACAGAATCGAATGAACTATTACACTAGATATATTGTTGTTACATCGAAAACGTCTGAAATACCCAAAATTTATACTGGGTGATCCATTATTATAGAAACTATTCTCAAGGAGGGTTAAATGGACACCCTGTATTTATGGGTTGATTCAAGGTGTTTGTTTAATTTTTTTAGAACATATCATCATGGACTTCAAAGACTACAGGGTGATGAAATGAACTTTGAATCTCACGAAAATACCCAAAAACCACCTTTTTTTTTCATCACCCTGTATTTCAAGATTAACTCCGACGAGGTAGGAGTTTTCTTTCACCACTGTACTTGATATAAAAACATCAATACGGCTGAGAGTTTTTATCCACTTCCTATGACCAGATTTTTTTTTTATGTAATATGAAAATTATTTATTTATGTTATTCTATTCTTATTCCAGCATAACAAAAAATCTGGTCATAGGAAGTGGATAAAAACTCTCAGCCGTATTGATGTTTTTATATCAAGTACAGTGGTGAAAGAAAACTCCTACCTCGTCGGAGTTAATCTTGAAATACAGGGTGATGAAAAAAAAAGGTGGTTTTTGGGTATTTTCGTGAGATTCAAAGTTCATTTCATCACCCTGTATTCTTTGAAGTCCATGATGATATGTTCTAAAAAAATTAAACAAACACCTTGAATCAACCCATAAATACAGGGTGTCCATTTAACCCTCCTTGAGAATAGTTTCTATAATAATGAATCACCCAGTATAAATTCTGGGTATTTCAGACGTTTTCGATGTAACAACAATATATCTAGTGTAATAGTTCATTTTGTGAACGTTCTCGCTCTGAAACTGACATATTTTATACTGTCAAAATCGGCCATGCATTCAATTATGGATGACCCTGTATTCGTAACGATTTTCGGTCATATTCCTCTATATGGTTGCTCCCTGGGGATGTAATGAAATGTTTCTTGAGAAAAATTGAAGTTCATTCGATTCTGTTCCGAGATACGGGCGTAGCAAAAGTGGGTAATTCTCAACTTCAAACGCCCTGTATCTCGAAAACTAGTCATAGGATTGAGTTGGGGCCATGGACACTTTTGATCAGTAGGTCGAGTACTACATTATACCAAAATTTTAGAAAATTTGACGGAACGCCATTTGCCATAGAAAAAGTGCGGGGTCCTTTCTTTTTCATTTGAAAGATAATTTTATGCCATTTATGTCCACCACGACTTGATGTCTAGATCTGAGGAACCGCATTCGACCAGACCAATTTTGGACCACTATTTCGAGTAACTCAGGCCTTATTTCAGCAATAACAAAAGTTATGCTGGTTTCCAAAGCGTCTATTTTTTCTGGTTCATATACGGCAATTTTGCTTGTTACGCAGCCGTTCAACCAGAAATGAGCTTCATCACTAAAAAAAAATTTTTCGATAAAAAGTGGATCAACTTCAAGCTGTTCTAGGGCCGAGTCAGCAAACAAACGACGCTTATACTGGTCAAGTGGCTTTAGTTCTTGAACCAGTTGGATCTTGTATAGGTGTAGACCAAGATCTTCACGCCAAATTTTACATCTGGTGGAGGCACATAGTCCAACTTGTTGTGAACGTCGACAAATAGACAAATCAAGATCTTCATTAACACTATCACTAACAGCTGCTATATTTTCTTCTGTACGTACAGTTCTCTGTCTTGTTGTTGCATCTAGTAGAGAAAATGTTATCAGAAATCTTTCGATAGTTCGACAAATAAGCTGCTCTGATGGACGATTATGTAAACCATAAATTTCACGAAGTGCTCTAATAAATTTCAACAATTTGTAAACGCTGTTGCGGCGTGAGTCTTTCCATAATAATTTGTCAATAATTACTGAACAGAAATGTCGAAACAACATGGCTTCTACCTTCTGTCAAATCACAGTTAGGTATCCCTTAAGAAAATTCTATCATTCTGAAAAAAACACCCCATACTTGCTAAAGCTTCATTATGGACTGAAAAAAATAGCTACAATTCATTGTTTGAAGATTATTTCGGCCTCAGCTAAGCCTTAGATGCTCTAATCATAACCTTGTACGAGATTTCGAAGGAAATCTAGCCAGTTACAAGAGCAATGTTCGGCTCCTATGCCCTAATCAAGGCTGGCGATTTTGTTCATTTTCATTGAGTCAGAAATAGGTCTCATTATTGAAAAAATCTTCATCGGATCTTCATTGAGCTGTTTCAGAGCCCAGGCACTGAAATTTTGTTTCATTTCTTGCACGAAACACTTCAACGAAGGAAAAATATCCGAATCGCAGGTTCTAAAAATGAGACAAAAATTTCCCGACATACAAGGCTAGAAATAATGAATGTCAAAGCGATTTTCCAATATGGCATTCTGGCGACTGTCCTGAGACTTCGCGAAAACTCCCAGAAGCCTCTAAGACGAAAAGCGCTTCTCCAACCCCAAAACAAACAGGGGAAATTCCATCCCCAACACCCTGAAAACGTTGATTAGTTTCCATCGCTGAAAACGCGACACTGAGGACAAAGGAAAGGAATAGTCGGTTATCAACTTATCAGAGCGAGACAACTCGGTATACTGGTTTGTGTTGGTGTTGTCTCTCTCTGTCCCGCTTGCCGGATCGAAGTCACGATAATGACGTCAAAACATGGCGCCGGTGCGGTCGATATGTTTATTGACATTGCCAGCTATCTTGCATCCGAACGCAGCAAAGGACCCGGCCGTAAGGTCCAGAATCGGACGGATCCTTTGTCCTTGGCCTGTAACAGTATCGGCGCAGTGGTTTCGAGGAAAAACAGCGTGTTTGGGTGTTTTGCACCGAAATGTATGGATAAGCTTCCTGTTATGTTGCGAAAAGATTATTGTTCAGCATTCGAAGTTTCATAGAATGAATAAAATCCTTTTATATTCGAAGTTTGGATGAATCCTTGGGTTTTTATTAGTTCCGAAGGAAAATGGGGTTGAAATTTCAAGGCCTCAATTGCGTTTTCTCATTTTCAACAGATTGTGGGGGTCCTGAAAGTGAATTATTGTACAATTCATGAATTAGAGCGATTTCCATGATGCGTTGCTAAATGGCGAATGCTCCGGTTAGCTTATTTTCATAAAACTAGCTATAAATCCAGTAAGCAAAGTTTCCAATTTTTTTGAGTACAAAATCAAGTAGTTTTTGCAACGATTCTACATGTTCTTTGGGGATCTTCATCTGATTTTGTGGCATTTGGTCGAAAATCCCAATAAACCGCAAAATCCTCGGACTTTTATTTCTTTGGTTATATCTCGTAAACTATACGTCTTTTGAAGATGACTCTTATATTCACAATTGGAGTAGAAGAAAACTACAAAACGCAGTACCTGACCTTGAAGTTTGGATAATAAGAATAGGTGCTATTGCATTTTGAAATTTCGAAATAAGGATGGGACACCCACATACTTTCTTGAATAGCTTCTAAACTAAACTATACTCCATTCACAATTATAAAATCACAACTCTGGCCTTGGAAATTTGACACATTCCACTCTTTATCGAAGTTATGACGTTTTTCAACATATTTTTATGTTCCAAGTCAACACTATGTTGCCATTTCTACATTCTTAGCGTATTTCTCAGAATGTGAATTTATTCGGAAAATGAATGAATTGGAAAAGATGTGATGAACGAAAATAATTAACGTTTATATGAATTGATAGAAAGGATTCCTTTTTTAGTTATTCGCATGAAAAGTACAAGAGATCACTGTTGAAATATTATTCTCCTTCGCCATGGAAGAAAATTGCATTGCTTTCACATAATTTTCATATGCATGCTTGTGAAGATTTAATGTTTATTATTATTATCCTCTTGAACTGAAAGTTCAAGACTTGACGACAATAATTGTTGATTCTAATCAAGAATTCATTAAAAAAAATCAACCCAAAGATATAAGATGAATTGATGGGTAATTACAAAAATCAAGAATAATGTCAATTTTATTTTGTTGATAACTTTCTTAAAATCAATGTTGGGGTATAAAACTCGGCTGCGTTTGTTCAAACAACATCTAAAGAAGACATTTTTCACCATCTCGACCTTTGAAAGGCGTTTCTTATAGGAGAATTAGGTCTCAGTTCCACCTCATTAGTGAGGTACCTAACTTTTGCAAATCTGCTCAGATATCGCCAAATATCATCCTAATCGACCTCTCGAGGCTCCATCCGATCCATCTACTGCGATATCTGTCCAAATAACAGCTTTTTCAACGAAATTCCCGTGTACCCCTGTAACCTCGAAATGTAAACATTCGTCCTGGTCTTGAAAATCGTCCTCACGCTCCAAACTGGTGCTAAAAACAATAAACATACGTTAATCTTGGATATTGGACGAAAAACTTACCTCCAAATATCGATTAAATACCAAAAATCTGCAAACAATCTGTAAACCTAACAAAAGTCTTCGATACTTTTACTTTGATGTAAACAAAGAAACTGGCAACGTCGTTTTGTCATTAACGATATTTTCTGTGCGCGCACTGACTTTTCATCATATGTTCTGTGCTTTTTATCAGTGTCAATGTGTCAATGACCATGGCAGTCGAGACACCTTTTTTTTTTAATAAAAAATAATTCATCAGGAGCACCAATTCCTGAAAACAAAACCATGACCTCCTATGTGATTAAATAAAAGTGAATGGAGTATATGCATATCAAAAATCTGAAGAATTTTATTTGTTGTTTTCCCAATGAGAGCTTCCATTATATATGCCACATGGTACTCTTGAAAATTTTTTCTTCAAAATTATCCTAATAATTCGTTTCCTGTCTTTGAGTCAGGAAACTGCATATACAGGGTGTTTCTGAATTGATGCGAGAGATTTCATAGGGTGATTACTTGTTAAAAATAAAGGGTAGTTTGTTATATAAATGTAGGGTCAACAGTCAAAAGTTAAGAGAAATTGCGTTTCAAAGATGGCGGAAAAATTATGTTTTTATTCTGCATCTTAAAAACGAAAAGCGATAGAATGATGATATTTTGTGGAAGTATTATTATTATGGAAACACACTTTCATGGTATTTTGTCGTATTTTTAGAATGATTGAATGGGGTTGAAGTAGGCTACCCCTATCATTTTCGTTAACTAAATTCAGAGAAAAACTTATGCAACGACTTTGGATTTTTTGTTAGAAACTTTATTATCTCTTGTATTTTTCTCGTAAAATGTACCGTTTTGAAATGAAAAAATAAAATGAGAATCAGGCACGTAATGATTTACAGTTAATTTTTTCATTTCAAAACGTTACATTTTACGAGAAAGATACTAGAGATGAAAAGGTTTCAATTTAAGTCGTTGCATAAGTTTTCCTTTAAATTTTATTTTTCCGCGATATATGATATATCCCTAACGTTTTACTTTTGACCCAACATCTATATAAAAAACTGCCCCCTCAGTTTGAACAAGGCATCACCCTTTGGAACCTTTCGCAACAATTCACTATTCAGAAACACCCTGTATGTTCTGAATTTCGGCGTATCCAAAGTCTCCAAATTAACTTAAACTAGATCAGTATCAATGCTAATTTTTCCAGTCAGCATTCTAAACATTATTTCAACAAGAGCTTATTTTTTCCAGAGCCTGACAAGAATCGTCTACCAATGCACCTGGCCAAGCTGCCTGAAAAGCACCAATTCTCTGGATGCCATCATAGCCCATATCAGAAATGAGCATATAACGTGAGTATTTCATCTTCTGTCTCTCTCCAAACAAACAACCCCTGTGGGGTTGCTCCCCACCAAGCTGGGCCAGACTTCTCTTCACATCCTTTCATCAAGTAGATTTTACCTGCGCCTTAGTTTCCGTGAAAAAAGTTTCGAACGAGTTCCAGGGGAGACAGGTGTCTTTCATGTACACCCCTGATGATTATAAACCGAAAAAAACTCGGGCTATTCTAACTCGGAGGGGCTGAACGTTGAGAGAAGATATCAGACAAGAGAATTTCAAGGAAGCTTCACTTTCACGCCGATTGTCACTGAACAAAAGTTGCATTCACTAATAGGAATATTTGAACCTGCCTTGAAAGTAAAATGGAATATTTCAACAAATTTTGCTCAAACTTTCTTCACGAATAGAATGAAGGGTTGGGTTGAATTATGGAAAGAAATAAATATCTTTAAAACGAAAAACCTCATCTGCAAAGATGTACCATTCAAATTATAAACTTTGAGGGTTTCATACCAAACCTATATAAACAATCACATATCACTGTGATGATATAATTCCGAGAAAAATCCCAATAGCAATGTTAGAATGGTCAACAAGGTTGTGCAACAGCCTTGAATGTTAACTGCTAGAAGTTCTAACGAAATATTTCGGCCAATCTACCGTTATAAGCCAAAGTTTCGGTCAATAAACACATTCATAGGCAGCGATTTCTCCGAGGAACATTGTAACACCTCAAATTCTCTCTTAGAAAGTGTTCATTGAACCTACGTGAATATTTTTAATTCACACGCAATCACTACTTGTCGCAATCAATTTATTTTTGAGAGATTAGAACTAAACTAGAATCTAGAACTCATATTTTCAAAATTTAAATCACACCTTCATTCAATGAGTATAGTGTGTAGTGAAAACAAAGAGTTTTCAAGACTACCTATACTCCATTCACAATTATAAAATCACAACTCTGGCCTTGGAAATTTGGCACATTCCACTCTGTATCGAAGTAATGACGTTTTTCAAAATATTTTTATGTTCCAAGTCAACACTATGTTGCCCTTTCTACAGTCTTAGCGTATTTCTCAGAATGTGAATTTATTCGGAAAATTAATGAATTGGAAAAGATGTGATGGACGAAAATAATTAACGTTTATATGAATTAATAGAAAGGATTCCTTTTCTAGTTATTTGCATAAAAAGTACAAGAGATCACTGTTGAAATATATTATTTTTCGCCATGGAAGAAAATTGCATTGCTTTCACATAATTTTCATATGCATGCTTGTGAAGATTTAATGTTTATTATCCTCTTGAACTGAATGTTCAAGACTTGACGACATCAATTGTTGATTCTAATGAAGAATTCATTAAAAAAATCAACCCAAAGATATAAGATGAATTGATGGGTAATTACAAGAATCAAGAATAATGTCAATTTTATTTTGTTGATAACTTTCTTAAAATCAATGTTGGGATATAAAACTCGGCTGCGTTTGTTCAGACAACATCTAAAGAATACATTTTTCACCATCTCGACCTCTGAAAGGCGTTTCTTATAGGAGAATTAGGTCTAAGTTGCACCTCATTAGTGAGGTACCTAACTTTTGCAAATCTGCTCAGATATCGCCAAATTTCTTGGAAAACCTGAAAAATATCATCCTAATCGACCTCTCGAGGCTCCATCAGATCCATCTAATGCGATATCTGTCCAAATAACAGCTTTTTCAAAGAAATTCCCGTGTACCCCTTTAACCTCGAAATGTAAACATTCGTCCTGGTCTTGAAAATCGACCTCACGCTCCAAACTGGTGCTAAAAACAATAAACATACGTTAATCTTGGATATTTAACGAACAACTCACCTGCAAATATCGATTGAATACCAAAAATCTGCGAACAATTTGTAAACCTAACAAAATGTGGAATATCTTTGATACTTTTACTTTGATGTAAACAAAGAAACTGGCAACGGCGTTTTGTCATTAACGATATTTTGTGTGCGCGCACTGACTTTTCATCATATGTTCTGTGCTTTTCATCAGGGGCACCAACTCTTGAAAACGAAATCATGACCTCCAATGTGATTAAATAAAAGTGAATGGAGTATATATGAAATAGTGACTTTGTAAATGGAACATGGTCATTTCTGTAAGATTCTACTTAAAACTTGAGATTGAGAATTTTTTCTCTGCTTATTCAATTTTTAGACACCCAATATTGAATAATAGAAATAGGTGATACCTAGCCACAATTAGTTGCAAAACAGAAATCTCACTTAACACCCTTGGTGTATCAACTATAAAAAAACAATCACCAAAAAAAATACTTCCAATTATTTTCTGAATTTGGGTAATGAATAAAAATATCCTCCAAAATTAACGAGTATTGATTACAAAATGATTTATTTTGAATTCCATCTCTCCTTATCTTAAAGAGATGTAAACATCTCATCTATGCGAAGAATAAACAAACAAACAACACTAAATCAACAGTGCAAAAAAAATGAGAATGTAAACATAAATTGGTTCCATTCTTGTTCAGTACACAGTCAACTGAATAGTGTTGACTTGGACACGTGTATTGGCACACATAAAACGACCTTGGCTTGATGAAATTACATCATTAGATTCAGCTTCCTTCGGTTGTTTAAAAGCGCCAGTTAGATCATTCTATGCGGGAATGATAGGAGGGAAATGAGTTTTGATGAAGCTCGAATATGAATCCGAAGTTTTGTATTTTGAAGATTAGATATAAGTTTTGTGAAAGTAAAGTTGAATCAGGATTTCCAGATCGAACAAATGAGCTTGATATCTGATTTATTCATGTGTATACTCCATTCACAATTATAAAATCACAACTCTGGCCTTGGAAATTTGACACATTCCACTCTGTATCGAAGTTATGACGTTTTTCAAAATATTTTTATGTTCCAAGTCAACACTATGTTGCCCTTTCTACATTCTTAGCGTATTTCTCAGAATGTGAATTTATTCTGAAAATGAATGAATTGGAAAAGATGTGACGGACGAAAATAATTAACGTTTATATGAATTGATAGAAAGGATTCCTTTTCTATTTATTTGCATAAAAAGTACAAGAGATCACTGTTGAAATATATTATTTTTCGCCATGGAAGAAAATTGCATTGCTTTCACATAATTTTCATATGCATGCTTGTGAATATTTAATGTTCATTATCCTCTTGAACTGAAAGTTCAAGACTTGACAATTGTTGATTCTAATCAAGAATTCATTAAAAAAATCTACCCAAAGGGTAATTACAAGAATCAAGAATAATTTCAATTTCATTTTGTTGATAACTTTCTCAAAATCAATGTTGGGGTATAAAACTCGGCTGTGTTTGTTCAAACAACATCTAAAGAATACATTTTTCACCATCTCGACCTTTGAAAGGCGTTTCTTATAGGAGAATTAGGTCTAAGTTCCACCTCATTAGTGAGGTACCTAACTTTTGCAAATCTGCTCAGATATCGCCAAATTTCTTGGAAAACCTGAAAAATATCATCCTAATCGACCTCTCGAGGCTCCATCCGATCCATCTACTGCGATTTCTGTCCAAATAACAGCTTTTTCAACGAAATTCCCGTGTACTCCTTTAACCTCGAAATGTAAACATTCGTCCTGGTCTTGAAAATCGTCCTCACGCTCCAAACTGGTGCTAAAAACAATAAACATACGTTAATCTTGGATATTCGACGAAAAACTCACCTGCAAATATCGATTAAATACCAAAAATCTGCGAACAATTTGTAAACCTAACAAAATGTGGAATATCTTTGATACTTTTACTTTGATGTAAACAAAGAAACTGGCAACGTCGTTTTGTCATTAACGATATTTTCTGTGCGCTCACTGACTTTTCATTATATGTTCTGTGCTTTTCATCAGGAGCACCAACTCCTGAAAACGAAACCATGACCTCCTATGTGATTAAATAAAAGTGAATGGAGTATATAAGCTTTGTGGAAATAAAGTTCAAGTATCAGGATTTCCAGATAGAACAAATGAGCTTGATATCTGATTTATTCATGTGTACATTCCAAATTCGCAAATTGTATTTTTTTTTGTTAATTTGAAATTGGTGAATCCCAAAGTATTTTAATAGGTTCTTTAACCTTCATGAACTATGCAAAAACAACAGGGTCATTTTAGCCTGTGTTTCTGATAAAGGAAGTCAAACACAATGCCCCTCCTAAAATGCAAGACACCAAAGACTAATGACCTTATTATCAGCCATTATGTGAAGAAGAAATCCTTTATTCGTAGTTTTTTGTCTAAATTACCTTCTTGAATTTCAGAGACAGAGCAGTGGTTCCAGGAGAAGAAGATTTTTACTACACCGAGATCGAGCTGGGCCTCACAAGTCCACCCCCCACCCTCTCCCACAGGGACATGGCCAGGCCCCCTTACGAAGACCCGGAGTACCAAAGGCAGCTTGTGGGCACTTTCCGCCAAAACATTCTCTCTGGAACGATCCCAGCAATACCGCTATCGCCCCACAAAATAATGAAGCTGTCCCCCAGGCCTCACAGCCCTAAGACCCATCCCGTATCCCCTCGTAGACTACGGGGGGAGAACAAAAAGTGCCGAAAAGTCTACGGCATGGACCACCGCGAACAGTGGTGCACGCAGTGCAAGTGGAAGAAGGCTTGTTCTAGGTTCGGGGATTGACTAAAGAAAAAACGTCTCGTCGAGAAAAATGTGTTCATGGACAAATAAAGATTGACAGCATTATCGGCAGGATGTTTCAGGATCTCAAATTGTACAATAGTTAACATTTGTTGACTAAACGCGAAATCGTTATAATGTTATATCCGTTTTTTACCATGAATTTCGGTGGGTCGTTTAAGGTTCCTACCAGAGGCTTTGACTACTCCAACGGTCATTAACCATGAAAAATCCAGGTGCTTGTGAATTAAAACTGAAAATTTAGCCACCATTCGATAGATCAAAAAACTTTGGATATTTCATCATAAAAATTTTAAATTCCTTCAACAACATTCCAGAAGAACAAGGAATATCACAGCACCAGTTAAATTTTTGGGGGGCTCAAAAGCAAACTATTTACTTGTTTGAGAAACCCCCCAATTGCACTGAATTTTAAGACTGTCCTAATAATACGAACATTAACTTGAAATTTCGAAAAAATATATTGTTTAAGAGTATATTTTCATAAAATCATCTCGGGTAAAAATTTCAATTAACTTATTAACTTATTGAATTCAAAAATAACACTTAGGTCTACAAAACTTTGTCGTTCATTAACTAACCTTTTCTTGGCAAGAAAATGAAAAGATCAATACTAGTATATTACTTTCTCGTACTGCCAATACAATTATTGAGATCAATCTACCTCAATGTATCCGATTTACATAACCATATCATCATACTACCATCGCGATAATAAAAGAGATAAAAGTACATCAAAGAATAAAAAAAAAGTTGGAAGATAAGGTAAAAGAGAAAATTATTAACTGCCAAAACAAGTAGTATCCAGCATGCTGTCCACTGCTGCTCATGAATAATAAAAACGACATTTTGTCCTTGATGAGCCTAATTTTATAATAAAAATATCGGATTCTAATTTTTGGAATCATGCCGCCAAAAATCTCTTCTAAATTGAAATTAAAAATGTTGAACTGTGCCAACAGACACATTTCATCACATGACCGCTGGAGCACGTTTCTGCAAAATTATATGAAGGAACAAAATTTTCGGGTATCAACAATAACTGTTAATCAAAAAGTGTTCAAGATGTTGTTAATGATTCCACCAATCGAGTTTCAGTCAAGACTATATCTTGTGATCGTCAAAGAACATTATTGTGACTGAAAAATGGCAACCACTTAAAAAAGCAATCATGAATTTATTTACATTTGAATTGTTAACGGTATGCGAGATTATATTATTATTATGGATGGTGTGTTTGTTCGTTAGTTAGTTTATATAGTTTTGTAAGTGAAAGTTATAAAGTTTACGTATATGCCTTTTGGAAATGTTTGAATTTTGTGAATTTTCAACACGACTTCCAAATATCATTAAAGAATCTACGCGTATTATATTCAAAGAAATATTTTCAGTATTCGCATTAAAAAGTTTAAAACAAGTAGGTACCTGAAAATCGAGAAACAGCATATTTTAGAGACGAACGCATCAAACTATTCACATCGAAACTTTAATATAAATTCTCTAAAATTAGCTTAATTCGCCACGAATTCGATGTTGAAAATTCACTAATAATTATTGTAACTAGAAGAGATCTCCACAACCAAAGCGCATAAAAAAGCGCTACCTTACCTTTATCTGCTAAATAAGTGTTTGAAGAACCAAATTCAGAGCTTCTTAAAACTCATGCAGCATTTACCTCATCACCATGATTATGTATATCTTTTTCTTCCTTATCATATTTCTTCAAATTAAGAATGTCGAATGCGTGAACATGAAGCTACAAAAATAACATGACACCTTTTGTCTTCACCCATCAGTGCTACGCCAATCTGAATTTTTGAAAGGTCAGTATTGTATTGGTGGCACTGATTTGGTACTTTGCAATCCTGTAGCTGTTCACGTTGTTAGATATTGAATGAGCATTATTTTGAAGTTTTAGACTACCGATTTAAGTATATTAATTATTGATGGAAAGGAAAAACGAAGGAAGGCATCGTTGGCTGTTGAAGATCGAGGTGAACATCACATATTTTGCCTTCAACGATGCTTTCTTTCGTTCATTGGATGGATATAGAGAGTGAGAATGATCTACTTCTCTGCCATATAATTAGTTAAGATTGAAGAAGGAGCCCCATAAAATACAAGACAACTGTCACATTCCGGCAAATCAATACTGCCCGTAAGACGCATGGGAGCTCCGAAAGTTTTTTTGTTGAATGTACCTATATATATTTTTGTGAGAAAGTGGCAAATTTACATGAGCCAACAATGTACGATTGGTTATATCTCATTTCATTACCTCTTAGATGTTTATGTTATTATCATACTGTTCGTGTTAGATATTTATATATTTTCAGAGTATTCATATACATATATTTTATTATTATTATAAGATTGATTACATCTTGTTGAGGTGCATTGTGTAATATTAAAATCACAATTTCGAGATCTAATATATTCTACATTCGATAAAATGATACATATTCACCAAGCATGTATTCAGATTGAATTGTGTGACTGAGATACCTTTGAGTGATTCTTGAATTTTCCTTGGAACTGGATGAAATATATTATATTATTAATTATAAACACTTTTTTCATCTTAACAAACCTGGATCCCTGAAGAAAAAAGTCAGAAGTAGAAGCGAGTGCCTATTTGATTGACAAAAATCAAATCATTTCATGGTATAATATCAGGAGTAAAGAAGCCCAGTTTTATGAGTGTAGGTATACAGGGTGTTCGGTCCTCTCACAAGAACAAGTTTTTGAGTGTCTGAATTTCGAAAAACATTAAAAGTTCGATAGATATGGTCATGCAGCTTTCACCATTGAGTTTGTCATGAAAATCTCTTCAGACTCTTCAGATTTCGTTTATCCAGCATAATAAATTTAGAGATCAGTAAAAAATGCTCAGATAGACCAACTCTGCACATAAAATATATTTTTGTCATGAAGTCTTATCGGAAGTGATATTGGTATAGATGTGGTAGAAGATAATTAAGGCAGTGTCTTGTTTACAAGTACATATATGAATATCGTGATGATTATGATATTAATCAGTGAATATCACACACTACTGGTGATATCAAGGTTGATTGTATTCCAAAATAAAAACAAGTTTATCAACAAATTTTCGGTTACTACTCTTATCAGTTCCGAAGACTCTAATTCAACTAGTTATTTTCACATGATCCTAAGGCATAGAACACAGAGTCTTTGAGAAAAGTCTCTAGGGAAAAAATCAGTCGATCCATTATGAAATAATTAATTTTATGGACTTCAAGTGAAACACACTGTGTATGAGGACAAATTAAATTCTTATTTCAACATTTTTTGATATAAAACATCATCAATGAAAGGCTTTCCACATTGTATCATCAGATTTGAAATACACATCAACCAGAAAATTGATAATATTGAAGTTCATATCACTCTGATAATGAAGTAAAATCTTCCAATTTTCCAAAATTTTTTCTTACATAAATGACTAATTCTAGTGAACTCTCTTATTCGTCAGTTGCGTAATATTCACAAGACACAAGACATTCACTCAAATCTGGAATAGATCGTTTTACTTCTTGAACTAAACAGGGTGACAAGAAAAACTTCGGACAAATTTTGCTGTGGTCTGCGCAGCCAAATAACTTTTATTCTCTTGGTTTCTCTACACTTTCCTGTACTAATATGTGCATTTTTAGTTTGGTATAATTTCATTTCACAGAGTTCTTGAATGTCAAACAAACGTAGTGCGATTTTGGAGCTGTTTCCTCAAGGTAGGCGTCAATGCGAAACTGTTCGTTTGCTCAATGTGCCTCGACAAACCGTGTCCGATGCAATTCGTCGTTTCAAGGAGCTTGGCCATGATGGTCGTCGTCCAGGAAGTGGTAGAAAACGCACTCTCAATACAGCTAGCAATCGCAACATCTTCAAGAAGCGAGTCAATCGAAATCCGAGGGTTTCCATGAGGAAAATAGCCTGTGAGACCGGTATCAACCGCGAATCAGCTCGTCAAATTGCCAAAAAGGAACTAAACCTCAAGCCAGACAAGCTCCTAAAGGTTCAACTCCTCACGGAGAAAAACAAGCGCGTACGACTTCCAAAGGTGCCGCCAACTCCTTCGTCTCGCAGCCGGTCAGCAATGGGAGCGAATTCTCTTCACAGACAAGAAGCTTTTCACTTTCACCGTAGAACAATCTCACAACCACCAAAACGACAGAGTCTGGTCCTTAGAGGCCCCCGGTACATCGGCCATCGTCGAACACCGTCAAAATCCGCAATCCGTCATGGTCTGGGGCGGAATTTGCGGCAGTGGCAAAACTCCCTCAGTTTTCGTGGACCAAGGGGTCAAAATCAATCAAGAAGTCTACCGCTGCGACATCCTCGAGGCCGTAGTACTTCCGTGGCCCAAGCAGCACTTCGGCGATACGCATTGGACCTTTCAACAGGACTCCGCTCCGGCTCACAGAGCGAAAATGACGCATTCGAACACTGAGGCAAACCTAAACCTACACGAAAAACAGTTGAAACTATTCTCACAAATGCAACCCAATTTGAAAACTGACCCGAGTTCTCGATTAATCTGAATAGTTCGGAATAATTACAGTCTGCCCTTCGCGAGAGAATATCTAGAATCGCGAGGCTAGCCTCAGACTCAACGTTACATGTGGCGTTTAGGCTTGCGGTCTGCTCGCCTGCCGTCCGTTCCCTATATGATGTAGAATAACGCGCTAGACAAGGAAGTGCTAGGCTAGCCTCTGCCGTTTACTGGGAGGTGAGGAAGTGACTTGAATACACAGAAATCGTGAGATATGGTAACGTAGACCCGGAGACGCATTTTATTGGTACCTATATACAGAAGGGAAATTACGATTTAAATGCGTATGGATGCAGATAATGAAAAAAATTGAAATATTCAATAAATATGTTATTTATACGTGTAATCTTCGACGTTTTATTGGTGAGGCACTGCCTCATTAGAGTTTAGACAAGGCGCCACTGATATTTTGTTAGATTAATATGGTCTATGGATAGATGCATAGAACACCTGGTATAACGACTCCCTACTAAAAATCGTGACCAAAATTTGTAGATCAAAACGGCATCCTAGATTTCAGATTTTGGACTAGTTCCGGAATAAATCCGCAATATTTATCGGTCGTGGCGCTACTGCGGCAACGACAAAAAACGCGACCCCTTTCGGGAGAAATGAAAAGCTGCACAAAATATCACGTTTTCGATCGACAAGAAAGTCTTAAACAAAATCTAATCAGTGCCAACACCAGGTATTTCTATGCATCTGATTTCCAACCTGTACAAAATTTTTGACACGTGTCATTTCTATAGGTTCCGTTCAATTTTTCCTGGAAAAAATGTTGCGTATTCTTCGCCCCAATAAAAAACTATCGGAAATCATAGACAGAATAGACGACAAAAAATTGATTTCTGTCGAGTTGAATCCTTACAAAACAATCGACTACAACATGCTCAAGAAAATCAATCCAAGTTTCTGTTCTCTCGTCTGGATAGCCCATCAAAACGATCCGAGGAACCCAAAACTTCTGCCGCCCATTATCGTTGCGAAAGAACTGATCAGCAAGGGTTACGTAGTGCTCATTCACATCCCAGGAATTTTTTATTCCAAGGACAGAATGAGGCAAATTTTGCAAATTTTGAAGGATTACGGAGTACGGAATATCTTCGCCATGAGAGGCGGAGGCCCGTGGTTGAGGATCGAACATTGCGAATTTCCATTCGCTCAAGATTTCATCAAGTTCATAAGGAGTGAATTCGGCCATTGCTTCGAAATCGTGATTGCAGGATTTCCTCACCTCCACCCCGCTACCCAGTCAATGGAAGACGAAATGGCGTTTTTAAGACAAAAAGTCCTGGCTGGAGCAAGCCTCATCATCACTCAAGCCTGCATGTCTTCCTCCAGATACTTAAACTACCGTTTAACATGTACAGAGTACGCGATAGACATCCCTATCATTTTCGGGTTACTCATGTTCAAATCCTACAATGATTTCGTGAGAATCAGGAAAATGGGATCAAGCATGGACACGCATGTTTTCCATAGTGCGCTCGAGGCCAAAAGGTGTCATACGA
This sequence comes from Adalia decempunctata, assembly GCA_951802165.1. Lineage (NCBI taxonomy): Eukaryota > Metazoa > Arthropoda > Insecta > Coleoptera > Coccinellidae > Adalia > Adalia decempunctata. Next base: position 12,322,990 of record OX637696.1, on the reverse strand, counting down.
GTAAGCAGTATGGAAGGTACTGGACGAAGCATGTCATTAGGGAGTTGATGGATAGTGAACTCACCAAAGGTATACACATCTTCACACAAAACCAGTTCGAACTAGCGAAAAATATTCTCAATGAATGTGTTGATAATACCGAAAAGGCGAATGTCAGAAAAATACATAAATATTATTGAATTGTTTCGTTTTTTCTTTCTAGTTTCTTGAATTTCATCAAGGCTAAAAGTACCGAGAAATTTTGTTTAAAACAAATGTCTTGTCTTGATCTTCTTCCAAATCTATTTCATCTCCTCCAAAAGAACAATAAGGATCTGAATCTACAAACGTTCAATCCAGTCATCAGCGCAGTTCTCTGATAAGCCTCTAAAGTAATGGCAATTTCAAGCTTCCAACGACTCAAATTTCAGTCAACGAAAGGTCAACTTATACCAGGAGAACAAAAAATGTCAAATGGTGATGAATCTGGCGAATACGGTGGATGTTCGAGAACATGGATGTCGTGTTCCATCTACCTAATATACTAATTGACAAAGAAACACCCAAAAGGAGCAGTTTCAATTTTAATTTTTTTTGGTAAAATATAGGTAGTATAGCATTAAGTTAATGATTAAAATTTGGAGAAAAAAACAAAGGGTTTACATTTTTTGTAATGTTAATAATGTGTTTGTCCACCGCGATGATCTATACACTCCCCAACACGTCTTGACATTGATGCAATAAGATGGTCTATTTCTTCTTGAGGGATACTATCCCAAACTACCTGTACTTCATGTCTCAGAGCCGCCTAAGTCCGGGGGGGATGGGGTAAATTTCCAATCCTTCTACCCATGATGTCCCAAACATGATCTATGGGTGAAAGAACGGGAGATCTGGGAGGCCATGGCAAGAGGTTCACATGGGTCGCTTCAAAAAAGTTTTAACTAACTCTGGTAACATGAGGTCGAGCATTATCTTGCTGAAATATTGGATTCTCGAGCCGGTTAAGGTAAGGGAGAACATATGGCTTCACTAATTCTTGAAGGTAACGCAGCGCTGTCATGTGCAATAGCACCTCATATCATAAGCCATCGATCGATTAGTATAGTTAGGTACAAGCTCAATAACTGGAAAACGTTTTTTATGAACCAAATTTCACTGATATTTGGTTGGGATGAAAAAATTAAACACAAAGGTCCAATGGTATTATCTTATTCATCCATTAAGTATAATTTCAATACCTATACAGGGTCTTTCACGAGGAACCTCACCCATATTTATACGGGAAACTACTGAACGTATTTTCATGAAATTCAGCACTTATAAGTATTTCACGATGCTGATGAAATCTAAAATATTTTCAAGGCATGAGCACCTCCGGTTTTTCCGGAAATGACGTCAACTTCCGTTTTTCAAATTAGAACACCATTTTTTTATTGCAGAAATAGATTCCTTAGAAAATTTCAAGTTATTTTGATGTAACATTTTTCAGTTTTAGTTGGAAAATTCTCTCTGAGCGGGAAAATTCGAAAAAAAAATCGAAAATAGAGCTCCGCTGAAACAAGAATAACTTCGAGGTTTTTGGATGGAAAATTTTCATTTTTGGGATTTTTCAAGATGTAAGATTGATGTATCTACTTTAAAAATCGAAATCGCGATTCATGATACAGGGGGTGAAAAAATCGCTTTCAAAGTTAGGGACGACAAAATCGTGAAAAATCAATTTTTTCAAATTGGAACCCCATTTTTTTATGGCAGATATTGAATCTACGTTAAAAAATAATGTGAGTGTATGCATCACACCCTTGCCCTAAAGTGGATATTTTCTCAGTTATTCACAAAAAACTGTTTTTCGTCTTGAATTTTCAGCTATTTCTTTTCCCTTCACGCCAAAAAGATGAAATTTTCAGGAACTGTTACTTAAACCATGTTTTAGATTTTACTACCCTAATATGCAAGAGAAAAAAGTTACAGGTTGTTCCTAAATAGATGGCGAATTTGGATTCGAATTTGTTTCGGAAACCTCTTTATTTCAACTAATCGGCCATCGGTTTTCTCTCCAGTGATAAATAAATAATTCCTTATGAACCATATGCAAAAACTTACCATGTTTTACATTCTTTTTTTTTAATGATAGATATCATTAATTACATCTGCCAAATTCCTCTTTATTCAGTAGCATGTAATTAATGATATCTATCATTAAAAAAAAAGAATGTAAAACATGGTAAGTTTCTGCGTATGGTTCAAAAGGAATTATTTATTTATCACTGGAGAGAAAACCGATGGCCGATTAGTTGAAATAAAGAGGTTTCCGATACAAATTCGAATCCAAATTCGCCATCTATTTAGGAACAACCTGTAACTTTTTTCTCTTGCATATTAGGGTAGTAAAATCTAAAACATGGTTTAAGTAACAGTTCCTGAAAATTTCATCTTTTTGGCGTGAAGGGAAAAGAAATAGCTGAAAATTCAAGACGAAAAACAGTTTTTTGTGAATAACTGAGAAAATATCCACTTTAGGGCAAGGGTGTGATGCATACACTCACATTATTTTTTAACGTAGATTCAATATCTGCCATAAAAAATGGGGTTCTAATTTGAAAAAATTGATTTTTCACGATTTTATCATCCCTAACTTTGAAAGCGATTTTTTCACCCCCTGTATCATGAATCGCAATTTCTATTTTTAAAGTGGATACATCGATCTTACATCTTGAAAAATCCCAAAAATGAAAATTTTCCATCAAAAAACCTCGAAGTTATTCTTGTTTCAGCGGAGCTCTATTTTCGATTTTTTTTTCGAATTTTCCCGCTCAGAGAGAATTTTCCAACCAAAACTGAAAAATGTTACATCAAAATAACTTGAAATTTTCTAAGGAATCTATATCTGCAATAAAAAAATGGTGTTCTAATTTGAAAAACGGAAGTTGACGTCATTTCCGGAAAAACCGGAGGTGCTCATGCCTTGAAAATATTTTAGATTTCATCAGCATCGTGAAATACTTATAAGTGCTGAATTTAATGAAAATACGTTCAGTAGTTTCCCGTATAAATATGGGTGAGGTTCCTCGTGAAAGACCCTGTATAATAATGAAAATGTATAATATAAGCTATAATAAAATATATAAGGACCTCAAATATAAATTATACCTGCATAAAAACCTTTAAATTAATTAAATCGAAATGGTTATGCATACAGTTGACTTGTTACTTATCTCAGTTGAAATTAACCTTACATGAAAAGAATCCTATGAGTGAAGACTTATTCTTTTGAGGTCCGCCTTGCATTTATGAGCATCGCTTTCATTCAAAATATTATTAGCTAGTTCAAAACAATTCTGAGTGAATATATGAACTCCTACAGTTAGGTCACTTTTCAATAACTCTTTCACAAGATAATTAGTCCATTTTCTAGCGTGGGGTCGACTCTGTCGTGCTCTTTTTGCTTGTAGAGCAGCCCTATACACATCTTTGTCTATCAAACAACACATTCTCTTCACTCTCACAAAGTCATTGTACGATCTGAACATGAGCATCCCGAAGATAATGGGGATATCTATCGCATATTCAGTACAGATCCTTCTATAGTTCAAGTACCTTTCAGGAGATAGACAAGCTTGGGTACAAATCAGACTTGCACCAGCTTGAATTTTTTGCCTCAAGAAAAACATTTCATTTTCCATTGACCCTGTGGCAGGATGAACATGTGGAAATCCAGCAATCACGATTTCGAAGTAGTTGTCGAATTCTTTGCTTATAAATTCGATAAAGTCTTGTGCGAACGGAAAGTCGGAATGTTCAATCTTCAACCATGGTCCTCCGCCTCTCATAGCGAAGATATTACGTACCCCGTAATCCTTGAGGACTTGCAGAATGTTCCTCATCCTTTCCCTCGAGTAAAATATTCCTGGGATGTGAACGAGGACAACGTATCCTTTCCGGATCAGATCTCTGGAAACCTGGATAGGTGGCAATAATCTTGGGTTTATCGGGTCATCCCGATGGGCAATCCATGTGACGGAGCAGAAACTGGGGTGAATTTTTGCGAGAATGTTGTAATCGATTCGATTGTATGGATTTAACTCGATGGATATCATTTTTTCCTTCCCTAATTTTCCTATTATCTCTGTTAATTTCTTGTTTGGTTGAAACTTTGGTATCATTTTGCAAGAAGGATGATTCTGACGACCCTTGTCGAAGTGACATCCGGAAGATTCATTTAGATTATTCTGTGGAATCAAGGGCGTCGAAAACGGGGGTAACTAAATTCTGAGTGCAATATCTGATGAATATTAGAACATGTATCTTTAAATAATCCCAACATGCGAACTGTTGATCTGGTTTGAAATAAAAGAGCCCCCTTTTACAACATTTTATTTCAAAATTAAACATCCTATATTATCATATGACTATACAGATAATAATAGATTCATTAACTGCGTATTTCGTCAACAGAAATAAGGCTAATTCTAACAGTTAATATTCCATAGTAGAAAAAAATAACAAAATATGGGCATAAGAGTTAAGTGATATATTTTCATGATAAAATATTTTCAAAGTAGCTCCAAACAATAGCTTAGATGGAACAAAGTATATACATTAATGTTCAGGTATTTACATTTTTACATAAAAACCATCTCACCTTTGAAACATGAGAGATTAGTGGATCACAAGTAACTATCACCCAATATGAAGTACAATGCTCAGATTCCTTGAAGGTATTAAAGATAATGAGAAACAGTGAAAGGATTTTTTCATTCACTATTTTACTCGGACCAAGGAGACGCATCAAACAACTGAGATACTCAAAACTTTCAAACAATATTGTGATGAACATCAAATAAAATAATCAGAAAAATTCCCAGAGATTTCGAAAATTTATGAATTTGAAGCACAGCTGTAGCTCAAGTATAAGAAAATTTTCTCCCCAAACCAAGATATTAATTTTTGCGAACCCCATTTATAATTGGGAACAAATAACGTGTTTTTTCCTGAGAATATATGTTGGGTTCTTGTGAAATTCAAGACTGGTGCCATTTTTTTCAATTAGGAAGACATAATCAAAAAATAAACACATTTCCACCTCACATTACCCAAAGAAGTTTATTGATTTTGTAACATTCTGTACAATATAAAGAGACACCTTCAACTTATCTGAGCATCGACAAACCTGTTAACGAGGTCCTAAAAAAATTGAAGCCTCATAAATAGCCCCCTTCTTGGACCTTCAAATAATTCAACAATTTTATCGTGCACTTAAAAAATTCAGAACGTTTTCGAACCATAATCCGTATAAATAAACTATACAACATATTTCTTTGCGAGTCACCACATTTTTATGAGATCTACAACTTTTTCAGCAACCTTTGCCTGAATTCAATACAACCTATCAATCGGCATTTAAAATAGTTCATTTTTATTTCATAAAATTCTTTCAAAAATAAGTATACTCGGTATACATAAATCAAAGCAGTTCTCTAACAAAACTGAAGACAGAATCGAAGAACTAATGCTTAATTTTCGATTTGTTAGATAACATACAATCAAGAGTAACTTGTCTAGTAACTTTTGTACCTCTTCTTGGTGCGGAACTTCTTGTTGAATAACTCGAGCTATTGAACTGATCTTGCAACTTCTTAGCCAATTCGTAATCTGATTTCACTTGCAGTTTAATTTTATCGGGATCAACGCAATTTTTTACATTGGCATCGTCTAGTTTATTGTTTCTTGTTATTCTTCTATAAACTGTCTTTTCTTCCAATTCTGTTCTACAAAAACCTCTGAATGGTGAACTGGGAGTTTCCAAGAACCTGCTAAAACTATTATTCAAATTTGCTTTGCTTCTTTTGCTGGGTGAAAGGAAATTAGGTGAATTTTTAGAAATTTTCCTTTTGACTGAAGAAGTCATCTTATCCTCTGTTTCACTTTTATTCTGGTTCACCTTTTTTGGAGTTGACTGAATCTCTTTGAAATCTATCAATGGATTGGTGTTATTTGACTTTTTTTTCTCTGGGCTTATATTATTCTTATTACTTTTACTTTTTTCAGGTGTTTTCTTTACAATATTTTCCGAAACTGCTTTCTTACCTCTCGATACTTGTCTCAAAGATTCACTCTTTGTTTTCTCATTTGCATTCTCTTCTAATGAGAGCTTACTAAATGCAGCAAACGCAGTGTTAAAAACATCATTCCCAAGTGTATTAGGCCCTTTTGGAACACTAAAAATAAACAAATTAGTAAACTTTCTTGAAAATTTTAGTTGCACTTCTTACTTGACATGATTAGTTTTGACTTCTCTTCTAACAGCAGGAACCCTTATAGGGACGATTCTTTGACAAGGAATACTGTGCCTGTAATCAACTGGCTTGAAGTAACGGCATTCAGCTTCTATAGAATCACCACTATCACTTTGATCTCCCATGTCTAACGCTTGTTGAAGTTCCAAGGTTATTTGTTGATTTAACTTACTCAAAGTAGAAGGACCAACAGCCTTTTTGGTTTTCATTTCACAGTCATTTCCAATATCGTGACATAAAATACGACAAGTATAATCTTTTTTAGCGTAATCAATCTTTTTCTCATCCTCTTGTTTGGGAGGAATTGACTGAACTGCACCATTTTTCATACTTTTATTCTGTAGAAACCTATCCAAAGGGCCACTTTTTCTTAGATTATTGTTGTTATTTGACAGCTTCAACTGTGAACTTGATACCTCCTTATTATTCTGTTTCTCTGCCTTGAACTCCTCTGCTAATTTTCTAGCTATTTCTTCATCCATTCTTAATTTCTCTTCTTCCACCATTCTTTGGAATTCTTCTTGCTCCCTCAGCTCTTTGATTAAAGCTTCACTAGCTCTACTTTCAGCCTCCCGTTCTTTTCTTAATGTTTCTGTTTCATTTCTCATTTGTGTTTCATATTCCTTCTTCAACTCACCGGGTTTTGCTAATTGAACCAACGTATCCTCTGAAAAGTGTCAGTATAAATCTGGACGAATAAACAAAGGAATAGAACTTCTTACCATAGTTTATGTTGTCTTCAACACCTTCAAGCTTATTCTTAATTTGTTCAGGAAACAACCTTTTTATAGCGTTCCAGTAGTCTACATTAATTAATTTGTTTTCTTTTTTACACAATCTGAGCCAGGATCCAATCCTCAGTCTGCAAAGGGGACACACCAAGTTTGCATTTTCCATAGTCCCTTGAAAACATGAAGAACAGAAAACATGACTGCAGGGAAGCGTCACTGGTTCTATCAAAATGCTTCGGCATATTGGACATAATACCTCCTTCACTGTCAGATTATCGTAATCAATGGACCGTTCAACTTTTACAACTCTCGTACCTCGCCTCGGTGCCATTTTTTTTATTTATTTTGAACAAGAGTAAATCAAAATGCCTTCGATGAACATAGAATAAGCGCGATTATTGTCATTTTTTTGAACTACCTAATTTTCTTGTTACAATGGGCGCATTCAGCAGAAAAACCCGCTACCACCGGTTTAAGCTACCGATAGGTATCGGTAGCGCAAATCTGCTGGATGCATTTCTGACAGCTGTCAGATATTTGGATTTTTGGACCTGACTAACCTATAACTGTCACCGATGAAGCCGCTACCAAAAGTGAGCGCAAATAAGTTATGATACTTAAAATGGCGACCGCTCCCGATCACTTTGACAGGTAGCGCAAGCGTTCAGCAGAATGATCATAGAAATTTGGTAACTGTTCCGTAACTGTTCCCTCTGCTGAATGCGCCCTATTTTACTCTGTGTTATATGGAACTACTATCATTTGGAACCACTATTATTTTGAACTACCATTATTTGGAACTACCATTATTTGGAACTACCATCATTTTGAACTACCATCATTTTGAAGTACCATTATTTGGAACTACTATTATTTGGAGCTACTATTTTATGGAACTATTATACTATAGATCTACTATTATATGTCATTTGTCAAATTCCTTTGTGAGTGGGGACTGGTTGGCGCTGGTTTTTGACTTCGACAAAAGTCATCTGTTGGTTGTTTCCAAATTTGTCAAAATTTTATGGATATCTCAAAATAATTCAAGCATGGTGATGGATATGGTGAGAGAATGGAATGTCCGGAGGATTACTGGATAATAAAAACTTAAATCTATTGGGAATTTGAATATATTCACACTGTACATGGAATAAAATGCAAATGATTCAAATATTGAACTGAAACACGTGTGAATACTATAACCTTTAAAGATGTCTTCGTCTTCATCGATACCTTTAACCAGTAAGTCGATGCAGAGAAATTAAAGGCAAAATATTCATGTGTATTGATTTTAGTCCGCAGTTCTTCCGGTATATCTGCTCTCGAGGGCCCTCCTTTGAAATCATTAGAAGGGTTTCAAGATGTTGTCAGTAAAAATTGTAGGGCTTTGCAATTCAGTCCCAATGGTGATATATTATCTTATTTGAATGATTCTCAGTGAGTATATCAGGATAGTCTGCTGAAATCATTGATCTGACTTTGTCTTTCTAGATGTGTTCTCCTTGATACAAATAACTGGTCTACTTCAGTTGTAATTCAGCCATGCAAGGCATATCAAATGACTTTCTCTCCAAAGGGAACTTTCTTATTAACATGGGAACCATTTGCTGTCACTAAGGCTAACCCTAACGGAAGTCCAAATCTGCATATTTATGAAACAAAGACTGGAAAATTGGTGAAAAGTTTTGAGCACAAAAAACAATCCAACTGGTATAGTAAATAATTATCTTAAAACTTGGGCTGTTCATTTGATAATGATTATTTAAAGGCAACCTCAATGGAGTTCAGATGAGAAGTTGATGAGCAGACTCATCAACACAGATATTGTATTTTATGAAGATCTTAATTTCGAGAAAATAGTAACTAGATTGAAGTGCTATAAAGTCAGGTCGTACCGTATATCTCCTAATCCTGGAACATATTTTTTCATTTGTCATAACCCAGGAAGTCCAGGACAACCATCTTTTGGCAGGTACATTCCTTCTTTTGAAATAGGAAACAGATATTTGATTATTGATATTGCAGGTTATTCAAATATCCCAAACTTGAAAGTCAAGATCCTGTCGCCAGCAAAAGCTTTTTCCAAGCTGACAATGTTGATTATTTGTGGAATTCCAAGGGAAATAATGCTCTGTTGCTCACCAGTACAGAGGTAGATAAAACTGGGGGATCATATTATGGAAAACAAGGTCTCCATTATATTGGTGTTAATGGACAAACTATGATGTTGACAATGAGTGAGTAGATGTCAAATCTCTTTTTTAAGAGGATCTTAGTGCAATCTGAAAAGATTCAATTAGGCTAAGTATTTATTTTCTTATCTTTTGTATCCAGGTAAAGAAGGGCCAATTTACAGTGTAGAATGGTCCCCCAAAAACACCGAATTCTGCGTAATCTATGGCTTCATGCCACCTAAAGCAACAGTCTTCAACTTAAAATGTGAACCAGTTTTTGAACTAGGCACAGGTTCTTTCAATTCGATTTACTACAACCCACAAGCCAATATTTTGCTATTGGGAGGGTTTGGTAATTTGAGTGGTAACATTTACACCTGGGATACTGCGAATTGGAAACAAATAGGTTCTTGTTTAGCACCAGATACAACATTGTTGGAATGGTCACCAGATGGTGCTCATTTTTTTACTGCTACCACAGCCCCCAGATTGAGAGTCAACAATGGGTTTAAGTTATGGCATTTTTCTGGAGCACTACTTCATGAGAAAGCTTGTGTTGATGAAGAATTGTACGAGGTGACCTGGAAGGTTGGAGAATATGCAATTTTTTAAGTTCCAGCTTTAAATTTGTTTGTTTTAGAAATATCCAAAATATACTTTCAAAGAGCCCAGTGTCACTCAGAAGGTTCAAGGTATTGCTTCTTCACAACCCCAAGCTTCCAAAAAAGCCTATGTTCCCCCAAGTCTTAGGAACAGACCTGCAAATTCCAAACCCAGCAGTCAAGATGAAAAAGCACATAAACCAGGTGGTGACACTGGAACTTCTAAAGCTGCTTTGAAATTGAAGAAGAAGAGGGAAGCAAAAAAAGCGAAGAAAGGGGATGAAGAGACTGAAAAAACTACTGCACCTATAGTTAGCTCAGTACAAATTAACTTGAGTGGAGACCCTGAGACAGATAAGAAATTGAAAAATATAAAGAAGGTAAAAATTTGTGTGGTACCCAAAGCATTCTTATTTAAATATGAATTTTAAATTTGCAGAAACTTGATGCAATTGAGAAATTGAAGGAACAACAAGCTCAAGGAAAAGTTCTGGAAATCAATCAGCTAGCCAAAATAAAAGGAGAAGCTGATTTAATCAAAGAATTGGAGCAGTTAAAAGTGTGATTCTATACATGAGAATATACAAATATTTACAATGTTGATTTTGTAACAATAAAAATATTTTCATCAATTTGACTTGTGTCTTCTTATCATTTTAGTGGATTTTTATGTATTTACTGCAGTTTCAGTCACATGCAGATTCGTTTGTTAATAATGAAAGATCTCTGGGAGTGTTTTAAAAAAGGAACAGAGAAAATAAGTGAGCAGAATATTTCTGGTTTAGCAATTAAACATGCAAAAATTTCAAGAATGTTTTAATTATTGCATTTATGGGGTTACTTTGGGAGAAATGAAAGAAAGTACAATGAACTGAAAAATTTATTACCTCAAGAATGTGCATTGCCTACATTTTTCCAATCCATTTTGGTTCATATAAAACTAAATATGAAATTATACAAATTCTCTATCTCTCAAAATTACCTAGACAAACATCACATCAAATGTTAAAAATACAATGAAAAAGTACTTCATGTGCATTGATTTTGGGATCTAAAATATAAATTATTCTCAATGACAGTCGTTTCAATACATAGATTACGTCTAATGATATTATGTATTATTAATACATACAGGGTGTTTCATCATTAACTGGACGAACAAATAATCGTGTTGGTGAGATCGGGAAATATTTTAGCTTGTCTTCGAAAAATAAGCGAGATACAGGGTTTGAAGTAATTTTTGATTAATAATTTGCTGAGTGTGAAATGAATTTTTTTCATTGATGCTTCTGACAGTGTTATTTCATAATTCTGTCCGCCGCAGGACCAGGAGTTTGTCCAGTTTATGCTGAAACATCCGGTATAATCGGAAACCTTATTTCAATATATGAGATTATCACAGATTTCTCGTTTATTCATTCTAACAATCAATATAGTTATCGTAGATTCAAGTTCAGAATATCAATATGTATACTTATAACAAAATGAACACAATATCGAAAATAATACATAGCATAGCGTTCTCCAAATTTTAAATTTACAGAATATTTCGAAGATTATCAGAAGTCTCGTTATTCTTATAATAAAAATCAAAAAAGTTGTTATTTTCTTGAAAAAAATTCATATATTAGGTACGTACCATTCTGAAGATATGATACATAATTAAAGGACTACAACAGGATATCGTTAATTAGAAAATCAGTTTCTATAGTACAAGAAGTTTTTTAGGCCGATAAGATGTGACATCGAACACTTCAAACCTTGTGAAATTGTGGTTTCTTTCAATAAATATCAATAATTTTCCAAAAAGCATTCAGTCTTGTTGATCAAATTCCAATTTTAACAATAACATTATTTTCGCAAATTTACACTTATTGCGATGTATTAAATTAACACTAGTGAATCCGGCATAATCAACAATAGCACTTTATATCTTATTAAGTATATCTAGTTGACATCAAACCGCAATAAAAGATTAGGTATACAAAATTTCAATACAATTCATCACCACCAATGAAAAATTGAAAAATCTCTACTTCTATACCTATATTATAGTCAACAGGTAAGGGAAAATCTTGAAGTCCGGCCATTCTACTAAATATCTTTTATGTTCATTTAACTTTTGTGTGTGTGAAAAACATGATAAAACGAAAATGGTAATAAAAAATCGGGAGCAAACATACAGAGCTCTATAAAAAACATGTTACACTAAATCATATTTCTCTCTAAATTAGCAGAAAACTATTTTAGTCAATATATTTCAATATTTTTTTTAGTTCTACAGTTGAACCCTGAAACGATATGTTTTTTCAACTTGTCATCTACTTACTTTCTCAATAAGTTCTCTAGGATATCACTGATAGAAAAAAATAAAACTTAAATTATACCTACCTACGTATTCAGAAAAATCCATCCAATATTTACAAAAAAGTCTGTTCATTTTTTCAAAATTGTAACTAGAATTGAAAAACTTTACTGAATTAAAACTTATTGTCATTCCATTTAATTTCATATAATTCAAAGAGCGGTTCTTTCGTCATATACGATGACTGCCTCGTTATCAACCAACGAGTCAGTGTCTTTGTGCAGAAATTGACTTCTGGACTTGCTTAAGGCTATAATAGCTGCCTCGTCGTTCCTCATACGGTTTTTTCGCTTCTTGCTGAAGTTAACCTGCGAACAAAAAGGAGAGTGTTACACTAAGGACTTAACGAGAATAAATTCGCTATCACAAAAACGCCTAAAGCTCTTGAACCAATTGAGAAAAAAATCAAAATTTGATCATAATTAGCTTTGCTATGAACGTCAGAAACATGTGGAACATTTACTTCATAGATATTCAAATTTTCTGTGGCAAAATGTCAAGTGAAAACACGAGAATTTATAGTGAAACTTTTTCAAAATAATCAAAAATGGAGCTTCAAAAGAATCGCAAAAGAGGCTCGCGTTCGTCCGGAAACGGTATCAAGAGTTGTTAAGCGCTTCAACGAAGATCTCACAATTAACCGCAAGGAAGGAACCGGGTGGAAAAAGGGGTTTCATAGCCCAAAAAAAGTGAAGAAAGTCATCAGCCTTTTTCAGAAGAATCCTAACCTTTCAGGACGGAAAGTGGCCCAAATAGTGGGTTGTTCGCAGTCAACCGTTCAGAAAATCAAGTCGAGTTGTGGACTTAGAACATACAAAGTGCAGAAAGTGCCAGACAGGAACGCTGTGAAGTATCAAGAAGCGAAATCAAGAACAAAGAAATTAAAAAAAGATTTCTTGAAAAATTTTTCCTGTTGCGGGATGGACGACGAAACCTATGTCTTGGCTGATTTCTCGCAACTTCCTGGTCAGGAATTTTATACTGCAGATTCTCGTGGAAATGTTGACGAACAATTTCGCGTGAAGAAACAAGCAAAGTTTCCTAAAAAATTCCTGGTTTGGCAAGCAATTTGCACTTGTGGGAAAAGGAGCAAATTTTTCGTTGGCCAAGGCTGTGTTGACTCGAAGATATACATCGAGGAATGCTTGAAGAAGCGACTTTTACCATATTTACGTGAGCACGATGTGTCAACAATCTTTTGGCCAGATTTAGCTTCATGCCACTACAGCAAGGCCACCAAGGAATGGTACGAAGCTAATGAGGTGGTTTTTGTCCCCAAAGAGGCTAATCCACTAAATTGCCCAGAACTCAGGCCAATCAAAAGATATTGGGCCCTGGTAAAAAGAGAATTGAAGAAGACTAAGAAATCAACGAAAATATAGCGGAATTCAAGCAAAAGTGGAAGACAGCATCCCAGAAAGTGACTGAGAGCACTATAAGAAGCATGATGGGAACAATTCCAGAAAAATATCATGAATTTTGTAAAAAATAGTTTCGTTTTTTTTATTGTAAAAACATTTTCATCAGAATTAGAAGATGATTCGAAAATGAGTTTGATTTTCGAAATCGGTCCAGTGGTTCAAAAGATATAAGCGTTTTTGTGATAGCGAATTTATTCTCGTTCAGTCCTTATTTACCCTAGATATAGCTGTGAGGTGTCTTAGGGGGTGAAAGGGTATAAACGCCGATTTAAGAACCTGAATTATTTCCTTTGGATTATCGGTTTTTCGAAGTGCAATTTAGTTCTTTATAAAGCCATGAAAAGGGAGACTGAATAATATTCTTGCACATTAAAACTGACCTTGGCATACAGATCATTCAGATCATCCTCTGTAGATAAGGGTCTTGGCTTAGATCTAACCCAAGCAGGCAAACTACGAGTTTTGAGCGTTGGTCCAGATGATATGTCTTCGTCTTTAGTGGAAACTTCATCTAGAACTGAATAAACAGTTAGTGTCAATCACTGAACAATCGTATAAAAACTTACTACTACTTGAAGCATACTGAGCACTTTGCGGTGCAAATTCACATATTTCTGGCATTGGCAGATGTTTGGGGACTATTTCCCCATCAGATATCAAGCTGGAAGCCCCCAATTGAACCGGCTGGCTCACAGGACGTGGTCTCCTGGTCGATACCATCGGTTTCGAAGACTGAGCCTGACAAATCGAAAGCTTTATTGTTAAATATGTTTCCATAACAGGAAAAGGAGTAATTACTTGACTGGAGCCCCCAGGATTACTGCTACTTCTGGGCACTGGGCAAATTCCAGGACACTGCGTACATTGCTGGCCGCTGATCCTGGGAATGTACCAAGGTCCTCCTTGAACTGGGGTGACAAGGCGATTGCTATAACCCCATCCACTTCCTTTTTGTTCAGCGTATATGGCAGCTTGAGATGGTATGGGGGTTTGCATGTGAGATTGGGCACTTGCAGAATTTGGATCTAGTTTTCTTAAACCTGCGAATAATAACAGAAATGATCGGTACAGTATTTCCGTTGAGTTTTTTCGGAAAATGCCGAGGCTGGACAGTTTTTATTCTGAAGGAGGCTTGAAAATGATTCAATGTAGCTTTCATTTTGATTTAAAGAACTCTTTTTGAAATCAACATTCTCTAATGAACTGCTCCACATTAGTTAGGGATATTGACTTAAATTGCAAAAAATATATTTAAAATAAGATTTCTGAGATGAAAATTCATATCAATATGATTGCAAGTTGCAAATTAATTTTAGCCTGTAGGTCTGCAGCGTATACAGGGTGGTTAAGAAAAATCGAATAAAATAACGAAATTTTATTCCCAGAGAATTCAAGCATTTTAAGACTATCAATACAATATGTATGGCCTCCACGGGCATCAATAACAGCTTGACATCTTCTTTGCATACTACACACGAGGTTGTTGAACATTTCTTGAGGAATTTGGTTCCATAAACGGGGCAGAAGCTTTCTCAGATCAATTAGGGATTCTGGGGTAGGTTGATGATTATCTAATCTTCTTTGGAGCATATCCCATGCATGTTCTATGCAATTCAAATCTGGTGAGTGCGGGAGTATTGGTAAATGTGGAATACCATAATACCAAGCTCCTCGCGCGCATTCACAACTATGGATTCACGTTGCGGTCTAGCGTTATCGTCTAGAAACTGAAAAGTTTCACCAATCGCAGCGTGAAAATTTGGCACAACATTGTCAATGACATGCTCCCTATAGTGTAAGGCGGTCATTTTCCCTGGACAAATGTGTAGATCTGTGCGCCCGTTGAAACATATACCGGCCCATACCATAACACTACCCCCTCGGAATGGATGGACTTCTTGGACATAGCGACGATTACGGGGTATGCGTTGGATTGTCCATACCCTTATTCTTCGAGAATCTGAAAATCGTCGATATCTGGATTCATCAGTGAAAAGGAGACGACGCCATTGATCGTTCCAATTGATATGTTGATATGTTGCCTTGACCATTCCAGTCTTTGACGCTTATGGTCACGTGTTAATGGAACTCCTCTTAATGGACGTCTAGAATCTAGATCCACCTATCACAAACGTCGTCTGATGGTTTAGATGGAAACTTGGACCCCATCTGCATTCTGAAGAGTATTCCGTAGCATTCTACACGTAGATGTGATGAAACGATCCTCAGCAGGTGTTGTTTTTCGTCGCCCACCAAGCCTTGTTCTTTCCAACACGGAACCTGTCTACCTGAATCTATTCCAAAGTCGAGATATCACACTTTGGCTGACTTGGAGCCTTTTCGCTACAACAACCTGTAGCATTCCGCTAGCCCTATTAGCCTCAGCGTTTGTTAATTTACGTCTTGGCATTTTCAGAAAACTCGTTTCAAATCGAAGCCGTTGATAAACTGACTTCATTTCAAAATAAGAACATTCATGAAGCATATGCAAAGAACCAAACTTCAGAAAAAAGGCGACCAGATTGACGAAGTGTCTCATACTGATTTTTATTGGATCGATTCAAGTTGTTATTGAGTCTTGAATGATTTTACAGCGATTTTCTCGAAGGTTACATACTTTCAAAAACGATTGAATACGATATCCCTAACTCTTGTGGGGCAGTATATTTTAAGTGATATTTCATTTCACGCTTGTTGTCATTGTTGATCCTTTGTTCACGACTGAAATGCTACAAAATATAAATAAAAACGGAGAATAATAATAGATAGACTGAGCTACCGGAATAAATGACCTTTCACAATTTTTCTATACGTATTTTCATATAGATATCGTTTTGAAACACTATGTTTCTGGTAGGTTGCTGAATGGTGAACGCGCTAAGAAATTCCAACAAAATCAAGAATTCCGTGAACACAAGTGGCCTTCATTGCCATTCTAACCGCGTTTTATGAGGAGAGAGAAGACTTTTCTGGATCTCATGAAATATCCAGCTTTCGACTTCATCAATCGAATCCTAAGTGTAACTGTGTTGAACTGGAAAGGTAAGACTAAGTTCTTTGTTAAGATTACCGAAGTTCCTTCGTTGATTTCGATCTCGTAAGAAGATTCTGCCAATCAATAAAGCGGTATTTATTTCTCTTTTCGATTACTTACAAAAATGTTTCTCTCTACGCGGCATGACGCAGCACTTGTAGAGAACGAAGGCGCAAAGTAGACAGACAACGACAGCAGCACCGCAGAAAACAGCAGCCAACAGCGGTAATCGTTCTGAAGACACTCTCCAGCCCCTGGTTGAGGCCGTTGGATCCGGCCACATGCTAGCAGTCAACGTGACCCATTGCTGTTGCAGCACCTTGCCCCCATAGGGGCGGTGGGCACTTCCTCCAGCGTACGCATCTTCATCATCTGAAAAGAATTAGACTATAAATTGAAGTCAACAGTTTAGTTCTATTGTTTGCATGGAAAGTTTATTTTGGGCACAAAAAATTAATATTGATAAAAATCCTGCTGCTGTGAAAGCACTGGCAGCTTAAAAACAGCAAATCAGCCTTATAGGAGTAGAGTTAAATTTCCTCAGTCCTCCTTGGTGTCAGGAAATCCCCATAGATTAGATTAGATTTAAGGAGGGGCGTTTAGACTTTGCTTAGCCTCGCAAACACCTTGACCTGAAGATCTATTGTGCTACCCCGCGCTGTTTACTAATCAGGTAGCAAAGCCTCTATGAACTTCACTACTCTTCTCGGTGCCACGCCCATTACTTGTTCCGGTTTTAAGAAACAGAAGTCAAGATGTTGTAGCCTTTTCCTGAAGACAGCTCCACAATTGCAAAGCAGGTGTTCAGCTGTTTCGGTGGCTTCTTGACAGAAGCGACAGGTATCATCAGGAACCTTTCCCATGTTCCGAAGATGATAATTTACAGGACAGTGTCCCGTGAGTATGCCCGTCATTTTCCTCAGTTCTAAACCCATAACTAGCCATAGAAGTATGTACTTAGGAACCGGCTCATTCACCAATTTGCAACAAAAAATGCACTGACCCTGCAAAATTGAGAATATTGGTTGTCCAATTTTTTCTAGGAGAATGCCAACTTAGTTTTTTGAAATGCAACATTTATTTTATTATCTTGTCACTATTCACATAAGAAATTAAAAATTCCTTATGAATACAACCATTTCCAAAAATTGTGATGGTTTTCAGGATTTTCAGTATGAAATTTTTTCTGCAATATTTGCCACTGGCAATATTTGTTATTCTGAAAATGTGCCCAGTCCGATTGAAATTTAGTTTAGGTCAAATGTTGCACATTGGTTACTCTTGCAAGACTGCAAGAGATATATCTGGAATCGACTCATGACATACATGTTATGAAAAACAGCATGCCACTTATTGGAAGGAAATAAAAAACTGTGTAATTTTCCTTATTTCGAATGATTGATTGATTGATAAGCTGACGAACAAGAGACCAGGTTAGCGCTTGGCCTCCCTGTGGCACTGCGACCAACTTGGATCTATTGTATCACTCTTTCGTCAGTGGTTCCTCACGAGAAAAGGTTTGTGTCCTTTATCAGGTTCAGTAGCCTGTTTAGGAGGTTTTTCGGATTCATTCCCGTTTCCGGATTGATTTCTCCGAAGATTCTGTGATGCCTTCTTCCCAAGGCATCGCATTCAAAAATTATGTGAGAGGCTGTTTCTTCCTCTTCACCGCAGAGTCTGCAATCCACGGGTTCTCCAAGTATTCCTATAGTGTTCAGATGTTTTCTAAGGCTTCAGTGTCCCGTCAGTAGACCTACTATTATACGTGCCTTTGTTCTGTTTAGATTCAAAAAGTCAGCTGTCAAGGTTTGGCTTGTGCGTCCTACCATGGCTTTGCTGTGTTTGCCCGTCGCTCTGTTCCCAGTGTTGTCGGTGTCTTTGTTTTATCCACTCCTCAATCAGGGTCCTGCATCGGGTTTTGCTGATTCCAAGCACAGGTTCTGGCCCTGTGAATGGCGTTTCAGATGCTTGTCTTGCTAACTGGTCTGCTTTTTCGTTGCCCGCATCCGCACCCACATCAGAGTGACCTTGTTGTGTTTAGCTAGCTCCAGAAGGTCCTGGAGGCATTCCCAGACGAGTCTAGTCTTTATCTGTGTCGAGTTGAGAGCTTTGATGGCGCTCTGGCTGTCAGAGAGAATGTGGATGTGTTTTCTTTGGTAGCCACTTTCCAGGTTCTTCTGTATGCATGTCCTAATGGCATGTGTTTCAGCTTGAAATATCGTGGCGTGTTTGCCGAGAGGTATTATGTAATCCCTTCTTGGCCTCACTCCATGTATTCCCGCTCCTGTTCCTTCATCTGTCTTAGAACCGTCTGTGTACCAGACTATTTCTGCAGATGATTGTGATTCTATACTCGAGTCCCATCTGTTATAGTCGAGCTGTGTTTTGAATGGTTTTTTGAATTAGTATAGGGGTTGCATGTAGTCTGAAATCATATTAAGCTCGGCTACGTCAGCTACATGAGTGATTCTGGTGTGCCCAGTTGTGCTGGTTCTCCAGTTTTTTGTTTGGATCAATCTGTATGCACCCATTCTGGCCTCTCCCATGACATGTATGTCAAGGGGTGAGAGGTTGAGGATGACCTCCATAGCAGCTGTTGGAGTACTATTCATTGCACCCGTGATGCAGAGACAGGCAAGCCTTTGGATTTTTCCAAGGTTGGTTTTTGCCTGTCTTTGATTTGTTTTTGGCCGCCACAGGAGTGAGCCATAAGTGATTCTGGGTCTTATTACCGCTGTGTAAAGCCAGTGCATGGCTTTCGGTTTGAGTCCCCAAGTTTTTCCAAAAGCTCTCCTGCACATCATAAGTGTCGTTTTACTTTTGTTGGTTACATGATGTAGATGTGGGTTCCAGGTTAGTTTCTTATCGAGAATCAGCCCAAGGTATTTTACCTGTTCTACAACTTGTAATGTTTCGCCGAAGAATCTAGGAGGTGTGAGATCTCCTATGTTTCTTTTGCGAGTGAAGGGAATGAGTGCTGTATTTTCTTGACAAATTTGATTTTTCTGAGGATTTCGAGAGAATCGTTTGGACCAAAAAGTATAGCTTGACAACAAAGTTACTTTTTACAAATTTTATCGAGTTTGAAATTGCCTTTTTTGCTGAAATTTTTCGCGAACTCCGCGATTTTTGAGAATTTTTTACAAATACTTCTACATCGCCTAGACTCTAGAGTCTAGAGAATCGAAATTTCAACCACTTATGAATAGACTATTCCTCTTTTAGACCGTATAAAATTTCATCAATATATCGCAGCTTTGCTGTGATTTTTAGATTATTCTGGATCCACTTTTTCGACAGATTCCTTCGGGCTGATGGTCCACAGAGTTACCATTTCAGTAGGGTATAGAATAGAACTATGAGTCAAGGACATTTCCCTCCTGTCTTGTCCTTTCAATCAAAGTAAGCTGAAATTATTCATTTTGATTCAGGAAACGTATAAATTCAATACATTCTTTTTGAATTTCACATCTGTTTTCAACGTGTCATTAGTTTTCAGTCCACATGATTCCCCAAAATCCTTAAAACTTCGACAGTCACAGTTGACAAATGAAATTCTTTCTCTTCTCAATATTCCCGTCGGATACTCCAACAAAATTATCTCCCAGGACGGTAACACGTCGACCAATAACCAGTCAATCGAACTGAAGGAAACCTCTCGAGAAAGCACTCTGAACAAACCGCCGAACATAGCTACGTTCTTTGCTCCTTCATCTGACTCCCAAATAAATCTGTTGGCCCCCATATATATGCCCTCGCCATACGGTGTTTTCCTACCGTGCTGATATAAAATTTAGAGTCATTATAAAATATGCATCGGATCTAAGAACGCGGGAAACACCGCAGTAACGTGTTTTAACAGGAACGCTAAATTGTAGGTTGTCTGCAAAAAGGCGCGAATCTTCCACTCCCAGAATGGGAGATTCATGATAACGCCGACCCAAATTGAACGCCGAATTTAAATTGTAGATGGAGGGGTTTTTATGGAGTTTATGAATTTTATCAGACGCCTGAGTACACACTCAAGCCGAAAAAAGTTATGATATACTTTCCCCATTCTGACTTATAATATACGAGCACGTATACCTGAGAAGAAGTTGGATTCAATTCAGCTCAGAATTTATATTTCTGTCAAAAAATATCGGGAATCAGTTGCATAGAAAAAAGAACGCTCAATTTAAATTTCTTCGCATGTAAAGGGTTTTGCAATAAGAGGAGTCATTTTGAAATTCAAAGAAAAATGCCATTTTTCAAGATAAATGATCGAATATTTATTTCATTATAAAGAGGAAGGTATGCCGTCAATAATGGAAAATAACATCATCCAAATGACCACCACGACAGGAAAATATCCTTTTCAAGAAATTATCCAATAACAAAATGCAAAGTGGCTGCTCTTTGTCCTCGATAGCCTCACGAAATCCATCTTTGGGGTCTTGAATCGACGCTGGGCTCTTGGCGTAGACCTTCTCTTCCACATGGCCCCAAAGGAAGAAGTACATAAAGTTAGCAAAACAACTTTCTCGAATCAAACTCGGAATAGCTGAAAATTTTGCCGTTATTTATCCGTAATTTATCCGTGACTATTCCACTCTTTTCATTTTTAGTGAGGAAGTTTCCGTAGCAACGATCGTTTCATCCCGAAAAAATTTTCAAGCCGGCAAAACCAACATGTTGGTTTTTCAGCGACAAAATTTTTGACATTTCTCGAATTCATAGATAGCTTCGGAAATAAAAATCATAGAGAGAACAAACAACGTTTAGTGGTTTAGTTAATCTATGATGAATTCTAATTTGCCAAATAGCGCAATACGCATCAAATGTGAACATATTACCCTATTTTCTCGTGGAATAGTCAAGCCGAATTCCACTTGAGATGAAATTTAAGCAGGTAAAATTTTCCTCTTGTGATATTCATGTTTGTTGCTTTTCGGAAATTTCGCTCATGACATTTTTTCCAAAATCACTCGCCTAACGGCTCGTGATTTTGATACAAATGTCGTTCGCGAAAATTCTGAGCAACAAATTTTCATGTTACAATCGAGAAATTTAGCCGGCAAAATTCCATCTCTAGTGGTATTACATATGAAAAAATAAATTTTGCCGCTTTTATATTTTAAAAGATATGAGATCTATCCGAAAAACTTCTTCAGCCGAAATCAAACTAGCTCATCTTTTTCAATGATTTATCCGTAAAGTATCCGTGAAGAAAAAACGTCGCCACTCTTGTATTTTAAAAAATATTGGATTTTTCTCGAAAACTACTTAGTCAATATTGTTGGAATTAAGAAAGACGATGTAGCTTTTCATCTTTGATGTATCCTTGGACCTTGAAGAAAAAAAATTTGCCGCTCCTGTTTTTACAAAAATATCACGTGCACTGGTAAGTGTAGGTACATCAAATCACCAGGTGAGTATTGAAAAAATAATTTCAGCAAACGGATAAATCATTGAAATAAATTGAATTATTTATTGATTGCTGAAATCATTTTTTCAATATGTCACCTGGTAATTTGATGTACACTTACCAGTGCACGTTGTATTTTTGTAAAAACAGGAGCGGCAAAATTTTTTTCTTCACGGATAAATCAAAGATGAAAAGCTACATCTTCTTTCCAAATTTCAACAATATTGCCTGAATAGTTTTCGAGAAAAATGCATAATTATGTTCCGTCGGCTGCTGATCGATCAATCAGATTTTGTCATTTTTCTTCGAAACCTTGAATGATACAAATTTTCTTTTTTCACGGATAACTTACGGATAAATCACTTAAAAAAATGAGCTATTTTTTTTCGTGCTGAAACCATTTTTCGAATAGTTGTTTCGCCAATTTGATATCAACTTAGCGACACATCCAATATTTTTTAAAATGCAATAGTGGCGACGTTTTTTTGTTCACGGATAATTTACGGATAAATAATGGAAAAAGATGAGCTAGTTTGATTTCTGCTGGAGAAATTTTTCGGATAGTTGTTTCGCTAAGTTGATATCAACTTAGCGACATATCTCATATCTTTTAAAATATAACAGAGGCAAAATACATTTTTTCACGTAGAAATTACGGATGAATAATGGCAAAATTTTGAGCTGTTCCTAGTTTGATTCGCGAAAGTTGTTTTGCTAACTTTATGTACATAGTCGCAAGCTGTTAAATCACAAGAAAGATCCCGGTGGTCAATTGTCATCACTTCTTCGAGAATAACACGGTCCGGAAACTTTTTTCGTAAAAGATCAATGGTTTCGTTGCTTGAGTGACACGTAGCGCCGTCTTGTTAAAAGTAAAGGTTGTCCAGATCAATCCCATCCAATTCTGGCCATGAAAAATCGTTAATCATCTCTCGATAGCGCCATTCACCGTAACTGATGTTGCAGCCTCATTCTCGAAAAAGTAAGGTCCAATGACCCTCCCTTGGACCATAAACCGCACCAAACATTCACACGTTGAGGATAGAGGGCCATTCAACAATAACTCTTGAATATTTCGAGCCCCAGATGCGACAATTTTGCGTTTTGACGAAGCCACTTAGGTGGAAATGAGCCTCATCACTCAAGATGATTTTTCGATGGAATTCCGGATCATTTTTAAGCATTTCAAGGACCAAATCAGCAAAGACACGACGTTGTTGATGATCGGCAAGCTTGAGTTCTTGTGAAATGAACTTTATAAGTCATTAGACCCAAATCTGTGTACAAAATACGGTGTGATGATATTTGTGGAATGCCTAATTCCAAAGAACGACGAGGAATGGGCAAACCTGGGTTTTCTTCAACAGTTTTGGCTACACCAGCTATATTCTCGGCTGTTCTTGAGCGACGTGCACGGGTTTTATTCTTCACAACACTCACTTGTCCAAACAGCTCAAATTTTTTCACCAATTTCTGTAATGCGGTTCGACAAGGTGCTTCACGAAAACCCAAAAATGTCTCTGCCAAATTTTCACCATTTTTATGGTATTTCAATAATTTGAACGCGTTGCTGAAGCGTAAATCGTTCCATTTTTATTAATGGTGTAGTTTCTACTTGTTCAATATCAAAAAAGACATCAGCTTCAAAAGTGAGATCTCTTATTGGAAAACCCTTTATTTGTTCGATGTCATTGAAATCTTCCTATTTTGCAAACAGTCGGTACTGCAGTAAAACTATATCCTAGTGCTTCCCCAAGATATCTACAAAAGTAATAAATTTCCTGTCGTTAAAACCTGGAATTTTATAGTATCTCGTTTCATATTTATGTTTTTTTTACGGTCTCCAACCGAAAGAAATAAACCCTGTTTACTTAAAATGAAATTCGAGAGTGAACACCCTTCTATTCCTAATTCCTATTCCCTTCTTTCTTCAACGGGTGCTACTTGTTTTACTAATAAGAGGATTAATGGGCCTCTCTTGTTTGGAATGAGTATTTTTCCAGATAATTCGTTGAAGTCGGACATTTAATATCCTGAGCTTTAATGCGTAGGTGGTTTTACGTAAACTCATTCTTTTCGATGTGAATATGTGGAGCTTCTAAGAAAGACGGGTCATTATTGAGGATTGAACTTCCAGGGGTATTAAATATCAAAGGATGAAAATACTGAGAAATTCTATGGAAATGATGCAGCCTCGAATCGTTCAACAATTGGAAAATTCTGGATAAATTCTAAATATCACGGTATGATTCCTACAAATTGCTGTGATATTTTGAGCTGCAGTTTTCTGAAAATATAGAATGAACTTAAATGATCATTGTACCCAATATATGCAGTGGCTTCTGTAGAATTTTCTTTCCTGTCATATTTCGTTCATTATATCCACAAACACATCAGAAGAATGTGGTAAAGCAACTTTTCAAGACCAGATTTAGAATACACGGAAGACAATGATAAACGACACTTGAACTGTTCCTATTTCTGCAGAAACTTTCCCATATTTCTGTTATGATATGTTCCTGAGATGTACATATTTAGAGCAATGGAGTTCCTACAAGAATTTTCATTACAGACGGTTATATCTTCTAATCTTCTATTTCTATTAAAATATTTGGTCGGGTCATAATAAACACTGGCGCATTCACCATTCTGTTGACTACGATAAATACACTGCGCAAAAAAATTAACGCACATTCTGAAAATGTCAATTTTAATGAAAGTTAACTCTACATTGACTGTATAACTTATTATTTATGTTCTCTCGGGAAGGTTTTGAACGAAACAAGACACATTAAATGGAAGAAAAATTCAGGATTTCACCGAATCTTATGTGAAAGAAGAGAAAAGAACAATTTTCTAAATACTGAAATGCTGATAAGTGATTTAATACTTGGTATTTCGACCCTTTGCGTTAATTACAGCTCGGCAACGACGGTTCATACTCAAAATGAGTGATCTTAAAATGTTCTGATCTAATCCTTCCCAGATTTCTCCGAGTTGGATTCCTAAGTCATTAAGAGTAGCTGAATGATTTTCTGAACTTCTCAGCCTTCTTTTGAGGTTGTCCCAAACCTGCTCAATCGGATTGAGATCTGAACTTCTTGCTGGCCATTCCATTCGAGAGACTTCAACCTCTTCAAGGTACTCCTGAACGATGCGCGCACGATGGGGTCTGGCATTATCGTCCATAAAAATGAAATTTTCACCAATGTATGGGGCAAATGGCACTACATGCTCTTCAAGAATGTTCCTTATATACTTATCAGCATTCATAGCTCCATTATCACTAGGTCTGTGCGAGCAGTAAAAGATATTCCACCCCATACCATAAAAGATCCTCCCCCAAAAACAGTAGTATTCAGGAAATTGCACTGAGCATATCTTTCATGTGGACGTCTGTATACAAGGGAACGTCGATCACAATGGTAGAGGCAGAATCTAGACTCATCTGTGAAGAGAACTCTTTCCCAATCGGCCTCTTCCCAATGGATATGCCCTCTCAAAATCCAAACGCGCCCTTCGATGGGCTGGGGTAAGAGCTGGGCCTCTTGCCGCGACACGAGGCCTCAAATCATATTCTCTGAGGCGATTTCTTATTGTCTGAGTGCTAATTTGCACCTCATGAGTTTTGCTCAAGCTGATTTTGAAGGAGGCGAGCGGTTGCAAACCGTTGTCTCAACGAAGAAACTCTCAAGTAACGTTCTTGAATGGCAGTTGTTACCCGTGGTCTACCCTGTCCTGGTCTTCGGACATTCGTACCTGTCTCCCTGAATCGCAGCAACATTCTGGACACACTTGTATGGGAAACTCCAAACCTTTCTGCAATTCTTGTGTATGTCCACCCTTCTTCTCGCAAAACTACCGCTTGGGCACATTCCTCTTGGGTCAAATTCGTGTTTCGCGTTGCATAGCGATCGAGTGTAGAAAATCAAACGAAAGAAAATCTATTGATCACTAGAATTGATCGAGAACAACTGATTTTAGAATGGAGCCAATAAATTCAAAATCTGATAATATCATCTTTTTTTATTCCTGCTGGGAGAAAACATCTGTATTGAAGAAAAACATTGAAAGTGGATAACATATGCATTCATAATTCTGATAAAAATAATTATCATTGAGAACACCTTCAGTTGTAGAATAAATTTGAGATTTCCATAATGTGCCTTAATTTTTTTGCGCAGTGTAGAATAATTCTCCAACTTCTCAATGAAATTTAGCGTTGGACATCTTTTTGTACGCTGAATTTTAAGAACAAGAACTTTATCATGTCACCTTTGAGTCACCATCCATACCATTCGTGCCCAAAATTTATTTATTCAAGATTGAGGATAGTAAACTTTGATTTTTTGCATTTTTCTCATGAACGGTTTATTTTATCGTGAGAATAGTTCAAACAAAAGTTGTAGATCATACAATTCTCTACAAAAATTGTTCGATACATTTGTGGATTGCCATTTCTGAAATATAATCAATTCAAAAATTGAAAATACTATAATGCACATTGCAGTGTACGCCGTCTGCTTATACAGGGTGTTCCTATCGATATGTTTCAGCCAGTCGACCCTACATGAAGAAATAATGATAGTTTGGCCTAAAAATATTGTTCCAAAAAGGTATCGTGAAGAAAATTAGGGTGGTTGAAGTTAAAAAAAAGGGATACCGTACGCACGCCACTGTTGACTTCGTTCGTCTTGAAAAATAAGTATAATCATGTGTTCTGTCCGTTTACTTAATTTCAATTAATCATCTCAATCTGTTTCGAAATTATTAACGAAATTTCGATTTGAATAATAAAATAAAAATTTTCATGGATATAACAGTTTTTATTCTTTTATTCAAA
Source organism: Adalia decempunctata (assembly GCA_951802165.1). Taxonomy (NCBI): domain Eukaryota; kingdom Metazoa; phylum Arthropoda; class Insecta; order Coleoptera; family Coccinellidae; genus Adalia; species Adalia decempunctata. The sequence goes on along the minus strand of OX637696.1, from coordinate 12,296,135 downwards.
AACGACGAGATGCTGATGCATGGACAAAACTCATTGACTATTCATGGTCAAATGTTGGGCTTGAAATTTTGTCTGCAGAGCTTATACGATACGTGTGCCAAAGCATACCTTTTGAATGATGAATTTATGATGAAGAGCTTAACATTTAAGACGCCATATCAACTTCAAACTCCCCATCGGTGATTTATTTGATACCTAGCAATTAATTATCAGGAATGCATTCGATAGCACACTGATAATTACAATGATTCATATCTGGAAGGCATGCCATTCCTGTGAAATATATGCAGTACATGCAACCAAATATCATAGCGCGTAAATGAATACTTTAGCGATTAATTACAATGACCAGGGGCTATAGTGGTTTAGATTCTGAGATAATTATGAACAGCAATGACAAATTGTGACCAAACAATTAGTTACATACATATCAATAAAGATAGTATTTCATATGAACCCATCCTAGCATTACACGGTATTGTATGGCTAGTTGGTAATATTATTCAATGAAAGCTACCTGGACATTGTTATTCAAATGAACCTATTTTTACTAGTTTTCTTAGTTTCACTCAATGTGTGAATTTACCATTAATTTTGTGAGGCTCACTAACGCATTCATTCTAATTTCTCCGAACAATTTGTCGAAGTAATGTTCTCGAAAAGATTAATAACGAAAATCTACTTTTAGTTACGAAATTGCCAGAGGAACTCCACTTCAGGGATTCATTAAAACTTCAGCACATCAAGCTTTCGGCTGCTAATACATATGGTGAAGGGTTCAAAAATAACTGCAGATTATCTCTTCGTTTATTGCTGACAGTTAAAACTTAGATTGGATGAGTTTCCCTCTGAATCCTTGAGGTCCTCACAAACTTGAGCATGTTCGTCAAATAATTTATACTTGGGGATGGCATGAGAAAAGAAATAGCGAGAAACAATAATCATTATTTTATTCATATAACGTTATACAAATTTATGCTGTAGGTGACTGTAGGAAAATTTAGTAAGTGGGTTCTTCATGGTCATATGAATCATGTTTCTGGTGGTCGTAATCGAAAGAGATATAGTGGACATGTCTTTTGCTGATGAACATATTCAGAAAGTACAACAATATGAAGAGGTACACTGCACATTTTGTGTCAGGATCCATTTCGAAAGATAGTTGACAGCTTATGTCATGATTGACTTTATTGGTTTTTGTCTTTCATACGAATATAAAAAAAAGATTCCCCAAAATCAACTCAAGTTTTGATTGAATATAAAAACACAGTTTTTGGTCTTTCGATTTAAATTTTTTTTGAGTCATGTGATACATAGGATAGGGTTGTTCATGGAAAAAATTGGGCAAATTACCGACTGCAGGTACATGGTACTCTTTTTTCGATATAATGCCCATTTTCTATGATATATGAATTTAGTTGATTCACAGTTTAATTTTCCCCTGTAAGGCAATACACAGCCAGACTTCTTGACATAGATGAATTTTTGCTTTTAGATTGAGAATGACTATGCCACATGAAAATTTTGTCCAAATCACTTAAACCTGCAAAATGATTCTGAAAAAAACTTGGATTCATTTTGACTACTTTTTAACTGCAAGTTTCACATACTAGACATCAAGAGTCGATAGAAAAGTTCATTTTGGAGAGAAAATTTTACTTCAACTGATGCCCCTGAGCGCTACATGTCAACAATACTGGGCGTTGAAATTTCCCAAAAAAAGATCGTTTATCCTTTTTAACAACTCAACCTCTGGACATGTTTCCACCAAACTTTACATACAGCCTAACATTGAATGTAAGCACATTCAGCAATAATATCAAGGCCCTTGATAAGCAACCAGTGCCAGAGTTTTGGGAGATTCACAAACATCAAACTTGATAAATTGTTGATACAACCATGTCCATGATTGCATTTTAAATTTTCGATTGAATAAGAATTTCTTTGTCTAATGAGAGCGTCTTTTGGCATTTTTGTGTGCCTGCTTCATTTGCTAGCTCATTTTTAATTAGGAAGAAGTCTGTATACAATTGTGAAAAATTATAAAATCATTAAAACAATTAGAAATCTAATTTTGCCACGTTTGCAGCAAACCATCAAACAATTGTGAAATATAAATAACACATAGAATGGTAAAAGTAGAAATAATTATTGAAACGATCAAAAAATTTTCCATATAGCAAATATTAGGGAAACAAAGGAATGAGTCGACTCACTACTTAGTCATCATTTTTATATAATTTTATTTGTATGTCTAGTTTGAAAACGAGTTTACTTCTATAGAATTTCTAGTTGAATCCTTCAGTTTTCGTTGTCGGCTCGATCTGTAAACATCCTACTAAAATCGTTCGCGTTCGTTTTGTTTTGTGCGGGGGCAAGTGCCGTGTTAAGTGCAAGAAGTGCAGTTCAAGTGTCGTGTTATGTTGTCAGGCTCCTTTGTGCCTATACAAATGAGCCTTCTTGGCAATTCGCGGAAAAATGTTGTGTGTTTGTGCCTTAAAATATGGAATAATTTGAAACTGTAAGTTGCCTGATTCTTTGTCTTTTTCGTATTTTATTTATTCATGTATTTTCCTCGCTTTTAACTAATTTCTGAATTCTTGATGGCCAAAGTGATAGGAAAAACTATTCATTAATGGTGAAATTGAATTCAAAATTTCCGTTGCTGGGTCATTTTTCGAATTTCTAAAGTCCCAGACGGCATCCCAAAAATTTGGAAAGTGGTATCTTGTAGAGCATGCAAAAACACATAAGTTATTAGGTATTCAGAAACTATTCTTTAATGCTTAAGAGTCTCAATTAAGTTTCTGATATTTTCATCATTGGAATCGTGCTGCGTGCTCTGATATTTGAAAAATTTCGCTACCTTTTTGGCTTTATTGTTGATGAGAAAACATTTCAATTTTGAAACAATTTGAAGAATTAATTTTCTACTTTTGAAGCAAACACGAAAACAAAACAAAAGAAATTTTGCCATTCGATTCAGTCATCAATGAATTCGTTTCATTTGTCATCGTTGTTATATAATTTTATTTGTATGACTAGTTTAATTCCAGTTTTCTTCGATAGATTTCTTGTTGAATCGTTCAGTTTTCATTCTCGGCTAGATCTGTAAACATCCCAATTCATTTTCGTACTTTTTATGTTGTGCGGTGTCAAGTGGCGAGCAGTGCAATGCAAGTGTCATTTTGTTAGGCCCCCTTTTGTACCTATAGACAAGTGAGCCTTATTGGAATTTCGCGAAAAATAGTTGTGTGTTTGTGCCTTATAATGAGGATTGAATTGAAACTGTGAGTAGCCTGGTTCTTTGTCTTTTTCGTTTTTAATTTATTCATGAATAATCCTCGCTTTTAACTATTTCTAAATTCTTGGTGGCCTAAGTGTTAGGAAAATCTATTCATTAATGGTGAAATTGAATCCAAAATTTCCAAATCAATAATAATTTCTATTTTTACCATTCTCTTTGTTATTTATATTTCGCAATTGTTTGAAGGTTTGCTGTAAACATGAAAAAATAAGTTTTTGTATCGTTTCGATGGTTGAATTCGTTCTAGAAGCCGAGCACTCTACCTACAGGGTGGTGTGAAAACGAGTGCATTAAATATCGCCTTCATATTCCCTTGGTGGCATTCGTTCAGAAGGATAATGCGGAAAAAAGTATGCGCCAAAAATGCGGAAACAAGTATGCGCCATTTTTGACATAAAGTGGAGTAGGCCTTCTGGGGATACCACTCAAAAACAAAACGCGCCGAGCACTCTACCTACAGGGTGGTGTGGAAACGAGTGCATTAAATATCGCGTTCATATATTCCCTTGGTGGAATTCGTTCTAGAAGCCGAGCACTCTACCTACAGGGTGGTGTGAAAACGAGTGCATTAAATATCGCGTCCATATTCCCTTGGTGGAATTCGTTCTAGAAGCCGAGCACTCTCCCCACAGGGTGGTCTGAAAACGAGTGCATTAAATATCGCGTTCATATTCCCTTGGTGGAATTCGTTCTAGAAGCCGAGCACTCTACCCACAGGGTGGTCTGAAAACGAGTGCATTAAATATCGCGTCCATATTCCCTTGGTGGAATTCGTTCTAGAAGCCGAGCACTCTCCCCACAGGGTGGTCTGAAAACGAGTGCATTAAATATCGCGTTCATATTCCCTTGGTGGAATTCGTTCTAGAAGCCGAGCACTCTACCCACAGGGTGGTCTGAAAACGAGTGCATTAAATATCGCGTCCATATTCCCTTGGTGGAATTCGTTCTAGAAGCCGAGCACTCTCCCCACAGGGTGGTCTGAAAACGAGTGCATTAAATATCGCGTCCATATTCCCTTGGTGGAATTCGTTCTAGAAGCCGAGCACTCTACCCACAGGGTGGTCTGAAAACGAGTGCATTAAATATGGCGTTCATATTCCCTTGGTGGAATTCGTTCTAGAAGCCGAGCACTCTACCCACAGGGTGGTCTGAAAACGAGTGCATTAAATATCGCGTCCATATTCCCTTGGTGGAATTCGTTCTAGAAGCCGAGCACTTTCCCCACAGGATGGTCTGGAAACGAGTGCATTAAATATCGCGTTCATATTCCCTTGGTGGAATTCGTTCAAGTAGCCGAGCACTCTACCTACAGGGTGGTGTAAAAACGAGTGCATTAAATATCGCGTTCATATTCCCTTGGTGGAATTCGTTCTAGAAGCCGAACACTATACCCACAGGGTGGTATGAAAACGAGTGCATTAAATATCGCGTTCATATATACTTATTCCCTTGGCGGAATTCGTTCAAAAAGCCGAGTATACTTCACCTACAGGGTGGTGTGAAAACGAGTGCATTAAATATCGCGTTCATATTCCCTTGGTTGGAATTCGTTCGAAAGGATAATGCGGAAAAAAGTATGCGCCAAAAATGCGGAAACAAGTATGCGCCAATTTTGACAATAAGTGGAGTAGGCCTTCTGGGGATACCACTCAAAAACAAAACGCGCCGAGCATTCTACCAACAGGGTGATGTGAAAACGAGTGCATCAAATATCGCGTTCATATTCCCTTGGTGGAATTCGTTCTAGAAGCCGAGCACTCTACCTACAGGGTGGTGTGAAAACGAGTGCATTAAACATCGCGTTCATGTTCCCTTGGTGGAATTCGTTCGAAAGGATAATGCGGAAAAAAATATGCGCCAAAAATGCGGAAACGAAGTTGCGCCTAAGAGGCAGAAACAGGATAGCGCCAAAAAATGCGGAAAATGTATGCGCCAATAAATGCAGAAAAAGTGTGCGCCAATAAATGCGGAAAAATTATGCGCCACTAAATGCGGAAAAAGTATGCGCCAAAAACTGAGCAACCAGTATGGACCAAAAAATAGTAAGCGGTAGCGTTTTTCAGATTTTTCAGTTGGAAGAGAAGGTAGGTCCCAGAGAACCCTTAGGCCTTCCAGGCCTGAGTTGCAAGTGATCTCCTTGATGCCATCCCCATTTTCAGCCATCGATGGACCAAGAGCGGAAAATCGAGAACTCAACGCGTCAATGTGAGTGACTTTTAGGGTTTTTGGTGGTGGTTAATTTCAGGTTTATTTAGAATAATGTCGAAAAATAAATGCGGAACAAGTATGCGCCCATTCTGACATAAAGTGGAGTAGGCCTACTGGGGATACCACTCAAAAACAAAACGCGCCGAGCACTCTACCTACAGGGTGGTGTGGAAACGAGTGCATTAAATATCGCGTTCATATTCCCTTGGTGGAATTCGTTCAAAAAGCCGAGCACTCTACCTACAGGGTGGTGTGAAAACGAGTGCATTCAATATCGCGTTCATATATTCCCTTGGTGGAATTCGTTCAAAGAGCCGAGCACTCTACCTACAGGGTGGTGTGAAAACGAGTGCATTCAATATCGCGTTCATATATTCCCTTGGTGGAATTCGTTCAAAGAGCCGAGCACTCTACCTACAGGGTGGTGTGAAAACGAGTGCATTAAATATCGCGTTCATATATTCCCTTGGTGGAATTCGTTCAAAGAGCCGGGCACTCTTCCTACAGGGTGGTGTGAAAACGAGTGCATTAAATATCGCGTTCATATATTCCCTTGGTGGAATTCGTTGAAAGAGCCGAGCACTCTACCTACAGGGTGGTGTGAAAACGAGTGCATTAAATATCGCGTTCATATATTCCCTTGGTGGAATTCGTTCAAAGAGCCGAGCACTCTTCCTACAGGGTGGTGTGAAAACGAGTGCATTAAATATCGCGTTCATATATTCCCTTGGTGGAATTCGTTCAAAGAGCCGAGCACTCTACCTACAGGGTGGTGTGAAAACGAGTGCATTAAATATCGCGTTCATATATTCCCTTGGTGGAATTCGTTCAAAGAGCCGAGCACTCTACCTACAGGGTGGTGTGAAAACGAGTGCATTCAATATCGCGTTCATATATTCCCTTGGTGGAATTCGTTCAAAGAGCCGGGCACTCTACCTACAGGGTGGTGTGAAAACGAGTGCATTAAATATCGCGTTCATATATTCCCTTGGTGGAATTCGTTCGAAAGGATAATGCGGAAAAAAGTATGCGCCAAAAATGCGGAAACGAAGTTGCGCCTAAGAAGCAGAATCAGGATTGCGCCAATAAATGCGGAAAAAGTATGCGCCAATTCTGACATAAAGTGGAGTAGGCCTACTGGGGATACCACTCAAAAACAAAACGCGCCGAGCACTCTACCTACAGGGTGGTGTGGAAACGAGTGCATTAAATATCGCGTTCATATTCCCTTGGTGGAATTCGTTCAAAGAGCCGAGCACTTTACCTACAGGGTGGTGTGAAAACGAGTGAATTAAATATCGCGTTCATATTCCCTTGGTGGAATTCGTTCAAAGAGCCGAGCACTCTACCTACAGGGTGGTGTGAAAACGAGTGCATTGAATATCGCGTTCATATTCCTTTGGTGGAATTCGTTCGAAAGGATAATGCGAAAAAAAGTATGCGCCAAAAATGCGGAAACGAAGTTGCGCCTAAGAAGCAGAATCAGGATTGCGCCAATAAATGCGGAAAAAGTATGCGCCAATTCTGACATAAAGTGGAGTAGGCCTACTGGGGATACCACTCAAAAACAAAACGCGCCGAGCACTCTACCTACAGGGTGGTGTGGAAACGAGTGCATTAAATATCGCGTTCATATTCCCTTGGTGGAATTCGTTCAAAGAGCCGAGCACTTTACCTACAGGGTGGTGTGAAAACGAGTGCATTAAATATCGCGTTCATATTCCCTTGGTGGAATTCGTTCAAAAAGCCGAGCACTTTACCTACAGGGTGGTGTGAAAACGAGTGCATTAAATATCGCGTTCATATATTCCCTTGGTGGAATTCGTTCAAAGAGCCGAGCACTCTACCTACAGGGTGGTGTGAAAACGAGGGCATTAAATATCGCGTTCATATTCCTTTGGTGGAATTCGTTCGAAAGGATAATGCGGAAAAAAGTATGCGCCAAAAATGCGGAAACGAAGTTGCGCCTAAGAAGCAGAATCAGGATTGCGCCAATAAATGCGGAAAAAGTATGCGCCAATTCTGACATAAAGTGGAGTAGGCCTACTGGGGATACCACTCAAAAACAAAACGCGCCGAGCACTCTACCTACAGGGTGGTGTGGAAACGAGTGCATTAAATATCGCGTTCATATTCCCTTGGTGGAATTCGTTCAAAAAGCCGAGCACTTTACCTACAGGGTGGTGTGAAAACGAGTGCATTAAATATCGCGTTCATATATTCCCTTGGTGGAATTCGTTCAAAGAGCCGAGCACTCTACCTACAGGGTGGTGTGAAAACGAGTGCATTAAATATCGCGTTCATATATTCCCTTGGTGGAATTCGTTCAAAGAGCCGAGCACTCTACCTACAGGGTGGTGTGAAAACGAGTGCATTAAATATCGCGTTCATATATTCCCTTGGTGGAATTCGTTCAAAGAGCCGAGCACTCTACCTACAGGGTGGTGTGAAAACGAGTGCATTGAATATCGCGTTCATATTCCTTTGGTGGAATTCGTTCGGAAGGATAATGCGGAAAAAAGTATGCGCCAAAAATGCGGAAACGAAGTTGCGCCTAAGAAGCAGAATCAGGATTGCGCCAATAAATGCGGAAAAAGTATGCGCCAATTCTGACATAAAGTGGAGTAGGCCTACTGGGGATACCACTCAAAAACAAAACGCGCCGAGCACTCTACCTACAGGGTGGTGTGGAAACGAGTGCATTAAATATCGCGTTCATATTCCCTTGGTGGAATTCGTTCAAAGAGCCGCGCACTCTACCTACAGGGTGGTGTGAAAACGAGTGCATTGAATATCGCGTTCATATTCCTTTGGTGGAATTCGTTCGAAAGGATAATGCGGAAAAAAGTATGCGCCAAAAATGCGGAAACGAAGTTGCGCCTAAGAAGCAGAATCAGGATTGCGCCAATAAATGCGGAAAAAGTATGCGCCAATTCTGACATAAAGTGGAGTAGGCCTACTGGGGATACCACTCAAAAACAAAACGCGCCGAGCACTCTACCTACAGGGTGGTGTGGAAACGAGTGCATTAAATGTCGCGTTCATATTCCCTTGGTGGAATTCGTTCAAAGAGCCGAGCACTTTACCTACAGGGTGGTGTGAAAACGAGTGCATTAAATATCGCGTTCATATTCCCTTGGTGGAATTCGTTCAAAAAGCCGAGCACTTTACCTACAGGGTGGTGTGAAAACGAGTGCATTAAATATCGCGTTCATATATTCCCTTGGTGGAATTCGTTCAAAGAGCCGAGCACTCTACCTACAGGGTGGTGTGAAAACGAGTGCATTGAATATCGCGTTCATATTCCCTTGGTGGAATTCGTTCAAAAAGCCGAGCACTCTACCTACAGGGTGGTGTGAAAACGAGTGCATTAAATATCGCGTTCATATTCCTTTGGTGGAATTCGTTCAAAAAGCCGAGCACTTTACCTACAGGGTGGTGTGAAAACGAGTGCATTAAATATCGCGTTCATATATTCCCTTGGTGGAATTCGTTCAAAGAGCCGAGCACTCTACCTACAGGGTGGTGTGAAAACGAGTGCATTGAATATCGCGTTCATATATTCCCTTGGCGGAATTCGTTCAAAAAGCCGAGCACTCTCCCTATAGGGTGGTGAGAAAACGAGTGCATTAAATATCGCGTTCATATTCCCTTGGTGGAATTCGTTCAAAAAGCCGAGCACTTTACCTACAGGGTGGTGTGAAAACGAGTGCATTAAATATCGCGTTCATATATTCCCTTGGTGGAATTCGTTCAAAGAGCCGAGCACTCTACCTACAGGGTGGTGTGAAAACGAGTGCATTGAATATCGCGTTCATATTCCCTTGGTGGAATTCGTTCAAAAAGCCGAGCACTCTACCTACAGGGTGGTGTGAAAACGAGTGCATTAAATATCGCGTTCATATTCCCTTGGTGGAATTCGTTCAAAAAGCCGAGCACTTTACCTACAGGGTGGTGTGAAAACGAGTGCATTAAATATCGCGTTCATATTCCCTTGGTGGAATTCGTTCTTGAAGCCGAGCACTCTACCTACAGCGTGGTGTGAAAACGAGTGCATTAAATATGGCCTTCATATTCCCTTGGTGGAATTCGTTCAGAAGGATAATGCGGAAAAAAGTATGCGCCAAAAATGCGGAAACAAGTATACGCCATTTTTGACATGAAGTGGAGTAGGCCTACTGGGGATACCACTCAAAAACAAAACGCGCCGAGCACTCTACCTACAGGGTGGTGTGGAAACGAGTGCATTGAATATCGCGTTCATATTCCCTTGGTGGAATTCGTTCTAGAAGCCGAGCACTCTACCCACAGGGTGGTTTGAAAACGAGTGCATTAAATATCGCGTTCATATTCCCTTGGTGGAATTCGTTCTTGAAGCCGAGCACTCTACCCAAAGGGTGGTTTGAAAACGAGTGCATTAAATATCGCGTTCATATATTCCCTTGGTGGAATTCGTTCTTGAAGCCGAGCACTCTACCTACAGGGTGGTGTGAAAACGAGTGCATTAAATATCGCGTTCATATTCCCTTGGTGGAATTCGTTCGAAAGGATAATGCGGAAAAAAGTTTGCGCCAAAAATGCGGAAACGAAGTTGCGCCTAAGAAGCAGAATCAGGATTGCGCCAATAAATGCGGAAAAAGTATGCGCCAATAAATGAGGAAAAAGTATGCGCCAATAAATGAGGAAAAAGTATGCGCCAATTAATGCGGACAAAGTATGCGCCAAACACTGAGCAACCAGTATGTGCCAAAAAATAGTAAGCGGTAGCGTTTTTCAGCTTTTTCAGGAGGAAGAGAAGGTAGGTCCCAGAGAACCCTCAGGCCTTCCAGGCCTGAGTTGCAAGTGATCTCCTTGAGGCCAACCTCAACTTCAGCCATCGATGGACCAAGAGCGGAAAATCGAGAACTCAACGCGTCAATGTGAGTGACTTTTAGGGTTTTTGGTGGTGGTTAATTTCAGGTTTATTTATAATAATGTCGAAAAATAAATGCGGAACAAGTATGCGCCAAGTCTGACATAAAGTGGAGTAGGCCTACTGGGGATACCACTCAAAAACAAAACGCGCCGAGCACTCTACCTACAAGGTGGTGTGGAAACGAGTGCATTAAATATCGCGTTCATATTCCCTTGGTGGAATCGTTCTAGAAGCCGAGCACTCTACCTACAGGGTGGTGTGAAAAAGAGTGCATTAAATATCGCGTTCATATTCCCTTGGTGGAATTCGTTCAAAAAGCCGAGCACTCTACCTACAGGGTGGTGTGAAAACGAGTGCATTAAATATCGCGTTCATGTTCCCTTGGTGGAATTCGTTCGAAAGGATAATGCGGAAAAAAGTATGCGCCAAAAATGCGGGAACGAAGTTGCGCCTAAGAAGTAGAAACAGGATTGCGCCAATAAATGCGGAAAATGTATGCGCCAATAAATGCGGAAAATGTATGCGCCAATTTTGACATAAAGTGGAGTAGGCCTACTGGGGATACCACTTAAAAACAAAACACGCCGAGCACTATACCTACAAGGTGGTGTGGAAACGAGTGCATTAAATATCGCGTTCATACACCCATTTTCCAAGTAAAGAGTTAACGGAAAAGTTCATGACTTCAGAAAGAGATGTGTTAATGTTCCCTGCGTTCATCGCTCACGTTTCGAAGTTTAAAGGGAAATTTATGTGGAAAACGAGGAGTTTGAATTGACCCAATTGAATGATTTATTTATAACCATCGGGGAAAGATATATTCCCAGCGAAGATGTTACAAAAGCTGATTTACAATATTTTCTTGCTAAAAGAAATTTGATTTTGATTCGATTTCAACAGATATTGAAGGTCTATATTACAATTTATTGTTTCAGATTGTCTCATACTTCTCTCATTCTCGTAGAGATCATAAATTTCTAAAAATATGTTTTGTAAGCTCAGCCCTCCCATGAATTTTCTTCGCGTCAATATTTCGAAGGAAATCTGAGTTTATCGAGAAAAATCTCAATTTCCTGTGACTAAAATTAACTGAGTTATGAAATAACTCTCCTGCTTGATACTCCACTTTTGGGTATAATTTATCTCCGTCATTTTCAGTGCAACATTCTCGAATAAAAATAAATCAACGTTTCGTGTATACGTAGAATAGGAAACCTAGAGCTCTTTCCATTAATTATTTTCCTTAGACAGAATCATTAACCTGCTATAATTGAAAATAAGCTTGCTCGGCTTCCCTGGGATTCCCAGTTTCAAAACTATGCAAAAATATCCAATTTCCTTGCATTAACAAATAAAACAGATCTCATTATTTGAGCAGCAGATTCAGGTGGGGTAAGCACAATGTTACATTGAGTTTTCCGAACTTGCACCTGGGACATGACAGTTTTGATGAACGCTAAATAATTTAATTTGAAGGTCACTGGAATATACAGGGTGACTGGTGACGTAAGGGGCAACGGCTAAGTGGAGATAGAGGACCTCAAACTGAATGAGAATTTGGGTTTCAAATGTCCCATAAGGGTATTCGTTTCGGAGATATAGGGTGATTTATGAAAAAATGCTAAATCTATGAACTCCCATATCTTCGTTAATATGATATGTTTTTCGCTGATATTTTACATGTTTGTTCACACAGGCATTCTCTGTCAGCATAAGAAAAAAAAATTGGAAAAATTGCTGGCCCGTACTCAAAAATTTCAATTTACATGTCGAGTGAGAAATATCACACGGTATATGAGATAAAATAAAATCAAATAGAAATTTGGAAAGAGGGAAAAAAACTGATGAAATATCTGTTTTTTGTTTGAATGGCACAAATTTTCTTTCGTTTCTATGATATGTTGAAGTAAGAATATTACAATATTTTTATATTCAAATCATGAAAATTAGTACTACTGATAGAAAAAACCTTGAATTAGAGGCTCTCAGTTCGAACATTTGCTTACTTGATTTTTTTATGAATTATATTTGCGACTTTTTCTATTTTTGTGTTTGAGTATCCAACTCTTTCATCACCGCATCTACAATAAATTTTATTTTGAAATTTTATATGGCATCGAAATATTAATTGATAAAATTAGATTTCAAGATTTGAAGGAATATTTTGATGCCAGGCTCATTCTAGCGCCTCGAATTCAAGGTTTTTTCTATCAGTAGTACTAATTTTCATGATTTGAATATGAAAATATTGTAATATTATTACTTCAACATATCATAGAAACGAAAGAAAATTTGTGCCATTCAAACAAAAAACAGATATTTCATTAGTTGTTTTCCCTCTTTCCAAATTTCTATTTGATTTTATTTTATCTCATATACCGTGTGATATTTCTCACTTGACATGTAAATTGAAATTTTTGAGTACGGGCCAGCAATTTTGAATATAAAAATATTGTAATATTCTTACTTCAACATATCATAGAAACGAAAGAAAATTTGTGCCATTCAAACAAAAAACAGATATTTCATCAGTTTTTTTCCCTTTTTCCAAATTTCTATTTGATTTTATTTTATCTCATATACCGTGTGATATTTCTCACTCGACATGTAAATTGAAATTTTTGAGTACGGGCCAGCAATTTTTCCAATTTTTTTTCTTATGCTGACAGAGAATGCCTGTGTGAACAAACATGTAAAATATCAGCGAAAAACATATCATATTAACGAAGATATGGGAGTTCATAGATTTAGCATTTTTTCATAAATCACCCTATATCTCCGAAACGAATACCCTTATGGGACATTTGAAATCCAAATTCTCATTCAGTTTGAGGTCCTCTATCTCCACTTAGCCGTTGTCCCTTACGTCACCAGTCACCCTGTATATCAACTCGACTCGAAAAAATTAAAAGTTATTAGAATGGGTCATTTTCAAGCAATTTGCCTCGATAAATCCACATATTCCTTTTGAACAGTTTCATTTTTTAAAAGCACTTAGGTTAATGTTTCAACGTACTTATATGGAAATAACAAATTAATTAGGGACTCAGGGAGATTAAATTGATGCTGTTGGATCATTGAGAGATCAGACCGCGATGGCTGTGGTTAAACCAATAAATCATCTCTTTTGTTATGTCCATTTTTTTCTGTTCATGGCCTTGAATTCTCGATAAATTGTACCAAAAATGAGATTAATGAATTCGGTAGAATATGCGGGTGTTTAGATTGGGTCCTCTAAATAAGATGAGTGATAATTGGCACGACATCAAGGTGAGTATTCAAATTAATTCTTGAAATTATTACAACGGGATGAGTCATAAAATTGATCTTCCTACTGTTGAACCTAATCTTTCCATGCTAAATTGAATTAATGAACGATGAACATTTTCTTTAATAGGAAATGAGGTCTTCGTAATGGCTTACGCTGAAAAATCCATTAGCCAAGTGATGTTTGAAGCAAATTGCATTGAACATTGAGTGGTTATTCCGCTAATGGCTCAATCACAAGCAATAAAGAAGGACAGTTCAGATAGGAGTCGATATCAACATTTCGTTCGTCAGTGAAGTTAGATCATTACCAGATTATCCAATGAATATTACACTGCGCAAAAAAATTAACGCACATTATGGAAATCTCAAATTTATTCTACAACTTAAGGTGTTCTCAATGATAATTATTTTTTTCAGAATTATGCATGCATATGTTATCCACTTTCAACGTTTTTCTTCAATACAGATGTTTTCTACCAGCAGGAATAAAAAAAGATGATATTATCAGATTTTGAATGTATTGGCTCCATTCTAAAATCAGTTGTTCTCGATCAATTCTAGTGATCAATAGTTTTTCTTTCGTTTGATTTTCTACACTCGATCGCTATGCAACGCGAAACACGCAATTTGACCCAAGAGGAATGTGCCCAAGCGGTAGTTAGAAAGGTTTGGAGTTTCCCATACAAGTGTGTTCAGAATGTTGCAGCGATTCAGGGAGACAGGTATGAATGTCCGAACACCAGGACAGGGTAGACCACGGGTAACAACTGCCATTCAAGAACATTACTTGAGAGTTTCTTCGTTGAGACAACGGTTTGTAACCTCCTTCAAACTCAGCTTGAGCAAACTCATGAGGTGCAAATTAGCACTCAGACAATAAGAAATCGCCTCAGAGAATATGATTTAAGGCCTCGTGTCGCGGCAAGAGGCCCAGCTCTTACCCCAGCCCATCGAAGGGAGCGTTTGGATTTTGCGAGAGAGCATATCCATTGGGAAGAGGCAGATTGGGAAAGAGTTCTCTTCATAGATGAGTCTAGATTCTGCCTCAACCATCGTGATCGACGTTCCCTTGAATACAGACGTCCACATGAAAGATATGCTCAGTGCAATTTCCTGAATACTACTGGTTTCGGGGGAGGATCGATTATGGTATGGGGTGGAATATCTTTGACTGCTCACACAGACCTAGTGGTCATTGATAATGGAGCTTTGAATGCTGATAAGTATATAAGGAACATTCTTGAGGAGCATGTAGTGCCATTTGCCCCATACATTGGTGAAAATTTCATTTTTATGGACGATAATGCCAGACCCCACCGTGCGCGCATCGTTCAGGAGTACCTTGAAGAGGTTGAAGTCTCTCGAATGGAATGGCCAGCATGAAGTCCAGATCTCAATCCGATTGAGCAGGTTTGGGACAACCTCAATAGAAGGCTGAGAAGTTCAGAATATCATCCAGCTACTCTTAATGACATAGGAATCCAACTCGGAGAAATCTGGGAAGGATTAGATCAGAACATTTTAAGATCACTCATTTTGAGTATGAACCGTCGTTGCCGTGCTGTAATTAACGCAAGGGGTGGAAATACCAAGTATTTCATCACTAATCAGCATTTCAGTATTTTGAAAATTGTTCATTTCTCTTCTTTCACATAAGATTCGGTGAAATCCTGAATTTTTCTTCCATTTAATGTGTCTTGTTTCGTTCAAAACCTCCCCGAGAGAACATAAAAAATAAGTTATAAAGTCAATGTTTCATTAAATTTGAGATTTTCAGAATGTGCGTTAATTTTTTTGCGCAGTGTAGATTGTGAATAGTTTCAAGATAATTTTTTCGAATTTCAAGAATTCTCACTTCTGGGAATCACACAGCTTACAAATCTTCATGGATTGGAGTGGAAATTCACAAAACCGATTCATCATTTGTAAAAGATCGTTAGCTCAATTTACTGTTCAAACTATCCAGAGCAAATCATGCATATGACATTCTAATGTATCTTCCCAGGATTCCCGAGGCCTTGGTGCAGTCCCTGGATGTATTCATACAAAGCGGATTTATATTCCCCAATAGCTCACAACCTTATACAGTATAAAGGCGATGAAATGTGGCTGGAATAATAAGCTTGCCAAGGCAACGCATCAATCTGCCGCTATGTAAAAGCAGATATGAAAATGAAATTTAAAAAATTACAGGGTTTCCCAATAGGGGTTTTGGAACCCAAATGCTGCCATGTTTTAAATGGTAGAAAACTAATTTTCTCATGCAACCAAAAGTTTTATTTTTATTCAATTTAGCTTATCCTCATACTGGAAATCATGATACAGCTGGGTATCACCCCGGCTGACATTGAAGGGTGATATTCCCCTCTTGGACGGGCATTTCAGCAACCCCTCATTGGACCTTCTTGAATTATGAGTTATAATAATTTCCTTCTCTCCCCCACCTTTTAATGGTACCCTGGAGTATCTACGTTAATCGGGAAATTTTATTACCATAATAGAAGGGGTGTTTTTGATTTATTGCAAAACGAGACGCTCACACTCACACTCAGAGAAATCTGATATCTTCAGGAAAGCCATATTTTTTAGAGGGATTTTGCTTTGTAGAGGAACAATAATTGGTCTTCTTCCTTCCTTTGAAAGTAGTATTTTGAAAGCAGTATTACGCTATGAAGATGAAATCACAAAAATAGTTATCAAATGTATGACTTCCATTTGTTTGTGTTTACTGTACCAACGATTCCTCTGTATTGTCAAAAAAGTGCACCAAGAATATAAAACATATTTTTCCTAACTTTAAAAGAGTAGAAAAATCAAACTTTCTCGCCAGTGAATATGCCTTAAACAGTGTTACCAAGAATATGACTTCCATTTTGTGAGTAAACCAACAAACACCAATCTCATATTCATAAAAAACCAGGAAGTAAAAGATATATCTTACGACTTATTAATGCATCAGGCCCTCTTTTCCCCAAATCCCCATTGTTGAATTTTTACCCCTTGTTCAATTAGTAAGTTCCTGCAGCTTTTTTCCAAGGGGACCTTAGTGTCATAATTTAGGGGATTATACTCTACTGCTACTGGAACAATGGAGTTGGAATTTCAATGAAAAAACAGCTTTAGGTTCCATTGTTCTATATGAATATCTGCTAATGAATAGACTCATAATTCTGGATAGTTGTTCAACATAAAGACATTTTACATCCAGTCATGAATGCAAGATGGTTTTTATTTCAGATGTGAGTTTATGCATCATTTTTATAATGAGGTATGTACCTACCTCTTGAGATTCACTTCTGAGACAATACCTTGATATTTATACAGGGTGTTCCTAAATAAGTGTATCAACTGCAGGTTCCGCATGAAAAAATAACTACTTTCTAGCACTTTACACGCTTTTATTAGACGTACCAGGGGCGGAGATATTCAATTTGTACAAAGGTTTTACCCCCCAACTTTTACACCACTGGACAAATTTGCATTTGCACAGCAAATTCTGATGCGCGAATGTGTTTTCCATAAAAAAGTACTCCTGGTTCATTACTCTAAAGTGAACCGTTTTTGAAAAAACTGGCATTTTATGATCAAAAACTATTTGCTTATACGCATTGTGATTTTTTTGTAATTGGAAAAATGAGTAGTGGTAATAAACAAGGTAATTAATTTCGACAGAATTTAAAAACTAGTTTTTATGTTTAAATTGCAAAGTTGCAAATTCAATATCTCCGCCACTGGCACTTCTAATGAAGTTGAGTAAATTGCAGCAAAAAATTAAAAAAATATAAATTTTTGACACTCGCAGGGAAAAATTTTATTTTTATTTTTTCATGAGAAATCCACAGTTGACTGTTGATACACTTATTCAGGAACATCCTGTGTTTATTTATTATGCCCTCTCAAATAAAAAAGAGAAATTTATGAAGAACTGTATTGGGGAAATAACACCAGCAAAAACAATCAGTTTAAAATGAATGTCAAAAACGTTTTTTTCTGCTGAAGAGAAAGTTAAAAGGATTTGACTCTGAAAGCATTTCATCGGGAACAAACATTTGCAGTATCCGACAGTTCAGAGCATTTTATAAAAAATTCAAGTAAACTTCATTGAAAAAAATAGTCTGCAAGTCACTTACGGACAGAGAGTGAAAGACGGATAGATGCGAGGGCCAGAACGGAAACGAATGATCCTTCAAAGGATTCTTCCCTAAATTTCTGTGGTGAGACCCTTTGCTCTTTGAAAAATTAATCTCGATTGCAGAAAGCCAAAGTTTAACATAAATGTATGGCTTATGCAGAAATGGTATATATTTTTTTGCAGATTCGTGTGCTCTTTGGTTATTAGGAGAAATTAGGCTGAGAGAATGTGAATCAATGTGAACATGAAAATACACAATAAGCAAGCTGCTATTTCTCCTTCGAAACCTAGGTATCATTAAGGGGAAGTATCACCTTTTGAATCGCGGTAAATCTCCATTCAGAAAGTGGTCTCTTTATTTCACGAGTAACTACCCTAATTTACGGCGTAGAGACTTGATTTTTTTTTAAATTGAAGTTGAAGAACGTCCCGAAGGCAAATAGTTTTCTTTTTTTCTATTTAATTAGTTTTTCAGTCGAAAAAACCAGGGTTATCGTTAGATCTCTGCAATATTTGGGTTATTGAATATGTTTTTCGTTTTTCATGAGTACAAGCTATATTTTTGAATTAATCATCATGAAATTTTTTGTACTTTATAGAAGATTAAATTGCCGAGGGCAAATAGTTGCGATTTTTTCCAAAAAATGATGAATAACCGTCGAAAAAAATCATTAAGCGTAGTTTCCAAAACGCTGATGTTCAACCTTTTTTTTTAATTGAAAAACTGATTAAATCGAAAAAACGAAAACTATTTGCCCTCGGGACATTCTTCAACTTCAATTTGAAAAAAAATCAAGTCTCTACGTCGTAAATTAGGGTAGTTACTCGTGAAATAAAGAGACCACTTTTTGAATGGAGATTTACCACGATTCAAACGGTGATACTTCGCCTCAAGAAAAATCTCTATCTATTTGTAGATTTTCTATTCTGCTCCTTCATATTCTCAATAGCTTTTGCAATTGCTTATAATTTCGCTTCAATCCTCTTCAAGGTAACCTAAGTACTGAGTGTCCTGGCTACAGGTGAGTATAAATACGGGAACACAATTTTTTTTTATTTTAAATTCCATTCCAGGTGAAATTTATTACTTGTTTCGTCATTTTGTCAAACCTAAGCTATACCTTACTGAATTTCTCTCGAAAAAAGATCATTGATATCCTTCGAAATATGTACAGGATGTGTCGTTTAAAATGAGACAGTTTGATTCTTATTGACTCATACTTACATGATTTTGATTGAATGGTTTGAAGTTTTTCGTTGCAGGAGCATAACAATTTTAAATAAAAAATATTTCTGTGTTTACAATAAGACATCACCTATTTTTTTACCGTATAAGAGACATCGTGGAGTTTCTTAGTAGCTATTAATGGTATCACTGATTTTAGGACACGCTCCAAACAGTTATTGCTTTCGATTTCAGCGCAGTAATTTTTACGACCCATTATTATTCTAATCGTCAATGACAGAAAATTTATCATACCAGCAAACGTGACCAAACTATTCATTATCGCTAATGCTGACGAAAACAATGAAACAGAGCTCCGCGAAAACACGAACTTTTCTCACCTTCAAACCTGAGAATATTCTCCTTGGAAGCCATGCTTTTTTCCAAAAAATTCTCCATTCAACCAACTCACAATCAGCACTATTATCACAAACAAAACCCGTCGAGTCACATAATTAGCCTTCGCCGTAGCGCACTTTACACGCCAAAACTAAACTTGGAATTCGCGTGTCACTATTTACAACACAATTTCCCATAAACAAATAACCTCTATTTTCTTTCTCCTACCACTGACACACATAATCTGCGCTCTATCGCTCTATTTCGGGCTATTATCAAAATTCAGTTCGCGGAAAATAAAATCGACGTCCGATCCACCGATGTTCTGAAAGCGCAAACAGCGATGCGGTGCCGAACCAACAGACTTTCGAAGTGGGTGACCACACACTAGCGCCCCGACGCCCGACGTCGCTGAATCACGTCGATGACGTACCGAGCCAGGGGAGTCCGTCTACGGGGGATATTAATAATCGGGGAAAGAGGAGCCCTGATCTATCTTTGGACCGTGAAATGTCGCTGTTGATGTTAAGTGGCTGAGAGAAATAGAGGACAATGATGTATGGGGATCCTGATAGATTTAGGTTGTCTTTTTGCTGCTACAACTGCATTCATGTTTGTTTTGACCCTTCAGAGTGAGGATGTTCAAAGGATGGTTTATTGGTAGTCTTGACATGCTTGGAATATTAGGGGAACCCTTCTTGGGTTATAAACGGGGATCTTCTCACCACAGCTCGTGTCGAAATTGAGAAATTCATTCAGTCAGGTCTTTACACATTGAAATTCAAAGGATTCTTCTTCAATAGACTTAGCACGATGTGAAAATATACAATTTTCAACTCTTCAAGTCTTTGTTCATTCAAAATGAGAACTGAACATTGAATAATGTCCAATCTGAGGGGATCAGATTCAATTGAGAAAATTAGACAAAATACACTGCGCAAAAAAATTAACGCACATGGAAATCTCAAATTTATTCTACAACTGAAGGTGTTCTCAATGATAATTATTTTTATCAGAATTATGCATGCATATGTTATCCACTTTCAACGTTTTTCTTCAATACAGATGTTTTCTCCCAGCAGGAATAAAAAAAGATGATATTATCCGATTTTGAATGTATTGGCTCCATTCTAAAATCAGTTGTTCTCGATCAATTCTTGTGATCAATAGTTTTTATTTCGTTTGATTTTCTACACTCGATCGCTATGCAACGCGAAACACGGAATTTTACCCAAGAGGAATGTGCCCAAGCGGTAGTTTTGCGAGAAGAAGGGTGGACATACACAAGAATTGCAGAAAGGTTTGGAGTTTCCCATACAAGTGTGTCCAGAATGTTGCAGCGATTCAGGGAGACAGGTATTAATGTCCGAAGACCAGGACAGGGTAGACCACGGGTAACAACTGCCATTCAAGAACGTTACTTGAGAGTTTCTTCGTTGAGACAACGGTTTGCAACCGCTCGCCTCCTTCAAAATCAGCTTGAGCAAACTCATGAGGTGCAAATTAGCACTCAAACAATAAGAAATCGCCTCAGAGAATATGATTTAAGCAGGCCTCGTGTCGCGGCAAGAGGCCCAGCTCTTACCCCAGCCCATCGAAGGGCGCGTTTGGATTTTGCGAGAGAGCATATACATTGGGAAGAGGCCGATTGGGAAAGAGTTCTCTTCACAGATGAGTCTAGATTCTGCCTCTACCATTGTGATCGATGTTCCCTTGTATACACACGTCCACATGAAAGATATGCTCAGTGCAATTTCCTGAATACTACTGGTTTCGGGGGGGAATCGATTATGATATGGGGTGGAATATCTTTGACTGCTCGCACAGACCTAGTGGTCGTTGACAATGGAGCTATGAATGCTGATAAGTATATAAGGAACATTCTTGAAGAGCATGTAGTGCCATTTGCCCCATACATTGGTGAAAATTTCATTTTTATGGACGATAATGCCAGACCCCATCGTGCGCGCATCGTTCAGGAGTACCTTGAAGAGGTTGAAGTCTCTCGAATGGAATGGCCAGCAAGAAGTCCAGATCTCAATCCGATTGAGCAGGTTTGGGACAACCTCAATAGAAGGCTGAGAAGTTCAGAAAATCATCCAGCTACTCTTAATGACTTAGGAATCCAACTCGGAGAAATCTGGGAAGGATTAGATCAGAACATTTAAAGATCACTCATTTTGAGTATGAACCGTCGTTGCCGAGCTGTAATTAACGCAAGGGGTGGAAATACCAAGTATTAAATCACTTATCAGCATTTCAGTATTTTGAAAATTGTTCATTTCTCTTCTTTCACATAAGATTCGGTGAAATCCTGAATTTTTCTTCCATTTAATGTGTCTTGTTTCGTTCAAAACCTTCCAGAGAGAACATAAAAAATAAGTTATAAAGTCAATGTAGAGTTAACTTTCATTAAAATTGAGATTTTCAGAATGTGCGTTAATTTTTTTGCGCAGTGTATTAGGTCAGTACTTGGGGACAGGGTGGTTTCATCCCAACAAAAAAATTGACTGTTTCATTTGGGTCAGCCTGAATGATGTTCTCATAACCGTCATTTGAGAATAAAAAAATTACATAACAAGACACGTGAAATGAAATAACATAAATCTGCGTTTTCCTATACAGCTCAATGGAATTTCAAGCCTCTAGAATTCAACAGCAATTCATTTTCTCCAGAAATGAAAAAAATTGCCTGATTCCACTTGCGGGAATCAACCCCTTGAGTCTGCGGTGTAAATCACTTTTATCGGGAGGGAAATTCAGATTCGAAATTTACTACCCTTGTCGCCCATTGTGACTTCGACTGCCCATTCACCCTACGCCACTGCACTTCCCACATTCGACGATTTTTCTACCCACACGTTTTCCAAATGGGAAATCTGTCGTTCGGAAAAGCGATGAAAAGCGGGAACGATAAATGGGTTATAAATGCTGCAGATCTGGTTGCAATGATATATAATAATATGTTTTTATAGCGCCAGTGACAGCCTTTGGGTTGAGGAATAAATGGCGCTTTATCTACTGGAATAACTGATGATGTCTTTTCAATTGTTTCGGGGGAAGTCGAGGAAATGGGAAAAAACGTTGGGAATAGGACAGATTTTCTGGCAGATCAAACCGAATTTGACTGACACTCACATTATATAGGGTGAGTCGACTCACATAAGGGATACATTTTTCGATGAAAATCAAATCTTAAGATGCTTGAAGCTGATTATTTCGAAAACCGTGAAGTTAAAAGCTAATTTTGCAAAAAAATCTTCAGGAATTTCTATTGATTTTGGGAAAATGTCAGTGGCGTTCGACATGGGGAAGTAGGGATAGTTATGGCTTTTTTATCTAATCCACAGAAAATGTTAGAAATTTACAAGAAACATTTGATTCCCTGCCAAAAAATTCGAAAAATACAGACACCGTAACGAAAAAATGTAGAACACACTTGATTATAGAATGGGCTCTCAAAAATTAGAAAAATTTCCAACAATTGCATCGATGAATTTAATTTTTTCACCAGCAGAATTAAAATTCAAAATCATGAGAATCCGATATTATATTGAAATACCCACCCTGCTATCAATCTCAAAGAGTTCTTTATCAAAGGAAAAAACTGAATCAAAAGTGCGAAGTTGTTTATCTTCAACAAGGATATAAGGTCGACACTCAGCAGCCCCCACAAAAAGATTTAATTATCTTTTGTAGGCAATAATTCAACCCCTATAAATATCAACATGATTCAGCAGAGAGAAGGAACCTTGAGGTTTTGCTAAACCTTGGGGATTTATCGATACTTTCGAGAGTGTTTCGTTGAGATTGAGATTGATATTTTCTGGGGGTGATTATGGCATATTAGGAAATAAACTGCTCCACATGAGTTAGGAATATTGACTTAAATTGCAAAAAATACAGTTAAAATAAGATTTTTGTGATGAAAATTCATATTAATATCTATGATTTCAAGTTGCAAATTAATTTAAGCCTGTAGGTCTGCAGCGCATACAGGGTGGTTAAGAAAAATCGAGTAAAATAACGAAATTTTATTCCCAGAGAATTCAAGCATTTTAAGACTATCAACACAATGTATGGACTCCACGGGCATCAATAACAGCTTGACATCTTCTTTGCAGAAGCTCTCCCAAATCATTTAAGCATTCTGGGGTAGGTTGATGATTATATAATCTTCTTTGGAGCACATCATAGGCATGCTCTATGCAATTCAAATCTGGTGAGTGCGGACGTGTTGGTAAATGTGGAATACCAAGCTCCTCGCGCGCATTCTCAACTATGGCTGCACGGTGCGGTCTAGCGTTATCGTCTAGAAATTGAAGAGTTTCACCAATAGCAGCGTGAAAATTTGGCACAACATTGTCAATGACATGCTCCCTATAGTGTAAGGCGGTCATATTCCCAGGACAAATGTGTAGATCTGTGCGCCCGTTGAAACATATCCTGGCCCATACCATAACACTACCCCCTCGGAATGGATGGACTTCTTGGACATAGCGACGATTACGGGATATGCGTGGGATTGTCCATACCCTTATTCTTCAAGAATCTGAAAATCGCCCATATCTGGATTCATCAGTGAAAAGGACACTACGCCATTGATCGTTCCAATTTATATGTTGCCTTGCCCATTCCAGTCTTTGACGCTTATGGTCACGTGTTAATGAAACTCCTCTTAATGGACGTCTAGAACCTAGATTCACCTCCCTCAACGTCGTCTGATGGTTCCGATGGAAACTTGGACCCCATCTGCATTTTGAAGAGTAGGTATTCCGTAGCATTCTACACGTAGATGTAGGGATTCTTCTCGCCGAAACGGTGATGAAACGATCCTGAGCAGGTCAGGTGTTGTTTTTCTTCGCCCACCAAGCCTTGGTCTTTCCAACACGGAACCTGTCTCCCTGAACCTATTCCAAAGTCGAGATATCACCCTTTGGCTGACTTTGAGCCTTTCCGCTACAACAACCTCACAACCTGAGTTAGGCCACCCTGTAGCATTCCGATGGCCTCAGCGTTTGTTAATTTACGTCTTTGCATTTTCAGAAATCTCGTTTCAAATCGAAGCCGTTGATAAACTGACTTCATTTCGAAATAAGAACATTCATGAAGCATATGCAAAGAACCAAACTTCAGAAAAAAGGCGACCAGATTGACGAAATGTCTCATACTGATTTTTATTGGATCGATTCAAGTTGTTATTGAGTTTTAAATGATTTTACAGCGATTTTCTCGAAGATTACATACTTTTGAAAATGATTGAATACGATATCACTAACTCTTGTGGATCAGTATATTCAAATTGATGAATTGAACATAAATTCAACTAAAAAATTTCAAAATTTATGGCAATTGATCATGTTGTTTCTGAAATGTGTTTAATCCAAAACTGGGACCGTATCCAAACAAAAAACGAACTGGATGCTAAAATCCATATTCGAACCAGAAAGTTCCCATTTTCAGGCAATCCCATTAATTGCAATATGTAGTTAGGTGGCAAATTGAAGTCTCTATATTAGTAGTAACTCGTTAGGCGTTCATTAAAGTTACAGATTTCGATTTAGAGATTATTTCCGCCTTGAATTCACAACCCCTGACAGAATCAGTTTGTTGTAAATGAACTCGAAATTAAACATGCAGGTCCCGGGTAAAACTCTCGGTTAAATGCACCATTCGGAAATTGAAATTTAACGGATTTATCTGGGTACTTTGACCCAGGGCTGGCATGTCGCATTCTGTAAAAAAAAATGTGATATTGAATTTTTTCAATAATTTTACGTAATTCAACTATCTCCACGGAATTCCACAATTTCAGACGTCTCCTTTAAACATTCATGCTGTTAATTTTCAATCCAACAGTGAGTTGAATTCTTAAACACTGAAATACTTCACATTCAGTGTGACAAGAAAAACCTCGGACAAACTCTTTTTCATTTAACTTTATTAAACAGATGAAATTGAACAAAACAAGAACAAATGATAATAGCTTGAACATTTGTTAATAATATATCTAAGCCGTTTCGAAAGTGGCTTCCTTTGGCGGCGATACACAGCTTCAGACCCTTCTTGAAATTTTCGGCAATGGGCCGCAGCTCCTCGGGCGTTAATCGGTTCCATTCCCGGCGCAGAGATTGCTTCAGCGACTCCAAATTTTTGTGTTTTTTAGCACAAGCCCTGTGCTCCAAAATCGACCACACGCTGTAGTCCATTGGGTTGAGATCCGGTGAGTAGGGCGGCCATTCTGCAGATGAGATGAAACAAGGAAAATGGGTCTTACTTGCGTCATTTTCGCTCTGTGTCCCGGAGCGGAGTCCTGTTGAAAGCTCCAATGCGTATCGCCGAAGTGCTGCTTGAGCTTGGCCCACGGAAGTACTACGGCCTCGAGGATGTCGCAGCGGTAGACTTCTTCACTGGTTTTGATCTCTTGATCCACAAAAACTAAGGGAGTTTCACCACTGCCGCAAATTCCTCCCCAGACCATGACGGATTGCGAATTTTGACGGTGTTCGACGATGGCCGATGTACCTGGAGCCTCTACGGACCAGACTCTGTCGTTTTGGTGGTTGTGGGATTGTTCTACGGTGAAAAGCTTCTCGTCTGTGAAGAGAATTCGCTCCCATTGCTGACGAGCGGCGAGACGAAGGAGTTGGCGGCACCTTTGGAGTCCTACGCGCTTGTTTTCCTCCGTGAGGAGTTGAACTTTTTGAGCTTGTATGGCTTGAGGTTGACCTCCTTTTTGGCAATTTGACGGACTGATTCGCGGTTGATACCGGTCTCGCAGGCTATTTTCCTCATGGAAACCCTCGGATTTCGATTGACTCGTTTCTTGACGATGTTGCGATTGCTAGATGTATTGACAGAGCGTTTTCTACCACTTCCTGGACGACGACCATCATGGCCATGCTCCTTGATACGACGAATTGCATCGGACACGGTTTGTCGAGACACATTGAGCAAACGAACAATTTCGCATTGACGCCTACCTTGACGAAACAGCTCCAAAATCGCACTACGTTTGTTTGACATTCTAAAACTCTGTGAAATGAAATTATATCAAACTGAAAATTCACATATTAGTACAGGAAAGTGTAGAGAAACCAAGAGAATAAAAATTATTTGGCTGCGCTGAAATACTTTTGTTCCAGACCACAGCAAAATTTGTCCGAAGTTTTTCTTGTCACCCTGTAAAATGCCTGTTTATGTACCCTTGCTTCAACCGTTAAACCATATAGATTTTCAGTGCTAAAAGCATATCGAGTGGCCCCTTTTGATGTTTACGAAACGAAAACCTCTCTACACTACCGAATAACTTACGAAAACTACATAAAACGCTGGCTCCTTCAAAGTAGACCATTCGGGGGGCCTTTCTGGACTCTACACAGTGTTTCCGCATAAATTAATCCTTCCAACATCGCAGCTGTTCATCCGAGTGTGCGTTCACGCCCTTTTAATCTTGCGCTGGAAGTTAGGCTGTGGGAGGTTTGTCTAGAGAGCCCCCAAACTAACTCCCACGACCCACTCGAACTTTGATAGTTCCTCCCTACAGGCTTCATTTTCACTTCATTAAGCGATGACGTTGGTCGCTTAAAAAAATTCGTTTCTTTCGTAGAAAAGAAGGGTGGGCGGTAGCAGGGCTTTTTCTAGCGATGTGAAGTTAACGAACTTTATTTTCTGATGCCGCATTAATGTACTTGATTTACAATTTAATTACGAAATTGTAGACGGCAACTGAATTGAGTTTCTGGGTATGAACAAAGGGAAAAATGACATCATTGATTCAGATCGTTTTCAAACTTCAGTTACTGGAAGTCTATAATTGAATTTTTAGTTTAGATTTCAAGTATGTAGTACTATTCCTTAATTTCCACCAAATGGAATTTTAATTCTTCAAAAAATACCGTTCAAAAACGCTCTATTTCCAGCTGACTTTTAGTTTATCATTACCTGCGCATTCGCCATTTTGGACCGTCACACAAACACACATATTATACTCCATTCACTTTTATTTAATCACATAGGAGGACATGGTTTCGTTTTCAGGAATTGGTGCTCCTGATGAAAAGCACAGAACATATGATGAAAAGTCAGTGCGCGCACAGAAAATATCGTTAATGACTAAACGACGTTGCCAGTTTCTTTGTTTACATCAAAGTAAAAGTATCAAAGATATTCCACATTTTGTTAGGTTTACAAATTGTTCGCAGATTTTTGGTATTTAATCGATATTTGCAGGTGAGTTTTTCGTCGAATATCCAAGATTAACGTATGTTTATTGTTTTTAGCACCAGTTTGGAGCGTGAGGACGATTTTCAAGACCAGGACGAATGTTTACATTTCGAGGTTAAAGGAGTACACGGGAATTTCGTTGAAAAAGCTGTTATTTGGACAGATATCGCAGTAGATGGATCGGATGGAGCCTCGAGAGGTCGATTAGGATGATATTTTTCAGGTTTTCCAAGAAATTTGGCGATATCTGAGCAGATTTGCAAAAGTTAGGTACCTCACTAATGAGGTGGAACTTAGACCTAATTCTCCTATAAGAAACGCCTTTCAAAGGTCGAGATGGTGAAAAATGTATTCTTTAGATGTTGTTTGAACAAACACAGCCGAGTTTTATACCCCAACATTGATTTTAAGAAAGTTATCAACAAAATAAAATTGACATTATTCTTGATTCTTGTAATTACCCATCCATTCATCTTATATCTTTGGGTTGATTTTTTTCACTGAATTCTTGATTAGAATCAACGATTGATGTCGTCAAGTCTTGAACTTTCAGTTCAAGAGGATAATAGACATTAAATCTTCACAAGCATGCATATGAAAATTATGTGAAAGCAATGCAATTTTCTTACATGGCGAAAAATAATATATTTCAACAGTGATCTCTTGTACTTTTTATGCAAATAACTAGAAAAGGAATCCTTTCTATCAATTCATATAAACGTTAATTATTTTCGCCTATCACATCTTTTCCATTTCATTTATTTTCCCAATAAAATCCCATTCTGAGAAATACGCTAAGAATGTAGAAAGGGCAACATAGTGTTGACTTGGATCATAAAAATATTTTGAAAAACGTCATAACTTCGATACAGAGTGGAATGTGTCAAATTTCCAAGGCCAGAGTTGTGATTTTATAATTGTGAATGGAGTATACAAGGATTTCACCTTTCAAGTTCTGAACACACATCGGGGTCAATTGTAACATTCCCGTTGGGGTTGATAGTAACGTGACAACTGACCCCCGTTCAATTTCTATATATGATATACGTGCATGTTTTTCGTACAAAAATACGATCGCATTTTCCCCTGAATATTTGAGATCATTTTAAATTTTCCAAGACGTCGTAAAAAAAGGGTATTTATACAGATTTTTCTAAGAATGATGCTATAAGATCAGGTTATAGGAAGCAAGGGAAAATATAAAAAGAGCGCAAATGGTGAGGAGGAATATAAACGATGTGGAAGGTAGAAGAAAAAAGAAATATATTGCAAAGAAAAATCAAGGAACGACTCCGTAGAGACTAGCGAATATGAAAAAAAGTATTATTGTCTGGTTTGCATGGACTCTTATAGAAGCAGCAAGTCAGGAGAGCATTGGCTGCAGTGCTCCTATTGCAAATTTGAGTGTATTAACCACCAAACAGCAAATGCTCAAAGTCAAAATGTTACAATTGTCCCCGGTCTACCCTACAGCTGAATCACTCACCCCTGAGGATTTTGAAACAATTCCTACTATAAGTCTCTTTCCGATAAATCAGGATGTTCTTCCAATTCTTTTCGAGAAATGTTCAAAATTATCTCTTTCTCTTCAGCAGAGAAGGCTACCTTTTGGACCTTTTTCGTGGTGGTCCCCACATATCACCCTCAGATGCAGTATCCGTTTCCGAATTCGACATTGTTCTATAAACACTATATACACTTCATCGAATGATCTTCCAACACAATACACTTTTCACAACAAAATCTATAAACACTTTGAACAGCTAGATCTTTACAGTAGCTCTAGGTATTTTAACTAGTCTTGTCAAATGAAAACTTCTATATTTATGCAAATCAAGATGGCTTCAACCCATTAAGGGAAAGGACCCAAATCTGGTGTTTCCCGGAATTACCTTGTCGGAATCTTGAGCAACCGACAAAGGGTTTCGTATGTACAAAATACCTAATATAAAATTTTGGACCGAAACTAAATATATTCTGGATATTACAAGTAAATGACCATTATAAATTTGAACAGATTTACGAGTCTTGTCAATTGAAAACTTCGATAATTATGCAAATAAAGATGGCTTTCACCCATTAGGGAAAAGAACCAAAATCTGGTGTTTCCCGGAATTACCTTGTCGGAATCTTGAGCAACCGACAAAGGGTTAATTTCGTAGGTACAAAATACCTAATATAAAATTTTGGACCGAAACTAAATATATTCTGGATATTACAAGTAAATGACCATTATAAATTTGAACAGATTTACGAGTCTTGTCAATTGAAAACTTCGATAGTTATGCAAATAAAGATGGCTTTCACCCATTAGGGAAAAGAACCAAAATCTGGTGTTTCCCGGAATTACTTTGTCGGAATCTTGCAAGATTCCGACCCAAATCTCTAAAACTCTGGTGTTTCCTGGAATTACCTTTACGCAATCTCGAGCATCCGAAAAAGAAATTATTTAGTAGATAATAATATAAAAACGAAACAAAATAAAAAAAATTTTGCACTAGAGTTTCTGAGGAAAAAAGTTCTAATGTGGGAATTGCTGACTCAAATTATTGAATCATTTTTATGCAGTACCATCTACAGTCCGTTCCCAGTACGATCCTGGCAATCTCTTAGGGCGTTAAAAGGGAGCGTGATTATGACCGTTTCACCAATAGGAGCTTCATTGTGCGCAAACCAGACGATTTTGTTTGTTTACAAAGCTCCTTCTTATATTTGAACGGACTATACACTCCTTGGCGCAAACGTTAACAGCCATCAGTATATAAGTCTGTAAAATAAAGGGCTCACTTCCCAGGATTTTGTTCCATCGGTAAACCATATGGATGACTTTTTGTCCCAGCGATCTACAAAACTTATTGCACTTAGACGGTCAGCCATCACCGTTTCAAAGGGCGTTTCCAAATCGAAGATTATGTTGGCATCACATGCTATGGTTTTGCCAAGAGGTTTTGAATCCAGTTGTTTCAATATCCTCATATGCCCAACCCAGTTTCCAGGTAGGAGTTTCCGTTAATGGATGTTCTTGCATCCAGCAGGCTACATTTCCTCACATGTAGATGTAGTAAAAGTAAAAATGTAATTGAAAAAATATAGCCCTATACTTTTATCATTCAGAATTATTTTTCCATTATTTTTCAGTTTCATTTCTAATGCGAATATTTTCGTGAATGAGTCACATTTAATTACTTTTTAGGTGGTACATATATATTCGCTGGCTTTCAAACTGTGGTAAATCTCAATAATCCTAAGAGCTACCAAAACACGATGAGAAATTGGAAACAGAATGTGAAATATAGAGGATTCTTTCAACCATCGCTGAAAATTGCCGCAAAGAAAGCGTCCTCCAAATTAAACCAAACATTACTGGCATTACTGCATTCCCTCTATTCTTTAGCGGCTATTGTGGAATCCCTATGCCTTTTTTAATTTCGAGAAACATTTTCATTCCATATTCTTGTTCGGAATGGCAAGTGGCAGTTTTAATATTCGAGTAAGGGTATTGTATTTTCCCTAAATAAGAGAGAGAGAATCTTGGATGTCACTCCGTTTTACCATGATTACTTGTGCAAAAATCGATCAGGAGTTCCATAAATATGGCTAGTTTGAAATTTGTTTTCCTGATAATTTCAAAACTACAGATTCGATATAGATGAAATTTTGTTTTTTGTTGGAGAATGAAGTTCTCGAGCTAAATGCATAACTTTGTTCAGTTTGCTCGATCAGAACCATAAAAGATGCATTTTTTGTTGTTAATCAAAATATCAAATATGAATTTCACTTATTTCATTCTTTAGGCTCACACTTTATAAACAGAACTTGGTACATGGATTATTATTATACCAATACCATTTCTCTATAAATTCTTTCTTCGATGAGTTATGAATTCAATCATTTCGCGGCGAGAAAGTGATTATTTTCATTTGGATGCTGGACGAAGCTGATTTATCTTGTTGAATTTGCGTCATATATCTCTGATATTCATGACTTATATGGCTTGGCATAACTTGTTGGATAACCTCCGACACAGGAGAGAAAATCAATATATTGAGGTAGGGTATGGTTTGCCGTTTCTGAATTCACAGGATTTTTATGAAATTCCTTTATTATCATCGTTCGACATTCATCACCACATCCGATTAAATGTATATTCATTCTGTAATCACATGCTCGGAGCCTTGAACTCTAAATATCAAATATTAGATTCAGGCATAATGGACCCATTATTCTGCAAGGAAAACTTATCCACTTTCTGACTAAAGTCAAAAGTACGATTATTTTCCATATCTTCAATCATATCCAGAAATATAAACCTTACATGCCTCAACTGGAGAAAATCGTAATGTTCCAGACTTTTCATGCATTTAACCTCAGAATACACTCACCTTTTGCGAAAAGTTTTCACGGCGGAAGAATCCAAGGAAAAGTTTTCACGGCGGAAGAATCCAAGGAAAATTTTTCTGATACGATTCGAAACGTACATGAAATTCTCAAAAATAAATTGGTCTAAGTATTTATAAAACTCAAAGAAATGAGGAAAGAGGTCATGCAACCATAGAGAGACACGAGTTTTGTTGTAAAGAACAGAGAGGGTTTCCACGAAAATCGTCGATAAGCGTTTCCGTTTCGTCACGGGTGTTTATACCGGGACAGACCGTGAAGTAGTGGAATTGGGGCAATTTCATTGTGAGAAGTATCACAATTCATTGGTATATACTGAATTTCATGAACAAATATTGATTAGTTTTGTAGATAAATGAAGGGGAACCAATTCCACTCATTTATCCTGCCATGAATCTCATTACCGAAGTTTACGACCTAAAATTGAATACTTCTTACGTTTTTCTTCTGGGAATAGACTTTTTCCTAGATCAAATTGATACAGCGATGTCCGCAGTTCAAAATGATAAACACAAACGCAAAATTCATTATATTTCCTTTTATTTTTCGGTTTTTCAACAGTTTCACATCTTAAGAATCGATAAAATTAATAGAGAGGTAATTTAAAATCAGCATTGAAACAAATTTCATAACATCAGACAGAATTATTTGTGAAATTGGTATCATCTATCTCTTATTGTTCCATAAACATCTTTCCTTATCTTTGACAATTAACACAGCAAAGTTACGACATTTTGTGATATTTACATACAATCTAAAATACATTCTTCTTTGGTTAAAATTATTCTAATTTACCAACATCCTAGGATAAACTTTCACCCTGAAATATCTTTGGTAAAATGAGGAATCATAAGAAATAATTAAGGTCTACCTTAGTCAGTTAATTGAGTATTGTCATTGAGTATCCAATTATTTAAATACTCAATAATATTGTGGAAAGTACCTATTAAGTAGCCAATGTGGATTGGTGACCTGAACACAAGTTGAATATACAAGTTACAAGAATGATTGTGCAAATATAAATTTAAACATTGTTTTGTACCAACCCAGGACTTCCTACCCTGAAGATTTAAAAAAATACATGTGTATAGGAACTTCTAGTATCCAATGAAAGAAGAATTAGCTTTAAATTTGTTATATTACTAGTGGTGTACACATGAAATCATTGAAAATTTTGAAGGATAGATAATTCATTGGTCAATGTCCATAAATAAAGTATTCCCGAAAATTATCCACAACAATGATATAAAAAATAGATTAAGAAATTGAGAGCACATTAACAATTTGTACCCAAATTATTCAGATTGATAGCTGCTTTTATTACTTGTGTCAATATTTTGACAATGAAATCAAGTTTTATTGGAAACAGCTGCACAATTTTGTCTGATTTAACAATTGTATTTATCTGAGCTCTTTTGAACATTCCTTAGAAAAGGTTTTTTCAACTCTTAAACAATAGGTGCCTCATGGTTTTCTCAAATTTAATCATGTCACTTTACTCATTTAATACGCGAGCTACATTATGATATATCATCAAACTACACATTAATTTAATGACAATTTCCTACCTGACATATAGAAAAAATTTGAAAAGTTTTTTACAAAATGAACAAGAAAGGATAAAATAAATAATTTATGTACTGCACCTAAGAAAAAATGGAAGTCCTGAGTGTAAGTGGAATATATTAAGCATTCAGAAATGGCTATTAACTATTGATACTAAACAGAACTACTCCTGATTAAAAGTGTTACAGCTTTGGAAAAATTCAGGTAGGAAGGAAATTGTAAGTTTCTATTTTTGACTATTAAACATCTGATATAATAACAATGGTCCTATCAATCACTAATCAATTCCACTCATACAAGTGCCTTCAAAAGTAGAAGTATAGCTTTAAATAACAATTAAAAGTCAATAACAAAAATAGAATCCCTTTCTTCAGGACTTTGAAACTAATATGTACAATTCGATTAGTTTTTAAAAATATTACACTGGAATTTAAAACAAATCACAGCATAATTCAAAAAGATCATTGAAAGGAATGTATAAAAATAATGAACAATAAAAAAAATCCCATAAATATTTGACTCAGATCATTGAAATCTGGAAATTTTCCAAATTAGAGGTAACTTGTGCCATCCACGATATTTAATTGCATTTAATCTTATTAATATCAATTTTTTTGTTTAATTTTGGTATTCATACAGTAAACAATATCACAAAGAATTAATTCAAATGAGGGAAAGTTACTCATAATTTTATTCAACTGAAAATTAATGATAATTTAAAAGACCGGTGATAAATTCAACGTCATATTTTGAATAGTTTTATTTCGAATAGCTGAGCGGTTTACTCTGGCTGATTGTATTATTTGAAGCACCATTCTCTTACAATCATGACAGACCACCATTTGGTTACCCGTTTTCAGTTTATGCATGACTCTAGCAGCTCGGCTGGCAGTGGTAGGTTTGGCTTCGGGGGTGATACTTCCTCTGTTCTCCTCACTACTTACACTTCCACCAGGACTGTCTCTGTTCAAAATGCCTTCAGCTTCTCTCATCCTGATGACTAGAGATCGAGTGAAGCTATTTGGAGTTTCATCTTCAGGAGTTGCCAGTATGCTAGGACTTAGCAACACAACAGGGACTGTCGAGAAGTGCTCCATTGGTATATTCATTTTAGAATAGCATTTAGAGCATATTGTCCGTTTACACAATGTGCATCTCTGACCCCAAGGACCAAATATACCAAATCTGGTCTTTAGACATAGAAAACAGACTTTTCTAGCTTCCACGTTATGACGAATATGACCTTCTGATGGTAAAGCATCCAATTCGGCTTTAGTGAGAACTGAACGAATGTGAACAATTTCAGACAATGTTAGAGACAGTCTGTCCTCTAAGGAGAGACTTTCTTCCCATTTTTTCATATCCATCAGTCCTTCTTGTATTAACTTAGCTACCTCAGGTTCTAACTGAACAGATTCAGCTTCAGAACTGTTACAAGATTGTCTGGAACAAGGTCGGGACTGAGGTACAGAATAACATCCCAAATTACTGTTTAAAACAGTTAAAGTATGCCTGCGAACATTAGTTCTCGGGCCCACATCCTGAATAGCTAGATCGTATGGTTCCAATGCAGCATCTGTTGCATCACAAGTTTGTGAATATTCTGAAGACCACAAACCAGGTTCTGAAATGTCAGGACTTTCGGAAATTTCGTCGTCATCGTCAAAATCTTCTAACTGGCTGAAATCAACTTTGATCAATTTTTTCGGCTTCAACAGTCCCTCTCGAGAAGCTTCAGCAGAGGACAATGTGCGACTTATTCTGAAAACAACATAGACATATCAGTTGCAATTGAATTCATTTATAAATATACAATTACAAAGAGAATAACATGATTTCTTTTAACTCACCTAGGGCTTGGAGTCGGTCTCAGCTTTTTTCCCAATCTGATTGAATTAAGTAGTTTTTCTCGAGGAGTGAAACATTGTTGTTGATCTTTTAATTTCCGTTCTGAAGCTTTTTTTAGAGGAGGCCGAGATCTGATAAATTCTAAGATAATTGCATGAGCATCTTTAGTTACTCTTGAAGGAAGATCTCCATTCATCATAATTTTCCTCAAATTGTACCTGCAGTTCCGTATGTCCTTCATTAAAACTTCATAAGGTGTCAATTCATACTCAATTGGGGCTCTACTGTAATTGACCTTCTTTAATTTCACCCCTGTTCTGAGTTCACTCATTACCTGAACCCAAAACTTGGCCCAGTCAGAGAAATCTAACTGAGTTAAATTTGGATTCATGACACTATTTGTAGGTAATGAAATACTTCCTTGTTCTACCTTTTGGAGGAACATTGATAACTCTAGTGCTTCAGCCACCAATGCTCTGATTACAGCCTTATAATGGGCTTCCACCTGATTTTTAGTTAAGGTACCAAGATGTTCATCGCAACGTTTCATAATTTCCCCCAATGTAATTTGAGTATTAACTTTTGAGGGTCCTGCTTCCTCAGCCTCTTCAGAATCTCTTTCAATGCCCTCATCGTCAGTCTCATGATAAGAAGTATCATCAGGTATCATATCACTTATCAAGGATTCCAAATCATGACTAATCACCCTTTCTTCTCCATTCTCTGTACCCTGACTCAGTGTTGTATATATCACAACACCTAAAGCACCAATTATGTCTGATTCGTTTCGTAACAATTTCCGCGAATCACCCAAAGGTTTAGTCGTATTTTCATGAACGTTACCATCAGTTTGAAGAAACACATGTTCTACTTCTTTTACGACGTACAAATCTCCTCGGTTTGAAGAAAGACACCCACTGAAATATTTTGCACACTGATAACACAAAGCCCAAGCGTGCTCTTCACGTATGGGAGAGTTGAAGGAATTAATAATTTCTTTCAAACACACGCTGCCATCCGAATTCACTTTACAATTTGTTCGACTAGACATTGTTTATATTTTATGAGCTACTTTGAGGATCTCATGACATATCTTAACCTAAAATCAATGTTGCCTGAAATGAAAATTCAAATGACATAATATTCGGACAGGCGCGTTCGCGTACTATTTGAATCTCATTGATTTACGTGAAAACTGGGTCGGAACTCTGATCTAAAAAGGAAATTTCGGAAAAGCAATCAACTTGATCTCTCATGTATCTGCGATTGAAAAAGCCTGAATCCCGTAAGCATGGTGCAGATCCAAATCTAAGTAGTCGCAATGAATTTGGCGAATAGGCATAGGCAAGTCAATAAAATGAGTAGTATAATTCGACAATTGCATTTCTATGAATTCCATTTAATGGATATTCTGTGAATTCACCTGCAATCCCAAAAACATTGTTCTTGAATTTCCCTTGTTCTAAGCATTGTATATGATAAAAAAATTCATCATGTCATTTAAAATTTCAACGTTGTAGTTGAACTGTCATTGAGCTGTTTTGTCTTCATAACAGGCACTTTCAGAATTATCACAAATGATGACTTTGAAAGAAGAAATATTTAGACATTCAAGTTTCTTATACTGGAAGAAAAACAAGTCAAATGAATATTATTTATTACCGCACAGCAGGAATTTCGAATAAAATCAACAAATTAGTTTGGAAAACCAGGCATGTTTTGATTTATTTTTTAAATATATATAAATATATTCTTGATGGTAAAATAATGAGCATTTCACAATACAAAAAAAAGTAGAATTGTCGATAAACAAAATTAGGCTAAAATCATTTTAGAACTTTTCTTCCTCTAATCCATGTTTGAAAGCCATCAGTACTGGTACTGAATCACCATCGATATCTCTGTATTCCAACATAGCTACCATGCCTTCAATTTCCATAGATTCACCAGTGAAGAACTGGAGTTCCTTAAACCTACCTAAGATATCTTTCATTACTTTGTTCATATTTGATTTGAAGATATCTACTTGGTCTGGGGCAGTTTCTTGTAATTTGGCTACAAGTCTGAAAAAAAGACATACATTTTGAAATATGATATCTTACGAATGCATACAATTGTGTTTTAGAGAAAATTTGTAGAGTTTCCAGTTTATCAGAATCAATGAAAGATTCTAAGTTCAAGACTGCAATCCCAAATTTATATAGCATGTATTGCTCTAAATGAAATAGTAATTCATTTCAATCAGTATTAGAACATGCAAATAGAGAGGGCTCACAAACGTTACTCCATTTAAAGAATGAACTTAACAAGGGTTGAGTAAGGTTTTTTAAGGAAAACCCCTACAAATATACAGTTGAATCAATATCTTTTAGTAACGGAACTACTTACTTCTTCATGTAATCCTTAAGGTAGGAAGTATAGGATTTCTTATCATTAAAGGCATATGTTTCGCACAATCGGTGGTTTAAAACAATATCAACGCCTGATTCTACTGCGGAATCACAATCCTCACTAGCTTCCTCGGCAGATGGGTTGGCACCATCAAGGGCAATGTCATCTGATTTACGGGAAATAAGTTTGCCGTAAACTTCATAAAGGACCTCATCGACCAATTTGATTTTGTATGTGTCTGAGAAGATTTCATCACCTGAAAAAAATTATAGATGTAAACAAAAGCCTTGAAAATGACTCTGAAGGAATAACCTCAATGACATATGTCTAGAATTTCGTTCAAATTGAGAGAAGTACTCAAAAGTAATGAAAAAAATACGACAATATATAAATTCTAATGAATAGAAAAAATCAACTTACCGGTGAAAATATCTTTGTAGATCCTCATTTTGGAAGATAAAATTAGATATCTATTTTTCTACCCTTAAACGTCCAACCTGAGCGGAGGAAACTTTCAAAAAGAACGAATGACACTTGGCATTGACGTAAGTCACATTGACTTTGCGGTAGATCATAGAATAAAAATATATGGTCAAGAAAATTGAATTTGGCCTCGGTTGTTACCACAGAACATATAATACCCTCTCTTGAAGGGTCTGTGCTTGAACCAAAGCTACAGCCGTCTTTATAACAATCCGTGAACTAGTGTCAACTAGGCAACGCTGGTTGCTGCTTGTTCGTGAAGGCACAAAAGTTCGAACATTTTTGGACAAAAATTTTCGGCTGGCCGTTCACAAAAATATGATATTCGCAACGGGGGACAGGGGATCTCTGGAAATGTCTAATTTCTGGAGCAATGAGACTTTCAAGAATGAATGATGGTTTGATATGAATAATTTTCGAAGCAGGACCAGCCGTTACCATTTCCATATTTTTCCATTCTGTTCGTGAGAGAACAGTCTTGTTTGGTTAATGTGAATGGACCTTTATGTCTGTGCTAAAAGTCAAAAAGGCTGAAAGTAACTGTAAATTTTAGATGTTCTGTGGTCAAAACAAGAGGTCAAAATTACCTCACAAGACAACACAAACTCCAGTTCAAAGTCATTGAAAACATTCGAGAATTATATCCGAGACTGATTATATGCATAAGTTGTTGGATATGAGTTCAGGACCAATGAGTGCGGATTTAATTGTACCTAATGTATATCTAGGAGGCTTAGATGCTGCCAAAAATATAAATACTCTTTCTGCATACAAGATAAGTCATATTTTAACAATTGATACATGTCCTCTTCCAAGACAAATCAGAGAATTGAAAGGATTGACTATAAAATTCATCCAGCTATCAGATCAACCTAAAGAAGACCTGCTGAGTTACTTCGATGAAGCACAAGAATTCATTGACGATGGTGTACAAAAAGGAAATGTCCTTGTGCACTGTTATTTCGGAGTCTCCAGAAGTGCTACAGTCGTCATCGCATATGTTATGAAAAAATTCAATTTGACTTACGTTGATGCATTTCAAAAGGTCAAATTGAAAAGAAGTATTGTTTATCCTAATCATGGCTTTGTGGCACAGCTTCAACTTTATGAGCAGATGAACAATACCATCAATAGAAACTTCATGTATTACAAAATATTTCGTTTGTCTCTAGCTGCTGATCGGTTCAAAAAAATTAAAATTCTACCACAGAATTTCATTGACTGCATCAAAGAAGACCCTGGCTTAGTGCAAAGCCAACCTGAATCTAATGTTTACAGGTGCAAAAAATGTCGAAGGGTCCTTGCTGCAGAATCAAACTTGATTACTCATGAAACCGAGAACCAAGTATGCAAAAAAACGTTCTTCATAGAACCATTAGAATGGATGAATGTTGCTCAGATACCAGAAGGTAAATTGTATTGTCCTAAGTGCAAGAATAAGTTGGGGTCATTCAGTTGGATTATGAGTTGCCAATGTCCTTGTGGTAAACAAATTGCACCAGCATTTTATCTCAATCCATCTAAAGTTGACTTCACAAATGTTGTTAAGAATGTAGAAGTAACATTTTGAGTATTAATTTGAGGAATTTGGATAAAAAACAGGGTTTCAAGTAGTTCTTCGTTTTAGCAGTTTTATTTGGCTGTTATGTCCTTGTGATATTAAGTATTAATAATTGTTCAAAATACCAAGTATATTTTTTTATGTGTAAATAGTATATTTTATTGTTATTTTCTCTTTGTGCCAAATAATATAAATTGATGACTGATACGACTTGTTTCTGAATATGAATGTGTTGAAACTGATTTTTTGTTAACATTATTGTTGGTTATACAATTCCTGTCTATTTGAATAAAGATTAAATAAAAACTGTTTCAGTCTAGTTACTTCCAAACCCTTTAAAATTGTAGCAATTCCAGTCTGACCTATGGATTACTCCTTCACACTTTCAATATCACTGTTAATTTCAGGGGAAGAACTTATTTAATTGAGAAGATATTTAATTTTTACTATACACTTCATTACTCAAAACTTATCAACTAAATTCAGAATGTGTTGTTGTTCTTGGTTTTTGGAATCTGAACCACCCTCATCACCCAAATTTCCGGCATATTCCCTCATAACATGCCTTATAGTTTTCAAAGACGCTCCTCTGAGGTTAAGAATCTGCATTACTCTCTGCTTTATTGATGCAGGACCTGCTGCACAAACTTCAACTATTATAAAATCAACGAGCTGTAACGTGAAGAGACCAGCATTTAGCCTCTTTAGATAATTTTCATTTTCGTCTTCATTCTCTTCCAAAGCATCATCGATGGCTTCAACTTTCTCTAGATACTTGAAATGTAATTCTAACAAACGATCGACCTTCTCATGATCGTTTTCTGTGAATTTACTGATCAGCCTTTGTCTCTGGGATCCTCTACAGTTTTTCAGCATGGAGGCTATGATTGAGGCTACGTGTTCTTCATGCTCTTCAGTGGACAGTACTTTTTTCCTATTTTTACTTGGTGTCTTCATGAATAATGGAAAAATTGTCCTCAGACCCAAAATATCCACAAATTTATTACAGTTGTCCTTTCCATGGGGCCCTGACATAGCATAATCCAATACCTTTAACGATCCATTTCTAGAAGTCTTTTTCTCTCTTAGCATCAAGTTCATCAATTGTAAACCTTCACCTTTCAAGAACCGATCTCTATTAGGTACAACCATCAAAGCATTGCACAAGCTATCAAATAAATTTTCCATCAACTCATGTTCATCTGCACATCCTGGATCGTGACGCTTATAAAAAGC
The DNA here is from genome assembly GCA_951802165.1 of Adalia decempunctata. Taxonomy (NCBI): domain Eukaryota; kingdom Metazoa; phylum Arthropoda; class Insecta; order Coleoptera; family Coccinellidae; genus Adalia; species Adalia decempunctata. The sequence goes on along the minus strand of OX637696.1, from coordinate 12,255,030 downwards.
CAATTGTTGAAGTAGTGTGTCAATACCATCTATTTCACCTAATAATAGTCTGTTTGTGTCGTTATCATGCAATAAGATGGCTAATATTTCACTTGTGTATAATTTATTAGAGTCAAATGGTGCTTTTAATTTCAATCTTTTCAATAACCAGTGTAATAAACCTTGTTTAGCAGCTTCAGTACATATATCTGGATTCAATTCTGTTAAATTTTCAATGATTGCCAAAGTATTATGTACTCCCTCTGCTTCTTCTTTCACGCTTTCATCGAGTCTATCTAAATTTTGAATAAGAAGTGCAATTACTTGATGTTCTAAAAGTGACGCAATCAAAGCTTCGGCTCCTTCCTCAGATTCGTTCAGGATGTCAACATCACTGAGTTCTTGTAACAGTTCTACAGTACCAACCTGGAAAAACAGTTTATATGAGCAAGTTTTACTTCACATGAAATTAATTTAAATTTCTCCTTAACACTAAACCAATTACTTACTGCTATATCAGTATTATCATGCGACAATAATTCCAATAGGCTTGATATAACGTTCAGTTTCACAAGAAGAGGATAATAATCAGGTGCAGTAGCAAGAACCCTCATTTCTTGCAATACTTCATGAAGTTCAATTTCACTTTCCATAAACTTATCCGGAGCGTCCGGAAATTTTATTCTCATTTCTCTATTCCTCAGAATTCTCTTCTCAAAATTCAAAATTATTCTTTTAATTGCTGTTTCATCAAGCACCTCCCCCTGAAACAAGTACAGCATGTGTGAAGAAAGGGTCATTAACGTTAAAGCATTTCTTTACCTGTGTTTGTTCTTGTTCTACATATTTTATTATTTCTTGTCGTTCTTCCTCACTTATTTGATCCAGTGTTTGAACAAGGGATACTGACGATGCAGGCTTTGACATTTGGTCGGCTTTCGCCCTAGCCAATTTTCGCATTTTGCGTTGTTTTTCAAAACCAGAGTCTGCATTCTCCTCAGTCGGTCTTTTGAGTGCTTGTGGGGGCTGAACAAATACATAATAGTTATTTATGTAATAAGGATCATAAAGACGATCATTATGGTGCAAGTCGTGAATGTTATCGGGCGAGGCGTAGCCGAGTCCGATAACACGGCGTGTGCCATAATGATTGTTTATGATTCGTATTACATACAAAATTTTATCTGATGGCATTTATATCAATACATTTTCGAAAAATTAAAAACTGCATTTTCGACATGTCACAATGACAACTATTTTTAAAGGAGTATGTCACTCAATTTTGATGACATAAGGAAGCTCATTATGGTACTTAGTACCATAATGAATTCATTATGGTACTTAGTCCCATAATGAATTCATTATGGTACTTAGTCCCATAATGAGCTTCCTTATGTCATCAAAATTGAGTGACATAACGTTGTCATGATGACATGCCATCAGATAAAACATATTTATGGGGCTGAAAGGCTTCGCTACAAAAGCTTACCTTGTAATCTAGTAATTCGACGATATCCATAGTGTTATTTCTTTCAAAACCTAATTCATTAAATATTAAATTTTCATGAGGAAATATCAAATATTCTTATTTATGTTGGAGAATATCACAAAATTTGACAGAAGTCAGATCGGACTTCAATCTACTGATTTCTGAACTGCTCTCTCTCACAGCTACCGAGTATTGTCGATGCACAATTTTATGTCTATGGTTGCTCAGTACTCAGAGGTTATGCAATAAAATTTCTTGGCCAACAATAATATCGAAAAGGATTCTTTATAATATATTCACTGTTCACAATTAATAATAGAAATGGCTGCAAGAGTTGGCATTATGAAAACATTGTGGAATGAGAAACCTGAACTTGTCGGAAGTTCTTTCATGGCAGGAATTGGTTTGCTAATGGTTATAGGAGGAAATTACATCTACTACAGAGATAATAAGGACAATCGCAGGTACCGAGAAGTATATACCGTTATAAGACATGATGATCCAAAAGCAGCAACTCTACGTAAAGACTATTTAGGAGATATTGTAAAGAGTGATTGAAATGAACGTGGCACATTCAACGTGCACTTGATGCTGCTAGTTAGTATGTGTTTATAGAAAAAAGATTGCATTAAATAAATAAATTAGCCATTTAATTAACGTGTTTGTTTTCAACTGTATACAATAAAATTATAATATGGTTATTTAATGATCACAAATTAAATTTTAAAATTATAAGGAATTGTAGAGCAGATAAAAGTTGTCTCAACACCACGAGAAAAATGGACTCTTATCCTGGAAGCGTTGGGTGAAGTTGAAAAATCTAGAAGTGTGCTGACTCTGAGATCTAAAAAAAAAAATTATTAAATCATGCAGTTTGATTAATGTTGAAGATTATACTTTTCAACCACTACAGCAGGCATTTGTACCAATTGCACAGGTGATTTGCCATCTTTGAGAGCTTGGGTTAGATTTAAAATTTGGCCCCTCATGACAGACATCTGTCTTTCATATAAACTCCGATCGAATCCTTTATCTTGTTTGAAGAGAAGGTACAGGTCATCACAAAGGTCCTAAGACGAAATAAAATTACATTTGGTCAAACTTCTTTGCTAAGGCCAAATTACCTGCACAAAGTTCATGTCCGAGAGCAATGGCAACACCAAGTCTTTTATTTCTTTGCTGAAAGGAACTTTGGCTTGTGATAACCAGGCCCAATAGTAAGGATATGCTCTCCAACTATCGGGATGTTTGTACGGGAAGGCAAGACCGTTATCTATAGCCGCAATGCTTATTTCAGGTAACTGAACCAAATTCCATTCTGAAATAGTGTTTTTCGTAAAATAAAATATCACTCTTTACGAAAGATAGACTCTGTATTTATATTCATACTGAGAGTGTTAATGACTGGAAATTTTACCTGTAGTATCTATCAACTCCACTTGGGCACTGACTGTGTTTGCTGCAGTCCCATTCGATAGTGTTGGACAATCATATTTTATAAGCCAATTATCATTACCCCTATCAGTATTACGTATTATGTAATCTAAGACCACCAATCTCTCGAACTGTAATTGGAACCTTTGCGAAAGCTTGGGTGGCAGAGGTTCCTGTTCAAACCTCCTGAGCCAGTAATCTGCATCTTTATATCCATCCACGAATAGTTGAAACGATCCGGTCTGCAATAAACAAGGTCTTAATATACCTTTGGTGATAACAGAAACATCACCCATTTCACTGATATAATTTTGCATAATATTAACTGGCCCTATTGTGTGTAAAATTATGAAGTAATGAAATGCATTGAGATGTTCAATGAAGAGGAATTTTCATTAAAGCACTCAAACATACTTCATTCACATGATGAACAAATGCACAAAACAATGACAATATACACTGCGCAAAAAAATTAACGCACATTATGGAAATCTCAAATTTATTCTACAACTGAAGGTGTTCTCAATGATAATTATCAGAATTATGCTTGCATATGTTATCCACTTTGACCACTTTCAACGTTTTTCTTCAATACAGATGTTTTCTCACAGCAGGAATAAAAAAAGATGATATTATCAGATTTTGAATGTATTGGCTCCATTTTAAAATCAGTTGTTCTCGATCAATTCTAGTGATCAATAGTTTTTCTTTCGTTTGATTTTCTACACTCGATCGCTATGCAACGCGAAACACGCAATTTGACCCAAGCGGTAGTTTTGCGAGAAGAAGGGTGGACATACACAAGAATTGCAGAAAGGTTTGGAGTTTCCCATACAAGTGTGTCCAGAATGTTGCAGCGATTCAGGGAGACAGGTATGAATGTCTGAAGACCAGGACAAGGTAGACCACGCGTAACAACTGCCATTCAAGAACGTTACTTGAGAGTTTCTTCGTTGAGACAACGGTTTGCAACCGCTCGCCTCCTTTAAAATCAGCTTGAGCAAACTCATGACGTGCAAATTAGCACTCAGACAATAAGAAATCGCCTCAGAGAATATGATTTAAGGCCTCGTGTCGCACGGTGTCGCGGCAAGAGGCCCAACTCTTACCCCAGCCCATCGAAGGGCGCGTTTGGATTTTGCGAGAGAGCATATCCATTGGGATTAGGCCGATTGGGAAAGAGTTCTCTTCACAGATAAGTCTAGATTCTGCCTCTACCATTGTGACGTCCACATGAAAGATATGCTCAGTGCAATTTCCTGAATACTACTGGTTTCGGGGGAGGATCAATTATGGTATGGGGTGGAATATCTTTGACTGCTCGCACAGACCTAGTGGTCGTTGATAATGGAGCTATGAATGCTGATAAGTATATAAGGAACATTCTTGAAGAGCATGTAGTGCCATTTGCCCCATACATTGGTGAAAAGTTCATTTTTATGGACGATAATGCCGGACCCCATCGTGCGCGCATCGTTCAGGAGTACCTTGAAGAGGTTGAAGTCTCTTGAATGGTATGGCCAGCAAGAAGTCCAGATCTCAATCCAATTGAGCAGGTTTGGGACAACCTCGATAGAAGGCTGAGAAGTTCAGAAAATCATCCAGCTACTCTTAATGACTTAGGAATCCAACTCGGAGAAATCTGGGAAGGATTAGATCAGAACATTTTAAGATCACTCATTTTGGGTATGAACCGTCGTTGCCAAGCTGTAATTAACGGAAGGGGTGGAAATACCAAGTATTAAATCACTTATCAGCATTTCAGTATTTTGAAAATTGTTCATTTCTCTTCTTTCACATTAGATTCGGTGAAATCCTGAATTTTTCTTCCATTTAATGTGTCTTGTTTCGTTCAAAACCTTCCCGAGAGAACATAAAAAATAAGTTATAAAGTCAATGTAGAGTTAACTTTCATTAAAATTGAGATTTTCAGAATGTGCGTTAATTTTTTTGCGCAGTGTATTTGGACCAAAATAATATGTTTTACCTCATGGGGATTCCCATTCTCATAAGGAAACTATTATGTATCCAAATTTTCTAAGAAGTACACTTTCTTCCCAGAATTCACTCAAACTCAAATGTCATTCAAAGCATAATCATAACATTAAATGTCGTAATAACAATAAAATATATTGGAAGAATGCTCCATTTCAAGAAAACCATGTTTTTCCCAACGCCATCAATGAGAATTTATGAATCATATTATTCCGTCATTTGATGATCTCATATTACCAATAAACATTTTAATTTGAGATAAAAATAATATTGAGAATAAATCTTGTTTGCCTGAAGTATTTTTTATAACGAACTATTTCTTTTTCCTAATTGGAATTTATTTTATAAGTTAATAATAAAAAAATTACTCACTTTGGGAGGTAGACCAATCCTATTAAATCTCAATCCAACATTCGGAAATTGTTCCATGATAGCCCTTTTCATTCTCGCCTTTTGCCGATCAAATCTGGGATAATTGAATGTTTCCGAAACTAACTTAACAACCTGCAAATTTCTCATGTTAGGCTGGAAACTATGATGAAAATTCACAAGACTGACCCTAGTTTTTGGTACAATATCTAGCTTGAGCTTGGCATCAACTAAAAAAGCTGCTGCCTCTGAAAGATACCCTTGATTAGGTATCAAACATGACCTCCCGAAACAACATGGGCAGCATAATTTATGCATCCATTTTGTCCATTTGGGATTTAGACGACCATATGGCTCCTCATCCTTAGGTTTAAAAACTCCGATACACTTCTAGGAATCAACAGAAACTTTATATTTATATTCAATTTCAACAAAATATTTAAAATTTGTGTTGTTTGAACTAGACCAAAGAGCCTTTAATAACACTTAAATAAAGGTTCTCCCCTCCTTATAGCTCAATATTTTTTATGCTTCTTGATAAACATACTAAAATTGTTCAAGCATGTGCTCAACAAGTAAGCAAGTTTGAATATATTTCAATTTGTACTAACCCCTGCAGGATTTTTAACAAAGTAAGATCCACTGGAGCCTTGTGATATCCTTTCTGGAAAAATTCCATTATCAATAGCAACCTCTGCTTGCCAGACCAAATCGGCAAACGAAGGATCATCTGAAAGGAATTAGGTATTCAAATAATTTCATGAACCTGGGCATATTATTGATTTACCTGGAAAATTGTTATAAGAGACATCAAGCCCTCCCAGAAGTGGCTGTGATTCTCTACTTAACCCTGGGGAATCCAACGTAGTATCGAAAATTACTTCAGGAACTAAAGGAATGTCTTCGGCTGAAATATCACTACCAGTAATGGACAAAGCACCATGTACTTCGTTTTCGCAACAGGTGTTTACCAAAGTTGCAGCCTCATTGGCACTCATCACCCAATTTCACAACTAATTTCTGCTATACATGCTACAATCGTGATATGATTTTCCTTCTTTATACTATTTTACAGTGCGTAGGAATCCAACTAAGGGCTCATAATTAATTGACTAGAATTTGGCTTTTATCAAAATAAGTGTTTAATATGCTACGAATTACGATCTAACATTACACACAAATGAAAATGATAAATTTCTTTATAATAAACGAAATCACATTGCAGCTTTATTCAAACACTATATTTTTGTTAAGAATCACAGCCATACAAAAAGCAATGTCAACTGTCATATTTGACATATTTCCTTGTCATGTGTATTGTAAGGCCAGATCCCCATTTCAGGCACATGTATGCGTGTGACAGCTAGCGAACCAATCAGATTACAACAAAATAATAGTTCCTACGGATCTGCATCTTTTGCTGCAATCTGATTGGTTCTCGATCTCGAACTGTCACAATTCCAAATTCATCAGTTCAAGACTTGTCACTACGCATACATGGGGGCCCCAACCTTAGAACTGAACCAATCCCTCTCATTGAACTGACGTGTACATTCGGCCAATCAATTTGATCTACTCAAATTATCATCACAAAAATTGGGTGAAAACTGCCGGAGCCGATAGACTCTAATAAGTCGAAAATACTTGATATTGATGGTTTAGGTATTAATTTAAAAAATCACAAAAATGTATCTTACTTTGGATACGAATTTCAACATAATCTCACTGATTTCCCTGTGTTTAGTAATTGTATGTGGTAAGTTAACTTAAAATTATCTAATTTTCCTGTGTTCTGATTAGATTAGAAGTCGGTGGGAGTTCCGGATATCATATTTCGTTTTCTATTTGGATTTCAGGTGCTGAACACCGATATGTAACGTGTGGTTCAGTAATAAAATTACTAAATACAGATCACAGAGTAAGGTTGCATTCTCATGATATAAAATATGGTTCAGGCAGTGGGCAACAGTCTGTAACAGGAACTGAAGTTCAAGAAGACGTTAATAGTCATTGGGTAGTTAAAGCAGCAACGGGTAAAATATGTCCAAGGGGTGAACCAATAAAGTGTGGCTCAACAATAAGACTCGAACATTTGGAAAGCAAGAAAAATTTGCATTCTCATATATTTTCAAGTCCTTTGAGTGGTCAGCAGGAAATTAGTTGCTATGGAGATCATGGAGAAGGAGATACTGGTGATCACTGGGAAGTTGTCTGTTCTGGTAAGTTTAGAAGACTAGAAGGTTTCCAGGTCGAGGAAAGAAGATACTGATAAATGTATATATTTTCATTTATTTCTTGAAGGAAATGAAGTGACAAGTCTATTTGAAAAAGTATCAGATTTTGCACAAGGAGTGCTTGGTACACCTAAAGAGCAAAATAAGAGGGAAGGTTTGTATATTGAATTTGGTGAAAATTTGTCAACTTAGATGTGATATACGTATGTCCTTTTTGCTTTCTGTATTTAGTCCAGTAAAGTTTGGGAGGAATTTGAACTTTCTTGCATCTTGGAATTAAAATATAAGTGGAGAATCTTTTGATCTGAAATTGTATTATTTTAAACATTGATGCATTTCAATAATAGATGAAAAACATAGATACCTATAAAACCAGTTGATGAAATCCGTTCTATCTGTGGATATTGTCTTAAAGGCTGCATGTCTGTAAAATAAAGATTCTCCTCTGTTTTCTCAAGTCCACCAGGCACCATAGTGTGATTATTTGAACATCAGCTCAGCACATTTGGTTAAAATGCAGGAAAGTGTCATTTGGTGTGAGGTATTTTATGTAAGGGTATCATTAAACAATATGACAAACATATCATCGATCTGTAGAGTTTTATGGGTATTATTTGGAATAGAAACACTCACATCAAATAATAATTGTGAGAGTTATTTTTGTGAAGAGATCTTATAATTACACATACGTAATTAAGTTTTGGACTTATCAATTCCAAGTAAGGTTCTGATGAATAAGAAGTTCGTACCTTTGATTCAGGAATGATCTCTGTCCATATATTTCAACGGATTTTATCTAAGTGAACTGATTATTAAAAGTCATTGGCTTCAACCAAAAAATTATCTTATACTATTCCTATTCTTTCAGGAGAAAATTGGCAAAGAGATGAAACTGTCATGTTGAAACACAACGATACCGATGCATACTTGGGTACATCTGGCCGTACTTTTGGAAGGCCGATCAATGGACAAATGGAGGTGGTAGGAATGAGATCCTCGTCAGGAGCAGTGCATTGGCAAACTATGGAAGGGGTGTTTTTACGCAATCCTCCACCAATGGAAGAATCCCTCCATAGTCATACAGAACTTTAAGTTATTCCTATTAGGTTATAAAATTTTGTATTTATTTGTGTGAATTGTGGGTGAATATAAGTTGATTTGTTATAAATAAGCAGTTTTCTTTCACATCAATGAAGTTTTCCCATCTGCAACCTAAGAATTAGGAGAAATGCGAAGATAATGAACTCCACCACGAAGAAGAACTGAGAAGCTTATCTTTGGGAATTTATAAAATCGTACAGCGCTTTTTATTCTAGTATGTGGTCTAGTTCGGGAATGATCCGCAATATTTCAAGGTAGTGGCGCTATTGCGGCAATGGAAAAATAACGCGACCCCTTTCTAGAGAAATGAAAAGTAGATCAAATAGCCCGATCTCCTTTCGACAAGTGTCCATACCACTCATACCAGGTTTTTTATGCATTTATGTTGTATAAAAACTCTGGTAGCACCACATGCCAGAATTGTATTCCATTGGAGAATTTCGACCATTGAAATCATTGTGCATTACATTTTTTCCCATAAATTCGCTATAAGAACCATTGAAAGACTAATAAGAGAGATTTAAGGATTGTTGATGTAACCGTCGCATTCGCCATTTTGCGACCATAGTTTTGGTAGACCATAGACTTTTACAGTGTTATGCGCACATAATTCTATGATCATAAGTATATGTTCTATGATGTAGACCTTTTGAACTTAATGCCAGAGATGCTATTTCTGTAACGACAAAATTCCTTGTTTTGACAAAATCTTATTTTGGTCCTGTCATTCTTCCGAATGCTCTTTCAAATATGCTAATAAATTAACGTCCCTATTTAGTCGATCAAAATGCAAGGTGGATATTTCAAAACAAAAAGGGTTCATATCTTCGTTAACGGACATGCTCAATCGAAAACATTCTATATTCATCCAAGATGTCGGCTGGGGTGGAACGCCATTTTGGACTGCTTTTCTAGAAAGTTGAACCCGAAATTTGGGGCCATTCGCGTTTTGCGGTCTATTGATGGCCGGAAAATCATAGAAACTTTTTACGACCTCCAACACGAAGGGAAATATGTTGCTTGCGGACTTGAGGCCTTCAGAAGTATCAAAGGAGGGTAGGGACCTTTTAATCTCGAATCTAGGTAATTTTTTTATCTAACCCATCAGTGCCAAGACAAACTTGGGTCTCTGAAAATTATTTAAGATCAACCTGAATTGAGAACTGAGAATTTCAAGGCTCTAGGTCTTCTCTTCCGAAATTTTTGAAGGGTAGAATGAGAAGCCATGATATGTGCAATTCTTCCAGATATCTAACAAATTCGGAGATCATCTCTAGAACGAAAATCTGTTCCGAATATTATCCAACAGAAACTCTCAGTCCAGATGAAAAGAAAAAGTATCCATGTCTTATAGAAACAATGCGCAAGGGTAGGACCGTCATTTTCGTGTTCGCAAATGGGAAAAGATCTGATCCGAAAAAAGTTGTGCTCATCAAATCGGACTATGAAGCTTGGGATAGCATCCTTAGGCACATTGGACACATTCTGGACATCCCCGAAGGAGTTAAAGGGTGAGTACGGCTATCACTATCTGAATTCATATGAGCTTCAAGAAATACGATTGTGAAACCATGTTGAACACGGTTTTCTTTTGACGATATTAAAGACAAATGCTTTAAGGATGTTCACGGTGTTTGGACAACCCCTCTGTAGTCCCTACGAGATCCAACATGGCGGATACTACGTAGCAATACCCTTCAGCGCTACCTTCAAAGCGATCAAATACTTGATATCCCAAAAGTCCAGCAGGTAATTTTTTAAACAAATTCAAGCGCACCCAAAGTTTTATTCCCAAAAAATTTCCATTCGTTCTTCAGTTACCACGAATCAAGCCCAATGGTCACGAAAGACGCTTATATTTGTGCAGCAAAAACCTGCAGAGCAGTCGATGGTAAAGAGAAAAGTGTGTTTTAATTTCGCCTCCTGAAACGGAATTGTTTGACAGGGTACTCGAGAAAAAGAAGAAGATCGAAAGCAACGAAAGTGAAGGATAATTCGGAAGATACGGGTCCTGAGAATCAGGATAAATTGGAACACCGCGTTAGGATCGAGGGCAAAGCTATAAGAAGGAAAGAAGGTGGGTTTTAAGAAATCACAAACTCAATATAATAAAATTAAAAATTCTAGACTCCCGATAAACATTCCTACCGTAATAGACAATCTGTCCTATGAGCGATGCTGGGACGAAACGTTGACCTCAATATAGCAACACGCTCTATAATTAACATATTTTAAGAGTTATGAATTCATTCCAGTTGCTTTGAGAATAAACTAGTTTTCTGCGGCTATCTTTAAATATTCGTGTATACAGGGTGGTCCAGATCGTAACGAAGAAATTTCAACCACGTATTCTACATCAAAAATAAGCCCTAGTTTGTCATATAAACATATGTCGGGAAATGTTTCCTCTCCGAGATACGGGGTGTTAAAATTATAGAAAAAAAATGTTTTTCTATAAATATTTTTATGAAATTTGAGACATAGGTTTTGAGCGTCAGGGAGCACTTTTTGTATAATATCATTTCTTTTCTATTCTACCAGTGGCGTCCGTACTGCAGCGAGACTGAATATTTTCAGATGAAAAAATGATACGCCACTGGTTTTTCCGACAATAAAAATTACTATTTGAATCCTTATTTAATTTGGAGCAAATTCGTTCACTTGATTTTTTGCTGTGCGAGGCACCGTTTCTGGTTGAAAAAATAAAACACATTCTCATGCATGAAGAAATCGCCAAAATTTGATATGGTATACTCCATTCACAATTATAAAATCACAACTCTGGCCTTGGAAATTTGACACATTCCACTCTGTATCGAAGTTATGACGTTTTTCAAAATATTTTTATGTTCCAAGTCAACACTAGGTTGCCCTTTCTACATTCTTAGCGTATTTCTCAGAAATGAATGGGAATTTATTCGGAAAATGAATGAATTGGAAAAGATGTGATGGACGAAAATAATTAACGTTTATATGAATTGATAGAAAGGATTCCTTTTCTAGTTATTTGCATGAACAGTACAAGAGATCACTGTGGAAATATATTATTTTTCGTCATGGAAGAAAATTGCATTGCTTTCACATAATTTTCATATGCATGCTTGTGAAGATTTAATGTTTATTATCCTCTTGAACTGAAAGTTCAAGACTTGACGACATCAATTGTTGATTCTAATCGAGAATTCATTAAAAAAAAATCAACCCAAAGATATAATTACAAGAATCCAGAATAATGTCAATTTTATTTTGTTGATAACTTTCTTAAAATCGATGTTGGGATATAAAACTCGGCTGCGTTTGTTCAAACAACATCTAAAGAATACATTTTTCACCATCTCGACCTTTGAAAGGCGTTTCTTATAGGAGAATTAGGTCTAAGTTCCACCTCATTAGTGAGGTACCTAACTTTTGCAAATCTGCTCAGATATCGCCAAATTTCTCGGAAAACCTGAAAAATATCATCCTAATCGATCTCTCGAGGCTCCATCCGATCCATCTACTGCGATATCTGTCCAAACAACAGCTTTTTCAACGAAATTCCCGTGTACTCCTTCAACCTCGAAATGTAAACATTCGTTCTGGTCTCGAAAAATCGTCCTCACGCTCCAAACAGGTGCTAAAAACAATAAAAACATACGTTAATCTTGGATATTCGACGAAAAACTCACCTGCAAATATCGATTAAATACCAAAAATCTGCGAACAATTTGTAAACCTAACAAAATGTGGAAGATCTTTGATACTTTTACTTTGATGTAAACAAAGAAACTGGCAACGTCGTTTTGTCATTAACGATATTTTCTGTGCGCGCACTGATTTTTCATCATATGTTCTGTGATTTTCATCAGGTTCACCAACTCCTGAAAACGAAACCATGACCTCCTATGTGATTAAATAAAAGTGAATGGTGTATAGGTACATAACAATAATAAAATTATTTTTGTGAACGAAACGTGTAACTAAAAAAAATAAGCATTAACAACCACACTCAAAACGAACTTAAAGAAGATGTTCGAAATATGAACCATTTTGCTGAACACATAATTCACATAGACTTGTAACAGATCCGACAGCAGCAGCTAAATTTTGGCGATTTCTTCATGCATTTTGAAAGGCTTCACACCTAAATCCTTCATCAAAACTTTCCACGTTGTTGAGTTACAGAGGCCCAAGTGCTGCGAACAGCGCCGAATCCATAATTGATGGTGATCACTAACACTGGCTGACACAGCTGCGATATTTTTTTCAGTCATTATATTTTTAACTTACAGCGAAACGAAAAAGGGAAATGAGCGAGAGCGATAAGAACTTCTTGAAGAAACGCGTCACAGGTTACCCTGGAAATTTATTTTTCGGCACTTTTGTGGAGACAGAAACACCAGAAACCTCATACGAGCACCGTGTGACAGTGGACTCCCTTTATGAAGGCTCTGATAAGGATGCAGGTTCAAACCTTAAGTTCATAACGATTTCTCAGAGAAATTCACACCATTTTCTGTGATTCAGACAATGGATTTCAAGAGAACGAAGTGCACATCACCAACTATTTCCAGAAGGAGGAGTTCACGCAAACCAGCAGCATCTTTTTGCAGGCCACCTACGAGGACAACGCTCTTTTTTTGAACCGGAAAAAGTACTATCTGGTACCGGAAACGGAGCTCCAAAAGTTCGGGGATGTGGACAGATCGGATTGGTTCGCGAGGTTGCTTAAGGAACCATCGAAAGAATCTGCAGCTGAATACGAGGAGGATGACACGGACGAGGTGAAATTTGCGCTATTTTCAATACCGATAACACCACGCCACTGGACCTTTTAGAGTCAGACTCTGTTGCCACTCATTGGATACCGACTAAAATTTTGGCTTCACCAATTCTCGAATTTATGAAGGAGATGCTTTGTCTCCTCTTTCTATGTTCCAAGGATGGAGCACTCCTCCAAAAAAGTTCCGGAACTTAAATAATTTCGTGTTGATAGCCAGGATTTTTTCAGGTTAAGTTGATAGCCGGTGCCATGATTGGTTTAATCATCAGAGTTTCAGAAAAAATTGCGAACAGATCCGTTTTTGGGAAGACTGAATCTGAATCTAGCGATATGGGTGCCAAATTATCTCTGATTCCAGGTAAAAGAAAGCCCAACATTGAGTTCTTCATGTGTTGTCTCTCCAGTAAGGACTGAACGAGAATAAATTCGCTATCACAAAAACGCTTATATCTTTTGAACCACTGGACCGATTTCGAAAATCAAACTCATTTTCGAATCATCTTCTAATTCTAATGAAAACAATAAAAAATCAAAACTATCCCATCATGCTTCTTATAGTGTTCTCAGTCCTTTTCTGGAATGCTGTCTTCCACTTTTGCTTGAATTCCGCTAATGTTTTCGTTGATTTCTTAGTCTTCTTCAATTCTCTTTTTACCAGGGCCCAATATCTTTCGATTGGCCTGAGTTCTGGGCAATTTGGTGGATTGGCCTCTTTGGAAACAAAACCATCTCATTAGCTTCGTATACCATTCCTTGGTGGCCTTGCTGTAGTGGCATGAAGCCAAATCTGACCAGAAGATTGTTGACACATCGTGCCCACGTAAAAATGGTAAAAGTCGCTTCTTCAAGCATTCCTCGAGTATATCTTCGAGTCAATAGAGCCTTGGCCAACGAAAAATTTGCTCCTTTTCCCACAAGTGCAAGTTGCTTGCCAAACCAGACAGTTTTTAGGAAACTTTGCTTGTTTCTTCACGCGAAATTGTTCGTCAACATTTCCACGAGAATCTGCAGTATAAAATTGCTGACCAGGAAGTTGCGAGAAATCAGCCAAGACATAGGTTTCGTCGTCCATCACGCAACAGGAAAATTTTTTCAAGAAATTTTTTTTAAATTTCTTTGCTCTTTATTTCGCTTCTTGATTCTTCACAGCGTTTCTGTCTGGCACTTTCTGCACTTTGTATGTTCTAAGCCCACAACTCGACTTGATTTTCTGAACGGTTGACTGCGAACAACCCACTATTTGGGCCACTTTCCGTCCTGAAATGTTAGGATTCTTCTGAAAATGGCTGATGGCTTTCTTCACTTTTTTGGGCTAAGAAACCCCTTTTTCCTCCCGCTTCCTTCCTTGCGGTTAATTGTAAGATCTTCGTTGAAGCGCTAAACAACTCTTGATATTCCGTTTCCGGACGAACGCGAGCCTCTTTTGCGATTCTTTTGAAGCTCCATTTTTGATTATTTTGAAAAAGTTTCACTATAAATTCTCGTGTTTTCCCTTCGCTTGACATTTTGCGACAGAGAATTGGAATATAATATATGAAGTAAATGTTCCACATGTTTTTGACGTTCATAACAAAGCTAACTATGATCAAATTTTGATTTTTTCTCAATTGGTTCAAGAGATATAGGCGTTTTTGTGATAGCGAATGTATTCTCGTTCACTCCTTACTAGTAGATTCATTTTCCAGATACACTTCAACCAAGTAGTGCATCTAGGGATCTCAACCAGGCGGTCTCCAAAACATCGCAGAAAACCAGAGAGCGGAACACCTCCATCGTGTCCAAGGACAGATCTCTCCGTCTTTCAATTCCAATCGGAAGAATAATGGGTGAAAACACCCAAGACTCGCCTAAAAAATCATTGACATCAAAGTTGGACGACTCGTCGAGGTCTCTACGAACGCTTGATAAAGAATTCAAACCTCTAACTCCATATCACACATTGACTAGTCCGGAAGACCTAGTATACCTACAGAACGTGGAAGATGACGAAGAGGACCTATCCAGGACTCAGAGCAAGCTGCTGAGACATCTCAAGAAAGACAGTGTCGGATTTCCCGAAACCCTTCACCAACTGAAGGAATTGGTCAAAACCTTGTCGAATGTTTCCAGAGATCCAGAACAGAACAGTAACATTTCGAATGAGGAAGATGATTCAGATGAATGGAAAAAACTTGACATTTTGGAAGATCTGGGCATAATGGCTGAGGACGAGATGGGAAGTGATGAGGACTTGGAACTAATTTTGGACGAGCAGGAAGCTTTCGAAGACGAAGGGGCTGAAATTTTATCCGAAGATTTTGCAGAATCGAGTCTTCAAGAGGCCCTAAGCGACGAGTCCGATATAGACTATGGTACTCCAGTAGAAACCGAATATAGACTAAGTGTGTATGAGTCCGACAGCGACTCATGCAGCGATGATGATGATGATGATGATGACCAAGAAGTCCCATACTGTCAAAGATATCTTTCTTACTTAAAATCTCAAGCGGAGGGTAGGGCAGGTAAAGTTGAGAAGGAGGAGGAAGAATTGCCGTTTGAAGATGAAATCGAGTTGGTTCCAGCCATCAAAAATGGAAGCAGGAAATCTTCTACGAAAAATAGTGATCTTAAGGTCGAGAACTCTCTTACTGCATATAGAAGTAAGGAGTTTTCTCAGGAAATTGTGAAAGGTGATGAAGCGAATGGAAAATCAGATACAGACAAGGAAGAAATAGCTGCACTTTCACCATATATAGAGCCTGCAGAAGAAGAGATGCACGGTGAAAAATCTCAACCTCAAGAAACCGATATTCCCCAACCTCAAGCCTTCGTTGCAAACCTTGGAGCCAGCAGGATGAGGGAAGCGTCACCTGTAGACGTTGCAGAATTCCAACATACCTCCAGTGAAGGGCCACCTTTAGAAGTTGGAGAATTAAAACATACCTCTAGTGAAGAGCCACCTTTAGAGGTTGGAGAATTGAAAAATGCATCTAGGGAAGAGTCACCTTTAGAGGTTGGAGAATTGAGACATTCCTTGCGGGGAGAGTCACCTATAGACGTCGAAAAATACTATTACGCTAAACCTCAGTCCTTCTTTGGAAGCATGGAAGATAGAAGGATAACAGTTAACACTTGGGACCACCCGGTGGAAAAGGTGCTCAAAGACAAGTTCGAAGAAGAATCGAGAATATTTGGCGATCAACCAGAACAACAAACAGCCATTCAAGAAGAAAAAGTAGAAGGTCCGGAGATGCCAACAGAACAGCCGATCGAAGAAGAAGCTTCGAAAATTTTTGGCGATCGATCAGAACAACAAACAGCCATGCAAGAAGGTAAAGTTGAAGGTGTGGAGATGTCTACAGAACAGTTGGAAGAAGAACGCAGGGCATTGATGAATTTTTTGAGAATGAAGATTGAACTCGCTCTAAGTGTCGGTCAAAAACTAGAACAGGAGGATTCAAATTGATATTATCAAAGGAATGAGTTATAAATAAATTGATGAAAACAATAAATATTTCCACGATTCCACGTATAATATACCAGGCTGTTGTTATTAATTATTTTATCTATTCCCATAGAATAATATGTCCATTATTCAACTGATTTTGATCTGTAACAGTCTCTATAAACCAATAGTATGAGGTAATAATAACTCACGCCTATAACTCACTCACAAATAGGAAAAATGTAGCTTACGAAATAAATAAAAAAAGTCGGGTCAATGTGAAGCTCTATTCCAGACATCAAGGTAACGTTCTCGCCATCCATTTCTACATTTTCTTAGGTCTGAATAACAAAAATAGCCTTTGGAAAACGTGAATTTTTGACGTTTTTTACGGTATTCGATATCGATTCGATTTTCGACCACAGAAATCGCTTTTGACAACTGTTTTCAATTTTGAAAATGCAGCACTGCCGTGCCCCCGCCAAGTCGAGCGCGAAGCAAACACTGCCGTACTATCTTTACCCGAACCATTTCGCGACATTTTCAGGCCCCTATTTGAGAACCTCCGGATAAGACCATAACGCCGAAATTCGTCATCCAGTAAGCTATAATCACGTACTTAAAATCGAAAATTTCAAGTGTGTTGGTCATTTAGTTCCGAAGTTAAGCGAAAGCAAAGTTTCGCATTTTCGACCTCCACTCCTCATGATCATCAAAATAGAACGAGTACTTCCCATAAACTCAGAGAGCTGAAATTTGGTACAGAGTTAGGGCTTAATGGCCACATAAAGGGAAAACTATAAAAACTAGGATAATCGAAAATCTGGAGTACTATTGTTGGCACGTCACGTGAGCTCACGTGCTATCATGTCATCTTCGCAAAATGTGCAACCACAATAATGTATGGAAGTTTATGCGCTTGGAAACACATTGTTATCATACTCAATATGTGAATGTCGAATATAAATTGAAAAAAGAATAATAATCGGGTGATCAGTCTTATACACAGTGATATTATTACTGTCTCATTGTTCAAGGAAACGATAGGTTTTCGAAAGCTGGGCCGGAACAATAAATGAGACAGTAAAAATTATCACTGTGTATAAGACTGATCACCCGATTATTATCCTTTTTTCAATTGTTATCATTTCACGCATTCACGAAGTTAGCATTTGCTGTCACTTGATAGGAATGATAGCACACCAGAACTACCCGCAAATTTACATTTTCTAACCGTAGGTGATATCACGTCGGATATTTTGTGAAGTGATTGAAGTGAAAAGGATGAAAATTTGATCGAACTTGTCAGGCTTCATGAAGTGATCTATAATCATTCTTCATCAGAGTACAGGGATCAGAATGTACGACAACAAGCTTGGGTACTGGGTGCTCATTCAACAATTGTTGAACTATTTGAGGGAATTGTCCCACTTCCTCTCTTCGTTGATTTATTTGGTGAATCAAATCTCTTCTATGAGAATCACCAGCAACTGTAAAAGCAGTTATGTTCTCTATCTTCTTTTCCATTCCATTCTCTGTTTCGCTGAATCACTGAATAAAAAACTGCTATGAAATTTTGGTGCAATATAGAACGTCTATTGCTCTTCAGAAAAAACATCATCAGATGGGTCTGCGGTGGTTAGATTGGGAGAGATTAAATTGAATCCGAAAAGGAATCGGGTAAGGATAGGCTATATGGACAAGTTTGGTATCAAACTATAGGTTTTCGAGGACGCTGAATTCAATAAAAAATAATCGGAGGCTCTATCTACCATAGTTCAGAACCGGAAAAAAATAAAGATTTGTAATAAAAAAACTACTCCTAAAAAAAATGTGTCAAATAAGAAAATTTAATAAAATAGATCAATATGCCCACGTTTCTACAAAAAGAAGTGAAATCCCACCAAAAACATTCTGTAAAAACTAGCCAAGTCTCGATGGAGCTGCTTGTTTATCTCTAAAAAGTAATGAAATCTAGAAAAAGTCGAGCCAAGTTTAGGGCTCCTTACTGCGATTTCTTTATTATTATACTTAATGTTGTGTTACTTGGCCGTTGAAGGGTACACCAGGGTACAAAACCAGGTGCTCCATGACACCATTGCACCAATCTGTCGCCAGAAACGCTACCCATTGACGATAGAAAATTGCCACTTGGAAAACGTTCATTCAATAACCAGTCAATTGTAGGCTTGATAAAGCTGCGTATTCAATAATACGAGCCTGAAACAAACAGTATAAAAAATTATTTCCAGTATACAGACGGACTTCTAATCATTGATAGAAGACCGTCTGTACGTCTATTTTATTTTAGATCGGTGGTCGATTTGACGCTCCAAAAAGAAGAGAGCAGAAGTCAGCATTATCAATGCTGAATGCATATGTGTTGCACAATCAACAACAGCCTAAAATGAGACACTAGCGTCCAATTACCAATACCAGCATGGGCTATTATCTCGCTTAACAAACATAGGTAGTTACATTACAACAGATATAGCATTGCGTGTGAACAAAATGGAGTAGTACCCACTAACGTATAAAGAATGTTCAACGGCCAAGTCACACAACATTAACTATAATAATAAAGAAATCGCAGTAAGGAGCCCTAAAATTGGCTCGACTTTTTCTAGATTTCATTACTTTTTAGAGATAAACAAGCAGCTCCACCGAACTTGGTTAGTTTTTACAGAATGTTTTTGGTGGGATTAATTTTACTGAAGAAGTCGAAGATGAAGTATAGTGTTCAATTCGCGGTAATGGTCATAACACACTTGATGAATTACACCCCTCACCAAAGATCGAGTTGATTCAGTCCTTGCTATACTATATATGTTTTACCAAAAAAAAATTCAAATTCAAACAGCTCCTTCTGGGTGTTGCAGTTTCTTTGTCAGTTAGTATATCTATGATTTCCGTAAATGCATCATCTATGGACGATTGTCAGGATTTCCAAACTCATCGTGACAAATAACTAGTCATAAAATCAAAATTCTCGTGAAAATGGGTTCAGATTCCTTGCTGAAACCCAAAAGAATCCATGTCTTTGTGAACGGAAACCCTGCCGAAAGGATATTTTTCATTCATCCCAAATGCAGACTAAGCTGGTCCTCCATTATCAACTTCATCGGTGATCTTCTGAAGCCGCAGCAAGGTCCTATCAAGGTGCTAAGAAGAACAGACGGTTATCCTGTTGGTTCTTACGACGAACTCGAGGATAACGGAAAATATGTGGCTTGCGGCAAGGAGCCTTTAACACCACTCTCCGAGGGGTAACAGAATTATCGGAAGAAGATGGAATAATAATCATTATCCTTCCTAGGTATCGGACAGAATCAGAAATTGAAATCACAAAGGAATTAAGGGAAACCTCTTCCTCGGAAATAATGAGCGCTATAGGAAGTAAAATTAAGTATTTGACGGATACCAATCAGATGAACGTGATAACTATTTATGTCTTCTTGAATGGACAAAGGACGAAGCCTTCCAAGATAAGTTTGTTGAACACAGACCTTAGACATTGGACTACCATCCTCAGCATAGTCTCCAAACAAGTTGATTCGCCAGTAAAATGGTGAGCATGGAGGCGCCACCGTGCATTTTATGGAATATCTCCATAGAACTTACATTATCACTATGAGTTCTATGACACTCTATGAAATTAGTGAATATGTGGGTGAAGCAGGAACTTTTTCCCGCCATATATTCGAATTTGGCCAATCTCTACCCATTTCGTATTATTTCGAGTTGTTTTTCTGAACGAAATTATCTGTGGATTCACTTTCAATCAGAAGTTGAACTATATCCATTATCCATGGGTCTTTCTTTTAAAATAAAACAGAAGCACGAGTTGGCTCATTTTCTTCAACTTTTGACAGAAAGAAAGAAGGAATTTTCGAAATGAAATCGATTTAAATTATTTCATTAAAAACTCCAATCCTTTCTGAGTTTACCCACAAAAATTTCAGTTCTCAAAGTGAAACCATTTCCAAATGCAACTTGAAATAAAAACACACTGCATTGAATGTCCAACCTCAGGGAAATGAGACAGCAGTGGACATAAATAATACACTAATATCTTCTCTTCTAAATCAAACAACAAGCAATTTTCATGCGTGTATTTTGTAGATTTATTTACAGTACGTAATGCACTCTAGAATATAAGTTCCAATACGATTTTTTGCAGGCTTTATACTATTTTCGGCGAAAAAGTGAAAGACCCATCTGAAATCCACCACAGAGGGTTTTATGTAGCCCTTTCTGATGGCACGACATTTGAGGATGTGTCATATCTTTCGATTTTCTCAGCGAAAAAGCAGAGAAAAGTGTAAGTAAACAATTAATATTCAAATAAACAGAGTAACAGAAAAATTAGAAGGAATAAATATGTAATAAAAAACGAAGATGACAAGTTAAGCAGAAATTATTATTCTGTTTGTATTATTTTATCTCATTATAATTTTCATTTTGTGTTTTATTTATTTTTCATTATTTCCTGAATTCCTTTACATCCACATTGTTGTAGAAACGCCAGTCTCTCTTAGCAATCTTCTCTAATTTTTTCAGGAGATTCAAGCAGACGACACAACAAACTTCTCTTTTTAATGAGGAATCTCTTCCAATCAGACACGGTAAGTTTTTTTTCTACAAGCGTGCACTTTCATTCTCTTTCCCGCACGTATTTCAATTCGTAAAGAGTCACATTGCCAAACAGTGTGGGAAAAACCCCTGCTATTCCATTACCGCACGCAAATGCGTGTGGTAATGGATTAGCAAGGGCTTTTCTCGCACGCTTTTTCTAAAGAATAAACTGAATAATGACATATCTCTATGCCACCGACGACGTTACTATGGAAACGGCATGTGAATAAGAATTAATACATTGTCATTATATTATGAAATTGTGTTTAAGGTCGGCGTTTAAACCGAGTAGGAAAGATCAGCCGATAGAGGCGCCACCGTCCATTTTAAGGAATATCCCCATAGAACTTTCATTATCACAATAAGTTCTATGAGTATCTCTCTAATCATGAATGAAATGTACAATGGCGCTCTCTATACGAAAATCGCCGAACTATGAAATACGTGAATTTGTGGGTAAAGCAGGAATTTTTTCCCGCCAAAATTTGAATTTGGCCATTTTCTGCCAATTCCGTATTTCAAGTTGATCTTCTGAACGAAATTATCAGTAGATTCACTTTTAATCGGATGTTGAACTATTTTCATGGGTCTTTCTGTTGAAATAAAACAGAAGCATGGGTTGGCTCATTTTCTTCTATTTTTGAAAGAAAAAAAATTAACTGTCGGAATGAAATCGATCAAAATTATTTCAACAAGAACCCTAATCCTTTCTGAGTTCACCCACGAAATTTCAGTTCTCAAAGTGAAACCGTTTTCGAAATCAACTTGAAATAAAAACACACTACATTGAACGCCCACCTTAAATATAAATAATATCAACTCGAATTCAATCAGTACGCTCCGGTAAAATGGATACTTCGGGATCTGATGATGGCCTGCCCGAAGAAATATTAGCAGCTTCTTATGAAGCGAGTTTAAATTTGTTACCGGCCAAGTCGAAGATAAAATATGAGAAGCAATATTCAGAATTCATTGATTGGTGTAATTCCAAAAAGGTTCAACCGAGGAAGGAGGAAGTGTTTTCGGCGTATTTTTTGGAAATGTCCAAAATTTGGAGACCAAACACATTATGGTCCCGATATTCAATGATAAAGAGTGTTTGTAAACTGAAACAGGATTTGGATATTGGAAAATTCCATAAATTAACTGCCTTCATTAAACGACAGAATATAGGATTTCGTCCAAAAAAGGCCAAAACTTTTAATGAAGAGGAAATAACAAAATTCATGAGTGAGGCATCTGATGAAATTTAGTTGATGATGAAGTTGAACAATTTTTGGATTAGCTGGTGCCTGCAGACGAGAGGAACTTACAAAACTCACCATCGACGATATAGATGATAAAGGAGACTTGATCATCGTCAATATTAAGGACTCCAAAAATCATTCACCAAGATCGTTTGTTATATCCCAAGACACCAATAATGGATATTTTCTGAACATATACAGAAAATATATCAATTTACGTCCAAAGGAAATACCTCATCGCCGAATTTTCATAAAGTATAATTAGGGAAAATGTAAGATTCAACCTGTCGGAATCAATACAATAGGAAAAATACCGTCCGAAATTGCAGCTTACTTACGCCTACAAAATCCGGAATTATACACAGGACACAGTTTTAGGCGCTCCTCGGCTACTTTCCTAGCCAATTGTGGAGAAGGTATCACAAATATTAAACGTTTAGGAGGATGGAAGTCAACTGCTGTTGCTGAGGGATACTTGGAAGAATCTATTAACCAGAAAAAAAAAAGTCCACTAAAATTCTTAATTTGAATGGTTCTTCCTCTTCAAACTGTAATACAGAATCATTACCTTCCAAAGAGCCTTCGAACAATATGATGGCAAATATTCAACGTTTTGCTTCTTCCTCTTCAAACTGTAATACAGAATCATTATCTTCCAAGGAGCAGCTGACTTCGACCAATATGATGGCTTCTGCTATAAATTTGCATAACGCGACCAACTGTACGTTTACAATAAATATAACTAATAACTGAATATTTCTAATGAATATATTGATAATAATGGGAAGAAACATAGATTCATAGAAACATAGATTCCTTATCAAAATTCATTTTTATGTGCTGTTAGTCTAGTTTTCCTTTCAATTAATAAAGAATTTATGAATATTATTACAGTTTAAATTTATTTCATAGGCTTGTAGTCTCTATGGACCGAAGGTCAACGATGAGAGTACAATGGTAACGACTTGTCAGAGACTTTTGTCATTCATGTGTATTTAGAATGATCAATTCACATTTGATCTGTGTGTTGAAATCGATCTCGTATAAGCGCTTGTAGAAAAAATATTGTTCCTAACTCGTGCGGAAAGTGTTTTTCCCGCACTCAACTGCTTACCCGAACTCCGCTTCGCGTCGTTCGGGTAACGGCAGTTTCGTGCGGGAAAATATCACTTTCCGCAATTGTTAGGAAAATAACTATATCATTTTAATGTTCTCGACGATTGAAAGCAGTAAAATTCCTACTGAAGAAACTACAGATCAATATTTCAATTCAATAGCCTCCAAAAATTACATAATCATACTTCGTAACATTATGTAGGTGTCCAACGACGAAAAAACAAAAGTAACATTTTTCAGAACCCGAAGAATACAAACAGCTAGTGACAACTAGGGAAGAGAAAAACATACCTTCCAAACCCCTAGAAGAGTCCTTAATCCACACTTGTGAGGTGATCAACATAAACGACCCCACTTCAAACTCACCCTGTATTCACGTTACCATCGTTCAAAAACGTCAGTATCTTCTGAAACGAAACTTTGACCAACTTAACTTAATCTTGACGCTTCAGCCTTCTCAGCGTCCAGACATACTCCCGGTGTACCTTCCACAGTCTGCGCCACCAGACCTAATGCCAAGCTCGTTCTGGAGATGTTGAGCGACAAAGAATTCGATACCATGTGCCAATTGAGCAAGGGCACTCAGACCAACACGGTTTTTTGCGAAGCTGTACCGAAGGGAAAATGTATGATTGAAGTGGCCTCGAAAAAGTTCCACATTATTTGCGACGAGGATACGATCGTTCTTCCTTGCGGAACCTATTTTAGGTGGGTTACAGAATGGAGTTTTTTGCCTGTCATTGCTTCCCCTTCGAATTCTGGTGACTCCTCTTGGAAACCATTAACAAAGAAGCAGAAGGAGCTACTTTCCCTATTCATGAGTAGATCTCAATTCGTTAAGAGGAATAGCCAGTGACCAATTTTCATATGTCATTTCATAACTCACCAAAATTTACTTGTTTAATATTCAATATCTGCTCGAAAATATAAACCACTTCTGCCAGCCCATAATGGCCGGAGTAGACTACCATAAGCGCTCAAAGAGGCCAGAAAATTAGGTTGAACTATGTCATGGTATCATTCACAAAACTTTCAGGAATTTTTATTGATAATATATTGAATCTATAAAAAATAATGACAGAACTTTTTCGTCCCTCCTAAGTGTTGGCAGAACTCTTTGAAAATTCATTAAGAACAGCTGTGCTTAGGTATGTCATTT
Source organism: Adalia decempunctata (assembly GCA_951802165.1). Taxonomy (NCBI): domain Eukaryota; kingdom Metazoa; phylum Arthropoda; class Insecta; order Coleoptera; family Coccinellidae; genus Adalia; species Adalia decempunctata. The sequence goes on along the minus strand of OX637696.1, from coordinate 12,230,086 downwards.
CAGTACGCTTGAAATTTACAGGAAATAAAGAAAATGTGTCTAGAAAGCGAATTATAATCATGACAGAAATTTTTTACATCACGAACCATCTGCCAGAACGAGAAATGTTGCCGCGTAAATGCGAGCGAAACGAGCTTATTCATATTTGCAAGTCAGACCTAGAGCGCATATTGGGCATGTATTATTGTCAATCAAAGGAATGAATTGAAGGAATTAAAGGTGTTCATTTTTAACATTACAACAATTTATTAAGTAATAAACTATTCAAAAAAATATGCTCTTCCTACGCATCCTCAAAATAAGTTTCCTCATGCAAGAATTTTTCGAATGGATTGAGAAGGTCATGAGTATACCTGTGTGGCTTACGAAACATTCAAAGAAGTGTTAGATCTCAGTCACATTAAGGGGTAAAAAATAAACCATCAGGGCATTTAAAGCCCCAAAAGTTGGGTAGACTAAGAGTAGTAAAAGAGAGTATAAGACTTTCACAGTGAGCTTTAGTATTACGAGTACATAGCGAATACCCTTATCATCGGATCAGGTAAATGAAACTGAAAACAAATTCTATAATTTCATAAAAGAATTCAAGCTTCCTATCAACTTTTGATGAGTCTCGTAAATGCCCAATATGCGCTCTAGGTCTGACTTGCAAATATGAATAAGCTCATTTCGCTCGCATTTGCGCGGCAACATTTCTCGTTCTGGCAGGTGGTTCGTGATGTAAAAAATTTCTGTCATGATTATAATTCGCTTTCTAGACACATTTTTTTTATTTCCTGTAAAGGACCCCGCACTTTTTCTATGGCAAATGGCGTTCCGTCAAATTTTCTAGAATTTTGGTATAATGTAGTACTCGACCTACTGATTAAAAGTGTCCATGGCTCCAACTCAATCGTATGACTAGTTTTTGAGATACAGGGCGTTGAAGTTGAGAATTACCCACTTTTACTACGCCCGTATCTCGGAACAGAATCGAATGAACTTCAATTTTTCTCAAGAAACATTTCATTACATCCCCAAGGAGCAACCATATAGAGGAATATGACCGAAAATCGTTACGAATACAGGGTCATCCATAATTGAATGCATGCCCGATTTTGAAAGTATAAAATATTTCAGTTTCAGAGCGAGACCGTTCACAAAATGAACTATTACACTAGATATGTCGTTGTTACATCGAAAAAGTCTGAAATACCCAGAATTCATACTGGGTGATCCATTATTATAGAAACTATTCTCAAGGAAGGTTAAATGGACACCCTGTATTTATGGGTTGATTCAAGGTGTTGGTTTAATTTTTTTAGAACATATCATCATGGACTTCAAAGAATACAGGGTGAATCAGTCATGAAATGAACTTTGAATCTCACGAAAATACCCAAAAACCACCTTTTTTTTTCATCACCCTGTATTTCAAGATTAACTCCGACGAGGTAGGAGTTTTCTTTCACCACTGTACTTGATATAAAAACATCAACACGGCTGAGAGTTTTTATCCACTTCCTATGACCAGATTTTTTGTTATGCTGGAATAAGAATAGAATAACATAAATAAATAATTTTCATATCACATAAAAAAAAATCTGCTCATAGGAAGTGGATAAAAACTCTCGGCCGTATTGATGTTTTTATATCAAGTACAATGGTGAAAGAAAATTCCCACCTCATCGGAGTTGATCTTGAAATACAGGGTGATGAAAAAAAAAGGTGGTTTTTGGGTATTTTCGTGAGGTTCGAAGTTCATTTCATGACTGAATCACCCTGTATTCTTTGAAGTCCATGATGATATGTTCTAAAAAAATTAAACAAACACTTTGAATCAACCAATAAATACAGGGTGTCCATTTAACCCTCCTTGAGAATAGTTTCTATAATAATGGATCACCCAGTATGAATTCTGGGTATTTCAGATGTTTTCGATGTAACAACAATATATCTAGTCTAATAGTTCATTTTGTGAACGTTCTCGCTCTGAAACTGACATATTTTATACTTTCAAAATCGGGCATGCATTCAATTATGGATGACCCTGTATTCGTAACGATTTTCGGTCATATTCCTCTATATGGTTGCTCCCTGGGGATGTAATGAAATGTTTCTTGAGAAAAATTGAAGTTCATTCGATTCTGTTCCGAGATACGGGCGTAGTAAAAGTGGGTAATTCTCAACTTCAACGCCCTGTATCTCAAAAACTAGTCATAGGATTGAGTTGGGGCCATGGACACACTTGATCAGTAGGTCGAGTACTACATTATACCAAAATTTTAGAAAATTTGACGGAACGCCATTTGCCATAGAAAAAGTGCGGGGTCCTTTGAAGCGTACTGAAATGACATACCTAAGTACAGCTGTTCTTAATGAATTTTCAAAGAGTTCTGCCAACACTTAGGATGGACGAAAAAGTTCTGTCATTATATTTTATAGATTCAATATATTATCAATAACAATTCCTGAAAGTTTTGTGAATGATACTATGACATAGTTGAACCTAATTTTCTGGCCTCTTTGAGCGCTTATGGTAGTCTACTCTGGCCATTATGGGCTGGCAGAAGTGGTTTATATTTTCGAGCAGATATTGAATATTAAACAAGTAAATTTTGGTGAGTTATGAAATGACATATGAAAATTGGTCACTGGCTCTTGGTCTAGTTGACCTTGGAGCAAATTATGAATAACCTAGTCTGATCCTGGAGAGGCCAATAAATACCAAGCCTGTGACCTCGGTTAATTCAAGGTCAACAAATTGAGTCCTCTCGTGAAGACTAAGTGTTCTCTCTTGTTTCTACTCTTTGCTACTTGTCTTGAGTCCTAGTTTTTGCTGTACTATGTTCTAGTTCACATAGATCAATGAAGAAGCCGTGCACTTTTCCATTGGGCAATGAATCTTTATCCCTGGAAAACATTGCGAACCATATTGTTGGTATTGTCGTGGATACATCACAGTATTGTGTAAAACGAGCTATTTATGGACTGGAACAGCAAACGAACCAACTGGAAGAGAAAAAAGACGGTAAGAGTGTCCTGTTGATCAGGAAACTGTTTTCGATTGGTCCTGCTTTAATGTTTTTCAGGAGCGAAACCTGAAGTTGAAGTTGTGCCAAATAACAAACTGTTATGTGATGAAATTTTGAAAGAAACACAGGAAGAATCTCTAGAGAAAAGAAAAGGCGAAGTGACTTCTACTTAACATTGTTTTTTCGTATTTTATCGAACCTAGGTGACAGTAAAGTTGAAGTGTGATCACAAAATAAAATTCAAACATATCTGGTATAATCATATTTTTATTGAAAAACGTATTATTGCAGTCATTCACATTGATGACGTGATTATCACATATAATTCGAGATTTCAAAAAGTATAAAATATTGGAGCTTATCCTATAGTTGATCTGATGTTTATAATCATAAATATGTATCTACTATATCTAATGTATTTACAGGATCAATTCACTCAAGAGAGTTATTTCTGTTTTTTCGGGCAGCAAACTCCAGCAAATCTGAAAAAATCAAATAGGTTAGGTACTTTTTCTCATTGAAATACACTGCGCAAAAAAATGAACGCACATTATGGAAATCTCAAATTTATTCTACAACTGAAGGTGTTCTCAATGATAATTATTTTTATCAGAATTATGCATGCATATGTTATCCACTTTCAACGTTTTTCTTCAATACAGATGTTTTCTCCCAGCAGGAATAAAAAAAGATGATATTATCAGATTTTGAATGTATTGGCTCTATTCTAAAATCAGTTGTTCTCGATCAATTCTAGTGATCAATAGTTTTTCTTTCGTTTGATTTTCTACACTCGATCGCTATGCAACGCGAAACATGCAATTTGACCCAAGAGGAATGTGCCCAAGCGGTAGTTTTCCGAGAAGAAGGATGGACATACACAAGAATTGCAGAAAGGCTTGGAGTTTCCCATACAAGTGTGTCCAGAATGTTGCAGCGATTCAGGGAGACAGGTATGAATGTCCGAAGACCAGGACAGGGTAGACCACGGGTAAAAACTGCCATTCAAGAACGTTACTTGAGAGTTTCTTCGTTGAGACAACGGTTTGCAACCGCTCGCCTCCTTCAAAATCAGCTTGAGCAAACTCATGAGGTGCCAATTAGCACTCAGACAATAATAAATCGCCTCAGAGAATATGATTTAAGGCCTCGTGTCGCGGCAAGAGGCCCATCTCTTACCCCAGCCCATCGAAGGGCGCCTTTGGATTTTGCGAGAGAGCATATCCATTGGGAAGAGGCCGATTGGGAAAGAGTTCTCTTCACAGATGAGTCTAGATTCTGCCTCTACCATTGTGATCGACGTTCCCTTGTATACAGACGTCCACATGAAAGATATGCTCAGTGCAATCTCCTGAATACTACTGGTTTCGGGGGAGGATCGATTATGGTATGGGGTGGAATTTCTTTGTCTGCTCGCACAGACGTAGTGGTCGTTGATAATGGAGCTATGAATGCTGATAAGTATATAAGGAACATTCTTGAAGAGCATGTAGTGCCATTTGCCCCATACATTGGTGAAAATTTCATTTTTATGGACGATAATGCGAGACCCCATCGCATCGTTCAGGAGTACCTTGAAGAGGTTGAAGTCTCTCGAATGGAATGGCCAGCAAGAAGTCCAGATCTCAATCCGATTGAGCAGATTTGGGACAACCTCAATAGAAGGCTGAGAAATTCAGAAAATCATCCAGCTACTCTTAATGACTTAGGAATCCAACTCGGAGAAATCTGGGAAGGATTAGATCAGAACATTTTAAGATCGCTCATTTTAAGTATGAACCGTCGGTACCGAGCTGTAATTAACGCAAGGGGTGGAAATAACAAGTATCAAATCACTTATCAGCATTTCAGTATTTTGAAAATTGTTCATTTCTCTTCTTTCACATAAGATTCGGTGAAATCCTGAATTTTTCTTCCATTTAATGTGTCTTGTTTCGTTCAAAACCTTCCCGAGAGAACATAAGAAATAAGTTATAAAGTCAATGTAGAGTTAACTTTCATTAAAATTGAGATTTTCAGAATGTGCGTTAATTTTTTTGCGCAGTGTAGTATATTAATTTTTAACATTATCGATTTACTTATACGAAGTTGTATTTTTACTTACTCTTCAATGGAGCAGAAGTAGTTTGTATATACTTTGACATCTGTCAGTACATCGAACAATTGTGGACAGTCCTTGATCAAGGTGCAGACACCAGTTGTAGTCGCGTTTGAAACAGTGCATTCTGCACCTCCTTCAACATTGGCAGTTGAGCCCAACTTGTAAGTTCCTACAGGACATTAAAGTTAGCTTCACTCGATAATGTTGCCGAAGAAAACTTACCATTTGCTATATTCAAAGATTCATTTTCACCCAAGATGTCTTTCAGCCAAGGCAACTTAGCCTCCAGCGAAGCTAAATCTGATATTTCAGCGGTGGTATTGGTAGAAGAGACTGCTCCAGCAGTGGAGTCTACATCATCGTCTTGTGTTTGTGATTTTGTAGAGAAAACTCTGTCTACGAAAGGTGTTGAAAGAGCTTGGGCTCCGTCGAATTGTTCCTCACTTGCCTCTGCAAATGAAGCGAAACTGTTTGGACCTGAAAATATCAAGGAAAATCTCAATTTGAATAGCATTAAGGCATGGGCATACCCATGGGGGGCAGGGGGGAGCAGCTGCCCCTCCCTTGAAGATAAAATAAATGTTAATTTTCCTGGCAAGTGGGAAATAATAAGACTAGAAATTTTCTTGTGCGCTGTGGGGTCCAGATGTTGAGACTCTCTCTCGAACGAAATCTGCTCGACTGTTTTCGAGTTACATCCATTATCATTCAATCAATAACTCTAAAATACGATCGAATTTAAATTTACTGAAAAGTATATACCTAAAAGGAAATGATGCGAAATTCTGTGAAGATCGTATTATAAGAAAGCTGAAAAAATTCAGAAATTTCATTTTCATACCTAACCTACTCGTCAAGTTCTTCTGAAATTTTTCTGAACTATTGAGTCGACATATTTATTCCAAGATACCAGATTTCAGTTTGATTGAATCTGAAATCTTGAATATATTGTGACATTAACATTTCGCATCTGCTGAATCATTGGGTGTAATTTAACCAAGTATTATTTGGATCTACGCAATCAACTTCCAAACCCGCTTCATGAATATCGAATCTTTTTTTTTCCGAAGTTATTGTGCTCTCGAAAGGCAAACCTAAAGCTTATGTTATGATCAACATAAGAATAGAATTCATCATTAAGTTCTCATTTTTGGAAGTCTCCAACTGTTTTCAAGGAATCTGTATATGAAGGGTGATTCCACCTTTCACCATTCTCTTGAAACTGTTCCTGTGGAGAAATGTTCGCAGTTTATCTTGAAAGGCAACTATGAATGCTATCGGTCACAATGTCTTTTTTTTATTTTTCAAAATTCGACGAAACGGAGAAAAGATGTACCATTTATAAAATTTTGACGACGGAGCTCCAGTCCATCTACCGTCTGAATATTGGTGCAATTTATAATTCTATTTTGGGATGAGTTCATTAGGCCCGAAGAACTGAAAAACTCAGTTTGAGTAGGTAAAAAAATAGCAAACGTCACTAGAAAACCGGCTCGTAATTCAGTTCCGAGGAAAATATATTGTATTCAGTCGTACTAGTTTATTTCAATGAAATCTGGTATGAAAACTTCTTTTTTAATTCTTAGACAAACTCTGGTAATCTTGAAAAATAAAATACAGAAAGAACCTTATGAAGCTAAAAACAACAATTACATAAAATTCAAAATTTTCTGTTTAGACGTTTTTAGTTATCTCATAGTCGGGTCAGAAATATCGACCTCCGAACTTTTCACAAACGATTAATTTTACATCACCGAGACGATTTCAAGCTCCGAAAGAATGCCAGATGTTGTTTTGAGTCAAACACTTTTTTATGCATTCCTCAGTGCACCTGCTCCGTACGAGTATGGCTTACAGTGTTGCCATTTACGGAGGTGACAACGAACTGAACGTCCCTTGGCTTTATTCCTCCATATATAAGACGGCGCACTAGCGCTGGTGGTATATAGCTGAACTAAAAGATTGTACAGTACATAAATATGGTGCGTTCTGACCTCAAACCGATTTTTTGATATGTTGATACCGGAAGTCTCCTGAGTCTAACAATCTAAGAAACAAGTCAAAACGTTGTGACCTCCGATGTCGGAGGTGACAGCGTTATATATGAGGTGACAACGCTTGTTGAGTTTATATTTTGGAGGTGACAATGAAAATTAATAACTATATATATATATATATCTAGTCAATTTTGATGATTTTTTGTTTCAATATACCCGACCGACCATCTTCTCAGCTATGAGCTGCCCCCCTCTAGCTGAAATCCTGGGTACGCCCTTGCATTAAGGTTTTCGTAAGGTTCCTCAGAATCTAACGGAATGTCTCAGATATTCCTAGTTACAATCCTGTGTTTGTTTATTCATAAAAACTGGAGCAAGTGATAACCTTTCCACCTTTTCGATAACCAGTTATAAAATGAACTTTCACTCACTTAATGATAGGGGTATCACTGACATGTATTGAACACCTGGACGTACAGCTGACGATGCGAAGGCATAAGTTGGGAAATCTTGAGCTGTAATAAAGAGATCATAACAATACTGATACATTGAACATTGATATTAACTTACATTTCGACGCATCTTCAGGAACTGCTTCCGACTTGGTATTGTTAGGTTTGACCACCACCAAAGAGCTCACAGGCGTCACGAAAGAATATTTGAGAGCGATCTCCAAAGCTTTCTTCGTGTATTGAGTCTTGTTCTCTGCAGCATCCCTCTCATCCAGAAGCTGTTTGAGGGTGAGATAAGCCCAGTGCTTCTCCAGACTACCAACGGCATTCTCGTATCTTGGTTTCAAATTGACCCTTCCTTCAGCTCCTAAGGCGATGACCTCATGGTCGAAATCGACGATCTCTGGTTCGAAATTGATGACCAAAGGTTCGACATTGTGAATTGGATCGGTGGGATTTTCTTCGTCTATGATCACGGATACTGGGGTTTCTGTAACGAAGTCTTCAGGATTTCCGGTGTAGTTGGGGATGGTGAGACCGCCATCGTCGAATTTTATCGGTTTTTCTGTTGTGGACGCCTCTGGGATAGGTTTGCTGAATTCGGGATCGACTGGGAAGAGAAATGATGCATATACTCAGTTTGTGATCAGATGAAACACTTTACTTACTTTGTCCTACGATAACTAATTCAGATCCATCGAACATAATAGGGAAGTTCGTTTTAGAAAGTTTAGAGACGTGGGAGACGTATTTGAAATTGACCTTGGTGAGCAATGGGGATGAAACATATTTGTAAAACTCTTCAAGTTGGAGAGAAGCGTCCGCACCCTCGTAAATATGTCTTGCAAATCCTTGGTTCTTCAAGGAGAGCTTCTCTAGGAATTCCCTATCAGCCCCGTCACCAAAGGAGAGAGAGAAAATTGGCACTTCGTCCACATTGGCCGAGGTTATCTGAAAAAAGAATTGTCAAATACACTGCGCAAAAAATTAACGCACATTCTGAAAATCTCAATTTTAATGAAAGTTAACTCTACATTGACTTTATAACTTATTTTTTATGTTCTCTCGGGAAGATTTTGAACGAAACAAGACACATTAAATGAAAGAAAAATTCAGGATTTCACCGAATCTTATGTGAAAGAAGAGAAATGAACAATTTTCAAAATACTGAAATGCTGATAAGTGATTTAATACTTGGCATTTCCACCCCTTGCGTTAATTACAGCTCGGCAACGACGGTTCATACTCAAAATGAGTGATCTTAAAATGTTCTGATCTAATCCTTCCCGGATTTCTGCGAGTTGGATTCCTAAGTCATTAAGAGTAGCTGGATGATTTTCTGAACTTCTCAGCCTTCTATTGAGGTTGTCCCAAACCTGCTCAATCGGATTGAGATCTGGACTTCTTGCTGGCCATTCCATTCTAGAGACTTCAACCTCTTCAAGGTACTCCTGAACGATGCGCGCACGATGGGGTCTGGCATTATCGTCCATAAAAATGAAATTTTCACCAATGTATGGGGCAAATGGCACTACATGCTCTTCAAGAATGTTCCTTATATACTTATCAGCATTCATAGCTCCATTATCAACGACCACTAGGTCTGTGCGAGCAGTCAAAGATATTCCACCCCATACCATAATCGATCCTCCCCCGAAACCAGTAGTATTCAGGAAATTGCACTGAGCATATCTTTCATGTGGACGTCTGTATACAAGGGAACGTCGATCACAATGGTAGAGGCAGAATCTAGACTCATCTGTGAAGAGAACTCTTTCCCAATCGGCCTCTTAATTCCCAATGGATATGCTCTCTCGCAAAATCCAAACGCGCCCTTGCCGCGACACGAGGCCTTAAATCATATTCTCTGAGGCGATTTCTTATTGTCTGAGTGCTAATTTGCACCTCATGAGTTTGCTCAAGCTGATTTTGAAGGAGGCGAGCGGTTGCAAACCGTTTTCTCAGCGAAGAAACTCTCAAGTAACGTTCTTGAATGGCAGTTGTTACCCGTGGTCTACCCTGTCCTGGTCTTCAGACATTAATACCTGTCTCCCTGAATCGCTGCAACATTCTGGACACACTTGTATGGGAAACTCGCAAACCTTTCTGCAATTCTTGTGTATGTCCACCCTTCTTCTCGCAAAACTACCGCTTGGACACATTCCTCTTGGGTCAAATTGCGTGTTTCGCGTTACATAGCGATCGAGTGTAGAAAATCAAACGAAAGAACAACTATTGATCACTAGAATTGATCGAGAACAACTGATTTTAGAATGGAGCCAATACATTCAAAATCTGATAATATCATCTTTTTTTATTCCTGCTGGGAGAAAACATCTGTATTGAAGAAAAACGTTGAAAGTGGATAACATATGCATGCATAATTCTGATAAAAATAATTATCATTGAGAACACCTTCAGTTGTAGAATAAATTTGAGATTTCCTTAATGTGCGTCAATTTTTTTGCGCAGTGTATATTCCACAAATCGTCAGTATGACTCACAGAGTTGATAGCTTGATCCCCATACTCTCCGACTGTGGCTTCTCCATCAGTCAAGAATATCACAATTGGTTGTTTGGTTTCACCTCTTTGGGCTTTGGTTTCATTCAGGAGTTGAAGGGCTACCACAAGTGACGATTTTATGTCAGTTCCTCCATTTGCATCCAACTTTTCAATAACCTTCTTGGCTTGATCTATATTATCTGGATCTACTTGGAAGGCGCTAGGAAGACTCTGTTTCTAAAATAAAACTTTTCATTAGCTCACATTCCGAATGCTAGCCATCTATTTGGACTTACTATTTCATTCTTGGGAGTGGTAGAAGTATCATCATAATAATAATTATAACTATCTCCTTCCACGTATTGTATCTCAACCTTTGGCACATTCCAAACGTTGACAACAGAGTTAAAATCGATAATATTGAAAATATCCCCCTTTCCAAGTTGTCCAAGAATGCTCTTGATGGCTTGCTTGAGCTGTTGTATCCTCACGCCAGACATACTACCGCTGGTATCCAGGACGAAAACAACATGTTTCTCCATGGGTTTTAGGTCGCTTGGAGCGAAGAAATGTACGAAATATCCGTCAGAAACCAAAATTTCTCCTCCCTGGGGATCTCTTTCCACGTCGTACTGAACTACGAACTGTCCTGCCAGTCCTGAACCTTCCTTATTTCCAAGATGCTGTCCTAGTTCTTTCTGCTGTTCCAAGTCTGGCTTGAAGGTTACCTTGGCGGAGGTTCTATCGATTTGATCGATTGTAGCTTTTGGGTCTCTCTTCTCGTCGTTTTTGGCGATCTCATTGCCAGATCTCATGGATGGAGCCCTCACGAAGGATAAAGGTCTTGTTTCATTAATATTAACCTGAAAATTATTGGGGTTAATTTTTGTATTGGCTTAATTGAAAATTTTCTTACTTGTACTTCGAGGTCCTTCACAGGATGCCCTGGATGTAGATTGATGATGATGTCGTAAGCTCCGTTTTGTCTACGCAGGAGTTCTTCGTAGGTTAGGTAGAATGTAGCTTTGCTTTGGGGTTCGATATTGACTGAAACAGTGAATCTGTTCGAATCTCTAGCATTGGCTTCCACATGACCTGCAGCAACTCCACTGGAGATGGCCTTGAATAGGAGAAAATGAATAAGGTCACAAACCTTTACGTAGCTGCATAGGGAGAACTTTCAAACCATAGTTCTAGCTTTTGGGGGTTGGATGCCGATATTTCACTTACGTTATCGTATATCTTCTTGGCTTCTTCCTTCTCTTTGATGTAAGCCTCATACTTTTGACCGTCTATCTCCATAACAAACCCAGAAATATATGCGCTCTCTGGGAGAACGACAGCGAATGTAGCTTCTTGAGAGGCCTCATCTAGATTCTTGAACTTACTGGTTACTAATGTTTTAGCAAATCGATTTGTAACATTGGACTCTACTTTCATGGAGTATATCTTCGGGATTTTTGGTACCTAAAGTATAATACGATCAGATAAGGAATTCCAGCATAGTGTGATGTGAGCGTACCTTCGGTTGTTGAACATCTTGAGCTGGGTCTTTTGGTTTTTCTGTTGAAACTATAACGAAGCTTTCTGTTGTTGAAGAGGCTGGTGCAGAGAATACGCCAGATGTTAAAACAGCAGCTTGTAGAAACACCAAGATGAATTTGGTTTTGGTCCCCATAGTCTGAAATGAGGGGATAAAAGCCTTGAGGTTTGAGCCTTGTAACGAAAATTTAAGGGCTACTTTTGAGCGATCGTCAACTTCAGACCAGAGCTAATGATTCTTCTCACTGTGAAGAAATTTAATATTCTTGATTTCCCGTTTCAATTTTCAATTATTCTGAAGAGATTTTATATGAAAGATACTGAGACAATTTGATTTCAAATTGTGAACGATGAAATATCAGCGGAATTGGAAATGCATCAGATCGGATTTTTCCTTAGACCATAGAAAGAGGAGACACAGCATCTCATTCATAAATTCGAGAATTGGTGAAGCAAAAATTTAGTCAGTATTCAATGAGTTGGACGAAGATAGCGTAAAGGATAGCAATATCATTAGATACGGCCTTGGCAACATTGTGGAAACTTTGAAAGGTCCAGTGGCGTGGTGTTATCGGTATTGAAGAATGGAAATAAAATTACAAGTGAGTTAAGGGGCAGTATCACCTTTTGAATCGTGGTAAATCTCAATTCAAAAAGTGGTCTCTTTATTTCACGAGTAAGTACCCTAATTTACGACGTGGAGACTTGATTTTTTTTAAATTGAAGTTGAAGAACGTCCCGAGGGCAAATAGTTTTCTTTTTTTCGATTTAATTAGATTTTCAATTAAAAAAAACAGTGTAATCGTTAGATCTGGGGTTATTGGATATGTTTTTCGTTTTTCATGAATACAAGCTATATTTTTGAAATAATCATCATAAAAATTTTTGTAGTTTATAGAAGATTAAATTGCCGAGGGCGATTTTATTCGTTTTTCAATTAAAAAAAAACAGGTTGAACTTCAGCGTTTTGGAAACTACACTTAATGATTTTTTCCGACGGTTATTCATCATTTTTTGGAAAACATCGCAACTATTCGCCCTCGGCAATTTAATCTTCTATAAACTACAAAAATTTTCATGATGATTATTTCAAAAATATAGCTTGTACTCATGAAGAACGATAATCCCAGATCTAACGATTACCCTGGTTTTTTTAATTGAAAAACTAATCAAATCGAAAAAAGGAAAACTATTTGCCCTCGGGACGTTCTTCAACTTCAATTTAAAAAAAATCAAGTCTCTACGTCGTAAATTAGGGTACTTACTCGTGAAATAAAGAGACCACTTTTGAATGGAGATTTACCACGATTCAAAAGGTGATACTGCCCCTTAACTCTTTTTGACGAATTCATACAATTAATGTTCCGAACATTGAAACAGATTCTGAGTTATGTGAACAGAATCAGCTTAATTCAGAATTGATTTTCCTCCTCTCAGTATCAGAAGGAAATCAGAAAATTGAAATTCAAAAAAACCGAAGCATCTACGCCATTGTTACTTAGAAATGATAAGATTAGAACATGCCTGTGTAGAATCGAATCAGGTTTCGAATAGTCCAATTTACCACAAACCATTTTTTCAACGTATTTTGCTAGTAATATTCCGGAATAAATCAAAATTTCACTTTTCCTACGCGATATCCTGATGACAACACTCATTTCTGACATCCACGCACAAATGAAATGAATTTCAATCTAAAATACTTTTCATTCAGATTGAGAGTTTATTTATTCGAAAATTCTAAGAACGTCACAATACAAAAATTTCAACTACATTTTGATTCCGTAGTACTACAGTTACCCAGTTCAGTTCTGATGATTTTGAAAATTGCCTTCATTTGTGACACAGGTGCTAATTTTATCCACTTTTTGCACCTTCCTGCCATATCAGGTCATAACTGCAAATAAATTTGACCCAATCGATAAAATATGCAAATTTGGCCTGTTAATTTATGCGTAGCCAGACTTACCGTTAACTAATTATCAGTTACATAACTTCTTCTCAATTTTTAACGGCATTGATTTCATAAACCTGAATCAGATCGAAATTAGCGGATGCACTGAGTATAATGTCATCCGCGATGTCATTCAACTTTCAGTTGATGGTATGTGTATTTATTATTCTCGGTCATCGCAAAATCCGTTTTCTATTTGGAATAGAGGTTTGCACCTTTTTGGTGTCGAAAAAAGGATGATATTACAACTTTTTTATTTCTCATGGAGTACTTGTCAAATTGTACGAAGAGCTGCTCCCCAAGGTGGTTTTGCATGCTAAAATTGATCGATAGAATAGACTTCTGAAAATTGCTTTTATAACACTCAAAATGCTGGGATGATTCGAGGATACGAGAATTTCGTATAGAATAGTTATTGACCTTCAGAACGGAACGTCGCATAAACTATAAACAACATAATTCTGCATTATTACCTCACACTATTTTCGTCGTGTCAATGAAAAATCTATTCAATAAAATTTGTAAACCTCGGGCTGACAGCTTGATAGATTTCGACTGATAGTTAATACATTTAATTGGTTGTAATTCGATAATGTTTTTTTCTGAGAAACCTTCTAAAGACGACTGTAATTAACAGGGATTTCTTAGAAACCTGGAATATTTAAATTGCAGACATATGGTTAGTTTGCGATTACCGTTTAACTGCAAGACACATTAAGTGAAATAATGGGCAAGTTGTTTTCAATCCCATGGAATAAACAAATAATGAAGGGAATGCTCAAATTACATTTCATCATTCGTTTTCATGTGTTCGATCGTTCGATGCTTACGATCAAAAAATCTTCAAGATGTTTACTGAAGACAAATGAAGGGTTTTCCAATAAGAGGTGTTTTTAACACATTTGAAAAGTAGAAACTACGCCATTAATAACAATGGAACGATACGCCCTTCAACAACGCATTGAAATAACTAAAATATACTATGAAAATGGTGAAAATTTGGCAGAGAAGGTTTGTTGAACATTTTTGGGTCGTCGAGAAGCCAAACAGAAATTGGTGGAAAAATTTGAGCTGTTGGGACAAGTTAGTGATGTGAAGAATAAAAAATGTGCACGTCGCTCAAGAACAGCCGAGACTATTGCTGCTGTAGCCGAAAGTGTTGAAGAAAACCCAGACTTGTCCAGAACTTAAACCGGCCGATCATCAACAACGTCGTGTCTTCGCTGATTGGGTCCTTGAAATGAATGAAAATGATCAGGAATTCCATAGAAAAATCATCTCTAGTGATGAGGTCCATTTGCACCTCGGTGGCTTCGTCAACAAGCAATATTGTCGCATCTGGGTCTCAGAAAACCCAAAAGTTATTGTTGAAAAGCCTCTCTAGCCTCAACGTGTGACTGTTTGGGGCAGTTTATAGGCCGGCGACGTCATTGGACCTTACGTTTTCGAGAATGAGGGTGGAGCAACAGTTACGGTGTATGGATTACGCTGTCGAGAGAGGATTAATTGTTTTTTTATGGTCAGAGTTGGATGGTATTGATCTGGACAACGTTCACTTTCAACAAGACGGCGCTTCGTGCCACACAAGTAACAAATCGATGATCTTTTACGGGAAAAGTTTCCGAACGGTGTTATCTCTCGAAGAGGTGATCACAATTGGCCACAGAGATATTGTGATTTAACATATTGATGTGACTTCTTCCCTTGGGAGCCATGTGGAAGAGAAGGTATACGTCAAGAGCCCAGCGTCGATTCAAGACCTCAAAGATGGAATTCGTGAGGCTATCGAGGACAAAGGGGTAGCCACTTTGCGATATGGTCCTGTAGTCGTGGTGGTCATTTGGCTGATGTTATTTTCCATGTCATTCCGTCCTCTTCACAATGAAATAAAGATCCGATCAATTATCTACAAAATGGTATATTTCTTTGAATGTCAAAATAACACATCTTATTGGGAAACCCTTCATCTTGTCCTACTTAGAAGATTTTTCGATTATAGGTCCCGTTCGAATGATTTTTTCTGATAATTTCAAAATCATAGATCATAGATCCGATCGAGATGAAATATTGCATTTAGATTGGGAATGACATATGCAAGCTACATGCTCAATCAGAATCATATAAAATTCTAACGAATTATTTTAAAAGCATTTCCAATATTTTCGATAACAGATACGGGTTCATGGACGATTTATTTGACGTCTGCTACCATGTTTTTTTCGTAAAATTCATGATTGCGAATCTACCGAAGAGGTGGATTAGGCGAACCATTTTTTCCTTGAATTTTTAGCTTATTATGATTGAAAATTGGTAAAATGTTTCATAGCACATTCGAAAAATAATTTTGCATATATTAGAGAGGATCATATCCAATTTATGTTTTTTCTTTTATAAATAAACTAGCTGGCCCGGCGAACTTTGTACCGCCTGAATTATACTTAAAAGTTGTATAATCTTACCATTGCTTTTTTTCAAACAGGAAAAAAATTAGGCAAAATTAAAGTTCAAAATATACAAAATTTTAATAATTTTGTAATTCAGATGGAAAGAATTCTCTTTATTTAAGCGGTAACTAATTGTTGAACTTGAACATATAACTTTTTGTGTTTAATTGTTTTACAGTTCTCTTTTTGCAGTACCTCATGTGACTGTGAATAGCAGGAGTATAATCCTGAATCCATATTATACCTTTCCTCTTATATGAATCAAAATGTCAAGAATATGAACAAAAATTATTCCTTTAATGAATTATCGACTATTAACACAGCCCGTCGACCAGAATTAAAAAATCAGTCATTTGTTAATAGCCCAACCTGAAGTGGCAAAAACAAAACATTTCTTATATTCTCAAAATCTAATCAGTGGTCACACCATTTTTTAGACATCTTAGCTATGCTGCTAAGCTCAAAATAATGGGTAAACATCTCAGTTGGTGGAGCAGCGCGATTCTCATTATTCCATGAATATAAGCTGTCAATCTCTCTTCAATTTGTTCAATTTAGTTGATGATATCAAGCTCGTTAGAAGACAAATCGAGATGTTAAAATGTCGATAGTACGATCGACATGGCAAAATTATCAACACTGTGAATTATGTTGAACTCATATTCAAATTTATTGATGGTCATTCGACCAGATCAGATTAGGCAACCCATGAAACATTATTGTATATCATAAGTGAAAGCCCGATGAGCAAACGTTTCAAAATTATTGACGCTTACAATACTGTCTCTGTGCGAACAGAAACACGAATATAATATGTCAATTACTAATTATGGGCAATTTTGGATTCAGTTATTTCCGCAAATATATCTATTACCCAAACAGAAATTCGAAAGCATTTCAAAAATAAAGAAAAAAGATGAAGATGGCCAACTCACGTTTGAAACTGATCGTCAAAATCAGATACTTGATCTTTCGGTAAAAATTCACTGTTCCACCAACTTGAGATAAGTTTCCCCGCTTTTTGATCTGGCCATGTTACCATGAGTTCTATGCGAATCACATTTCGCCATCTAACAGCGGTAATACCAACCTACGACTACGTACAGTGACTTGTCTATTCACTGTACGACTACGCATCAACGGTAGCGACACCTAGTGGCCTTATTCAAAAGAAGGAAAAGCATTTCCTGCATAAGTTAAACTTTCATCAATTTTTTCGTTTTATTTGTATTTTATAATAACCAGACCGAAGACGATTCCATAAATGAAGTTTCATAACAAACAGTCCATCCGATCTCTAGTTATAAATGGTGTAACCAACATCTTTCTTTTATATATATAGATAAATTTATAATTTTTTCGAATTCACCAAACTTTTTCATGAACACTATTCGAAAATTGTCAATAACAGTAATATGTATCGCAAATAATTTCATTTCAATTCGTAAGTTAATATTAGCGCATCATCAAGAATAGCCTATCATCAAGAATAATTCGAAAAATCCTGAAAATATCGAACGATTTTTTTTTCTATTTGGTGGGACAATCATCTTTAATTCCACATTCGAAGATATTATTATCAGAAATTTAAGATTTGTCCAAATATTTCGAGAATTTTCTCCACATATTTTTCTCTATACACCAAATGCAGAATATTTTTGATCAGAAATAAAGTGAAAATATATCGACGCAATATAATATAGGATCAAAAATTCGGCAAGCTTTTCGAAGAAATTTGAATAATTTAAATGTGTTTTCTCATCAAGGACAACCGCAATTTTTAACATAATCATGAATAAAGTTGTTTATCATCAGTATTCAAATAATTGGAGAATATCGAGATTGATATTACGAACAATAACATAAACAATTCTTTGGGATAGTAGTAACTCACCAGTAGAGTTCAATTTCACCACTACTGAACTTAAACCTCAACAAAGTCATGTAATGTCTCCCAGCGGAGCTAAACCGGTATTATAAATGAAGTAATCTCCCACCATGATAAAAGTATTGATGACCTCGTCTTAACCAAAGTACTAATCTGAATCTTCAGGGAATTACCGGACGAATTTCTGCTGAAATGACGTAGAAAACGAACCAGAAGAAAAGGAATTATTTGGGTCCTGGTTTACTTTTTATTCCCTATCAGAAAGTTCGTCAAAGAAGTCCTGGTTCATACAAACCGAACAACGTTTCTATGAATTCAAGTTGATTATGTTCAGGAAATTTTATCAGAATTCTGATTATTTTATATAAACTCTATACAGAGGTGGCCTTAGCAAGTTTTCGGTGCCTAATCTCAGGATGGTGCCATTTTTCAGTAAATAATGTTCGAAATTTTGTTTTCCTGATAATTTCAAAATTTCATATTTTTACCAAAAAGCTTCTGACTCCAGGTCAGTGGTTTAAGTGATCCATATATATCAGGGTGTCCCACTAGTGACGCAGCGGACGATATACGCGTAACGCTCTGAGTTTGGCAAAAATTTTTGATGCATATACTTCAAGAAGAGCGCAACTAAAAAAAATTTCGAATATATCGGGTGGCCCACAAACGAGGAATAGTTTGTTTTTTCAAATGGGACACCCTATATTCAATAGTGTTTTTCAATTCTCTGAAACTTCCTGCATGCATTCGTATACTTTTCACATATTTT
Source organism: Adalia decempunctata (assembly GCA_951802165.1). Taxonomy (NCBI): domain Eukaryota; kingdom Metazoa; phylum Arthropoda; class Insecta; order Coleoptera; family Coccinellidae; genus Adalia; species Adalia decempunctata. Next base: position 12,211,421 of record OX637696.1, on the reverse strand, counting down.
TATTCGACAGTTTTCGAAATATTGTTCAATTTGACAAAAAAATAATACTTGTAGTGACTCTCTATTCCTCTTTTGTGGGCCACCTGATATATTCGAAAATATTTTTAGGTTGTGCTCTTCTTGGAGTATATAAAGTCTGCATCAAAAAATTTTGCCAAACTCAGACCGTTACGCGTATATCGTCCGCTGCGGCACTAGTGGGACACCCTGTATAAGATAATATACTTAGTGACAAGGAAACTGCAACACCCATAAGGAACTGTTTACATTTTTAATTTTTTCTGGTGGAATATAGATAGTATAGCAAGGAGTAAATGATTTGGAGAAAAAAAGGGTCTAATTTTTTTTTATATAAATTTGTTAATAATGTTTTTGTCCACCGCGATTATCTATACACTCCCCAAAGCGTCTTGGCATTGATGCAATAAGAGGGTCTATTTCTTCTTGAGGAATTCTATCCACAGCTACATGTACTTCATGTCTCAGAGCCGCCAAAGTCAGTGGAGGCTGGGGTAAATTTCCAAACCCTGCCCATGATGGCTCTATGGGCGAAAGATCGGAGGATCTGGGTGGCCATATGGCAAAAGATTCACATGGGTCGCTTCAAAAAAGTCTAAACTAACTCTGGCAACATGAGGTCGAGCATTATCTTGGTGAAATATTGGATTCTCGAGCCGGTTAAGGTAAGGGAAAGGGAGAACATATGGCTCATCAATGACTTAAGGTGACCTACTTGCATGTGCAGTAGCACCTCATACTATAACGCTTGATGCCCGGTGTACATGACGCTCAACTTCAAACTGAGGTTCAGGTCTTTCTCCCCGACGTCGTGTAATCCTTCTTCGGCCATCATGTGCACCCAAGGAGAATCGAGATTCATCAGAAAATACGACCTGATGCCATTCTATATTCCAATGTTGACGTTCTCTGCACCACTGTAATCGTTGCCGGCGATGCTCAACCGTCAGAGGTAACACAAGATGGGGTCGATAATGCTGCAGTCGAAAAGACCTTATCCAGCGGTAAACTGTTCGGACAGTTACAGAATGGCCTTGTTCTCCTAACCACTTATCAGCCAAAGATCGAGTAGTCGCAAATCGGTTTCTTATGGCCAAAGTCTTAGACGTCGATAATGAAATCCGTTTGTGTCCCTTCGACGTCCGGTGCCTACTCTTCTTCAATTTTGGGCATTATCGAACTATGCTTGACAACATCCATAACAGTAGTTGGATTTCTGTTCGTACGGTTAGCGATTTCTCGAAATGACAACCCCGCCTCCCGTAAACCAATAATTCGACCTCTTCCAAATTCACTTATTTGGCGATAAATTCCTCGTACAACTGCTCTAGGCATTTTAACAACAACTAAACATCGACTTTGGATCTCCTCGAACAGCTGGTTTGTTGTAAAATTTAAAAAAATTTGCAAAAAACGACCACAATATTTACATGAAAAAACCTTCACGATATTTTTCTCCAAATTCAAATATTTGAACCTTGCTCTACTATCTCTATGTTTTACCAAAAAAAAAAAATATTTAAACAGCCTCTTCTGTCCCTCTTTGTCATATAAAACCAATGAAAAATCTAGCTCTAATATAGGTTTTGAATTAAATGAACCGAAACCTCGGTCTGGACATTTTTCATTTTATTTCTCTTCATAAATTTGCTGCTCTTTTTCATCATTACATATTCCATGAAAAGTTTGATTGTAATGGATGCATCACTCGGAAAATCGAACAAAAGGAGGAAATAAATCATTAACCGATCTAAAAACGTATGAGCTGGAATTTCCAATGTTGTCATTGCTGCTGATTGCAAAAATCGTATTGTGTTAGTGGTAGGTACTCTACCGAATTCGTCAACAGAAAACCGCAATTGATATTTTTATCACTTACTTTGTTTTGTTCCGGACTGATGATTGGTACAGGATGAGATGTTTATTTTAGACTTGATGGCAGAAACCTGAAGATTAAGCTGATTAAGTACAAGTCTTTATCGGAATGAAAACTCACCAAATGAATTACCTACTTATTTTCTGCATAGACAATTCCACATGAAATATCAACTTTTGTTTTCGCAAATTACCAATAAATTAGAATACACGAAGAAATAGATGCTTCATTCCACTCATTTTGTGGGAAAGAAGTAGACTGCATTAGTGCATTACCTACCTTATTAATTGTAGGTATAAGCATTAATGAAAACGATATATGACTCACAATTCCAGATAAAAATCGCTTACGGTTGATTAGTAATTGTAACAATTATGGTATGGAAGAATTGCTATTATCAAATATTCAGGTATCATCATTATTATTATTCTGCTCGCCGATTGACCGTTTGAGGTTGAAGAAAAAAATTATTCAGTATTTTACATAATTGTTCCCTCCAAACTAATGTTTGAATTATTTTTTTAGTATGTAATTGGACTGACATACTTTTCGTTCGGGTCTTCTGTATCCTCAAATCTTTTCTGTTTATTCAGACCAATGTTTTCGGAGTTATTAGGTAATTGCAAAATTTCATTTTCCAATAATTCAAAAACAGCATGTCCGATCCAGTAAAAAATTGGTATTATGCTGTAAATATGGACTTTCGAATGAATACGAAGTTTCATGAAAATTATGAAGATTAAAAGAACAACAAAATATTTGAAAAAAATTTCAATATCTGCGAAACCAATCGTCCAATTTGGCTGGTTATTTTTCGAGTACATCAAAAAAATCTATTATTTAGAATCTTCCTTTATATTTTATGGGATACGCATGGACAAACTAACAATTATTCTTTTGAAATATTTATTTTACAAAAAAAATGTTAAAACAGTCAATAAATGAAAATGATAAACAACTATATCACTACCTCAGGTTTCGGACAACATACACCAGCGTACCTGCGAAAATATAAGGGCATAAAAAAGAGTTTCAAAAGAAAGAAATTTAAATGATTATCATGAATTAAATACAAGATGTTTGTGGTATTTGTCTTTACCAGTGTACCAATCGAATAGTGAAATTCTCAATGACTTTACTTACTTTCCTAGTGGACAGAAAAATTCATTATAGGTGGAAGCTAGCGGAAGAAGTCGATGGACTTGTGGACAATCAATAAGGTGGACACAATGTCCATTTTCATTAATCGGAGTTTTCGGACAATCTGGATGCGGAACCACTGTATCGTCCTTGCCAATCAGAAATTCGCCTAGAATAAATATTATTTCAGATTTCGAAAGACCTTTGGAATTGGTGGAAATCTATTCAGAATTTTTCTAAAGCATTACTGTTTTCGATGAGCTAAAGTCTGTAATTTTGTTGGAGCTATCGATCTGAGATTTTGACAGTAGGTGCTCCTATGTGATCGAAATAAGCGAAATTCTTCTAGGTATATGTTATACAATTTAGAAATGTTCGAATGATATTTACCCTCGGGCAACGAAATTGTTCCATTTGCTGCATTGTATAGACTTCCAAACCAAGGCAAGTCCAATTTCAACTTTTCAATTGTGCCTTTATCATTGGATTTTGGTATCTCAGTGGTTTGAGGCCTCGCAGTTGTTGAAGGCATACTATCAAACGCTGCAAAAATTCAAAATTGAGATGAATAAATATTGTCCCTTAAAACGCTGCTTTTGTTATCACATACAGGTATCCCAAAACTAAACGTCAAACCGAAAACTTGTAATAGGCCAGGTATTGGCAGTTGTGAAAATACAAAAAAAAATTATCCTGCACATAGTTTTGGAGTTTCTACATAACGAATATAACTGATATAAAGGGACAGTTTGTAATTAGGAAGTACTCACATGTTCGATAGCTATTCATGTCGGAGAATACTGTTGGAGCAAAAGCAATAGCTGAAAAAAAAAAATAACTTGAATAGGTGACTTAAGGCCCATTTCATAATAAAGTTCTTGAAAAATTGTGAAGATCTTTTGAATTTTAAAAGAGCATTTAACTTCCTATTCGTTCCATATTGTCGTTGAGGCTTAAATACTCAATAATCTGCATTTATCTTTTTAAATGCCACAGGTACTAGACGACAGGTATTCCGACAACAAACTAACTCATAAAATTCTATTGTCAATCCGTTCTGTCACTTTCATTATTTATTACTTTTAGGGTGGAACGATGACATTTATATGACGAGCATTTGTAGTATTTATTTGCTTTCATCAAGTAGGGTACAGGGTAGGTTTTTATCTAGAAAGAGGTTTTTATTCCAAATTTCGAAAACTTCACTGTTAGATGGGTTAGACGGAATCTCTTATTGAAATCCAAGTCGTTTGAGTTATCCTATTGTTGGGTAATGGGAACTATCGGAATAAGCCCCCCCCGCATTTAAGAAAATCTAATATCTCAATTATATTTTTCATTTGTTATAGCCTCTATGTCGTCGGTTGAAAATGGGATAATTCTTTCAGAATGATCCTTAAATGGCGGAAAAATCTTTATTATGATGAATGATAATGAGACCTATGAATATTAACTCGGTGATTTTTAACAGGTTTCTAGGTCCAAAAATAATTCACAAAACCATTTTTTTGGAAAAAAGGCCAACTAGTTTCGATTTTATTCTAAAATCTTCATCAGGGCTCTGAAATGGAATAACATACACTACAATAATCTAAGATGTTCGAAATCACAATTAAAAGATTAAAATCATATTTTTTTTTTATAACACTTATTTCAAACATATACAAACTAACAAGTAAATGAATGAGGAAATAGGTTCGAAATATAGTGTGAATTTTCGACTTACATTTTCACTTTGTGTGGTTTCGTTGTCAATAGTTCTGATGTCAAAAATTAATAATTTGGAGAGGACAACAATTGCTCGCATGGAGGACATTAAAAGATTGATGTCATCAATTAGATGATTCTGGAGTATGCGCGGATTATTATAACAACTTACACACCTGGGTTGGAAAACAAACTTCTATACATCCCCGATTTTTCAATTAAATAATAATATGCGGTATTCAAATTTTCAATGTCGTTTCTTTTATTTTTGGACCTAGAAACCTGTTAAAAATCACCGAGTTAAAATCTTTATTGCTTGTCCTGAAGCTCAATTGCTTACATAAGAAAGGCAATTTTTGAAGGAGGACTACTCACATGTCATTGATAGTCGATTGAAACTTTGAGACATAATATCTGAAATACGAAATTCATTTCATTTTATTGTATTATACCACAAGACAATATATAATGGAAAGTAATTAGGTATAATCGATCAAGGAATTAAATTGGATTCTTAAATCATTGAAATGAGAATCTCTAAATCGAAATCCTTTAATTTAAAAGATATATGAAATTTTATCCTGGAGTTTCGAAAATACATACATTGCGCAAAAAAATTAACGCACATTATGGAAATCTCAAATTTATTCTACAACTGAAGGTGTTCTCAATGATAATTATTTTTATCAGAATTATGCATGCATATGTTATCCACTTTCAAAGTTTTTCTTCAATACAGATGTTTTCTCCCAGCAGGAATAAAAAAAGATGATATTATCAGATTTTGAATGTATTGGCTCCATTCTAAAATCAGTTTATCTCGATCAATTCTAGTGATCAATAAATTTTCTTTCGTTTGATTTTCTACACTCGATCGCTATGCAACGTGAAACACGCAATTTGACCCAAGAGGAATGTGCCCAAGCGGTAGTTTTGCGAGAAGAAGGGTGGACATACACAAGAATTGCAGAAAGGTTTGGAGTTTCCCATACAAGTGTGTCCAGAATGTTGCAGCGATTCAGGGAGACAGGTATGAATGTCCGAAGACCAGGGTAGACCACGGGTAACAACTGCCATTCAAGAACGTTACTTGAGAGTAACTTCGTTGAGACAACGGTTTGCAACCGCTCGCCTCCTTCAACATCAGCTTGAGCAAACTCATGAGGTGCAAATTAGCACTCAGACAATAAGAAATCGCCTCAGAGAATATGATTTAAGGCCTCGTGTCGCGGCAAGAGGCCCAGCTCTTACCCCAGCCCATCGAAGGGCGCGTTTGGATTTTGCGAGAGAGCATATCCATTGGGAAGAGGCCGATTGGGAAAGAGTTCTCTTCACAGATGAGTCTAGATTCTGCCTCTACCATTGTGCCATTTGCCCCATACATTGGTGAAAATTTCATTTTTATGGATGATAATGCCAGACCCCATCGTGCGCGCATAGTTCAGGAGTACATTGAAGAGGTTGAAGTCTCTCGAATGGAATGGCCAGCAAGAAGTCCAGATCTCAATCCGATTGAGCAGGTTTGGGACAACCTCAATAGATGGCTGAGAAGTTCAGAAAATCATCCAGCTACTCTTAATGACTTAGGAATACAACTCGGAGAAATCTGGGAAGGATTAGATCAGAACATTTTAAGATCACTCATTTTGAGTATGAACCGTCGTTGCCGAGCTGTAATTAACGCAAGGGGTGGAAATACCAAGTATCAAATTTTTTTGCGCAGTGTATATTGAAGTAAAAAAATTGATTATATCATAAAGAAGTTTTTGGAACTTGAAATTTTCAAATTTAAATATTTGAGTAGATGGTTCCATTGACGGAACCCACAAATATGTGACATACTGATTGATATCAACAAATGCCACATCTGACCAGAACTTGCCAACTGAAATCCACGAAGACCAATGAAAGTTCCGTTCTAGCCGAAGAGGACAGATCCTGATCATGGTTTCGGCCTTATTACGCCTCCACAGGGCGACTTCGACCAGAAATCTTTTAAAACACTTTTGGTCAATACTGATCAATACTATAGCATTCAAATTCCAATTGGAATCCAATTTGAAAATTCAGATGAAGAAATTCACAATATATCAAAAAAATATCAAACTGCTTGTAAACATTTCGGGAAAAATAAATCAACTTATGTATTTTTTCAAATTGCACAATACTCACTAGGTGAATATGAAGTGTATTTACGTCTTTGTGGTACGTATTGTGGAGCTGGGTAATCTGAAAAGTAGAAGATTCTCATTCTATTGGATTTGACAATACAGAAATACGAAATACTCACGTGCTAATCTGTTGCCAGGTAAACCTGGTAAACCTCTTAGTGCGTATGAAGCTTCTGGAGATCGATCACCTGGAATACAATGGACAGCAAAAATCACAAGAGTTTCGAATAAATTGTGACTGCAATCTTTATTATGTTTGAAAATTGCCCCTAATTTTCCTCATAACTTTCTTCATACAAGCCGTGCAATGATACACAGACTAATAGGACAAATAGATCAAGTAAAAGGTTTTCCAAAAAGGGTGATATTTTGGATAGCCCGTCATTTCATTTTTGAAGCTGTCATTTGACAAGTAGAAACTACGCCATTAATAAAAATGTAACGATTTACGTTTCGACAACGCAACGAAATTATTGAAATTCACTATAAAAATGGTGAAAATTTGGCAGAGACATTTTTGGGTCGTCGTGAAGGACCATGTCGAACCGCAATACAGAAATTGGTGGAAAATTTTGAGCCCTTGGGTGTTGGGACAAGTTATGTGATGTGAAGAATGAAACCCGTGCACGCCGCCCAAGAACAGCCAAGAATATTGCTGCTGTAGCCGAAAGTGTTGAAGAAAACCCAGGTTTGTCCATTCCTCGTTTTTCCTCGGTATCACGCATTTCACAAACATTACACCGTATATTGCATAACGATTTGGTTCTTAAAGCTTATAAAGTTCACTTAAGGAGAAGTATCACCTTTTGAATCGTGGTAAATCTCCATTCAAAAAGTGGTCTCTTTATTTCACGAGTAACTACCCTAATTTACGACGTAGAGACTTGGATTTTTTTTTAAATTGAAGTTGAAGAACGTCCCGAGGGCAAATAGTTTTCTTTTTTTCGATTCAATTAGTTTTTCAATTGAAAAAACCAGGGTAATCGTTAGATCTCTGCAATATTTGGGTTATTGAATATGTTTTTCATGAGTACAAGTCATATTTTTGAACTAATCATCATGAAAATTATTGTAGTTTATAGAAGATTAAATTGCCGAGGGCAAATAGTTGCGATTTTTTCCAAAAAATGATGACTAACCTTCGAAAAAAAATCATTGATTGTAGTTTCCAAAACGCTGAAGTTCAACCTGTTTTTTTTAATCGAAAAACTAATTAAATCGAAAAAAAGAAAACTATTTGCCCCCGGGACGTTCTTCAACTTCAATTAAAAAAAATCAAGTCTATACGTCGTAAATTAGGGTAGTTACTCGGGAAAAATGCAGGGTGTCCCAGAAGTCCCGCACTTTCCTTGAGGGGATCGAAAGTGAAAAATATTCTAAGCCCAAATATCCATGTTTTTAGTTATTAATTAATTAAAGTGACCAATCAGGAGCGCGCTACAGAAGAATGAGTAAGCAGTGGGGACGCGAAAGTGAGACGCCAGTCTCGGTTTACTGCGTGAAAAGCCGGCAGCAGCTCTGACGTCGCACTCTCGCGTCCCCAACTGCTTACTCATTCTTCTGGTGCGCGCTCCTGATTGGTCACTTTCATTAATTAATAACTGATTAACTACTTCATCAAAAAAATTCAAACATGGATATTTGGGCTTAAATTATTTTTTACTTGCGATCTCCTCAAGGAAGTGTGGGACTTCTGGGACACCCTGTAGAGGGCAGAGCTGTACAAAAGCATTGTGCTTTGTGCTCGTGAAAGTAGTCGGAGCCCTTTTGTGCTCCCGAGCAGTTTTCAAAAGCAGTGCTTAGTGCTTAGTAATTGAAGTGCTTCAACAAAAGGCTTAGTGCTTAGTAATCCCAAAAGTGCTCCCGAGCACTTCTGCAGATTATTAAGCACTAAGCCCTGAGCAAATCTTGTCGTAACACGTCGCAACACATCTATGATCATTATGAAATTGATCAAAAATGGCGTGTGAGAATGCCTATCCTTAAGTATATAATCACTCTAACAAAATATACCATTCATTTTTTCAATCATTAGCTATTGCCAAGCAAAATCTTCGTAAATCCTTCTTCGGGTTAGAACAAAAGTGTCTCTTGCATCTTATGCACCAATGCATCTCATGCATCTCATATTTTGTTATTTCTCTTCAGAGCAGCCACTTTGTGATTTGGTTATGGAAATTTTCATGAAAAGGATATGGTCTTGTAGTCGTGGACGTGATGGTCATTTGGTGATCGTATTTTCCGTTATTAACGGCATATCTTTCTCTTTATAATGAAATAAATATCCGAATTTTTTTACATTTACGGTTCGGTTTAAGAGTGCGTTCAAAGAGCAAGTTCAATCTCGTCATGTCTTTCATGGAAAACCTTTAATTTAATCCACTCACCTTTCGAAGCATCTTCTAAATCTGGCACAGATTTGGTATCATTAGGTTTTACCACAACCAAAGAACTGACAGGTGTAACGAAGGAATACTTAAGAGCCAGATCCAAAGCCTTTTTCGTCAATTCCTCTTTCTTATCAGTCGCATCCCTTTCTTGCAGCAGCTGTTTCAGAGTTAAATATGCCCAGTGTTTTTCCAAGCTACCAATAGGCCTGGCTAGTGTCGGTTCGAATTTTTTCGGAATTCTTTGGAAATGGCATTGTACTACAGGCAATTCTACGAATATATCAGGCATGGTGTGAGGGGCGAAACCTGGATCGATCACTGGCGACTTATCTGCGAAATTTCCTCAATTTAGAAATGGGAATCAACCTTTTCATCAAATTCCTTGCTTGCCTTGTCTTAAGGGGCAGTATCACCTTTTGAATCGTGGTAAATCTCCATTCAAAAGTGGTCTCGTTATTTCACGAGAAAGCACCCTAATTTACGACGTAGAGACCTGATTTTTTTTTAAATTGAAGTTGAAGAACGTCCCGAGGGCAAATAGTTTTCTTTTTTTCGATTTAATCAGTTTTTCAATTAAAAAAAAACAGGGTAATCGTTATATCTGGGGTTATTGAATATGTTTTTCGTTTTTCATGAGTACAAGCTACATTTTTGATATAATAATCATGAAAATTTTTGTAGTTTATAGAAGATCAAATTACCGAGGGCAAATAGTTGCGATTTTTTTCAAAAAATGATGAATAACCGTCGGAAAAAAATCATTAATTGTAGTTTCCAAAACGCTGAAGTTCAACCTGGTTTTTTTAATTGAAAAACTAATTAAATCGAAGAAATCGCAACTATTTGCCCTAGGAAATTTAATCTTCCATAAACTACAAAAATTTTCATGATGATTATTCCAAAAATATAGCTTGTACTCATGAAAAACGAAAAACATATTCAATAACCCCAGATCTAACGATTAAGCTGGTTTTTTTAAATTGAAAAACTAATTAAATCGAAAAAAGAAAACTATTTGCCCTCGGGACGTTCTCCAACTTCAATTTAAAAAAAAATCAAGTCTCTACGTCGTAAATAAGGGTACTTACTTGTGAAATAAAAAGACCACTTTTTGAATGAAGATTTACCACGATTCAAAAGGTGATACTGCCCCTTAAGGCTTGTTCGGACTAGGCCAGTATTTTAGTCGAGTGGAGAGTAGATTCGCCCACTGACTACTCTACCACAGTATCAAAGACTCTTAAATAGTATAAGGAAGTAGGTACATCAACCTGTGACTCTACTCGACTCGATTGCTGGCGTTCGCACACGAGAAATTACAAAATCATTCGCTACTCGACTAATATACTGGCCTAGTCCGAACAAGCCCTAAAGTGTGGTTTACACGGGTAGAGTAAATGGTAGAGTTCACTAGCATACTTTTTTGCGAAAATACACTAGTCTACTCATTTCAGTAGAGTAACTGTTCACACGTTGCTAGTACGTAAACAAATCTTCCAACGGAAAATTGGCCGAATAACAATAGGGAGACTAGTAACACGCTCTATAGATACTCTCCTGAAACCAGGCAAGTGTCTGTTTACATTGGGATAGTCAACTAGCAAACCAATAGAGTAGAGTAGAATTGTGGTAGTGGGGATGGGATAGTCGAGTGTACTATCCACATGTGCTATCCACTCTACTCTACCGTGCACTATCTTTAGTACTCTACTGTCACTAGCTCAGCCTGTTTACATTATGCTAGTAGGGGGATAGTAAGTACTCTACCACCGTACTCTACCATTTACTCTACCCGTGTAAACCGCACTTAATGGTGCCCACTCACGGAGCGTTTTTACAGGACTTTCGAGCTACCAGCTTCGCCCGAAAGCTTGTAAACATTCTTAGTTTACAAGCTTTCGGGCGAAGCTGGTAGCTCGAAAGTCCTGTAAAAACGCTCCGTGAGTGGGCACCATTAGGGGTGTGCTATACATCCGAGCTCCCTTCAAAAATTGGGCTTTTTATTTCCATGATATCTCTGTTCGTATGCGGCGTAGACCAACAATTTTTTTAAATTAAAGCTCAATCATTTCTCTAGAATGTGTATTACTCGCTTTTCCGTTTTTCTTCGTATAAGGACTGAACGAGAATAAATTCGCTACCACAAAAGCGCTTATATCTTTTGAACCACTGGACCGATTTCGAAAATCAAACTCATTTTCGAATCATCTTCTAATTCTAATGAAAACAATAAAAAACCAAAACTATTTTTCACAAAATTCATGGATTTTTTCTGGAATTCTTCCCATCATGCTTCTTATAGTGTTCTCAGTCACTTTCTGGGATGCTGTCTTCCACTTTTGCTTGAATTCCGCTAATGTTTTCGTTGATTTCTTAGTCTTCTTCAATTTTCTTTTTACCAGGGCCCAATATCTTTCGATTGGTCTGAGTTCTGGGCAATTTGCTGAATTGGCCTTTTTGGGAACAAAAACCACCTCATTAGCTTCGTACCTTTCCTGGGTAGCCTTGCTGTAGTAGCATGAAGCTAAATCTGGCCAAAAGATTGTTGACACATCGTGCTCACGTAAAAATGGTAAAAGTCGCTTCTTCAAGCATTCCTCGATGTATATCTTCGAGTCAACAGAGCCTTGGCCAACGAAAAATTTGCTCCTTTTCCCACAAGTGCAAATTTCTTGCCAAACCAGGAATTTTTTAGGAAACTTTGCCTGTCTCTTCACGCGAAATTGTTCGTTAACATTTCCACGAGAATCTGCAGTATAAAATTCCTGACCAGGAAGTTGCGAGAAATCAGCCAAGACATAGGTTTCGTCGTCCATCAGTCATCACGCAACAGGAAAAATTTTTCAAGAAATCTATTTTTAATTTCTTCGCTCTTGATTTCGCTTCTTTATTCTTCACAGCGTTCATGTCTGGCACTTTCTGCACTTTGTATGTTCTAAGCCCACAACTCGACTTGATTTTCTGAACGGTTGACTGCGAACAACTCACTATTTGGGCCACTTTCCGTCCTGAAAGGATTCTTCTGAAAAAGGCTGATGGCTTTCTTCACTTTTTTTGGGCCAAGAAACCCCTTTTTCCTCCCAGTTCCTTCCTTGCGGTTAATTGTAAGATCTTCGTTGAAGCGCTTAACAACTCTTGATACCGTTTCCGGACGAACGCGAGCCTCTTTTGCGATTCTTTTGAAGCTCCATTTTTGATTATTTTGAAAAAGTGTCACTAGAAATTTTCGTGTTTTCACTTCGCTTGCCATTTTGCGACAGAGAATTGGAATATCTATGAAGTAAATGTTCCACATGTTTCTGACGTTCATAACAACGCTAACTATGATCAAATTTTGATTTTTTCTCAATTGTATCAAGAGATATAGGCGTTTTTGTGATAGCGAATTTACTCTCGTTCAGTCCTTATTAGGCAAAAACCTGGTTGAAAATATGACCAATAAAGTTCCTATTTTATAATTTATTTTAAAAATTCAGGGGGCAATAAACGGAAAAAATTCTTCACATTCTGCAAAATATTATTCCGCATGTATATTGAAAATTTCATACATGCATCCCGGAAATTGACGAAGATATCATGGAAATAAAATTGTTTGTCCAGATTTTTATGAAATTACATCACACTATGTTTTTCTCCTAATATACGAAGAAAAACGGAAAAGCGAATAATACACATGCTAGGGAAATTATTTAGCTTTAATTTGAAGAAAAAATTATTGGTCTATGCCGCATACGAACTGAGATATCATGGAAATAAAAGGCCCAATTTTTGAAGGGAGCTCGCGAGCTCGGACGTGTAGCAACTCCTCTTAATATGTGGACGAGCGAAGATTACATATATGTTACTTACATTTTCCTGCGACAACAAGCTCTGATCCCTTGTACAATATGGGAAACTCAGTTTTTGTTACTTCTGTAATGTTCTCTGTAACATATTTGAAGTTTATATTGTTGAAGAGAGGAGTGGATATAATTTCATAAAATGATTTCAGTTGTAGGTCTGCATCTGCCCCCTCGTAAATATGCCTGGATATTCCTTGATTTTTAAGAGATAATTTCTCCAGGAAACTTTTATCAGCTTGATCTCCAAGCGAAATAGTGATTATAGGTATTTTTTCTGTGTTTTCCTTGGAAACCTAGAACATACTCATTTAAAGAGATTCATTTGAACACTACTCGCGAATCATACTCTAGTTATGATTTGATCAGCACTGGCGTCAGTTGGATGACCATCAGTGAGAAACATGATCATAGGTTGTCTCTCATCCTTCAACTTATTATTTTTGTGCAATTTCAACGCAACATCTAAAGCTGCTGCGGCGTTAGTTCCTCCAGAAGGTTGTAGTGAATCCACTATCTTTTTAGCATTCTCGATGTTGCTTCCAGACATTTCGAAAGAACTGGGTAAAACTTGATTCTGAAATAAGAATCAGAATGAAAAATCACAAACTCATTTCGAGAAAACTACAGTTAAATGATTATTGACATCATTTAAATGATCTAATATCTAATGGTCCTAATGTTGGATGTACTTTTTTGGGCATGGAGCCTATTCTGAGTCATGATACTTACATCTCTAGATATCTTAACGTTGTCAAAATAGGGATAGGTTTCACCCTGCTGATACTGCACTTTGGAATTTTGGATATCCCATACGTTGATTAAAGAATTGAAATCGATGATATTGAAGGAATCTTCGGCTTTCAATTGATCCAAAATACTTTTCATTGCTTTCTTGAGTTGCGCAATCCTTTTGCCCCACATGCTGCCACTTGTGTCCAAAACGAAAATTATATATTTGGGCTCAGGGATCGCATCTTTCGGAGAGAAGAAGTGAACGAAATATCCATCGGCGAAGAGGAGCTGAAAGACAAAGAATGAAAATACACTGCGCAAAAAAATTTACGCACCTTATGGAAATCTCAAATTTATTCTAAAACTGAAGGTGTTCTCAATGATAATTATTTTTATCAGAATTTTGCATGCATATGTTATCCACTTCCAACGTTTTTCTTCAATACAGATGTTTTCTCCCAGCAGGAATAAAAAAAGGATGATATTTGACCCAAGAGGAATGTTCCCAAGCGGTAGTTTTGCGAGAAGAAGGGTGGACATACACAAGAATTGCAGAAAGGTTTAGAGTTTCCCATACAAGTGTGTCCAGAATGTTGCAGCGACTCAGGGAGACAGGTATGAATGTCCGAAGACCAGGACAGGGTAGACCACGGATAACAACTGCCATTCAAGAACGTTACTTGAGAGTTTCTTCGTTGAGACCACGGTTTGCAACCGCTCGCCTCCTTCAAAATCAGCTTGAACAAACTCATGAGGTGCAAATTAGCACTCAGACAATAAGAAATCGCCCCAGAGAATATGATTTAAGGCCTCTTGTCGCGGCAAGAGGCCCAGCTCTTACCCCAGGCCATCGAAGGGCGCGTTTGGATTTTGCGAGAGAGCATATCCATTGGGAAGAGGCCGATTGGGAAAGAGTTCTCTTCACAGATGAGTCTAGATTCTGCCTCTACCATTGTGATCGACGTTCCCTTGTATACAGATGTCCACATGAAAGATATGCTCAGTGCAATTTCCTGAATACTACTGGTTTCGGGGGAGGATTGATTATGGTATGGGGTGGAATATCTTTGACTACGCGCACAGACCTAGTGGTCGTTGATAATGGAGCTTTGAATGCTGATAAGTATACATATAAGGAACATTCTTGAAGAGCATGTAGTGCCATTTGCCCCATACATTGGTGAAAATTTCCTTTTTATGGACGATAATGCCAGACCCCATCGTGCGCGCATCGTTCAGGAGTACCTTGAAGAGGTTGAAGTCTCTCGAATGGAATGGCCAGCAAGAAGTCCAGATCTCAATCCGATTGAGCAGGTTTGGGACAACCTCAATAGAAGGCTGAGAAGTTCAGAAAATCATCCAGCTACTCTTAATGACTTAGGAATCCAACTCGGAGAAATCTGGGAAGGATTAGATCAGAACATTTTAAGATCACTCATTTTGAGTATGAACCGTCGTTGCCGAGCTGTAATTAACGCAAGGGGTGGAAATACCAAGTATTAAATCACTTATCAGCATTTCAGTATTTTGAAAATTGTTCATCTCTCTTCTTTCACATAAGATTCGGTGAAATCCTGAATTTTTCTTCCATTTAATGTGTCTCAAAACCTTCCCGAGAAAACATAAAAAATAAGTTATAAAGTCAATGTAGAGTTAACATTCATTAAAATTGAGATTTTCAGAATGTGCGTTAATTTTTTGCGCAGTGTAGTTAACAGTCATTGAAAAGATAAAAAAATCAAGCTACAAGATAGAGAACATGAAGAGACAGCATTTGGTTCTGAAAACCAACCTTTAAAGAGATTTTGGTCAATTAATATTTCAATGAATTGAATGATTTTACTCACCTCGCCACCTTGGGGATCCCTCTCCACATCGTATTGAACGACAAATTGTCCAGCAAAACCATTTTCCTCTACAGTACCCAGTTCTTTAGCAAATTCTTTTTGTTCATCTGTATCCGGCTTGAAAGTGACTTTAGCTACATTAGTACCTATGCGTTCAATTTCCGCCTTCGGATCTATTATTTCGTTGTTCTTCGAAAGTTCGTTTCCTGACCTTAGGGATGGTGCAGTTACTGACGTCAAAGGTCTAGTTTCATTTATGTTGACCTGTAATACAACAAAGAGAAAAATAATCTTTTTTGCATGGTATCAGCCTGCGATTTTGAATTTTGATTGAACTTTGGTTGTTAAATAAAGGAAACCACTTTTGTGTGATGGCTCCCCTACTTACCCGAACTTCTATGTCCTTTACAAGCTGTCCAGGATGCAAATTGATAAGTACATCATACAATCCTTTTTGTCTTGACAGCAGTTCTTCGTAGGTCAAATAGAATGTTGCTTTGCTTTCTGGCATTATATTGACAGAGACAGTGAACTTGTTGGAATCTCTAGCATTGACTGCTACATGACCAGCAGCAAATCCGCTAGAAACAGCCTGGAAAAAGCGTCACAAAATTAATACATACCTGGAATGGTCAGATACAATTACTTTTCCAATTGCGCTTTCAATTTTAAAAATATGTACTTTAATTGGTCGAGCAATGCGAAATATACCAGATACCATAATGGATTATCAAGTATTTAACTAGTTCCTAGACCACTGTGGAATATTCCCCTTTCCTGTAGACTCCCAACCGATATTATTTAGTTAGAAGTTGGACCGTTGGACGAAGACGAATCAAAGTATATATTGGTCTTGTTGAATACTTGAATATCCTTGCCGTAACTCTGCTTCATTTTGTGTTGGTTGACTGTATTTCATGATAAAAACTGCTCCTGACCTGAGTTAGGGATATTGACTTGAATTGCAAAAAAAATATAGTTAAAATAAGATTTTTGTGATGAAAATTCATATTAATATGATTTCAAGTAGCAAATTAATTTTAGCCAGTAGGTCTGCAGCGTATACAGAGTGGTTAAGAAGAATCGAGTATAATAACGAAATTTTATTCCCAGAGAATTCAAGCATTTTAAGACTATCAATACATATGGCCTCCACGGGAATCAATTACAGCTTGACATCTTCTTTGCATACTACACACGAGGTTGTTGAACATTTCTTGAGGAATTTGGTTCCATAAACGGTACAGAAGCTCTCTCAGATCATTTAAGGATTCTGGGGTAGGTTGATGATTATCTAATCTTCTTTGGAGCATATCCCATGCATGTTCTATGCAATTCAAATCTGGTGGACGCGGAGGTATTGGTAAATGTGGAACACCAAGCCTTGGTCTTTCCAACTCGGAACCTGTCTCCCTGAACCTATTCCAAAGTCGAGATATCACACTTTTGCTGACTTGGAGCCTTTCCGCTACAACAACCTGAGTTAGGCCACCCTGTAGCATTCCGATAGCGTTCGTTAATTTACGTCTTGGCATTTTCAGTAAACTCGTTTCAAATCGAAGCCGTTGATAAACTGACTTCATTTCAAAATAAGAACATTCATGTTTCATGAAGCATATGCAAAGAACCAAACTTCAGAAAAAAGGCGACCAGATTGACGAAATGTCTCATACTGATTTTTATTGGTTCGATTCAAGTTGTTATTGAGTTTTAAATGATTTTACAGCGATTTTCTCGAAGATTACATACTTTTAAAAACGATTGAATACGATATCCCTAACTCTTGTGGAGCAGTATATTTGTTCAGTACTTCCTTTGCTATTCAGTTGCTGGAGAAGTACCTATTGATCTACAAGTTCAATTGGGCAATTTCGAATACGCTATATCGTTCCAAATGATTTCCAAGCTTCGTTAAACATATTTCACTTACCTCGTCGTATGTTTTTTTGGCCGCATCTTTCTCTTGAATATAAGCCTTATATTTCTTTCCGTCTATTTCCATGGTAAAGCCAGTAATGTAAGCGGTGTCCGGCAAGACAAAGGAAAAGGTAGCTTCCTGAGGATTGGCATCTAAGTTTTTCACTTTACTCACAACTTGAGATGTAGCGAAACGATTAGTGACATTGGTGTCGACTTTGATAGAGTAGATGCTCGGTACTTTTGGAACATTCTAAAACGATTTGAACTTATATTTTTGTATACAAGCATTCCCAGACAGCACTAGATATTCTTAGAATATTCCATGAATGTGCAAAATGGGAATGGTATATTCCGAATATTCGTAGAATCTTCATAGTAGCATTTCCCCAGAAGATTAATAGGATATTCAAAATTGAATATTCTTGTCAAATTTATACCTACATCTTTCGTATTTGGATCTTTGACTTCGGACCCAGGGGAAACTGTGACCAAACTTTCTTTTTCGGATGGAGCACTCAATACTTGCGAAATATATATGAGAGATATCAATATTTCGCACCTCATTTTCTGTAAAAATAAAGGTATCTTAGTCGAAATGTAGGTATGCACTAGGGAGAGATTCGAACTTTTGCCATTTCTATAAAACCTCTCAAATTTGGAAGGTCTGACTTCAACATACAGAGTCTGTCAGTCAATTATTGCTAGCGAGAAAAGATGTGAACACCCTGTTTCAACAATAAGTCATGCACATGAAAATAAAGTTCAGGCATTAGCGATATTGAAAGATGTGTAAACAACAACAGGTAGAAGCTAGGGAATTCCAAACTACGCTGGAGATAACCCTTTGAATTCACTCATCAATATTATAGATTATCATGGAATTACTTGATAATTAAGGAAAGAAATAACGGCAACTTTCCTTAATTATATTTACAGACGTTAAACCTATTCTCATGTATTACTTGATAATGTTATACTAAGAAATTAGTTTCAGAATTTCCCCGAAATCTGTCAATCGTCCAAAAGATAAAGCATGGATAAAATGGATAAACACATGCAGAATGAATATTCAGGCAAAACATAACTCTGTAGGCAAAAAAAATCAAATCTGAATAATTTCAGGTAAATAATTTGGGAAGCCATCAATTGATCAGTTTTTTCGATGTAAATGTAGTGAAGGTTGAAAGACAGAAACTTTGACAGTCTGAATAGTTGTTTTCGATACAATTATACAGACTTTTTCAACAGATTTCTAAAGGAAGAATGTAGCTTCTTGCTTCAGGATGTTATGTGAATTCAATAGATTGTCAAGGTAGCTTGGAAAAACCGATTCGAATATACGAAAACCTTTGCTTGAAACATTGTATTCTTGATAAGCAAGAAAATCTGAGAGTGTCTAACGTTAATACTGTAACAACAAAATGATTCATCAACGGCATCAACACAAAATATTCAAAAACGCCTTTTTTGCTTCATTCAACTTGCCAACAATGTTTGAAAATTGATTACAAATAAACTTTCAACTAAATTTTAAGGTAAAATGGATGAACATGAGATGCACAAATAAGAATAATAATTTTTCGAAATGGATTCGATGAATTCATCCGAGCAAAATATTTGTTCCACTCACCGATATCAACACTCTCAAAATACCCTTCAAAATATATGCTAAATAAATTCCAACTAATTTTATAAACAAATTCAGATCCCCTCCCGTAGGAGTTCAACTTAGGGTTAATCATTTCATTTATTTGTAGATAAGCCAGCAGAGGCAATTTGAGATGACTTATGCGAAGTATCTCTGATCTCAACATAGACAACATTTCAATGTTTCACTCACAAATTTATGTGATGCAGAGCAGGTCAGCTTTCAAGTGAAGTCACCTTTGGTGAGGTTTTTTGTGACTTTGCAACGATTAAACAAGAATTTTGCCCCATGAGCACTAGACTTATTAATTATCACCTTTTGAATCGTGGTAAATTTCCATTCAAAAAGTGGTCTCTTTATTTCACGAGTACCTACTCTAATTTACGACGTAGAGACTTGATTTGTTTTTAAATTGAAGTTGAAAAACGTCCCGTGGGCAAATAGTTTTCTTTTTTTCGATTTAATTAGTTTTTCAATTGAAATAAACAGGTTGAACTTTAGCGTTTTGGGAACTACACTTAATGATATTTTTTTCGACGGTTATTCATCATTTTTTGGAAAAAATCGCAACTATTTGCCCTCGGCAATTTAATCTTCTATAAACTACAAAAATTTTCATGATGATTAGTTCAAAAATATATCTTGTACTCATGAAAAACGAAAAATATATTCAATAACCCAAATATTGGAGAAATATAACGATTACCCTGGTTTCTTCAATTGAAAAAATAATTAAATGAAAAAAAAACTATTTGCCATCGGGACGTTCTTCAACTTCAATTTAAAAAAAATCAAGTCTCTACGTCGTAAATTAGGGTAGTTACTCGTGAAATAAAGAGACCACTTTTTGAATGGAGATTTACCACGATTCAAAAGGTGATACTTTTCCCCTTAAGGAGTAATATTTCAATCTTATTATACCGTGCTCCACTTTGAGTGTCGACAATTAATTTTGTATAACAAGTGGAAAGTTTTCCAGAATACTTCGAAGGTTCTACCTTCTACATTCGGATAGGCATTATTTTTAGATTCACCTTTCTCATATGCTTCTTCGATATCAAATAATACCTACCCCAAAATGGCAAAAACATACAAGGGGCCTTTCTTACAGAAAAATCATGAAATCAATTAATAACCTGAGGCCAAAAACTTTTGCTCCATTTCATTGATTTATATGAGAAGAGTACTCGATCGGTTTATTAGTTCTCGAAATTTCAAAAATGAATTTCTACGAAATCATTAATAAACTGTTAACTGACCGGCGCATTCAAAACTCAAAAGTACCTAGAAAATTGCAGGAGTTTAGGTCTTTGTTATATAGTCGTCCTCTAATTTCAGTCGATTTTTACATAGATTGTAAATCCTTTTACAATAGGACTATAGGACAGCAAATGGCCTTACACCTACCATAAATCATTTCAATACACCATCTTATTTTACTGCTCTTTTGTTGTGTAGGTCCACAGTTGTACAACAAAAGAGCAATAAAACAAGAGCTTATAGCTTTATGGTACCTACTTATAAGACGATTAGCTCTTCTACTGTAGAGAGATTTACAATTCGAATCGAAATCGGAATTGGATCGAATTTGACAACGAATTCTCATTACTCAAATCTAATAGTTTATTAAATTTATTACTTGAAAAATCAGAGTTTGATCGAGTGCAATTCGAAAAAGGTGATGAAATTTTATTAAATAAAATTTTATTTCATCCAAAGACTATCTGTCTGTGATTTTGTCTATGATACCGCAGCGACATAGAGGCGGCGTTGCCACATTGTATTTCTTGGGTTAATATGAAACAGATGTGATTTATAGATGATTTATAAACGTTAGGATATAATTTCGAATCATAATATCATGATGCTTCCCAGTTGAAACATAATTTATCATTTCTTTTTTAAAATCCATTGGCGATTCAAGTACATCTCCCAAGCCACCTTGCGGCAGAAACAACATTAACGGGAGTGGGTAGGTTTGTAGGTTAGTATATGGAAAACTTCGGTTTCTACATTTCTACCGGTTAATTTTTCTATTTTAGTGAAGTGAGATAGAAAAATTGTGTTCCAGATTCTGTGTTATATACGTTTGAATATTGTGATGAGTGATTAATGACCCGAAATGTCGAAATCACATGCGTTTTGTTGCGTTTATGGATGCAATAGTAAAGCCAACAGGGGTCCAGTCTCATTTCATTATTTTCCCAAGTACAAAAGTTGTTAACTAGAAATAACTGTAATTTTGTAGGTAGGTACCTTATTTTGCTCATTACCAGAACGTGTTTTAAAGTTGTGTCGTGGTTACTATCATCACAAACATGTGAAATCTCAACGTCGATTTTTAATTATTGATCGTCAATTGCATTTCTTACAGTATTCAAATGATTTACCAATAAAAAAAATTGTGTAAAGTATTCGTGGATAACTGGTCTTTAAAACACTTTCTTTATTTCCGTCTCTAAAGAGTAAATACTGTTATGATAAGTAGCACAATAGACCTTAATGTCGTAGTGGACTGTAACCCCTTTTTACCATAATTATCATTAATTTATATTGCCGAGTTTAATGATTAGTTTTCAATATCCATGTATAAATTCATTGTATTAACTATGTCCTATTGTTTTTTTTTTAATCCAATGTTATCAAGTTATCAGGATATGTTAATAAAAGTTTTTATAGAATAGAACATGAATTTTAGTCATAAATATATCTGGTGAAATATTAATATTACATACCTATATTTCTTGATAAAGAGTAAAACCTTATGTAATACGAAATACCTAAGTACACCTTCGTTCAGCTATCTGAATATATATTCAGATATTCGATATTCTCTTCCGCTCTTCGTGTATCTGAATTCTTTTATAACCTCAACGCTACTCATTCCTTCAGACCCAAAGAGCCTTCCTACTATTTGGAGTTGCTTCCAAACATCGGAAATATTCGCTTATGCTCAAAAAATCACTCTTTTCACTTTCCATTTTATTTTTTCCCCGCAAATTACCTTATGTCAGAACTAATGTTTACAAATCTTACCCACTCCCGTATACACGTGTAGTAGAGGGCGCTGCCTACCCCTAAATCGCGAATATCGTTCTTTTCCAGAAGAAGATGAAGAAGAGTTGTATTCTATGGTTTTGTGGGAACCAGTTCTGTGAACCTTGACGAAGATTTTGGGTTATGTGAAAAGTCGCTTTGACAGTGGTAGCTGGTGGTAGTTTATTACAAAAGTGAAAACAGATTGGTGTTTTAAATTTTCTCAGTTGGAAAATTATCAATTAATTCGACTAAATTTAATAAGTTTCGCACAAATGCAAGGTTGACACAGTGTATAAAGTGATAGAAATATTTGAATTAGTGAATATGAGTAAACATGGAAATAGTCCTGGCCCTGTACCAGATCGATGGCTGCATTGTCCTAGAAAAGCTGATCAGTTAATAGTGCAGAAGTTCATGGCTTTCAAAACACCATTATCATCTAGGTTTGATGAAGAGGTCCCCCCTGAATGTAGATTTCCCCCTAGTATGGTATTTGATACATGCAGAAGAAAGAAGGTAAGATTTCATTAATATGTTGAATGATTTCAAATAACTGGAGGTTTTTATAGGTTAAGCTTGGACTATGGATTGATCTGACCAATACATCTAGGTTTTATGATAAAAAAGAAATAGAATCCCAAGGCTGTAGATATCTGAAGCTTCAGTGTAAGGGACATGGTGCATGTCCCTCGCAGGATCAAACTAAGGTTTTTGTGAATTGTGTTCATGAATTCATAACTAAACATCCCTTGGAAATTATCGGTGTCCACTGCACCCATGGTTTTAATAGAACCGGGTTCTTAATAATATCATATTTGATAGAAAAATGTGACTGCAGTTTGGAAATTGCTTTGGACATGTTTTCGAAGGCAAGGTGAGTACTTGTTACAGAAAAACAGTAAGATACCCTTAACATAGAAAATGATAAAAAGCATTGCATCTTGACATATCAATTGCAAGTATTCAGAGAAATCAACTTCATTTAAAGTTCGTTCACTCGTACTGTGATATTTTGTAGTAATTCATTAAATTCTGATACAATCTGAATTATTCTGGAATATCTATTAAATACTTATTGTGTTTCTTCAGGGCACCTGGTATTTACAAAGGAGACTATATACAGGAATTGTATAGAAGATATGATGACATTGAAGATGCAATCCCTCCCCCGGACAGGCCTGACTGGGAAGCAGAAGATAATCATGTTAATGAAATGCAAGAGATCTCAGGCAGCAGTGAAGCTTCCACATCATCATCAGGGTAAGATTCTATCATATTGCATTACTATGATTCAAAATTATTCGTAAACAAATTTCGGAATCATTTTGTGTAGGCTTGGCACACTTGGTTTTTATTTTATTGGCTAACATCATACTTTTCAATTAGATGTTTTTACAACTGCCAAAAGCTAGAAAATCTCGAGTACAGAAAAAAAATTCTTAACAATTAGGTCAGAGCTTGGACTACTTTATTTTTTCCCAAAAGACAGTAAAAATCACCATCAATAATTTTTTTTCTTCTTTAGGAAATCTAGCAAAAAAAATCCCCAGTTCATGGCAGGTGTACCTGGAGTAACGTTATTCAAAGAATATCCTAAAATGTTAAATCTCCAAAAGAAAGTGCAGAGGATGTGTGAATGGAAAAGAAAGGAATTTCCTGGTTGCCAACCTGTAACGATGGATCTACAGAACGTTCAATTACTAAAGCAAAAACCATACATGGTATCCTGGAAAGCAGATGGAATGAGATACTTGATGCTCATTGATGGGCAGGATGAAGTTTACTTTTTTGATAGAGATAACAACGTATTCAAAGTATCAAATTTAACTTTCCTGTTTCGGAAGAATCTTAGTGAACACTTGAGGGATACTCTTGTTGATGGTGTAAGTAAAATATTCTTTTCTATTCAGCAACCAAATAGTGTTTGACTTTTTCTGATAGGTGTTTTATGATATTTACAATAATGTGTTGATTTCAGGAAATGGTAATAGACAAGGTGAATGGAGAAGACATACCAAGATATTTGGTGTATGATATTATCCAATTCATGGGTAAAGAAGTTGGAAAAACTCCTTTCCGTTCAGT
Source organism: Adalia decempunctata (assembly GCA_951802165.1). Lineage (NCBI taxonomy): Eukaryota > Metazoa > Arthropoda > Insecta > Coleoptera > Coccinellidae > Adalia > Adalia decempunctata. The sequence continues at coordinate 12,187,006 of OX637696.1, read as the reverse complement.
AAGACTTCTTTGTATAGAGAAGGAGATAATACATCCAAGAATAACAGGCATGAATGAAGGTTTGATAAATCGTGCTGATGAACCTTTCAGTGTCAGGAAAAAGGAATTTTGGAGTATAATACAGGCTGAAAATTTACTGGGGCCCAAATTTGCAGCTACCCTCTCTCACGAACCAGATGGACTGATATTTCAACCAGCTGACGATGTAAGCATGAATAGTCAATTTCTTCAAGATTTTCTATCTCTTACATCAAAAAGCAGGTTTAATTGAAACTTTTTACAGCCATATGTTGCTGGTCGCTGCGATAGTGTCTTGAAATGGAAACCACTTGAGCTGAACTCTGTTGATTTCAGGATGAAAATCGCAAGAGAACAAAAAGAAGGGTAAGTGTTGAAATTAATTATAAGTATACTCAATTCACCTTCAAAAGTATCCTGGAACATTTTTCTCTGTTAATACTGAAAACATTTCACCTAAATACACATGGTTGAAAGATTCAGTAATGCTATTTTCTTTTATGGAAATGAAGAATCAAGTACTGTAAAATAATGGATCGAATAGTCCGTTACTTTGGGATAGTTCATTCGAAAAAGTACTCAAATAACCTGACAGAAAAACTTCTGAACGACTAGACAGACCTATGAATTTCCCCCTTTCCAAAATTCTCAAGAAATAAGCCTACAGAAGACATTTAAATACCATTTTGCACAATTTCAAATACTCCAGTATGAAAATGTAGTACTACTTCGAATCCTGTGTCACACTTAAACCATATAGAAAGTTAAAAAATAGAAAATAGCATTGGCAAGTTGGCAACATGCGTCAGTTTTAAGTAAAAAAACTTGATAAATCGAAATCATGGTCAACCAGGATACGTTATAAAAGTGAATGGAGTATGAACTAGTAATGTTGCCAAATTTCTTGAATTTTTTACTTATTATTCTGTTTCTTTTGCAGATGTGTACCTCGTAGGGTGATTCAACTTTACGTAGGACAAATGAACCTGCCTTTCGATACTATGAAATATAACAAAGACCTGAAGGACCTCGATGGAAAAATAATTGAATGTAAATTTGAGAGGAATCAATGGGTGTTTATGAGAGAAAGAACTGACAAAACGTTTCCAAACAGCTACGATACAGCAAAATGTAAGTTCAACTTTTTTTTCAATTGTGAGATGTTTATTTCTGTTGTGCTTTTTTCTATGAATCGAAGAATATTGATTTTCAATTCTGTTTACAGCTGTATGTAAGAGTATCAAGGAACCCTTAACCAAACAAAAGTTGTTGGAGTATATAGCAGAAGTATGCCATTATGAACATGACAGGGAAATAATGCCACCACCAAGTAAAAAGATAAAGAGATGACCGGAATGAAGAGTGGCTAATAAATTATTTATTTTATCTCATTGATTAAACCATCTGTAGATATTATTTACTTCTTCTGCCATGTGTGGAAAGATGTAAACGAACTGTATATTTCCTTTGCATTATGTAATTATTCCTTGTTGGTGAGAATAAAACAATTCCAGTCATTCTTTGTTTTCATTTCTATTCAAATAGTCTTTTTTCAGAGGTTTAGTTTTGAAATTGGCCACACTGTGCTGGGGACAGTTAATTTGACAGTTGACACATGATCTGAGGTAGGTTATGTCTAAGTTGTATATAAGATGTCTAGAATAATGGTGTAGGCACTGATTGGATTTTGTTTCGACCAAATTGAGAATATTAGCAATGTTTCGTTCTTTCCACTTCAGGTGGCGCTATTCACAAATTATGACTGATTTTTATCAGTTATTTCAAATATTTGAATTTATGGCGTGTTATTGGTCGATAAATTTGTCAAGCAATTATGTGTGTTTATATTCTTGACATCCTGATGTATATTAGTTCTTAAAAAAAGTATAAAACTTTCATTATAAAAAGATGCCATTCTGCTGTCATGTCATAATTGACTTTGGCAAATCAGCTGTTGATACATCAATCAAATTGACAACGGAAAATACACTGAAATGATATTGCGGCGCCGCCACGAAACATTACTAATATTTTCGATTTGGTCGAATGTCATTCCATTCAAAGATTGACGAGTGACTACACCATTATTCTAGTCATCTTAGTTGTATAGAACCATAGTATAATTATACTGTGACAGAATACACGGTGAGGATACTCCTTGACATATAATTGGCTGAAATAACTTCCAAGTTTGAAGAAGAAAAAAATGAATGCATCGTAATAATCATTTATTTCATTATTTAATATAAAAAACAGTTAAAAATCACTGCATCTTGTATAAATTCACAACAAACATAATTGAACCTATAACATTAGACACCTTAAAGCTATGTTCTTAAAAATAGAAATCGGAATACTTAAACTTACTCAGCAGCCTTATTTTAATCACAAACCAGAGGATAATACTTTTAATCGATAAGATTATCATTTAGTCTCCATTTGCAGTCCTCCATCATGACCTTGTTCTCTTTCAAAAGCTTGTGCAAGTGGAGGTTCAAGTTATGTTCGGCAGCCTTGTGGAGTTTCACAGGAGTATCGATATAGATTATTTTGACCAGTTCCTCTTCAGAAAATGCCTTTTGTCTATTGTTATTAAGGGTTTCCATTATTTGCGTTTCTCTTTCTTTTCTGTGTGCAATATAGTACTCGATTGCTTCTATTGGTTTCTAAAACAATAAGAAAAAGTTAGCCAATGCAGATTATTCGAGATGTACCAAAAACTTACATTGACCACATTCCCATGTCCGGGATAGATGACAACAGGCTTGAGCGCCAATATCTTATTCAAAGAATTCATGAAATCGTACAAGTCATCGAAAACTGTTGTTCCCTCCCCCAGTATGCAATCGCCGCTGAAGATGACATTATCTTCGAGGAGGTGGAGCACCACATGATCTGTTGTGTGTCCTGGGGTGTGTACCACTCGTAATGTGGCACCCTCTACAGTGAATTCTTGGTTATCCTTCAAATTTTCGATTTCTACCTTGAGGTTCAAGTCTCTTTCTTCGGAGGTGGGATACTTCCATACTTGAGTGTAAGCTGAAAATCAATCGACATTGTTAAATAGACTCATTATTTTTTCTTTGATTGAGATTTTCTTCTGAATGATAGATGCTTGAAGAAAGTGTTATTTCTCACACACACCTGTTTTGTCTTTGATGGTCAAGACATCGTTGAGTCCTCCAATGTGATCATGATGCCAATGGGTGATCAAAATATGTGCCAGATCGATTTTTTCATGTTTCAGGACACTCTTGAGATGGTTTAAATATTGAGGGACATCTGCATCTCCAGTATCAATGAGGATGCGCCTAAAAGAACAGAACATGTTTTTATTTAATCTTTCGGCAGCCAGTTGAAAACGTGTATTCATGAATTTAGGACGAGAATGATATAAGTAAAAAAGAAGGCTCACACAAATGACACCTATGTCTTTCGACACAGCTCAAATAAAGAAATAACTCCGGTATTTGCTCTAATGCGTAATCAATAGATGTAGACAGATGGTGGAAATCTATTTCCTAATTTAAATAACAAATACTTCATCAACTTATTACATAATATTAATATCAATGAAAAAATGTTTCTGGGTATCTCGATATAAAGTTATGGTGGAGTGCAGTTCTAATAAAAAATATCGACGGTATGTCCAAGTACCTTTTTCCAGTTCCAACGATGTATGTGTTGGTTCCTTGCAAGGTCATGGTACCAGGATTGCAGCCAAGGATCCTAATGACCCTCGACGATATCTTCGTTACTGCTGGTATTACGGCCGCCATTTATCTTCTGCTTCAGCACTTTGTACGACACTGACACCTTTATCCAGAGGACACTCCGATTATCAGGCTGTAAACAATAATAATTATCTGAAAACAAATAAATGGAGGTAGCGTTTGATTCGTGAAACCGCAAAAGTGATCTTGATTATGCTCTTAAACTTCATGGAAAAATTGCTATGAGAAACAATGGAAGTGCTTTAGATTTTCTTCGGATTATTCTCTTTGTTAGTTAATTTGCATTTGAATAATTTGCGGACAATTTCATTCCACATTTTCTGTTATAAAATGCAACATATGCTAATAAAAAAAAAACTATAACCAAGGTTATGGATTGATTTTCCTATAGGTAATGAACTGATGTTAATTTCTTCTACCGAAGTAGATACAATTCAAAGGAATAATATAACAGGATGACATCAATTTGCTTTATGCAGCGACAAACCAATCCTGTGAAATGCTTTTTTGTATTGGGAAATACAGCTAATAGAAAAAACTAACGACAATTTAATAATCGATATGTTAATAAAAAGAGCGCACTTCTTCCTATAAATTATTATTCCGAATTTCAGTAGTTTCAAAGTAGAGTGAAAATGAAGGTTTTGATTCTACTGTCAGTTTGTGGTGTGGTATTTTCATCTTTAGCGGATAATGGATTGGATAGGGCTACTGAAAACTTAACAGAAGTGCAAGAAGTAAGTATATTTCGATGGAAAATATTTTCGGGATGAAAAGTTGAAGCCGAATAAATTTCTGGACATCATAAGAACTATTCTGACCCATTTCTGCTTAAATTTGATGAAAAATAGATCCATTTTTCCAGGCATTCATCAAATACGGAATAGACACAAAACTCCGAGATCTACCCACAAAAAAGGCCATTGTCCATTACAAAACTGATACAAAAGTTCATTTAGGAACAGAAATGAGCGTATATACAATCCTGGATCAACCAACTGTCATCTTTGAGGCTGATCCAGACGCCTACTACACCCTGATCATGATAAACCTGGATAGCCCAACCAGAGAAAAACCTTACTATGGCCAAATGTTGATCTGGAAAGTGGTAAACATCCCTGGATCCAAAGTACACAAGGGAGAGACCGTTGCTGAGTACTCAGCGCACGCGCCTTGGAAAACAGGCGATGTACACAGATATGTGTTGCTTATATTCAAGCAGCATCAGAAGCAGCTCTTCAACGATAGATTCCAATCGATGTACCACCACAGTTTCAGCAGCAGGATTGGCTTTTCAACTGTCAAGTTCGCGATGAAGTACAGGCTTGGTAGGCCTATTGCTGGGAATTTCTTCCAGGTTGAACACGATGCTGCTATTGCAGATGAGATATTCAAACATCGCCATAATATGTGGACCTTTCATTGAAGAAATTTTCTCCCTTTTATGTGGTTATTTTTATTGATTGAATAAAGTAAACTGCATCTTTAATTTTTTCTTTCTTAAATTCAGGTTTGCCCCTCGGAAGTCCGGAGTTGAAATTAGGAGGTTTTTATACTCGAATATTTGTTATCTGTTGATATGAACAAGGTTTTTTTACTATTTTCAAGAGGACCGCAGAACGCAATGGAGTGGGGTATCAAATAATAGTTTGAAACTGCCCTAGGAAAGTACTTTCTACAACTGTTAAAGTATCTTGGAATTTCAAGCTTCCATTCCGAAGATAGAGAGAATTCAATTTTTTATCTAAGGACTGAACGAGAATAAATTCGCTATCACAAAAACGCTTATATCTTTTGAACCACTGGACCGATTTCGAAAATCAAACTCATTTTCGAATCATCTTCTAATTCTAATGAAAACTGTTTTTACAATAAAAAAACCAAAACTATTTTTTACAAAATTCATGGATTTTTTCTGGAATTCTTCCCATCAGGCTTCGTATAGTGTTCTCAGTCACTTTCTGGGATGGTGTGTTCCACTTTTGCTTGAATTCCGCTAATGTTTTCGTTGCTTTCTTAGTCTTCTTTTTACCAGGGCCCTATATCTTTCGATTGGCCTGAGTTCTGGGCAATTTGGTGGATTGGCCTCTTTGGGGACAAAAACCACCTCATTAGCTTCGTACCATTCCTTGGTGGCCTTGCTGTAGTGGCATGAAGTTAAATTTGACCAAAAGATTGTTGACACATCGTGCTCACGTAAAAATGGTAAAGGTCGCTTCTTCAAGCATTCCTCGATGTATATCTTCGAGTCAACAGAGCCTTGGCCAACGAAAAATTTGCTCCTTTTCCCACAAGTGCAAATTGCTTGCCAAACCAGGAATTTTTTAGGAAACTTTGCTTGTTTCTTCACGCGAAATTGTTCGTCAACATTTCCACGAGAATCTGCAGTATAAAATTCCTGACTAGGAAGTTGCGAGAAATCAGCCAAGACATAGGTTTCGTCGTCCATCACGCAACAGGAAAAATTTTTCAAGAAATCTTTTTAAAATTTCTTTGCTCTTGATTTCGCTTCTTGAGTCTTCACAGCGTTCCTGTCTGGCACTTTCTGCACTTTTTATGTTCTGAGCCCACAACTCGACTTGATTTTCTGAACGGTTGACTGCGAACAACCCACTATTTGGGCCACTTTCCGTCCTGAAAGGTTAGGGTTCTTCTGAAAAAGGCTGATGGCTTTCTTCACTTCTTTGGACTATGCATGAAACCCCTTTCTCCTTCCGGTTCCTTCCTTGCGGTTAATTGTAAGATCTTCGTTGAAGCGCTTAACAACTCTTGATAGCCTCTTTGCGATTCTTTTGAAGCTCCATTTTTGATTAATTTGAAAAAGTTTCACTATAAATTCTCGTGTTTTCACTTCGCTTGATACTTTGTGAGAAAGAATTGGAATATCTATGAAGTAAATGTTCCACATGTTTCTGACGTTCATAACAAAGCTAACAATGATCAAATTTTGATTTTTTCTCAATTGGTTCAAGAGATATAGGCGTTTTTGTGATAGCGAATTTATTCTCGTTCAGTCCTTAAGTAGGCATAAATTACAATCGACCAGAATGTTTGACTACAACTTAATTTCTGAATGGTGCGGAATCTAGATCTACTTGAATCTGAAGTCTTATCGACCATTGTATGTCAGTAATCTCACAGGGCTCCCTATGGTACATTGTCTTTTTCAACAATACCTATAGTCATTATTTTTTGACCGATTTTCTTGGAATTTTCATCTTATCGTTAAAATGTATTGTATTATGAGTGTAAGGAAAAACGATATGCACTTTCCACAGCAAGACAGGCATTTTCAATTGGAAGAGAGGTTAAGATAAAAGAACTTTTTATGGCTGAATCAGGATTGTTAGAACAGTAATTGACATATTAATCAGATTACATTGGCTGAATAAAATAAAGCAGCCTAATTGTATAGATATATGTGCATTTTTTTATCATCATTGATTACAATCTTTTAAATCATTGTTTTATAGTTGCTTCAGTACTTTCTGTTTTATCGTAGGGAGAACTCGTCAGAAATGTGGGCTAGATGCATACAATTATTATAGAAATCGAAGGATAAGTACCTTCTACGCTGTTTAAATGCGATACATTCATTTATATAAGAGTTTTTCCCGATTATCAACGATTATAAATATATAAATGAGGGTCATGTAAATCAAAATCCTTGACATTCATTGAGAAAACAGGAAAATCGTTATTATCGTTGTTATGTTGTGATTAGCAATTCTGGAATAGATATGATTTGAATTATAATTATAATCTTTTCGCGATTGGTGTTTCATGTATCACTTTTAATCCAATTATTACAGAAAATCAAAATTCATTTCACTTTTATTCTAAAACAGGAAGACTTCAAAAAATATTGACAGATGTTGAAAGATTGAAAAATTAAATTAGGAATTATTGCTGCATCTTTGAAGCCTTTAAAAATACAATATACAAAAAATTAACACGAAGAGAATACAATGTGATCAAGTCATCATGGAGTATGATAAAAGTCTCAATTTTGGAAAACTACATTATAATTTTTCGAAATTTGAACTCACTAACTTCTAGCTTTCGTTCAGCTAACAATTCATAATCTTGTATCAATTTACCAAGGAACATTGACTGGCTGTAGGTTTGAAGGCATTTGAAACTCAGGTGAGGATTTTTGTAAAGTTTCTGAATCTTGATTTTTCCACTAGAAAAAATCTGTTTCTTTTTCAATGCGATACCCTGTACACACTTCAACACCTTTATGCTGATAAGGAGGAAGATTAATCTTCATATTTGCATGCTTCAAAGCTAAATGTATTCCCTGATTTTTTGTCCATAAATAATTAGGTACAAAAGCAGAGACCAAAACAAATGTTGCTTCCGATTAAATCACCTATCGATAATAAATGAAAAACATCCGCTCATTCGAGCAATCCCAAAGATGTCAAGATTCTCTTAAAACCAAATCATGTAATTTTAATAAGTTAATCTAAGGCTACTTTGAGGTTAAAGCCTCTGACCAGTAGAAACCACTAATTTTTTAATCGTTTTCTTCAACTGCGATGGGAAACCGGACAGGTGGTGGGACTTGGGAGGTGCAGCTACCGCGATTATTTAACAGAAGTGTAAAAGTTCAGACCAACAGTGCTTGCCCATATTCCACCGGTAGTACTACCAAGATGAAAACGTTCCTAGTTTTTGCGGTGTTGGTCGCCTGCTTGGTGTCTCTCAGTTTCGCCGATGAAGACGTTGAAAAGGTCAGTAAACAATTTTGAAAATGATATTCTCTACAAATCACTGAAAACTTTTATGACTCATGTGTGCACTTCGTGTTCTTGAATATCATTGTTTGATCGAGAAGTTTCGATATTGTATCTTGAGTTTATCTGCATATTTGGAACCCAATTAATTATTTAGGAAATCAGTCTTGTGGTCTTATCGATATTTTACCTCAAACGAAGGAAATCAAATGTTACACCTCATAGAACACACAGAATACAAATTGATCATTACCTACCAATTCTATATTTGGAGTTGGATTGTTTTCTAGCCTTGCAGCTATTCTTAAAAACAATCACATAACAAAACAAACCCATAACTCAACGTATGGGACTCCAGAAATTTCAGCCATAAAAATTGATGCGTTGAGAATCTCATTATGCAGGTTACTGTACTTAATTTCTGGTTTCATGTGAAGTTAAAATGAGAATACAAGCAATGCCTTCTGAATTAATTGACTTATTGGCATGTTTTGAAAGTAATTTTCGAAAAATCGCAGTATCATTAGGACCGCTTGTTGAATTACCCATAAAACTGTAGGAGTCTTGAAAACTCTTCAGGAATTCAATAAAATAATCATACATTACTGTTGAATGTATTTCAAGATATGATCTCTAGTTTAAACCATCCCTCGAACCATCTTAACCATGAAATTTTTCGAAAAAATTGTTCTACTTCCAAATTTAAATTATACCAGGCTATATTCCAAATTTGAATCATTTTCATTAATGAAAATTTTCAAGAGTTATGGACCGACCTAGAACTGTTGACTCACCCTGTATGTTCCAAAATACAACCATTTCTGTCGAATATGTAGAGGGTGTTTTTTTTTAGAGTGATAGAACTTTAAATTGAAATAAACACATTCAAATTGAGATTGAAGCCGCATTCGACCAGACCAATTTTGGACCACATCTGGTTTGTTCGTATTTGAGACCGTTATGTAGGAAAAAAAATATTTTATTTGTTTCTCATTTGTAAACGTCAGTTTCCAAAAACACAATATTAATCAAGAAAGTTTATTTTATCAAGTCACTGACTTGTAAAACTGACAGTTAACTTGCAAAATTTTTACATCATGGTACAATTGTTATTTCCAGTAACACAGATTTTTGATGATGAACCATCTGTTGACTCAGAAACTGCTGAACTCGAGTACTGCAGAACATTTGTATTCTCCTTACTACCAAATAATTTGCTAGACATTTCGATTTTTTTGTTGACCGAATCATCGACATAACTCATCGCAATTTCGGTGCTCTTCCACCCTCCTGCACGCTTTAGTGCTGAAATATCTCCACCCGAATCCGCAACCATAGTGGCTCCAGTTCTGCGAAAAGAGTGTATAACTCTGGGTCTTTTAAACCTAAATATTTCGCTATTTGCTTTGGGACACCACCAATAGTGTGCTGGCCAGCATTAAGGGAAATGCACTTTCCATGTCGGTATGTCAAAAAAAATCTTAGGCTTTCTGTTCCAGGAGGCCGAAGATTTACATATTTTCTGTATAACATGCAGGGCTTGGAGCTGCAGCCATCATCGGTTATGGTGAATCTTCTTGTTGTTAAATTTTTTGTTTGCCGCAATGTCACAATAACGTATTTTCCTATATCTTCTACATCATTCATGTTTAAGGAGAGAATTTCGTCACATCGACAACATCCAAAAATCCCAAATATTGTTACAATTTTCGCCAGCAACCACTGGTCATCAGGAGCATGTAAAAGAAATTGTTCAGCCTCTTCTTTACTTAATACCTTGGCCTTTTTTGGCGTATAACGCTCTTTTTTTCGTTTCAGAAACGCTATTACCTTTTGAAATCTGCAAATGACAACTAAACGTCATATTTTTCAATAAATTTTTTAAGGAAAACAAACCTGCGAACAGGGGCATTTTCTTTCATTTCCAAGCAGCTTTTCAGCATAGATCATTTTGCCCATAAAGTATTAGGGCTGAATCTAGCTGATAGTTGATTCAAGTAGACCAACAAATCATCTTCAGTTACCACAATCACACTATTTTTGTTTTGCCACTTTTTGAAGTCGTCGTATTCTCGTACCTTGAAGCTGATTATGCAGGTAATAAACTTGAAGCTACACTGCTGGCTGCCTCAATAATTTCTTTTGGTACATTCATTTTCGCTTTCGCCAAAACAAATGTAAAGAAAAATAAACAGAATGTTCATGGCAATGCTTCCATAGCTTACGACATTTGCGACAAATTATTGATATTTTTCTGGAATTTATCTAACCTTTTCACAAATGAGAAACAAATAAAATATAAAACAATACACGCAAGGTAACGGGTTTTACTGGCTCAAGGAGGTAACTGACTCGCCTACGGCTCGTCAGTTATATCCTCCATTCGCCATTAAAAACCCTCTTACCTTGCTAGTAATGTTATATTCCTACTATATCACTCTAAAAAAACACCCCATACATTCCTATAAAAATTTACCCTAGAAGCTTGGGTACCGATATATAGACATTCATTGGGCATACAAAATGAGTATAGGAATCTGCAGGGAGTTATTTTTTCAGGGATTATACTGAACTTTGCGGAGCACCCACAGTAGATTCTAAATTGCAAGTTAAGTTGTCTGTCGTGTTAAAAATCATTTTGATTCCATGTTTTCGTATTTGAGACCATAATCAGAGAAAAAAATGAAAAACGACGATATTGTTTATATGATTCAGTGAGATCTGAATTTATTCGGATAATCTTCTGTTTTCTTTGATATTGACATCACGAATGATTTAATACCCCAAAAACTATAGGAGCTATATAGAAAGAACTAAAAGAAATGCCGTGGAAACCCTGATCTATATGAAGTCGTAGAAATAAGATAATCCGACAATATTTTCGACAAAATTCGCTATATGATATTAATATGAAAGTGAAATTTAGATTGCAGAAATACAAACGCTGATAACGAGTGTTATAAATTCAATTCTCGATAATATCAGATCTCGCCATTTCAAATACAATTTCACGATAAATCAAAATTCAACTTGTGAAGAATTCTCTTTCCGAATCTGCCCATAACACATTTCGAACTATCCAAAAAACCCACGAAATTCAGAATGCCTAAAATTATTATATTTCCACATTTCATAATTTACGAAGGTTTTCCTGCACTTCCACATTTTCCCGAACGAAACCTCATGGCTAAACGAAAAAAACACCAACACAAATTAAGAACTTACATCTGAATATCCACCGAAAACTGTTTCAAAACACAACACAGGGAACCGATCGGGTCTTCCTGAGTCAACAGAGATTATGAAACACGCAGAACACAAATTCGATTTTATATAAAACGGTAGACTATAGCCTAAATAAAAACATGACTCCGATCGCGAAGTCTATTGGCTGATCTCCGATAGCTCTCGGAATTAACAATCACACATGATAAAGAGTTAAAGGTCGATATACGAAGAGGTCATGTCTCGTTTTAATCTTGGGCTGCATCGCATATCCGTATATTGTTTTGTGTCTTTTGAAAAACCACGACCTGTAGATAATGAGAAACCGGATAAAACTGGTTGGAATCGTTCTCGCCATGATGAGATATCGTGGCGATGTAAAGTGTGCCACCATACAGTCCGGATTTATAGTTTGGTTAGGTCCTCGTTACTCCTATTCCAGTTGTCCAACACATTCGTTGCGCAGTTGTTGTTAGAATGCCTAGAGCACGTGTACGCGAAATTTATCGCCAGCTAAGTGAATTTGGAAGAGATCGAATTATTGGTCTACGGGAGGCGGGGTAGTCATTTCGAGAAATCGCTAACCGTACGAACAGAAATCCAAATACTGTTATGAGATGTTGTCAAGCGTGGTTTGATGTTGCCCAAAATCGAAGAAGATTAGGCACCGGACGTCGAAGGCCACAAATGAAGTTCAAGATCGACGTTTAAGACTTATGGCCATTAGAGACCGATTTGCAACAACTCGATCTTTGGCTGATGAGTGGTTAGGAGATCAAGGCAATCCTGTAATTGTCTGAACGGTTTTACGCCGGATAAGGTATTTTGGACTGCAGCATTATCGACCTCATCTTGTGTTACCTCTGACGGTTGAGCATCGCCGGCAACGATTACAGTGGTGCAGAGAATGTCAACATTGGAATGTGGAATGGCATCAGGTCGTCTTTTCTGATGAATGTTGATTCTCCTTGAGTGCACGTGATGGTCGAAGGGTTAGACAATGTCGGGAAGAAAGATGTGAAACTCAGTTTGATCCTGAGCGTCATGTACACCGGACAATAGGCGTTATGGTATGGGGTGCTATTCCACATGCAAGTAGGTCACCTTTAGTCTTTATTCGAGTTAACATGACGGCGCTGCGATACATTCAAGAAATAGTGGAGCCATATGTCTCCCTTACCTTAACCGGCTCGAGAATCCAATATTTCAGCAAGATAATGCTCGACCTCATGTTGCCAGAGTTGGTTTTAACATTTTTGGAGCGACCCATGTGAATCTTTTGCCATGGCCGCCCAGATCCCTCGATCTTTCGCCCATAGAGCATGTTTGGGACATCATGGGTAGAAGGCTTTTGAATTTACCCCAGCCCCCACGGACTTTGGCGGCTCTGAGACATGAAATACAGGTGGCTTGGAATAGAATCTGTCAAGAAGAAATAGACCATCTTGTTGCATCAATGTCAAGACGTGATGGGGAGTGTTTATACAGGGTGGTCCAGATCGTAATCAAGAAATTTTAACCACGTATTCTACATCAAAAATAAGCCCTAGTTTGTCATATAAACATATGTCGAGAAATGTTTCCTCTCCGAGATACGGGGTGTTAAAATTATAGAAAAAAAAATATTTTTTATTAATAACTTTCACACTGCTTGAAATATTTTTATGAAATTTGAGACATAGGTTTTGAGCGTCAAGGAGCTCTTTTTGCATAATATCATTTATTTTCTATTCTACCAGTAGCGTCCGTACTGCAGCGAGACTGAATATTTTCAGATAAAAAATGATACGCCACTGGTTTTTCCCATAATGAAAATTACTATTTAAATTCTTATTCAATTTAGAGCAAATTCGGTCTCTTAACTTTTTGCTGTTCGAGGCACCGTTTCCGGTCAAAATAATAAAACACATTCTCATGCATGAAGAAATCGCCAAAATTTATCTAATCTTAGAAAATTGCTACAAAACCGTAGTAAGCTTTTTATTTTTATATCAAACTAGCTGTCCCGGCGAACTTTGTTCCGCCTAAATGATACTTACGGTGAATTTCACAAATCGTAATCACCGGTGATCGGAGATCAACTCCTTGGTTCTCTGATTTTTGAACTGTCAAATCTATTTGGTGCTAGATCAAGCTCCGATCACCGGTGACTAAGCTTTGTGAAACCTACCGTTGTATAAACTAATCATTGCTATTTTTTCAAGCAGGCGATGAATTAGGCAAAATATACAAAATTTTGGTACTATTGTTATTCGCACGAAAAAAATTCTCCTCATTTAAGTGGTATCCAATTGTTGAACATATAACATTTTGTTTTAAATGGTTCACAGTTCTGTCATTGCAGTACCTATCTTGTAATGAATGACAACACGAATGCAAATATAAATCCCGATCGAATTGTATGGATGAGAAATAGTTCCAATTATGAATTACCTCTGATCACTCGATCACTGTATAAACCACTTTAGTTTTGCCAATACAACGCTGAAAATTTGAATTGAAGTACTTTGTCTATAGTAGTATAACTTCACTTCACAAATACGCTAAGACATTTTCTTATTTTCCTTCATGACTTCTTGACGTTCACCAGAATGAATTCAAATATTTGAACCAACTAATAAAATTAGAACTTATTTTGTGAATAGCGCTTTCTGAAGTGGAAAAAACGAAACTTTTCTAATATTCTCAATGTTGGCTAATCGAAATCTAATAAGTGCCCACACCACTATTTTAAACATCTTAGCCTTTTGGTGCTCAGCTTAAAATAATTGGTAAACATCTCAGTTGGTGGAGCAACGAGATTTCCATGTTCCCATGGATATGGGCTGTCACACAGAACAGAAACAAAAATGTAATTACTAATTATGGCAAACATATTAATTCCCAAACAGAAATTCGAAAACATTTCAAAAATTATGAGAGTAGATGAGAATGGACAGTTCACGATCGAAACCGATCGCCAAAATCCGATTTACTTGACACTTCGATTAAAATTCACTGTGATATTCATTCGCTTCTTGATCTGGTAATAGTCTTTCATGGTACTATAAGTTCTGTACATCGCTATCTAATGGTGATAATATCAAATATATAGTACCTTCGCGATTACCTTATTTTGTTTTGAATAAATAAAACTGTAAAAATAACTAATAACCAGTTAAGTATAGTATAGAACAATCATAATGTGTGAATAGCGCCACTTGAAGTGGTAAGAACGAATTTTCCCTCATATCTCAACGAAATCTAATCATTTTAGAGATCTGCACTCCTACGCTAAGACATTTTGGTTTAGGTCAACAGCGCAGAGTTGGAGGCAACCCAAATTACACACTATACGTTCACATCGTAATCTAACGCAATCTAAGCTGTAGCGACACCTAGTGACCTTACTCAAAAGAAGGAAAAGCATTTCCTGTATGAGTGAAATTTTCATCGATCTTTTCAAAGTTTTATTGTATTTTATAATAACCAGACCGTAGACGAATCCATATATGAAGTTTCATAACAAACAGTCCATCCGATCTCGAGTTATAAATGGTGTAACCAACATCTTTCTTTTATATATATAATTTTGGCGATTTCTTCATGCATGAGAATGTGTTTTATTTTTTTAACCGGAAGCGGTGCCTCGGACAGCAAAAAGTCAAGAGACCGAATTTGCTCCTAATTGAATAAGGATTTAAATATTAATTTTTATTGTCGGAAAAACCAATGGCGTATCATTTTTCTATCTGAAAATATTCAGTCTCGCTGCAGTACGGACGCCACTGGTAGAATAGAAAAGAAAAGATATATATACAAAATGTGCTCGTTGACGCTCAAAACCCATGTCTCAAATTTCATGAAAATATTTCAAGCATTGTGAAAGTTATTGATAAAAAACATTTTTTTTTATACTTTTAACACCCCGTATCTAGGTGAGGAAACATTTCTCGACATATGTTTATATGACAAACTAGGGCTTATTTTTGATGTAGAATACGTGGTTAAAATTTCTTGACTACGATCTGGACCAGACTGTATAATCGCGGTGGACAAACACATCATAAATTTTATCGCGGTAGACAAACACATCATTAACAATTCTACTATAAAAATTGTAAACCCTTCGTTTTTTCTCCAAATTTTAATCATTTACTCCTTGCTATAGGTACTAACAATGTTTCACCAAAATAATTTAAAATTTAAACAGCTCCTTCTGGGTGTTGCTGTTTCTTTGTCAGTTAGTATAATACTTGATTCTTACATTTCAAAAATTCCACAGGAACTTTTTGGAATATTCCATCCCATGAATATTCCTCCAGAATGCTGTTTTTTCAGTTTTTTCGTTTTGCATTTGCCCACAGAAAGGATCTGGGACAGAAAGTGACGTTTGTGCTCTCTTTCTTGCTAGAGTGTTGGCCTCTCTGTTTCCTGGGTGACCAGGAACCCAAAACTTGTTGTTCTTACCCGAATAAGATCACCCTTCAGAAAAAAAAAATTGTTGTTCTTGATAGTGCACAATTAAACAGAGTTCGAAAGATTCCAGATCCCTATTGAATGAAATGCCCTTTAAACCATTAATTTTTCTTTTGCAGGCCTTCCACAGCAACGAAATTGACAAAGATGTGATCACACCCCTCCCTCCCAAAAAACTCCAGATTCACTACCCCAAAACGAAGCTGATAGTCAACCTCGGCAATGAATTGACCCCCAAGAACGTCCGCGACCAGCCAGAAGTCACTTACGAATCCGACCCCAAAGCCTTCTACACCCTCTCGATGTCTGACCCAGACGCACCAAGCAGGAAAACCCCAACCAGCAGGGAATTCCAGCACTGGCTGGTGGTCAACATCCCTGGTTCCGACGTAGCTAAAGGAGAAGTGCTGAACGAGTACATTGGATCTGGACCGCCAAAAGACACCGGTCTCCACAGATACGTTTTCCTGCTGTTCAAACAGCCAGAAAAAATCGATTTCAAGGAGACCAAACATTCGAAAACTGATGGAAAGAGGGGTAACTTTTCGGTGAAGGAGTTCGCGAAGAAGTACAATTTGGGGGATGCTGTAGCTGGGAACTTTTACCAGGCGCAGTACGACGATTCAGTTCCTGAATTGCACAAACAGTTCATGAAAGCTTGATAGGCGCCACTGATGTCTTCCTTATGTGTTATACCTAATTTATTGTTAATTTAGAATCCCTAGTTGCTATTCGATAGAATTGATTGAGAGAAGCACATTGATTTATGAAGTCTCTTTTAATTTAATGTAACTGCACTTTTGTGATCATTAAATGTAACTTTAGAAAAAGCGTTTGATTCATTATCCCATGCTTACTTTGATCAAGCATCATTCTAGTTGATACAGTTTTGTCGATTTTTTGTTAAAAATATTTTGTTTTAGACGGAATCTTAAAAAATTGGCTGTTGGAAATGTCACTTTCTGCCAATGTCATTTATATCAGACTAGCTGGCCCGGCGAACTTTGTACCGCCTGAATTGTACTTAAAAGTTGCATAAACTTACCATTGCTTTTTTTCAAGCAGGAAAAAAATTAGGCAAAATTAAAGTTCAAAATATACAAAATTTTAATAATTTTGTAATTCACATGGAAAGAATTCTCCTTATTTAAGCGGTAACTAATTGTTGAACTTGAACATATAACTTTTTGTTTTTAATTGTTGTACAGTTTCTTTTTGCAGTACCTCATGTGACTGTGAATAGCAGGAGTATAATCCATATTATACCTTTCCTCTTATATGAATCAAAATGTCAAGAATATGAACAAAAATTATTCCTTTAATGAACTATCGACTTTTAACATAGCCCGTCGACCAGAATTGAAAAATCAGTCATTTGTTAATAGCCCAACCTGAAGTGGCAAAAACAAAACTTTTCTTATATTCTCAAAATCTAATCAGTGGTCACACCATTATTTTAGACATCCTAGCTATGCTGCTAAGCTCAAAATAATGGGTAAACATCTCAGTTGGTGGAGCAGCGCGATTCTCATTATTCCATGGATATGAGCTGTCAATCTCTCTTCAATTTGTGCAATTTGGTTGACGATATCAAGCTCGTTAGAAGACAAATCGAGATGTTAAAATGTCGATAGTACGATCGACACGGCAAAATTATCAACACTGTGAATTATGTTGAACTCATATTCAAATTTATTGATGTCATTCGACCAGATCAGATTAGGCAACCCATGAAACATTATTGTATATCATAAGTGAAAGCCCGATGAGCAAACGTTTCAAAATTATTGACGCTTACAATACTGTCTCTGTGCGAACAGAAACACGAATATAATATGTCAATTAGTAATTATGGGCAATTTTGGATTCAGTTATTTCCGCAAATATATCTATTACCCAAACAGAAATTCGAAAGCATTTCAAAAATAAAGAAAAAAGATGAAGATGGCCAACACACGTTTGAAACTGATCGTCAAAATCAGATACTTGATCTTTCGGTAAAAATTCACTGTTCCACCAACTTGAGATAAGTTTACCCGCTTTTTGATCTGGCAATAGACTTCCATGTTACCATGAGTTCTATGCGAGTCACATATCGCCATCTAACAGCGGTAATATCAACCTACGACTACCTACAGTGACAGTCTATTCACTGTACGACTACGCATCAACGGTAGCGACACCTAGTGGCCTTATCCAAAAGAAGGAAAAGCATTTCCTGCATAAGTAAAACTTTCATCAATTTTTTCGAAGTTTTATTGTATTTTATAATAACCAGACCGAAGACGATTCCATAAATGAAGTTTCATAACAAACAGTCCATCCGATCTTTAGTTATAAATGGTGTAACCAACATCTTTCTTTTATATATATAGATGATACCAGCTGACCAAAGCAGACTTATGCCTTTCTTGATCAAGAAAGTATTGTTGGTATCATTAAAAATGAGTAGAAATCTAAACAAAGTTTCATAACTTCAAGAGTTCTCCAATATGACATTCAAAGAAAATGCCATATTTTATGAATGATCGGATGTTCATTTCATTATAAAGAGGCAGGTATGCCGTTAATAATGGAAAATGACATGAGCCATTTGTGGTCATTTGACCACCACGACTACAGGACCATATCCTTTTCATGAAATTTTCCATAACCAAATCGCAAAGTGGCTGCCCTATGTCCTCGATAGCCTCACGAATTCGATCTTTGAAGTCTTGAATCGACGCTGGGCTCTTAGCGTAGACCTTCTCTTTCACATGGCCCCAAAGGAAGAAGCCGCAAGGTGTTAAATCAAAAGATCTCCGTGGCCAATAATTGTGATCACCTCTTCGGGAGATAACATTGTCCGGAAACTTTCCGTGAAGGATATTGATCCTTTTTTAAGATAGGAATAGGTTTCGTTGCTTGTGTGGCTAGTAGCGCCGTCTTGTTGAAAGTAAACGTTGTCCAGATCAATATATACCCTCCAATTCCGGCCATAAAAAATCATTAATCATCTCTTGATAGAGCAATCCATTCACCGTAACTGTTGTTCCAGCCTCATTCTCGAAAAAGTGTCCAATTACCCCGCAGAACCATAAACCGCACCAAACGTTGGGTATAGAGAGGCTTTTCAACAATAATTCTTGGGGTTTCCAAGTCCCAGATGCGAAAATTTTGCTTGTTAACGAAGCCATCGAGGTGGAAATGGGCCTCATCACTCAAGATGATATCTCGATGAAATTTCAAGGACCCATTCAGCAAAGACACGACGTTGCTGATGATCAGCCAGCTCAGTGGCGGATCCAGCTCTTGAGAAAGGGGGGGGGGGTCACAGTCAGGTGGATTACATACCCGCCAATTGATTTTGTGGAGACAAATCAGCATCCCCAAAATGAAATTCTGATGAGGTCTAACACAAACAAGAAGTTTATTTGATTTATTACAAAAACAAAAACTTAATGAGAATAATAACAAAGGTATAACTAAATAGCATAGGGAATTTTTCTATTTCTCCTTCTTGCGAAACGAGTGATGACTTCCTCTACATCAACAGATATGTCATTATGGATATGAAGAAGTGCTTGTCAAATAAGTCGTTCTTCTGCCATCGAAACTCTTAACCATGTTTTGAGCCTCCTCAGAGTGGAAAATGACCTCTCTGCCGTTGCCACACTAACTGGTAGTGTTGCGAATATACTGAGAAATTTTCTAACATTTGGATACATGTCAGAATCACAGTTTTCTAGGAGATTATATATCGTCTGTGGAGTCTTCTTCTCTCGTTGCCATTTCATCTTCCATAAGGGATATTCATTCGTAACGATTGAAACAGGAGGATTGTCTAATAGAAGTTTGTACTGATTTACCAACTCATTAACTATTTCAATATCTTCATTTTCATTTTTTGAATAAATACATTATTCAGATGACAGTCGATCCTCTAGGTCTTTTATTATTGAATCCAGAAGAGGAATGTTCACAGACATGCGGAAATACTCTTCTGCAGACTGGGCAGGCTGATTATTGGCTCTGTGTATTTGTATTTTGACTATTCTAGTGCATTTAAAAGTCACATCTAGCTGATCAGCTACTTCCTTTGTCTCTTCAAAAAGCTGTCGGAAAACTACGTCCGCTTTTTCCCTTTTTTCTCGTAACACACTCATAGTATCTTTTATGGCATCCGTAGCTCTTTTCAAATCAATTGAGATGGTTTGTAATATCTACTCAAAGAAATTGACAAATTATTCTCCCAAAATTCAGATTTTTTTTCATCATTGGAACTAATTACCCTCCAATATTCACTTAAATATGATTCAATTCTATTTTTTCAATCGAAACATTTTTTCATCAAACACAAGATTTGAGTGTTCGTCCAGTCCAGGGGGGGGGTCATGACCCCCATGACCTTGAGCGAGCTTAAGTTCTTGTGTTAACTGAACTTTATAAGCCTTAAGACCCAAATCTTTATCCAAAATAAGGTGTAATGACGTTTCTTGAAAGCCTTATTCCAAAGAACGACGAGGAATGAACAAGCCTGGGTTTTCTTCAACACTTTCGGCTGCAGCAGCAATATTCTCTGCCGTTTTTGAGCGACGTGCACGGGTTTTATTCTTCACATCACTAACTTGTCCCAACAGCTCAAATTTTATATTGGTCTTATTGGAAAACCCTTCAATATGAATTTATTTTGTATCAAATGCTGGAAATTCAGTGATTTATATCATTTCGGAATCTCAATGATTTTAAGAGCTAGTTCGTGCATCTTTCAGGAAATTCGCATACATTGATTTGATAGGAAACGAGAAAATTCATACTCCTATAGCAGATGATCTAGAATCTAGATGGATCAAAGCGACTAAATACCAGATCGGATTACCTACTTTTTTGAGCGCTCATTTGTAACGATAATGATGGAAAATTCGTAATGCATATTAATAGACCAATGGAAAAGGAAAACCATTGAAAGATAATTTCATAATAGCACTATCAATCGAAGCAGGAAATAGTAGGAAACTATCATGCCGACAAAATAGGAACTCTTTCACAAGCCCATGTTATAATGGACACACCATTAACGAAATTTGATTACAGTGTCTAATTGTCCTTTTTGAAATCTCTAAAAACTGTAGGTACGTACAACAGTGTCAAGAACCAGGTATGACTCCTTGTGAGTATGAAGGCCAGTTGTGCCAACTATAAGCGACAAAAATAATTGAAAATTCTTTCGATTTATTAAAAGATGGTGTTTTATTTCCGGATATTCTCTGAAGAAGCGCAAACAAATTTTCAGACAAACCTTATCGCTTTGTTACATTTGTCCACGGAAAAGATAAGATTTTCTGTTAAATCATTCGTGTTAAAAAAAAACAAAAATAACCGAGATGTGTTCTCGGTCACATTGTAGGCTGTGAAAACGACCTTGTATTGTGATCTCTGCTATTGTGCTTTCGAAAACGTGATAGGATAAGGATAGCGAGTGAGGGAATGTGTATGTATTTTTGTCTTTCGAAAAAGATGACTAATCCAAAGAGATACCAAAGAATGGGCCACAAAAAGCACTGAAATTAAGACTGGAGGTTTTGACTTTTGTGCGCATGGTCGTTCAACTTGCAGGAAGATTCGCTCTCAAGAAATCGATGGAAAAATTGATTTCATCACTCCGGTGCTTCAAATAACCAATTTTTTTTCTTTTTGTTGATTCGCTAGAATTCCAAATGGTTCTGACCGATAGAATAAAGCCTTCTTCTGTATTTCAATATCCCGAAGCACATTTGCAGTCAAGGTTATCATTGTTATCACATGAAGGTTGAATTTTCCAGACTACAACTTGTGTTAGGTAGGTACCATTAAAATTTTCCGCTTCTTCAGTTTCTGAATATTTGGAATTCCACAGGGTACAAAGATACCGTCCTTATCGTCGAACTCATCTACAGAATCTAGTCCAAATAAAAAAAATCCAGTTTGAGTCAGAATCAGATATCATCAATAAATCCACCCATATTTAAGCACTCGAGAAAAACTGAAATGGATTAAAATGAATTGTTTGACGTCATTTTATTCATATTCGAATTTTTTTGAGATAAGATTAGTATACGATTCTTGAGAAGTAAAGAATATCGAGGGATAATAATATATTATAATATGAGATTAAAATTTTGAATATTCGAGAATTTTCTAGAGATAATATCAATAAAAAACAATGCTTGAGAAGTAAGTTGATATACAGGATTTTCTGAACAAATTATGCAGCAATAATAATAGTATATTGTGTTATGACCATTACCGCGAATTAAACACTATACTTTATCTTCGACTTCTTCAGCAAAATTCGAATTATTCTGCATTTTCAAAATTGACAACAGTTGTCGAAAGCGATTTCTGTGGTCGAAAATCGAATCGATATAGAATCCTGTAGAAAACGTCAAAAATTCACGTTTTCCAAATGCAATTTTTAGATATTCAAACCTAAGAAAATGTGGAAATGGATGGCGAGAACGTTACCTTGATGTCTGATATAGAGTTCCCCATTGACCCGACTTTTTCATTCATTTCGTAAGCCACGTTTTTCCTATTTGTATTAGAGTGAGTTACAGGCGTGAGTTATTATTACCTCACACTGTTGGTTTATGGAGACTATTACAGATCAAAATCAGTTGAATAATGGATATATTATTTCAAAATCAAGATTCAGATTCAAGAAAGATTTAACATAATGGATTGAAATAAAAATCGATCCATCGCCAATTTAATTCAACAATCCATGAGTAATTTCACGATCCAAATTTTCCTAATGATGAATTCCTATGCATTTGTTATTGTTTATTGTTTACTTCCCTATTTCATATTTCAGTGGAAATAATGGCCCAAATAATTTCATGTGAAATGCATTTTTCTTCAGCCTATCGTGAAAACAAATTGATCGTATTTAATACAGCGTAATTATAACATGACTTTCCTGATGTTTGTGGATACTTTGACCCTTCTATCTACTATTCGAAATATGCATTATTCATCTTATAAAATTAAGCTGATCAGAAATACTAGTATAAATGAGCGAAAACATCGATTTATTGATTGTGGATACCCAAACTTTTATTTCGAGCAGATAACAAGAGTTAGGAATATGGTCGTCGGCTATACATACAGGGTGTCGCTTAATCGATGGTACCTACGGGTAGAGGACTTTGTGGCGGTTCAGAAAAATATACTGCTCCACAAGAGTTAGGGATATCGTATTCAATAGTTTTCAAAAGTATGCAATCTTCGAGAAAATCGCTGTAAAATCATTTAAAACTCAATAACAACTTGAATCGATCCAATAAAAATCAGTATGAGACATTTCGTCCATCTGGTCGCCTTTTTTCTGAAGTTTGATTCTTTGCATATATGCTTCATGAATGTTCTTATTTTGGAATGAAGTCAGTTTATCAACGGCTTCGATTTGAAACGAGTTTTCTGAAAATGCCAAGACGTAAATTAACAAACGCTGAGGCTAATAGGGCTATCGGAATGCTACAGGGTGGCCTAACTCAGGTTGCTGTAGCGGAAAGGCTCCAAGTCAGCCAAAGTCTGGTATCTCGACTTTGGAGGTTCAGGGAGACAGGTTCCGTGTGTTGGAAAGACCAAGGCTTGGTGGGCGACGAAAAACAACACCTGCTCAGGATCGTTTCATCACCGTTTCGGCGAGAAGAAACCCTACATCTACCTGTAGAATGCTACGGAATACCAAGTTTCCATCGAAACCATTAGACGAGGTTTGAGAGAGGTGAATCTAGGTTCCAGATGTCCATTAAGAGGAGTTCCATTAACACGTGACCATAAGCGTCAAAGACTGGAATGGGCAAGGCAACATATCAATTGGAACGATCAATGGCGTAGTGTCCTTTTCACTGATGAATCCAAATATGGACGATTTTCAGATTCTCGAAGAATAAGGGTATGGACAATCCCAGGCATACCCCGTAATCGTCGCTATGTCCAAGAAGTCCATCCATTCCGAGGGGGTAGTGTTATGGTATGGGCCAGGATATGTTTCAACAGGCGCACAGATCTACACATTTGTCCTGGGAATATGACCGCCTCACACTATAGGAAGCATGTCATTGACAATGTTGTGCCAAATTTTCACGCTGCTATTGGTGAAACTTTCCAATTTCTAGACGATAAAGCTAGACCGCACCGTGCAGCCATAGTTGAGAATGCGCGCGGAGCTTGGTATTCCACGTTTACCAATACCTCCGCACTCACCAGATTTGAATTGCATAAAACATGCATGGGATATGCTCCAAAGAAGATTAGATAATCATCAATTTACCCCAGAATCCTTAAATGATCTGAGAGAGCTCCTGCCCCGTTAATGGAACCAAATTCCTCAAGAAATGTTCAACAACCTCGTGTGTAGTATGCAAAGAAGATGTCCAGCTGTTATTGATGCCATACATTGTATTGATAGTCTTAAAATGCTTGAATTCTCTGGGAATAAAATTTCGTTATTTTACTCGATTTTTCTTAACCACGCTACAGACCTACAGGCTAAAATTAATTTGCAACTTGAAATCATATGAATTTTCATCACAAAAATCTTATTTTAACTATATTTTTTTGCCATTTAAGTCAATATCCCTAACTCATGTGGAGCAGTTTATTATTTTTGAATACCAGGAAATAAGATGACTTTGATGATTTTATCTCCCATCAATTTCCCGATGATCATCGGAAATCGATTTGGTATCTGAAAATTTCAATTCCTGAAAATTCCAATGTGTTGAAATTTGGTCCGATGGAAATCTAATCTCTACCACTAATGAATGGATGCAGATACTTTGCGCCGATATGAATGAATTCACAATTTGGATTTTTATATCGAAATTACGATTAAGTCAAGGTTTATTTTCAATAATAATCACCGTAAACAGTCCTTGATTTTCGCGATACCATGATGCACTCTAGGTTGAAGAAAGTACGGATAATTAATAAGTTCATTGAAGGTCGGTGCAAGATAACTTTGATAATTCAATATTCCCCTTTCTTAATTGATAACTGCAAGAATTATATTGAATTTTCGCACTTGAATCGCAATTTTAATTGGATTATATTCATTTCGTTTCAGTTGTACTAGCTCTATACAGGGTGTATTTGAAGGTGAGACTTTTTTTTTGACAGACGGTAGAACTCATCAAAAAAAGTAATTTTACCAAAATTTTTTTAAATGAATTATGCCCCTGTTTCGAGAAAATGAAACTAGAATATTTTCTAGTTTCTAAGTGAATCAGAAAATTCCCCAGTCCGAACCTGCTCCCTCGCCTGCTGCTTCGTAGATATCAACATCTCTTGTTTTTTTTGTCTTCTTATCATACACAAGCTTCGCCCGGGTAGTAATTTGTTTCACGCGGCGGTTTTATCTTCAACACTTCAACCTGCCATATCTTTTGATGTACTCGTTGTAATTGTATGATGTGAAGGGCAATTTCGTTCTAAATTAAATACTGGGGATAAATAACGTATTAGGTTGGATGAGGATCAATACCCAATTCATAAAAACACACTCCCAAATAGTGCATAATTTTGGAAAACATCTGATTACCATAAACAGGTAATAGTAAGTCAATCTTGAGAGATATATATATATATGCTATAGCGGGTAGAACTATTTAAGAGGTACATTTCCGTCATACATTGTATCCACGTAAGTCTTACGGTTTTTGCAGCGCACGTGAAAAAAGCTGATTATGGCTGATTTTTTTGTAATTATTGAAGTTATAGTAGGTATCCTTAATTTTTTCGGGTAAAAAGTATAGTCTATATCACTCAGGGATAATGTAGCTTTCTGAAATCTGAAAGAATTTCTGAAATCGGTCCAGTAGTTTTTGAGCCTATTCGTATCAAACACACAAAAATACCAATCTTTCCTTTATAATATTAGTATAGATATAGATGACTCAGAATATCGATTGTGATCAGTAATCTTCGATCGTGTTACGGCGAGGGTACGGTGTAGATTGTACGAGTGTTTTGTTTCGAAAATGCCGCACGTTTATTCAAATAAAGAACTTGTTGATATGCATTTAATTTATGGTGAATCAAAACAAAATGCCACTTCAGCGTATAAGTTGTGCAGAACAAGATTTCCGCTAAGAAATCACCCAACTTCGAGGATGTACATAAACCTGGTGCAGAGATGTAGAGATATGATGAACAGAGAGATGCAGGCCAGAGTAGCATTAAGGTACTAATGCCCAAATTGTTTATAAACTTTTTAAACTTACCATTTCATATAAGAAATTTTCGGTAAAATGATTTACACTGCGCAAAAAAATTAACGCACATTATGGAAATCTCAAATTTATTCTACAACTGAAGGTGTTCTCAATGATAATTATTTTTATCAGAATTATGCATGCATATGTTATCCACTTCCAACGTTTTTCTTCAATACAGATGTTTTCTCCCAGCAGGAATAAAAAAAGATGATATTATCAGATTGTGAATGTATTGGCTCCATCTCCATTCTAAAATCAGTTGTTCTCGATCAATTCTAGTGATCAATAGTTTTTCTTTCGTTTGATTTTCCACACTCGATCGCTATGCAACGCGAAACACGCCATTTGACCCAAGAGGAATGTGCCCAAGCGGTAGTTTTGCGAGAAGAAGGTTGGACATACACAAGAATTGCAGAAAGGTTTGGAGTTTCCCATACAAGTGTGTCCAGAATGTTGCAGCGATTCAGGAAGACAGGTATGAATGTCCGAAGACCAGGACAGGGTAGACCAAGGGTAACAACTGCCCTTCAAGAACGTTACTTGAGAGTTTCTTCGTTGAGACAACGGTTTGCAACCGCTCGCCTCCTTCAAAATCAGCTTGAGCAAACTCATGAGGTGCAAATTAGCACTCAGACAATAAGAAATCGCCTCAGAGAATATGATTTAAGGCCTCGTGTCGCGGCAAGAAGCCCAGCTCTTACCCCAGCCCATCGAAGGGCGCGTTTGGATTTTGCGAGAGAGCATATCCATTGGGATGAGGCCGATTGGGAAAGAGTTCTCTTGACAGATGAGTCTAGATTCTGCCTCTACCATTGTGATCGACGTTCCCTTGTATGCAGACGTCCACATGAAAGATATGCTCAGTGCAATTTCCTGAATACTACTGGTTTCGGGGGAGGATCGATTATGGTATGGGGTGGAATATCTTTGACTGCTCGCACAGACCTAGTGGACGTTGATAATGGAGCTATGAATGCTGATAAGTATATAAGGAACATTCTTGAAGAGCATGTAGTGCCATTTGCCCCATACATTGGTGATAATTTCATTTTTATAGACGATAATGCCATACCTTGAAGAGATTGAAGTCTCTCGAATGGAATGGCCAGCAAGAAGTCCAGATCTCAATCCGATTGAGCAGGTTTGGGACAACCTCAATAGAAGGCTGAGAAGTTCAGAAAATCATCCAGCTACTCTTAATGACTTAGGAATCCAACTCGGAGAAATCTGGGAAGGATTAGATCAGAACATTTTAAGATCACTCATTTTGAGTATGAACCGTCGTTGCCGAGCTGTAATTAACGCAAGGGGTGGAAATACCAAGTATTAAATCACTTATCAGCATTTCAGTATTTTGAAAATTGTTCATTTCTCTTCTTTCACATAAGATTCGGTGAAATCCTGAATTTTTCTTCCATTTAATGTGTCTTGTTTCGTTCAAAACCTTCCCGAGAGAACATAAAAAATAAGTTATAAAGTCAATGTAGAGTTAACTTTCATTAAACTTGAGATTTTCAGAATGTGCGTTAATTTTTTTGCGCAGTGTATAATATAATTATCCTAATTCTTTCTTGTGTGTGTACATTCTCCTAAAATGAGCCTACAATTTCCTTTTTGAAAACTGTAGGAATACAAATCCTATCACTTTCTCAAACAACGAATGTATTATTCAAGCTTAATGTTTAACAAAGTAACAGATAATATCCCTCAGAATAGGTTTTTTATTTGGGACAGATCAACGTTCGATTTATACTTCCTTATAACACTTTTAATCTAATTCAACCTCGTTATCCAATCGAAGAAAGGTTATTACAGTGATATCCTTTAGAAAATTTTCAATAACATCTGGAAGTGACAAAAGGTCCCTGTTTTCAATAGATAAGTATTCGATTTGATACGAATTATGAAGCTGATCACACAATAGCACAGCATTCCTGTCATACAAACGACAGGAAAATCAGACTAGAAAATTAATAAGTTTCCTTGAATCCCCATGATTTTATTAATCTTCAGTATGGAGGATCCCTTGGTAAAATCAATAATTTCCATATTAATAATTAATAGACAATCGATGTCATCTCCAAGGAAACTAAGCCATAACTGACAACATAGATGCACCTATCAGACAATTTTCCACCAATCAACCCTTCAAAATGGACAAAAACGAGGTGGTTCCCGATGTTATCGAAAAATTACCCACAAACACCCTCAAAGTGAAATTTGGTCCTGTCCAATTATCTGCTGGTGACACCCTTAAACCCACACAAGTGAAAAATCCTCCAGAGCTAGACTGGGAAGCAGACAGCAATGGCATCTACACCCTTTGTATGACAGATCCAGACGCACCCAGCAGGAAGGAACCCAAGTTCAGGGAATGGCACCATTGGCTTGTGGTGAATATTCCAGGAAAAAACATAAAAGCTGGTGAAACTTTGTCAGAGTACGTTGGGGCTGGTCCTCCTAAAGGTACAGGTTTGCACCGATACGTCCTGCTGGTTTACAAACAAGAGGGTAAGATCAAATGTGATGAGAAGAAGCTGGGAAATAATTCTGGGGCAGGAAGAGGGAAGTTCTCCATCAAGAATTTCGCGAAGAAGTACAACTTGGGACACCCTGTAGCTGGGAACGTTTTTTTGGCCGAATGGGATGACTACGTGCCCAAGCTTCAAAAGCAGTTATCTGGATAGTTCTAAGCGTGGCAAGTCCATTAAGGATACACATGATTGTACTATAAATTTCGCAATAAAGAAATCGTTGAGTCAATGGGAATCTGAATCATCAAAACCTCGTTATCATTACTTGGATACTCAAACACGAGCCAATATTCTATCTTTATCTACATATCCTAATCACATTTCATGGAAGTGAAATTAATTCCAATAAAAATTATGTAATTGTAGAGAAACTACAGCTTGAAGATCACAAACATTAAGTCGCCCTTCAACGATATTAAGTTCCAATAATTTTTTCCCCTTCTCATTCTTGGAATCACACATTCTACCCTCCGAAGTCCTTACTCTGCAGGTTATCGAGAAATTTTAAGCCGATCACATGATGGTTTTGAAAAATTAGATATACTCCATTCACTTTTATTTAATCACATAGGAGGTCATGGTTTCGTTTTCAGGAGTTGGTGACCCTGATGAAAAGCACAGAACATATGATGAAAATGAAAATATCGTTAATGAAAAAACGACGTTGCCAGTTTCTTTGTTTACATCAAAGTAAAAGTATCAAAGATATTCCACATTTTGTTAGGTTTACAAATTGTTCGCAGATTTTTGGTATTTAATCGATATTTGCAGGTGAGTTTTTCGTCGAATATCCAAGATTAACGTATGTTTATTGTTTTTAGCACCAGTTTGGAGCGTGAGGACGATTTTCAAGACCAGGACGAATGTTTACATTTCGAAGTTAAAGGGGTACACGAGAATTTCGTTGAAAAAGCTGTTTTTTGGACAGATATCGCAGTAGATGGATCGGATGGAGCCTCGAGAGGTCGATTAGGATATTTTTCAGGTTTTCCAAGAAATTTGGCGATATCTGAGCAGATTTGCAAAAGTTAGGTACCTCACTAATGAGGTGAAACTTAGACCTAATTCTCCTATAAGAAACGCCTTTCAAAGGTCGAGATGGTGAAAAATGTATTCTTTAGATGTTGTTTGATCAAACGCAGCCGAGTTTTAAATCCCAACATTGATTTTAAGAAAGTTATCAACAAAATAAAATTGACATTATTCTTGATTCTTGTAATTACCCGTCAATTCATCTTATATCTTTGGGTTGATTTTTTTTAATGAATTCTGGATTAGAATCGACAACTGATGTCGTCAAGTCTCGAACTTTCAGTTCAAGAGGATAATAAACATTAAATCTTCACAAGCATGCATATGAAAATTATGTGAAAGCAATGCAATTTTCATCCATGGCGAAAAATAATATATTTCAACAGTGATCTCTTGTACTTTTCATGCAAATAACTAGAAAAGGAATCCTTTCTATCAATTCATATAAACGTTGATTATTTCCGTCCATCACATCTTTTCCAATTCATTCATTTTCCATCGCTATTCACCTTTACAATCCAACCTAACAGAAGATTTAGACAACCTTCCAAACACGGGCACTCAAAGAGAATCTGCTCCACCTAAACCACCGCCAATATTCATCTACGGTGTGAAGGACTACAATGCTATGCTGGTGAACTTGAATACCATCACAAATGCTGACACATATTTCACAAAAGCACTACGAGACGAAACTGTGAAAATAAGCCCCCGTACAGCGGAAACATACAGGAAACTAGTCAAACACCTAAGAAACGAAGGAATTATACATCACACCTACCAAAGCAAAGAAGATAGAGCCTACAGAGTTGTCATTAGAAACCTCCACCACTCTGTACCCCTAGTTCAGATAAGAAATGAGCTTGCCAAATCAGGACACAATGTGCGCAATATTTCAAATATCACACACAGAACAACCAAAAAACCACTATCAATGTTCTTCGTCGACCTGGAACCACAGCCGAATAACAAAAAAATATTTGAACAAGAGTTCATCTACAACACCAAAATTACAGTGGAACCACCAAGAAAAAAGAGAGATATAGTGCAATGTATGCGTTGTCAAGAATATGGACACTCCAAAGCATACTGCTTCAAACCCTACAACTGTGTGAAGTGTGGCGAACAGCATGATTCTAGAGGATGCCAAAAACCAAGAAGCACTCCTGCAACTTGTGCCTTATGTGGGGGCGATCACCCAGCGAACTATAAAGGCTGCTCGGTCTACAAAGACCTCACACTAAAGAGAAATCCAAAAGCTAAGACAACCAGATCAACTAATCTTCCTAACCACCACACAACCCAGATAGCCCAATCTGAATCAAACAACAACGTGCCACAAAGAGATTCCCGAACTTACGCAAACGTACTGAAGTACAATCAGAGCAACCACAAAAATGAACAACATACAGAATTCGGTGCACAACAAACACAAGGAATTGGTGAGCAACTCGTGAAATTTCTAGAAGAATTCAAAAATATGTTCACTCAACTGATGAATCAAAACAGCATGATCCTAAATCTTTTAACATCTGTCATAAACAAACTTAATTGAAAATGGCTACTGAAATACTTAGAATCGCAACATGGAATGCCAACGGCCTAGCAAACCACAAGCAGGAAGTTATCACTTTTCTAGACATCCACAAAGTAGATATAATATTAGTTTCTGAGACTCATTTTACAGAATTAACAGCCTTCTCAATACCACACTACTCCATTTATCACACTACCCATCCAGATGGTAGAGGACACGGGGGAACTGCAGTCGTCATCAGAAATACAATAGTTCACCACGAGCTAGACAAGTACCAAACCAGCGAAATCCAGGCAACAACAATACAAATTAGCAGTAACACAGGTAACCTCAAAATTTCATCTATATACTCCCCACCACGACACAACATCACCACAGACATGTACAAAAAGTTCTTTGATACTCTTGGAAATAAATTCATTGCTGGAGGCGACTGGAACGCTAAACATACATTTTGGGGTTCAAGGCTTATAACCACTAAAGGACGAAACTTACTTCGAGCAATGACAGACAGAGACTATAGTCATCTTAGCGATGGCAAGCCCACTTATTGGCCAACGGACTACAGAAAGTTACCAGATCTACTCGACTTCTTCATATTGAATGATATATCAACTGAAACTTGCTCGATAGAATCTCACTATGAATTATCATCAGATCACACGCCAATAGTCATGAATTTGTGTTCCACCATCCTGAACAAAAGTGCCCATCCTAAGCTGACCTCAGCACGAACAAATTGGAACAAATTTACAGCATATATAGAGGAAAACTTAAATCCCAACATCAGCATAAAAAACCCAGTAGAAATAGATGAAGCAGCACAACACTTCACCACAATCATACAACAAGCTGCATGGTTTGCAACCCCTATCGAAGAACAACCCAACAAACACATGAGTACCCCACTTTTTATTCGAGAACTTATAGCAGAGAAAAGAAAAGCCAGAGGAAAGTGGCAGAGAACACGGAACCAGCATGACTTACATCTTTACAGAATCCAATCAAGAAAACTATCCAGAACACTTAAGGATGCACAAAACTCATTGTTTGACACATACCTGAAAAACCTATCCCCTAATGACTGCACCCTATGGAAAGCCACAAAGAAATTCAAAAGACCTACTCCTCCAATCTCTCCAATACGCACGGAAAATGATCAATGGGCACGTACAAACCAAGAAAAAGCAAATGTGTTTGCTGGGCACCTCCAGAATGTATTCGAACAGCCAGAAGTAACACCAGATTCTTTATACAACATTGAAGAACAGCTAGATGTACCATGTCAAATGTCACTACCAATTAGACATATTAGGCCAGTAGAAGTGAAAATGGAAATACAGAAACTCAAAGATGGAAAAGCCCCTGGATACGACCTAATAACTTCAAAGGTCCTCAAACAACTGCCTAGAAGAGCGATCACTTTCCTCACTACGATTTATAATCGCATACTACAGATCTGTTATTTTCCTGTAATTTGGAAATATGCTAACATCATAATGATCCATAAGAATGGCAAACCCCCCGAGAAGGCAACATCATACAGACCGATTAGCTTACTACCTATACCCGGCAAAATACTCGAAAAACTCCTGCTTAAAAGAATACACGAAGAACATGACTTAACAAATATATTACCAAATTACCAATTCGGCTTCAGGGAGAACATGTCCACTATACATCAGGCCCACAGAATAGTAAATACTATAGCAAGAACCCTTGAAGGAAAACAATACTGCACCGGAGTATTCCTTGATATATCACAGGCTTTTGATAAAGTATGGCACACAGGTTTGAAACTCAAGATAAAGACTACACTGAACCACAACTATTTTCTCCTTATGAGTTCTTACTTAGACGAGAGATATTTTTCAGTTAAATTCAACGACGCCACAACAGACAACTACCCCATAAGATCTGGAGTACCACAAGGTAGTGTATTAGGTCCTCTGCTCTACCTCCTCTACACCTGTGATATGCCTGTAAGTGCTTCCACAACCACAGCTGCTTTTGCAGACGACGTTGCAATTCTCTCCGTTGACGAAGACCCAGTCACTTCGTCAAATAATGTGCAGAACCATTTGAACGAACTAAATACCTGGTACAAAAAATGGAGAATGAAAATCAACCATTCCAAATCAGTCCAAGTGACTTTCACCACCCGCCACAGCAACTGCCCCCCAGTGACAATTGATGGTGTCTCACTACCTATTAAAAATGATGTTAAATACCTAGGCTTACATTTGGACCGTCGCTTAACCTGGGACAAACACATACAAACAAAGAGAAAGCAATTAGATATCAAATCCAAACAAATGTATTGGTTACTGGGGAAAAAATCAAAACTGTCTACGAAAAATAAGATCCTACTATATAAAACAATGTTGAAACCTATCTGGACATATGGTTTACAACTTTGGGGCTGTGCCAAACCATCAAATATAAACATCATCCAGAGATTTCAGTCCAAAACGTTACGTTCAATAGTAAATGCTCCATGGTATGTCACCAACAAAACCTTACATGAAGACCTCCAGATACAGTACATCAGCGAAGAAATTACAAGAGCAACCACCAACTACAAAAACCGACTAACAGGTCATGCAAATGACCGCATCGAAAGTCTATATCAAGACGGACCATCCAACCGAAGACTGAAAAAATCCTGGCCTGAAGACCTACTCTAGCACCACTAACTGAATAGTACTCAATAAGTGTAATGCCAATGGGCATATCACTTTCAAGCTGAAATTCTTCCATCTAATTTACTTATTACTCTTTGTGAGGTAGATTGTAAAATGGCAATAAAAGTTATAAAAAAAAAAAAAAAAAAATTCATTTTCCGAATAAATTCACATTCTGAGAAATACGCTAAGAATGTAGAAAGGGCAACATAGTGTTGACTTGGAACATAAAAATATTTTGAAAAACATCATAACTTCGATACAGAGTGGAATGTGTCAAATTTCCAAGGCCAGAGTTTTAATTTTATAATTGTGAATGGAGTATATATAAGTAAAATTTCGAAAATCAATAACACTCAAACCATTGAGTCGATTTTTCACACTTAGAACTTTTAAACCTGAAAATTTCAAGACTCTAGATCTTTCTGAAGTTAAAGAATTGTATTGGATCACGATTGAGACCATTTGAGGTTCAAAATTCTTCAATTACACACTTTTGGCCAAATGAAAATTCGCTCTCTTGTTCATAGAAACAAGTATGCTGCAATGAGCATTGCATTGAAAACGACTGGAACATTTTTTCACATTTCCATGATCACTCATGTGTTTCGTCAAAATTTTGGTTACAAGTGACAAGACATGTCACAACAAATTTCTTGTACCCCACTCTACCCCAAACACAACCTAATAAGACATCTGAACAAAATAAACTCAATTTTACACATGGACAGCTTCGATCTTATCCCCGAAGTGCTAGACAAAGAACCCTTGAACATACTGAAGGTAAAATTCCAAGGTCACATATTGACACCTGGTGACGTCCTCAGACCGAAAAGTGTTAAATTGATGCCAGAATTGGAATGGAGAGACGACAACACCGCCTTGTACACAATTTTCATGATTGATCCTGATGCACCCAGTAGAAACGACCATAGGTTCAGAGAGTTCTTGCATTGGTTGGTAATAAATTCACCTTTGAATAAGGTGAAGGGTGGAACTACAGTAGCTGGTTATATAGGAGCTGGACCCCCCAAGGGTACAGGATTGCATCGATACATCATTCTGGTATTCAAACAGAACGAGAGAATTAAATTCGAGGAAGCAAAAATATCTCGTTACAGCGCTTTTGGAAGGGCGAAATTCTCTAATAAGGCTTTCGCCAGGAAATATAACTTGGGGCCATTAGTAGCAGGGAATATATTCTTATCCGAATGGGACGACTATGTTCCAACGTTGTACAGAAGATTGCAGTTCTGTCCAAGTCATTGATATGATCTTGTGAGGATATTCTAAGAAATAAAGTAGGCAGTCCAATCTAAATATTCCAACAAATTGTTTGTACAACTTATTTCATATTTGTTGCTGTTGAAGGTACTGGACATCGAAAAGTTTCTCACAAGAAGTTTTGTCGAATTGAGCTTCTGAGTATTCACTTAAATAAAAAGCCAGAAGTTAAAAGAATCAAAACAATTTATTGAGACAAGAAATAGTGTGCAAATATGTCTATAAAGAGAAGATATGTTATTTCATCGCTAAACCTAGGTGAATTTACTTTTGTATACAGTATAAACGTATAGGGTAGCAATATTAAAATTGAGGCATATTGAAAGATTTATTTCCAAAACCAATCAGCACATGTTCTTATTCCTCTCATCAACATATTCATCCCACTGAGCCTTGTAGTAATTGCCAGCAATCGGGTTTCCTAAATTATACTTCTTCGCAAAATTCCTCACTGAGAACTTCAATCTGTCAGCTCTTGAGTTATGAGCAGTCCTGGGTGGTTCTTGAAAATCAATTTTTCCATTCTGTTTATATATCAAGAATATATATTTGTGTAAACCTGTTCCTTTTGGTGGTCCAGAACCTAAGTATTCGGCAAACACCTCTCCTGACGCTAGATTGTTTCCTTTGATGTTCCCAACCAACCAATGCTTTACTTCCCTAACTACTTCTGGAGTGTCATGGTCAGTCATGACGAGGAGGTAGTATTGGTCATCATCTGCCTCCCAAGCAACAACGGGTTTATCTTTGACTTCAGTAGGAGTGAACTCATTTCCATAATTTACTGTCTTGCCATTGGGGTATGTTATGGAAATGATGCCTTGAGGTGCCACGTCTATAACATCTGGTACTATGGATTCCTTGTCCATTTCTGATTATCCTCTTGAAGGAATATAAGCGATAAGTCATGTAAATATAAATAATAACAATGATATACTTAATTTTGGATCACAGTATCTCCACATTGAATTTAATTAACTCAATTACCTTACCTGTGGCTGTAATGATAACAAAAACGTGGGAACTAAATCCAGATTTTATCAGAGTAGTCACAGTTCAACGAGTACAGATAAATTTCATAATCCGCGAC
Source organism: Adalia decempunctata (assembly GCA_951802165.1). Taxonomy (NCBI): domain Eukaryota; kingdom Metazoa; phylum Arthropoda; class Insecta; order Coleoptera; family Coccinellidae; genus Adalia; species Adalia decempunctata. Next base: position 12,150,427 of record OX637696.1, on the reverse strand, counting down.
CAGAACCGGTTAAAAATGGTAGAAAATGATAAGTGCTATGATAATTTACCAACACAAACGATTTTTCAAGTGTTTCCACACGAAGGTTACCTGGATTCGAGTTAAACATTTCGCTTTGTAATATTCAATAAACTCACCTAGATAAATTTCACATACGAGGGGAACATACTGAAAATCTCACGTTACCTCTACGTCCTCTACTCAGAAACAGCTGATCGCCATAATAATATGTCATGTGATCGGTAAACAAGGAAGAAATTCCATTCAAATTTCTTCCCATGTAATAATTGAAAGCACAGAACATATAATAGATTGAAAGTACAAGTGAGTTTGCTATAATACCCAGAATTTCCTCACAAAATTTAACATATTATTGTTATCGGTTGACTACCTATCCTATTTATACAGGGTGATCCACTTCGTAGTAGAAGTACTTTGACAGCTCTTTCTTTGGTTAACTCGAACGGAAAAGTCTAGAAACTTGAAAATTTTCATGATGATAGATAATAGAAAAATCAAGCGAAATATGGAAAACATTCCCATTACTACCAATAAATACGGTAATAACTATTGGACGCCTGTCAACAATGTTTCTTGAACTGACAATTACGAATCTACCTACAAGGTGGGTGGTCAAAAGTTTCGTTAGTGCTTTTAGTGGCTTATTTTAGTCAAAATGGGTGCGTATAGAAACAAAGGTTATAAAAATAACATTTCTTTATTAGCAGAATCAAAACGAACTTCGATCAGTCCAGCCATGTACATTTTGAATACATTGAAAAAAATGTTTTTTCTTTCATTTATCACTTCTTTGGTGCAATTCCACTATTTGTAAGTCTTTTCCTCGATTGGTTGTACTTGGGTTCTTTCATATAGAAGCTTATTCAGAGGATTACGTAAAACATATCATTTGCATAAAATTTAATAGTTATTGCTCACACAGTCATCCAAGATTAAATTCACGATACAAAATATCATTCAAATATTAAATTTTGAATGAAGAAAATAAATGTATATTGCAATTACATAATAAGATATATTACACATATAAACAATGAAGAACTTCACACAAAATAAATACGAGATCTACATGTTAAAATTGAGCAGAATTTCGTCATACAATCAATATCATCTAAAATTCCTTACAAAATATATTTGGACGAGTATAAAAATTTCTTAAAACTAGATATCACCATTTTGTACAGATCAATATTAAGACAAGAGTAGTCCCAGGTTATCTTAAATACGTAAGGGTTCGTGGCAATGGATTATAAGAGGGGGGTAACTGAAAGAAGAATTCGTTAATTTCAACCAGAGATTATACTAAAATATGCCCACCTGAGCTCCAATCCTTGAAAGGTATCTATTTCTTATGTGAAAAGTGGAAGATTGTCCAACTTCTTCGCTACTACCTTGGGAGCGCTGTACATTTAATTTTTCTCTCTCTAGAATTTGGGCAGCCCTAAAATAAACAAAATAGTAAAATTTCCTCATTACAATGAACCTGTAAAGCCAAATTTCATAAATCGACAACAGAATACAAAATGGAAATATATGGGTGTTTTATGAAATATTCCATCACCACAAAGCTTCACTTCCTTCTGAAGTACTTTTTGCACTTCATAAATTTTCGCCATGAAAATGCTTGAAAGATGGTTTCCTGAAGTGACTGACAATTCACACACGATAAATCCCCTTAGATCCCCCTCAAACTTACCTTTATCACTAAAAGAAGAATCTACAGTTTTTTTCAAATTAATCAAATGAGAAAATGTTGACGAGCATCTCCATACTAATTCCCCACCTGAACCATTACTGATGATGATACATATAGAGATAAGTAAATATAAGTCCAAACGTAAGTCATGCAAGTGTTAAGAAGAGGTTAATAACACCAATTTATACAATAACTCACATCATTCGTTGCTGGTGTCTAAGTCTTGCGCTTGGTGTCATGTTCAAGACATCCTTCTCACAGAAATCCCAAATTAAAATTATTAAGGCGGCAAGTAATGCGACTGAAATAAAAATTCTTCAATTTAAAAACTACAGAGATCATAATGAAGATAAAATATTTCAAATTTGAATGACCTACTAATGTTCATTCACATTATAAAAAAAGGTAGATGTTATCAATCCATTTTGCAACATCACTGATAATCTCAATCAAATGATAAAACTTAGGAAAGTGGTTTAATGAGATTCATTACTCACCTGATAAGCTGCCAATGAAGAACAATTCTGATCCCATATATCCATATTTATCTATAATAATCCCTACGAGAGATGTGAATATCGCAAGTCCTGAGTTTTGTAAAGCAGAACACCTGAAAAATTCACAATGAAAATACCTAAATAATTGAAGGACAAAAATATAACTTACACTCCATAGGCAGTGCCGAGCTGATGCTCAGGGATCACGAGAGATATTAAAGGCCATAAACTACTGGCCAAAATAGAATATGATATGCCCATCAAACTCTGAAAAACAAAACCACTGCACATAAAAGACGAAAAACACGAAAAAAAATATAGAAAAGTATTGAAATTCTTAACACAAAGTGAAAGAAGACTGCATACCATACTTATGTAAGGATTAATCCAAGTGAAAAAATTAAGACAGCAATGAGCAACAATTGTGAATGAGATTCCAGAAACGATCCATAAAAGATTTCTTCCAGCCTTATCAATCAAAAATCCTAACAACGGTGACACTACGCCAGAAATCAAATAAACTATGCTACAAATGAAATTGGCATCTGATTCATTCATGTGGTATTTCTCCATAAAAAAAGACCTAAAAGATACAAGAATGATAAATTATGTAAATCCATGAATGAGTTCTTAAAACATCCGAATTTTTAAAAAAATGAATATGTACTCACTTTCCAATAGTGAAGAAAGGAAATATTGCTACATAGAAGAAAATAATTATAACGTTCAGCAACCAAAACTTCCCACTGAAGAATCGAACGTCAGACATTTTAACAGGGTCAGACGGAGTAGGATCATTCACCCTCAAAACTCTTTCAGCCTTTTTATCCATAAAGCCCAAAATAACTGAGCATATAAATGAGAATACACAAGTGATTGTCGCTGAAAAAATATCAATAATGGACAGAACTAGATAAATATTAGCAAATATTCACCTAAATAAAATGTTATAGCAAGAGCATCTAAACCTCTGAATTTTTCTGAAACCATGTTGTAAACACCTTCCAATACCATAAAATTAACAGTGCTTCCCACCCTAGCGAAACTCAATTGCAGTCCAAACACCATGTTTAACACTTTTCCTTTGAACCATAAAACTGCATAGTTGTTTTGAGCAACAGCCAGTGATTCTGCCCCAATTCTAGAAAATGAAACCTTGAATTCCATCTTTTTCTGTAAAAATTGTATACATACCCAAAAATAAAACGTCCAATAAGCATTAACCAAAAAGCATCCATCCACACACCCGTTGAGAAACATATTTGACCTATCAGGGTCAGTCCCATGTATATATTGGTTCCCATGCGTATTCCAAAAACTCTACAATACGAAAGGATATTAAACTATTCATTAACATCCTTAACAAAGTTTTTATACCTATCGATCAGAAATCCACCGATAAATCCTAAGAAAACATTAGGCCACGAATACACTGAATACAACAAAACATATTCTGAGGTGGAAAGATCAAGCTCCTTCTTAATTTTATCTTGTAGAGCAGCAGGATTGTCATAACAGAAATAAGAACCTAGAAAATTTCATAAATTAGGGTAAGTCATGAATCAGGAAAAATTTTCTTACCAAATCCAACAAAACAAAGCAGTATCAAACCAAATGTTCGAAAAATTGTCCCAGAAGGATGGGTCGCTGAATGTAGCAGGCTTGTGGTAGATTCCTGATAGGATACATTTTCTTCCCTTGGACTGTCACCCTCTATATTTTCATTGAATCCGAAACTGGATTACAGTTAATAAATTTTCTCAACTTATACCCACACTTAAATCCACCCACTGAATGGATTCAAAATTTCCTGTATCTATTTATCAATATAAGGAGGTAGAATCTAATTTGCAATCAGATAATGGGTTATCTTTGTTTGAGATAAATTTCTTCGCCAGATTTGAACAAAAGAATTTAGTAATCATACAGCTGAGTTTAGATTCCAACAATGTACAAATCTTATCAGAAATATGTGGATTTAGTAAAGAGTAGTTGGAATTGGATCTAAGTGCATTGAAATTCCTCAGATAAAAGTTCATACATTTTTTATTTTTCAACAATCCTTGATTAAATCAAAACACTAGCAATTATTTGATTAATTATGAATTTTTTTTTTGACACATAAATATTTACATCTACTTGATACCGTGAAAAAGTAATTCACCCCCCACGGTATAAATAAATTATTTCTTAAAATAAATATTGTCCGTAACAGTTTGATGTTGAATATAATAGATTTCTTCCATCTAAAAAAAATCTGAAAAATTTTGAAAATGTTTATTACATTTTGGAATTCCAAAAATAATTAACAGATTCCGCGACCTCTAGCGACGAAATCAAGCATTGTGATACAACTGGGAGAAGTTATGGCAACGTTGCTCCTCTCTCAACACAAAATTCAATTTCTGTGACCTCTGTTTGTTTTTGCGGTAATTTTTTTCTGTTCAAACTTGGAACAAGAATTTGACCATAATAAATAAGATAACTGTATCAGAAATGAGTTCAGCTAGTAAGGTATCATTTGGGAACTAATGGTAGTTTTGAATTGAATGCTCAAACAAAATTTTTCAGGTTGGAGAAATCTTCACTGCTGCAGGTCAAGCTTTTACTAAATTGGGAGATTTGACCATGCAGTTGCACCCAAATGCCGATTCTCCGACAGGGTAAGTTTCAGAATCATCGTTTCATCGATAAATGATATTTATGCATAGCATATTTTGTTTAGAAAATGGACAGATGAAGAAATTGAGATGTTGCGGCAGGTAGTTAAACAATTTTCAGATGGCTTACATCAGCTTAGTGAACATATCAAAAGAAGGACAGTGTAAGTCGAATTTTTAACAAAATTAACGATTCATGTTGCAACTTTTTTACATAAATGAAGAGAGTGCATCATTTTATCTCTTCCGTATGCTGTAATTCCAATTTCTTCATTGTTGTCTAATCTTTTTTTTGTCTAATAATGTTAGATCCCAAATTAGGACAGCTCTGAAGAAGAAAGCATTTGAAGATGCAGGCTTACCAGTTCGACAAATTTCTGTACCATCTTCCCAGTTACAACTACAGCAAGTTCCACAGACCCACAAATCAGAAGTAACTTTAAACATGCTGAATGCAGCGGAATCAGAAGTTGATGTGGAAGGTTTACACGAGGAAGTTAAACTTGAGTTTGAGGGTGGAGATGAAAATGTAGCATCGTAATTAATTATTTTATTTCGTGTTTTCTTTGTGATATATTTCTCATTGTACAAATAATATTTTGGATAAGATCAATAAATTCATTTCTTGAACATATGCATTTTGTTTCAAAATTGACCTTACATGGAATCATAGTTGGCTTGAATCTCTTATGACTTCATCCACGCTCATCAAATGACCAGTAATCCTTTCATAACAGAAGTCTTATTTATCACCTAAAAAAAAGTGTTTTCCTACCCCATTTAGTGTCCTCAGTTTCGACGATTTTAATTCTTCTGCATTTTGCTATTAATATTTCCTCTATATCTTTTACCACATCTTCTCTCATCTTGAGGTTTTGGAAGTGGGGAAAACTACTTTTAGATTTCTTCATGCGTTTCACAGCATTTCTATAACATTTCCACGGTTGAGCTTCAATCACTAATAGCTCAGAAAGTTCTGATACTCGTTCAAGAAATGTTGTCAAACCAGCATCTCCATGATTCAAATGGATCCACATTGAAATTGAAAAACATGTCACTATTTGAAATTTCTTCAGATTGAGATTATTCAGGTAAGTTTTAATAAAATCGTATCCATCTGCAGACATTATATCTACACAGAAAAACTCTATATTTTTCTTATACTCTTCCTTAGCTCGTTCTATCAACAGAGGGTCTATGTCAATTCCAATTATTTTATTTTCATTTCCATGTTCCAACAAAAATTCACTGAAGGCCCCAGTCAAATCCTTGAAATAAAGCTTTGATATCAAGGGATTTCTAATAAACTAAAATATCACTTACTCCGGTATTGCAACCAACATCTAAGCAGTGGGATATGCCTTCTTGTTTCCAGATGTCTTCAGGAATACGTTTGATTCTTTCTTGGGGTGGATAGAAGCTATAATAATTGATGAAATTTCCATAACGCACCGCACCTGGGTCATTGCCTTCAAAATTTAAACCGGATTTATCGTCCATATCTTTTCATAATTTTTGTATAACTATCTGGTGAGATAACTTATTTTTAGGTTAGACATAGCTGTCTTTTGGGTGGTAATATGTAATATAATATGCAGATAAGAAGGCGAATACCAATGGAAAAGATAACTTTAAAATTTCATTATCGTCTAGTGCCTACTCTTCTATAAAAGTCTATTTGTTATTGTTTTTGTTAATTGTTATATTATATGCCAATATTGCGCCGTGGTTGTAGATCAGGACTCTATCCCATTAACGTAGGTGCCGTTACATGTGTTGCATAACTAAAGGGGCTGATATTCTCGAATTGTAAAGAAATTATTCATTTTATGTATTTTATAATTTTGAAATAAGAAAGAAACCAAGTATTTGCAGAGCTTCACTAATCCATCTCATCCTTATCAATTTATGATTTCGTTATATTGCGTTTAAAATGATTTTGTTGGCAAACAAATGAAATAATGCACGCAACTTGTCCCCGACCTGATTTTTGAGATGAATGTGACGCATACGTTTACATTTTATTGGATTTCATTGCCTAACTGAAGATTAACGTGATCCAATTGAGTTTTTTGTGGTGCTTCAGTCTGGGTTTTCTTGTGTCGTGCTATGAGTACGACTATAAAAGACTTCACATAAATCAGCCATCAAATTTTTTCCTCTCAACGAAAAAGAATGCAAACTTTTGGAATTTGGAAGTGTATTAACTTGTAAAAAGGTGTAATTAATGCTTTATGTCGAATGAATATAGCTCATGCGAATTCCAAAGTACCACTTCGTATCTAAAAACGGATCTTGCATCTTGCATCATTATTTACGAATTTTCCCATAATGGACCTAGTGAAATATGATTGTTTTGCCGAGAACTGAAGACTACTGCATCCATCAAATCAATAACTGGATTCCGTTTCTTTCACTCCATTAATCGCTGTTCTGTTATCATTCTTTATAACGTTATTAGACTCGATGTTCATCAATCTACCCTGGGAGAAAAATGAGCCTTTGTTTGTTGAAGAAAAAAGACCTTCCTACATCAGGATGCGTTCCTTCGGAAGTATCGGGTGTTTTTTCAGAGTGATGGAACTTTAAATTGAAATAAAACACATTTAAAAAGATTGAAGCCAAATTTTTTTCTGTTGAAATATAACCTTATGACATATGATCATTATGTTTTAAAAATGACTTCCGGTATATGTCCACCACGACCAATTTTGGACAACTTTTTCAAGGCCTTATTCCTCGAGGGGAAATGGATCACCAAAAAAGCACTGTAGATTTTTTTAGTTTTATCTTTCAAATGTTCGGTATCAGAATGATTTATGGATCAGAAATATTCAAACAAAATCACTGTCGGATAGGGTCACATGGGTTCTTCACTGTAATGAAAAGGATCACGAAAACAACACTATAGCAGTTGCTCCTTTGCTGATAGTAAAATAGTTATGCAATTAGTCGCTCCATTAAGCAATTAAACGGAAAGGTAGGCAGATCATTATTCTACGGGCTGAGGCCCTAATGACGCGGTGGAGCCTCACTCTGGAGTAATTAAGACCTATTAAGTTCTAATTACTTCTCCGAATGCTCGGAATTTTTGCACCCCGATGATTTCAGGAGATTATATGGCTGCTACCGACGAAATCCCAGTTATGTTGTCAGTCATTTTGTGAAATCGAGGAATGGAAATAGGAAAACTCAAAAATACAATGTTTAAAATCCACCAGTGTTAACCTCAAAACGTTTCTGTCGCTCTAAGAGCATAGATATTCTATGCTCGTGAGGTCGCTGGTCAGGGGTAAATATGAACAATTTCAATATTTTATTCATTTTATGAGATTCCCATTGTTTGACCACCAGCACTAAACTCATAAAATATTTGACAGGTTTTTGGATTGCCTGATTGTGAAAACAATTTCGCTAAAATGTCCTCGTAGTCTTATAACAAAATGCGACCATTCCCAATGCCGACAGAAAAATACTCAACTGCGAACAGTAAATCGCAAACGCGCCATTTGCTCAAAACGAACGGAAGTCACTGATGGCTCCCCATACCTATCAATCATCCACCGTGTAATATCCCTCCGAGATACGGCCTTGAGCCGCACTACAATATAATAATTGAGCTAATAAAACGTGACATATGAGAGTAATTCGAACACAAACAATTACACCATTTCACGTTGCACAACTGCCGTTGATAACGCTGGCACAATATTTTGGACTTCACGTGATTATCAGTTATGTCCCATCCAGGCACGTTGCTGGAACCTGAACGATGTGGTGAAGAAATGTTTGAGAAAAAAATTCCGATCGAATGGTTAACAGGATTCGTAAAAGTATATTTTAACATTAGCGATGTCAAGTAGGATCGCTTGGGATCCAGCTTCAGTTTGCTAAGTTTAAGGTTTAAGGGGAGGTGCTACACGTCCGAGCTCGCGAGCTCCCTACAAAAATTGGGCTTTTTATTTCCATGTAGAACCACGTAGACCATGTAGACCAACAATTTTTTTTTCAAATTAAAGCTCAAACATTTCTCTAGAATGTGTTTTACTCGCTTTTCTTCGTATATTAGGAAAAAAACCTGGTGAGCTGTAATTTCATAAAAATCTGGACAAACGATTTTATTTCCATGATATCTCCGTCAATTTTCGGGATAAATGTATGAAATTTTCAGTATACATGCGGAATAATATACTGCTCCACAAGAGTTAGGGATATCGTATTCAATCTTTTTTAAAAGTATGTAATCTTCGAGAAAATCGCTGTAAAATCATTTAAAATTCAATAACAACTTCAATCGATCCAATAAAAATCAGTATGAGACATTTCGTCAATCTGGTCGCCTTTTTTCTGAAGTTTGGTTCTTTGCATCTGCTTCATGAATGTTCTTATTTTGAAATGAAGTCAGTTTATCAACGGCTTCGATTTGAAACGAGTTTTCTGAAAATGCCAAGACGTAAATTAACAAACGCTGAGGCTAATAGGGCTATCGGAATGCTACAGGATGGCCTAACTCAGGTTGTTGTAGCGGAAAGGCTCCAACTCAGCCAAAGTGTGATATCTCGACTTTGGAATAGGTTCAGGGAGACAGGTTCCGTGTTGGAAAGACCAAGCAGGCTTGGTGGGCAACGAAAAACAACACCTGCTCAGGATCGTTTCATCACCGTTTCGGCGAGAAGAAACCCTACATCTACGTGTAGAATGCTACGGAATACTCTTCAAAATGCAGATGGTGTCCAAGTTTCCATCGAAACCATCATACGACGTTTGAGAGAGGTGAATCTAGGCTCTAGACGTCCATTAAGAGGAGTTCCATTAACACGTGACCAAAAGCGTCAAAGACTGGAATTGGGCAAGCAACATATCAATTGGAACGATCAATGGCGTAGTGTCCTTTTCACTGATCATGGGCGTAGCCAGCTAGGGGCAGGGGGGGGCAGCTGCCCCCCTGTAAGAAAAAATAAATTGAATTTGCCTATTCTTTTTATACTAAAATTTTACATTATGAAGGACCAAGGAGGATAACCATGGTTTGCCCCCCCTATTATAAATTTTGCCCCCCCCCCCTGTTATAAATCCTGGCTACGCCCTTGTCACTGATGAATCCAGATATGGACGATGTTCAGATTCTCGAAAAATAAGGGTATGGACGCATACCCTGTAATCGTCGCTATGTCCAAGAAGTCCATCCATTCCGAGGGGGTAGTATTATGGTATGGGCCGGGAGATGTTTCAACGGGCGCACAGATCTACACATTTGTCCTGGGAATATGACCGCCTTACACTATAGGGAGCATGTCATTGACAATGTTGTGCTGAATTTTCACGCTTCCAGACGATAACGCTAGACCGCACCGTGCAGCCATAGTTGAGAATGCTCGCGAGGAGCTTGGTATTCCACATTTACCAATACCTCCGCACTCACCAGATTTGAATTGCATAGAACATGCATGGGATATGGTACAAAGAAGATTATTTAATCATCAACCTACCCCAGAATCCTTAAATGATCTGAGAGAGCTTCTGCCCCGTTTATGGAACCAAATTCCTCAAGAAATGTTCAACAACCTCGTGTGTAGTATGCAAAGAAGATGTCAAGCTGTTATTGATGACCGTGGAGGCCATACATTGTATTGATAGTCTTAAAATGCTTGAAGTCTCTGGGAATAAAATTTCGTTATTTTACTCGATTTTTCTAAACCACCCTGTATACGCTACAGACCTACAGGCTAAAATTAATTTGCAACTTGCATATTTATGAATTTTCATCACAAAAATCTTATTTTAACTATATTTTTTTTTCAGTTTAAGTCAATATCCCTAACTCATGTAGGTATACCAGTTTATTTTGCAGAATGTGTATTGATCAGTTTTTCTGTTTATTGCCCCTTGATTTTTGAATAAATTATAAAGAGGGAACCTTATTGGTCATATTTTCAACCAGGTTTTTTTCCTAATATACGAAGAAAAATGGAAAAGCAAGTAATACACACTCTAGAGAAATGATTAAGCTTTAATTAAAAAAAAAACTCAAAAAATGTCATGTTACATTCAAGAAGTTGAGAGTTGATACAGGGGCCAAGACTTTAGACGGTGTGTGTATTTTTAGTCAGTCACAGAGCAAATAAAAGCCACAAATTCCAATATCATCTCGACAAGGGTACAAAATAATTCCAATCCTCTATCATAATTCGGAGCGTTAGTCATAGCGTCGCTTGCCAATATCATTCAATCATCAGCTTCTTCATATAATCCGATTATTTGACTTTCCATCCCTTTATTGGATACACACCCCTCATTGCTGAGGTGGCGTAGTTGAATGACAGTTGGTAGCAAAATATATTATGGAGTGATGAGCTTTCCATCCCCACACAAAGCACTATCATATCGTTTTGGGTTTCATATATTTTCCCATTATGGTCCTTTGTTGTTTGGGGTTGAAAAATCCCTGCGACAGGCGCATATTATTTTTTGATGGAATCAACGCATCGGGTAGTCTATTTCGGGAAATTAGGGTGAAATTCGAGAATGAACACAGCTCATTTTGGAGGAAATTGAAAATCCAATTCGAAAAAGTAATAAGTCCAAATAAAATGTAACCAATTTTAAAGGCACATCTCAGACATGTAAGTATCAAAAATTTGGACGTGGCAATTGGAAAAATCATTTTTCTCAAAACACACTCTAATCCCTAATGACTGCACGAGAAAATACCCTAAAAGAACACAAGTATACTCCATTCACATTTATTTAATCACATAGGAGGTCATGGTTTCGTTTTCAGGAATTGGTGCTCCTGATGAAAAGCACAGAACATATGATGAAGTCAGTGCGCGCACAGAAAATATCGTTAATGAGAAAACGACGTTGCCAGTTTCTTTGTTTACATCAAAGTAAAAGTATCAAAGATATTGCACATTTTGTTAGGTTTACAAATTGTTCGCAGATTTTTGGTATTTAATCGATATTTGTAGGTGAGTTGTTCGTCGAATATCCAAGATTAACGTATGTTTATTGTTTTTAGCACCAGTTTGGAGCGTGAAGACGATTTTCAAGACCAGGACGAATGTTTACATTTCGAGGTTAAAGGGGTACACGGGAATTTCTTTGAAAAAGCTGTTATTTGGACAGATATCGCAGTAGATGGACCGGATGGAGCCTCAAGAGGTCGATTAGGATGATATTTTTCAGGTTTTCCCAGAAATTTGGCGATATCTGAGCAGATTTGCAAAAGTTAGGTACCTCACTAATGAGGTGGAACTTAGACCTAATTCTCCTATAAGAAACGTCTTTCAAAGGTCGAGATGGTGAAAAATGTCTTCTTTAGATGTTGTTTGAACAAACGCAGCCGAGTTTTATACCCCAACATTGATTTTAAGAAAGTTATCAACAAAATAAAATTAACATTATTCTTGATTCTTGTAATTACCCATCAGTTCATCTTATATCTTTGGGTTGATTTTTTTTAATGAATTCTTGATAAGAATCAACAATTGATGTCGTCAAGTCTTGAACTTTCAGTTCAAGAGGATAATAAACATTAAATCTTCACAAGCATGCATATGAAAATTATGTGAAAGCAATGCAATATTCTTCCATGGCGAAAATAATATATTTCAACAGTGATCTCTTTTACTTTTCATACAAATAACTAGAAAAGGTATCCTTTCTATCAATTCATATAAACGTTAATTATTTTCGTCCATCACATCGTTTTCCAATTCATTCATTTTCCGAATAAATTCACATTCTGAGAAATACGCTAAGAATGTAGAAAGGGCAACATAGTGTTGACTTGGAACATAAAAATATTTTGAAAAACGTCATAACTTCGATACAGAGTGGAATATGTGTCAAATTTCCAAGGCCAGAGTTGTGATTTTATAAAAATTCTGAATGGAGTATACATATGTGTGAATCAACCGAATCCTAAAGCATTCAAATAAGTACAAAAAAAGGTCACCGCTAAGCTAGACGTTTAATGACTCGGAGTACACAGTGGCTCCACTATCAAAACATTAAAAATTAAGGATGAATAACCAGGCAGCAAACAGGTTTACAATCATCCAAGAAGATGACGCATCCGAGGAGTGCATAGGCGATTACGCTCACCGAGAAAGAGATTGGGACAGGACCAGTTTTAACTTTATAAAAGCGGGGTATTTCCTGAGATCACGCTGGCGATTCTATTTTAAAATCAGAAGACAGGCCTTAGACGAGATCGGACAGGAATGAACTGGCTTATTGAAATAATCCAGTTATTGTTGTAGGATTCGTCACAATTGTGGACCGCTAATAAGCCGGCAGGTATTTCAGGCACATTTGTCTCTTGGATGCGGAGAAAACTTGCTTGATCTTGCATGGCAGGAGACGATGACCTCTCTCATTCTTTGGTTATTTGACCGTCATCGAAAAGTATCTCTTTTGTATAAAATATACCTATCCTTTGATATCAAAAGTGCCCACATATTATTTTTGATCATTTTTTGCGAAAATTTTATCACAAATGTTTTCGAAAGAAACCGTTCCATAAGAGCTGATAAACATAAATAAACTGCTCCACATGAGTTAGGGATATTGACTTAAATTGCAAAAAAATATAGTTAAAATAAGATTTTTGTGATGAAAATTCATATTAATATGATTTCAAGTTGCAAATTAATTTTAGCCTGTAGGTCTGCAGCGTATACGTGGTGGGTAAGAAAAATCGAGTAAAATAACGAAATTTTATTCCCAGAGAATTCAAGTACAGGGTGGCCATTTGAAAACGAAACAGACGAGATTACAGACGAAATAAATTTTTTCGATAGAAATACTCGGACAGGTCGATTTCTATTTCGAGGGGGGCAACTTAAGATGTAGGTTACGGACGCATAGCGCTTCAACCCTTGCTGCTACAACCCCCACCCCCAATTTTTGAATAGGGAAGATGGGGTGAGTGATACCTCAATTCAAGAGTATTTTTATACTGATTTCAGCACAGTAATTGTTTTTTCATTTTATGCATTAGTTCTCGAAATATTCATGCGTTAGTTAATTTTATCACTTAAATTAATTTTTTGCGAATAATTGACATTTCGTGCTTCCGAAACACCAAAATTTCCGTACTTGTATTTGAAATTGCAAAACATCTACCACTGGGCAAATGAAGTCATACCGTACGTGTTAATGCTACTAGGGTCAGATGTTCGACTAGCTGTTTTATTCACTGAAATCATTCTCCAACTGTACGGTATCAGAACGATTTGAAGTATTGATCTAAGAAATAAGACTTTTCAAAGTAAAGTAAATAATTCAAAAAACACTACAAGTGCCATGAAAACACCACTTCATTTTCAAATACTTAGTTGAGAATATTTCGAGAACTAATGCATAAAATGAAAAAACAATTACTGTGCTGAAATCAGTATAAAAATACCTTTCAAATGAGGTATCACTCACCCCATCTTCCCTATTCAAAAATTGGGGGTGAGGGTTGTAGTAGCAAGGGTTGAAGCGCTATGCGTCCGTAACCTACATCTTAAGTTGTCCCCCTCGAAACAGAAATCGACCTGTCCGAGTATTTCTATCGAAAAAATTTATTTCGTCTGTAATCACGTCTGTTTCGTTTTCAAATGGCCACCCTGTATTTTAAGACTATCAATACAATGTATGGCCTCCACAGGCATCAATAACAGCTTGATATCTTCTTTGCATACTACACACGAGGTTGTTGAACATTTCTTGAGGAATTTGGTTCCATAAACGGGGCAGAAGCTCTCTCAGATCATTTAAGGATTCTGGGGTAGGTTGATGATTACCTAATCTTCTTTGGAGCATATCCCATGCATGTTTTATGCAATTCAAATCTGGTGAGTGCGGAGGTATTAGTAAATGTGGAATACCAAGCTCCTCGCGCGCATTCTCAACTATGACTGCATTCTGCATTAACTGCACGGTGCGGTCTAGCGTTGTCGTCTAGAAATTGGAGTGTCACCAATAGCAGCCTGAAAATTTGGCACAACATTGTCAATGACATGCTCCCTATAGTGTATGGCGGTCATATTCACAGGACAAATGTGTAGATCTGTGCGCCCGTTGAAACATATCCCGGCCCATACCATAACACTACCCCTTCGGAATGGATGGACTTCTTGGACATAGTGACGATTGCGGGGTATGCGTGGGATTGTCCATACCTTATTGTTCGAGAATCTGAAAATCGTCCATATCTGGATTCATCACAAAAGGACACTACGCCATTGATCGTTCCAATTGATATGTTGCTTTGCCCATTCCAGTCTTTGACGCTTATGGTCACATGTTAATGGAACTCCACTTAATGGACGTCTTGAACCTAGATTCACCTCTCTCAAACGTCGTCTGATGGTTTCGATGGAAACTTGGACCCCATCTGCATTCTACACGTAAATGTAGGGTTCCTTCTCGCCGAAACGGTGATGAAACGATGCTGAGCACGCGAAATTGGCGAGATTGACGAAATGTCTCATACTGGTTTTTATTGGATCGATTCAAGTTGTTATTGAGTTTTAAATGATTTTACAGCGATTTTCTCGAAGATTACATACCTACTTTTAAAAACGATTGAATACGATATCCCTATAACTCTTGTGGAGCAGTATATTTTAATGTCTATATGTCTAGGTCCAAGTCTATGTCTATTTCTATGTCTATATCTATCCTCATGAAGCAAAATAATCCCTCTGATTGTAACACCCATCACATGCTAGTAGGCAGTATTGAATCGTGGTAAATCTCCATTCAAAAAGTGGTCTCTCTATTTCACGAGTAAGTACCATAATTTACGACGTAGAGACTTGATTATTTTTCTAAATTGAAGTTGAAGAACGTCCCCAGGGCAAATAGTTTTCTTTTTTTCGATTTAATTAGTTTTTCAATTAAAAAAACCGGGTTATCGTTAGATCTCTGCAATATTTGGGTTATTGAATATGTTTTTCGTTTTTCATGAGTACAAGCTATATTTTTGAAATAACCATCATGAAAATTTTTGTAGTTTATAGAAGATTAAATTGCCGAGGGCAAATAGTTGCGATTTTTTCCAAAAAAAGATGAATAACCGTCGGAAAAAAAATCAATAAGTGTAGTTTCCAAAACGCTGAAGTTCAACCTGTTTTTTTTTATTGAAAAACGAATTAAATCGAAAAAATCGCAACTACTTGCCCTCGGCAATTTAATCTTCTATAAACTAGAAAAATTTTCATGGTGATTATTTCAAAAATATAGCTTGTACTCATGAAAAACGAAAAACATATTCAATAACCCCAGATCTACCGATTACCCTGGTTTTTTTGATTGAAAACTAATTAAATCGAAAAAAAGAAAACTATTTGCTCCCGGGACGTTCTTCAACTTCAATTTAAAAAAAAACTCAAGTCTCTACGTCGTAAATTAGAGTACTTACTCGTGAAATAAAGAGACCACTTTTGAATGGAGATTTACCACGATTCAAAAGGTGATACTGCCCCTTAAGAAAAACGTACATTTTCACATTGTTTTTAGAGACGCAAGTCTTGTTTACTTTTAAATAAAAGTCTGGCAAAATTTAATTATCGCGTTTCAAAATACAACAAAATTGAGTGAAGCATTGAAATCTGAAATTTTGATTTTTACGGATTAAAAATAAAAAGAAGATAGGGGACACCCGGGTTTGAACCGGGGACCTCTCGATCTGCAGTCGAATGCTCTACCACTGAGCTATATCCCCTGTTGATAGAGTATGCAATTTACATTTTGATATAATGAAACTGACAGTGCATGGTGAATTTATAGTAGTGATCCAGTGACGGTGTCATTTATCCTTTCATTGGAAATTCGAACTGGATTATTTCGCTTTATATTATGATAGGAATGGAGTTTTCGATCCAATTTATGAGCGGTTTTACACGAAAACCCCCAAACTATAACAATTCCCAGTATTCCCACCATATATTCCAAACCACCCCTATTTTCAATTCGATGGCCCAATAACGAAAATTTCGAATCTCTTCATCCAAGCAACCGTAAAATCGTTATCTTCTGTTGACGAATGTGGAGTGCTGATGGGAAATTAGTCATATTAATAGACACACCATCAACCACGAGAATAAATCGCCACTCTCTACTAATGAAGAAGATACTAATCCTGACATTTAAATCTCCGGTTCCACGAAGTTTGTACAACTTCATAAATTTCTATTTTCGTAGTGGATGAAGAAATGATTCCTTTCTACTCCAGGCTATTTTCTATGAGATTTCTGGATCATAATGAAGTTCTTAAACTGTGTTCGTCATTATTCTATAATTGGATTTTTTTAAATTTCCAAGTTTGTTGAATGCAGATACTTTGAAGATTATGTGCAAGGTAAGGTAACGGGTCTTTCAATAAGTAGCAAAATATGGAGAAGAAACTCAATATCGTCTTCCAACCCCCTACCATCTTTTAATTGTCCTCATTATCTGTTACACAACTTCGCGAAGAAACTATACACCGCCATCAATTGTAATATCATATACATCTTTTCTTGGGCCATCAGCCCTCTTTCTTTGATTCCTATTCATTAGAGCTGAGCTCCAATCTCCAATTACAACGCCGTCTCTCGACATAAAGCAGCTGTCGCATCACAACTCACAAGAAGCTACAAAACAAAGAATTTTATCGCGAGTACTACCGACGGACTACCAAGAAATAATTAAGTGGGGAGGGGCATAAAAAATTTCGCCGCATCTGCTCTCTACCCCGAAGACAGGATGGTCGAAGCATTTTCTACCTTTCACCCTTCACTGTGTGAACGAGGGGTGGTGGGTGGCAAGCTGCACCATGCGTTGTTATTGTTAGGGGTCGCAGGTAGTTTTCGAGATGCGGTGTTGCCGGTGGGGACCGCTGCAAAAGAATGCCCTCAATAAAATTATTTCATAATCTTGAATTGGTAACTATCTTATCTCTTGTCATGTCCGAACAAAATCTTGATTTTTCTACTAGAAAAGTCCTCTGTTTCCTCTTCAATGTGACACCCTGTATGAAGACAACGAGTACAATGAAGATTACAGATAGTAGCTATGGTCTATAATAAAATTCCACCTGAATTAGTAGAATTATGAATACCATTCATCAATAACTGCATCATCTTTGTAAATAACAAGATATCAAGTACCAAGAAGAGGTAAACAATTCAACATCCTTGCCTCTAGGAGACAATAAAATGGTATCATCTACTTCTACGTATCAGTATTATCAGTATACAAGGTGTCCCAGAATCATTGGATTAGGTTGAACTAAAGACGATCGACAGCTTGGAAGCTACTGAAGCCAAGATAATGCTTTTCTTGTTTATTTATGCAGCAATAAGGAATATCTCAAGAAATCACGACAAGGAACGTACATAGAATTCTCAAAAATATGAGGATATATTGAGAAATTCTTACCCTACTATAGAACCAAACAAAATTTCAATGTCAAAATATTTTATCACTCAACATATTCTCCTCTTAATTGAATACATTATACATATATTACAGCGAACCTGCAACGTCTCTAGACCTTTCAAAAAAAAATGTTTCTTCTTGCTCTGCAAACCACTGCTTTTATAACCTCCACGATGGAAGAAAATCTACAACCTTTTAAACTTTTTTTCAGTTGAGGAAAGAGATGATAGTCGGACGGAGCCAAATCTGGTGAATAAGGGGGGTGTCCTAGTAATTCTGAATCACGAATTTCTTGCATGGCAACATGAGATTTGTGTACTGGGGCGTTGTCCTGTAAAAACAAAATAGCTTTGGATAGCTTTCCGCGTCTTTTCTGTTTAATTTTTTCCCGTAGAGTGGTCAGTAATGTCGAATAGTAATCTCCAATTATTGTTCTACCTTATCCAAAAAATCAATCATGATTACTCAATGGCAATCCCAAAAAACTGAACCAAGAACTTTTCCAGCAGATTTTTGGACACGAAACTTCTTAGGTCTTGGAGAACCAGAGTGTCGCCATTCCATCGATTGCTGCTTTGTTTCTGGATCGTAGAAATGTACCCAAGTCTCATCCATAGTAACAATTCGGTCTACATCGTTTTCAAATCGAGCACAGATCGAACGCGATGCTTCTACCCTTGCACGATTTTGGTCAACATTCAAACATTTGGGGATCCATTTTGCAGAAATTTTTCTCATGTCCAAATTGAAGTGAACTATATGATGAACCTGTTCGTATGAAATCTTCAGTGCTTCAGATATCCGTTTTAGCCCAATTCGACGGTCTGATAAAATCATGTCATGAACTGCATCGATATTTTCGGGGACTGACACAGAAACTGGCCTTCTCGATCGGTCATCATCTTCAATGGAAAATTTACTGCTTTTGAAGCTTTCAGTCCAATTTTCACGGTCGCATACGAAGGACATTGATCACCAAGGGTATTAAGCATATCTTCGTTATTCTGCTTACCTCTTAACACTTTTAAATACAGGTACTTGATGATGGCTCGATACTCCAATTTTTCGATTTTTACAATTTCAGTGGACATCTTTTTTTTTTAATTTATTGCGTAACTCTGGTTTACTTTTTTGAAGCCGAACTCTACACTGACACTTCTAAGTTCTAATATTGTTCGTTGATATGGTATTGCAATATTTTGTTTATGCATGGAACTGGTCTAGGCTTACTGGATATCAATACATCCTCGTATGTAGTTGAAAAAGCAGTTATAATACGGTGCTCGTAAAAAAGTTGTTTGGAAAGTGACATTGCTATCTATCAAAGAAAGGCGAGTTTATACAGCAACTAAAATAAAATAAGAACTAAAATAAAATATGAATATTCTTATTCTTATTCCTTATTTTAGCTCATTTCCTGTATAAACGCTGTCATTGAAATGCATCAAGTGAACATTCTTATTTTATTTTAGTTCCTATTTTATTTTAGTTGCTGTATAAACTCGCCTGAATTCACAGCAAGTAGACTGTTTTATTAATTCTAGACCCTGTATATTCGTCGAGAACAAATCATAGCAATAGCAAGTCATAACAATAACAGTAGTCCTTCTGCTGATTGAACGAAAATACATAAAGTTCAATTGGGACTCTTTCACACTCCAATTTATCCAATCTATTATACATTACAAATCCTCTGAATCGTTGATCAGCATTATCATACATTACTGAATTGACGAATCTCCATTAGTCACAATCACTAAAAGGGCACTTACGCTCCTACTCAAAGCCTATAATAGCATTGGATGATCGAGTAATCATTTGATCATTTATCATTCATAGAATCCTGTCTGAGATTCTTGCAAGTTACAAACTAGCAGAAACTTGCAAGTTTTGTACAGAGATCTCTTGGAATTGGCTTGATGAGTGGGTGACGTGAGAAAATTCGTGTAATTTGGAGGTCATGAAAGGTGGAATGCATCAGCAACGATGACAAGTATACAGGAAGTTCGAGAATAGAATGGCTGAGTGCAAGGTTACACAATATTGTTATATTTTGGTATTCGTCGTTGAGACCAGAAAGAATATTATCTATCACACGTGGTTGCACGTAATTGTGAAACTTTTCTTAATTGGATGGAGTGATTTCACGAAAATACACATTGTTTTCATTGAACCGGAAACACTTCATTAGAGTATTTCAGGTGGAGAATGAATTTGAGATGGATCAGTTTTATGTATTTGAAAACTCATCTTCTTCACTGGGAAACCTGTTTTTATGAGCACAATTAGGAAAACCATTTCTTCGAAAGGTATACCTCTGTTCTGTTCCTGGGCACGTACAAAATTTGCATGAGTTGTAAACTGACTAAGAGGATAAAAGTCTTTTTAAAGATCGTATATTTTTGTCCCAAATTCACGTCCTTTACGATTTGCGGAAGGATAAAGAAGAAATTGTTTCAAACTTTTACAACAACCAATTTTACACGGATTATTGAGTATGTATTAGGCTATCGTATTCGTTTATAGCATACTATCTTTGTACAATGGTTCGGTAGGTATTTAGTGCCCTCGACAAGATAACAATGTTTACCATGTTTACGAGGGATTACAACCCTCATCCAAAAAAGATCTTATCCAACGTAGTTACAGGTACTTCAGTAGACTGACATTATTTTCAACTATCGGGTGTTTTTGTAAAGTGATAGAAGTTTAAATTGAAATAAAACATATAAATTAGGTTTGAAGGCATTTTTTTTATTTAAAAAATAATTTTATGACATTTTTGTTTGAAAAATAATTTATCAGGCATACCTATGTCCACCACGATATTAGCTCTGAGGAACCGCATTCGACCAGAGCAATACTGAACCACTTTTTCGAGTAATTCGGGCCTTATTTCAGCAATAACACGAGTTATGTTTGCTTCCAAACCGTCTATGGTTCTGGTTTATCAGCATAAACCAATGACTCGATATAACCCTAAAGATAATAATCTATTGGAGTTATGTCGCCTGATCTTGGAGGCCAATTAATTGGACCATTTCTCGAAATAATGTTATCGCCAAATCTTTCTTTCAATAAATCAATTGTTACGGTAGCAGCATGGGGTGTAGCACCATCTTGTTGAAATCAAAGCACTTCTGGGCCGATTCCATACAAATTTTGAAACAAATAATCATTGATCATCGATCTTTAATGAGCAACATTAACTCCAGCATCGTTTTTAAAGAAATATGAAAACATGATGCCTCCAGCGTGTAAAGCACAACATACAGTGCATTTTTCAGGATGCCATGGAACCTGCAGAACTTCTTGAGGATTGTTTTCACTCCATATACGACAATTCTGCTTGTTTACGTAGCCGTTCAACCAGAAATGAGCTTCATAACTAAACACAATTTTTCGATAAAAAGTGGATCAACTTCAAGCTGTTCTAGGACCCAATCAGCAAACAAATGACACTTATTAGTTTTTTTCATGGTGAATTGGCTTCAGTTTTTGAACCATTCACTTTTATTTAATCACATTGGAGGTCATGGTTTCGTTTTCAGGAGTTGGTGCCCCTGATGAAAAGCACAGAACATATGATGAAAAGTCAGTGCGCGCACAGAAAATATCGTTAATGACAAAACGACGTTGCCAGTTTCTTTGTTTACATCAAAGTAAAAGTATCAAAGATATTCCACATTTTGTTAGGTTTACAAATTGTTCGCAGATTTTTGGTATTTAATCGATATTTGCAGGTGAGTTTCTCGTCGAATATCCAATATTAACATATGTTAATTGTTTTTAGCACCAGTTTGGAGCGTGAGGACGATTTTCAAGACCAGGACGAATGTTTACATTTCGAGGTTGAAGGGGTACAGGGGAATTTAGTTGAAAAAGCTGTTATTTGGACAGATATCGCAGTAGATGGATCGGATGGAGCCTCGAGAGGTCGATTAGGATGATATTCTTCAGGTTTTCCAAGAAATTTGGCGATATCTGAGCAGATTTGCAAAAGTTGGGTACCTCACTAATGAGGTGAAACTTGGACCTAATTCTCCTATAAGAAACGCCTTTCAAAGGTCGAGATGGTGAAAAATGTATTCTTTAGATGTTATCAACCAAATAAAATTGACATTATTCTTGATTCTTGTAATTACCCATCAATTCATCTTATATCTTTGGGTTGATTTTTTTTAATGATTTCTTGATTAGAATCAACAATTGATGTCGTCAAGCCTTGAACTTTCAGTTCAAGAGGATAATAAACATTAAATCTTCACAAGCATGCATATGAAAATTATGTGAAAGCAATGCAATTTTCTTCCATGGCGAAAAATAATATATTTCAAGAGTGATCTCTTGTACTTTTCATGCAAATAATTAGAAAAGGAATCCTTTCTATCAATTCATATAAACGTTAATTATTTTCGTCCATCACATCTTTTCCAATTCATTCATTTTCCGAATAAATTCACATTCTGAGAAATACGCTAAGAATGTAGAAAGGGCAACATAAAAATATTTTGAAAAACGTCATAACTTCGATACAGAGTGGAATGTGTCAAATTTCGAAGGCCAGAGTTGTGATTTTATAATTGTGAATGGAATATATGTGTGCAGACTAAGATCTTCACGCAAAATTTTCCATGTGATGGATGCGCAGAGTCCAACTTGTTGTGAACGTCGACGAATAGACAAATCTGGATCTTCATTAACACTATCACTCACAGCAGCGATATTTTCTTGTGTACGTACAGTTCTTTGTCTTGCTGTTGTTGTATCAAGTTTAGAAAATATTGTACGAAATCTATCGATAGTTCGACGAATAAGCTTCTCTGATGGACGATTATGTAAACCATAAATTATTTCACGAAGCGCTCTATAAGTTTGGCGAATAGAACGCTGATTTTGAAAATGAATTTCAACAATTTGTAAACGTTGTTGCGGCGTGAGTCTATCCATGATAATTTGTCAATGCTTACTCAACAGAAATGTCAAAATAACATGGCTTCTACCTTCTGTCAAATCACAGTTATCTCTATCGAAAATTCTATCACAGTTTTGCATCACATTGGATATTCAACCACTAAAATAAGTAAGTTTTATGGTTTATGGTCACTTGCATTTGGTTGAAGAAGGATGTATTCAAGTTACGTACAAAAATGCAGAATTGTTTTGATCGCACAAGCCGAACCATGCTAGCTAATAATTGAGAAAACATTTTGAATCATGAATGATTGCTTTGACAGCTGTTTCTTTCTTGATAGTTGACAGCTGTCATTTTTTCTGACATCTGTCAAGTTTCTGACACCTGTCAATTTGTTTGATTGGATTCTTGAATGCACGGGCGTAGCCAGGATTTATAACAGGGGGGGGCAAACCATGGTCATGGTCCAAGGTCGTTCAAAATGTGAAATTTTGGGATAAAAAGAAAAGGCAAATTTAATTCATTTTTTCTTCCAGGGGGGGGGCAGCTGCCCCCCCCTGCCCCACGCTGGCTACGCCCATGCTTGAATGTGAATCTACCTAAAGATGGATCAACTCACAAGATCGATCTACTTTTAAGATCGATCTGAAGATCCTGTCTTCATGTTAGTGCTTTAGGAGAGCCATTTTGTCCTTTAACTTTAATTAAAAATGGTAATTCGAAAAACATGAATTTCGATTAGCCTATGACGCGGAGTGTGAACTTGCGATCGCAAAAAGCCGTCCTTCATTATGCAGCCGCTAGTCCAAACAGGAATCATCACCAATTCACGACCGAAGTAAAAAGCGCAACATCCGACAATGCAGCAATTTCAATCACATCTCCATTTGTACCTATTTCAAAATTTATTCAAAATCGCCCCCGAAAGACTTCGCAGTCGTAAAGCTCCGCCGAGGAGGGCGATGCGCATGCACGCCCCACTACGGAGCTTTTCCATACAATCCACTACTCGCTATTCCTATTCTCTTTCCTCCTTCTATCCTCCCGAAACCGTCGCCAGAGTGCGTTGAGTGATGGAGTAACCGCGCCGTCCGCACAATACGTAACTTTTCGTGTCGACGTGTGACGTTTCGGGGTTTTTCGAATTTTGGATTTGGCAACACTGGATAACATAACATCAGCTCAAGCCCCCTTGGATTTAGCAGTTTTTGATTGCAAATGTGAGTATTTCGGAGCTTTTGCGGCGTAGTGGATTGTGCGTTGTTTTGAGAAGCGCAAAGTTGTGACGTCTTCGGGAAAAGTTTACCAAAAGTGTTGTTTTTGTGTTTTTTGTTGAATATTGGTGTGTTATCATCAAGTTTGAGCGTATAGCGGTGATTCTCGATCGTTTTTCGAGTTGCGTCAAAAACGCGCGTTTCAGAACGCGCTTTTTCAGTTTGAACCATTTAATCTGTGTTTTGACCAGCTCTAAATATAATAATCGAAATAAGAAAATGGAAAATTCGATAGAGCATTTGAACGAACTCAATGTTGATATATTTGTAGGTTTAAAATGATTTTGCGGTTTTAAAAAAACTGACGTAAATAAAATCGGCCAAATCAACTTTGACTTTTATTTCTTCATAAAAATTTTCTGTTGAATCCAAACTCAATGCGTTAATTCTCATCAGAAATTTCTTATGACATCGTGAAATGTTTTTCAAATCGCTGGCTTAACCAGCTCGCGTCAGCTTTAAAAGCTCAAGGTTGTCTACCAATTGATACCACTATTTATGGAGGAATTTGACCCCTAAATTCTTTATAAAATGTCAATGGTGCGTTGCTATTTCACCATTTTTTAAATAGATCACAAATTTTTCTCGGCTGGATGATTGATGAGAATCATACAACTCGAAAAGTTTTCGAAATTTCGTCGACAATCGACAGTCATCAAATACTGAAACGCCTAGTAACTCCCATTGACAAAATTCTGGCACAAAATGTCACTTTTTCCACTTTTGAAACTTTTCTCTTTTTCAGATTCAGTTCAGGAACCATTCCGGATTGAACCTGTGTAGTGCGTAATAATAATTAATAATAATAATACCATCGAAACTCAAGATGCAGAGTGTGCAAGAAGTGATACAGGGTAGTCGTGTGACAGTGGACAAATCTGTTGAAAGTGTCTCGGGAAGTGACGATGTTAACGTGGTGGTTTCTTCGAGTTCTAGAGATCGCGAGTGTAGGGTCCCTAGGGTAACCAACAGTAGGGACGCAGGTTTGGGACTTCACCAGGGAGATCCCCACTCTCCTATGCTGATAGGTGACAAGTACCTTGTGATGGATCTTGTGGACGGGAGTTCTTTTTACAAATGTGTGGATATCGCCAATAATGAGGAATACGCATGCAAGGTGAGTTCAGAAGGGATCTAACTCGGGATCTAATGAAAGAAAAACACTCTATGGGGTCGTTTTATAATACAGGGTGGTTCTAGTTATTCGCGTTGAGAGTACGAGCAGATATTCGAGATTCTTTTCTGCTGCCAGGTGTAGCACTTTTATTAGAGCATATTATAAATATTTTGGCATATACAGGGTGCTTCATTTGAGCGTGAAGCTCATATTTTTCTGTTATATAACTTTATCGAGAACTTTATGCATTTTTTAATATTTCGATTACTCCTAAATTGAAAAGATTTCTTTATGGACACTATTTGAAAATTTTCAGTAGGTTGGGCGTCCTCAGATTTCTTCCAAGCTTTTGGAATCATAAAATAAAATACAGGGTGGCCCATTTGTTATAAGCGAGTTAAAGTTGCTCTGCTCTGGGGCCTGTATTTTCTTCGTATAGAACTCGGTATTGAATGACTCGCAAAAATGATTTCTATCGATAATCGACGCGATGAGCCAACAAAAACTCGCTCTAATGGGCCCCAGGGAACAAAGAACGACAACGAAGATCGCAGAGTGCACTTCCGACTCGACGGTTCCCATAATTAAGGAAAATCTCCGAGAAAACTGCCGGAAAAGCCTTCGGAACGATCCCGTATCGAGAGGCGAGAAAGAGCCGCTACTGAATTAGAAGAAAAACACCTTGATGGTCGGAAGAATGAGCGCCATAAATTCCGCAGAGCGATCGGAGAAACTCGATGATTTCCCGACGTTTCAGCGTATTTTCTTACGTAAATATTTGGGAGCGACTTGTCTGAGAACTGAAAGCTTGCTGAAACAAGCGGAACGGAAGTTTGGGAAGTTGTTCTCTTCCCTCATTTCTCCAGTTCGATGGCACTCGAAATGGTCCAGTAAAAATTGGGTTTCCATGTAAAGAATTAGATTCACAATGATGGAATCTTTGAATTGAAGGAGATAGGTTTCATGGTGAACAAAAATCGGTCTATTTTCAACAACAATTTCCCAATGGAGGAATACGTAAATATGTAAACGATTGAATTCGAGGACACCTTTCGTAATAGCTGTCGAAATACAATCAACATGGCGCAACCTCACGCGACATTGAATGTGACACCTATTTTATCGATAGACGTATAACTTGCCGCGTTTCTCGTAAATTATCGCGATTTATTTTCCTCCCAATTCTCGATTATCAGAAACTGTTTCCTGGTCGAATAGTTCGATAGTCGCAACCTTGAGGACGACCTTGTAGACACCGCGAAATTCTGCGTAAAAAACTGGTTTCTTCTATTTCGAATTCTGCACCACACGTGTTAGCACGTGTGAGAATAAATCATGTAGGGGATGAAATTGTAAAACGAGGGGACACTCGCCGTGAATGACTGATTGGAAATGGGGGTTTGTTCGTTTTGTATGGATACCTGCAACGCAGACCTGTTTTTGTTGAACCTGATCTTGATGTTTGCAAAGGGATCAGTGTGAACTTGGCGGCCACTTCCTATCGGCCATTCTCGGATTCATCGGCCAGTTCACCAGTGGCGTCGGGTATTAATGTAAATCGCGATTAAAATTATTTGAACGGCGAGAATTCGGAATTTTTGCCTGAAACGACTTCTTTGATTCTCTGTTGATAATTAAACAACAAAATTTCTATTTATTTTGATGATTAGAAAAAGTTATAATGAATTTTATGTGTCGGAGAAATATGATTTCGAGTATATTGAAGAGAAATACTTGAAAAATGATTAGCCTGAATGAAATTTGATAGGGATGTTCCTAGTGCGTTCTGAAATCTTAATCCGAGAGGATTTTCATTTGCAGGACTTCTGAGGGTAGTTTTCACCCCTATCCTCCAAGAGTCGACAAAACATCGCGAGTGGGTCTAAAATATGATTAGCCTGAACGAAATGTGGTAGAAATGTTGCTAGTGTGGTCTAGAATCTTATTCCGAAAGAGTTTTCATTTGCAGGACTTTGGAGGGTAGTTTTCACCCCTATCCTCCAAGTGCCCTAAAACATCGCAAGTGGGTCTAAAAAATGATTAGCCTGCATGAAATTTGATAGGGATGTTCCTAGTGCGGTCTGAAATCTTAATCCGAGAGGATTTTCATTTGCAGGACTTCTGAGGGTAGTTTTCACCCCTAACCTCCAAGAGTCGACAAAACATCGCGAGAGGGTCTAAAAAATGATTAGCCTGAATGAAATTTGATAAGAATGTTGCTAGTGTGGTCTAGAATCTTATTCCGAGAGGTTTTTCATTTGCAGGATATTGGAGAGTAGTTTTCACCCCTATCCTCCAAGAGTCGACAAAACATCGCGAGTGGGTCTAAAAAATGATTAGCCTGAACGAAATTTGGTAGAAATGTTGCTACTGTGGTCTAGAATCTTATTCCGAGAGGTTTTTCATTTGCAGGACATTGGAGGGTAGTTTTCACCCCTATCCTCCAAGAGCCGACAAAACATCGCGAGTGGGTCTAAAAAATGATTAGCCTGAATGAAATTTGGTGAGAATGTTGCTAGTGTGGTCTAGAATCTTATTCCGAGAGGTTTTTCATTTGCAAGACATTGGAGGGTAGTTTTTACCCCTATCCTCCAAGAGTCGACAAAACATCACAAGTAGTTCTAAAAAATGATTAGCCTGAATAAAATTTGGTAGAAATGTTGCTACTGTGGTATAGAATCTTATTCCGAAAGGTTTTTCATTTGCAAGACTTTGGAGGGTAGTTTTTACCCCTATCCTCCAAGAGTCGACAAAACATCACAAGTAGGTCTAAAAAAGGATAAGCCTGAATGAAATTTGGTAGAAATGTTGCTACTGTGGTATAGAATCTTATTCCGAAAGGTTTTTCATTTGCAAGACTTTGGAGGGTAGTTTTCACCCCTATCCTCGAAGAGTCGCTAAAACATCGCAAGTGGATCTAAAAAATGATAAGCCTGAATGAAATTTGGTGAGAATGTTGCTAGTGTGGTCTAGAATCTTATTCCAAGAGGTTTTTCATTTGCAAGACTTTGGAGGGTAGTTTTTACCCCTATCCTCCAAGAGTCGACAAAACATCACAAGTGAGTCTAAAGAACGATTAGCCTGAATGAAATTTGGTGAGAATGTTGCTAGTGTGGTCTAGAATCTTATTCCAAGAGGTTTTTCATTTGCAAGACTTTGGAGGGTAGTCTTTACCCCTATCCTCCAAGAGTCGACAAAACATCACAAGTAGGTCTAAAAAATGATTAGCCTGAATAAAATTTGGTAGAAATGTTGCTGGTGTGGTCTAGAATCTTATTCCGAGAGGTTTTTCATTTGCAGGACATTGGAGGGTAGTTTTCACCCCTATCCTCCAAGAGTCGACAAAACATCGCGAGTGGGTCTAAAAAATGATAAGCCTGAATGAAATTTGGTGAGAATGTTGCTAGTGTGGTCTAGAATCTTATTCCAAGAGGTTTTTCATTTGCAAGACTTTGGAGGGTAGTTTTTACCGTTATCCTCCAAGAGTCGACAAAACATCACAAGTAGGTCTAAAAAATGATTAGCCTGAATAAAATTTGGTAGAAATGTTGCTACTGTGGTCTAGAATCTTATTCCGAAAGGTTTTTCATTTGCAAGACTTTGGAGGGTAGTTTTCACCCCTATCCTCCAAGAGTCGCTAAAACATCGCAAGTGGATCTAAAAAATAATAAGCCTGAATGAAATTTGGTGAGAATATTGCTAGTGTGGTCTAGAATCTTATTCCAAGAGGTTTCTCATTTGCAAGACTTTGGAGGGTAGTTTTTACCCCTATCCTCCAAGAGTCGACAAAACATCGCGAGTGGGTCTGAAAAATGATAAGCCTGAATGAAATTTGATAAGAATCGAGAAAATCGCCTTTCATGACTTGAATCAACAAAATTTGTCAATAAAAAAATATATTGTGCGAAGGGGCAAACAAACAGTTTACCCCAAGAAGTTACTACGTTTGCGGATTAAACACAAACTTGTAACTAACTATTCGTATTTTTGTGAAAATCGAGCAATTATATCAGAAAAAAGC
Organism: Adalia decempunctata; assembly: GCA_951802165.1. NCBI lineage: Eukaryota > Metazoa > Arthropoda > Insecta > Coleoptera > Coccinellidae > Adalia > Adalia decempunctata. The sequence goes on along the minus strand of OX637696.1, from coordinate 12,120,807 downwards.
AACATAATGAAATTTTTTGATTAACGTTACGGAGACTAATCCGTTTTGCAATATTTTTTTGAGAATTTCGTTACTGACAAATTTGATTATATTTTATAGAAACGCAGAAACTTTTCAGGGTAAACTATCAGTTTGCACTTCTATACTTGGACATAATTTGCATACATATTGATAAATTTGTTCATTTAGGTTGCGAATGGTGTTCTTACTGAATATAAATACACAAAGAAGAAATTAATTCCTCCACAACAAATGTCATTCAATTATAGAAAACCATATTTCAATGCGTCTGAGAAATCAATCTTCGAAACATCATTTTGAACCCCACTAGCAGCAATCTCACCAAATTTCGTCCAGGCTAACCATTTTTTGGACCCACTTGCGATGTTTTGTCGACCCTTGGAGGATAGGGGTGAAAACTCCCCCCCGAAGTCCTGCAAATGAAAAACCTCTCGGAATAAGATTCTAGACCACACTAGCAACATTCCTACCAAATTTCATTCAGGCTAATCATTTTTTGGACCCACTTGCGATGTTTTGTCGACCCCTGGAGGATAGGGGTGAAAACTCCCCCCCGAAGTCTTGCAAATGAAAAACCTCTCGGAATAAGATTCTAGACCACACTAGCAACATTCCTACCAAATTTCATTCAGGCTAATCATTTTTTGGACCCACTTGCGATGTTTTGTCGACCCTTGGAGGATAAGGGTGAAAACTACCCTTCAAAGTCCTGCAAATGAAAAACCATTCGGAACAAGATTCTAGACCACACTAGCATAATTCCTACCAAATTTCATTCAGGCTTATCATTTTTTGGACCCACTTGCGATGTTTTGTCGACCCTTGGAGGATAAGGGTGAAAACTACCCTTCAAAGTCCTGCAAATGAAAAACCTTTCGGAATAAGATTCTAGACCACACTAGCAACATTCCTGCCAAATTTCATTCAGGCTAATCATTTTTTGGACCCACTTGCGATGTTTTGTCGACCCTTGGAGGATAGGGGTGAAAATTCCCCCCCGAAGTCCTGCAAATGAAAAATCTCTCGGAATAAGATTCTAGACCACACTAGCAACATTCCTACCAAATTTAATTCAGGCTTATCATTTTTTGGACCCACTTGCGATGTTTTGTCGACCCTTGGAGGATAAAGGTGAAAACTACCCTTCAAAGTCCTGCAAATGAAAAACCTTTCGGAACAAGATTCTAGACCACACTAGCAACATTCCTAACAAATTTCATTCAGGCTTATCATTTTTTGGACCCACTTGCGATGTTTTGTCGACCCTTGGAGGATAGGGGTGAAAACTCCCCCCCGAAGTCCTGCAAATGAAAAAGCTCTCGGAATATATAAGATTCTAGACCACACTAGCAACATTCCTACCAAATTTCATTCAGGCTAATCATTTTTTGGACCCACTTGCGATGTTTTGTCGACCCTTGGAGGATAGGGGTGAAAACTCCCCCCCGAAGTCCTGCAAATGAAAAACCTCTCGGAATAAGATTCTAGACCTCACTAGCAACATTCCTACCAAATTTAATTCTGGCTAATCATTTTTTGGACCCACTTGCGATGTTTTGTCGACCCTTGGAGGATAAGGGTGAAAACTACCCTTCAAAGTCCTGCAAATGAAAAACCTTTCGGAACAAGATTCTAGACCACACTAGCAACATTCCTACCAAATTTCATTCAGGCTTATCATTTTTTGGACCCACTTGCGATGTTTTTTCGACCCTTGGAGGATAGGGGTGAAAATTCCCCTCCGAAGTCCTGCAAATGAAAAACCTCTCGGAATAAGATTCTAGACCACACTAGCAACATTTCCACCAAATTTCACCCAGGCTAATCATTTTTTAAGTTTATTCCTTCAATACACTCGAAATCAGATTTCTCCGACACATAATAATTCATTATAACTTTTTGTAATCATTAAAATAAATAGAAATTTTGGTGGTTAATTATCAACAGAGAATCAAAGAACTCATTTCAGGCAAAAATCCTGAAATTTTCGTCTCCCAAATAATTTTAATCGCGATTTTCATAAATACCCGACGCCACTGGTGAACTGGCCGATGGATCCGAGAATGGCCGATGGAAAGTGGCCGCTAACTTCACAGCCCTTGCAAAGGGGGGCTTTATATGCCCATTTTGGACGTTCAGGTAACTTTCTGTATCTTGTCGCGGTAGCTGCTTGGTTCCTTGGGGATCGGCAAGTGTCAGATTATATAATTCGTGAGATTTAATTGTGGGGAATTGCGGCTTTTGTGCCTTGGATTGAAAATTCTCAATTCGCCTCAGAATTGAAAGGAATCAGAAACGATATATCTTTTTAACAGGACCGAATTAGGAAATTGAGAAAATGGTTCTTGATCTCGAGAATCTAAAGTTCTCGCTAAAGTTATAAAAATGGGCAACACTACGTTTCACCTTGTATACAGGGTGTGGCGTAATGAATGCGTAATATGGTGTCTGAGGGTGGAGGACATAGTTTTTTTCAACCAGAGATCTCGGATATACGAGGATATATTGAAAAATTCTCAGCCTACTATAGAACCAAACAAAATTTCAATGTCAAAATATTTTATTAGTTTTATTACTCAACATATTCTCCTCTTAATTGAATACATTTATTACAGCAACGTCTCTAGACCTTAAAAAAAATGTTTCTTCTTGCTCTGCAAACCAGTCCTCCACTGCTTCTACTTCTATTACCTCCTCGTTGGAAGAAAATTTAAGACCTTTTAAACTTTTTTTCAGTTGAGGAAAGAGATGATAGTCGGACGGAGCCAAATCTGGTGAATAAGGGGGGTGTTCTAGTATTTCTAACCCTAAACCACGAATTTTTTGCATGGCAACATGAGATTTGTGTACTGGGACGTTGTCCTGTAAAAACAAAATACCTTTGAATAGCTTTTCGCGTCTTTTCTCTTTGATTTTTTCCGTAGAGTGGTCAGTAATGTCGAATAGTAATCTCCAGTTATTGTTCTACCCTTATCCAAAAAATCAATCATGATTACTCCATGGCAATCCCAAAAAATTGAAGCAAGAACTTTTCCAGCAGATTTTTTGACACGAAACTTCTTAGGTCTTGGAGAACCAGAGTGTCGCCATTCCATCGATTGTTGCTTTGTTTCTGGATCGTAGAAATGTACCGAACCTCTTTCGTGGGAAAATATTTCGCATTCGTTACTTCACAACCTGTATAAACCTCGGTATAAACTAAAACGAGTGCTCAAAAATGAAGACTGAGGGTAGACTGGAATATACTCGGGAATATATCATCTCTGAATTAAACCGAAATTTCAACCAGCATTAGCCAAATACCTCGTTCTCTCAAAAATGTCAAGTAAACCGAGCGAAAACTCAGACCTTATCAGCGTTCACGCTACACATGCTCCCGAAAAAACACCCGGTAGATAGCCTCGACTTGTTGCTGTCATTTCCAAGCACTTTGAGCCCGCAAACACGAGCGAAAATCATGCGAGGACACGTGCAAAGGCAACACACTGTTTCGCTGCTGGGGGCGCAGGGTGCCCCAAAGTTCAAAAGCTTGCCGGTTAAGAATTCCGCAGGTCAGCCATGAAAGGGCCCCTTAACTTTTAGTGTAAACACGGGGGGAAATAACAGTATTAGTGACCCGGTCGGCTTCCGAAGGGAATAAACAAAGACCAGGAGTTACCTTTGCATCAACTGAAGGACTCTACGAAGTGGGGACATTGAACTGCCTCATTCAAAGCGGAGCCTACTCCTTTGGAATGATGCGAATCGTACTGGGGGGAATTAATTGGGGATATGGTGATGTGCAGTGCTAAATAAGGGCCAAAAATCCCCAGACACATTTCAGTGGTATCAGGGCTCAAAGGACCAATGCTCAGTCGAACAAACTGGTCACCAACCATGCCGGTCGTTTGTGGGCCTTCGACAAAGATCATTCTATCCGGATGACCTATTTGCATGTACAAATATTGAATAATCATTGCGCAACTTGTTGTTGGCTTCTCGCAACAATTTTCCATCTCCCCGTTATCCAGGAATTTCTTCGGAAAGAGAAAACAATCCCTATCTACCCAGACGCGCGTATCTAATCGTCCCGTTGGCGAACTACATAATAAACAACCGCGGTCTGCAGATAAAAGTATCAACAATTATTATTCGTTTATCTCAGAGTCGACTTGTTAGTCAACGCGTATTCCACAATCTGTATCTGAATTGGTTGCGATATCGCAGATTTCGTACGTAAACTCGTTTCCGGGAGGCTGCCTGGAGGAGTGTTGTGCAACATACCGGGAATGTGGTGCAATCATAAGGCGAGATTCCCGTAAACAAGGCTCGGCCAGATCCTGGATGACAACAGGAGTAGATCGAATGGACTTCGCACTGAGATATCGGCAATAAAACTATGACATTTTTTTCTTTTCTATTTCGAAATTTCTTATAAAAGGAAATTGCTTTTTCTGAACAGAAAACACCTCAACTTTTGACGGACAGTCAAAGTCCATGCCCCTCTCTTCTAGTTCCGAAATGGTCGGCCGAAGGCTTCAACGTATTCGATCTGCGGCACGAATTACCGAGATAATGATCGGTGTTTAATTCAAAACTAAACTTGAAATTCGATCAGCCTCGCTCGTCAAAGGTCGAACGTTGCAACACACAGCATTAATAATCACAATAAAATTGTGTGTTTGATGGTCACCTCGGTCGGCCGGTGGCGCAACGCCGAGGCTTTGTCATTGATGACAAGCCGGCGACGCGAACGAAAAATAAGTTAAAATAAACCGGTTGAGGTGTCCTTAAAACTCGGATAAAACAAACAGGTATCGTTGTATGTGCGAGGTTCGAAAAAGTCGCTTCGACGAGGCGGGGTGTGCGGCACTTTGGAATTTCGTGGATTCTTGGAAAAGCGGCCGTACGGCTTTCGGGTAGATGGCGCCACGTTCCCGAATAATACTGCTTTATTCTCCGAGTTTGCATCTGCAGATTTCTCTCATGAAACGAAAATCTTTTTTCGTATACAATTTCTGAAAATTCGGCTTACTTTCAAAGATACAGGGTGTCGAATATCGAAGAAAAAGTACTTCTCGGCCGTACCTTCCTGGATTGGAGGTAAAAACGTTTCGAAATACAGGGAGTACTAGTTGTACTAGGGCGTATTCGAACGAAAATTAGGGCAACAGGTGGATTGAAAGGGGCGGACATTAATGCTGGCTCACGAGATCCTCAGACACAAATAGTTTTGATTTCTTTTTATACTGTAACGTTCTCGGGGTTCAAAAAAAAATTGCTTCTAGAATTCCTACGCGGAATCAGAGAGTCCAGAGACGTATTCAGGAGGATTTCGTCCGCTACAATACTAATTGGATTTTTATGACAATTTTGATTTGTCTGCGGATTTCTGAAAATCGTTCTATTTTTTCTCCAAATCGGTAGCAGATACGAAAAAACCACAAGGGACCATAAAGTTTAGTATAACGACAAAGTTTCTTTTCACAATTTTTCGAAGCAGCAGTGGCCCACCAAAAAAAAATCTGGGGTAAAACAGGAGTAGTGTTCCAGAAAAAATGTCACCCTGTATATTTGCAATCGAAATTGACAAGTCACATGGTGTGAACTCTGAATTGTAATATCTATGCCAAATTTCAGTCGAATATCTTGTGGAATGCAGATACTATGGAAAAAAAACTTGAAAAAAATTCAAAATTCAACAGCCTGTATCTCGAAAACGAAACGTTTGCGGTACCATGTTTATAGCACTTTTTATTCTTAAAATCACTCAAGGAACCTTCCCTATTCGTTTCAACTCTGTATAACCAAAGACAACTCTGCCGACGGTTTTAAGGCGCCCTAGTTCACCTAGTACTCCCTGTATCTCGAAAACGAAACGTTTGCGGTACCATGTTTATAGGACTTTTTATTCTTAAAATCACTCAAGGAACCTTCCCTATTCGTTTCAACCCTGCATGACCAAAGACGACACTGCCGACGGTTTGAAGACGCCCCAGTACATCTAGTACTTCCTGTATCTCGAAAACGAAACGTTTGCGGAACCAAGTTTATTGGACTTTTTTTCTTAAAATAATTGAAGGAATCTCCCCTTTCAGTTTGTACCTCAAATTTACGATCATCCTGTAGATAAAAGCGGCTAAATATCAATTCTCGTCGAGTTTCGAACCAAAAACTTTTCCGCCGCATCCATCCAGAATCCACTCCCTCCCGCGAACCCGCATAGAATTGATATCATTCCGGAATCGGCATCAGCGCCGCTGCTGTTCGATTTACGCCGACAACGTCCCGTCGCATCCAGGAATCTTCGCGCCGTGTACCCATAAAACAATATTACGACAATCGAAGTGCCGGGATGAAGTCAGCACGGCGGAACGATTCGCCGCTCTCGCTGCGAAAACGCGGGGCCGCATTAGAATTCATAACACAGAAAAGAACGGGCCGCTCCGAATACGTGCCGGGGAATCGATACGGCATCTCGGCGAGATATGCAAGTTTAATGGATTATTCACCTCTGAATAGTCAAATAGACCGGACCGACGGGATCCCTTCGAAATTCCGCCCCTCCTGCCCCCCCCTGCCCCGTCGAAAGGGTGCATAATTACGCTCCCGATCTGCCGGTAATCATAATCATAATCATAATCATAATCATTTATTTCCCTCAAATTCTACAGGGTATGTCAGAAGTAGATATATAATATAAATGGAACAGCAAAACGGCAACAGTTGCAACCATCACAATATACATACATGCATATAAAAATACAAGTACAGACATGAAATAATAAATTATTAAAACCTATACGACATGAACTCGTCCACCGAATAGAATGCACCCTCTGTGAGTATAGATTTGATTTTCTTCTTAAAAGCTGGACACCGCAGTGACGTTATGTGCTCAGGGAGCTTATTGTACGCTTTGAGACCATTGTACACGTGTGTGTTTTGTGTCCTCTTCAGTCGATGTCTTGGATGTATATATTTATCTCTTGTTCTCGTTTCGTGTTCATGAATCGCGGAGTGTTTTTGGAAGTTTTCCCTGTTTTTGTGGATGTACACGAGGCACTCGAGCACATAGCAACATGGAACGGTGAGTATGCGGTATTTTTTGAAAAATGGTCTGCAGCTAGTCATCCGATCGACTCCAGCAATCAACCTTATTGCTTTTTTTTGTTTGAGAAACACTCTGCAAGCTTCCTGAGATGCACCCCATAGAATTATACCATAGGTCATTCTTGAGTGAAATTGTGCATGATATGTAAGCAGTGCTTCGCTTTCGGTGAGCATGCTTTTTATTCGCCTGACTGCGAATAATGCCGTACAGAGCTTCTTGCACAATTCATCTACGTGCTGTCCCCAAGTGAGATTTCCACTAATTGATACCCCGAGCAAGGAGATACTTTCTGCGTTATGTCTTTTGGTGCTTATTATAAGCTTTTGTGTTTTGGCTGCGTTAACACTAAGGTCATTCATCCTGAACCATTCCACAGCGCCATTTATTGATGCTTGGGATTTTTCTTGCAGTAAGTCCTCAGCTTTGGCTCTATTTAAAAAGGATGTATCGTCTGCGAAGAGGGTCTTATCATCTGCCGTGACGTTACATATCAAGTCATCGATATAAACGAGAAATAAAATTGGTCCAAGCATAGATCCCTGGGGCACACCTGAGGTGATTTTCCTCTTGGTAGATCTCTTACCATCTAAGTCTACTATCTGATATCGCTCTTGCAGATAGGAAGTCATCAGAGTCAATGCTGGGCCTCTTATGCCAATATGCTCTAATTTAGATATGAGCTTGTCATGGTTGACGCAGTCAAAAGCCTTGCTCAAGTCCATGCAGGCCAGCATCACTTCATCCGCATCGTCCAGTGCTCCCATGATGAATTCGACGATCTGGACTAGTGCTGTGGTAGTGGACTTCCCACCCCTGAAGCCATGTTGCCGACTGCCAAGCAATGAATTACCCTCCAGGAACGCAATCAATCTTGTATTGAGGAGGGACTCGAAGATTTTCGAGACAACTGGAAGTATGGATATGGGTCTGTAATTATCGTACAGATCTTGGTCGCCCTTTTTATGTATAGGTATTACCCTTGCGACCTTCAGCTCATCCGGAAAATAGCCCTGTTGGAAGCAATCGTTTATTAAATTCGACATTGGACCGGCAAGACAATGCACTACCTCCTTCATTATTCCCACTGAGCAGCCATATATATCTTGTGAGGATTTATTCTTCATTTCTGAAACCGCTTTCACAACCTCCTCAGGTGTTGTTGGAGTCAGAAAAAATGAGCGCGGATTCGCAATTTTCTTATTTTTCATCAATTTCTCGCTCATTTCTGGACTGGTGTTCGGTCCTGTTAACTTTTCTGTAATTGTCGAGAAATAAATGTTGAACATTTCCTCCGATAGTCCAACAGGATAGCATTTTCCTGTCTTGGCTTTAAATTTGGAATTTATAACTTGCCATATGGCGCGACTCTTGTTGTCCGATTGTTCTATAAACTGTGCATCTTCAGTTTTAATTGTTTCATTCACGAGTTGTTTGAACTGCTCTTTTAATTTCATGTACAACATTTTGGAATTTTCATCTTTTTTCACTTCAAATATTGTGTGGGCAGCATCTACTTTCCTTTTGAACTCCATTATTTCTGTTTTTCCCTTCCATCCGTTTTGCCGAAAATTCCCTGCCTTCATTCTTCTTTCGGGAAAGCACCGGTTGAAAGCATCCGTGAATGGACAGGGGACCGGAAAATATCCTGTGCTTGACGGGCACATCGGATCGCGTTAGTGCGTCAATCTGTCTTCGTCCGAGGGAAGGCGGTTTTTCTGGACGAACCCCTCTGAATTATTGCCCGGTCTTGGTACAGAGGAATATTCTTAATGCGCGTAGATAATCGTCAGAAGAGGCTGCGCGGACCATCAACGGGAGATGCAGTCGGCCCCAATCTCTCATCATTAGTTTATGCCGAATTAGGGTTTACAGAGGTGGCGTTTTCTATAGCTGTCTCTAATCGAATTAGAATATTTGCGACCTCCCAAATGACTTGGCGGAACTCAAATGGGACCAGCAATTGTCTTGGCAAGTTTAACAACAATTCCGCCGAACGGAGTGTGCGTCTACATTTCACATTGATCCCCTAAGTATTGTAACAATTTTGGCTTCCATCTATTGGCCCCACTTTTCACAGCATGAATTGAATAGTTCCCTGTCAATTTTCCTCAACATCGCGGCTAGCCGTTACCGAAGAGCGTCCGGCCCTTCTCTCGTTTCGGGTCAACTGCAAACTGCAAATAGACGCCGACGGGGAGTAATTCGATATTCAGACGGCGTAAGACAACGGAGTCGAATCACGTGCAGTGATTGAATTGGGACCTGGTCCATCGCGGCAAATCAGTAATCCCTTATTTGCATAATTCGAGGAAGGGACTAAATCGCTTTCCGAACCGAATGAATAGGAAAAATCCGGACGAGATACGTCCACGAATTGCGAATCGGAGAGGGAACTTTGACTCTTACTAATTTTCGCGAGTTTGCTCCGATCGGATCGACTCCGGAAACCATTTATCTTCGGCATTATCTCGAACGTAGCCCTAAATTCAAATTTAAATCCGTTAGTTCGTTCCGTGCATGTGAGACCACACAGTATCTCCAGTTTTACTCTACCTGTGTAGCCATTTCCACGTTTCATCCTACAGCCTAACAATAGTTAGTTTAGGGATTTCTCCTGGAGTGCTCGTGAGACCTGAGTACCGAGTGGAATAAAACCTGGTCGCGAAAAATCCCTTCCCGTTGTTCGCTCGTCCGGAACGATATCGAATGAAAAATTCAGAACGGGGTCATTGCCGAAGAAAGGAGGAGGAAAGCAAAATATGATACGGCCTCGATTGCCGTTCGCAAAAAAGCCGAGGGTAAACTTTTTCGACGACGGATACGAATTCCCGCAAACCCCGCTTCCTCATTTTCGTCTCGCATCGCAAAAATAAACCCTCGCTCATCTCTGCCAGCGAAGGACATTAAGATTTCATCAAGGGCGCATTTTCCGTCTTCCGTAGCCTCGACCGAAGCTAATAAAAAATTTCGCCGACCCTGCAAACGATACACGGAACTGAAGGGTCTCATCCTCCTTCGGAAGGCGCTTTTACGTTCTTTCGGTTTTTGAGTATCGCGTCTTACACTATCGCTTCTTTTCGGTTGGGATCAAACCCTGTTGTTTTCGTCTTCCAACATTCTCTTAGCGAATCGATGATGAAATGAAACCGGGGGCATTTCAACATCAACACCGCTAGATAAATGATCGTTCATATTAAAATAGACTCTCTGTATCGACCGAAGACGGTTTGACCTCTGCAACTCACGCACTCCAGGCCGTTGACGTCCGATCTCGCGATTTTACTATGGCGAATCGACTATCAACTTACGATTGCGCCCGGACCTATCTCTAAACGTTGGAATTACGACATTATTTATACGGTATTCGCGTCTATACTATAAAAATGGGATAGCAGGTTCTCATGGTCATCCTGTCCGTCTTGTAGTAAACTTCAGGGCGTGCGTTGCTCTGGTCATCGGAAGCCAGAAACCCGTTTTACTCACTCGTAATGTCGCGAGTCCAAAACTGGTCCAAAGATCTTCTGCCCGTCAATCCTGCGGTTTTTTTCTCGGAGATTGATCATATAACGAAACGAGAGTTGTTGAACGTAAATATGAGATTTTTATACAGGGTGTTTAAAAACGAGTCCGAAAAATTCAAGGGGGTGATTCCTTGTTCAAAATAAAGGGTAGTTTGTTGTATAAATGTTGGGACTAAAGTCAAACGTTAGGGAGATTTCGCTGTTCAAAAGATGGCGGAAAAATTAAATTTGAAAAAAAACTTACGCAACGACTTCAATTCGGATAGACTGCTTTGGTTAGAAACTTTTTCATCTCTTGGGTATTCCTCGTAAAATGTACCGTTTTGTAATAAAAAAATAAAATGTAAATCATTACGAGTATAAGGACGTAATGATTTACATTTTATTGTTTTATTTCAAAACGGTACATTTTACGAGAAAAACACAGGAGATGAAAAAGTTTCTAAACAAAACAGGCTATCCGAATTTAATTTTATTCAAGTAGTTGCGAAAGTTTTTCTTCAAATTAAGTTGAAGAAAATGATAGGGGTAGTCTACTTCAACCCCCTCCACTCATTCTAAAAAGATAAAAAATATAAAGAAAATGTATTTTCATAATAGCAATACTTCCATAAAATATCATCATTCTATCGTTTTTCGTTTTGAAGACAAAATAAAAACATAATTTTTCCACCATCTTTGAACCTCGATATCTCCCTAACGCTTGACTTCTGACCCAACATTTATATAACAAATTACCCTTCATTTTGAACAACGAATCACCCCCTTAAATTTTTCAGACTTGTTTTGAAACATCCTGCATGAATGCGTAAATAATCTTTACTCTAAATCAATTTTCCATTAGTTTCCGAACTGGTTTGAATCTAGTTCTCGCCGATGCGGAAGCGAGCACTCGGAACAAAACACAGGAAGCACCTGGCTACATTTCGGAACATTCTGACTTACGACGGGACAACTACAGGCTTACAAATCCGAGGGATCCGCACAAATTGCGCGTTGTCTACCTGGCCTCTTCCTGTACGTCCGCCGGAAACAGCCTCCGTTGTTATCCGTATTTTGGCCGATCAATTATTTCGCGTCCCGTCCGGGGACCGTCAGTTTTATGCAATCTGAAGAGACGAGACGAGGCGGAAGAACTGAACGTCCGGTGCTTTTTCGCATTTGCCGCGTTGTCCGCCTTTTGTCGGCGGCGTATTCGATTTCGCTACGCTGCGGGCTTGATAAATCGATCGTTTTTGTTTGACTGATTGTCGGGATATCAGTTTCAGGCAGATTCTTCTGGCGTTTGGACTCGGAGAATTTTTCGTTCCGATTTGTCCATTGCATTTTCGACACTCGACACCCTGTATCTTCTAAAGGGAGCCGAATTTGGAAAAATGGCATAGGGAAAAAGTGTCTCGTTTGACGAGAGGAATCAATATTCGAAAAAATGTTCAACTCAAAGACGCACCCTGTTTTACGACGAAAGATCAATATGGCTTCCAGTTCAGAGAGTAATACCCAATTGACCCCGCTTTATGCCCTCTGCGACGATTATTCATACGAGTAAATCGATCGCAGCCAATAATACTTCTCCCCGTACCGAAACCCTACGACCGGCCGAATCAGCAATTGTAATGAAGTCTTCAAAAAGAGGACCCTCGAATAATCCGTCCGGAAAAATTGACCAAACAACTCCAACACATCCATTTTATTCCGTCAACGTGCGGGCGTCGGCCGGGGGGGACCTGGGGCGCATAAATTTTGACAGATAGCGGCGTTATCGGACAAAACAAACGGGACGTCGACTAGCCCTCGGCGTAGGAACTACGGCGCGGACAAGGCCGGGGTCGCTCGTGTCCGCAATACGCAGGAGGGTGCATAACCGCGTTAAATTACTATGCATTCCCCGCAATTCTCGCAGGAAGGCCAATTAATCAGCGTCTGCAGGCCGGCTGGGGGACGGGGAGAGAGGTCAGAGGTTACGGGGATGTCGCAGTTCGAAGAGAATAGGAAGAATCTGATTCTCCTCCGAGCCACTATGCAGATCCCAGATTGCTTCGCTTATCAGATCCTTTAATATAAAAACTGGATGAGCCGATGCGTTAACATTTTAATTGGTCTTCAGCCTATTAAGGTACTTCTGGATTTATTTCTTGCCAATGTTAATCATTGAGGAGGACTCCGTGGCTTCTTTCTCAAAACGATTCATTCGACTGAATCACATACAGGGTGTTTCCGAATTGGAGGTACGTACGAAGGAAGATTCTCTGCATAAATTGAAGAAAAAAAGGTAAACATGAGTCCGAAAAACGTTTCGTTTTCGAGATACAGGGTGTACTAAGTGTACTGACGCGTATTTGTACAAAAATTATGGGAACAGCTGGATTGGACGAAGAGGACATCAGTAATAGTCCCCCTAAGACTTGAAAAGTTTAGATTTATTTATACTTTAACTCGATTTTTATGACAATTTTGATTTGTCGGCGGATTCTTGAGAATCGTTCAAATTTTTTTCTCGAAATCGGTAGCAGATACGATAAAACTACAAGAGACCATAATGTTACGTATAACAACAAAGGTTCTTTTTACGATTTTTCAAATTGACAGTGGCTCACCAAAAAAATGTTCTGGAGCAAAACAGGGGACAGTGTTCCAGAAAAAATACCACCCTGTAGATTTGCAATCAAAATTGGCATATCACATGGTGTGAACTCATAATTAAAATATCTATACCAAATTTCAGTTGAATATCTTGTGGAATGCAGATACTATAAGAAAAAAACTTGAAAAAAATTCAAACTTTAACAACTTGTATCTCGAAAAGGAAACGTTTGAGGTACCATGTTTACAGGACTGTTTTTTCTTAAAATCACTCAAGGAACCTTCCCTCTTCGTTTCAACCCTGTATAACCAAAGACAGCTCTGCCGACGGTTTGAAGGCGCCCTAGTAAACCTAGTACTCCCAGTAACTCGAAAACGAAACTTTTGCGGTACCATGTTTATGGGACTTTTTATTCTTGAAATCACTCAAGGAACCTTCCCTCTTCGTTTCAACTCTGTATAACCAAAGACAACTCTGCCGACGGTGTTAAGGCGCCCTAGTACACTTGGTTCTCCCTGTATCTCGAAAACGAAACGTTTGCCGTACCAAGCTTATGGGACTTTTTTTCTTAAAATCACTCAAGGAATCATCAGTGTGAACTTGGCGGCCACTTTCTATCGGCCATTCTCGGATTCATCGGCCAGTTCACCAGTGGCGTCGGGTATTTATGTAAATCGCGATTAAAATGATTTGAACGGCGAGAATTCGGAATTTTTGCCTGAAACGACTTCTTTGATTCTCTGTTGATAATTAAACAACAAAATTTCTATTTATTTTGATGATTAGAAAAAGTTATAATCTTAGATCTTGTCTAAGGTTATAATGAATTATTATGTGTCGGAGAAATATGATTTCGAGTATATTGAAGAGAAATACTTGAAAAATGATTAGCCTGAATGAAATTTGATAGGGATGTTCCTAGTGGGGTCTGAAATCTTAATCCGAGAGGATTTTCATTTGCAGGACATTGGAGAGTAGTTTTCACCCCTATCCTCCAAGAGTCGACAAAACATCGCGAGTGGGTCTAAAAAATGATTAGCCTGAACGAAATTTTGTAGAAATGTTGCAAGTGTGGTCTAGAATCTTATTCCGAAAGATTTTTCATTTGCAGGACTTTGGAGGGTAGTTTTCACCCCTATCCTCCAAGTGTCGCTAAAACTTCGCAAGTGGGTCTAAAAAAGAATTAGCCTGAATGAAATTTGGTAGAAATGTTGCTAGTGTGGTCTTGAATCTTATTCCGAAAGGTTTTTCATTTGCAGGACTTTGGAGGGTAGTTTTCACCCTTATCCCCCAAGTATCGCTAAGACATCGCGAGTGGGTCTAAAAAATGATAAGCCTGAATGAAATTTGGTGAGAATGTTGTTAGTGTGGTCTAGAATCTTATTCCAAGAGGTTTTTCATTTGCAAGACTTTGGAGGGTAGTTTTTACCCCTATCCTCCAAGAGTCGACAAAACATCGCGAGTGGGTCTAAAAAATGATTAGCCTGAACGAAATTTTGTAGAAATGTTGCAAGTGTGGTCTAGAATCTTATTCCGAGAGGGTTTTCATTTGCAGGACTTTGGAGGGTAGTTTTCTCCCCTATCCTCCAAGTGTCGCTAAAACATCGCAAGTGGGTCTAAAAAATGATTAGCCTGAATGAAATTTGATAGGGATGTTCCTAGTGCGGTCTAAAATCTTAATCCGAGAGGATTTTCATTTGCAGGACTTCTGAGGGTAGTTTTCACCCCTAACCTCCAAGAGTCAACAAAACATCGCGAGTGGGTCTAAAAAATGATAAGCCTGAATGAAATTTGATAAGAATGTTGCTAGTGTGGTCTAGAATCTTATTCCTAGAGGTTTCTCATTTGCAATACTTTGGAGGGTAGTTTTCACCCCTATCCTCCAAGAGTCGACAAAACATCGCGAGTGGGTCTAAAAAATGATTAGCCTGAACGAAATTTTGTAGAAATGTTGCAAGTGTGGTCTAGAATCTTATTCCGAAAGATTTTTCATTTGCAGGACTTTGGGGGGTAGTTTTCACCCCTATCCTCCAAGTGTCGCTAAAACTTCGCAAGTGGGTCTAAAAAAGAATTAGCCTGAATGAAATTTGGTAGAAATGTTGCTAGTGTGGTCTAGAATCTTATTCCGAAAGGTTTTTCATTTGCAGGACTTTGGAGGGTAGTTTTCACCCTTATCCCCCAAGTATCGCTAAGACATCGCGAGTGGGTCTAAAAAATGATAAGCCTGAATGAAATTTGGTGAGAATGTTGCTAGTGTGGTCTAGAATCTTATTCCAAGAGGTTTTTCATTTGCAAGACTTTGGAGGGTAGTTTTTACCCCTATCCTCCAAGAGTCGACAAAACATCGCGAGTGGGTCTAAAAAATGATTAGCCTGAACGAAATTTTGTAGAAATGTTGCAAGTGTGGTCTAGAATCTTATTCCGAGAGGGTTTTCATTTGCAGGACTTTGGAGGGTAGTTTTCTCCCCTATCCTCCAAGTGTCGCTAAAACATCGCAAGTGGGTCTAAAAAATGATTAGCCTGAATGAAATTTGATAGGGATGTTCCTAGTGCGGTCTAAAATCTTAATCCGAGAGGATTTTCATTTGCAGGACTTCTGAGGGTAGTTTTCACCCCTAACCTCCAAGAGTCAACAAAACATCGCGAGTGGGTCTAAAAAATGATAAGCCTGAATGAAATTTGATAAGAATGTTGCTAGTGTGGTCTAGAATCTTATTCCTAGAGGTTTCTCATTTGCAATACTTTGGAGGGTAGTTTTCACCCCTATCCTCCAAGAGTCGACAAAACATCGCGAGTGGGTCTAAAAAATGATAAGCCTGAACGAAATTTTGTAGAAATGTTGCAAGTGTGGTCTAGAATCTTATTCCGAGAGGGTTTTCATTTGCAGGACTTTGGAGGGTAGTTTTCTCCCCTATCCTCCAAGAGTCGCTTAAACATCGCAAGTGGATCTAAAAAATAATAAGCCTGAATGAAATCTGGTAGGAATGTTGCTAGTGTGGTCTAGAATCTTGTTCCGAAAGGTTTTTCATTTGCAGGACATTGAAGGGTAGTTTTCACCCTTATCCTCCAAGGGTCGACAAAACATCGCAAGTGGGTCCAAAAAATGATTAGCCTGAATGAAATTTGGTGAGAATGTTGCTAGTGTGGTCTTGAATCTTATTCCAAGAGGTTTTTCATTTGCAAGACTTTGGAGGGTAGTTTTTACCCCTATCATCCAAGAGTCGACAAAACATCACAAGTAGGTCTAAAAAATGATTAGCCTGAATGAAATTTGGTAGAAATGTTGCTACTGTGGTCTAGAATTTTATTCCGAAAAGTTTTTCATTTGCAAGACTTTGGAGGGTAGTTTTCACCCCTATCCTCCAAGAGTCGACAAAACATGAGGTTGCGAATGGTGTTCTTACTGAATATAAATACACAAAAAAGAAATTAATTCCTCCACAACAAATGTCATTCAATTATAGAAATCCATATTTCAATGCGTCTGAGAAATCAATCTTCGAAACATCATTTTGAACCCCACTAGCAGCAATCTTACCAAATTTCGTCCAGGCTAAACATTTTTTAGACCCACTCGCGATGTTTTGTCCACCCTTGAAAGAAAGGGGTGAAAACTCCCCCCAGAAGTCCTGCAAATTGAAAATCCCTCGGAATAAGACCACAATAGCAACATTCCTACCAAATTTCATTCAGGCTCCCCCCAGAAATGTCCTGCCAATGAAAAATCTCTCGGAATAAGATTCTAGACCACACAAGCAACATTCCTACCAAATTTCATTCAGGCTTCGACCCCCTTGCGATGTTTTGTCGACTCTTGGAGAAAAGGGTTAAAACTCCCCCCAGAAGTCCTGCAAATGAAAAACCTCTCGGAATAAGATTCTACACCACACTAGCAACAATCTTACCAAATTTCGTTCAATTCGTTCAATTTTTAGACCCACTCGCGATGTTTCGTCGACTCTTGGAGGATAGGGGTGAAAACTACCCTCCAAAATCTTGCAAATAAAAAACCTCTCGGGATGAGATTCTAGACCACACTAGCAACATTCCTACTAAATTTCATTCAGGCTAATCATTTTTTAGACCCACTCGCGATGTTTTGTCGACTCTTGGAGGATAGGGGTGAAAACTACCCTCCAAAATCTTGCAAATGAAAAACCTCTTGGAATGAGATTCTAGACCACACTAGCAACATTCCTTCTAAATTTCATTCAGGCTTATCATTTTTTGGACCCACTTGCGATGTTTTGTCGACCCTTGGAGGATAAGGGTGAAAACTACCCTTCAAAGTCCTGCAAATGAAAAACCTTTCGGAACAAGATTCTAGACCACACTAGCAACATTCCTACCAAATTTCATTCAGGCTAATCATTTTTTAGACCCACTCGCGATGTTTTGTCGACTCTTGGAGGAAAGGGGTGAAAACTCCCCACCGAAGTCCTGCAAATGAAAAACCTCTCGGAATAAGATTCTTGACCACACTAGCAACATTCCTACCAAATTTCATTCAGGCTTATCATTTTTTGCACCAACTTGCGATGTTTTGTCGACCCTTGGAGGATAAGGGTGAAAACTACCCTTCAATGTCCTGCAAATGAAAAACCTTTCGGAACAAGATTCTAGACCACACTAGCAACATTCCTACCAAATTTCATTCAGGCTTATCATTTTTTGCACCCACTTGCGATGTTTTGTCGACCCTTGGAGGATAAGGGTGAAAACTACCCTTCAATGTCCTGCAAATGAAAAACCTTTCGGAACAAGATTCTAGACCACACTAGCAACATTCCTACCAAATTTCATTGTGGCTAATCATTTTTTAGACCCACTCGCGATGTTTTGTCGACTCTTGGAGGAAAGGCGTGAAAACTCCCCCCCGAAGTCCCGCAAATGAAAAACCTCTCGGAATAAGATTCTTGACCACACTAGCAACATTCCTACCAAATTTCATTCAGGCTTATCATTTTTTGCACCCACTTGCGATTTTTGTCGACCCTTGGAGGATAAGGGTGAAAACTACCCTTCAATGTCCTGCAAATGAAAAACCTTTCGGAACAAGATTCTAGACCACACTAGCAACATTCCTACCAAATTTCATTGTGGCTAATCATTTTTTAGACCCACTCGCGATGTTTTGTCGACTCTTGGAGGAAAGGCGTGAAAACTCCCCCACGAAGTCCCGCAAATGAAAAACCTCTCGGAATAAGATTCTTGACCACACTAGCAACATTCCTACCAAATTTCATTGTGGCTAATCATTTTTTAGACCCACTCGCGATGTTTTGTCGACTCTTGGAGGAAAGGCGTGAAAACTCCCCCCCGAAGTCCCGCAAATGAAAAACCTCTCGGAATAAGATTCTTGACCACACTAGCAACATTCCTACCAAATTTCATTCAGGCTTATAATTTTTTGGACCCACTTGCGATGTTTTGTCGACCCTTGGAGGATAAGGGTGAAAACTACCCTTCAATGTCCTGCAAATGAAAAACCTTTCGGAACAAGATTCTAGACCACACTAGCAACATTCCTACCAGATTTCATTCAGGCTTATCATTTTTTGCACCCACTTGCGATGTTTTGTCGACCCTTGGAGGATAAGGGTGAAAACTACCCTTCAATGTCCTGCAAATGAAAAACCTTTCGGAACAAGATTCTAGACCACACTAGCAACATTCCTACCAAATTTCATTGTGGCTAATCATTTTTTAGACCCACTCGCGATGTTTTGTCGACTCTTGGAGGAAAGGCGTGAAAACTCCCCCCCGAAGTCCCGCAATTGAAAAACCTCTCGGAAGAAGATTCTTGACCACACTAGCAACATTCCTACCAAATTTCATTCAGGCTTATCATTTTTTGCACCCACTTGCGATGTTTTGTCGACCCTTGGAGGATAAGGGTGAAAACTACCCTTCAATGTCCTGCAAATGAAAAACCTTTCGGAACAAGATTCTAGACCACACTAGCAACATTCCTACCAAATTTCATTGTGGCTAATCATTTTTTAGACCCACTCGCGATGTTTTGTCGACTCTTGGAGGAAAGGCGTGAAAACTCCCCCCCGAAGTCCCGCAAATGAAAAACCTCTCGGAATAAGATTCTTGACCACACTAGCAACATTCCTACCAAATTTCATTCAGGCTTATCATTTTTTGGACCCACTTGCGATGTTTTGTCGACCCTTGGAGGATAAGGGTGAAAACTACCCTTGAAAGTCCTGCAAATGAAAAACCTTTCGGAACAAGATTCTAGACCACACTAGCAACATTCCTACCAAATTTCATTCAGGCTAATCATTTTTTAGATCCACACGCGATGTTTTGTCGACTCTTGGAGGAAAGGCGTGAAAACTCCCCCCCGAAGTCCCGCAAATGAAAAACCTCTCGGAATAAGATTCTTGACCACACTGGCAACATTCCTACCAAATTTCATTCAGGCTAATCATTTTTTAGACCCACTCGCGATGTTTTGTCGACTCTTGGAGGAAAGGGGTGAAAACTCCCCCCCGAAGCCCTGAAAATGAAAAACCTCTCGGAACAAGATTCTAGACCACACTATCAACATTCCTACCAAATTTCATTCAGGCTAATCATTTTTTAGACCCACTCGCGATGTTTTGTCGACTCTTGGAGGAAAGGGGTGAAAACTCCCCCCCGAAGCCCTGAAAATGAAAAACCTCTCGGAACAAGATTCTAGACCACACTATCAACATTCCTACCAAATTTCATTCAGGCTAATCATTTTTTAGACCCACACGCGATGTTTTGTCGACTCTTGGAGGAAAGGGGTGAAAACTGCCCCCCGAAGTCCTGCAAATGAAAAACCTCTCGGAATAAGATTCTTGACCACACTAGCAACATTCCTACCAAATTTCATTCAGGCTAATCATTTTTTGGACCCACTTGCGATGTTTTGTCGACCCTTGGAGGATAGGGGTGAAAACTCCCCCCCGAAGTCCTGCAAATGAAAAACCTCTCGGAATAAGATTCTAGACCACACTAGCAACATTCCTACCAAATTTCATTCAGGCTAATCATTTTTTGGACCCACTTGCGATGTTTTGTCGACCCTTGGAGGATAAGGGTGAAAACTACCCTTCAATGTCCTGCAAATGAAAAACCTTTCGGAACAAGATTCTAGACCACACTAGCAACATTCCTACCAAATTTCATCCAGGCTAATCATTTTTTAGACCCACTCGCGATGTTTTGTCGACTCTTGGAGGAAAGGGGTGAAAACTCCCCCCCGAAGTCCTGCAAATGAAAAACCTCTCGGAATAATATTCTTGACCACACTAGCAACATTCCTACCAAATTTCATTCAGGCTCATCATTTTTTGGACCCACTTGCGATGTTTTGTCGACCCTTGGAGGATAAGGGTGAAAACTACCCTCAGAAGTCCTGCAAATGAAAATCCTCCCGGATTATGATTTTAGACCGCACTAGGAACATCCCTATCAAATTTCATTCAGGCTAATCATTTTTTAGACCCACTTGCGATGTTTTAGCGACACTTGGAGGATAGGGGAGAAAACTCCCCCCCGAAGTCCTGCAAATGAAAAACCTCTCGGAATAAGATTCTAGACCACACTAGCAACATTTCCACCAAATTTCACTCAGGCTAATCATTTTTTAAGTATATCCCTTCAATACACTCGAAATCAGATTTCTCCGACACATAATAATTCATTATAACTTTTTGTCATTAAAATAAATAGAAATTTTGGTGGTTAATTATCAACAGAGAATCAAAGACCTCATTTCAGGCAAAAATCCTGAACTTTTCGTCTCCCAAATAATTTTAATCGCGATATTCATAAATACCCGACGCCACTGGTGAACTGGCCGATGGATCCGAGAATGGCCGATGGAAAGTGGCCGCTAACTTCACAGCCCTCAAGGAATCTACCCTTTCAGTTAGTAACTCCAATTTACGAACACCCAGTAGATAAAAGACAACTCTGCCGACGATTTGTAGGCGCGTCCATACTATGCACGGTAATTCTGTTTTCAATCAGTTCAACGGCAACGACGACACAAAATCGCATCGTTTGGGATCCATTTCGACCGGTTTGAGCAATCAAACACCCCAATGAACCAGCGGAGTAAATTTTGCGATAATGCGGACGCTTTTTTTGTTTCAGTTCGTGGCGTCGATAAAATTCGGCCGAGACGAACCGGAGGCATCTCAATTCGTCTATCGGAGACGTCTAAATTTCTCTCCTAAGTACACACGCCGATAAAACAACCGATTTTATCGTACTCGCCGCGTTCGTCCGCTAAGACCGTAAGTCCCGAAGTTAGTTTCGGTCGGAATCCACCTTCCGCAGCTTTCCTCACGAAAACAACCCCTTCTCCACGTGTTTGCCCCGAACGAACGTAAACAAGGAATCGGGAACTTCCAATAACTTCCGAAACTGGAAAAGTTCGGGAATCCCCTTTCTCGGCCGTCGCCCTCTCCCGAACTTCCCGCTAATCCGGTTGTTGTTGCGGTCTTCGCAATTCGTAAAATACGCCGTATCGTTCGGGACTATCGCATTATCCGGAATGAATTGCAAACTGCCATTTGCATAATTTCGTTTTATGGCCCTTTCCGGCGTTGCCGGGAAGGGGGCCGGATTGGGCTTCTAGTTGAGACGGCGATGATCTAATTTCAGGGTAATTGGTAAAACATGCCGATCTCTGTCGGGGATGGAACGGTGTCTGGATGCATTTTGGGACCGGGTGATCCTGGGGGATTTGTCGTCGCATACGGGGGGGTGCGAGGACTGAAAAGCACTCTGTCGAAAATTAGGGATGCAAATTGTTGAACAGTAGTTAATTGTATTGCCACGATGCCCTATTTTGTATCGGAAAGTTGAGATATATTAAGATTGGGCAGCAGGCTAGATACAACGGTGATGAAGAAAAACTGATCGCAACATATCTCCATCAGATTTTCCATTATCTCTGAATTACTCCAAGCTTCCTGTATAACTCAATATTCATATTATAAGTCCCTAAAAGAAGTTATCTCAACGTCAAACAGTCAAGGGATCCAACTAATTCTTAAGAATCTTGGGCTTTTTATTTCCATGATATCTCAGTTCGCATGCGGCGTAGACCAACTATTTTTTCTTGAATTGAAGCTTAATAATTTATCTAGAATGTGTATCACTCGCTTTCTCGTTTTTCTTCGTATATTAGGAAAAAGACCTGGTGAACTGTAATTTAATAAAAATCTAGAAAAACGATTTTATTTCCATGATATCTCCGTCAATTTTCGGGATAAAGTTATGAAATTTTCAGTATACATGCGGAACAATATTTTGCAGAATGTGTGTTAATCAGTTTTTCTGATTGTTGCCCCCTGAATTTTTAAATAAATTATAAAGTAGGAACTTTATTGGTCATATATTCAACCATATTTTCTCCTACTATACGGAGAAAAACGGAAAAGCGAGTAATACATAACGTATGGTCCGAAAGTTTTGGGAAAAATTTCAAATGCATATAACTCTGACTCGAATAATCTTATATTTTTATCGAATTATTCAACAATTTAACTTAACTATCCTTATTATAAATCAAAATTCAAGTAACAGACAAGGGACCATTATTTTCTATTTGCCTAATTATTCCCCTGACACGTTGCTTCTCAACCAGACCAGGTGAAATTTTTCCCAAAACTTTCGGACCATACGTTATTCTGCAAAATATTATTCCGCATGTAAGGACTGAACGAGAATAAATTCGCTATCACAAAAACGCCTATATCTCTTGAACCAATTGAGAAAAAATCAAAATTTGATCATAGTTAGCTTTGTTATGAACGTCAGAAACATGTGGAACATTTACTTCATAGATATTCCAATTCTCTGTCGCAAAATGTCAAGCGAAGTTAAAACACGAGAATTTATAGTGAAACTTTTTCAAAATAATTGAAAATGGAGCTTCAAAAGAATCGCAAAAGAGGCTCGCGTTCGACCGGAAACGGTATCAAGAGTTGTTAAACGCTTCAACAAAGATCTTACAATTAACCGCAAGGAAGGAACCGGGAGGAAAAATGGGTTTCATAGCCCAAAAAAAGTGAAGAATCCTAACCTTTCAGGACGGAAAGTGGCCCAAATAGTGGGTTGTTCGCAGTCAACCGTTCAGAAAATCAAGTCGAGTTGTGGGCTTAGAACATACAAAGTGCAGAAAGTGCCAGACAGGAACGCTGTGAAGAATCAAGAAGCGAAATCAAGAGCAAAGAAAGTAAAAAAGATTTCTTGAAAAATTTTTCCTGTATCGTGATGCGACGACGAAACTTGTCTTGACTGATTTCTCCCAACTTCCTGGTCAGGAATTTTATACTGCAGATTCTCGTGGAAATGCTGACGAACAATTTCGCGTGACGAAACAAGCAAAGTTTCCTAAAAAATTCCTGGTTTGGCAAGCAATTTGCAGTTGTGGGAAAATGAGCAAAATTTTCGTTGGCCAAGGGTCTGTTGACTCGAAGATATACATGGAGGAATGCTTGAAGAAGCGACTTTTACCATTTTTACGTGAGCACGATGTGTCAACAATCTTTTGGCCAGATTTAGCTTCATGCCACTACAGCAAGGCCACCAAGGACCATGGTTTACGAAGCTAATGAGGTGGTTTTTGTCCCCAAAGAGGCCAATCCACCAAATTGCCCAGAACTCAGGCCAATCGAAAGATACTGGGCCCTGGTAAAAAAGAGAATTGAAAAAGACTAAGAAATCAACGAAAACATTAGCGAAATTCAAGCAAAAATGGAAGACAGCATCCCAGAAAGTGACTGAGAACACTATAAGAAGCATGATGGGAAGAATTCCAGAAAAAATCCATGAATTTTGTAAAAAATAGTTCTGGTTTTTTTATTGTAAAAACAGTTTTCATTAGAATTAGAAGATGATTCGAAAATGAGTTTGATTTTCGAAATCGGTCCAGTGGTTCAAAAGATATAAGCGTTTTTGTGATAGCGAATTTATTCTCGTTCAGTCCTTATACTGAAAATTTCATACATTTATCCCGAAAATTGACGGAGATATCATGGAAATCAAATCGTTTGTCCAGATTTTTATGGAATTACATCTCACCAGGTTTATTTCCTAATATACGAAAAAAAAACGGAAAAGCGAGTAATACAAATCCTAGAAAAATTATTAAGCTTTAATTAAAAAAAAAAAAAAATTTGGTCTACGCCGCATACAAACTGAAATATCATGGAAATAAAAATCCGTATTTTTGCTCGGACGTCTACCATTTCCCCTTAAGCCAAGACAGTGAAACCCGACGATGATTATCGCAATTTCCATCGTTTACCCTTGATACGATTTGTTCACCAACGTGATGCAATGCCGCTTAAAACACAAATAATCGCGTCCTAAATACATTATTCAAAGGTGATCCGATGATGATATACCACCTCAGCGCGAAGAATGTCAAGGTGAAAACCACATTCGATAAGAAGCCTCGGCGTTTCCAAACAATGATGTTTGGCTTACTTCTCTCACTCCGAACTCCGAAGAAACGCTTACCTGCCCTTATTATTCAAAGGACGACACCCTCTGGCACAATATCGCCTGGATGATATACGGGTACAGGGGTTATACAAAGTGGTTGCAATTTTTCCTTTCGAATTTACATTATTTCCGCGAAATGGTGGAAGGCGTATTGAAAAACGGCCTAAAAGCGATGCCTTTTTTACATCGGGGGCTTTCTTGGATGTTGCCATTCGTCACCGTGCTCGAAGTTTAGGAAAGCCACGTTGCCGCAGTGAAAACGATTAAAGCAATGATGTATTTTCAAGGCATCAATATTTTTCGATTTTGATCAAGTTACATATACTCCATTCACAATTATAAAATCACAACTCTGCCCTTGGAAATTTGACACATTTCACTCTGTATCGAAGTTTTGACGTTTTTCAAAATATTTTTATGTTCCAAGTCAACACTATGTTGCCCTTTCTACATTCTTAGCGTATTTCTCAGAATGTGAATTTATTCGGAAAATGAATGAATTGGAAAAGATGTGATGGACGAAAATAATTAACGTTTATATGAATTGATAGAAAGGATTCATTTTCTAGTTATTTTCATGAAAAGTACAAGAGATCACTGATGAAATATATTATTTTTGGCCATGGAAGAAGAATGCATTGCTTTCACATAATTTTCATATGCATGCTTGTGAAGATTTAATGTTTATTATCCTCTTGAACTGAAAGTTCAAGACTTGACGACATGAATTGTTGATTCTAATCAAGAATTCATTAAAAAAATTAACCCAAAGATATAAGATGAATTGATGGGTAATTACAAGAATCAAGAATAATGCCAATTTTATTTTGTTGATAATTTTCTTAAAATCAATGTTGGGGTATAAAAATCGGCTGCGTTTGTTCAAACAACATCTAAAGAATACATTTTTCACCATCTCGACCTTTGAAAGGCGTTTCTTATAGGAGAATTAGGTCTAAGTTCCACCTCATTAGTGAGGTACCTAACTTTTGCAAATCTGCTCAGATATCGCCAAATTTCTTGGAAAACCTGAAAAATATCATCCTAATATTCCTAATCGACCTCTCAATGCTCCATCTGAATCCATCTACTTCGATATCTGTCCAAATAACAGCTTTTTCAACGAAATTCCCGTGTACCCCTTCAACCTCGCCATGTAAACATTCGTCCTGGTCTTGAAAATCGTCCTCACGCTCCAAACTGGTGCTAAAAACAATAAACATACGTTAATCTTGGATATTTGACGAAAAACTCACCTGCAAATATCGATTAAATACCAAAAATCTGCGAACAATTTGTAAACCTAACAAAATGTGGAATATCTTTGACACTTTTTCTTTGATGTAAATAAAGAAACTGGCAACGTCGTTTTGTCATTAACGATATTTTCTGTGCGCGCAATGACTTTTCATCATATGTTCTATGCTTTTCATCAGGTGCACCAACTCCTGAAAACGAAACCATGACCTCCTATGTGATTAAATAAAAGTGAATGGAGTATACAATTATACAGGGTTTTCATTTCAAAACTTGCCACCCCTATTATTTCTATATATATATATATATTTTTAAATCGCCGAGACCCGTCAATTTTGTTTTTGAGGGGGAACAATTTTGACGTATAAATTAGCTCTCCCCCTTTAACCCCCTACCCTCCAGAGCCACCCCTACAAAAATCTTAAATGAGAAAGGGGGTCGAGTTATACTTCATTTCAAAGGGCTTTTTATTCTCTATATTTTGGCATATTATTTTTCAAATTTGGGTGTTGCGTTAGGCGTGTGTCAATTTGAAAAGTTCCCATCCCGTATTATTACACTATTTTTGTTCGAATTTGTCCAAATTTAACAGCAATTTTAAGATAATTAGTATTTCAATAATGCATGACACACTAATTAAAATGTTTGATCCGTTTCTGAGATAAGGCATAAATTAATTCTGTAATGATTAAAAAAAGTAGACAGAAAATCAGAAAATTATTTTATTAAATGCTCAAAGTGAGCTCCATTATTTGCTAAACAATAATACATTCTATCTTCAAATTCTTGCCGGACTTTTCGAAATGTTTCCCGAGGGATCTGTCTACATGTTTGAGTTATTCTAGCTTTTAGATCATCAATGTTTTCTGGCTGAGTTTTATAAACTTCAGTTTTTAAGTACCCCCAAAGAAAGAAGTCTAAGGGTGTTAAATCCGGTGATCTTGGCGGCCACTCTTGGGCACCTCTCCTTCCAATCCATTGTCCAGGAAATATTTCATCCAGCCATTGCCTAACGAGAAGAGCGTAATGCGGTGGAGCTCCATCTTGTTGGAAATGCAAATTGTCTTCTTCCAGCATAACGTTTCCGTCTTCATTGGTCTGGTTTTCTAGCGACTGAGTGATGAGTGGATTTATTACATTTTCTAAAAGTTCTAAATAGAGGTCTCCAGTCAGATTTTGTTCTATGAAAATAGGTCCGATTATCTCATCCCCCAGAATTCCTGCCCACACATTGATCTTCTCAGGATACTGTGTATGGTCCTGTCGAAACACATGTGGATTTTCATTGTTCCAATACCTACAATTGTGCCTATTCACAAATCCATTTAAGAAAAATGTCGATTCATCGCTAAAGCAAATATTTTTCAACAAATTTGGATTATCTGTAATTTTTCTAGTAATTTCTTCACAGAAATGTATCCTTCTGTCATAATCGTCTTCACTGAGTTGTTGATGAATTTGCAGTTTGTACGGAAAAAACTTATTTAGTTTAAGTACCTTATGTACTGAACCAACAGAAATGTGAGTTAACTTGGCTACTTTCGGAATTGAAGTAGTATTAGGATCCATAGAAAAATTACCAAGAACTTCAATCTGCGTTGCCTCGTCCAAAATTCTTGGTTGACGAGTTTTTATATTACACACCGAACCAGTCGCGTCAAATTTTCTTACCAAATCAAGTACATACTGGTGGCTTGCATGTTTAGCAGGATGTCTAGCGTTAAAAACTGCTGCTGTCCTACGAGCACAACGATTTTCACTTCCGTAAATGTAGATAATCTCTATTCTTTCCGCCAAAGTATAAACCATTTTTGAAGAACTTTTTACTGTTGTATTAATAAAACTACACTGAGCACTTACTTAAGCCTTTAACTGCGGCTGTCGTCAATAGACAGGAATTTATTTATTCAATCAAGATCGCGTTGATGCATCGAGTGAGCTCGTACGTAGAGTGTAAGTAAGTATGCGTACGCTTATCAGACGCATAAAAAAACAACTTTTTTATGTCGATAATATTTATTTACATGTATCGTCGAGTTACAAGAAAAACATATGCTCATTTTTTTGCTGTTTTATAAAAATAGTGTAATAATAGGTGGTGGGAATATTTCAAATTGACACACGCCTAACTCGGCAACGCAACACCCAAATTTGAAAAATAATATGCCAAAATATAGAGAATAAAAAGCCCTTTGAAATGAAGTATCACTCGACCCCCTTTCTCATTTAAGATTTTTGTAGAGGTGGCACTGGAGGGTAGGGGGTTAAAGGGGGAGAGCTAATTTATACGTCAAAATTGTTCCCCCTCAAAAACAAAATTGACGGGTCTCGGCGATTTAAAAAAATATATATATATATGGAAATAATAGGGGTGGCAAGTTTTGAAATGAAAACCCTGTATACAGCGTCTTATTTTGATGTTAATGGTTCGATGATTGCAGGCTTATTGCCATCAACCTGTGACTCGAGATAAGGGGAGGTTTTACACGACCGAGCTCGCGAGCTCCCTTCAAAAAAAGGGCTTTTTATTTCCATGTTCGTATGCGTATGCGGCGTTGAACAACAATTTTTTTGAATTAAAGCTCAATCATTTCTCTAGAATGTTTATTACTCACTTTTTCGTTTTTCTTCGTATATTGGGAAAAAAACCTGGTGAGCTGCAATTCCATGAAAAGTTGAACAAATGATTTTATTTCCATGATATCTCCGTCAATTTTCGGGATGAAGGTATGAAATTTCCAGTATACATGCGGAATAATATGTTGCAGAATGTGTATTAATCAGTTTTTCTGTTTATTGCCCCCTTAATTTTCGAATGAATTATAAAGTACGAACTTCATTGGTCATATTTTCAACCAGGTTTTTCCCTAATATACGAAGAAAAACGGAAAAGCGAGTAACACACATTCTACAAAATATTATTCCGCAGGTATACTGAAAATTTCATACATTTATCCCGAAAATTGACGGAGATATCATGGAAATAAAATCGTTCGTCGAGATGTTTATGAAATTACAGCTCACCAGGTTTTTTCCTAATATACGAAGAAAAACGGGAAAGCGAGGAATACACATTCTAGAGAAATGATTAAGCTTTAATTGAAAAAAAAGTTGTTGGTCTACGCTTCGAACTACGCCGCATACGAAGTGAGATATCATGGAAATAAAAAGCCCATTTTTTTAAGGCAGCTCGCGAGCTCGGACTTTCAGCACCTCCCCTTAATCATGTGACATTATGACTGTCAAACATGGCGCGCAGCTCAAATCATCATCAAGATGATACTTGGGATGTTTACAATATCAGAAATGGCGCCATTCCACAACGACAAATCGTAGTCATAACGCCGACTTGTAATCTCCAAAAACTTATCATCCTCTCGGAAATCATCAGCAAATTAAACAGCCGCATCCATTAGCGAATATTAGCCGCCTAATGTACCGAGTTCGACGCCCGACGTCGACTCCGTCGTGCCGCTATCCCGGCCGGGACGTGCGGCCCGTAAATTATCAATTCCCGCGTCGTACGTCGCATCGAATGCATCCCCGAATTAATATTCATTAATTCCGGGTGCGGTAATGAACGTATACCGTCGCCAGACAGCGGGCCCTTTCATACGACCTAACCGGGCGATTAAACAGAGACTGTAACAACATTGTTCGACGGGCTTATTTCGTTAATGCGTAATCACCGTGCGGCCCGTGTGTTTCTTGATAGGGAGCCGTATGATATACGCGCGCCGGTTCAGGTGCCGCCATAATTTGCGGCGTCGAATGCAACTAACGCCTTGGTAAATCCCGACTATCGACGTGCGGATAATCGACCGCACCGCGCCTGGTCGCAGCGCCATGACGCGGCTTTGTACGTTTGATCTCCATTGTTGGGCTCGGCGTGCTGCTACTGGGCGACGCCGATTCGATCCTGACTTGATTATGAACACTATTGCATGCATAGTTCTCGAGAAAAATGCCTGATATACGTTTCGACGGCTACAGGTCGATCAATCAAATATTCTCATTTTTCCACAAAACCTTGAAAGATACAAATTTTCTTTCATCACAGTTAATGTACCTGCTGATGAATCACTGAAAAAGATGAGCTACGAGGATATATTGAAAAAATGGAATGGTCAGTAATGTCGAATAGTAATCTCCAGTTATTGTTCTAACCTTATCCAAAAAATCAGTCATGATTATTCCATGGCAATCCCAAAAAACTGAAGCAAGGACTTTTCCAGCAGTTTTTGGACACGGAACTTCTTAGGTCTTGGAGAACCAGAGTGACGCCATTCCATCGATTGTTGCTTTGTTTCTGGATCGTAGAAATGTACACAAGTCTCATCCATAGTAGCAATTCGATTTAAGAAGTCTACATCGTTTTCAAATCGAGCACAGATCGAACGCGATTCTTCTACCCTTGCACGCTTTAGGTCAACATTCAAACATTTGGGGATCCATTTTGCAGAAATTTGTCTCGTGTCCAAATTGACGTGAACTATATGATGAACGTGTTCGTATGAAATCTTCAGTGCTTCTGATATCCGTTTTAGCCCAATTCGACGGTCTGATAAAATCATGTCATGAACTGCATCGATATTTTCGGGGACTGACACAGAAACTGGCCTTCCCGATCGGTCATCATCTTCAATGGAAAATTCATCTCTTTTGAACGTTGCAGTCCAATTTTTCACGGTCGCATACGAAGGACATAGATCACCAAGGGTATTAAGCATATCTTCGTAAATCTGCTTACCTCTTAACCCTTTTATATACAGGTTCTTGATGATGGCTCGATACTTTTACAATTTCGGTGGACATCTTTTTTTTTAAATTTATTGCGTAATTCTGGTTTAATTTTTCGACGTCGAACTCTACACTGACACTTCTATAATAATATGTTATTGTTCGTTGATATGGTATCACAATATTTTGTTTATGCATGAAACTGGTCTAGGCTAACTAGATATCAATGCATCCTTGTATTTTGTTTCTTGCTGAGAACATTTTTTGGATAGTTGTTTCGCCAAGTTGATATCAAGTTAGCGAAACAAATATTTTTCAAAATATAATAGTTCCGATGATTTTTTTACGGATAAATCACTGAAAAGATGATCTACTTTGTTTTCGCTGCGAAAATTTGTGGGATAGTTGTTTCGCCGAGTTGATATCAACTTAGCCAAACATCTCATATTCTTTTAAATATAAGAACGGCAAAATTTATTTTTTACGGATAAATTACGGATAAAAAACTGCAAAATTTTGAGCTATTCCAAGTTTTATTAGCCAGAGTTGTTTTGCTAACTTTATGTACATTCAAACTATATACATTTTCTGCCTCCCTTCTCGAATAGCAATAAAATCAAAAATAATGCAGTAGCTACCTTGAATAATAATTTATTGTCTGTAAAAATGAAAGAACTTACTGACGGACGGGAAGCAACCGCTAGCAAAGCGCAATTACTCCCTCCTAGTTCAGTTATTACTCTCCCCCTTTCCCGGGAAAACGGAAAACGGCGCTTGAAGTATGTTATCATGTTTTATCATTATACAGCTCCTTGGGGCCCATCTATGGTAATCGTTACGTCGTACGCTATCGGGGAGACCGCATCATTTGAATATTTATAGAATAAATTGGCCCATTTGACGTGGAAGACGAAAAGAAATCACGATGAAAATTTCCCGGCCCGCGGGGACGTTCTCACTTTCGGCGAGAAGGAAACACAAAAAACGCGTTATATTCAATGCGTCGGGACGACGGGCGTCCTGAATGATAATACGGGAAATGCCAAAGCGCCCGCAGAGTTGCCAGATCGAAAAATCTGGTGAAATTCCGTCCAAAATCTTGGTTTTTCTATTTGAAATACTCAGTTCCCTTTTTAATGTTACTTACTATATGACGGCGAGAACACTGAGCTACGAGATATGCTTAATACCCTTGGTGATCAATGTCTTTCGTATGCGGCCGTGAAAAATTGGACTGCAAGCTTCAAAAGAGGTAAATTTTCCATTGAAGATGATGACCGATCGGGAAGGCTAGTTTCTGTGTCAGTCCCCGAAAATATCGATGCAGTTCATGACATGATTTTGTCAGACCGTCGAATTGGG
The DNA here is from genome assembly GCA_951802165.1 of Adalia decempunctata. NCBI lineage: Eukaryota > Metazoa > Arthropoda > Insecta > Coleoptera > Coccinellidae > Adalia > Adalia decempunctata. The sequence goes on along the minus strand of OX637696.1, from coordinate 12,088,721 downwards.
CTAAAACGGATATCTGAAGCACTGAAGATTTCATACGAACGCGTTCATCATATAGTTCACGTCAATTTGGACATGAAAAAATTTCTGCAAAATGGATCCCCAAATGTTTAAATGTTGACCAAAAGCGTGCAAGGGTAGAAGCATCGCGTTCGATTTGTGCTCGGTTTGAAAACGATGTAGACTTATTAAACGGAATTGTTACTAGGATGAGACTTCGGTACATTTCTACGATCCAGAAACAAAGCAACAATGGATGGAATGGCGACACTCTGGTTCTCCAAGACTTAAGGAATTTCGAGTCCAAAAATCTTCTGGAAAAGTTCTCGCTTCAGTTTTTTGGGATTGCCATGGAGTAATCATGATTGATTTTCTGGATAAGGGTAGAACAATAACTGGAGATTACTACTCGACATTACTGACCACTCTACAGGAAAAAAATTGAAGAGAAAAGACAAAGGTATTTTGTTTTTACAGGACAACGCCCCAGTACACAAATCTCATGTTGCCATGCAAAAACTTTAGGGTTAGAATTACTAGAACACCCCTCTGGTTCACCAGATTTGGCTCTGTCCGACTATCATCTCTTTCCTCAACTGAAAAAAAGTTTAAAAGGTCGTAAATTTTCTTCCAACGAGGAGGTTATAAAAGCTGTGCAGGACTGATTTGCAGATCAAGGAGAAACATTTTTTTTGAAAGGTCTAGAGACGTTTCAGGTTCGCTGTAATAAATGTATTCAATTAAGAGGAGAATATGTTGGGTAATAAAATATTTTGACACTGAAATTTCGTTTGGTTCTATAGTAGGCTAAGAATTTTTCAATATATCCTCGTATTTCTCATATTGACGCTGACGAGAATGAATTTAATCGAATTCAAATGAAAACTAACCGTTGTCGAACAACTACTATCGCTCAGTCGAGCGGATTCGTGAAACGTGTCCGTTGACTCGTCTATTGACGGCTTTATCTGCTCGCGATTCGTTTTGGCATTCACGGAACGGCGGCCCAAAATATTTTCGGAACCCGACCTATGTTAAGGCCTCTTGCAACGACAGAGAATTCTCGCGAGAATTTTCTGTCAAATTCACTGACCGAGAATTCTCTGCCGTGGCATACGATGGAACAATGGAATTCCACAGAGAATTCTACCGAAAGTAGTATGCAACGGCAGAGAATTTTCGGTCAGTGAATTTGGCAGAAAATTCTCGCGAGAATTCTCTGTCGTTGCAAGAGGCCTTTAGCATAAATAATTTGCTGCGAATTATTCATCGGTGCGCGTTATTGCAAAATGGCGACATATTTCAACAATGATCTCGTCCTATCCGTTTGTTTTTGTTGAACCGGACCGTGGGGTTAGGCGGAATAATTTTGTTATTATTCACGATAATGTGCGTCCGGTAATTGCGTATTTTTCGTCGACACAATTCGGCTGGATGAAATTATTTCGAATTGTTATCGTTTTAAAGTGGATTTTTCTGTCTGCGGCATGGATAGGTTGATGTTTAATCATGGCTGGAATTTGCCGAATACTATGTCAGTGTGTTGGGTAATTTAACGAACGTTAAAAAAATTAAGGAAAGATATAACGGCATGCAGACATTTGAATATTTTTTGAAATTCCGGAAAAAGTCACACACCGTGCAGGAAACGAACCTGCGTCTCCCTACTTTCGGGGCATGGGGCCTTGACCACTGGGCTAACGATGCATATGATACTTTTTCCGGAATTCAATATCCTGAGGTTCACCTCATATGTTAGTGAGAGGGGGGTTCTTAGGTGGGGAGCAATGATTCACCATCATTAGTCAGGGGATTCCACTTATCCTTCACTCTACGTCATCGAATTTTTTCGATTTCAGTTATTAGATCGGATTTCGGATTCCGACCAATGATGTTTTTTAATAAGCCGAGAATAATACATGAAGATAGGTTTAACGTCTGTAAATAATAATTAAGGAAAGATATAACGGCATGCAGACATTTGAATATTTTTTGAAATTCCGGAAAAAGTCACACACCGTGCAGGAAACGAACCTGCGTCTCCCTACTTTCCGGGCATGGGGCCTTGACCACTGGGCTAACGATGCATATGATACTTTTTCCGGAATTCAATATCCTGAGGTTCACCTCATATGTTAGTGAGAGGGGGGTTCTTAGGTGGGGAGCAATGATTCACCATCATTAGTCAGGGGATTCCACTTATCCTTCACTCTACGTCATCGAATTTTTTCGATTTCAGTTATTAGATCGGATTTCGGATTCCGACCAATGATGTTTTTTAATAAGCCGAGAATAATACATGAAGATAGGTTTAACGTCTGTAAATAATAATTAAGGAAAGATATAACGGCATGCAGACATTTGAATATTTTTTGAAATTCCGGAAAAAGTCACACACCGTGCATGCCGTTATATCTTTCCTTAATTATTATTTACAGACGTTAAACCTATCTTCATGTTAAAAAAATTAATGAATACAGATGTTAGTGACATTTGCTTTTACAGAAATAAATTGGATACAATACAGGGTGTTTCAAAACGAGTCCGTAAAATTTGGGGATGATTCCTTGTTCAAAATAAAGGGTAGTTTGTTATATAAATGTTGGGCCAAAAGTCAAACGTTAGGGAGATATCGCGGGTCAAAGATGGCGGAAAAATGATGTTTTTATTTTGTATCTTCAAAACGAAAGGCGATAGAATGATAATTTATGAAAGTATTACTATTATGAAAACACACTTACTTAATATCTTTTCATGTTTTAGAATGAGTGGAGGCGGTTGAAGTAGACCTCCCCTCATCAGTTTTGTTAACTAAATTTAAAGAAAAACTTACGCAAGGACTTGGATAGAATTGAATTCGGATAGTCTGGTTTGTTTAGAAACTTTTTTATCTCTTGAATTTTTTTCGTAAAACGTATCGTTTCGAAATGAAAAAATAAAATGTAAATCATTACGTGTCGTTCTAAAATAAACCCTTTCCTGACACGTAATGATTTACAATTTATTTTTTTATTACAAAACGGTACATTTTACGAGAAAAATACAAGGGATGAAAAAGTTGCTAACCAAATCAGGCTACCTGAATTTCATTCTATCCACGTCGTGGCTTAAGTTTTTCTTTAAATTTCATTTTTCCGCAATCTTTGAACCGCGATATTTCCCTAACGTTTAACTTTTGACCGAACATTTATATAACAAACTACCCTTTATTTTGAACAAGGAATAATCCCCTCATATTTTTCGTACTTGTTTTTGAACGCACAGGGTGTTCTAAATATTATCGAGTTGGGAATTTTTGAACAGGCCTCGTTCTCATCTTCGAAACGATCCAAAAATAAATGGGGGCTTCTTTCAGTCGTCCCGTGAAGAAATCGGACACGAGCAGTTTTGGGAATCGAAATCGATACTTCTGCACGGCCCCTTTCTCGACCGACTGATAAGAAAGATTCGGTAAATTCTCATCATTAAATCGGTGATTTATTATCCTTCACCACGCTCTTTTTACCGTCTCGGAATTGTGCGACGTAGCGAAAACAAATACGCGCCCTCGCAAACAGACGCCCGGCACGCGTATTTTGAAACGAGCACACCCCGCTTAAACGCAAACCTAAAATTACTGAATCATTGAAACGTCGCTCAAATTCGAAAGTTTTCAAGGGAAATTCTGTTTCCTGAAACATAATAAGAACGCGAATTTGAATATTCAAGGTTTGGAATGAATCTGAAGACAATAAACATTTTTTTTGCAAACAGGAATTATGGAAATATTCGACGCCATTTCAGTCAAATTCAACTTGGTTTCAACAAAAAATTTCGGGATCAACGAATTGAGGTAATGAAGGCCATTGAGAATATGTGAAAATAGATGGGGTGATCCATTAAAAAAATCATCCATTTGTTGAATAACATTTATCGGGGACACCGTGTATATCCGAAAATAATTTCCTGAGATGAAAAAATGAAGGTACAAGAGGTCTACTTTCCAACAAAATCTCTGAGATGTCTGGTTCGGCAGCTATATGGAAGATTTTCGCACTATTGCAGGACCCTGTATAAGAGAGAGTTCTGGAGAAGGAAGAAACTGGAAGAGAAGCACCCTGGAGGAATCTTCCAGGAATGGATCATTCCAAAAAGTGTTAGAACCAAGAACTACACTGCCCAAAAAAATTAACGCACATTCTGAAAATCTCAATTTTAATGAAAGTTAATTCTACATTGACTTTATAACTTATTTTTAAGGTTTTGAACGAAACAAGACATATTAAATGGAAAAAAAATTCAGGATTTCACCGAATCTTATGTGAAAGAAGAGAAATGAACAATTTTCAAAATACTGAAATGCTGATAAGTGATTTAATACTTGGTATTTCCACCCCTTGCGTTAATTACAGCTCGGCAACGACGGTTCATACTCAAAGTGAGTGATCTTGAAATGTTCTGATCTAATCCTTCCCAGATTTCTCCGAGTTGGATTCCTAAGTTATTAAGAGTAGCTGGATGATTTTCTGATCTTCTCAGCCTTCTATTGAGGTTGTCCCAAACCTGCTCAATCGGATTGAGATCTGGACTTCTTGCTGGCCATTCCATTCGAGAGACTTCCACCTCTTCAAGGTACTCCTGAACGATGCGCGATGGCTTCAATTTGCGTATACGCGCCCGACTCGCGGAAACCTCCAACCCCGCGGGGAAATTCGAGTTTTTCGGCGCTTTCGCGTGACAATTATTTCCTCTGTTGATACCATTAGTCAACCCGACAATGATTAAAGGCCCCCGGGCGACCGCCGCCCCAGAGAGGAGTGCTCTCCGTTCATTTTTCATGCTACGCCCACCATTAGAAAATCATATGAGCGAAAATCGATTCCTGATTTTCCCTCCGGTAATTCCTGGCAACCGTCACTACGATTCTTGGAAAACAAACGGTTAAAACAACCTACGAGGTACCCCTAGAGACGACAGTCGGGGATTGGGGACGTGCATGAAATGATCGAAAGCAGAAAGGGAATTTTACATGAGAGTTTTATCGCGAACGATTCATTATAAATGCTGGTTTGTATTTCTGCGGTGTCAGGGGATGTCTACATGAGATTAAGAACAAATATTGTGGGTGACCAAACTGTAAACCATTCGTTAGGTTGAGCAGTGTATCATCATAGGAATTTCCTATGAAATCACAATAACAATTTAGGAAAGCACAATAATTGTCAATAAATCACAATAATTCTTGACAGTACCACAATAATTGTTGACAATATCACAATTATTCTTGACAATATCACAATAATTGTTGACCATATCATAATAATTGTTGACCATATCACAATAATTGTTGACAATATCACAATAATATTGGACAATATCACAATAATATTTGACAATATCACAATAATATTTGACATCACAATAATATTCGACAATATCACGAAAATATTTGACAATATCATATCAATTATCTATACAATCACAGTTACGGTTGGTAATATCACAATAACAGTAGAGAAAATCACTGGTAGCAACGAATTAGACTTATTGTAGACAAATCCGCCAGAACTGTCGGTAGAGTCACATTGGTTCATTGGTTGTCAAGAAAATAACAATAATTGCCGATAGTTTCACAATAATTATAGACAAAATCACAATAATCAACCAGAAAATCACAATAATTAACTAGAAAATCACAATAATTAACTAGAAAATCACAATAATTAACTAGAAAATCACAATAATCAACTAGAAAATCACATTACTTGTTGACAAAATCACAATTATAATGGAGCAAATCGCAATTATTGCGACAAAATCACAATGATTGTCAATGAAATAACAACAACTGTCGACCGTATCACAATACTCATCTACAAAATCACAATAATTGTCGACAAAATAGAAAAAATTGGAAAATTTGACGCGTACATTTTCATAATAAACAAAATGAACTGATCTAAATATTTTGTTTGGAAAATCCGAGGAACATCTTATAACAATAATTCAATGTGTTTATGCACTCAGTCACACTAATTATTTGGAAAAAAAACTCATCAAACATAATATCCGTTATCCGCATGAGTTGTAGAATCCTTATAGTCTTCGATGTTTCTCTTCTACTAAGCTATACTGATTTTTTCTTCGTATTCATATCGAAACTGTTAGCAGAATTTATTATAATTTTCAATCTGGAAGCATCAAATCAGAATTATTGTGGACAAAACCACGATAATATGTATTTAGAAATGTGTTGTCCACAAAATCATAACAATTATAAACAAAATCACAATAATTGTCGTCAGAATCACACTTATCGTCGACAAAATCACAATTATTGCCGACAAAATCACAATAATTCGTGACAAAATCTCAATTTTTGCCCACACAATAACAATTTCTGACAAATTCACAATTATTTTCCACAAAATCACAATCATTGTACACTTAATCACAATTATTGTCCACAAAATCAGAATTATTGTATACAAAATCACAATTATGGTCGACAAAACAACAATTATTGTCAACAAAATCACAATTATGGCTGACTATTCCACTCTTTCCATTTTTAGTGAGGAAGTTTCCGTAGCAACGATCGTTTCATCTCGAAAAAACTTTCAAACCGGCAAAACCAACATGTTGGTTTTTCAGCGAGAAAATTTTCGACGTTTCTCCAATTCATAGATAGCTTCTGAAATTAACATCATAGAGAAAACAAACAACGTTTAGTTAATCTATGAATTCTAATTTGCCAAATAGCGGAATCCGTGTCAAATGTGACCATATTACTTATAATGTTTGACATTTTCTCGGCAAATAGTCATGCCGAATACCACTCGAGATGAGATTTAAGCAGGTAAAATTTCTCTCGTGTAATATTCAAGTTTGTTGCTTTTCGGAAATCTCGCTCGTGTCATTCGCAAAATTTCCGAGCAACAAACTTTCATATTACAATCGAGAAATTTTGCCGGCAAAATTCCATTCCTAGTGGCCGAATAAATCACGATAGTGCATCAAAGAGCCCCAAAAAACAATTTAATCATGGGAACTTGACAACATTTGACTTCTGCATCAGTTTCAAACCCCTAAATCGGTATCTCGAGGTGAATCGGCGAAAAATGTCAATACTTCTCGACTCTCAGGCGATTTTCGGCCATTTTCCCTTCTGCCACGAGCAGACCTGAAACTTTCCAGGCGGCAAACCCGACCAGATAAGGCAGGAGACCAATAAATTTCGCTCTAAATATATACAGACGATTTTCCGAGACCAACCCGGCGGAAAACATGCCGGCCGACAAAGTAGTATCGATTTCCGATGTATCACCGACACGTCATTTCCGTCTTATATTTGTTGGAATAACGGAATCGGAAAGATTATCTATTTAATGGTCCGCTGCAACGCGGGGCCATTCCTCATCCGGAAAAGAAGAGCGGAAAAGAGCGGCACGATCCCCTAATGTTGCCAGATTATGATACATGAAAGGAATACGCCAGCTTCCCAAACATTCGTGTCTTCGTCAGGGAGAGCTACGTGCTTATGGAAAATTTATCGTCGTGCGATTCCGAGCGGGGGACGGGGATTTCGACCCTTGAGGAGGACGTCTTCAGTGCGGAAAAGGAAATCGTCCTTAATCTTTCGCATTCATCAGCTCCGTGCGTCGGCGGGAATCCGGGAAAATCGGGTAATGCCACTAAATACGTCTCTTATGAGATAATTTACGATGCAGACATTTTCCGCTCAGTTTTTCAGCTGATTTTTAACTTCAAAACATGTACATAAAGCAAAACAACTCCCGGGTATCAAACTCTTATACTTTAAAAAATATGAGACTATCCGAAAAATGTTTTTCAGTGATTTATCCGTAAATTATTCGTGAATATTGATATAGAAATCAACAGATATTTTTATTTTTTTCAGTGATTCATCTGTTAATTATCTGTGAAGAAAACAACATGTCTACTCTTGTATTTTGAAAAATATTAAATGCTTCGCCAGCCTGATATAAACTTGGCGAAATAATTATTCAAAAATTGTTCGCAGCAAAAAAAAGTAGCTCTCCCTTTTCGGTGATTAATCCGTAAACTATCCATGGTGAAAGAAAATTTGTATCCTTTAAGGTTTTGAAGAAAAACGACAAAATCTGATTGATCGGTATGCGGCCGTCGGAACGTATATCAGGCATTTTCCTCGAAAACTATACATGAAATATTATTGAAATTCAAAAGAAAAATGTAGCTTTCTATCCTTGATATATCCGTGAAGAGAAAAAATGACTAAATGTTAACTTTGCTAACTTTATGTACAATGTACTGAATGTACATCTTCGAAACGAAATAAAAACGAGGATCTGATAATGAATGTCGCCTACGCCGCTGTTTCGGTAAATTGCGTTCGGCCATTTCCACGAACTTACCCAGACTTGACGGAATGCAATGTTTCATTCAGGAAAGTGACGGAACATTACTGAAACCGTTTTTGCGTTTTCAGAGAGCAATTTTCCATAATCGCGTATACACGCCATCCGTCGAACACGGCCCAGGAACGCCGGCTGCAGCATAAAAATAAATTGGAAACAAATAGCCTGGTGCAATTGCGGATAAGAATCACGAAAATTATTCGTGGTAGTCGGCAGCGGAATACAATGTAATTTCTGCGGCATTCTATGGTTCCGGCTTGGCTTTGTGAGCCGTTTTCAACGAACGCACACGGCGTATTACGACGTTCCAATGTTTCACGGTTTTTCGTCATGAGGAATCGTTAAATTTTGCCCACGGGTTGAAGCCTAGAATCGACGAAACGATGGCTTTTGGAATATTCAGAGAAATCACTGCATGTGACAGCTCCAAACAAATGTTCGCCGATAACGTTCGGAACAGCTGACAGTGTTTGAGTGCTTGAAGACGCATAAGCGGCTTTAGCTCATATTATTTTCCTCGATCGTCCATAATCGACAAAATCGGAAATAAAACTGCCCATCGGCGTCCGGCCTTGCTCTGCTCTAGAAGTTCACTTCGAGTAATTGACAGGCAATAATGTTTCCTCTTGCAAGTCGTTGCCACTAGGTTAATGGGCGACAAGCGGCTACGAATCCATTTTCGCTAGGAAATACGTGGAGAGCGTGTTCGTCGTAAATGCCGATAATTATAAATCATCGTTATTGAATGGCCCTGAACGATGGTATTTTATGACTGACCACACGTGTAGAGACGTCTAGGTCGGCGCTGCGATACAATTACGATTGGTGCATTCGATAAAACCATTATGTTAACACTAGTGATTGTTGGGAAAAACTCCTGTTTATGCACGCAGGAAAATTCTTCGATTTATGTATGTATACCGCGGATAATCCATGAGATTAATGAGACCAATTGCTGATTAGTTATTCATGGTCTCTGCCAACGCCGACCGTATTGTCGTTGATTCCTCAAAAATGCCTACATTTTATGTATCGGGTGTTTTTTTTTTTTGAGTGATCGAACTTTAAATGGAAATAAAACACATTCAAATTGAGTTCGAAGCCAATTTTTTATTCGGAAGATAATTTTGCTTGTTTACGCAGCCGTTCAACCATAAATGAGCTTCATAACTAAACACAATCTGTTGATAAAAAAGTGGATCAGCTTCACTTTTCTAGGGCCCAATCAGCAAACAAACGACGATTATTATGTTCAAGTGGCTTGTTCTTGAACCAGTTGGACCTTTTATGAGTGTAGACCAAGATTCTTTACGCAAAATTGAATTGAAGAAAGAAATGTCTTATGTATCACTCGATCCCATTGACGTAAGAGTGTTAATAGACCTAGGCTTTTACCCGCAGAGACCCATAATAGCTATTTATGTAACAAGTACATAAATTAGGTCTTTATGGACGAGTCCAAAATTTATGGCAGAGCGAGCAAAGCGAGCGAGGCCAATAATTTGGGCGAGTCCATAAGCCTAATTATGTACGAGTTTGCATACAAAGCTTTATGTTTGACTGCAATGCAGACATTTTATTTTCTGAAATGGCAATTAATATATTCGTCGCTTTATTTCAAGAAATACTTTGAGTGTGCTTTTGCTTATCTTACCTTAGTAACCATCAGCGACCTTAGCAACCTCACTGAACAAAGTTGTTTACTTCGTTAATTCTGTGACAAACGTCATAATAATCCCAAAAATGGATAGTTCGGAAGAGGAAAGCGTGAATAATTTAGCCGCAAGTGCCAAAGAATCTCTCCTACCCACTAAAAGTGCTTATAAAAATTTGTATCCGGCCTATAAAAAGTGGTGTGAAACGAAGAAAATTGCAAAATCGAGAGAAGACTGTGACAGTTGAGTCCAATAAAGTGGTGTCCAATAAAGTAGTCAATTCTGGACGCTAAACGAATTCATGAATCAAGTGTTTATGAAGCAGTCGAACATAAAAGCCTTTTTTAGTCCCTGTTAGTTTGAGAAGTACTGCTTCCCTTAAGCTGCGGATACATGTGCGAGCCGAACCTATCGCGAACCGTTCGCGAAGTGTTCGTGTCATGTTCGTTAATTTCACGTAAGCAAGTTGCGTATACTTGTGCGAGACGAACCTATCGCGAACCGCTCGCGAAGTGTTCGTGTCATGTTCGTTAATTTCACGTACACACTTGCGATCCGCTCGCGAACTAATACCGACGGCGAACCAACAACGAACTTACCGAAATACCGTAAAAACTGACGAACCTGTCTACGCGCCGTCCAAACTTACACTGGGCTCGCGTTGTGTTCGTGAAAAAACCAACTATCGATGGATCGGCGCGAACGGTTTGCGAGCGGCTCTATAGACGTTCGACATGCCGTCCAAATAATTGTCGCTATTGGATCGCGAGCTGTTCGCGATTTGTTCGGCTCGCACATGTATACGCAGTTTTATAGTTTGATTGGATCATGCTCACCACTCATTTTATGTAATTGGCTACAGTGCTTTGATGAATTTTTAAAAGTAACACGTCTGAAGAACAGCCTGAAAGGAGTGTCCCCAGCAAGATTCAAACTGTTCGAAACTGAAGATGTAGTGTTGGATGATAACGCCTAAGCGAAGTGGTCCGCTGATCGTCTCAGCTCCAGGTGTCAGGATAGGTACACGGGCAGCGCCGTTGTTTCTGCAGACACCGTCGCGACGTTAATTTATGGAGTATTCCCGACGTCTCATTCGCGCGTATCCGGGCGGTAAAGCCATTAAGCTCATTTCGGTTTCGAATGTTCGCGGGCGTCTCATGCGCTTTTAAGCGCGCTGAATTGTTAAATAGGGAAGCGTAGACGCCGAATTCCTACGGACATTAATATTTATGACGGAGGATTTAATTGATATGAACCTGCGGCGGGGGTAAGTCGCGATAACGCGTGCTCTTCGGCCCGCAATAGTCTGCGCCCAGGAGATTTGGGGCTTTGGCCCCATGGAAACTGGCGGAATCTGGGTTCGCTAAGCCGCTCGACGTTTGAATGGGAGAGTTGAGTTTCGGGATAAACATGATGCCCGTTCTGGAGCGTCTCGTCAAGGTTTAATATTCGCTTGGTCGTTCTGGTAATCCTGCATTTATCCACTGGCGAGAGCAACCCGAATATTTTCACTTTTATAAAGTAGTTGGTCAAGATTTAGGTTTATCAAGGTTTTTCACTTGAAACTGACGAAAGTTGGTACTCGTGAGATGTCGAATAATTCTCAGAGACGTTGCTAGTGCTAATTTTTATTTGCTCTTTTTTAACTTTGTAAATGGAGTTAGTTCTCTTAAGAGTCTTTAGCCTTCAAAATAGGAAACGAATACCGCCAGATGGCAGTGCAGTGCATTAATTTTTATTTATTGGATTATTCAGTTTGATGAAACAAATGTTGGGGCGCAGGGAATAACACAAGAAATTCTACCCTGAATTAGATCTCACAGTGGCTAAATAATTATACACTCTCTTTCCTTCACCAGTCATCTGGGAAGAGGATTCCTGCGGGACGTATCATTTGAAAGAAATTAAATTCCATAAAAGAATCCACGATTGTAACAAACAATTAATTTTCACTAATCGACAGCTAAAACAAACCTTAATGAATTGTCTTTGATAAAAATGGATATTTATCATTTCGAATAGAAAAATTCAAGGAAATAAATTTCGCGAAAACAACACATTGTTGTAATATTATTTACATAGAAACGGTAAATTCTGAAAGAAAAATGAGATAGACGTTTGATGAACTAAATGATAGACTTCAATACTGAAATGAAAAAACACAAAAATATTTGTTCGTTTTGAAGGTGGAAATGTTTCAAAATAACCAAAAATGATGGGGAATATCCTTTTCATTCATTCAATACTTATGCAATATTTTTTTAAATTATTTTTATCTTTATACACTCATACATCCCTTCATCAATCAGAAAAAATAAATCGTTTCTGACTCCCTTTTTTTCAGGGACGTAAACCCTTAAGGGGCAGTATCACCTTTTGAATCGTGGTAAATCTCCATTCAAAAGTGGTCTCTTTATTTCACGAGTAAGTACCCTAATTTACGAAGTAGAGACTTGATTTTTTTTTTAATTGAAGTTGAAGAACGTCCCGATGGCAAATAGTGTTCTTTTTTTCGATTATATTAGTTTTTCAATTAAAAAAACCAGGGTTATCGTTAGATCTGGGGTTATTGAATATTTTTTTCGTTTTTCATGAGTACAAGCTATATTTTTAAAATAATCATCATGAAAATTTTTGTAATTTATAGAAGATTAAATTGCCGAGGGCAAATAGTTGCGATTTTTTCCAAAAACTTATGAATAACCGTCGGAAAAAAATCATTAAGTGTAGTTTCCAAAACGCTGAAGTTCAACCTGTTTTTCTTTAATTGAAAAACTAATTAAATCGAAAAAATCGCAACTCCTTGCCCTCGGCAATTTAATCTACTATAAACTACAAAAATTTTCATGATGACTATTTCAAAAATATAGCTTGTACTCATGAAAAACGAAAAACATATTCAATAACCCCAGATCTAACGATTACCCTGGTTTTTTTAATTGAAAAACTAAATAATACGAAGAAAAAAACTATTTGCCCTCGGGACGTTCTTCAACTTCAATTAAAAAAAAAAATCAAGTCTCTACGTCGTAAATTAGGGTACTTACTCGTGAAATAAAGAGACCACTTTTGAATGGAGATTTACCACGATTCAAAAGGTGATACTGCCACTTAAGGTTTAACTGTGGGACAGGTTTCGTAGTACCTACTAGAACATTTTTATACTGGAGTATTTCAAGTTGTACAAAAAGATATTCAAATGTCTTTGTAGGATTATTTCTTGAGAATTTTCAAAAGTGGTGAATTTCATAGGTCCGTCTGTTCGTTTAGAAGTTTTTCTGTCGGGTTATTCGAGTACTTTTATTCTTTTTTCGAATGAACTATCACAAAGTAACGCACTATTCTGTCCATTATTTTTCAGTTGAATTTCAACTCTCGATTCTTGATTTCCGTACAAGAAAAAGCATAACTGAATCTTCCAACCATGTTATATACGTGAAATATTTCTAGTATTAACATTATTTGGAATTATTGAATTCACATAATATTTTATTAAATTCATTATTTTTCCAAAGTAAATAAACATTTTGATGAATACGTAATTTCCACGATCTCTGCGTAGAGAGGACAACCATGCGTAGTTATCTGACAGGAAAATTACTATAACCTAACTTTTTCTTTTTTTGGACGATTTTTCCTGCATCATTATCGTCGGGCTCACAAAGTCCCCATTCCATTGCTTTCTTCGCCAGCCGCCCATGTGCTCCGAGGAAAGAAATGGCCGTTCGATTAGATAACCTAACGAAACAGTTAATTACACGCATATCGTAATCGTTATCCACGCTCATTATATTGCGAACTGAACATGTGTTTGCAATATTACCGGTTAGCTAAGTTGCAGGCAGCGTTCCGCAATTTCAAAGTTCAGAGATCCGAACCTATGTAAGTGTAGAATAGGATTTGCAACGATCGTAAAATGTCCGTGCTTTCCTAATGGCAGCGTTTCGCTTTGGTTGAGAAAGCGATTTCGAAAATGTGATTTTTTCCAAAAGGCGGCTTCGGGATCGACTCGCGCAAAATGGGAGCAGCAGCTATTACGGAGGCTTGCGATTTGTGATTTGTCAATGCGCGAAGAACGTTGATTGTTATTCGAGATTGTTATAGTTATAGTGAAAAGGGGTCTACTGCGACCTTAAGGTCTATTGTGCCCCCTAACAGAACTGTTATCATCGCGCCTCCTACAGCTCGCCCTCCAGTTCCAGAGATTTGATGAACTCCAGTATCTGGGACGGCTTCAAGGAGGATAACTCTCCACTTCTACAAGTTTCTTGTCCAGAGCACTCTTTCCGTTGGCTTGCAGTGGCATAGCATTCCGTAACCAGGTGAATAGGAGTTTCTTTCTCCTCCCCACAGAATCTACACTCATCAGTGTCCGATAAACCCATTCTCAACAGATGCTTCTTTAGGTTTAGGCGACAATATCCTGTGAGAAAGCCAGTGAGAAGGTGAAGTTGGTTTTTACTGAGATCCAGATATTTTTCGGATCTAGCAGTTTCAAAGTTCCGGAGGAACTTTTTGGAATAATCCATCCCTGGGAGATTCCGCCAGAGTTTTTCTCTTTCGGTTTTCTCCTTCAGCATAAACTCCTTCTTATAGTTGCATTTTCCTATACCACAGAAGGGTTCTGGGCCAGTGAGTTGCGTTTGTGCGCCCTTTCTGGCCAGTGTATTGGCCTCTTCGTTTCCTACGATTCCAGAATGACCGGGAACCCAGATTAAAAACACCTTATTCTTCTTGCCTACCTCATTGAGTTTGTTTCGGCATTTCCAAATCAGCTTTGAGTCAATGACGTATAGCTGTATCGCACTTCTGATAGTTTCTTTCTAGATTTATATCTAGACATCTTCCGATGGCAAGTATTTCCGTTTGAAGGACGCTTGTACAGGAGCCCAACGAAAGTGCACACTTGGTATTTGTGCCGTAAATGCCAGCGCCAGCTCCTGTAGAGGTTTTAGAACCATCTGTATACCATTTTATTGTATTTTCTTTGAGATTATAGTTAGTGTATTCCCTTTCCCAATCCTCTCTTTTACTTAGCATTGTACTGAAGTTCTTCTCAGTGCTTACTTTTTTCATCATTACATCACTAGGAAGGTTTGCAGATGAGGTGTAGTCATTCAGAGAGGACTAAACTCTCTGAAACCTCATGGATGGTCTCATGGGCTACCCTATAAATCACTATATGTAGAGGTGTGAGGTCTGTGATGATGTTATTCGAGATGAAAATCATTCGATGGTGCACAGGGGCACAATCACTTGTGAATGTCATTAAAAACCTAGTGATTCTTGGGCTTTGTGGTGGGTTTATCTTCAAGCTAGAACCTTGGACCCAATTCTTGTAGAAACCAAAAGCAAACTTGCCGCGCATGGAGTGAAAACAATCCTCAAGAAGTTCTGCATATTGCATTGCATCCTGAAAAATGCACTGTATGGGTGCTCCACACGCTGGAGGCATCATCGCGGTTCATATTTCTTTAAAAACGATGGTGGAGCTAATGTTACAGTGAATGGTGCTCGTTACAGATCGATGATCAATGATTATTTGTTTCAAAGTTTGAAGTTCCAACAAAATGGTGCTACACCTCATGTTGCTACAATTGATTTATTGAAAGAAAGATTTGGCGGAAACATCATATCGAGGAATGGTTTAATTAATTGGACTCCAAGATCATGCTACATGGCTCCATTTTCTTTGGGGTTATGTCAAGTCATTGGTTTATGCTGATAAACCAGAAACAATAGACGCTTTGGAAGCCAACATAACTCGTGTTATTGCTGAAATAAGGCCTGAATTACTCGAAAAAGTGGTCCAAAATTGGTCCAAGACTGGTTGAATGCGGTTCCTCAGAGCTAGTCGTGGTGGACACATGCCGGAAAATATTTTTAAAACATAAATGTCATAAAATTATCGTTATTAATTAAACAAAGTTGGCTCCACTCTTCATTATTAATCTGTTTTATTTCAATTCAAACTCAACGAATGAATTGAAATGATGAAATTCAAAGGTATTCGATTCGCAGATCTCTCCAAATGTGCAACTTGCAGCTCGTTTGACAAAACTAACACTCCCAATGTCGAAATCTGAAACTATCTAAGTTGATCCACTTTCACTTACGCCACAAGTGGACGGGAGAAAGCAACTGCAATCTTCCGAAGATGAAGAGCTGAAAATGGAACCAACCGATGTCCCCTGACAAAAAGAATTCTGCTAGAAGCTATGGAGACTACGTAATTTTATTTGTTTTTCTCTTTTCTGTATGAAATACAGTGTGTAAATGCTCATATAAAAATCAAGTGATCCATGTCAAATTTTGACTATGTGAAGAGATAATCATGTTTGTGCTTAATTTTTCGACAACATAGATTCAGATTCACCGTTCTGGACCAGTGAACAACAGTTCCATTATGTGAAACCTCCTCTGTCGATCAATTCGGACCACCCTGCGTACACAAAGCCGCGATTAGTGGGTTTCCGCATCGGCGAGAAAACGAGACTTGGGACGCTGGAGCATGCGACTGCTTCTTGCTGCCGGCCTGGCCTTGACGTCTTCTTGCTCCGAGGTTACGAAACAAGAGACCTAACCATCCGTGACTCGGACATGGTCGATCTTTAGCGCATTAGCAAAACCAGACTGACCTTTACGTTTTAATGCGTTAACCTCGATAGTTTTTGTGAATGAATTTCGACCTAGCCGCGTTTGTTATGGTCTCTAAGTGGGTTATCGGATTCAAGGTGTATCCGAAGTTCTGTACGACGCGAAGATCTATTTCAGGAAGTCGGCAGTTTTTAAAAACGGAACGCGATTTCTATTTCTGGCCGAGTCGGCCGATAAAACTTTATTTTCGCGAAGTTCCGAAAATATTTCTCGTTCGGGTATGATATATGCGCGTTCGATGTTCGTGGGCGACATATTTCTCCACTTCTCGGCCATAAATTCGTCGTCTCCTCCCAACGGGCCGCAATTGAGCTGGAAACTTTCGACTTTTCCTTTCTTTCCGCAAATGGGAAGCCGTTACTGTTTTTTCATTTCGGGAACTTTCCGGGATTCCTCCGGTGAATATTTCTTCGGAATTTGGGGCCCATTGAACTTCCCGACAAGAGTAGGAAATATCAATTCGAGTGTTCTACAACGTTTCGTATCTACCATTAGAAAAAATTGCTTTCGGTCCACTTCGTTCCGTCTTTTATGTCGTTGCAACGTATTGGAATATTCCGTATCGGAAATGCGGCGAATTAGAAAGCTTTTTCCGCGGTTTTCCCCTGTCGCGTCGATATTTTAACAGCGAAAGCGGATTTCGTATTTATTTCTGCGCCACTTGGCCGTGGAAGTGGCTCGAGAGCTTCTATCTATGGCGTAGGAGAAGACAAAGCTGACGCCATCAGCCAATGGAGCGTGCTTTTAACCGGAGAGACTATTTATGGAAAGAGCGACGGCATTGTGTATACATTATGTATGTATTGAAGTCGAAACGAGAAAGAACAAACTTACGGATTAACAGATGATGTGGCAGGTGTCTTGCAGGTGGGAAGACGCTTTTAGACAGACATCGAGAATTCGTCTGCCAAGGTCGCGAGTCTGATGTGTGTATAGTTCCTCGTCTTAGAGGGCATCAGGCGTGAAACATCGACGAAATGGCAGTGAAGTAGCTTCCTGAGTGATATGAACTATTTCCCATGAAGACGCGAGGCCTTAGAGACAACTGCAACTATCTGGATTCATTTTGGAGATTGCTTAGAGTCTCTGCAGTTATCAGCCAGAGAATGGGCCCGATGGAAGATTTGATTTTGAAGAATCTTAGAAATTCCATCGTAAATTTTGTATATTGGTATGCTTCACCACGTAACTCTCGATGAGTCAAACCATTAAGATTGAACATGAGACAGATGACTTCTCAACCAAATGACGTAAATGGCGACAGCCTTCCTGTCGCAAGAGTACTGGGTTAGGCCTATCCATTTACAGTTGCAGAGAGATCTGCTGGCCGTTTAACGTTACAGGTCTACCGTTATTAGATCATATTTATCAGCGGTGGAGCGTGCGTCCGTGCAATTCTCAAGGATCGCGAACGAATCTAGAGGTGCTAAATTCCTCCGTCCGCAATGCCGTACACCTAATTCTTTCCAACGAGCGTCACCTTGCGCTCACACCGCTTGCATCACACTCTATTGAGTAATTGCTATTTATTACAATTACACATACGAATTCGCTTTTTGAAAGATCGAGTCGCCGTTTCTATGTCACGGCCTCGTCGGGTGCAGATCCAGAGCTATTTAGAGAGAGGTTTGTTGGAGGTGCATGCCAAACTTGTCCCGCTGTTAGTCATCGTCCTTTCACTTTTTATCTCTTTACCGAACTTGGGCGACTGAGGATCGTCTAGATTGTTGACCACTTCATTTCCCAACTCGATGTTTTTTTTGCCTGCAGTAAGGGTTTTGCCGCTCGAGCCACTTAGGAAAATGAAGGTTCTTTCGAATTTATCCACCACATTGCGAATGGTTCTCTAGGTAGACAATCATGGCGTGTTGTTGAACGTTCTGTCCGCCCATTTTTGGCAGAAAACAGATTGGATGAATGACAGCCAGTTCGATAGATGAGGCATCAACCAAGACCCTTTACTTGAAGGAAAGATCTGCTGGCTCGCGTGTTTAATGTACTAAATGAATGAAGATTTTTGCGTGAGCCACAGACGAACTGAATATCACCTACTTTGGTTAACAATGGTTTTCGAAGCCTGCCTCCATTTGAGCTCTGGCGCTGAAGAGCCAGCTGTAGATAGCGCAGTAGCGAAAACCTCTGATGAAGGACACAATAGACCTTGAGTTGGCAGTGGAATGTGACCCCCTTACCAAACTATGAACTGTTACCTAGTTTACGAATATAAAGAAGATTGTTTAACAGGATGGGAACTGGAAAACACATGAAACCTTCGTTAGAATGACGGCAATGCGGCATGTGCCTAATTTTCGGATATTCACCCTCTGCCGACAGATCTAGAGCTCGTAAATCTGCAGACCCGCATTCGGCGAGACCTCCAAACCAACGCGACATGTATCAGGTCTTCAACAGGTAGCAGAAACCTGATAATTCGAATTCGACGGTTGAATCGGCGAATTAGCTGATGGGGGTACGGTTGAATTCCGTATGCCGCGCTTGCTTGTTCATCAGGGACCTGCCAAACAAAATTAGTTGCCACGTAATGCTGCGGGAGTTGTTGGTGATTACCCGAATTAGCATAAGGAAAACCCATGTTTCCGCCCGCTGACTCCGAACACACAAGGAGGCTGTCTTTGGTTCGGCCCGTACAGCTGATGTATTTGCATGCGCCGCTTGCTCTGAATCGCAATGAGATGTCGAATTTTTTCGTGGAAAGGGAATCGGTTACAATTTGACGCAGTACCCTATGAGGGTCTAACTAAAATCGCTCAGGAGACACTGCATTGGCAGACGGAAAGTTAGTCTTTGAGCTTTAAAATCCTGTCGTTAGAGAGTGAAAATCGTTTATGTAATTCCGAATTTCAAAGTGCAGACCTATGGACTAAAATCATGTTTCGGTGAAAATCATCAAGATAACTCAATCGAGTCCTTTATCGCGATGAGTGTGCACCTCGAATCCGAAGATCGATGATGAGATTTAAAAGGCAAACATTTCCCAATTCTGTTTCCCAACTTCTCCAAAATTCTCCGATTATAATAACGCCGGTTATCTGTCTCGTATTTTTGTCACTTGTTAGGCGCTCGAATTGCACAATGTGTACTCCATAGTGTGTGTAAATAGATTTCGAGATTTTCGATAAGGATTTTTTAAGATTGATGTGGCGCATCATAGCGAAATGTACTACGGACCAGTATCATTTGCGTATCGTGGAAAAATCTGAATATCAATGAAATTTTGGCGATAAGGAGTTGTTGATTTCGACTGTGACGTATTCAGCGGAAGAAATTGCCGACTGTGTGTTCAGAAGTGTTAATTTATCAGTTCGTTGTCATAAGTCCATGATTGACCGAACCAAGTCGCAATTTGACTCATTATCCCATTAATCTTTCAACTGCAGCCTCAACCTATCAGATTCCTTTCCCGTCTTCCAACAATATAACGGCAACAATTGTTGCAGAAACATGTCGTGATACATAAATAGCAAATGGTCTTAAAAATAGGTATGTTATTAAATCGGCGATATTAAACGGTAATTCACTCGCTCACGACGTTTCTGACATTTCAACGCCTATAACATAACGGTCCTATCAAGGTTCCATCCAAAGAACCTATTGCAACAAATTCAATTATCTATCGTAATTGTCGATAGATTGCCAACGTGTGATGCAGGTCTCACAGATACCGACTCCAGATTACGATATGTGGTCGTCGTCTTACGACAGATCGTCTTCGTCTTGTGAAATGGGTAAACGCTTCCCAATTTGTCCGTTGCCTCTAAAGGCATCACGGACCTTAGGATTGGCCGCAATAATTTGGAAAGATTTCATGACTAATTTTGGCTTTTTGTTGCAGATCGTGTCCAGGGAGAACTACTCGCTGGTCTCTGCCCATTACCGGCTGGAGTCGCATCCCCGCATTGCGTCTCTCCACGAGATCCTGGTGGGGAATCAATATTTGTACTTAATATTTCCCAAATTCCAGGGGGACCTCCATTCGTACGTGAGGAATCGGAAGAGGCTCCGCGAATCGGAGGCCAAAAGGCTGTTCAAACAGATAGCGGAGACCGTGCAGGTCTGCCATCAGAACGGCATAGTGCTGAGGGACCTGAAGCTCAGGAAGTTCGTCTTCGCGGATACGCAAAGGTGAGTTTGATGGTCGTTTAGCAGTCGTTAAGGAGCGCCGGAGGAGTTGAGAAACGGGATCGAGATTTGCAGGAGCGATAAACATCTTTATAAGGCCGTTAGTCGGCTTTTTGAACGGGGAGGAAATAGGGTTATGGTGGGATGAGATATGGGGGAGACCTTCGGGTTGGAGGGATTGGGGAGGGTGCGGAATTTGGTGGATACAGATTGTCGTTAACGCGCAACACCTACCCTCTTATGAAGATCTCTTTCAAAGGTTAGGCTCTTGTTCTTATTGTTATTATCAACATTCAGCCATTATTCAAGTTTACACCTTTTAGCGAATATGTATGTTCTACATAGTTTCAGTACAGTGTCGCTCGAGGCTTGGGAAAAGAACAGTTTTTAGGCTTATTATATCTTGGTGCAGGAGTGTTTTCTAGTTTAACCAGTTATCTGAATTAAATTGTCACAAAGCAACCTGAACTGTCTCTGGGAGCTTCAGGTGCCATAATGGCTATATCGGGCTATGTTTGTACACAATATCGAGATACTAAATTGGGCATAATCCTGGTTTCTGTGTTCAGTTTTTCTGCTGGGATAGCTATTAAACTCATCATTTGTTTAGATATGACAAATGTACTTTTTGGATGGAAATTCTTTGATCATGCAGTACATTCATGATAGTCGGACGGAGCCAAATCTGGTGAATAAAGGGGGTGTTCTAGTAATTCTTACCCTAAATCACGAATTTTTTGCATGGCAACATGAGATTTGTGTATTGGGGCGATGTCCTGTAAAAACAAAATATACCTTTGGATAGCTTTCCGCGTTTTTTCTCTTTGATTTTTTCCCGTAGAGTGGTCAGTAATGTCGAATAGTTATTGTTCTACTCTTATCCAAAAAATCAATCATGATTACTCCATGGCAATCCCAAAAAACTGAAGCAAGAACTTTTCCAGCAGATTTTTGGACACGAAATCTCTTAGGTCTTGAAGAACCAGAGTGTCGCCATTCCATCGATTGTTGCTTTGTTTCTGGATCGTAGAAATTTACCCAAGTCTCATCCATAGTAACAATTCGGTTTAAGAAGTCTACATCGTTTTCAAATGGAGCACAGATCGAACGCGATGCTTCTACCATTGCACGCTTTTGGTCAACATTCAAACATTTGGGGATCAATTTTTCAGAAATTTTTCTCATGTTCAAATTGACGTGAACTATATGATGAACGCGTTCGTATGAAATCTTCAGTGCTTCAGATATCCGTTTCAGCCCAATTCGACGGTGTGATAAAATCATGTCATGAACTGCATCGATATTTTCGGGAACTGACACAGAAACTGGCCTTCCCGATCGGTCATCATGTTCAATGGAAAATTTACCTCTTTTGACGCTTGCAGTCCAATTTTTCACGGTCGCATACGAAGGACATTGATCACCAAGGGTATTAAGCATATCTTCGTAAATCTGCTTACCTCTTAACCCCTTTAAATACAGGTACTTGATGATAGCTCGATACTCGAATTTTTCGATGTTTACAATTTCGGTGGACATCTTTCCTTTAAATTTATTGCGTAACTCTGGTTTACTTTTTTGAAGTCGAACTCTGCACTGACATTTCTAATAAGTTATTGTTCGTTGATATGGTATCGCAATATTTTGTTCATGCATGGAACCGGTCTAGGCTAACTCGATATTAATACATATTCGTA